>CM057049.1:4800000-6107767 GCA_029948455.1 Solanum rostratum | reverse complement strand
TTTTGTCTTTAACCATGTATTAAGCCCTGATATTGCTAAAACCATGGGTTGCTATGAATTAGGTATGCATACACTGGAAACAGTACCAAACAAGATATTAAATAATATCAAGTCTAATATATGTAGACATATATGTGCATGCCAATATTTTCAACAATTTTATAATAATTCTCTTATCTTACTTGCCACCATTCTGCTTTAAAGTTGTCTTTATTGCTTGTTTTATTAATGGCGATGGTCACTTATTGTTAAATATATTACAGGTGTCTCAAGTTGTTATCTTTTCAAAAGCCGATTGCAAGAGTTTACCCAGAAAGTTGGACTTCCTGCCCCTGTTTATGAGACTATCAAGGAAGGCCCTCCTCATGAGCCTACATTTGCGTCAACAGTGATTGTTGGCAATGCTAGATATGGTTCTCTACCTGGATTTTACAATCGCAAGGCGGCGGAGCAATCAGCTGCTGAAGTTGCACTCATGAGACTTGGGACCGCTGAGTCGATGCAAAACCATTCTCAGCCAGCATTAATGTCTGATTCAGGTACAATGATAACTGAACTGTCTTCTCCCTTTAATGACAGAATGCTAAGCATCTTCCATGAGCATTATATTTCTTAGTTCCAGAAAACTCTGCCGCCTGGTCCTCATATCTCCACCTTCTCACTAGATTTTTTGGGTCAGATGAAGCTTCTATGAAGCAGATCCATTCCATCACCTTCTCACTAAGTGTGATTCTCCTCATCATATTCCTGCTTCTTTCCACCAAGTCATACCAAGAGATATTATTGTACGTCCATCTGGTAATGTCATAAGATTTGAATCCTTGATTGAAGTAAATTCTATTATCTCCCATGGTGTAGCAGGGGTATAGCCGTATAGGAAGAAAGAAAGAAGGGTGTTGGGTTACCGCATAAGGTGATAACTCAGGTAAGCTGAAAGAAAGGTGGTAGTTCCCGGCGAGACTACCAGATAGAAGGGTTGTCTCTCCCTCCTAGGAAGTAGGAGAGAGAAGGTTTTTGGGATCAGTACGGTATAATCTTTGATTACTAATTCATTATGGCCCTGTGGTTTTCTCCCTTTGTATTATTATAAAATATTTTCAACAATTTTATAATAATTCTCTTATCTTACTTGTCACCATTCTGCTTTAAAGTTGTCTTTATTGCTTATTGCTTGTTTTATTAACGGCGATGGTCACTTATTGTTAAACATATTACAGGTGTGTCAAGTTGTCTTTTCAAAAGCCGATTGCAAGAGTTCACCCAAAAAGTTGGACTTCCTAACCCAGTTTATGAGACTATCAAGGAAGGCCCTCCTCATGAGCCTACATTTGCGTCAACAGTGATTGTAGATAATGTTAGATATAGTTCTCTGCCTGGATTTTACAATCGCAAGGCGGCGGAGCAATCAGCTGCTGATGTTGCGCTCATGAGACTTGGTAACGCTGAGTCAATGCAAAACCTTTCTCAGCCAGTGGTAATTTGCTTTAACCTTCATCATTCGAGACAAAACAATTTTGCTTTTGCGCTCATATGCACTATGATCTTAACTGTTCCTCTATTCTAACTAGAAGCCAGAGTGTCAGATCTTGCTTGTGCAAATACATGTTACTTTTCAAGAAAAATTGGCCAGTTTAATGCTTGACTATTGTTTCCTCAAAATTTTCACCTTCCGCGTAACTTGTCCCATTTGAATTTCTAACTGGCGGTGGCAGAGGGCTTCACTATGATGGCTAGCATCTTCATGCCAATAACTTTCCTAGGCCAGTTCTTAATGATCTTTGTGTTTTGGTGAATGTATAAACTTCCATTTTGTGGTGGAATATGTTATTCGTCGTTTTAGTCCTCAGAGCTCCTTCCCCCTCTCCCAGCAAGATGTGATAGTTGAGTCTTTTGAGAACATCGTACAATGTATACATATGGGAAATGTGAAACTAGGTTGTTGTTGTTAGGGTTTGGGAAGCGATTAGAAATAGCTAATGTTTAACTTCCCTGGTTGTGTTAATTAGGTCCACAGTGGAATGAAGATATGCTTTAGTATAACCACTTTTAAATACCTTTAGGGGTTATATGTTAGTTTGAAGTGTGTTGGATCGCTTCCTTTGCTACATGTGCAAATATTATGTTGACCCAGCTCTTTGACCTATAAAAGTTTGTATAATAGAGTAACATTATGTCTGTGAAGAAACTTTAATTTTTTATTTTTAACTAGCGTACTTTTTCTTGGTTATTATGCTATCAACTTTCAATTTTCTATATTCTGGAAGTAATAATACCGTTCTATTTTGCCTTGTTTGGTGTATTTTTCAGCATGAAACGGGCTTGTGCAAAAATTTGTTGCAAGACTATTCTCACAAGATGAATCTTGCAATGCCGCGATATGAATGCCAGAGTTTTGAGACGGAGAACAAACTGATTAGATTTTCATGTACTGTTGACATAGGGGGAAGGAAATATGTTGGAGCAGCAGATAGAACAAAGAAGAAAGCAGAGATCAATGCTGCTCGAACTGCATTGTTGGCGATTCGGTCTAGTGGTTTGGGGCCTAACAATTCTGGATACACTGTCGTTCCAATGAAGAAGGTCACAGATTTGCCAAGCAGCAACCAGGAGACTGTTGCAGCTCTGAAACCAAAGAAATCCAAGCTAAAGAAAAAGCAGAAGAGGAAAGTTTCAGACGCCAACAATCAAGTCCACGCGATGCAGATACGGGGCTAAAGTATGATATGTCCCTATTGTTGTAGTTAGCCGGGTAATAGCTGGCCAATTAGTCAAGAAAGTTGTTAGGGAAAGTAGTTAGGCACATGCCTTGCACGGGACCCTATTCAGTCTTTGACATTGTGTGGTTTCCTTTATTTGCTTAAACTTTTGACTTGTTATTTGATGAAGTAACTTGTTTTATGAAAATATTTTAGTATTTATGCTGTCATTTACATTTTCAGAAAGCTCCATGTATTGATATGGGAGCAGTTAATAGTCTTGTCTTCATTATGGGTCATTTGTTCCATTTTTTCTATGTTCTACACATTTCAGGTAAGCTCATTTTCCTTTATACAAAAACTTTTATAGGCCAACTATTAACAGCATAACTAACAAGATTTTGTAAATGATAATCGTCTAGAGACGAATTAAGGATTTAAACTGCCCCAAACAAAAAGAATTCTATGGTTCCTAACATTGAATTTTTTTTTTTTTTTGGTAGTTAACATTGAAGTTATTACGTTTTAAGAGTTATTAGCTCATATTTACTATTTATTACAATTTTAGTGAATTGTTATATATAAATTTATACTTAATTGCAAGAAATACGACAAGCTATAACCCATCGTCTGCTTTTACTATTTTTTTCTTTAATTTTATTTTCTAACCTATTGTTTTTTCTACTATGATTATCATACTGCTTATTGTAGTTATTGTTCCATTCTCTATAGGCTTCTTCGCTATTTTTTTTAAAAAATAATTGGATATGTTTTATTTGAATCGAGAATTTATTGGAAATAAACTCCTTATCTTTAAGTTGTATACATACTATCTTTTTCAAACTTAATCTGTGAAATTTTACTGGACATAGACATGTTGTTGTTGTAAAAAGATTTCTTTTGTAAAAGTCAGAGACTTCAAATTCTATCTATAGGTTTTGGCCGTGAAAACAGTTAACTTCAAATTTTGTTATAATATATTTGCTAAAATTGGTACTTCATTAAATAACTGATATATTTTTGCTACATTAATATACCATTGGCAATAACAAAAGTGACAAATTTAATGTAAGTAGAATTTGAGAATGATGGAATGTTATAATTTTACTCTTATTTTCTAAAGGTGAAAAAAGATTATTTTCAATAAATCATCGGCTCAAATTAAAAAGTATTTCTTTTTACAAACATATCGAGTTGCGAGAAATTCAATACTATTACCTCTTAAATATCATTTGGAGACGCCAATGAATTTGTATTTTTCTGAATTGGTGACATGAAAATTATTTATACAATCATATAACAAATTTAAGTATATTTATGATGTTAATATCATGTTTGGATTTTTTTTAAAAAAAATTATTTTGATATGTATTGTTTGTTAGAAATATTTTTCGAAAAAGTATTTTGTGAGAACAATTGTTTGTTATGACTAATGATTTGAATTTTTTTGTTTGGCAAATATTTAATAAGTCAACAAATTAATTTTATTATTCTCTGTCTCATTTTATGTGACACTTTTTTTTGGTCCGTCTAAAAAAAATATCATCTTATCCTAATCGAAAAGAATTTACCTTTAAAATAATCTTTTAATAAAATAATTTTCAATCACATAAATATCTAAAAATGATTTTAGATCAAAAATTTTAAAGATCTTTTTTTTCCATAAATATCGTGTCAAATCAAGAAATGTATATAAAATTTGATTTTAAACTCCCCTAATTTAAAACCAAATTTGTAGAGTATCTTTTATTAAAAACAGTTCTAATAGATCACAAGCTGCAAAGTTTCCTTCGTTCAGTCTTGTGAGTCCTCTGTGTGAGAAAAAGGGAAAAAAAATGCACGGAAGACCCCGCAAAGCTCCAACTCCAGAAGAGCAAGAAGCTTTCACTATCAAAGCTTCCAAATTACGGGCTCTTCAATCACAATTTCTCCAATTTCATCACGCCAAAATGTAATTGTTTTTCAAAAAAAAAATGTGTTCTTGATTTATTACCAAGATTAATTTTCGTTGTTGGTTGCTAATTTGCTTGTGGGGTTGTTTCAGATATACAAAGGAAGCCTTAGATGTAAGTGCAAAGTTGTTAGAGTCAAATCCTGAGTTTTATACTGCTTGGAATTACAGAAAACTTGCTGTCCAGCATAATCTGAATCTACCTGAGGCTGAGAACAATGAGGAGTTTGTTAAATCAATTCTTGATGAAGAACTCAGATTGGTATGTTGTTCTTTTGAATAAAAATTATATTTTTCCAGATGGGTCGAATTGGGTTTGAGGATTCATGTAGCAGTATTTTCTTGAAGGGAGGTTTTGTGGGAAAAGAAAGGAATGCTCAATTTACTATTCTGAAAAGGGTCTGCTTGTTCTTTTTCTTTTTTCTGTCCCCACACCTTTGCCTTTTCTGCTAAGTGGTTAAACCCAAATAAATTCTAGTTTGGTTTTTGACATACTTCCTCTTGTTATGAATTATGTATGTGATGTTACTTTGAAGTGTAAGAAGTGTGTTGAATAACAGTGCTAAAGTCATAGATAAAACCTAATATGGCTCTTTATCTGACTGAGTCAGAAGGATTGGACCTATGATAGAGCCAAATGGCGATAGAAGATTTGTACTTCAACTTTGAATCTTCTACCAAATGGATCTGCGTCGAATGGATAATGAAACTTCAAGTATATTTTAACTTATGTATTGTTGTGCTCTGTGTTGTCAAAGGCGCGATTAACTTCTGAAGCAAGGTGAAAAACATGTTGGCACTTTAGTGTCGTCATCCATGTGCTAAGTCATACTTTTCCTTGCCATTTGAGTGTAATGATGAAGAAGCGACATTGAACATTAATACTTCCCTTTATCGTAATCTTTTCCTTCATTCTCATAGTCCATATATTTGTTATTCATGCTTATAATTAGTAGTCTTGAACTACACATATATATTTGTATTTTTTTTTATCTGTTTGCGTCGTTCTTTGTTAAAGGCCACACAGTATTTGCTTTTGGCTTAAAACGCCAACAGATCTTACAATTTTTTTGTTTTCGCCTTTGTTAACACTTCTTAGGTGGTTTGACGAAGAACAAGGCTCGTTATCATCTGCAATTATTTTTTTTGTGGTTTTATCTGTGATTCAGCTAAAGTTTTGCATGTTGATTAGGTCGAGAATGCATTGAAGAGGAATTACAAGTCTTACGGAGCATGGCATCACCGTAAATGGGTGCTGAGCAAAGGGCATTCTTCCACAGACCGGGAACTGTTGCTTCTGGGTAAGTTCCAGAAGGCAGACGCCCGCAACTTTCATGCATGGAATTATAGAAGGTGATGACCTGGATTAAGCTGCACACAAATTACTGGACTGTTGCATTCTGCCTAACACTGCTTTTTTGGCATCTCTTTAAGGTTCGTCACAACATTGAAGAACATACCAAATGAGAAGGAACTAGAATACACTACTGACATGATATATGATAATTTCAGCAACTATTCTGCTTGGCACAACCGCAGGTATGGTGATATCTATTTCCATTTCTTTTTGGTTCACTCTCGTTAATATCTATTTCCTGAGTAGAAAAAGTTCTCTAGGTTGAGATACTGTTAATCATTCTGCTCCAGTGCAAATAACATACTAAGAAAGGAAGAACACAGTCATACCCTCGAAGAAAAAGTTAATGTTATTTTTAACAAATGGAATATTAAACATGTAACTCTATCCCAGTTATCCAATCTCTTTATTTAGACTGGTCATTGTCACATATTCATGCCCTTATCATGTGTTGCAAAAGTGTGGACAAGACTTCTTCTTTTGGCATATTTGATGGACAGATATACAACATGATGTATTATAGCATGGATCTAGTAAGCACATTGATATGAAAATTATATTGGTGTAAGAGCCCATAGTGTTATATCTATGTTATTTTTTATGGGCTCCAAGATGCACTCATCGCTTAAAAGTAAGTTATTAAGTATCACATACCATTTTAGCTCATGAGGAATCGCATTCTGACCTATATTCTACTATGTTGTGTCTCTTATCTCTTCGAAAGGTTCATATCCTCATACTGATCCGTATACAGTGTTCTTCTTTCTCATTTGCTGAAGGAAAAAGCAAAAGGATATTTTCCCAAGGACAATGTATATACAGAAGAGTATGAATTTGTGCGCCATGCTCTTTTCACAGATCCTGATGATCAAAGTGGTTGGTTTTATCATCTGTGGCTTCTTGATCAGACAGTTAAACTAGAGACATTGTTGGTTTCTTCATGGCCACCACATGGCAGTAATCTTTCCTTATCTGTGGATGGATCATTTGGAGATTGCTCTTTATCACCTTTTACCAGTCCTCGGACTAATACGAGAATACTTCCACTCATTCTCTATTTCAGCAAAGCTGTTGAGAATATATGCTCATCTACGGTAGTAATAGAATGTGAAAATATTGCAAGTAATGAGCTTGTTTGGAGATCACTCTCAGGAGATGGAACTGGGTCTGCTCAAGCTTGGCTGACATATCTTAATTTTCCAGAGGAACATGCACATTCTGAAAAGGCCTACCTAGTAAAGGTCAGCTTTGCTCGTTCTCAAGGCATTATCTCTTCAACTGGTGTTCATCATGGAAAAGATTCTTCTCATATTGAATTTTCAGTGTCTGTACCACCTCATGGTTCAGAAAATGTTGATTTGAAAACTGAAGGGAAGATCTCTTGGAGTGATGAAAGTTTCTACACTCATGACGTGCAGTTTCTTGAGTCAGTTCTGGTTAACTTGTTCCATCTAGAAAGAACCAAGATAGATGAAACAGAGGTGGACTATCGGTGGAATATTACAACCATCAATAATGAGATATCACACTGTAGGGAGTTGTTATCGACGATGAACTGGTAGGAAATTTGTTTACACACTGAGTATTTCATCTATGGCAGCTGTATTTTCCATCCTGTCCTCTCTTATTAGTTCTTTGTCTGTTTCAGTAAAATTGGGAAGTTGACACTTAGCAGACTGTTAATGGCCAATGACACCTTAATGTCATATGTTGGCACCAGTCATAGAAATGCTAGCTATCATACAGAAATTCTTCAACTATATGATGATTTAAAGAAAATGGACCCAGCACATCTCCACTACTACCAGGATGAGTACAGTATAGTACTTCTGAAACAGGTATGTGTTTCTGTTGTATTTTCCGCTCACCTAGTCTTCTAATGCATAGCTCATTATTTTTTCTTCTTTCAATCATATGAACAAATCCGCTACAAGACCTACTCTTTTACTATAGTTTTTGTCTTATTAATATTTTGGAAAAACTAAAGAAAGAAATTGGAGACCTTGTGGTTATTCTTTCATGATGCGAGCAACAACTTGGATTCGAAACACAAAGACCTGTATTATAATTCAATTTCAGCATAGAGATTTTGTGATATGTGCTGAATCTTACCTAGAACTGCACAAGCTTAATCATCTGATATTGCAGATAATCTCCAATAAAGAAATGTTGCTGAAGCATTGCCATAAATATAGGGATCCATCTTTTCCAAGAACCAATAATTTCTGTCTGCGGCTTAATAATCTTTCACTTTCACGTATTGGGTCTATGGAGCAACTTTTGTGGGTCCAAGTGTTAGATCTCAGATACAACCAACTTAAGACACTTGAAGGTAATTTCTCCAGCTCTTTCTTGTTTGTCTTTCTTGGTTATTCAAGTTAATCTGAAACTAAGGGGCTTCATAGAGCTTGCATAGCATTTGCTTTGTCTATCTATTGAAATGTTCACTCAGAAGATTGTTCCAGCTTTCTATCCGAGTTAAGACATTCTTTGATTGAAACAAAATGTGCCAAGATTAGATCACAACCATCATCAGAAGGGTAAAAAGAAGAAATTTCGTTTATGCCCCTTCTGCCCCTTAGAAGGGGCATATGTTTTAGTTAGTTCGGCAATATCTGATGCAACTTTTTAACATTTACCTGGTTCCTTTTCGTGGGTGGTGAAGGAGGTCAGGTCAACAAAAGAACTCTCAAAGATTCCGGAATAGTGTGCATTCTCTCCTTTATTTGCAATGACTCTCATCTGATTGTGAAAACACTATGAGGACTAGATGGTGGGTCTTTTGCAAGTCAAAGTTTGTCCTAAAAAAGCAAGGAAAGAAGAACTACTATATTTACCACTAAGCAAAACCAGAGCTTCTCTGTCAGTCTTTTCATTCTTCTAGATGATTAGTGGTCTGTCTTAGTTTTTTCAATTTTATCTAAGTGGTAAAATGAGACCATTCGGGAGAAGCTAGAGGTGGCCCCTGTGGCTGACAAGATGAGAGAAGCGAGACCACGATGGTTTGGACATGTGCAAAGAAGAAGTACCGATGCTCCTATTAGGAGGTGTGAGAGGTTGGATTTAGGAGTCACTAGGAGGAGTAGAGGTAGACCGAAGAAGTATTGGGGGGAGGTGATTAGACATGATATGGCCGAACTAGATCTCACCGAGGACGTGACCTTAGATAGGAAGGAGTGGAGGTCGCGAATTAAATTAGAAGGATAATAAGTTAGCAGGTTTAGTTTGATGTCTGGCCATGGGGTATAGTAGGGTAGTAGGTTTTATCGGGTCCTTATATCATGTGTTGTCGTTATCTGTCTTATATGTGTATAATTTATCGTATGTACATACTATCATGTGTTTTTCATTAGTAGTCGCTCTTTTTATTCTTTTTCGTTTCCTTTTCTTTTTGTCATATCTAGTTTAATCTGCTTATGAGTTTTTGAGACGAGGGTTCCCACAAAACAACCTCTCTACTTCTATGAGGTAGTGGTAAGGTCTGCGTACATTCTACCCTCCCCAGACCCCACTTGTGGGATTCCATTGGGTATGTTGTTGTATCTAAGTTTCATAGGAAAAATACAATTTATTATTTGGGGAGGATTGTACATAGGAATCGCCAAGCTAACAAACTAATCAAGTACATAGATTTCACCAATATTTTTGAGGATTTTCATTAAATGCCATTTATCTACACCACATAGAGTTAAAGAGATCTGACCCTTATCCTTATCTTGTAATCATTCTTCGTAGTAGCTTTTTAGTTATAGGTGGTACTCTAAGAAAATTTTGTTTCATTTTGTCAACCATCTTGATTTATGGATAAGGAGAATGAGAGGGATAAAAGATTCTTCCATGATAAGGAATGAATATAACAGATGCTTTGAGTCTTTCCTATGTCACATTTTTATTGCAAATAGATAATATCATGGTATGTAGATTATTTGGATAGCTTGATATATAAAGACTGGTGTCACTCGTGCAAATTATGAATAATTTAGACATCATGTTGGTCTGATATTCAATGACTTGATCTTGACTTAAAAAAGCACCTTGATCTTTTATGATCTTCATAATGACTCAATGAAAAAGAGTTTAAAGAGATAAATGATAACTTGTTAAAAAGCCTAAGAACAATTTTGATTTGCTGAGGAGCTGGGAGATAATTGGAGGAAGAAATTCTGAGAGGACTGGTAGAAACTAATTCCAGCCTGTATTTGGTGGACCTTATGGAAGGAAAGAAATGCTAGGTGTTTTGAAGGCAAAATCAACAACATCCAGAAGATCAGAATGAACTGCATTAGCCTTTTTTTTTTTGGTGTAAACAAGATTATGGTGGGAGATGTAGATTTGTTAGTTGACTTCATAGGAAAACTGTAAAACCCTAGACCTGACTGGTTGTTTCTTTTTTTGCATTGCCGTGTAAAAACCATCTCATCATTTTTGGATGACGCTTTTATATGAATACAAAGTTACCTTTATTAGAAAAAAAAAGAACTTGTAAAAATGCATCTAACTGATGGCTTGGTTAGCAAATTGACTAGCCAAAGTTAGTCTTATTTGGATTTTCTGTCTCAATATGTGTGATATTATATTTTTCAAATGCATGGAGGTGCCATTAGTTTCATGGGAACAAGCGTGCATTCCTAAGAAGCTTGGTGGTCTGAACATCAAAAGGCAGTAAGTTATGGAATATGGCCTCGTTGGTAAACTGCTCTGGCAACTAGCTGTGAAGGAAGATCTGTTATGGAGTATATATGGAATACAATGGTAACATATGGATTCATACCCCACCATTATACTCAAGTTGGTACTGGAAGAAGGTAGGTTTGTACCTTGAAAGCAGAGATGCAGGGGTGGTATTCATCTGGTGTTTACTTGCTCACTCCTTTGGGGAAGTACTCACTCACACGGAGTTACAGTACACTACTGGGCAATATGCTAGATTTAAAGAGTGTTTAACTTAATCCTGACTAAATTTTCTCAGCCGAAGCGTAGGTTCATATTGTGGCTAGCTATGCAAGACAAATTGCTAACCAAAGAGAGACTCGAGATAAATATTCCAGTGGAGGATGATACCTGCTGCTTGTGTGATAAATCAGTAGGGGAGACTAATATCCATCTGTTTTCAACTTGTGAATGGATAGTGAAAGTTTGAAACCGAAATGCAACAATGGTCTGGGGACTTAATCCCACTGGAACTTTCAAACATATCCTGAATAGACACAGAAGGAAGCATTGACAGCAATTTCACAAGGAATTTATTGCTGCATTATGTGGAGCAGTGATATTCCAGGTTTGGAGAGCAAGGAACTGGAAACTGTTTAAAGCTGTAAATACTAAATACAGATACAGCCGTGACACTGATTTAGAAGGAATTCGTAGATATGCTTGAGGTAGTTGAAACTGTCTAGAAAGGCAAATAGGTATAGCTGGTTATTGCAGAAATTTTATGTAACTAGAACTCTGTAGGAGGCTTCACTCTCTTAGTACCCTTCTTAGAAGGTGATGAGGAGATGAGTGCGTGCTCTTTTGGTGTAATTTTTGTCTCTTATTAATGGTTATTTACATTTTTTACCCCCCAAAAAATGCATGGAGGTCAGATGTAATTACCCAGTAAAGTTGACCGTGTAATAAAAAGTTACAGCTTATCTTTTTTTTTTTTTTTTTTTTTGTGATGAAGTAGAGGATTTCCTAAAGAGCATCAGATTGGTGCTAAAGGCAAAAGCTTACAAAGAAAGAGAGTTAAATCCCTTACAAGTGTATTAAGCTATGAGCAAAGAGCTAACAAAATCCAAAAAGCTGTCAACACTATTAACTGGAGACAAAAAGTTCCAACTAAACAGATTGAGGAGTTTGGCTTGGAGTTGAGACCCCATCAAGACATCTGCGATTTCTTTCATTCTAAACGCACCAAAAAAATTACTGCTTGAATTAGTCTCCAGACCTTCTTAATGGTTTTATCGACCTTCTATATAATCCAACTAGAGTAGGCTTGCTTGATGTTCCTAGGAAAGACCCTACGTAGACCAAATATATTGAGGAAGCAGTTCCAGATGTGTGCCACAAAAAGGCAGTGCAAAAGAAGGTGGTTGACATTTTCGGATGACTAATAGCACAAAGGGCATTTATTGACGAGAACAAGCCATGTGAAGCATATTACTTTAGGAGGAATCCTAATTTTATGTTTCCATGGCCAGTTGTCCAGCAATCCATTCTGAGAGCTCATAAGGCAGTAGTTGTCTTTGACCGTGTATTTCCCCTCCTTGGAAATGCCCCATATCATTTTGTCTGTATGTAATCCTTCACTTCTTTATTCTGCTAGGGTGGCTAGGAGTTTGAGGAGATCATTAATTTCTCAGTCTTGAAGGCTTCTTCTGAATTGAGGGCAAAATAAATTGTTGTCTCTGTATTGGATGACAAAAGAGTCTTGGTTGCTGGCAATTTGGTAGAGTCGAGGATAAGAGACTTGCAGAGTAGTGTTGCTCCTGATAGCTACTGATGTGTTTCCAGAGGCCAACCCCATGAGTGTCAGTGCTCTGTTTTGAGTACCATTTACTAATGACTCCATACTTGGCTTCTATTATCTCCTTCCAGAGTCCTACTTCATTCTGGCCACATCTCCACAACCATTTCATTAGCGTGCTTTTGCTATGGAGTTTGAGATTTCTTACGCCCGACCCACCTTGGGATTTTGGTTGGGTAACTTTGTCCCATTTTACAAGTGGAAATTTATGGGTTGGACCATTGCCTTCCCGTAGGAATTTCCTCCTGAGGCTATTAAGTTGCTTCAAGACTGTTTTGGACATTGGAAAGAGAGACAAGCAATGGGTAGGTATGCTGTCAAGGCACTGATGATCAAAGTGAGTCTGCCACCCATTGAAAGGTATTGTAGCTGCCATGTAGCCAACCTCTTTTCAGTCTTTTCTACTACGCCTCCAAACCTCTAGTGACTAGAATTTTGCACCTAATAGAAGTCCAAGATAGGTAGTAGGGAAGGAGCCTATGTTGCAACAGAGGGTCTCAGCTAGCTCCTCAAGATTTCGGATCTCATGGTCAGGGTAAATGGTGCTCTTTTGCATGTTTATGTGTAGATCAGAGAGAGCCTTATAAATAAGGAGGATGAAACTGATTTGGTTGACTTGGGTAGTTGGGTTCTATCTGCCCCACAAAAAATTAAAGTATTTTCTGCAAAGAGAAGATGTGAAATATTGATCATGCTTGCGGATTCCTGCTAATTTGAAACCCTTTTATTTATTGTAATTCTTTAGCCCTTTCTAGCATCTGGGAGAGGCCTTCCATAGCCAGTATAAACAAAAAAGGGGAGATGGGATCTTCGTCTGAGACCCTTCTGTTATGAGAAAAAGCCGACTGGACACCTGTTGACTAGAATTGAGGACTTGACAGTAGAAATGCAAAACTGAATCCACCTTAGCGACTTCGCACCAAAGCCCATATTCTTCAGAATATTGGTAAGGAAACCCCAATTTAGCTTGTCAAATGCTTTCTCTATATCGAGTTTGCATACGATTCCTGGCTCACCACTCTTGATTCTCCAGTCCAACCTCATAAGCAATTAGTGATGCGTCGGTTATTTGTCGGTTCTTGATAAAGGCACTTTGTTGACCTGAAACCAATTTGCCAATGACCTTTTCATTCTTCCTGCCAGAACCTTAGCTGCTAGTTTGTATACACTCCCAATTAAGCTAATTGGTCTGAAGTCTTTCAGTTCCATTGCACCTTCCTTTTGGGACCAAGGCAATAAAAGAGGCATTGCAAAACCTCCCCATACTGCCATGTTGATGAAAGAATTTCAGGGCAGCCATAACATCAGTTTTTATGAACTCCCATGCCTTCTGAAAAAACCTCATTGTGTACCCTTCAGGGCAGGTGCTTTGTCAGTGCACATGAATTTAATGCTGCCAACACTTCTTCTTCATCAAAAGGAAGTTCCATGTCCTTAACTCTGCAGATAGGGATGGCAACCCTACAAAGGTTGCAGTTGGTCTCCAGGTCTCCGTTTCCTTGTATAACTCTTGATAGAAATTTAGAACTTTTTGTCTGATTTGTACCTTGTCTTCAAAAGTAGTATCCCCCACTTGGAACTTCTTGTCTGGCATTTCCTGTTGAATGGTCTATTATGTTTCTGAATCATGTTGACTTCAAAGGATTGCTTTTAATTTTCTGTTATATTAAATTCTTTGCCCGAGTATCATGCCTTTCTTCAATATTTGGCATTAGATTTCTTGATTTATTTGTGAGCATCTTCTTGTGGGAGCTTTATCATGCTTAAACCGAGAAGCTTGCGTCATTCCATTTTTCGTTAAATTGATGCAGGCTTGGAGGTGATGCAACTTCTCTCCTGTTTGAACGTTAGCTACAATAAACTCTGCAGTTTTACTGCATTGGAACCTTTGAAACTGCTAAGGTCGTTGAAAGTCTTGGATATATCTTACAACGAGATTGGAGCACACTCTATTGACACAAGGAGATATTTGTGCTCTTCCCCTCTTAACCATAGAAGTGGAGATGACTGGAAAACTGAGGAATCTGAGATGCATTGTACTGAGGCGGCTGATTATTGGGAAGCTTATACTATTTTTAAAGACTTGAACTTGATACAATTGGATGTTATAGGAAATGCAGTTTCTGATGAAAAGATAAAATCGCTTCTAATTAAGCTATTACCATCACTAAAGTGGCTTGATGGTGAAAGTTGCCGATAATTAAAAGTTAGATCTCCTTTGCTGTTGCTGAATTTCTATTCAGAACAGATAAGGGTAATTCTTTGTTACTATTATGAATTAAAGATATCCGATGCACGGAAATGTTTTTGTGTCATGTTAGTTGTTGCAAGACTTGCTTGTAATTGCTTGGTGTTTTTTGGATGATCTATATTTATCAGCACCTGAACAGAGGTTTTGTTTTCTGAATATTGAAGTGAGTTGCTGCCAAATTAATCCAAGCATGAGACCATTTTTTTTCATTATACTTGTCATGTCATTCAAATATATATATGAATTATACAGGGGGAAAATATTACATGCACTTTCTTTTATATATACTTCATAGAGTTTGATGCTTTCACATTCAAAATATCTATGATTGCATAAATCTAAGCTCTGTATGCCAGAGATAACTGATGCTCTCAGATGTCTAGTCTGTATCCCAACAGAAGCCTAGGAATGGGACTGAAAATGGCTTGAGATTTTCATTTTCAGTAGTACTAATGTACTGAGGATGATTTAGAAGGTCTAAAAGCCAAAAAGATTCAAGAATACAATGAAGAGACTGAACGAGTTAACGTAACCCAGAAAACCAGAGACCTAATAGTGGAAGGAGCAGTTTGCAATGGCGCGAGGTATCTGAATTGCATCATCTTAGCAATGCAGAAATTCAGATATTTGATCATTAAGGTAACAATGTTTCTAGACAGCCATGGAAGTAGCTCATTTTCAGCTGCATCTCTTAGTACTAGCTTTGTACCAGTAGTATTTAGTAGCACAGCTAGAATCATGATATACCATATTGCCTTGTTCATGTTGTTTGGTATCCAGGATTCTTGCACTTTTGACTCCATTCTTGGTTTAAAAAGGCTATTAGTTACTTTACTTCCTTGTCTCGAGTAGGTTCAAAAAGCTACTAAGAAGAATAGTTTTCTTTTCTCTTGCGTTTTGTATTGTTTCTTATTTGGATAAGATGTTGGACACAAGACTATTTATAGGGAATTTTTTTTGAGAGAAGTGTCAAGCAAGCTAGTTCCCTGGTCAACAAACCTATGATCAAAGGTTGTAAAGATACTCTATTTTTTAAAAAATAAAAATAAAAAATCCTACTCACCTCCCTTAATCACTATTAAATAAATTCTCAACTTGAGTGAATAATGAGCTATCATCTTGATAAGATTGAAGATTGGTAAGTTATAAATTTTTTTTAGAAAAGAATGCTTTTGTTTAAAAAAAAAAACTAAAAAATGAATTATAGTAACTTTGTGGCGACATCGAAGTAAATTGCGTAACTGTGCAAATATATGATATGTATTTACATTATATCATTATAGTTTGAAAAAATTACAATTTATAGCTATAGTTAAGATTTTATTGCTATTTTCTCTCCTCTCTCTTCCTCTCTCTCACCTCTTTCCTCTCTCTGCAATCTCTTGCAGATATAGAAATACATATATATACCAGTTGTATATATACAATTCTTTGACAGATATACATATACAATTCGCATCTCTAGCCTCTTTCGCTCGAATCTCTCTTCCCTCTCTCGATCTCGCTCGTCTCTTTCCTCCCTCTCCCAATTTCGTTTGCCAAATATACAAATATATATGTATATTAGTTACACATATACAATTAATTGACAGGTATATATATACAATTTGACAAATATACATATATAATTCATCTCTCTCGATCTCGCTCGCCTCTCTTCTATAATATATAGCTGTAAATCACAATTTTAGCAAACTATAGCCATTTTTTGACTTATTATATTTCAAATGTTTGCATTTTTAAAAAAATCCTCAAAATAACTTTTTTTTAAAAACATTTTTACTTTGACAAAATGGAGATATAGATCATTGGCCTTGCAGAGCACGGAGTCAACTCTTTGGGTTCAAGACTCAAAACTTGGGGAAGACGTATCCAACCTCTCAGAAATTAATATAATTATTTATATTATTTAATTATATAAATGAAAAATTGTCCATCTTAACCAAAGTTCATAAATTGAAGGATTTGTCAAACTTGCTGCAACTATCTAACATGTTTCTTTAAAGCAAGTTGAAAGTAGAAACATGCCACATTAATTAAATCGTGGATAAGAAATACGTTAGCATAACTAATACCAGCATTACTAACATAACTTTATTCAACACTATTGTTATACACGCTGCCAAACGACCCTCAAAAGATCAAAAGTAGTGTAAAAAAAGTTGAATTAGGAAAGATGAAGTTTCTCCTTGCACAGTTCAATGCAGCTGTCAACTTTAGCATAATATGTCATACGCCAGTTCCTACTAAGAAGAAGAGGAGCAATGACACTCCAAAATCCCACAACATAAGCAACAGCAATGCATGAGAAGAAAAAGAAGTCACTCTCACCAACTCCTCCTCCTCCTCCTTCTTCTTCTTCTTCTTCTTCATGCTGCTGACGCGGGCTCGAGATCACACAATCATTTTCCAGTGGTGGTCCACAGAGTTCGTTGTTACCTCTATAACTAGATGCTTCAAAGGTGACAAATTTGTTTTCAAATGGGATTCTTCCTGACAGATGATTGAAAGCCAAATTCAAAGTTGAAAGTGAATCAAGTTGAGTCATCTGAGAAGGGATTTTTCCTATTAGATGGTTATAAGAAAGATCTAAACTCTCCAGTTTCTTCAAGTTCATGAAAGATTCTGGAATATGGCCAGCTAGGACGTTGCGCGAGAGGTTTAATGAATGGAGAGCTGCTAGCTCTCCTAGTTGTGATGGAATTTCGCTAGTCAAACGGTTCATAGATAGATCAAGCATAGTCATTTGAGAAAGAGGAATGCCTTCATAAGAGAGTGCATTGCCTTTGGTTGTTAAAGGAACCTTAACCCTGTAGTTGGTATATGTAGGAGATAACCACATAAAGGCTGGGAGTAGAACTCCAGATTCCTTTATCCACGCGGTTATGTTAACGAGGCAAGAAGGTAGAACCCCAGAGAGTAAATTTGCAGACATGTCCAAAATGTGAAGCTTTTGCATCTGGCACAAAGACAATGGAATAAGCCCATGAAACTGGTTTCTTGCCAAGATAAGTATGGCTAGATGTGGAAAGAGAGGAAAATAATCTGGAACATTGCCAGACAAATGATTTCCACTAATGTCCATGACCTTCAGAACAGGAAGGTTGAACATAGCCGCAGGGAGGACTCCTAAAAATCCATCATTTTGCAGGTGCAAGTATGCCAGATTTGACATATTTGAAAATCGGGGCATGGACTCTCCATGAAAGTTGTTGTTTGAAAGAACTAAATGTGCTAATGAAGTGTTATTCTGTCTTAAAGTTGGAGGAAGTTTTCCCTGTAGGAAGTTGTGAGAAAGGTCCAGAACCTCTAACTTTAGCAGATTGTCAAAAGAAGGGAGGGTGCCTACGAGGGCGTTATTTGACAGGTTAAGATAGAACAAGTCTGGAAATGATTTGAGCACGTTAGTGGGAAGTGTACTGCCCAAGGAATTATCTGATACATCAAGCATCAGAAGACTTGATGCTTGAAACTGAGAAGACGTGGGAATTCCACCATACAAACGGTTGCTTCTCAAAGACAACATAAGAAGTGTATTATTATACAACAACCAGGACGGAACGTTTCCTTGAAGGGCATTATAGGACAAAGACAGAGACTTCAACTTGTGTTGTTTGGAGATGAATGTTGGAATTACATGGCCATGGTTCTGGTTTAGTCTAGTATTTCGAAGGTCAAGTGACACAAGTTGAAAAGATGGAACCCAAGATGGAGTTTCAGTATCAACTTCAAACTCATTATTCGTAAGATCAATGGCTTCAAGGTTGGAGAGGTTAGCAAATGATGCAAACAAGAGAAGTCCATCAAACCTATTATCTGAAAGACGAAGGGTCTCGAGGAAAGTCAGGTTGCTGAATATGGAAGAAGGAACAGTCCCCTCAAAATGATTGAAAGAAAGATCTAAAGAAACCAAGGAAGTCATTCCACCAAGGCATGGATCAAGTCCACCTTGTATAAGGTTATCCTGAAGATTTAACACCTGCAGTTTCCTAAGCTTACAGATTCCTGAAAAGTGTAACAAGTAATTAGCAACATGATCAGTAAAATTAAAGCTGCATAATGTTCATTTTACAATCTGGAAGGACAGGGAGTCAGCAACCTAACTTTACTAGACAAACACATAAATTACAAATGCTCTTTGCACGAACGACAGCAAAAATACAATATGAACTCAACGAGCAAAAGAGACGAGATTACGAAGTAAAATGTCCCATAACAGTGGTTAAGATAAAGGCAAGCTGGAACTTAGAATAACTGACAGAAAAAAAGGAATTTATTTGAAAAACACTATTTATCGAGATCTTTTAATCCAAGAAAGCTCAAATATCTTATCAAGGACTTCATTGTATAAATCAAGAGAACTATGTCTCAACATAGCATATTTCAAAACTGAAATGATAGCTACAAAGAAACTGAAAGAAATTTCAGGACATCAGCATTACCTGAAAAGAAACCAGGAGAACCCCTGATATTGTTATGTGAAATATCCAGACTTTCAAGCACTGAGTGCTTTTCAAAGAGGCAGGTCGGTATGCTTCCATCATCAAGAAAATTATCGCTTAGATCCAACCTTCTGAGATTCTGCAGTCTACATAAAGCTGCAAGAAATATATGAAGCAACAAAAGGGTTATTTTTTTTGTCAAGTTCATTAATCAGAACAAGAAATGAGTTTCGTATTCATAGGAACAGCCTGAAAACTTAACTCCAGGAATTAATATTTAATGCTTGCTATCTTATACTGGTGCGGAAATTGTTAGGGAAAACTGGAAAACGCTACAGATTAGAACTTCATCCAGACCATGTTCCACCTTGTCGCGACCCGACTTTTCAGGTCATAATAGCGCCTGTTAGATCCCGCCTACAGGCAAGCCAACCTAACACAAGGTGTAGCCAGGAGTATAACTGACAGTAACCGGTTAATACAACGATCATAAGCATGCTTAGCGTCCAACAACAATTCTCATAATCTCAGCTCAAACATCCACACATTTCAGCTCAGTCTAAACGAAAAAAACTCTTCAGATATCTACAAATGCAAGGTCACGGTTGGAATTAACAAATCAAGAAAATAGTTCTTATGTGCAATCTTCATCTAATGACTCCCTTCACAGTGACATCTGTTTCATTTTAGAGAAGCTATGTTTAGATAATGAGAATCATACCATTAACTTTAACATTGTAGTCAGTTTTAAGTGTTTCATGCACACTCAATAGCAATGCTTTAACAACAGCATATAGATCAAGGAGATGGTAGTTGAGTAGAGCAGAAGAGAGGGTCCGCCGCAATTAACAGTTTGTTCAGCCAGAGGAAACCGTTACATCAACAATTACATATCCATTGTAATCTCACAAAGTGGGGTCTGGAGAGGATAGAGTGTACGTAGACCTTACCGCTACCTCAAAGGTAGAGAGGTTTCCGATGGACCCTCAACTCAAGAACCAGAGAAAACCATTAATATATGGAAATATTAAGTGGTGTTTGGACTGGCTTATTTTTTTGCCTTTTAAGCACTTTTCAAGTTTTGGAAGTGTTTGGATAACATAAAAAAGTGCTTTTAGAAAAAAGAAGAAGAAAAAAGCTAAACGTAGGGGGTCCTCAACTTATGGCTTTTAACTTAAAAGTCACTTAAAAGATATTCTCACGTTAGGAAAATGAAAAGAGTAATGACCATTCGCACAAGATCATGTATGTAAAAACAGAAATTTAACCAACTTTACCTGATAGAATGTGATGGGAATTCTTAAGGTTATTCCCAGACAAGTCTAGGCTTTCAAGGTATGAAAGATCATCAAATAGGCAATGTGGCATGCTATCATCTGTAAGATTATTGTTGCTTAGATCTAGTTTCCGCATATTCTTTAGTCCGCACAATGCTACATCAATTCAGCAAAATGAGCTATATCAAAACCAATGGAGAAACTTTGATGAACCATCTATGACTGATTAAATTCCACAACAGAGAAAACAAACCTCTGAGCAGTGGTAAAGGATAACTAGGATAAACCCCTGATAGGTGCAGCTGTTCTAGCGACGTAAGGCTACATACTTGAAAATGAGGTAGAGCATCACCATTTAAAGGGTTGAAACTTAGATCCAATTCCTTCAGGTTGCGCAATTTGCATAATGCTGCAAGCATAAGTTGTTAAAAAGCAATAATCCAACATGCAAAGAAGTGAGGAAAGGACATCAGGTCACCGGTAAAGAATCATTAAAAAAAGTAGCAAATCTTAAATCTATAAGGATTCAAGGAAAGTATTCATTGTGTTCAACAGATATCAACAAATGTATTCGTTTGTGTTCAACAGATATTAACAGCTACTTACAGGTTTGATCAAATGAAACATGGATACAGGTAATGAAAGAACATTTTGATGAAAAGAATACCTTCTGGCATGATCCAGTTGCCAATAGCATTGCCAGATACATAAAGAGACTGGAGGTGCGTAAAACGAGTCAACAAGGTTGCATCAGGATACCATATTCCAAGTCCAAGTTCCCTTTTACTCGTAAGAATAATATCAAGAACACGCGCATCATTATTTAGATCTCTCATACAAAAAATACCGACCCATGCACAATAATCTTCTTCAACCCATTCTTTGATTAGTGTAGATCCATTGGGATAGTTAAGGGAGTCCCTCAGCTCCAAAAGTGCCCTCTTTTCCTCCTCTACTAATTTACCACTACAATACATGAAATTCAAGCACATCAGTATCCAACATGTCCAAAGAAGCTTAAGAATAGGACACAAAACCCAAGCCATACTGCTGATGAATTTCTCTTCAGCAATGAGTCACTACCAAATGCCTTTTGTTACAAGAACTTTCACATACTCACAGTCATGAGTCAACACCAGATCATCGACCACAGGTACTCCAATCATTAAATGAATATTACAACAACAACAATAACAACATACCCAGTTGAATCTCACAAGTGGAGTCTGGAGAGGGTAGAAATGTACGCAGACCTTCCCACTACCTCGTATTTACATAGAAGTAGAGAGGTTGTTTCCTGGGAACCCTCGACTCAACAACCCATAAGTAGAATAAACTAGATATTGCAAAGGGAAGGAAAGGGAACAAAGGAAGAAATAGAACTAGAAATCGAAATAAAAAGAGTGACTATTTACGAAAAACACATGTCAATATGTAAATACGATAAATCATTAAATGAACATTAACTGTTTGAATGTTTCCCATGGGCCATGATACAACATATTTTGTGTGAAAACTGAACATTTCATTTAGACTTTTTTTAGATGACCAAGTCAAGCAGGTCAATCCTGACTTATTCCAACAAATTTTGCCACCTTGCTCAATCTTAATGGTAACTTCTAACATCACTGAGACTTAGGCCAGTGGAAGAAAGTATCTAATGTTATTTTACCTTTGGTGATTAGACAGAATATTGTGCATCTGCAGTTTACCGAGGACATGAATTTAGAATTATTGAATTTGGCTGGATGGTAGGATAAAGCATAGTGTCAGCCGTCGGTTAAGCCTATTCCTGTATCTTCGGGTGTTGGTACCTGATATCACCTGTTATTATTGTCGTTCTTACTTTTGGTGTTTCGCATTGTTCGTTGTTTACTATAATTTCGATGTTGCTATATTTTTTACACTATTTTCTTTTTTTTGTACTTGCATTTGATGCACTCCAGCCGAAAGTTTTTCGGAAACAGTTTTTCTACCTTCGCGACATAGTTATGAGGTCTGCGTACGCTCTACCTTCTCTAAATCTCATTTATGAGATTTCACTAGGTTTTGTTGATAATGGTACTGTCATCTCAAAATCACCAACTCTGATATTGATCATGATATTACAAAAGAATGCCAAAACTTTATGCCTACCAGCTCAAACTTTTAATATATATTTCGTATTCTTCGTCATATAAGTTTCGTTCTACAAGTAAGGAAACGTACACTCTACTTTTTCAAACTTCGAAACTACACTGGGCATTTAGTTATTGTTGTCCGTGGTTTGCCCTGAATATTAGTAATACAACATACCCAGTAAAATCCTACAAATGAAATTTAAAAGGTAAAATGCACATAGAGAGGCCGTTTTCGGAAAAACTATAAAATCCTCCAAATGTTGAATTTCAGGGTGAACAATAATTGCTTTTATATTAAACTAAGTAGTAAACAAAACAAAAAAAAAAAAGATTAACAACAAACAATTATAGTTCTAAGACTTGGAATTCAAACGTTCAAGTGCCTCTCGAGCATGAGCATAATTGGGCTGAACTTTTTGGGCTTCCTGATAAGCCTTTTGGGCCTCCTCCTTCAAGCCCTTTTTCTCATAACAATCGCCCAACAAGCAAAAAGCCTTGACATTATCGCCTTTCAACCTAACACACTGAGTCAAATCGTCAATCACCGAGTCAACTTGTCCACGCCGACTCGCCGCTAGTCTCAGCTGAGCCCGCTTAAACAACGCATCCGCTCTCTCCGGCTCCGACAACGACTTCACGGCGAGTGGCGAAAGCGCGACGTCGATGGAATCAAGAGCCGACGTCTTGAAACCCTGTAAATCAAGAGCCAAAGCCTTGAGTATATGAGCTGCAGCGTCTTTAGGGTCTAAAGCGATGGCTAGATCGGCTTGTGCTTCAGCTGATTTAGCTAGAGAAGTAGCGTCAGATCGATCCTTAGCTGCTGCTAATTTTGCTTGAGAAAGAAGCTGAGCTCCTTGTACGAAGTGACGCTTCGATTGCATATCAGCACGGTTTCGGAGACGAAGCTTCGAGAAGTATTTCTGGGGAACGTTGTACATGAAAAGGAACATGAATATTGTGACGAGAATTAGCGTTGCTTGAAGAAGAAGATCACGCCACATGTGGTTGTCGGAGAAAATATCCATGGCGGTCTTCCGGTCGTCTGAGGAGTTTCCGATTGGGTGTATTAAGCTTTGTTGCACTACTAGCTTTAGCTTTTATCTAAAAAATTTTAAGTTTTAAAAATTATTTAAAATATTCATAAATTTTACTCCCTCCTGTCCTTGAAAGCTATACCATTTTTATTAATAAATTCAAAAATTTTGTTTCTTAATTTCATAATCTAATTTTTCAATATCTAAGTGATCTTTGGATACAAATTGTGAGAATGTGAATTTGTTCTCGAATCTGTCATTGAGAGGAAAAGGATTAAATCCTTTTAAGAAATAAAGTTCTTGATCAGAATAGGAATCAAACAGAAAGACCCTTTAACTATTTAAGAAATAATAGAACGAGTCACACTTTCACCATTAAACTCTACCCGCTAAAATTCAATCATTGTATATAAATACAACTTTTGTCGAACAGGGGAATTGTCGTAATTAAGATAAGATAAGCTAGGGTTGTCAAAACAACTAAAATCATAACATAAAAATGCATTGTGGAATACTCGAAAGCTTCTTTTTTGTAGTCCAGCAAGGTGGTAAACGTAAAATCAAAAAGCAGAAAGAGAAATGAGACTTTTTTTTAATCGACTTTTCTATTTCATATATTTTATTTTACTTTTATAAAAAAACAAAAAAATGGGAATTTTTTCTTCTAGCTTGAATATAACAGGCATTTTGATTTTAAAATTTTTCACATTTATTAAATTTTAAATATCTTATGATTAATTTTTTTAAATTATAAAAATATTATATGATTTTAAAAATAACGCGTGAATGTGTTCTAAGATACACATAAATCCTTTTTATTAAATTTGTTTTGTTAATACATATATAAATCGCATTCATTACATGTGTTTTACTTTAAAATAGAATCTTATTAATGAAATAAGCAGAATCAATCAATTATTAACAAAAATCATTAAAAAAAACATCAAATTACAGTTAAATTCAAATAACTTTATATATAATTTTAAAATTGCTAATGACAAAAAAATCTTCTTTTTCTACGACAATAATTAACAACACCTTTAATCGATAAAGCTAACTAGTGGACTATAAAATATTTTTTTCGTTTTGGTTTGTTTGTAATACTTTCTCATTTAGAAAAGAATATCTTTTTTCTTTTTTGAAAATTTCTTATTTCTAATTTTTCACATAATATATATATTTAATATCACAAGATAAAAATTTATTTTGATACATTTAGTGGTGGGCATGGTTCGTTATACCATATCAAAAAAAAATTATATTGGCGTTGTGTTATTATGACATTTGATATGGTGTATGGTATATATTGTAAATATTTTTGGTATTTGGTATGATATTTAGTATTTAGAAATTGTATATCGAACAATCGAAGTATATCATTATATATATGTATGTACGTATATGTGTATATCCCATTTTATGTGACACCTTTTGACTTTTGGAACGATATTTAAAGAAAAAATGAAGACTTTTAAAACTTGTGGTCTAAAATAATTCTTAAAAACTTGTGTAGCTTAGAATCATTTCATAAAGGGTAAAAAGAGAATTTTAAAATTAAATTGTTTCTTATTAGAGTAAGATGACATTCTTGTTTTAACAGACCAAAAAGGAAAAGGTGTCGCATAAAATGAGTCGGGGGTATTAAAACACTAACAAAGATGCTACCTATATATTAGTATTAAACTAAATGTTTAGAAATTGAAACTTTGACTGCTCTATTTTGATTGAAATGTATTTTGAATGTAATTGATAAATAAAAGGAGTTGTTTGTACTTTCTTCTGAAGATATACTTATACATGTGTAATGTGTTAATATGATATAATTGAGACCTTTTTTTGAACTATCGAAGTCATAATGCTCTATTATACGAGTATATATTAGTCGAAGTTGAACAAACTTCAATTATCGATTTATCATATTGCAAAATATCAAATCAAACTTTAAAATGTTGAATCATACCGAATCAGATTGATATGCTAATGGTATAATAGTTTTAAAAATTGGATACTGAAATTATCATACCAAAGTTTCAAATACATTCGTATCTTTAATTTACAATGACATGATTTAAAATTCGGTGAGAAACATAAGTATACAATTTTATATACCAAATTACATGACCCTACCAACTTTTTCTATTTAATCATACCAAACTTTTATTACAAAAAAGGTAAAAGGTGTTTGTTGATATTAATTAATGTTGATTTGATTGGTATTAGGAGATGAAAATGTAAAATAAAGATGGTATAGTTTGGTAAAAAAATTGTTGTTTTGGTAAATAAAAAAGTCCTTGTATTTCTCACTCTTAAAGTGCTCATTCTTGTAATTTTTCCTTTAAAACCTTTTTTACTTTCTTAAATTTCGTGTCAAGTCTGGACATAAGGAACATGATGTTATCAACTCATTTTTTTGAAGTTTTCCCCCAGTAAAATATTTTTCTATCTTTTCTTCATATTTTTTTTCAAATTTTATAATAGTAGTGTTCTCATTTCGATTATTTTATTGATCTGTTATTTGAGTAACTCGTTCTATTAAGATTTTGACAATCACCTATCGATTGTCTTTGATAAAATTTAAACCTAAAATATCATATCAGCTTTATTGATATTCATTGGAACCACCTTTGGATTAAAATATTATTTATCAATCAAAAATAGATTGGATTAATAAATATAAACCAAATAGAACGGCATGTGAAACTTTACTCAACAAATTGTGAGCCTTTATTTATTTAAAATTGTAAGATAATATTCTAGTATTGTTCTTATAATTGACAAAGCATGAAGACTAGACTTCAATTGAAGATATAACATCAAAAGTAACAAAACGTAGGAAATATTTTAAAGCCTCTAATGTAATATGCATATACATCCCCTTCTATGAATTCAGCGTCCTTGCCTTACCAAGATTTGCTCAAATTCAGTTGAACTCTTATGCACATCGACATAATTGATACAAGAGTGGCTCTGATACCATTTGTGATGGCCCAGACAACTAATGATATTGTCTATTTTGGGAGTAGGCCCAGGCGACTTTAAACACATCATCTATTAACTATTGTCTTTGATAAAATTTGAGCTTCAAGTATTACACCAACTTTGTTGATATTCATTAGAACTCACCTTTAGATTCAATTGTTGTTTCTCAATAGAAAATAGATTGAATTAAAAACTTTAAACTAATCACATAAGAAATTTTACTCAACATATTGTGAGCCCTTTTAATTCAAAATTATAAAATAGTTAATAATTTTTTAGCAGAAATCCCACAAATGAAATCTAAAAAAAACTTCAACGTAATATGCGTCTAATAAATCTCTAAAAGTACACAAAGATAAAAGATGCAAGAGGAAAAAAGATTTGACTTCATCCAAATTTCAAATTATATACACTGTCTTCTTAAAATCAATCTATATGTATCAAAAATATTAAATACATGTATCTGTAATATCTAATACATTCTAAAATACAGATATATAAATTCACGCAAGAGAGTCGAACATATATTCACAATTTCCCAAGTTGCCATAAAAAGTTCTGTTGCAAATTTACAATTCATGAGAATTACTAAAAAATTTCCAAATTACTATAGAGAATTCTACCACGATAATACCCAATACCTGACAGACTTCTCTTTGATTCAGCAAATTATTAATCAACTGTAAACATATTAGTTTCAGGGTAGTACCTTGTAAACCTTTACTTGAGTATAAATGAATTATAAGCAGTCCATAAAAACAATAGAGAAATGCCAAAGGAAAACTATAAATAACTGAACCTTTTCTCTATTATTTTATTGCTGTTGCGGTTCAATTTATGCGAACACATGGTAGAGGAATCAGGATGATAAGAGACTTCTGCAAGAAAACTTTCCCCAGGTACTACATAATTTTAGAATTCTACAAGGAAATACTTCCCCAAATTACTACATAATAATTATAATTTCAGCCTCTAATTATTTCACATTTGCAAGGATAATTGGCTGTTAAAAGTTCAGGGTTTTTTCTTGCAAGAAATTAAACAGCTCTAGAAATGCTCCTATCTAATTTTAACTAACAGAGGCTTGTTTACCATTCAAAAAGTTAAAAGATTGCCAACATATTTGCAGTTGTTGGGCAAAGTTCTCCAGACTTCGTCAAGTAAATTATGTATCTTTGAACTACGATGAATTTATTCTTCTCCAACACAAGTGGAGAGTATCTAACTCTTCATGGTTCCTCCCATCTGAATCAACTGTAGTGGAGACTTTAGTAGTTTCTTTAACGTATCCACAATGCTAGCAAAGGATGGGCGTTGTACCGGGTCGCTGCAAGAAAATGTAAAACTATTAACCGAATGGAAATAGAGAGCAGAGGCAGAATATTGTTCTGAGGTGATCGACAACACAACTTGACTAGTAGAGATGGAGATGGAAAAAAAGGGATGCTGCTTCTTGTTCACACACATCCTAAGGCCTACAGTATGATTACTTACTCATTCCAGCAGGCTTCCATAAGAGATGCCAACATTGGAGAAGTGTTCTGTGGAACAGTGAGCCTCCTGTTCTGGAAAGCTACAGCACCAACTACCTGAAAGCTCACAATTAACACGTCAAATACATCGTGTTTTTTGATAATCAAATCTGGGAGGAATATGAAGTGTGGGGTGCAGCAAGGGAGAAGTAAACCTGCGCAGGGCTCAGTCCATTCCAAGGCTGCTGCATGGTGACAAGCTCCCATAATATTACACCAAAGCTGTAGACATCAGACTTCTCATTAGAGGGCTCCCCACGAAGAAATTCGGGGGCCATCCATTCAGGCTGAAACAAAAAATAACAGAGTTACATGCTGATTGAAGGAGGCGAGAGGATATGTAAAACTCTCAACTATATCCATACTCTTCACATACTTTGCACGCCAATTTTCAACGAAGAACGTGGTTTGTCCACATCAGAACTTTGACTAAAACATAGATGATAAGACTGGTTTTCAATATTAGACCTTGACTAAATTGTAGATAATAGAAAGAAATTGTTGTAATCCAGAAGTCACCATGGCACACAAATAACTGTTGCCTGTATCAGAGGCCCTACAGGAACCAATTTGGCATATTTTTGCAATCCTGATGGCTAAAAAACTTGGCATCTAATATCAGTAAATGGAGCCAAGCATCTCATTATTCTCTAGTTGCTCGGACTCGGGCGCAGGTGACAGATTTGGGTGCAGATCTAGAGATATGATTCTCCATGAAAAAAAATTTGAAAATTTGGTCGTAGGGATACAAGTATGGATACAGAGGGATTCAACTAAAAATAATTCAATTATCTAAAAATATAGTTATACAAAATATGCCTAAATTATGGTGGACTATCCGGAAAGAAAGGAATGCATGACTTTATGAGAGCAAGTTTAAATCTGTAGTTATAAGTGAAGTACGAATGCATCTCTTTGCTGTCTTTTTTGGCTTAACATGACAATTGCAAATAATATAGAGGTCATGATAGAGTTCATTGCACATTCAATGATACTAGGCCTGCAAAAATCTTTAAAGACTATTCTGGTTGCGGACTTTTTAATACAAATAACTTTTGACGATAAAAAAAAAATATGCCTAATTTGTATTCCTCTCAAATTTCTCGATTGATTTTTGGTCAAAGTACCCAAAATCGATTGACCATATCTGGTGTGAATACATCAACCATGTCATGCCGACACGCGCGTGGCACCAAAAAGCTGAAGGATAGCACCTCAGCACAAGTACTCCCTTGCTCGTTTTTACCTGTGTAAGGATGGATACCTATGCTACTTATTCTTGCATATGAAAGATAGTTTGTGTATTGGAAGGTACTTACAGTTCCAGCAACTGATTTTGATGATATGAACGTATTAGCTTTAAATCTTGACAGACCAAAATCACACACCTGGAACAAACATTTCAGAATATCAAAACTGCAAAGTTCACCTTTAAACTCAAAGGCAAGTAGGCAACACTTTACCTTTACATTCCAATTTTTATCAACCAACAGGTTAGGAGATTTCAAATCCCAATGCACAATGGGTGGGGTCAGACAATGAAGATAATTGATACCCTTGGCCTGTATTTCAAGTGAATAAGAAACTTTTCTAGGTGTAAGCATCAAAAGCATGAAATTGAGAACATGTGAAATTAGCACAAACCACATCCAAAGCCATACGGATACGTCTCCTCTGGTCCAACAATTCCCCAGCAGCTGGCCTGTGAATCAGACGGTAGAGGCTTCCTCTATCATCACAATCAAGGCACAGAAACTTTAGGCCCCCCAAGTACTTCTTGTTAGAAAGGAAGAATGTTATGCAGACACTGAAACACAAGTTACCTTGGCAAATATTCAGTCACAATTGATAGATGAGGGCGTTTTGTAACAGCCCCCATGAACAACACCACATTTGGATGACGGACGCGTTTCATTATTGCAACCTTCAGAAAACGTGAATACTGAGTTTACCATCTAACAGTAGATACCAATACAATGACCATAATGACAATGGAACACAGGAGAATGTGAAGGGCTGCAGGATCACTCTATTCAATACAGGAACCTTCTTTCCACAAAATCCATGAACAAGATTTAAGAGCCTCACAAGCATAGATATGAACGAAATTCAGAACATTGATACTAGCTTGCAAAAAGCCAAGATTAAACTACAACGGCTATTACTATGTCTCAATCCCAAGCTAGTTGGGTCACGTACTGTGTCGATTAAACTTAAAACAAAAAAGAAGTGCACTACTTATTTCTGTGGATCTGCCTTTTGTGTTTACACTTGCCATACAGGTGAAACAAGAAAAAGAAGAAAAAGATCAGCTGCAAAAAGTGGGCTTCTCTTTATCCAAAACCTAAATTATTTTATGGTAGCCAGCAGATAACAGTTTGACCAAAATAATATACTCTCACCTCCCTTAGAAACTCCTTCAACTGATCATCATGAAAATCTTGGACGGTTAGAAGCTTGACTGCAACATCCTGCAGTAGTTAGTACCATACCGGATCAGTCAGAAAAAAAAGGCACACTATTTCCGAAACTAAACTTGGTTTCCACAAAACATCTTCTAGGAATGTTTAGTACTTCAACTTCATGCATTTGTTGTCAATCCTATTTCTCTTAGTAATATATGCAAGTTAAGAGGAAACATCCAATCTAGAACCCACAAAGTAAAAAAGCAAATTGGACTACCTCATGCAGGGAAGAGTTCAGCAATAACGAGATACCACTACCATCATCAAGCAATGATCTGAACATTACAATTCTATTGACACGGAGCTACACAAAAGTCCTACTTCAATGTGATCTACACCTTTGCCTTAACAATTGACACGACATCATCCCTACACCTTTGATGTGTAATGCAGTCAATATAGTACAAACATGCAAAGTTATTATAAATTTTTTTAGGTTTGAACAGAATCTTTTAATCTTGTAAATTATCATGAATACTACAACACAAATAAATAACACTCACCGATCCATTCCATTCAGCACGATGTACTGTTCCAAATGAACCTGCATGAAAGAAGAGTAATACATTAAGATACACTGATGTCATACAGGGTTCAATAAATGAGGATTAATTTACAATCAGTAGACATATTTACAAAGACACACCAGCACCAACACGCTCTTTTATATGTAATTCATCCCATGAGATCTCAAGCCAGTCCATTGCAAGAAAAGGCTCAAGATGCAGATATCTTGGATTTGTTGCGGTTGGATGTTTCTCATGGTTCCCAGTTCTACCTCCAAGCTCCATTACATCCCGTTTACCCATTAGAGTAGCTTTTGGCGGTCTTCCAGGTTGCAATGGTGAGTTTTTGGACAGAACAACCTCCTTCTTGTAAGTCTGCCTGATAATAATTTTGTCTTCTCTAGGTCTAGAATTCTCAACTCCTGCTGTTTCAGCAGCAACAAGAAATTCACGCGGTTCAACTTCCAAAGCTTGATAAGGTTGGTAAAGTGGATCATTTGGAAATTTTGACTTATCACTGACGACAATTTCCTCCATGGATTTACTCTCAACATGGGGGTCTGCAAGAATAGAAATCACAAACTTATTAACTCTGATGGTGACAATTAAGATTCTGAACTTCAAAAATTACCAACTGCTGATTCTAACAAAATTAAGCAAATGCATTAAACAAGCTCTTTCAATAAGGTCTAGAAGAGAACCTCCACATAAGCTGTTTCCTATGCTGCAAGCAGGGTACTTTGTAATAGAGATAAAACATATATAGTGACCATATAAGAAGGCCAATTGTCTATCCTTTATGATATATAAACTACTTCATGTTCAACCAGTGACATTCCTTTTCTCCTATCAATAGGAGCACCATTAAAAACTACAGAGCGCTACGCAAATAATACCACACCTGCATGCAAAGGATTTTCCGGAGGAGCAAATGTGTCATTTGAATGCAGTAACTGATTGCTTACGTCACTATCCATATAAGGTTGTTGAAACTCTGTCAAATGAGATATGTGAAGTGGTGAAGGCACAGGAGACAATACACCTCCATTGATAGAGGAATCTGGACCATGTATGTTTCCCGGATCCCCAACAAGATCAACCACAAATTCTCTGATAAAATAAACAAACAAGTCAATAACAATGAACTAAAAATAAACAAGAAGCTCACCAGAATTTAAAACAAGTATCAAATCTCCTGATTGTTGGACTTGGGCCTTTCAACAATGTGATAGACCTTACAGAAGATTATAATGCAAAATCAAAGAAGCAAAGGTCCACTACTTCAATCGCAATAATACTCATGAAAGCACAATTAAAGATGGTGAAAGAAATGTCAAGTATGAAGTAAATAACTAATAAGGATGTCTCAAACATTATATCAAATTCCAAAATTTGGAAGTAAATCTGTAAATATGAAACAAAAACCAAATCCACTAAGGAACAAATACTTGTTGAAAGTAGATAAGATAAGTGCTCTAATTGAAGAGATAGTGGATAAGATGATTTACCTTGACAATCTTCTGTCATCCTCAATTATCACCAGACAAGAAGACCGGTGATCTGCAACACAATACTTGCAACCTCGAGCTATCCTACAAGGCAAACCTACATAATCCGCCAATTTCTGTATATCATAAAATCACCAGTTAAATTTCAGTCTTCAAAAAGCTTCCTTTCAATAATCAACTAATTGTAAGAATGCTGAATGAGAGAGCAAGTCAGAACCTATCTCACCCTGCCCACTAAACAATTATATGGAGAGAATATGCTCCAAAACAAAGAATATGACGTGCCTTAAGTTCACATATTCCTTATTTCTCCATTTCCAGTAGTATTTTTCTATGCGATACCTCCTAATTGTCCATGGTCAGTGCCAAGCAGAACCTTTACTTTTTTCTTTTTGGGTCGCTCAAAAGTTTTTAAAACTATCTAGGTAAATCTGACAAACAAAAACTCCTCCATCAAACATCATAATGAGTTGAGTAACGAAGTATATAACTTCTCAAGTCTGATTGCAGCATTGAGGAAGCTAAAAAACCATGGAGATTTTGGGAGCAAGACAAATTGCTCAAAATGATAACAGATCGATCGCATTACCAAAGATTACTATTTTCTTTTTTTAAAATCAGAATTTATTTGTTCACATTCCTTCAGTGCCAATGCTGCTGCCTCCTAGAACCTAAATCCGTTTTAGTTAACATCTACTAGTTGTTTCCTTAATGTGGTTGCCACATTAAATTTTGAAGAATATACAACACTGACATATTCATCGAAAGGGGCAATTATCACCCTCCAAATTAATCACAAACTTGAAAAAACCCATTGTATGGCATAGTCAATTTTGCACTATAACCAGCTTCTTTTCAGTCGCTTCGCGTAATTCGTTTGACCCTTAATCGGAAAATATTTCATTTATTCGCGGTACATTACTTCTCAGGTTTCGGACAGAAAGATTCAACAGTTTCCGAATATGTAATTTCTAACTTGTTTTTCTGCTAGTATACCACCCAATGCGCAGATAAAGTTGAACCATGAAAAGAACCATGAGAGAGGGAGGGAAACACGATTCCTAGATAGATCAAATAGCAAAGCATGTAAGAAAGATGACTGAGACTTTGAACATAGGAAAACGAGGTCTCTCACTAACCTTGAACAGAATAGCTCTGTGCCTGCAAAGTCCTGAGGAGAAACTGCCAATTGGTAGCACAATGCACTTCTGCAGATCTTTTAATCTCTTGCTAACAGCTACCCACCGCTGATGAAGATCACCTTGCTCCACCGGAAAAGAGCCCCTTAAATTTCAAGGAACTCAATTTTATACAGAAGAATATAAAGTCCCAAAGAACATATTTTGAAGAAAATTAATAAACCTACCCCATATAGACAGCCACAAGCTTGCCAAGTTTTTCTGCCAAAACTAACGTATTCTCAGCAGCAAAGTAAATTTCTTGAGCTTTATCTTCCAATTCCCTGAGCCTTGAATCCCCACGCCTATCAATAAGAACAACCTCCATTGATGTCTCACTAGGTTCAATTCCTTTTAATTCCATTAGAGATGGTATCTTTTTACCATCCTCTGGCGCGTTACACATAACCCACAGATATGGATTCATTCCTAATATGTTATAAAACCCATCCGATATCTTATCAGCATAAGACAACGAACCACTCACCTGAAATTTTTCAGGAACTTCACCGTTAGATAATCAAAGATTACACAAGAAAAATAAAATGACAAATGCTTAGAGCTAAACTAACAGGCAATAGAATTATTCCCCCCATAAGAATAACTACCAGGCATGCTCTTCCAGCGAGATCTCAGTAGCTCAGTTGGGTGGCTGTTGGCTACCTGAATTGCCAGGTCATTGGTAAGGATTTGATTCCAACGTTGTAATCCCCTTCCTCATTTCCCCTACCCAAATTTTCGGGACAAGAAAAAACTGGCATGTATTTCCCCCCAAAACTATGGTGTGTGCAACAGAGAGGGGGAGGGAGGAAGAAGAGAGGGGATATATATACCCATAAACGATAAGACACAGTTTGAGCATCAGAAGATCCACCAAGGCCCTTGATGCTTTTGCACTCCTGCAGAAGTATAGGCTCTCCAGAAGCAAGCATTGCTTGCTCTACAAGCTTTTTAGCGAATGTGAGCTGCAAGTAATAGCTTTCCTTCGACTTCTTAATCAATGTATCCTCCCTATCAACTCTCTCCTCTGCCTCCGCCGGCACCACCACTTCCTCCTCCACTTCCTTTGTCGTCGACGTCTGTGTGTCTTTAACTCCTGTACTCGGCCAGTTCCCATCAACTGTTGTTCCTGAAAACAAGCTCCCCGCATAACTAGTACTTCCCCAACTCGACAGCCTTTGCAACGAAGTTTGTCTCTCCACTTGCTTCCCCACATAACTGTAATTGCTTCCACTACTCGATAACCTCTGCAATGACACTTTCCGATCAAATGTCCCCTGTTGTTTCTGCTCCGGCGGTGACACGTGGCTGTCAACCTGCAGTTCCTGTATCGGTACAGCCTCAGGTGGAACAGGAAGCAAAAGTTCATTTTCATCCTCTGTATCTCCATCATCCAATTTGATCTTCACGTGATTCTGTATTGATTTCCCTTTCTTATTTTTATCCGTCAGCCAGTTCACAAAAGCAGCCAATTGCTTTCCGTGAATCTTATCACGGTTCCCGTACGAAAACGCACCATAATTATTGGTATTAGTCTCTTTCACAATATTATGATCACCTGTGAGCTGTTTCGATGTGACATTGCTCACCTTTGAAGAAGATTTTCGATCTTCAACGTCACTGATCTTCTTCTCGTGATCATTAACAAACTTTGCAGATGCATCGAACCCACGGTCAGGAAATTGCCTTGGAAAAAAGTAAGTCGTTCTATGCGGCATTTTTTCACAATCCTCACGTGAACTAAAATCTCAACACAACAACCAAAAAAAAAAAAAAAAAAGTCCAACCGCACGCTTCAGTCACCCTTCTCCTACTTGTTCCTCAACTACTTTCACCTTTAACGAAACCAAGTCTCCACCACCCAAAATCCGATCCACCGTACAAACACCGGGACAAAAAAACCGATCACCACCAACTAGCAGTATAAGACATTTTTCTTCACGACGCTATTCTTACCTTTCAACTGCTCCGGAAAATATATACTTACTAGTAGTTTGTTATTGTAACAACAACAACAAAAACAACAACAATTTCAGACGTATTCATACATCATCATATACACATACATAAACAGAAAACTTCTATAATAAGTAATCAAAAACGATATAAATGCTCTTTTTTCTTGAAGATATCAGAAGAAAACCATGGAAACTTGTAACAGAGCAGAAGCTAGCAGACAAATAGCTTTAACCAAATGGATTTCCGCTTCTGCAAAGAGAGAGAGGAGAGGAGAAGAGGAAGAAAGAGAGAGAGAGACGAATCAGTTGTTAAGGGATGTATATTTTAAGCGTAGAGTAAAAAGGACTAAAAATTGGGTGGGAAATTAGAAAAAATAAAATGAAAAGAATAGAGAAGCTAATGTACGCTGAGGGGTATAATGCGCGCATTTTATGTAAAATGAACACGTCAGAGTTAAGGGGGACATGCAGACGACACGTGGAAAAAGTGACGGTGAGTACGCATTGGGCGCAAGTTAGAGAACAGTAGAGTTATAAAATTGGTTGCTAAAGGGGTTTATGAATTGCGGAACCCAATGGGGGGGCGTTAGAGGTTGTAAGACATTTATAATTCATTAACCAACATAAAAAAAAATGGTTTTTTGTACTTCGTCCTTAATCAGAAGTTTCGAGTTTGAGTTCTTTTAGATATCAAATTGTCAGCGGGAATTTGGATTTTGTCGAGCTCCCTGATATCGAGTAAGAAATCAAAAAAAATTACTTCTTTCATTTTTTATCACTTCAACTAGCGGTGTTTATGATTAAGATAAAACTGATTCAAATAAAAAAATAAAAAAATTAAATTACTTAAATAAATTGATTTTGATTTTGATTTTTGAAAAACTAATAGTGTTTGATTTGGGTTTGAATTTAGATATATTTTAAATAATCAAATTGAATCGATAAATTATATATACATATTTTATAATTATACATACATAATACATTATTTATAATAAAAAAAAATTAGAGATCTTATATACATTTTCATCAAATTTTATTTTTTAATCTATTTATAAAAATATAAATATTCAAGACAAGAATATGTATCTTATTAATTTCATGTATGCTTGAGTGTCTATAATAATTCTTGGTGCGGCTAGTAATTATGATCTCTTTCTTTTAGGCTAAAAATGGTGAATTTTAAAAGTTTATGCACCATAAATTTAGTGATTAAAAGTTTTATAATATCAGTCAATCTAATTATTTTTCGCTATGAATAGATTGTCATTTTTTTCCCGTATTGAATGTATCATTGCTTTTATTTTTGTGTATGATTAATAGCACAATACTGAACCCAACCAAATCAAAATCAAAAACAACCAAACCAATAAATATATATTATAATTAATTTAATTTGAGTTTGAAAATTTTAAAATTGATTAAGTTGATTTTGATTTTGATTTGGCCTTGACCTTGACCAATAACCAACCTAAATCAACTTGGAAACACCACTACACTTGACTAATGATTCACTTTTTAATTAAAAAAATTAATTAAAAATATATTTTATTTAATTAATTAATTAAAATTTAAAATTAAGTTACTGTTATTTTATCGAATTATATAATTTTCTTAAACTCAATTTTATGATATATTTATTGAATATTAATTTTTAAAAATAAGAAAATATTTATTATGCTTATCAAATTATCCTTTTAATACTTATTTCTAATTTATAAAATAAAATATTAAATGAAACGGCAACAATAGCATCATTAAATAGTTATCAATTTTAACAAAAATTATCTAAAATAATAAAAAAGAAAAAATTCACAAAAATAAAAACAATATTTATTGATGCAATTTTTAATATTTTTAAAGAATACGAGGAGCATATATAATTATTGATGCAATTTTGCTTGACTATATTTATTAAATTTTATTTTAGTAATAAATATTATTTATATAAAACTTTTAAATTAATGCAATATATACGTGAAAAAAATAAATATTAAATTAATTTATACTGTATTAAAAGCGTGAAAACCTTTAGAAATATTATTTAAAATTTTTGTCCTCCATTAAAAGACTCATCTTTAGACAAAATCGTCTTTTTACCATTTTTAAAATTTATTATTTAATTTTTATATTTATTTAGTTTCAAGATTCACTTTTGTATTTGAGTTTCTTTATATTTAGAATTCACTTTCGATTTAACGATTCTATATAATATTTTTTTGTGCGTTTAGATGTTTAATTTAAAAATTGTACTTTGAACATATTAATAAAATTTAATGATAAATTTAAAAAAAAACCATAATTTTGAATTCATTTCTAATAATAATGATTGATTAAAGATTAATCATAAAACAAATCAAAATAGCAAAATGGTAAGTATTGCTTAATTCATTCTTAATTAAAATTTCAAATTCTAACTATTAATAAGAGTTTTAACATAAATTCAAATTAGTGAAAGTTCAAAAATGAATATTGAGTTGGAAATGAGCTAAAATAGAGATTGCCTGGTTATCATATTGCCCTTTTTGAAAGTGAATTTAATTAATTTAAAATTAAATTAAATTAAAATTTAAAATAAGAATTTAGATATTAAAAAATTATAAAAAAAAATTATTAATTGTAATTATTTTTAATATTAATATGATAAAAAAATATATTTTAAAATATTAATCAAAATATATAATTTGATTCTTAATTATCAACAACAATAACATACCAATAGATTTCTACAAGTGAAGTCTGGGGAGGGTAGAATAAATGTAGACCTTACCACTACTTCATTGAAGTAGGAAGGTTGGTTTCTGTAACCTCGTCTCAAAAACCCATAAGCAAATTTGATTCTAAATTATGATAACTAAAAAGAGAGGGAACGAGCAATTTGGTTTCTGTTTTTGTCTTTCTAGCTCTATTGTCTGATATAACAGAATATTGAAATTATCTATTGGTTGAGTATGGCGATGATCAGATTTAATTATTTTTTGAGTAAAGTCCACTTTATCCTTAATAGTTTTGGGTTTTTTAAAATAATATAAATAACCCTTTTAATATTTTTGAGTGAAAAATAATAGAGTAAAAAAAAATGTCAACAATTATCCTCTGTACGATAAATTATGACATAATTTTTAGTAGATAAAAAAATTCTGTAATGATATTTTATAATTAAAATTCATACGTCTCTTTTTTGTTTCTTTTGATTTTCAAATCTGATGCTTCATATTATATTATTATTAGTATTAATTTCTTTTACAATAACCAATTTTTTGTAAAGTTCTATTTTCTTGTTATATTTACATACTTAGTCTAATTATTTTACATTAAAATCTTAAAAATTCGAGTTAAGTAAGATTAAAATATAGTGTACATGGAGTATATGTAATATGATATTACACATGATCGTAAGTAAAAGTGAAAATTGATACACTATAAATCATATTTTAAAAAGAAAAGTTTCAAATATTTTGGGTCTATAATTTAAGAAAACAGGTAGATATAAAGATGACGACGTCAAATATCACATTGGAGCGGAATGGATGAAATAAGAATTTGTGTCCTAGGTAATATATTATAAGAATATGTAACAAAGACTTAAATATAAGTTTTACAAAATGATGGTCCAGCTTATAACTTTATTGTATGGGCGCAGTATTGGCTAGTAAAGAACGCACGTATTTAAAAAAAATAAAGAAATTAAAGTACAAAAAATGAAGATGCTTAGATAGACGTATGGGGCATACTAGGTGTGATAAAAACACATCAACTAAAATACAAGAAAAAATATTGGGTATGTAAGTAAATCTCATCCATGCCCTAGTGACACATTTTAAAGTCATATCCCTCCCAGTCCAAAGCGAATAATATTACTAACAGGTTGGGCTTTTACAATGGTATTAAAGTCACTCATATGTCAACGTTCTCGATGATATGTCAGAGTTCAACTAAGTTTAGACAAATTCTAAAAAAATGAATGTATATAACACTCTAATTTAGGATGAGAAAGAGACATTGGATTTAAGTAAGCATGTTTTGCATCATAATTATTCGCTTTAAGTTATGGTGATCTATACCTAGGATGGATAACGTCACTCATGGATTGAATTGTTATACTAGACGTGATAGAATTAAGGACAAACTTATATGAGACAGAGTGAAAATGACTAACGTAATAATAAAAAAGGAAAGTTTCACTAAAATAATTCAAATATAGAGGAACAATATGCTTCCTCACAAATGCTCAATGAAAACTATGACAAATTTTAGTAGTCATATATACGTATGGTACTCTTTTAACTCTCAAGTTAATATGGAAGAGAAGTGTTATTTGTATCTTTTCTTTAAAAAGAAATTTTTGTTCTTGAAGTAACAAATTAGTATTAAAAATAGAATTGAAATTTTACTTTACTTAGCTAGGAGCACTATAAAAGAACCTTCAAGCTGGCACGTGATGATCGACATATTTGCTTCAAAACAAATAACTGTTGATTGACGTATCTGTTTTAACTATTTATTTTTATTAATTATTTCTTCAGTTGTTGCAACTAGAAATTTACAATATTGTCCTCAACTAATTATTTTTTCTTATAAATAGCTACCGATTAATGTGTCAGCTTCAACTGCTTGATTTTACTATATCATTTCTATTAAGCATTTCTTCAGCTGCTTCAACTATAAATTTACAAATATTACCCTAGATAAATCATGTTTTCTAAAAGAAATTATTGATTGGCGTACGTGCTTCAACTACTTGAATTTACAATATTATCCATATTTCAGTTGCTTTAGCTATTAATAACTTAAAATAACTAAAAAATAAATACAAATTTTGATAACTTAAAATTTTTATATGTGCAACATAAATTGAAACAAAATAAGTAACATATATATTATTTAAAAATAACATATAATATGCTATAAACTGCAATAATTAAACTTAAAATTTTAAAAATATATATAAAAAATTTATCAATATCATATAAATTGAGATAAAAAAACACGAACTCTTGTGATTAGTCAAATATAATTTTTAAGAAGAGAAACAAAGGAGAAGTAGAAGTGATATTACTGTTATTATGTCTATATTTTCTTTTTCAAGAAAAAATACTGACCTTTTTGGGTTTTTGAACCAAGTGTGGTGGAAGTTTTTGAATTAAGTGAGGGGGGATGATGAATTTAATTATATCTTTCATCTTTTTTATAATAAATTATGGTATTTTTTTTTAGAGATTATATGTGAAATATATGAGATTATATTAAAAATATATATAATTTGATTAAAGTCTGAATAATTAAAAATTTTATTTTTAATTAAATAATAATTTGACTAAACATTTTTTTGTCTCGCTTCGTAAAAATTATTATAAAATTTAAAAAGAAAATTATGTTATTTTAATTTATTTGTGTTACGTTTTTAGTTCATTTAAAATGAATATTTTTAATGTAATTTTTTTAATTTAAATATATTAATAATTATTTTTTCTATCTCAATGAGATAGTGATAAGGTTTGTATAAACTATACTTTCATCATTTCCTGTTTAATAAAATTTTACTAAATTTATTATTATTGTTGTTATTACAACTAATCATCTTTAAAAAATTAAAAGAATAGACTTTCAGTTGAAAAATAATTAAAAATTTAAAATATACGATTTAATTTTGACTTTGAAGCCACTAATGAATTTGACTTGTCTATACATAATAGATATTAATATTCCAGTGCATTTCTTTGGCTTTGTCAAAAATACAAAGAATTGTAGTGAAAAAGTATCAACTATGAGATTTTTTTTTTAAGAGGGAAACAATAAAATAAAAAATATTGTTCTTTTTTTAAATACTATAACAACAACAATATATCTAGTAAAATTCTACAAGTAGGTCTGGAAAGGAATGTATGCAGACCTCACCACTATCTCATAGGAAATATGGATGTTGTTTTCGAAAAATCCTTGTCTCAAAACTCAAGAAGATATGGAAAAAAAGGAGAAGAAAGAAAAAAAAGGAAAATGACTAATAATGAAAAATAAATAATAGTATATGCATACGATAAAAATAACAAATATAAAACGGATAATAACAGAGACACAATAACTCCTACTAACCTACACACCAAATGCAGAAAGAACAGAATTTGAAGTACTAGTCAATTATACTATTATATTATATTATATTTATAGTAAGTAATAAAAAATTTAGCAAAACGGTTCTTTTTCTGACCCCCATGTGGATTTCTGCAACAGAGGAAATAAATAAATAAATAAATAAATAAATAAATAAATAATAGAATTGCATGTGGCTTAAATTCTGGAGCTAACTACTGGAATTGGATATTGTTGGACTGTCGTCTGTTGGAAACTCCCAAGAGTTAACTCTATTCGTTTTTTTCAATTTTTTTATTATTAACTAAAATCGTAAGTTCGATTGAATTTGAATTTATGTAGAAAAATTTATGAAATTATATTTTATTGAAGAATAAACATTCTCAAACAAAATGATGTAATTTTATATGCAAAATTTAAGAAACATATTAGGCCCACTGAAGATGAATATTGACATAACAAATAAAATTATTATATTGAAGCAGTCACTAATTGAAAAAATACTTATACAAATAGGAATATATAATGTCAATAAATTACGAGTTATTCTTATTTCAATAATTTTAATTTAATATTTTTTATATCTATTGAAGTAGTCAATTCAAAATTATAAATTTGTATTTACTTATTACCATCGCAACAACAACATATTCAGTGAAATTCTACAAATAGGGTTTGAGGAGAGTAAAATGTATACAGATCTTACTATTACTTCATAGAGATAGAATGTCTATTTCCGAAAAACTAAATTTATATTTACTTGCAATAAAAAAATCCACGTAATATTCTTTTTGCATTTTTTTTGTTCCCTATTATATGCAGGGGGAGCTACATTCGCCCAAGAATGATCAGATGAACATCTTTCGTCGGAAAATTTTATCTAATATATAAATTAAATATGAATATTTTGATATATATCAATTGTTGAACATTCTTGTGTTGAAAATATTGATTCCGTCACTGATTGTATTGGTCGGAGAAATGAAAATTTAAGAGGGATAAATGATATACATCACATTATAGAATATGAAAATCTCTTACCTGTATTATTTGAATTATTCTTGGTGCCTTTTAGCTGTTAATTATAATATTGTAATGATAGATTTGACCTTTGTTTTCATATTATATAAATATATCTTGAAAAATTGAAATAAATTAAATATATTTTAAGAAAAATCTTGACCGTTAGTCAGTTAGTAACAACCTTACATAGAGTTGGACCAACCCTTCCAATTTTGGAAAGGCGAATTTTAAATTTAAAGCTTATAGTTTTTAAGTCTATTTTTATTTTAATCCGTTTTCATTTTTTTGTTTTTGATGTGAATTCATAATTTTAAAATTGAAAGCGAGGGATACTTATTATTTGAGTAACTCTTTGTTCTCAGTTCTGAGTTTATTATATTTATATATATTGAATTTTTACAGGACTTTAAAAGACGAGTTCAATTTGTGTTAAATTTTTTTGATGTTATTCTAACCTATATTTTAGCTCATGCTTGTATAAAAATAATGTGTTTCCTAGAAGAGTCGTTTGAAATATCTCATGATAAACTCTTGGATATTCATAAAAAAAATCAAGACATAGCATCTCGAATATTTCATAAAACTTTTAGTATTTATAAAAAATCAAGTCATCAAATATTATATTTCTCTAAGTGAAATATTGTCCTAACGTTTTTTGGAGATGATTTGATGATTCATCACTAAATAAAATAGCTAAAAGTTACTTCATCAATATTATATTGCTAAATTGCTTGTACTTAACAAAAAATAATTAGTAATTCATTACTGAATAAGATTAGCAATGAATTCTATTGTTTAATTATAAAATTTGTAAATGATATGCTAGCTTTGCCCTTGTGTTTAATAAATTTCTTGATTAGTATGAGATAAATATTATTAATGGTCATGTTAAGACTTAAGACTATGTAATCACACATTTCATTGGATGTTTTAGTTTTTAATCTTATATTTAATCATCATGACATATATTGGACATAATTAGAAGTTCTAGAGGAAACATACGTGCATTACAATTTAAAATAGAATATAGAGGCCACATTAATGCACCACAAAACAATTGTTAATTAAATTAAATTATAACACACAATTGACTTTGAATTTCACTCACCTAATTGAAAAGTGATTATTTATTTACAAATATCTTTCCTATTTTAAGCGAGAAAATCATTACTTATAGATTTAATGAAATTTCACAAGCAATATTTAAAACGATAAAATATTGTTCAGTTTATTTTAAAATAATAACATACGCAATATGATCTGAAACAACAAACCACTGTTCATTAGCACTAATTAATATATAATTAGGGTTTTGTGGTCCATTAGGAACCAATGAAGATAAGAGTTTAACACCTAATATTAAACTAATCATCCACTATATATAATTTGTGTTATTTGCACATTTAGTCCCTTGATTGATGATGAATTATAGCTTTGGTTCCTTATTATATTTTGTTTTTCTGTCCTTGTAGTATTTAGCCAAGCACAATTAATCTCTAGCTATTTGACATTTCAATTTTTGGACCCTCTATATTTCTATTTTTAGACCCGCTATATATTAAAAAAAAGTGATACTTAGACATTTTTATAGTTATATTATCCTCAAATACAAATATAATACATTGATAACAAGCAATAACACTTAACAATTTGTTAAATTTAGAATTAGAGGATTCCAAAGTGCATATATTAATTAATTTTGAAAGTTAAATTTACTCAATCAAATATCACAAGCAAAAGGAGAAATCCGTCCAAGGGGGTTCGCGTCTGATTAGCTAGTTGATGAGGCAATAGCTTATCAAGGCGATGATCAGTCACACTGGAACTGAAACACGGCCCAGACTCCTACGGAGGCAGGAATGGAAATTTTTTCACAATGGGCAAAAGCCTGATGAAGCGATGCCACATGCAGCGAACGGACCAAGCATGATCTCGACGCGAACCATGGTCGAAAGTAGGCTCTTTTGAAAGATAAAGATAAGGAAAATTGCTTGTCTGACAACAAGGTAGTGAGCATAGATAGGACAAAAAGAGCTTACAAGAATAAGAAAGTTTGCTCTAACAACGAAGAAGCCAACTAAATGACTCCTAATTTAAAAAAAATGTATTGATATTTGAGCACTTAATAATTTATAAATAATATTAAAATGTTGGTCCAATTAAAATTAGTCACATAGGGACCCCTACTAAGTGGAGCACATTGATTTTTTAGTTTCTTATTGGTGAATTTCTTAGTATTAAAAAAGCAACTTGCACATGAAACTTTAGTGGATTGGCTTTTGGGGACCCAAAAAAGCATGCTTTATAAATTTTTTATATTAAAAATAATATTTTTTCTGTTTATAGAAAGATGGATAGATCTAATGCATGCAGTTTTTCTGCAAAAGAGGAAACAATGACTTTATAAAAAATTAATTAAGTTTTTTAATATAATTTAATTTGTCTATTGCTTAAAGTGGAAGCCTATATAATATTAATCTAATAAACAATATGGATATGTACCAATAATAGAAGCTAAACATGATTAATATAAGTAGTACTTAATTAACTATTAGTGATTAAATTAAATATGTTCAATTTTACTTTACCATATGAGTCAAACCACCAACAAAATAAATATTCTCAGTTCTATTGTACTGTAGTCTGTATTGTTTCGATGTATGTAATATCTTTAAATTAAATATATTAGTTTTTATTATTTTATAATATCACACATCGAAAATTTGAAGAATAAGCTTATTGCTTATATAGTACTATCAAAGTAGAAGTAGATACTGAGCAGGTTGAGAGCATGGGAGCTACGGCATGCATTTAGGGAACAAATTAGATAGTTGATTTGTTGGCAAAGGAAGGGCTCAAGCATGAACTTTTGATGATACAAAGATTTTTGTAGTTCCTCCCTTATTTGTACAGGAAAAGATATGTGCAGACAACTCAGGAACTAGTTATGTTTGGAAGAAAATACTACAAAATACTTCATATTCGGATCGAAATGTGGCCTTAAGATACTGTTTGTAACACCTGATAAAATTATTAAAATACCCCTAGATGAGAGATGCTCACATAACGTGTCTTTCCAAACTCCGATAGCAAATTTGAGGCCGAAATTGCGATCAACACGAACATTGTGTGGGAAAATGGTCTTGGTTGATTATTAGAGCAACAGAATCAAAAGATAATTTTTCAATACGAAAACGGATAATTTTTTAATACGAAAACGATTTCTAGAATAAGTGTGCGACATGCTCGCGACGCGGACCTGCCGCGGACTTACACTTAGACTTGGTCACAATATTTTCTACGGAATTAGGAAACTCGATCGAAAATTTTTGACGAAAAACTCAAGAAAAACACTAGGTCCGCGACGCGGACTGTGCATTCTGAGATAAAAAAAAAATTCCAACTTTTTGTGAGGGACATTCCAGACTTTTCCCAACTCCTTCTAAACTCAAAACACGATCAAAATAGGTCGTTTTGAGCGTACGTAAAAAAGATTTTTAACCCATTTCTAAGTCTTTCTGAACATTCTAACAAAAGACTAGGGCTAAAGAGAAGAGAGAAGAGTGAGGACTCGAGGAATTCAAGCCGAATTTGTGCCAAGTTAATTGTCTACCTTCGTTTCAAGTATGTAAGGCTAAACTAAAACATGAGAATGTTCTTCCATGTGCCCCTATTTATGGTAATAGAAGAGTTGAGAGTATAATGAGTCTACATATATGTTTCTTAAATACTTTCTTGTAAATTATATATATAAATATATATATATGTATATATATATATATATATATATATATATGTATATATATATATATATATATATACGCAGTTGAATCCTACATGTGGTGTCTAGAGAGGGTAGAAATATACGCAAACCTTCCCACTACCTCGTAATAGAAATAGAAATGTTGTTTCCTGTGAACCCTCGACAGCTCTTGGATAAACTGTTTGATTAATTAAGTAATAATTAAATTATTGTCAAACACTACATCTCAAATCATGAAGAAGATTTTTTGTTCACTTTGTTGCTATGTGATGTAGATTAAATTTGTCTTATTATGATATGAGTGAGATTTGGATTCTAACAATACATTCCACTAAAATTAATTTTGAAATATTATATATTTCTATTATATAGAAATGTGAAAGGTAGGACGACCAAAGATAAATATGTAATTTCACATTAATAAAAATCTATAAAGAAATATAGCCAAAAAAATTATATTTCTAGAAACATCTTTTTATTATTCTATAGATATATGAAATCAATGATGACCAAGGATAAAAAAAGTAATTTCACATGCTACCAAAAATTTACCAAGAAAGATAAGCCAAAAATAAAAAATAAAAAATCTAGGAGCATCTTTCATAAAAAGATGAAGCATAAAGAATTAAGGATATATCTTTCATTTTATCCCAATATATTAAAATATTATATATTTTACATTATGTTTGTCCTCTAAATTCACTTACGTTAACTCTGTTTTCTGATAAATTTATGGCATTATGTAATGATAAATAATAAATTAAATGATAGATCATAAAAATTTTGCAGTATAAAAGTGATTGTTTCAATAATTAATATCAACAAAATATAGATCAAATTACTAGATAATATATTTTACAAGTATTTTTTTTTAAATGGATAAAATAATAGGACATAAACGGGCCATAAATATCCTACAAACTTTCTGTGGAAAGGTAAGCACTTTTTAAAAAACAAAAAAACCTTTGCTTGGAAATATTTAAGAGACGTTGAGCAAAAAGGTGAAGTTGCGTTGATTTAAAAATAAAAGAGTAACATTCTTAAATGTTATTTGTTTTATAGTCATCAACATTAAGTTCATTAATTAAAAAGTTCATCAAAAAAATATTTACAAGCTCACAAATAACAAATGATGCACATTAAAATGCAATGAGATGTCAGGTAAGGTGTTGCACGTTTGTACTAATGATATACATTCGTTGAGACTTGGTGATACACAAGGTTCATGTATTCGTCAAAATAAACCTAGTCATCAATATCTTCCACTAGAAGAGATCTCGGCATCACTATATCCCACTGAAAGACACCTTTGTATTATCACAATAGATCCCATCACATGTTTCAGGATTGATGCAAAATTAAGCATGTTTACACGATAATGGGGAGATGATAATTCATCAAAAAGTATAGATATGATCATTCAATTTTTTCAACATTGCATACCTCAAATCTATGAAATAATACCAAATCTACAATCAACAACTCTCCTAGATCATATTTCACATTTCGAAGATGGTAGAATTGACAGAATTTCATTTCGAGACTCGCAGCTTCGATTAGTATCGAAAATCACTTTTAATAACTTAAAGCTTCAAAACTCCAGAACTCTTAAATGTTTCAACTTTTCGATCAATTAGCAAAACTGACATCATAAACTGATGAAGCATGACTCAGGACAATTATCAAAACGAATAAACTAGTAGTTTTTAAAGAATTTTCAAAACTAACCTTCAAAGTATATTCTTCAAAACGGTTTATTCTTCTGTTACCGCGTGAAAGAAACTCTAACTATCTTCAAAAGAAAATATCTTGGCATGCCTTCAAACACCAAACAAATTTTATTTTGAATTTCTTATATTATTCTCATCCTTATTTTAAGATAAAGAGAAGTGTTTTCTCAACTTGATTTTTAGATGTTATTTTTTTTGTTTTTAATCTCAAATATCTCATCTTTAAGCTCCAAATCTTAATAATTTTAATCATTTAATCCTCGAAAAAGTTATTAAAAAATTATAGAACATTTGCGTACGGTGAGGCAATATAGGATCTAGAATAAGCTGAAAGAATCCTCTTCCAATAATAATAATAATAATAAATTAAATCAAATAATTACAACAAAACAACAACAATAACATACCCAGTGAAATCCCACAAGTGGGGTCTGGGGAGAGTAGAATGTATGCAGACCTTACCACTACCTCATAGAGGTAGAGAAGCTGTTTCCTGGGAACCCTCGTCACAATAACCCATAAACAGAATAAGCTAGATATAGTAAACAGGAAAGGAAAAGAAGAGAAAGAGAAAGTGAACAGGAAGAACGATTAATAACGAAAAACACATGATAACAAATAAATAATTATAATAATATTTTTTTTTTAAAAAAAAAAACAGCACAATTCTGAAACTTTCAACTGAAACAAAGACATTGATATTGTTGTCAACAATTAAAAACCCAGAAGTGGGAGATGATTAAGATTCTACTACTTATATTACTAGGTTGGTGGGCAACAAATTACAACATTAACAATATCTAATAGCAATTAATAATAAAACTAATGATAAAAAGCACACAAGATCTAATAAAGTTGACAAAGTTACATAATTTAAACTTAAAAAGCAAACATAACAAAGCTATATAATATAAATTTAAAAAGAAAACATAAGTTGTAACCATAGCATTTTATTGGTATATACAAATTGTCCATCTTTTATGGGCTCTGATGAGATTTGAACATTAACTAGAGACGTATTCACGATTTTGAGATGATGGATGCGCTATTATAAAAAGATAAATTTAAGGTATAAATTTAATCGGTTTGACAGTTAGATTCTTGTCATTAAAAATCATAAATTTTTAAATTATAGGTCCAAAATTAATTCTTAACTATTCAAATAGTAATTTATATATATAACTTCCGTGCCGAAGAAACTAAGATCGACTAAACCCATTGATTGCATGCTATATCATCTTGTACTAGTTTTGATATACACATTTGGTTTAATAATATATAAACAATTACAGTGTGAAAAAATAACAATTTCTAATGTGACAGACCTAAAAAGTTTGAAAGATCAAAGCAATATATGTATGTATATATGTATAAATGCTTAGAGTGCTACCAATAATTACTTAGATGTTATCTAATTTTTGAAAGCAAAATAAACAATTATCATCGAATTATATAATATTTCAAATGTAAGTTCACTCATTATATTTCAATATTTTTATATAATACCACGAGTTCATGTGAATCCGATAATCCCCTTTTACCTACGCCTCCGAATTATTTTAAAAAATTCACTCACTTCATTGATACAAAATACTATATACCTTGAGATCCCTTAGTTTGACTTGTTTAAGGAATTAAATTAAGTTAAACATTAAAAAATTATACAATTTCTGTACAAACATATCTCATGTGTAATTTGTGATTGGATGGACAAATTTTTAACTAAATAATGACATGAGATTTTATGGATAATGAAAATTTAAAGTTGAATTATTTACAAACACATTAATATGTCTTTATTTTGTGGAGGGACTGATAAGAAAAATATAAATGTCACGTAAAATAAAAGAAAAAAATATTAAAAACACTCTTAAACTTGACGTGAATTATTTGTTTTGTTTCTGAATTATTGACAGTGTTAAAAATACTCCTCTACTTAACTGACTGAACTTAAATACATCCCTGATCTTTCAACTGAGTGAAGTACATTGTTGCGGAGTTAAAGGGTGTTTTTAACACTTATGGTAGATCGGGGGTATTTAATCAAGTAGAGAGGTGTTTTTAAGACTGTCAATAATTTGGGGATGAAATTAATAACTCGCACCAAGTTCAGAGATATTTTTAATATTTCTCTTAAAATAAAATGAATACATTATAAATTAATTAAGTAGGATTTGTCAAAGAAGCTACTGGAGCTAAGATAACAATCCTAACAACTAAGACTGAGAATTATCCATATATATAGTTTTAATTAATCAAATATATAATTTTATGCATTATCCATCTACCAACTTATTTTGTGTTACATGAATAATGAATTAATAATAATTTTTTTTTATATTTTATTAGGTAGCATATAGATTGGCAACTGATCTATCATTGGGAAGTAGGAAGTAGATAGGAGAAATTATGATCCATTAATTAAATTCTTTGTTTATATATTAAATTAAATAATTGAGTTGATGTAAGTATGAATATGATAGATTATATGCATTTTTTAAGTGACTAGTTGACATTAGTTTTGCCCAAATTTTGATACCTTCTTATGGAAAGTGTGTACCTAATTGTTTGGATGACCAAATTTTGAACTCACTAATAATGGAAATGCAAAATCAAAGTTAAATTAGCTTCAAATCATTTTGGAAGCAAGAAAAACTTACACATTCGAACAAGTTTTGCACATAAAGAGTGTATTCTCGTCTGTCGACTTCAATTTTTTTATCTAAATCGAGCATAAATATGGAATTTGAAGCCTTTGTATGTGAATTGAAATGTGCAGTTCAAACTCTAGAACAAAGTTACTGATTTTAAACCTTTGTTAGTTCAAACTCTAAGAAATTTATGGAGCTTTTATTTTTTTAAAATCGAAACCAACCATTTTGTGTTACAAGAAACTACATAATTTACTTTATTACTTTATGAAACAACTCGCCCAAGCGATGTCATGCAACAAACTAATAGCCAATTGAGCTAATTTATGATGCCTTCACATTCTTAACATCATATCAGCAACATTCTTAGCATTAGAGAAAATCTTCACATTCTTCCGTCCAATAATAATAGCCCACTCAAGAGACTTCATAATAGCAATTCTTCAATAGTCATAACTTTCTCCACATTGAATTGGGGTTTCATGGGCATGAAACAGTTTTCCATGGCTATTGGAAGTCGCAAAATCAATATTTGTCCTCTACTCTTTAGTCTGTAATCCTGCATTTGTGAACAACAAAATATCATCTTGCATATTTGTTAGTTTAATCACAGAATGATCACTGTTGAGGAACAAGAAAATAGTCTTTTAGTTAATGAATCTTTAAATTCTTCATATTCAAGGACAGATTTAGAAACAATATCTCTTGGTTCTAATCTTTCCTGATTAAAATACCAAGCATTTTTATCTTTTCAAATTTGCCACATAATAATAACGCTCAATTTTAACAATGCTACAGATTCAGAAAAAGACTTTGTATACAGAAATAAGTTATACCACAAACTTTACATATACGATCCACATTTGTTAGTCTTATGGGCATCTTATGTCTATCTAGGCCCATTTTCTTAATGGACCTGGGCTTCAATTAAAGAATATTTATAGTACTTTATATCAATATGGATATCAGATAATTCTGCGCACCAAAACATACTTATTTGGCTACCTTTAGTTAGCAATAATAAATAGGGCTAGTTTCAAATACTTATAACATAGTAATTAGTTTCTAATAAATACAATCATGATAGCCAAAAGACATTGGAAGTATACATCAACTATACAGTAGAGCATGTCAAAAGCCATATAAAATATATACCGATTATACATAAAGTATATATTCAATATTCAATCTCGATCAACTCAAAATAACCTCTAAATAGTCTTGAACCAGTTGATATATGACTCACTCAAAATGATTCTGTTTTTGATATGTCAATTTTTTTTAAAAGAAAATGAGAAAACGAAGAAGACATTGATGATGGCGATGATGAAGACGACGACGAAGAAGAAATCATTGGTAGTGAAACTAGATGGAAGAAGACTTTTTAGTAGTATGTCTTCCCCTTTTTCTTTCATTTTCAATCGCGGAATAGTGGTTTAAACTTGGGAGAAAAATAGAAATATTTTTTAAAAACTAATTAAAAATGAGAAAACGAGAAAAAATATATTTTTTAAAAACATAATGAAATACTTCTATCAATTATGTATTTTTATCACTCACTATAAAATACCATTATTGATTATAATGACAATACAGGATAAAACCGACTACTCTTACTATCTACTATATCACTAGGCCAAACATCATTCTACCCTCACTAACCTATTAGCCTGCTATCTTAATACGCGACCTCCACTCTTTTCCAAGGTCATGTCCTCAGCGAAATTGTTGTTGTACTATAAGATACCATTACTACATAAATTTACAAAATTATTCCGCATCAAAATAATTTTATCTTTTAAACGAGTGATACTTACCATCCTAACAAAATTTGACATCTCGTGGTAAACTGAGGTAATAATATTTTGTAAAATTTTTTCAAGTCAGTCTTTTTGCTAACATTAGAACAAACAGTACCTACCAGCTTAACGGTCGAATTAACGACGTTATAAATATGGCAAACTTCTTAAAGCCGTAAACCAGGGGCAGTTTAGTCATTAAATAAAATTCTCTTTTCTAATAATCTCTTTAGCTTTTATAATCTTTTCACGCTTTTTTTTTTATTTATATGAAAAGTAAAACTCTTTTGAAAGACAATCATAGATCTTGATTCTTCATTTGTAAAACCCTAGAAAAATTTCCCCAACTTTGATCGGTTCTTCCAATTGATTTCGACGAAGGTAAATTTCAATTCTGCATTTCTCTCTTCAATCATTGACCTGTATTGACTTATTGAATTAACAAATTAATTTCATCATTAATCCCTTTTTTTTTTGAATTGTTATACGAATTAGTTATCAAAAAGTTGAAGGATGAATTCGGGATTTTTGATCTTGTAGAAGCTAATCAAATGTTATTGGATTGTCATTTGGGTGGGAAAAAATAGGTACAAGCATTGAGTTTGATGAAGTGATGGTGAGCTGGAACAGTCTTTCTTGCATTGATTGTTGGCTTTACAAGTACTGACTGTGTACTTCGGAGGAAGCATGAACATTGTAAAGGGTGTCGCGGGTCTTATCCGAAGGAGTTCGACTAGCCATGGTGGAGAATCCAGTTCAGGTTCACCACTGGAGAAGTTCTCCCCTCCTACTCCTCTCATTCATTTCAGGTAACCACAGTCTGTGTTAGCTATTATCTGTCTAGTGTTTTTTGTTTTGGCATTGAAGTAAAATGATTACTTTAGTAAAGATTTGAAGGAAAATATCAGACACTAAAATGACTGACATAATGGGAAAATAAAGAGAAACATAGTCGGACAATAGTTAACTCATTGCTTCTTCCCAAAAACCATTTGGTAGAACTCTATCGGCTTGCATTTTGGTGTTCGTTCCTTCTCACTTTCATTCATTGCTGAAATGGAGCAGGTTTACTCAAAGAAGTTTCGAGTGCTAGTAATATCAGTTTTGGTGTCCAACAGAGTGTTACTAGTTAAAATAATCATGGGAACGTAGACAGAAACCTAAATCCACCAGGGAAGATGAGTTAGAAGGAGATTTGAAATGACTTATCTATACAACAACAACAACAACATACCCAGTGGAATCCCACAAGTGGGGTCTGGGGAGGGTAGAATGTACGCAAATCTTACCACTACCTCATAGAGGTAGAGAGAACTGACTTATCTATAAAATACTAGAAATAAAGTTTTTTCATCTATTTTTGCATCTTGCTCTTTTAATGCAAAAAAGACTTGTTGGGAATCGCTGGCTGAATTGGTATGCAATGGTTGTGGTGGTGGAACAAGTAGTTGAAGAGAAGCAAATAAAGAATCACTAAACGCAGTGGCTGTCATTGATGAAGGGTGGTTGGTCTACGATGGTTTGTGTAACTTGGAGGAGGTGGAGTAGTGGGAGAGGTGGTGGTTTCAGCGATAATGGTGGAAGAGATCTCAGAGAGGTGGTGGCTTTGGCGGTAGCTTCAATGGAGGTGGTGGTGGTGGAAAACAAGGATTTATAAAGAAAATGAAAAAAAGAAGAGAAAACAAAGGGTTTAGACCATTGGATCATCTTGTCAAATCTAGAGTCATGGAACATTAAGTTAACCTTAGATTTTTTTCAACTTTTAGCTGTTTACTTGCTAGAAATATTATGGATAAGCACGCCCGTTTCGTGTCAAAGTCATGGTGGGGTACTAGCTGCGAATTTTTCAAACTATTGTTGCTAGTGTATTTAGGGTGTCAAAGGAAAATCTGTGCAAGTACCATAGTACACTTGCCACCTCCCAAGCCAAATCGTATTTCTGAAAACAAACAAACTGAAACATACAAAGATAGTTATTAAATTGTTAGCACCACATCAGTGCAAATAAAAAAAAAATTGTTAGCACCACATAAAAACATTCCCCCTAGAGTAGCCGTTAATACGAATAAGACTAACAACATGTACTAGGTAACTATATTAACCAAGGCTAGGACAATGGGAAGAAATCACTTTTTTCTGTCTCTGCTGGGATTTGAACTTGAAATCTCATGGTTCTCAACCCAAGTCATTAACCACCAGGCCGCACCCTTGGGTACCAAACTATATTTTTACTTATTAAAATATATTAGTTTTTACATTTATGAAAATTATTATTAATAAGACAAATGCAAGGATTTTATGTTCTCTAGTATAGACTTGCAATTATAAAAGGGGTGCCTTGGTGTAACTAGTGAAATAGCTGCTATGTGACAAGGTCATTAGTTCAATCTGTGTTCTTGCAGAAATGCAAGGTAAGGCTGCATATGATTGACCCTTATGGTTTGGCCATTCTCCGAACTACTGCATGGCAAGAGCTTTAGTACACTGTGCTTCCCTTTTTAGATTTACAGTTATTTATCTATCTGACATAACCTTCTGCACATTCTGAAGAAAACTTTCATTAATAATTTCAGCTATTACTAATAAGACTTTAGGTTTATTTAATAAAAGTTTAGCTTGCATGCTTTATCAATAGCTATACTTAACTTAATCTTGAAACATATGAGTAACTAATAGCGTACTAAGTTCTTTTCTTAATCCATCTGTCCTTGTTTAAGTAAATTATCTGGCAAATGAGTTTATTTGCATTGTTCGAGAACAAAGATATAAACTATGTGAAACAGGTTGTTATACAAGAGTTCATTGACCAAATTATTAGTGAATTTCCATGCATTTACCAAAATCTAATTGTCAGTGATAGCCTAGGATCATCTTTGTTTTCTTGGGCTAGAATAGTTACCTTTTCTGCATCTTCTTGGATCCCAAGGGTGCTAGGAAGAGTCTGCTTTGTGTGGTTAGCGCCTGCGAAATGATACTGACAGCTGAAAGTTATTGCTATTATTTTTTTTGGACAAAGGTGAACTTTGAATTCCTCAGTACCAAGAAGATCCTGGCAGAATGAAATTACAGAAGGCTTAAGACCCTATAGAGAAGCAAAAAAAATCTACAAGTGATTCTGAATCTACCACACAATTTTCTTTACACCAGAATTGAAATGAGACAAAACAATTTAGCTCGATTCTCTTTATAGAGTTATTAGTGTTCTCAAAACATCCTCTATTCCTCTCCTTCTAGATAGTCCATCAAATACAAGCTGGTGCCATTGACAACTACTTCTGTCTATTCTTAATCTTAATATTGTTCTAGCACCACAAGAGGTCCTTGATTTTCTTTGGCATCACCATTGTGTTCAGTAAATGCTAGGAAGAGCTGGCACAAAATGTCAGTAACCTTGCCATGAAAAAAAAGATGGGTGTTGGTCTCATCCCTTTCATGACATAAGAAACATCTAGAGGTTAGCTGGGTTCTCTTTTTTTGGAGAACTTCATGAGTTATGCAAGCCTTTCATGCAACCAGCCAGGTGAAACAAATCACCTTGTAAGGGACATTTGATTTCCGGATGGACTTCGAGGGCCATTCCATCACCTGATATGGGTAAACTGACTCTGAAGATTTTTTTTTTCTTCCCCCTTCCACGAGATTAATACTTCCACTTCCTTTGTCCTTGGAAGATTTCCTAAATCTTCAGCATTTTAGCCACTCTATGTCTCTATCAACCTAGCAATCATTAAGCAGTCTTCTAAAGGATAGGTTCCAACTATGTGAATAAAAAATTCATCTATTGTGGCCTCTGCCGCGACAAACTGACAGCTGAAAGTTTTAGGAAGAGGAGGATCATGTAACAGGTGCTACTTTTCTAGAGATCAAAATAGCAGCACGTTTGAACTGGGTGGATTTGAATTATTTTATTTGTCAAACACACTCAAGGAGATTCTATTTAGTTGAGGTTTCAGAAGAAGAAGGAGAAGACCCATGACATGGGAAACTGGTTCCCTAGTACTTACGCGTGTTATATGAAAGGAGAGAAGCAGGAGACAGTTTGAGGGTTGCTGAGACTGATTTTGTACAGTCGATGAATGTTCTGTTGTCCGTAGTTTTTTTGGTGCACCCATGTTGCCCAGTTTTGTCTAGATGATTCAGTGACTTTTGTAGAGAAGAAGTTTTCTACTTTCTACAACAAATACAAGGATTTGGAGATTTGGGACAGCATAGTGGAGAAGACTGAAAAGAGACTAAGCAGATGGAAGGCACAGTACATTTCCATTGGTGATAGACACATCCTTATCAACACAGTCCTAGATTCTCTCCCAACATATGTTATGTCTCTTTTCACACTACTTGCTAAGGTGGCTAAGAAATTGGACAAACTTAGGAGATATTTCCTTTGGCGTGGCTGCAAAGAGAGCAAGGTTTACAATCTGGTCAAATGGAAGACAATTTTGCATAGAAAAGATAAAGGTGGTTTGGGCATTAGAGATTTGAGGAAGCATAACAATAGCCCTTTGATGAAATGGTTGTGGAGATACTGAAGAGAGGCAAGCTTTGTGGAAAGATCTGATTAAATGTAAATATGGCGAGGATGGATTCTGGTGTAGTAAGGTAAGCACAAATGCATATGGAGTGGGAATTTGGAGAGCTATTAGAAACTTTTGGCCCAAGCTAGAACCAAACTTACACATCAAGCTGGGGGATGGAAGGATAACTAGATTCTGGTGGGATGTATGGGTCAAACAAACCCCCCTAAAGGAGTTGTTTCCTGATCTATTTACTTTGTGCACCAATTCTGAGGCAATGGTCAGTGATTGTTGGACAGAACAAGGCTGGAACCTTTATTTCAGAAGGCTTCTAAATGATTGGGAAATAGAGAGAGTAGCCAAATTGTTGGAGGAAGTGAGGGATTTTGCAGGCACCAATACTGCCAAAGATACAGTAAGATGGTATCACAGTGAGGATGGGAGCTACACAGTTGGCAGGGCATACAAGAAGGAGTGCAACCTGCAAAGGAGTAAATACCAGAGTTTATGAAAGCGGATATGGAAGAATTCAGTACCAACAAAAGTCAAGTGCTTCACCTGGTTAGTCATCAGAAAGGCATGCTTGACACATGAAGTTTTGAGGAGGAAAGGAAAGATCATACTTCCCTGGTGTTCTTTATGTGGGAAGACAGGGGAAACCAATAGTCACCTATTCTTACACTGTACTTTCACAGCACAACTCTGGTCCATCTTTCTCAACCTTTCAGAAGTGAAATGGAGTATGCCTGAACATACCGCCGATTTACTAAGTTGCTGGATCAGGAGAGGAGGTAGCAAGAGGCAGAAGACTTGGTGGGATTTAATTCCACACTGCATTTGTTGGACAGTGTGAAAGGAGAGGAATAGTAGGAATTTTAAAGATATATCCAATTCCATTCATAAGGTTAAATGGAATTGCATTGTATCTCTATATTTTTGGAGTAAAGAGATAGGATTAGAAGATTCTGATCAACTTTTAGAATTCTTAGGATCCTTGTAAGTATTGCTCTTATTGTTCTTTTATTTTTCTAAAGGTCTCCAGCATATCCTTAATGCTGAAGAATACAATGTTACCAATTATCCAAAAAAACAACAGATTATTTACCTTATAAAAGAATGCTTACCTCATCTGGCTTTTTTATCGTGAACATGTTCAGGGCCTTCTTGACATGACTTTGGGGGTTAGCATGACTAAGGTCTCCTAATTGTGAAGGACTTATGACAGATTTGGTGCATGAGGTTTGATAACCGATGTTAGTTGCTTGAATGATACCAAAAAGCTGGCGTGGTTATACAGACAAACATACCTGATGGCCGATGACGGCTGGAGTAGTTCAGGGTCTATGTTGCAGAGCACATATATTTATTAAAGTCTGACTTATATTTTATTCTCAATGTTAGATCACTTCTAGAGACATTTAATTTTTGACATGTAAAGCTTGCCGTTAATATGACACAAGCATGGCCAATCCCCATCACAGTCCTTTTATTCTCCTACTTATGAATTCAAGATTACGAATATGTAATTAGATATTAAGTAATTCTCTTGTCAGTTTATATTTTCAAGGCCATGGTCAGATATGACATTTTTTTTGCTTTCAGTGAGGTTGGAGATGAGGCAATTCTGAATGCACTCTGGTCAAGATATGAGAATGCCCCTGATAAGGTATGTCTGAAATATTCAAATAATTCTATGGATGCCATTTTTCTTTCAAGTGATCCTTAGGTAGTCACAATTGTGAAACAGGAACTTGTTGAGTTGTTGCAACTTGTAGTTTGTGTCACCTTTGGTGGTAAGATGCTTTTAGATGTAGAATTTGTTGTTTTTCAAGGCTAGCTTATGTGATGGAGGATAGATCAATATAACAAGAAGCATGGTAAAAACTACATAGTTCCTTTTGAATTTTTATTGAACCGATGATGTTGCTTTGGTTATCATGGTCTCCTTTCCCTAGTTAGGTCAGAAATATTGATTTCTTTGTTCGTAATATGTTTTTGTAATGCTTTGTTAGTTATTAGTAAAGCATCAAGGACCAAAAGATCACTATCATTAGGGTTCTTTATGGGATGATTCAGTTAAAATTTCTCTGTCTCTGTTTGAGACAGCAGTATCTGGTTTTCCTTCTTTATTCTCATAGTTATAGCCTTTTACACCAACTTTGTTCTGAAATTACTACTGTCTCAAGCATTCTTTAGGATTTACCTCTGTACTGTACAACTAATCTTTCAGCTTTCAAAATAAGCTCCTCAATCAGTTCGTGGGGCTGGGAGAATCTGATCCTTTCCTCTGTGCTTGTTTGTGCATGCCTGTATCAGCCGTCTCTTGTGGATATGCTCACTTATAAGTTATAAAAGGTTTCTTTATGTTCTATTCCTCTTTCCAGAACGCAAATAACCTACACACCAGCATACATGCCTCAGAAGTGCGTTTCTCAAAACTGATGAACAGATAACCATGCAATTTATTTTCTCTCTTTCTGAAATATAGGTGGAAGATAATTGGCTCACTTGTGATCTTCAAATTAAATCCTGTTCTCTTGCTCCGAACTCTTTTTTGTATAAATGCAATCTCTTTGCTTTGGCCATTTTGTCCAAGTGCAGTGCTAATTGAGCAAACTCTTATTAACTTCTGAGTCTTGCCTTCCATTCCCAATTTCTTAGAAATGACCATTTTAGATACTGAATGGTGATTGAATAGAATCCTTGATAGCCAAGCCAAAATGGTAGTGCTGTATTGGCCTGTTAGTGGAGAGAAACTATGCTGGTATGTCCGGATCTATATAGAAAGCTTTCTATATTTTTAATGATGTGGCATGGATGGCATGTTGTGTTATATATACGTGTTTTGGGCTTGACATGCTGACTAACTTTCTGGAATTAATCTTGGGGGAATATGCTCATATCAAGGGCCCAGTTGGCTTTTGGTACATGCAAATTGTACAGAAGTTGAATTCTTTTTGGTTAAAAGATTTTAATTCTCAATACCTTGTCCTCCTAAGAGAAATTATGATTCGTAATGTGTGGATCAGCTTTAGCTTTTAGGTAGCTAGGTGGGAAAAGTACTTGCAGTCTCCCTAATTCTTTCCCAACTTTGTCTGTTTAAGCATTGTAATTTTTTTGTGCTTTTGTGTGTTTATTTTCAGGTTGAAAAGAGAAGATTATTTTATCTCTTTTTGAAGCAATTCCTAGTTGTATACCGTGATTGGAAACCAATTAACCCTCTTCAATCTCCTGAGGATCATGGCCTTGTGCAGCCGGTGGATTCACAGCATTTTGGAGATGTTGTGGTTGGCTGTTCTTTTGGTCATCCTTCTGAAATTATAGCCGTTCTCATTGAGGAAGTTGCAATAATGATAGCGCTTGTTAATGAACGTAAGTTGGTTCTTTTCCCTCTTGCATTGTTAAAAAGAAAATTGTGTCGGTGAATGGTGCATTTGTCATTATCTATCTTCAGTAAGAAATTCTTTGTTCTATTCCTGCAGCTCTCTTGTTTGCTAAGTCGTACCATGACTGCTGTATTAGAAAATGTTCTGATTAAAGTGCAAGTATTTCTTTCAGGCAGATATTTTGTTACTACATCATGAAGTATGCATTTATTTCTACTGATGATAATTCAGTAATGCCATAACAATGCAATGAATTGCAGACATATCACGAAGTTCTTCTACAATAACCTCAGAAGGGCTTCCTATCTTGGATGCTTTGGCTGTTATTACTCGGTCAATGCACAATTGTAGAGTTTTTGGCTACTATGGTGGTATTCAGAAGCTTACGGCATTAATGAAGGGTATTATTTCCATCAAGCAATGCTGAACCCATTCTTTATGTGTTTTACTTTATATCTGCCTCTGTATGTGCAATTTTTTTGTTTATTGCATTCTTCTATCTATACAGTTTGGTGAAAATTGGTCTTACTAAAGCTGGAGTCATGTATTTCATTTTCAATATTGTTCCTTAATTGGGAATGTTGTTTACTTGTTAATAACATTTCTCTAGTACCTGGTCAATGTTTTCACTTAAAACTACAATATTTATGGAAATTGGGAAAAAAGTCAGCGAAGAGCATAAAATGGCTGTGCTTTGTGATGTTCTTGTTTAGGAGTGGCAAAGGAGCAGGTCGAGTCGATCGAAAACGAGTTAAACAAAAATGGCTAAAATACTCAACTCGATTTATATTTTAAATGAGAAAAGTGAGTTACCCAATCGATAATATAGGTACCCATATTATAGCAGGATCTTGTTAATAGCTTCAAAAGCAAAAAACTTTACTCCACTCCTCATCCCCACAATTTTTTTTAACTTTTTAAATTTGTTTAAAAAATCTTTTTTTTATCCCTACCCCCTACATTAAAAAAAAATATTAATACTACTTTTTCTTTCTTTTATGAATGAACCTTTTTTACCCATTTAACTACCATCTTTTCATTCTTTTAACCATTTTACCCATTAACTACCAATTTTTTTTTTTATTTGCACTGGGTGTCCGAGTCTCTTTGAACCCTGACTAATCCCGGGGGTGCACAGGCCCTCGACAAGGAATTTTCCGTAAGTGCACCACGGTTAATTCAGGTTTTACCCAATCCGATGGCCCTCAGAAATTATTTGCACCCAGTGGGTTTCGAACTTGAGACCTTGAAGGGGAGCAAACCCCAAGGCTCAAGTCAATTGCCACTAGGCCAACCCCTGAGGGTTCATTAACTACCAATTTTTAAATGCGTAATATGAGTTTTGACTCATTCTTTAGCCATTTTGGACAAGTTGGGTACCCAGCTCATTTAAGATGGGTAATTTGAATAGGTACTTATATAAATTACCCATTCTGCCACTCCTGTTCCTGTTAGTATCTCATGTTTCATATCTGTTATTCTGTTAAATGGTAATGAAGCTCACTTGGTAATAATGCACTTCTGCTACTACTGTCTTAGGTCGGATTTGCAGTCTCTGGGGGTTTTTAATATGGAAATAGAATAGAAACAGATCAGAGAAATCTCTAGTGGAAGAGAATAGAGCATAAGTATGAAGGAAGCTTGGAGTGATTTGAATATAAATAAATGAAAATGGAAATAAATTATCAGGGGCTTCATGTACAAGAGAAGCAAATATGGATGGTTTGCTTCTGGGAGTGATTGAGACCTCTATTACTTGTTTCACTCTGATAGGTGCATTTAGTAAGGAATTTTGAGGGAAACACTTTGTCCCAAGATAATCACGTCATGGATTCAGTCTGTTGGAAGGGTTTGTTACTGTTTCAATTTTAGCATGTTGTGAGAATGACTTGTCCTCTAGTCCTCAAAAAAAAAAAAAGAAAAAAAAACTTGTCCTCTGCTTGCTTTAAAATCTTACATTGCATTTCTGTAATAAGTAATTCCTGATTAAGAAAAGATCTTACATTGCTATAGAAGAAGTATAGGTTCTTTACCTCATCCAAAAAAAAAAAAAAAAAAGAAAAAAAAGAGAAAAGAAAAAAGAAGTACAGGCGTCTTCTGAAGCAGTAAATTCAAATGAATTTTGTGATACCTTCTTAATTAACAGTATTTCATATTTTGCACTATCTTGTAATGTTTTCTTAGTCGGTTTTAAGATCAATTCTGAGACTAGATACCCTTAGTTACTCATTCCTGAAATACATTAAGACTTTCATACTTGCAATGTGTCTTTATCCTGTTAACTCTTCCCCTGCCATTAGTATCATTATATTGTTGTCTAGCATTTTAGTTAAGAGGTTTCTTTATTTCAGCTGCTGTTGTCCAACTGAAGGCTATTGCTAGTGCTCTTTCGGCAGATGAAGCTTCGTTGAACCCTGTTGCAGAGAAGACTGCAATTCTCCAGAATATTCTTTTATATGTGGTGTCTATAATTGGTAGCTTTATTAACTTGCATTTCAGCACACCTGAAAACGCTTGGTTGGATAGTGGTCGCATGGAGATTTTTGGTCCTAGAAAAGTTGAAATACATGATGTTGTTACTGGAGTAGATGTATCTGATTCTGAAACAATGATAAGGTGGCGTCAAAAGGCAATTGTCTCTGTTATGGAAGCTGGTGGTCTTAACTGGTTAGTAGGTAAGGTAGGCAGTCTCAATTTTCTTTTCTAGCACTGAACCTCTTTAAATGTTAGATCTTCTTTTTCAAGTATATTTTATACAACTCAGTTTGTATTTTTTCCTTCTCTACCTCACCTTTGAGGTAGAGATAAGGTCTCCGTACATTGTACCCTCCCCAGATCCGGACTACACCGGATATATTGTTGTAGTAGTAGTTCGTATTTTTTTCTTATACAGAGAAGTTAAGTGAAGGGTATTGATCCTACTTTCCTAAGGGACTGTCTGACTAATGACTTCACCCTTTTCTTGCATGCTCAAGCTTGTTGAGAACCAATATCCTTATACTCCCCGTCCCATTTTAGTTGTCAGGATAAGGTTTGACATAACCCTTTAGAATAATTTAATAGGGATGCAATTTTTGACTAATATAATCCTATTTAAATGGTTGTTACTTTCTGAAAATTGTTGTAATAGAGTTTTTTGCATTTAATAATGACTTAGTTACTAAGGGTAGAGTTGGAAAAAAGTGACTAATTGTTTCTTGATTGTTTAAATTGACAATTAATTTGGAACAACTAGTTTTAGTATACCTGACAACTAAAGTGAGACGGAGAGAGTACTTGGTAGGGTGATGCAGGACATAGCGTAATAGATAATTTATTAGGTAAGAATATCCAACAGGGATGCAACCTGACATCTTTTGTGACAGTGGACAGCTGGCCCGGACACCACCGTCATAGCAAGAAAAAGAAGTACTAAACTTAACTATGTATCAGCACATTAACTAGAAGCGTATAAACTTTTCTAAGTTGAATTTCCTCTCAGTAGAGTCAAGTAACTTCGAAATGTGCACTTCACACCTCTCCCTGCGGCACAAAATTATTAAGATGAGTTGTGTTTCTGTCAGGTTTCACCTTCTGCATTTTCTCTCATTTTACGATGGTCATTTCACACAGTTTTTTTAATTTCAGAGCTGTTGCGTGTCATGAAGAGGTTGAATATGAAGGAACAGGATACAGATATTTCACTTCATTATCTAACTCTTAGAGCTCTTCAATTAGCATTAGTTGATAACTCTCGTGGTCAGAATCATTTTCGAAGTATTGGAGGACTGGAAGTTCTGTTGGATGGACTGGGAGTTGCGTCTAATAGTGCTTTGAGATTGAAAAACCTCTCATCTTCAGATACAGCAAGGTAACTGACTTAATTACAAACTTTTGGTTAAATTATATTTTATTCTTTCAAGCCATGCACATGAATCAAAGAAGTCCCTAGATGGTGGTGTGATCTTGTTGGTTTGATCCTGCTATTACATGTGATGGTAGATAATATTTTTCTTAATTCTGGACTAGATTATTTAGTTCTTGTTTGGCTATAACTGAGTGTCATGTCCTTTTCTTTTCACAATCAATGTGCCGCCGAAAGTTACAAGTATATCTAATCTTTTTTCTTATAATAGCATGAAGGCGCATCTAATTTAGCTCAAAACATTCTAGTTGAATCAAATTAAATGCTAATCTAATCTAATTTATTATACTGTTATTGTCATTTGGAAAGCTAAAATTTAATTAGTAATGGTTGACGTATGTCAAACTAAGATTCAAAACTAGTTTTAAGTTTACTAGTTGATCTCGGTGATCATATGTACTTCTGATGTTATGGAGAGAAATTGGGATAAAATTGACTGCAGTGGATAGTTTCCCTTACTATTTGCACATTTCTTGTGTGGAATGAATAATTGAAGGTTTAGGTTTGGCATTTATGTCAAATGGGGTGAACTTTACATTTTGTAAATTATTTTACAAACATCAATTGCCTTAAAATTCGATTTGAATCTTAATGTCTCAGCCGCTTTAGTTCTGAACCGTAGAATTTGAGTTTGGACTTGTATCTGGTCCTATATCCAGCAAATTTAGTAATGCCTAGCTGCATCATGATATCTTGTTTTTCCTTTTCTTTCTGTTGCTTAAAGCTAGTTTCTCTACATAAGGTGTTTCGTGTTTGTCCTTCCCAGCTATTGCTAGGATCATATTTATGCTATATTATGTTTTCTAGGATGGGCTTTAGCCTTTTTTTTTTTTTTTTGATGAACATAAATTGAAATGGTTTGGAAACTTCCATTAAGCAACTGAAAAAAGTTTATAACCATGCTTCTGATAATCCATTAAAAAAAGAAATATTAGTTAATTTCTTTTCTAAGGTTACATTTACATCCTTGCAGGAATGCCAATGTTTTAACGTGTACGTTCCAGCTCCATGTTCTCTCGTTGGAGGTTCTTAGAGAGGCAGTGTATCCTTTCTACTACTTTCATGTTCCCACTAGTTTCATCCCAGTAAACTTGTTTGCCTAAACATTTGGTTCATTTTGAACTATTATACATTATGCAGTACCCTTTGGTTAAGCTACCGATAGTTGAGCACAGGAATGTTGACTCCTATCTTACTGCTCTATCTTGGGGAATAATTTTTCTTCCAAATGATTGTTGGTCTCCTTATCCTGGTCTCAGCTTTGGGAATTTGAATAATTTGCAATTTTTATCTGAAAATGGACGGGTGCAGAAGTTTGCAAATAGCTTTTGTTCACTTGCATTCATGCTTCAAGAATTCAAGGAGAAAAGTAACAACTTGTTTGCCCAGGATGACATTGAAATTACTGTTTCTAGGGATAGATATACAACTGGGGGAGAAGTTCTACAAACAAGACTTTCTAGTAAATCCAGTACACCTTGCTTAAAGAATTGGCACAATTATGTTTCCAAGCTTAGTGCTGTTCTTTTCGCTTTCCTTCTTTCACCAGAAGATGCAAAGGTAGATAAAAGCCAAGCATCCACTGTCAAAAGTAGCTTGCCAGTCTCTTCAGCATATGGAGAACTTTCTGTAAAGTGGATCATTAGGGTTCTCCTCACAGTCTTTCCATGCATAAAAGCATGCTCAACTCAGAAGGAGCTGCCTAGTCACTTAAGGTAAATCAGCAAGTACTTTAGATCTTCTGATCTTTTTATTTTCCATCTTCCATCAATATTATTTTTGCATTTGTGGAGATATTTTTGGGTGCTGTATTTGATTTTTGGAGTTACTGAGGTACCTATCTTTTTAGCTGTTGTTCCCTTTCTCTCATTAGTCGTTATTTTTTTGGGGTTCTCCTTGTATCTCTTGTTTCTGATTTGTTCTTCTCATTTCTACAGGACGTTCATGTACACCCTTCAGCATCATGTTCTGTCCGCCTTCAAGAAAATTCTTCTGTTGTTGCCATCTTTGCTACACGTATTCCGGGCAGAAGGAGCTTGGGACTTTATCTTCTCGGAGAATTTTTTTTATTTTGGCCTAGAATCGCTAGGTTCTTCTGACGATTCCTTATCTAAAAAAGATTCTTCTGATGATTGTAATGAACAGTGTTGTGATTCAGATGGCAGAACCACAAGCCTAAATCTTCATGAGCTTGAAGCTCTCCAGACACAGGTGGTTTCATTTATGGAGTTTGCAGCAACTTTATCTGGAAGTTCTCACAACTTGGTTAGTCATTTGATCTTTCATTCTTTCGGATACATTTGTTAACACGATGGCTATGTGTTTTGCTCTTCTTTTGTCATAATGGTAACTGTCTTTTGTCTCTATCATTTTAGTGTCGCTCTTCTCCAATCCTTTTTTTGGGTCGTCAATTTCCTATAAAGATTATCTATGATATAAATAGGTTTACTGTAAAGTTTATCAGAAAACAATATCTATGTCCTGATTTATTGCCTTTTGCTTATCAAATAAAAGATAATGTCCCGTTTCTAGTCTAAAGTCTAGAATGGATACATGGTGCAATTTTGTGGTTGTGTATAATTTATTCATTAATTGGCATTAAGTGACATCTGCCCCCCAATTGTCATTTTATGATCACATATATCTTTTCTGACTAGTCTCTGTATTTGCTTTGTGCATGGACCCCTTTCTTTGAGTATAATTTGTGGAACTTATCCAGTAGAGGGTCATTCTCCATCAAATCTGCTTACTGTAATACAAGTAGGAGAAACTTTGTGACAGGGTTCTGACCCTGGAAATTTATTTGGAAGCTCAAAATTCTTACCAAGGCATCTTGTGTTGTGTGGCTGGTAGTTTGAAGAGCTTGTTTAACTCGAGAAATTACAAAGAAGAGGTCTTCATATTTGCTCAAGATGTTCACAATGTGGACAGGAAGTTGAGACCAATGAGCATTTCTTTTGCTAGATAACTGTAAATCTGTGGCACATGTTCTTTTGTATGTTGGGGGTGAATTGGGCAATGCCAAGAACAACTCTGGAACTATTGAAGAACTGGAAGATTGCATGAAGAAGAGAGGCAGAGGAAGTTTGGTGGCATAGTATTTCAACATGCACATGGTGGACATTATAGAACGAGAGACATTTTGAGAATAAAAGCAACTTCATCCAGAAAATTAAGATGAACTGCCTCAATCTTTTTTATTTTTGGTGTAAACAGTCTCTAATGGGGGAGACACGAGATTTAGTAGATTTTGTCGGATAAGTGTAAGATAGTTGCTTACAAAGGAACCCCTTATACTCCTTTTTTTTCTGAATGCAACCTTTGCCTTTAGTATCTGTCTTGATGGTGCCGAGTCTTTCTGGGTAATGAAATTTAAGTTACCCTTTTTAAAAAACAACAAAAGAAACGTGTGTTTGTTTACATGGTAAGCTACTTGAGGGTGATTTTGACTGGAAAACCTTAGGAAAAGAAAGGTTGTTTGTATTAGCTGGTGTTATTTATTCACGGAGGCGGGCAAAGATATAGATCACCTTCTACTACATTGAACATGTTTACGAGAATGTGGTGGCATATATTCAGGTGGTTTGGTATTTCCTTGGTGATAGTTGTGGAAGGGGGCGGAAGATACTTTATTATATACGAGGAACTCATGAAAATATCTCAGTGCTCAAGCATCCAATCAATTGAAATGAGGGTCAACAAAAAAAGAATAGGACCTATTATTCCTACATGTTCCATTAGTAACATTCCCTTGAGATGTTACTGCGGATTTTGCTTGGGTCTAATCTTTCCCGATTATAAATATAGGAATTTCTTCCAAAATGAGTGAATTTATTGGATTGGTTTATCTAAATCTGACTGAGTACGTATAATAAGAATAAGTGCAAAGAATGTAGAACTAAATAAATGGACTTGTTCATCTCCTACATGAGAAAGATATGTATGATAATAAACTTTATTATTTTTCTTCATTTCTTTGTCTTTTGTTCTTCATCGTATTTACATAATGACATGTGCTTTTTGTAAAGAGTTGTTATTTTATTTCGATTTCTAGTTCTATTTCTCCCTTTGTTCCCTTTCCTGCCCTTTGCTATATCTAGTTTATTCTGCTTATGGGTTGTTGAGTCGAGGGTCCCCAGGAAACAACCTCTCTACTTCTTACGAGGTAATGGGAAGGTCTGCGTACATTTCTACCCTCCCCAGACCCCACTTGTGGGATTTAACTGGGTTGTTGTTGTTGTTGTTGTCTTTGTCTATTGTTCTTATCTTCTAATTTTCTAAAAATAGATAAAGAGTTTTTTACCGATTATCGAAAGATCCGTTCGAATCCGACTCAACATGAATTTTTAGCTAAAATGGTTTTTCGGGAGATAGAGAAAGATACAAAACTCTATTATCTATATTTAAATTTCAAATTATATACCTAAGACGAGAAAAAATTCGTTAGGGTTTGTGGACATGTTGTTTTGCTGGCAAGCTGGAAGAACTAGGAGAAAGTTCTAGGCATGGAATATTGTTCCTCTGGCATTAATATGGATTATTTGGAGAGAGAAATAGGAAGGCTTTTGGGTATAAAATTATTAGCTTTCAACATAATATTTCATTCTTGAGTTTCAAATGGCTTATTCATGCCTAATTCTTCTTTGTCACCCTTTCTTTAGAAGATAGAAAATGTTATTTTGTACCTTTTTAATGACCGAGAAATCCGTCTGCGGCCAACTCTTAGGACCACATGCAGCCTTCTCCACTTGAATACCAGGCTTAGTTCGCATGCTGCAAAACTTGACATGTGACCTAAGTCGCAAGTCCCTCAATCTGTCACTTGAACTAAGCCTTGGTTGCTGGTACTGGTACTTTTCTTAGACTTATTATCTTGCAAGTGTAACATTTTTTCTCAGTTTGCATATTGGGTGAAATTTGTCAGTTGACATATGAGTCTGAATAGAATTCTTCCCTTGTTTATGTTAGGTTCTGTGTTGTTCAGCTTTTTATTTCAATGACGGTCAATTATGTGTTGGGGGCCTCTTTTGATGCTTCACCTTCCCAGTTGCTTACTGAGCTTCTTTTGATGCTCTTCTGATCAGATTAAAAGTTTTAGTAATAGTAAATAAAGACATAAACGCTTGGTTGTACTAGTATTGCAATGTTTTTTTCTCATAAGATGTGGACTTACTCAATTCAGTTTCTCTTTTATCCTGAAACTTGTTCTTCTTATGGTGCAGCCTGAGTGCTCCATTTTGCTGGAGGCTCTTGAACAATCTGCTTGTAATCCTGGGGTTGCAAATCTTCTTGCGAAGGGCCTACTTCAAATAATGCGGTCTTCGTCAGAAAAAACTCTTTCTTCTTTTAAAACACTCGATGCAGTTCCTCGTGTCCTCAAAGTTGCCTGTGTTCAGGCCCAAGAGTCTAAAAGGCATGGGATTCACACTGAGAATGATCCTGAAGACATTGTGAATTCTTTTGAGATGATTCATAGTTGGCAGAACAGCATGGAAACTTTTATTGAACTCTTCACAGAATTTTTCTCTCTTACGAATGATGCGAAAAACTCTACTTTGCACAGTGCTTCTTGCGTTGATTGTTTGTTTGATTTGTTTTGGGAAGAAAAATTGAGAAGTCGCATGCTTCCTCTTATTCTTGATTTGATGAAGGTAGAATGAATAACCTTAAATATATTTATCCTATTTGTTTTGTATTTTTTTGGTGTTCTTGCATTGATTACTACTAATCTTTCATTTATTACCTCTTTCATGTGAAATCTTTGCTGGGGGAACAGATTGTTCCATCTTCTGAGGAGGACCAGACAGCTAAATTATATTTATGTTCTAAGTATCTGGAAACATTTACTCATGTTAAGGACCGGGAGAACTTTGTAGAATTGTCTATTGATCTATTGGTTGGGATGATTGATTTACTTTTGACAGATGTAGAGGTATACTTGATAAATCTATGCTTTTTTACATTCTGTAGCTATTTGTTGTCTGCTATTCATATTCTGTTAACATGTTGACAGAGACTGTTTTCTATGTTGTCAGTATTATCAGGCTTTATTTCGCGATGGCGAGTGTTTTATACATGTTGTATCCTTGCTAAATGGGAACCTTGACGTGCCCAAAGGTGAAGAGCTGGTTCTGAATGTCCTCCAAACACTAACCTGCTTGCTTTCTGGGAACGATGTGTCAAAGGTGCGTTTATTTCTGCCAGTTAGAATTTTTCTCTTTTGTGCAATGTAATTGTTTGTAATGGTTGCAAACTTGTGGAGAACATGAAAACTGATGTACTTTTAACTTCCTCCTGAATGAGCAGGCTGTGTAATTATGTTTTCACATTTTTTCGTCCTTTCAGATCATGTGGATCATCTAGTACGGTGCTGCATTTCTTCTTTCTTGTTGGCTAGCTTTGGCCTCGTTTCCATTGTAGTGCCAACTCGAAGTCGTTTACCATTTCTGTTGTCACTATTTAATGTCCAGGGAACCTTGTAAAGTTTATGTAACAAAGAACATGTATCACTCTAGTATGTTGCCATCTTGTGTTATTCTAAAATTTCACACAGAAGAAGTTTATGTATTTCCTTTATGGTAAGGGATCACAGTCCTAGGGTCTCTGTCTTTTTTCTTTGTAAAGTTGACTATGTGTGAAAGCTTCTGTTAACCGTTCTAGAATAGCCTTTCATACTCTACTTCTAGTTAGGCACTGTAGGTCTGGTACTTCCTAAAGGTTAGACATAAATTTCTGCATATACGAATAAAAAAAAGTTTCTGGATGTATGCATCAGTATATTTAAAATTGGTACATAATGGGTAAAACAAGCAGGAAATTCTTTAGTGTGGATGAACTGAAGTTGGTGCCGAAGACTCAGATCAAGCGCTGCAGGGTACTTGGGGCATGCCTTTTATGCAATTAAATATTGAGCTATATCTTGAAGGGAATTAGGACCATGTTTTCACGAAAATTCTTGGGGAAGACAGAAAACAACTGTTAGTTGACAGGCAGCAGCAACATTACTCCCCACTGAAAAGCTTAATCCTATGGGATCCACTTTATTCTCTCGAGTCAATTCTGTGTCTAATCAAAACTAAAAATGGCTTGGGTTATCTGGATCGGAAAGTAGATTGAACCCTATCTTACTATATTATATCGATAATTCTAATATATGTGATCAGGTTCAGTTTCTCAATCCATCATAGTGTTCCTTATCCCAGACATGTCTCTCTTTTGCCATGATTTCTTGGTCCTCCTCCGAAACAGTATATGTTTTTTAAGTCCGAATTGTGGAGAATATCTTTGCCTTCTAATTCGTGATTTAAAATGAGAAGCTGGTTCATTTTTGTTACTTATTTGTTTGTTTTTCCTTTGGTCTCAAAGGCTGCGTTTCAAGCTCTTGTGGGCACAGGTTATCAGACTTTGCGTAGCTTGCTGTTGGACTTCTGCCAATGGCAACCAAGTGAGGCGCTTTTAGATGCTTTGCTTGATATGTTGGTTGATGGGAAGTTTGATCTCAAGGCAAGCCCTGTGATAAAGGTTTGTAGTCTGAAATCTTGTTTGTACGTCAACAGTAATAGCATCTTTTGTACTTGTTAGGGAAAAAACGTATAGCAGCTTTGTTTCCCCATGGTTTAGTAAATTATTTCACCTTTTCATATTTCAGAATGAAGATGTGATCTTGCTATATCTCAGTGTCCTGCAAAAGGTTGGTATCAGTTTCACTTTCTTTAATGTTTTTCCTATTATGATTTTGGCTGATGTGCTTTTTCTTTTGCTCTTCTTCAACCATCTCCTTCGTATTTTCTGGAAATGCAGTATTCTGAATAATGATATTCTGTTTGCTAACTGGGCAGAGCAGTGACTCATTGCGGAATCAGGGGCTTGATGTTTTTCTTCAGCTTATAAGAGATTCAATGTCCAATCAAGCTTCTTGTGTCAAATCAGGGATGCTGAATTTTCTTCTTGATTGGTTTCCCCAAGAGGGGAAGGACACTGTAGTCTTGAAAATTGCCCAATTAATTCAGGTCATTGGTGGGCATAGCATTTCTGGAAAAGATATACGCAAAATCTTTGCTCTACTCCGGAGTGAGAAAGTAGGGTCACATCAGCAGTATAGCTCATTGCTTTTGACCAGCATGCTGTCAATGCTCAACGAGAAGGGACCAACTGCCTTCTTTGATCTCAATGGGGTGGAGTCGGTAACTGAAACCACGGCCTTTTTAGCAATCTGATATATGTTCAACTGAATTCTCTTGTTTTTTCCTTTCTCTGCTTGCTCCGAGTAACTTCACGTTGCAAATTATGTGATGCTTCCCCTTCCCTCATGCAGGGAATTTTGATAAAGTCTCCAGTTCAGTGGCCATTGAATAAGGGGTTCTCTTTTACTTGTTGGCTAAGGGTAGAAAGCTTTCCCAGAGGTGGTGGAACAATGGGACTTTTCAGCTTTCTTACTGAAAGTGGAAGAGGATGCATTGGTGTTCTTGGAAAAGATAAGCTTATATATGAGGTGATAAAAGTTGTAATTTGTTTTTATTTTGCATGGGGCTTGTTTACATTTTTGTGTATCTTGAGTTTGGATTGCGATACGATATTTGCTTACAGTAGCCTTCTTTTGTTAAGCCACTTTAGCCTGATGTCTTTGTTAGTAATATCTGTCTGTTACTTTTACAGTCAATTAATCAGAAAAGGCAATCCGTTGTGCTGCAAGTCAATCTCGTTAGAAAGAAGTGGCATTTTTTGTGTTTAACACATACAATAGGTAGGACATTTTCTGGAGGTAGCCAATTGAAGTGTTATTTGGATGGTACTCTTGTATCCTCTGAAAAATGCAAGTATGTCTCTCTCTCTCTCTCTCTCTCTCTCTCTCTCTCTCTCTCCCTCCCCCTCCCACCCTCTCTCCCCCCTTCCTCCCTTCCCCCTTCCTCCTCCCTCCTCCCTCTTCCCTCTCACCCTCCCTTCCTCTCGTCCTCTCCCTCCTCCTCCCCTCCCGCTCCCTCTCCCTCCCTCCCTCCCTTCCTCTCCCTCCCTCCCTCTCTCTCTCTCTCTCTCTCTCCCCCCCCTCCCCCTCCCCCTCCCTCTCTCTCTCCCACCCGTTCTCCCTCTCTCTCTCTTTATCTCTCCCTCCCCCTTGATTTTTGATCTTGTTAGAGAAGAGTTTGTTCGATCCATTCCCAATTGAGAGTTTCTTGATTTTTCACAATTTGATTGCAGATATGCAAAGGTAAATGAGCCTCTGACTTGTTGCTCTATTGGCACAAAAATTAGTTTACCTTCCTTTGAGGAAGAGAGTCCTACACTTTCTTCGAAAGATCCATCTGCTTTCTATGGTCAGATTGGTCCAGTTTACTTGTTCAATGATTCCATTGCTTCAGAACATGTGCAAGGTATCTATTCTTTAGGACCTAGCTACATGTATTCCTTCCTGGATAATGAAACTGCAGTTCATTTGGATAACCCATTGCCTAGTGGAGTGCTTGATGTTAAAGATGGGCTTGCATCAAAAATCATATTTGGACTTAATTCACAGGTTACTTCGTTTCTCCTTGAATTGTTTACCTGAAAATTGTGTTTTTTGCATGTTCTTATGGAATTGAAATGAAATATTGAAATTTTTGTATCAGGCACGTAATGGAAGGTGTTTATTTAATGTTTCTCCTGTGGTGGATCCTGGAATAGATAAAAGTTCATTTGAAGCAATTGTATTGGTTGGGACACAGCTTTGTTCTAGACGACTGCTTCAACAGATCATATATTGTGTTGGTGGCGTTTCTGTATTTTTCCCTCTTTTCACTAAAAGTGATTTGTATGAAATAGAAGAAGCTAAGCAAGCTGGCCAAGCTTTACTTACCCCAATCACAAAGGAGCGCTTAACTGCTGAAGTTATTGAACTTATATCTTCTGTTCTGGATGAGAATTTAGCCAATCAACAACAGATGCTACTTCTTTCTGGATTTCCAATACTGGGTTTCTTGCTGCAGTCAGTTCCACCTGAGCAATTAAATATGGATACACTGTCTGCTTTGAAACATTTGTTTAATGTGGTTGCAAATGGTGGTATGTTGTACAAGCTGCTTGTGTGTTCTGTTTTGTTATCATTGAGTTCACTAGCTACTTATTCTACAACTTTCAGTTTGACACATTTTACGGAATTTTCTGTTATGGAACTCTCTTAAATTTATTGCCAGGTCTATCAGATATGCTAGTCAAGGATGCTATATCCCATATATTTCTCAACCCTGTTATATGGGTCTACTCAGTTTACAGGGTTCAACGTGAACTGTTTATGTTTCTCATCCAGCAATTCGATAATGATCCAAGGTTGCTGAGAAGTTTATGTAGGCTCCCACGTGTTCTTGACATAATTCGGCAGTTTTACTGGGATGATGTCAAAACTCGTTTTGCTATTGGAAGCAAGCCTCTTTTACATCCTGTAACAAAGCAAGTTATAGGGGAGAGACCTAGCAAAGATGAAATACATAAAATTCGTCTCCTTCTGTTGAGTCTTGGTGAGATGAGTCTCAGGTAGTTTTCTTTTTCTTGGAGATGATAAAGATTTTATTCTTTTGACTGTTGTAGTGACTGAGTTTTCTTCTTTTGTATGTAAGCTTTCTAGCTTCTGCTCAGCTTTCTTATATTTAGTTTTTCAAAAATAGAGCTATTTCCTTTTGTGGACTACCTTTTGAAGATGTTCTCCTACCTTTTTGTTTATGCAGGCAGCAAATTTCAGCATCAGATATAATATCTCTCATAGCCTTTTTTGACCGTAGCCAGGACATGGCTTGCATTGAAGATGTTCTGCATATGGTTATTCGAGCTGTTTCCCAGAAACAGCTGCTTGCTTCTTTCCTTGAACAAATTAATTTGATTGGCGGCTGTCACATATTTGTAAATCTTCTTGAAAGGTATGACCTCAAATAGTTGAAGCACATATTTTGATTATCGTAAATGCTGAATTGTGCAGCCACCCCATCTAAAAGGCTTAAATTGTCTATGGGATACCATTGTGAGAAATGAAACAAACAAAAAGAAAATTCTGAGAAACTCAGCTTTGATTATTTCCTGAAGCTATTATGGTTAAATACTCTTTAAGTATTCATGCTCCAAACTAGAAGGAAAATAAAAAATTCTACAACTGCATGAAATCAATCAAACTAATTGACCCCCTCTGATCCTAATTGATATACTCCCTCCGTCCTATTTTATGTGTCACTGTTTGACTTGGCTCGGTGTTTAAGAAATAAAAGGAAGACTTTTGAAACTTGTGATTTAAAACAATCCATAGATAATTGCGTGGTTGTAAATCATTTCATTAAAGGTAAAATGGAAGTATTAAATTTAAAATGTTTCTAATTATTGGATGGTGACATTCTTTTTGGGACGGACTAAAAAGGAAAAAGTGCTACATAAAATGGGATAGAGGACTAATATATTTTTGGTATCATCAACATTCTCCCTCAAACTGGTCCGTACAAATTGTGTATACCTAGCTCGCTGTCTTGATAAAATTTTCTAAGAAGCTTACCACATATATAATTTTCTTGGGAATTGGTGAATATATATGGAAATTGATCGTTCGACTTTATGCACTTTGTGACAATGTCTCCTTGGAGTATTTCTTTCTCGACAATCACACTCAATGTGCTTGGTCATCTCGTAAAATACCAAATTTGATGCAACTTGACCGTCACACACAAGTTACATTTGGTCAAATCTCTTCAAATTGCAGTTCTTTAAGTAGTTACTTGATCTATATGAGTTCACATGTCACCACTACCATGGTTTGATATTCTACTTTTGCAATCAATCCACGTTCGAAAGTCGGATGTAGGATTGAATCTCGAGTTGGAAGTCGGGTCCTAATTCGAGATTCAGATTAGGTTCTAGGTTTGGGATTTGGTGTCAAATGTGGGGGCTCGGATCAGTGTTAGGTGTCGGTTGTCGAGGTCGGATGTAGGGTCGAGTCTCGAGTTGGGTCCAGGGTCGAATGTCAGGATCGGATCTCGGGTCAGAAGTCGGGTAGCGGTTAAAACAATTATGTTGTATAGGGTGTGTGTTGGCCAATCAATAACTCTCACATTCAAAAGATGAAACTTGTAGAAACGAGGATGATACAATTTATGTGTTGGCGTACTGGGAGGGATGAGACTAAAAATGAAGATATTCGAAACAAGGTAAGAGTGGCTTTGGTGGAGGACACGATGCGGAAAGTGAGACTGAGATGGTTTAGGTATGTAAGAGGAGATGCACGGATGCCCCTGTATGATGATGTGAGGTTGACTATGGATGGTTTCAGGAGACGTAGATTTAGGCTGAAGAAGTATTGAGATTATTAGACAATACATGACACAGTTTCAACTTACCGAGGAGTGAAGACATGACCATAAAACAAAGGTTGTGGAGGACACATATTAGGTAGACGGTTAGTAGGTAATAAGCATGTTGTCTCGCTTATCCTTCCATGCTAGTAGTATTATTTTTGTACCTAAGGCACCGATCGGGAAAGTAATAAAGGGATGTTAAAGGTAATTCTAAAAGGGCTTTCCCACAAAATAAATTGAGTCTTGGTAGTTCAAGTGAAAGTTTTTTAGACTAGTTCCACTAAGGTGGTGAGGAAACTTAATTCCAAGTGAGCAACTTTCCACTCGATAATTACCAAATGTGAACTAACCGATGCAAAAGTAGTCCTTTATGCGAGGAAATGCTAGAAGAGTGACCTCTGCTAGCTACGTTTTATATTAGACTAGAAGCTAAAGAGACACTAAGGTATAGTGTTGCTACTAGAGAAGGCTCTTTCATGCTAGGCGTCCAAACCTACTATACCCTAGCCGCATCCCCGACACACTTGATATATCTACCAACGCTTAGTTTCTTGTCCTACAATTTCTATTACTATTTTTTGTTTCTTGCACTCCGATTATCATATTGTTTTGTTGTGATTATTGTTCAAAATGATTTGCCATGCTTTCTATAGTATTTTGTCATGACTTCTTTACTTATTTCTTTTCCCGTACTGCTTTGAATTATTTTTCCTTGAGTCGAGGCTTTATCGGAAACAACCTCTCTACATCCAGAGTATGGATAATGTCTACATAGACTCTGCCTTTAGTAGACTTCACTTTGTGGTATTACATTGCATATGATGCTGTTGATAACATTATTTACCTTTGTATATAAAAAGATAAACTAGAATGTTGCGGTCATCTATGCAATCGACCAGGTGATCAATTGATAATAGGATTGTGGATGATTTTAAGCCACACTATGAAGGTCTAGGAGAGAGTGGCGGAGATGAGGGTGAGAAAAGGAGTGTCTATTTCAGAGAATCAGTTTGGATTCATGCCGGGGCTGTCGACTATTGAAGCGATTCATCTTGTTCGGAGATTATTGGAGAAATATAGGGAAAAAAGGACCTTCATATGGTGTTCATTGATCTCGAGAAGACCTATGACAAAGTTTCGAGGGATGTCCTTTGGAGGTGTCTAGAGGTGAAAGGTGTTCCAATGGTGTATATTAGGTGGATAATAGACATGTACAACGGAGCCAAAACTCGGGTAAGAACGGCGGGAGGAGACTTAGAGTATTTTCCTGTTGAGATGGGACTTCATCAAGGATCTTTGTTGAGCCTTTTTCTGTTTGCCTTGGTGATGGATGAGCTAACACGGTCTATTTAAGAGGAGGTTCCATTGTGTATGCTATTTGCAGATGGCATAGTACTAATTGATGAGCCTCGGGCTAAAGTTAATGATAGATTGGAGGTTTGGAGACACGCTTTGAAATCCAAAGGGTTCTAACTGAGCAGGACCAAAACAGTGTACTTGGAGTGCAAATTCAGTGTTGCGAAGGATGAAGCAAACATTGATGTGAGGCTTGCCACTCAACCTATTCCCAAGAGAGAATTTTAAATATCTTAGGTCCATCATCCAGAGTAGTGGTGATATCGACGATGATGTTACACACCGTTTTGGGGCAGCATGGACGAAATGGAGGCTTGCCTTTGGAGATTTGTGTGATAAGAAGATACCACCTAAACTCAAAGGTAAGTTTTACAGGATGGTGGTTAGGCCGTCTTTGCTGTATGGGGTGGAGTGTTGGCCAATAAAAAACTCACATGTGCAGAAGATGCAGGTCGCGGAGATGAGGATGTTAAGATGAATGTGTGGATATACCAAGAGTGATAAGATTAGGAATGAGACAATTCGGGAGAAGCTAGAGGTGGCCCCTGTGGCTTACAAGATGAGGGAAGCGAGACTGTGAGGTTTGGACATGTGCAGAGAAGAAGTACCGATGCTCCTGTTAGGAGGTGCGAGATGTTGGATTTAGGAGTTACACAGAGAGGTAGAGGCAGAATGAAGAAGTATTGAGGGGAGGTGATCAGACAAGATATGGTGAAACTTGATCTCACTGAAGACATGACCTTAGATAGGAAGGAGTGGAGGTTGTGAATTAGAGAAGCAGGCTAATAGGTTAGTAGGGTTAGACTGATGTCTGGCCGTGGGAGTAATAGGATAGGAGGTTTAGTTGTGCCTTTATATCTTGTTGTCATTAGCCATATTATATATGTTAATTTTATCATATTTGCAAATTATCATGTGCTTTTCATTATTAGTCGCTCTTTCTGTTTTCTTTTCTTTTCCTTTTTGTTTTTCCGTATATAGTTTACTCTGCTTATGGGTTTTTGAGACGAGGGTTCCCAGGAAATAGCCTCTCTGCCTCTATGAGGTAGTGGTAAGGTCTGCGTACATTCTACCCTTCCCAGACCTCACTTGTGGGATTCCACTGGGTATGATGATGTTCTATTGTTGTATTGTGGATGATTTTGGAAGGCTAAGGTAATAAAGTCCACGTGATTCACACCCGATACTAATAATTCGTCTAGCACAAAATTCTTGTATGACAATACAGTTACAAAAGGTCACTGAGTAGCTTTGTGGATGATGTTGTATTGTGGATGATTTTGGAAGGCTAAGGTAATAAAGTCCATGTGATTCACACCCGATACTAATGATTCGTCCAGCACAAAATTCTTGTATGACAATACAGTTACAAAGGTCACTGAGTAGCTAAGTGGTTGGGATGAACGGCAGATGTATATGAGATTAAGAGGACAACCAAGAACTGAAAATGCTAGATAAAGTTAGGGAAGTAGGTGAGCTTGCTTGACCTATTCTGGCTCATGGTTCGAGATTGTGACTATTAGAAGAAACTGAAAAATAAGCAGCGGTAGAAAATAAGAGATTTATTTACTGGAAATTTGATTAGATATACCTGAATGAATGACCTAAAGACTGAGAGAGACGATTGGAAGAGATAAGCCACATTAGTACTTCTCTGGACGAGAGAAGCTATCTCATAGGATGTCTGTTTTTAGTGTTTTGTGCTGAAAGAACTCAAATCTACTTGTGGGATTTCACTGGGTAAGTTGTTGTTGTGCTGAAAGAACTCAAATATAAACAATTTAGTGTCTTCATGCCCAAGGTTTCTATTTGTATAGAAGATTGGTGTCTTTCATAGAGTATTCTTTCTGTAGATTCTCTACGTTTTTGGTTTACCTCTTGTATACTAAGTTGCTCGGACTCTTCACTTTTGGTGCCGCACGCGTGTCGACACGACATGAGTGTGCGTGTGGGATTCGTGTCCGATTTGGTCAACCGATTTTGGGTAAAATCAATGGGGAAAGTTGTGACAGTTTAATGATTCCTATAATCAATAGAAAAGCTAAGATGAAGTTGAAGGAAATGGAATACCTTTTATATATAAATTTCTATGTCACATCTTTTCCTTTATTCTCTTTCCAGGATTCTCTTCATGTTTTCCACATAATATCTCATAATTTAGGTCTTATCACTCTATTTTTAGATATTTTGATTATTTTTAGGCGAATCGCCGCACCCGTATCCATACATGGATCTGTATCCCTAAATCTTAAAAATTAGACCATGAAGGATCCAACCTCTAGATTTGCACCCATATCGGACACCCACACCCGAGTTTGAGCAACTTAGCTTGTAAATAGAGGTTTTTCCCATCATAAATAAAATAACGGCTTACTTGATAAAAAAAGGTACTCAAATATTATCAGGTAAAGAAACCATCTGACCATTCAGAGTATTATATCCCATTTTGCGACGACCAATTTTCTCAAGTTCCAGTAAGCTGCTGGAAAATCAGCTCAGATATGACTAGAACACCTGAAATTTTTTGCCAGAAAATAAAGTTCAAGGTGGTTGGCAGGATTTGAAACTTACGTAATCCTTTATGCTGGCGCTCAGAATCCAGAGGTTTTCACGTGGATGGGGTTGGAAAAGAGAATGCAAGCCCTGAGAAATAGAGGCTTTCACCTGAAGGTGCCGGAAAACTGTAAAACTGGCTGGAAAGGTTGATTAGACTTTCCAGTACTCTAATCCAGTGATTGGAATTGAGCACGAGGTGGATTGATTGGGAAACAACAAAATAACACCTCAGAGCCAAGCCTTCTCGTGAGAAAATATCTAGAAATGGCTCACACACTCGGCACGTGAAGAATTTGCCAACAGAAATAGTAGGATTTGATCGGGGCATTAGATCTGTATGTGTTACCATTTTGAATTCTTTTCATTGTAACAACATAATCTTTATATGTTACCATTTCAATTTCTTTTAATCGTAACAACATAGTCTGTATCGTTTGTAATTACTTAGTAATTCTTTGCATTATATTTATGTTTTTATGTATATTGCTGTAGTGAATTTGTGAATGTGCCTTCTGAATTAATTCGTTGGAATCATTAAAAAGTACAGTCTGTTTCATATGTCTGTCATGTGCTATATTTTTCGCAGGGACTTCGAACCCATCAGACTACTAGGCCTGCAATTCCTTGGACGACTGCTGGTTGGTCTTCCGTTAGAGAAGAAAGGATCAAAATTTTTCAGTATTGCTGTTGGCAGATCTAAATCTCTTCCAGAAGGCCTTAGGAAAGTTAGTTCAAGGACGCAACCCATTTTCTCAGTTATATCTGACAGACTGTTTAAATTTCCTCAGACAGATCTCTTGTGCGCGACATTGTTTGATGTTTTGCTTGGAGGTGCCAGCCCTAAACAGGTGATGCATGTTAATTGGTACTCTTGTTTATCTTTTCCTGATACCAGTCTCACTTAGCAAGTCCATGTGGCTATACCATGTGCTAGCTGCTGGTAGCCTTGTGAAGTTCACTTTATTTGATTTTAGTTGTTCAAATAGTCTGTGCACATGCAGAAATTCATTGAACCATTTGGATCTTTTGTTTCAGGTTCTACAGAAGCATAATCAACTTGAACGTCAAAAAAGTAGCAGAAGTAGCTCTCAGTTTTTCCTTCCTCAGATTTTAGCCATTATTTTCAGATTCTTGTCAGGTTGTAAGGATGCTTCTACAAGAATAAAAATTATTAGCGATCTACTTGATCTTCTCGATTCGAATACTACAAACGTCGAAGCTCTAATGGTAGAAATCTGATCTTACTGCTTTAGAATTGCTCTCTTTAACTTTGTTTATCAGACATAATGACTGTTCTCATTGCTTGAACATTGTTGTTTAGGAACACGGTTGGAATGCATGGCTGGATGCCTCTGTGAAGCTTAATGCATTGAAAAACTATAAATCGGAGTCGAAAGTTAATGATGACACCGAAACGAGTGAGCAAAATCTTTTGAGGAGTTTCTACTGTGTTGTTCTTTGTCATTATATGTATTCTATAAAAGGTGGCTGGCAGCACTTGGAGGAGACTGTGAACTTTCTCCTTGTACAATATGAACAAGTATGCCCTTACCTCTACTTCGTGACACAATCCTTTTACAACTTGAGTTTTAGTGTCAATGATTTGACTATTGCAAGCTTTTGTTCCTAGGGTGGCATTGCTTATAGGCACTTTCTTCGTGATATGTATGAGGACTTGGTCCGCAAGTTGTTAGACTTATCTGCTGTGGAGAATGTTCTTGTCACTCAGCCTTGTCGAGACAACATGTTGTATCTCTTAAAACTTGTTGATGAGATGCTTCTTTCTGAAATGAAGTTTAATCTACCGGTACATGTCTTGATTATATTCTAGCTTCTCTACCCATTTATTTATCTCTATTCTCGTTCACCTGAAATTAACTGCTAGTTTTGCTAAATGCGTAAGTGATTGTTGTAATTTTTTTCTTATCCTCCAAACCATATCCTTATTGGCCGGTCCACTTGCACAGTATTTTTGGTATTATTCCCAAATTATAAATGTCATGTCATAATAAGTAAATGCGAGTAGTTTGAGCGGATGGAGGACTAGTAACATTGTAACTCCGTTTGGGCTTGGTTTGTGGAGGAGTATCATGAAGGGGTTGGAGGATTTTTCCTGATGTATTTCGTTTAATTTTGGAAACGGAAGCAAGAGTAGTTTTTGGAAGCACAAACGGTGCAGGGAGATCGAGTTGAAGGAAGCCTTTCCTAATTTATATCGCGTTTCATGCCAAAGAGAGATCACAGTCTAACCAATTTGTCGGTGTCATGAGAGCGTGATCCATTGGGATATTTCTGTTTGCAACCCAGAATCACTGTTGGCTCAATATAAGATGGCAGTCATCGGTGGAGAACATGGAATCATTTTAATGCATGGAACGCTTTACGAATTTGTTTTAATCGAAGTAGAATGTATTTTTTGTTGTTTCATTTCTCGTTACAAGTGCATTAAACTTTATTTCTCTCTACTGGCCACAGTATCCATCCAGCAACACAGAATTTTCTTCGGAGTTCTTAGAACTAGAACAGCTGAAAGACCTTGGTTCTGCTTTACTTGATGCCCTCCAAGGAGAACCTGATGAGAAGCTATCGAGGTACTGCAGATGTTGTTTGGCTTTTCTTATAGGAACCTGATGTTGCAGCAGTTTCTTGGTGGTTGGCTTAGTCAAATTGATGAAGTTACTGCAGCGTTCCCACTGCTTTCATTTCTGTAAAGCTAAGACTGTTTCTTTCTTTCCAGGAATCATGTTTTCAAGCTGCCTGACAGTAATGAAGTTGAGAAAATTGACGACGAGTGGTGGAATTTATGTGACAATATTTGGAATGCTATTAGTGAGATGAATGGCAAGGGACCAAGCAAGATGTTACCCAGGTCCTCACAGTCAGTAGCACCATCACTTAGCCAAAGAGCCCGTGGTTTGGTAGAATCATTGAATATACCAGCTGCAGAAATGGCTGCAGTTGTTGTATCAGGAGGAATTAGCAATGCTTTGGCTGGAAAAACCAGCAAGCCTGTTGACAAGGCTATGCTTTTAAGAGGGGAAAAGTGTCCAAGAATTGTATTTCGGTTGATTATCCTATATCTTTGTAAATCATCGCTTGAACGAGCATCTCGATGTGTACAACAGATTATCCCTCTTCTACCTTGCCTTCTGACTGCTGATGATGAGCAAAGCAAGAGCCGCTTGCAGCTTTTCATTTGGTAATGTTTCGTAATTTGTTGATTCTTCCTATGTCTCTTAAATCATGTAGCACCGTCTGACTTCTCATTTATATTGACAAGATATAACATTCAATTCAATACATGTTCAGGGCATTACTCGCAGTTAGGACTCATTATGGGGCACTGGATGATGGAGCTAGATTTCACGTTATAGCTCACATAATTCGGGAAACTGTCAATTGCGGGAAACTGATGCTAGCTACAAGTATAGTGAGCAGAGATGATTCTTTGGAGTCAGGGAGCAGTACTAAAGAGGGAAGCACCATTCACAATCTGATTCAAAAGGATCGTGTGCTTTCTGCGGTGCGTCTTGGAATAGTTAACCTTGTGCTATGTCACTTCATATTTTGTACTTCTCCAAAAATAATTTTATTATATGCATGTTTTCCCGTTGCAATTAGGGCATTTTGGTGAGTGCATGCTTGGAAATTGTGAATTTCTATTATTTCTCCCATCATGACCAATTCGTAGTCTATGAAATCTCGTCCCATTTTTCTGTAGTCTACCTGACTTCGTTTTTCGTATCTCCAATTCCATGGGTTGGCTTATAGTCTGGATTCCATTTATGTATTTTGTTCCCAGGAGTTGCCATGCTTGCTGTTTTGTTACCAATAGATTGTTGTCTAACCTTACTTGCTGTTCTATTACCAATAGATTGTTGTCTAACCTTGCTTGCTTTTGTTACCAATACTGTTTTCTAACCTTTTTTCAAGTGGAAAGCTTAATAAGTTATTGATGAAAGGGGACACAATTCCTATATCCAAATTCTATACATAAAGTAGGAGCACTTACAAATGAATGTGGTTTTCTACAGAGAGCAAATAATCAACACTGAAAGGAATCATATATTCTCCAAAAATGTACAGAAAACAAGTTCAGAGGAATGAGCTATAATAACATATAATAAGTTGGGACACTGGATTTTGAGAAGTCGGAATGCTGGATGAAGTACTCCTAATTGATTTCTCTTTCCCTCCTTTTGACAAGATACCTCTTTGCCATCCTGCTAATCTCTTCTCAAGTCTCTCAATTGCTGTTAACCTTATTGCTTGGCCTTTTTTTGCCCCAAAGGGGAAGTCTAAATAGGTGATTGAAGGAGGTCACTTTTCAGCTGAGGACTGCTGCCGAAGTACTAAACATTACTCACCTTGTCCAGTGGAATCATTCAACATTTTTTTTTTGGATTATTCTTATTCTTAGACTAATTGAAACAATTACAATGTGTTCCTTGGTCGAAGGACCAGATCCTCGTTGGCCTGATAAAGTTTGTTCTCTGTAAATAACAAATGAGACACCTGAATGATTGCTGGAAACCCCTGAAAGAACTTCCAATAACTATTCTATCCTTTGTTTTGCTGAGTACCTCAGTGACCAAGATGGACAGCTATTATTCTTTAGAACTCATCTGTCGACAACATTTTTTCTAACACTTAATATGTTGGGGCTTGATGGAACAGGAAGTTCACCATCTTTTTTTTTTTTTTGACAAAGGTAACATTTTTTGTATATAAATCATCAGCACTAAAGGCTGGAAGCCAAATTTACATCATATAGCTATCAACAGATGTTGCCTCAAAACAGCTTACAAAAAACAAACTAGCTTCTGTTTCTTCTTACAGAGAACCTAAGATATCTACTATAGCTACAGGATCATTTACATATTTAGAAAAACAAAAAGTGATAATACAGTTCATTTTCACTCTATGTAAAGGATTGCTAATATTCTCAAAACATCTCAAATTTCTTTCCTTCCAGATTGTCCACCATATTACTGCTGGGACAATTCTCCATCTGTTCCTATCTGCATAGCTATTGCCTTCATAGTTCCAACTCACTATAGCCTGTTCAGCTTTGCCTGGCATGATCCAGACTATGCCTTTGAGGCTGGTTAATAAGTTCCACAGTTGCCTAACCACCTTACAATGAAGGAACAGATGGTTGATTGTCTCTGCTTGTTGCTCACAAAAAAAGAACATCTTGGGCACATGTGTATCCTTCTCTTCATCAGGTTCTCTTGTGTAAGTGCAGCTTCTTTTACTACCAACCAAGTGAAAACTACCACCTTGTAGGGAATTTTTACTTTCTGGATAAGCTTCCAAGACAAGAAACTAAGCTGACTTTCCATATGTATCATACTCTTGTAAGCAGAGCTAACGGTGAAGCTACCTTTACTGTCAGGGATCCACCTTAGAGTATCTTCTCCTGCTTTCAATCCTCCAAAATGCTGTATAGTTCCATATAATTCAACTAATCTATCTATCTGCCAATTATTCATCATCCTTGTAAAGGTCAGATTCCATCCATTATTTTCCCAAACTTCCTGAATAGTGGCCTGCTATTGCTGATTCAGTAAACAGATGTCTGCGAAGAGTTGTTTGAAACAACCATTTCCTAGCCAATCATCATCCTAAATTAAGACCTTTCTGCCATTATTTACATTGAAACTAGTTTTCCCGAGGATCTCCAAAGACTGACGCCATAAGCAGCTGCTACCTCCTTAGTTGTCCAGCTATTCAGAGTTTCATATTTGGCTTGGATTACTTAGGCCCATAAGGCCTGCTCCTCTCTAGTGAACCTCCAGAGCCATTTCATCATTAGACTTCTATTCTGCTTTCTCAAGTTTTTGATGCCTAATCCACCTTGCTTCCTTAAGAGTAGTACAGCCTTCCATTTTACCAGATTGTAGCCTTGCTTTCCTTCTCTCCGTTCCACAAAAAATTCCTCCTCGGAGCATCAATTCTGCCCTCCATCTGAGTTGAAAGAGGAAAAACTGACATCAGATATGTTGGTAAAGCATCTAGCACTGAGTTGATCAGAATCAGTCTTCCCCCTCTAGATAGGTGTTGTGCTTTCCATCTTGACAATCTGCTTTCACATCTCTCTACCACACCACTCTAGACCTCATTGGATTTGCTATTGGCTCCCAGAGGCATCCCGAAATATGTTGATGGCAATTGCCCTACTTCTCCTCCCAAGATCCCTGTCAGGCTTAGCAGTCCATCTACCTTATTAACTGGAAAAATGTGACTTTTCCTCCAATTAATGTTTAGTCCTGAAGCTGCTTCAAGGAGAACCTGAATTACCCTCAAAATCTTTAGTTGGCTTTCTTCTGCATCACAAAAGATGAGGGTATCATCTGCATACTGTAGGTGTGTGACTTCCAGTCTTTGGTTCCCATCCTTTGCTACATTGAAGCCTCTTATCCAACCTCTTGTATGTGCAGTTTTAAGCATGTAGTTGAGTCCCTCCATCACCAGAATGAATAAGAAAGGTGAAAGGGGGCCACCTTGTCTCAAACCTCTGTTTGATGGAAAGAAATCTTCAGGCGATCCATTTATCAAAACAGAGAATCTGACAGTGCTGACACAAAATTTTATCCAATTGATCCATTTCAAGCCAAAGCCCATCCTCTTCATTATTTCAAAGAGGAAGTTCCAATTGACATGATGATAGGCTTTCTCTATGTCCAGTTTGCACATGATTCCGGGAACCTTCTCCTTTACTCTTGAATCCAAACACTCATTAGCTATAAGTACTGCATCAGTAATCTGCCTGCCCCTCAGAAAAGCCATTTGTTGAGTGCCTACCAGCTTGTACATCACCTTCTTCAGTCTTTCTGTGAGAATTTTGGCTGAGCCCAATTAAGCTGATAGGTCTGAAATCTCTCTGTTCCTTAGCACCGTTTTTCTTTGGGATGAGAGCAATGTAAGTTGCACTTAAGCTTTTCTCAAAGAACTCCTTGGAGTGGAAGTTTTGCAAAGTTGCCATCAAGTCTCCTTTCACAATCTCCCAGCATTTGATAAAGAAACCCATGGTATATCCATCTGGACCTGGAGCTTTATCTGCAGCACAAGCTTTGAGTCCCAACCATACTTCCTCTTCCTCAAAAGGTTTCTGAAGTTGTTGTTCCTCTCAATTTATTGAAGGGCACTGCTCCATGTAGAAATAAGGTCTCCAGCTCTCACTTTCCATGTGAAGCTTCCTGTAAAATTGTACAATCTCCTTTTTGATGTCTGTAGGTTCCACCAGTTCCTGATCTCCCACCACCAATTTGTCAATGTGGTTGATCCTCTTGTGTGCATTTCCATTCTCTGAAAAAATTTGGTGTTTTTGTCCCCTTGCTTTATCCACAATGTCCTGGATCTCTGTCTCCATGCTATCTCTTCTCTCTTTGCATATTCTTCAAACTCCTGTACCACCACATCTGCCTTTTTGAGAGCCTCTTCTATGGTTAGAGGCCTGGATTGCTGTATGTTATCAAAATCCTATATAATGCTGAGCAATTCTTTTTTCCTTTTCTCCAGATTCCCATAAGTACTTACACTCCATTCTTTCAATTTGGTCTTCATTGCTTTTAGTTTAGAGGCTAGGACAAAATCAGGCATCCCTTCAAACTGAAAAGATGTCCACCAATTTTTAACTCTTTCCTCAAGCCCTTCAATGTCCAACCACCATCCTTCAAACTTTAAATATGACTTTGTGTAGTTCCAGTTGCCACTTTTAAGAGTAAGTGGTGCATGATAAGAACAAACTCTGGCAAGATCTCTTGCTTCACATTGCTGAATTGATCTCTCCATTCATTAGAGTACATGATTCTGTCTATTCTTGATGCAACTTCCATGTTGGTTCGCCTTATCCAGGTGTAACTTCCCCCTTCTAATGAAGGGTCAATTAGTTCCATCTCCTCAATGAAGTCTGCAAAATCATTCATATACACAGAGGTTTTTGAACATGTCCTCTTTTCTGAAGCATACCTGACAATATTAAAGTCACCCCCTAGCACCCATGGCCCTGAGAATAGACCCCTTACAGCCCCAATTTCCCACCACACCTCCTGTCTTTCCCTGTTACAAGTAGGTGCATATACCCCTGTCATATGCCAAGAGAAATCATATGCCGTAGACTTGAAGCTACAAGTCAAGCTGTAAGTGCCTATCTCCACTACCCCTCCCTTCCCAACTTTTACTATCCCACAACATCAATATACCCCCTCTGGTGCCACTGGCTTCCAACATCCCAAACTTGATCCCTCTTTTACCCCAAATTTGTTTAATTGCCTCCCCACAACTGCCTTCTTTGTCTCCTGCAAACATCTTACATCAGCTTTCCATTCTCTTATAGCACTGTTTATGATTCTCCGCTTCTCCCTACAATTTAATCCCCTCACATTCCATGAAACTATAGAGATATTCATCAAGTCTCTTAGAGTTTTTCCCCTCCCCCTGTTTCTAATGCCTTTGTTCTGGAATTTCAAGTCTGTCCTTAGTCCCTTAAATTCCTGTATGCCTTTGATTTTATTACTTTCCCCTGTTTCTTTTTTTTTTTCATCTACCTTGGCTGCTTGTCTTCTATTATCAATGTTCTTGAAGAATGCCAGGGCTTCCTTCTCGCAGCCTTCGAATTGTATCCCGAATTCCTTGCTCATCTTGACTATGTTCCTGTGGACCCATAGTGTTGCATCCACCTCCCCGTTGCTTTCTTCTTCCATTAAGTGACAATTGAGTGGCTCTGCTTCTTCAATGCTCCAGATCTGCTCCTCATTACGAGTCACCAATTGCATGTTTTGCTCAGCATAATTGCAGTCCAGACGGTTTTCCCCTTCACCATTCATCACTGCGTCCACATAAACCTCGACCTCTTCTGAGGTGAAGTCTGCTGTGTATTTCTGCTCCACATCCACTGCTGGATTGCCATTTGGGTCTCCATTCTCGCTGTCGAAGAAAGTGATTTCTGAGAGAGTTGCGTCGATCTCAAAAAGCATTGGATCAGTTGCTATTTTCTCCGCTTCGTCTATCTGTTTAATTCCCAAAAACTGGGCCTCATCGCAAATTGGACCTGAAATATTAGGCTGCCCCTCTTTGTTTGTTGCTTTAAAAATACCCAGACCCGGCCCATCCTTTTTAAAAAAGGAATAGTTGTTTTGGCGTGTTTCTTGGCCCATTCTAGCTGGCTTTTTTGAATTTCACGTGATTTCTCAGATCTTTTTCAGCGATAACGCTGCTGACTCCTATTGCCCGACAGTCTTTGTCCATCGTTTTCTTCACTTCCATTGTTTTCGCCATTCCTTCGTCAACCACTTTCGGCTGGATTTCCGACCATATCGGAATGTAATATGTGAGATTGTTGTGCACAATTTTGACCTTTTTCGGAACTGTTCCGCCGTCACTTTTGATCTTCAGTCTCGCCCATTTTAAGTGGTTTTTTAGGATAATCTCCTCTACTGTTTCCAGCCATCCTCTACACTGATCTCCGATAGCTTTAAAGATCTTTTCTGTCAGAAGATGCAGTGGGAGCCCTATTGCCCTTATCCATGTCGAACTTCCCCGCTTTGTACAGCAACCGGCAGATTGTGACCACCATTTCAAGAGAACCTTTGACTGCTTCCAAGTCCAAACACCATGTATGATGTGCTCCGCCATATTCCTATTTGGAAATTCGAAAAGGAAAGAGTGTCCCCCCATTTCGTAAACATTCACCCCAAAGGACTTTTTCCAGGTGTTGACGGCCCATTTCCGAATGTCTGAGAGTGTGGGCTTCTCCTTTAGCTCTGAGATGAAACTTCCAATGATGCATCTAGAGAGAAGATCCTTCTCCTGCTCTGTGTTTCCATTCGTGATGGATATGGCTGCTTTGTTGCGATGTATGGCTGATTCCGAAATTTCTTTAGATTGCCACTTGCTGGTCCGTAACACCTCAGCATATAAAAATTTTGGATCTGTCATTCTGGCTCTTTTTGTAATAAATGGAAGTTTTGCATCTTTAATGAAGTTTGCTATCTTTACTGCTACTTCTTCCCATCCCTTATTTAATGCAAATTCCGGCAAAATGATGACTGATCTATTCCCCCCATGCACCGCTACAATGCTAATAAATCTGCTGAAATTGTTATGCTTTCTAGCACAAAAGTAGTTAGCAAACTGCTCATTTAGCTTCCATCTTCTCGTATGCGTTCTGTTGTCCCTTGAAGCTTCACGCAGCATGAACACGATCCATTCCATAGTCTTGTTGAAAGTGGTTCTGCCATCAAGTTTCGACTTCTTTCCACCCATTCGAACCGTCTAATCTCTCTGTGAGCTTTGGGATGTCGTATGACTTAAAACCAACTGCAAAATAGATTCTATTCTCCCCCATGGCATCGGAAAAACTTTGAGACTCGTCAGAAAAAGTTTGTAACTATTACCTCGGGAAAGGCTCCAGAGAGAAAAAAAGTGCTGAAGGGACATATACGTTTCTTTTAATCTTTAGTAATTGTTATCACGAAGTTCCATCTATGTTAGTCTAACATTATAAGGACAGTATGTGGTTAGATTTTTATATTTCATGAGCTTGTTTGCAGATTTATGTTTGTCTTTTTTCTTTTCCAATTTTGTTTCTTCACTTGTACCTACTGAAATTTTGTTCATCCTGTCCAGTTTGCTGATGAAGTAAAATATATCAAGAATTCAACGGCAGATAGAACCACACAGTTGCATGAGCTTCGTGCAAGGTTGGATGAAACGACAATCACGGATTCCAACCAAAAGAAAGCTTTTGAAGAAGAAATACAGAGTAGTTTAAATGTCATTCTGGCCTCTGATGACAACAGGAGGAGTTCTTTCCAACTAGCATATGATGAGCAACAGCAAATTGTTGCTGTGAGTATACAAAATATTGTCGCTGATTTGTTGCTTCTCTCATATCGAGCTTTTCCTTATAATCCTTTTTTTGCTCTTATAGGGCAAGTGGATTCACACTTTTCGCTCTCTCATTGATGAAAGGGGTCCTTGGTCAGCTGATCCTTTCCCAAACAGCACGTTAACACACTGGAAACTTGATAAAACAGAGGACGCATGGCGTCGCCGACAAAAGTTGAGAAGGAATTATCATTTTGATGAAAAGCTTTGTCGTCCTACCTCTACCACACCTAGTATTGAGGTTCTTAATCCTTCCAATGATGCCAAATCTGGTTTTGCGGCACATATTCCAGAGCAAATGAAGAGATTCTTGCTGAAAGGAATTAGGAGGATTACTGAAGAGGGTTCATCTGAGTTGAATGAAAGCGAGAGCGAACTAAGTGGGCAAAAGCCTGGCTCCGAAGACTTGTCAGATAGACAATATTTGGAGGTCGTAAAAGAAAGTGGTGATCTGAAGGACATTGCTAAGGAAGACTTAGATTGCTCCACCCAGATGGAATCGGAGGATAGCGAGGTACAAATTTTCCTCTTATCTAAATAGAGAAAAGAACTTATTCTGCATTTCTCATGCTTGAATTTATTTTCAGCTTCTTATGTCAGTCCCTTGTGTCCTTGTTACACCAAAGAGAAAGTTGGCTGGGCATTTAGCAGTGAAAAAGAAATTTTTGCATTTCTTCGGTGAGTTTCTTGTTGAAGGTACTGGAGGGTCATCTGTTTTCAGAAACTTCGACTCTTCTGGGAAGTTTGATATCAACAAGTTGGAACAGTTAGGGGGACTCCAAAATCACAAATTTCTCAAGTGGCCCATGAGTTATGATTTAGATTGTGAGAGAGGGAGAGGCCTAAATAGCATTGGTGCTGTCAATAATGATGAGCAGCAAAAACATCCTAACATTATAAATCGGCACAGGAGATGGACAATCTTCAAGGTACTGGAGCTGAAGCTTTTTTCTATGATTTAGTCTCATATTCTTTATCCAAAATGTTATCCTTTCCAACATTTCTAATTGTAGGTAAAGGCTGTCCATTGGACTAGATATTTGCTAAGATATACAGCGATTGAAATTTTCTTCAGTGATTCCACGGCTCCTGTATTTTTTAACTTTGCTTCGCAAAAGGTTGCCAAAGACGTTGGAAACTTAATAGTTCTAAACAGAAATGAAAGTATGTTTCCCAAGGGTTACAGGGACAAGGCTGGAGTTATTTCTTTTGTGGACAGACGTGTGGCATTGGAGATGGCAGAAAATGCTAGAGAGCGCTGGAAGAGGAGGGAGATAACAAACTTTGAGTATTTGATGGTTCTTAACACTCTAGCTGGGAGATCTTACAATGATTTGACCCAGTATCCCGTGTTCCCTTGGGTTCTGGCTGATTATTCCTCGGAGACTCTTGATTTTAACAAATCTTCTACCTTTAGGGATCTATCAAAACCTGTTGGAGCACTGGATGCTAAAAGGTTCGAGGTTAGTCAATACTTATCTGTTGGCTAATTTCACATGTAATGTATAGCTGTCTCTATTTGTGATGCAATCTGAGTTGACCTCTGCAGGTTTTTGAGGATAGATATCGCAACTTCTGTGACCCTGATATTCCCAGGTACTACTTGAATTTACATTTTGGTATGTCCTCCAAAACTTTACCTTTGATACGTTGCATGATGTGCTGTTATTCTTGTTTTCAACAGTTTCTACTATGGTTCTCATTACTCAAGCATGGGAATTGTGCTTTTTTACCTCCTGAGACTGGAACCTTTTACATCCCTTCACCGTAATCTTCAGGTACTTGGAGATTGCTCATACTATTGTCTACTGGTTTCACTAGTTATTGTTAAAGTTGTCTAATTCTGTAGTGATTCATCTAATTGGTAGGGTTAAGTTTGATTGTGTGTGATTTTGCATCTTCTACCTAGACTAAAGTTCTTATGCCTAATAAAATTTGTTGTATTCTCTATTTTCTCAATTATTAGGGTGGCAAATTCGATCATGCTGACCGGCTTTTTCATAGCATTGGGGGAACATATCGGAATTGCCTTTCTAATACAAGTGATGTGAAAGAGTTGATTCCTGAATTCTTTTACATGCCAGAATTTCTGATAAACTCAAACTCATATCATTTTGGTGTCAAACAAGACGGAGAACCAATAGGTGATGTTTGCCTACCTCCATGGGCTAAGGTATGGACTGGTTTAAGTTTTTCTTCATCCCCATATGATGTGTTTGTATTCCACTTGAGTGAGAAAATATGAAAAAGTTTCTAAGAAAGGGTACCAGTAGCAAATTATAAACAGTTCTTTATGCCTGTAAATAGAATCTAGCCTAACACAGATGATTTCTACTGCATGTTTGGGTGCAGTCTACTGGAACTTTGACATGTAATCAAACCAAAATACTGTCAAATATGCTCTGCCATGAATTCAGCTCTGAAGAGCATTGCATTCATTTAGGCATCAGATCATTTGGGGGAGAAGGAAGTGTATTGCATTACCTATTTATTTTGTTGCCACATAAAATTAATATGTAAATGGCTAATGAATAACCTATAACCAATATGGAAAGGAGGCGTTGAGTACATTCAAGCTGATACTTTTAAATATCAGAATTGCCCTTCTTAGTATTTAACTACAGTTTGTTTTTTTAAGTTCCATTAGTGATGGGACCAAAAACACTCTCATTGTTTAACTAAAGGTTAAATGTGCTTCGCCTAATATCACAAGGACTGAAACTGATATGCAATTATACAAGGACCAAAAGTGCTATGTTCTCATTATCTTATGCGTTTTTAGTTACTCTGTTATTGCATTACATCTTTTTTCTTCATTAGCTTTTGATTTGCTCCTTAAAGCCCCAAAAGACTTTGGAGCTTTTCGGTTTTGACCACAGAGTTGGGGTGGCAAAATGGATAAGTTATACGTGTCCCTATTACTCATTTTAAACGAGGTGGTACCCAACCCATTGAAGATGGATAAAAAATGGATCAAAGTCATGTTACCCATTTAAAAATGGGTAATTTAATGGGTAATATAGGTAAAAGAAAGTCATTCATAAAAGAAAGAAAACAGTATTAATATTTTTTTGGGTGTAGACAATATGGGTGGGTGGGGTCGGGGGTCGGGGCGCTCGGGGTGGGGTTGGGGGTTTAAAAAATTTAAGAACTTTTCCTTCAAAAAAGGAAGTTCTCTTGGGGGTGGCACTTGGGGGTGGGGGGCAGGAGTAAAAAGAATTAAAAAAAAACAAATTAAATATTTTTTTTGGTAGGGGTGGGGGGCCTCGGGGACTCCAGGTGGGTAGGGGGATAAAAAAAATTTAAAAACAAATTAAAATTCTTTTGGGTAGGAATGGAGAGGGATGCTTGGGGGGTTGGGGGGTTGTTGGGGGCTATCTTAGGGGTGGGGTGATAATTTTATTTTTTTTAATGGGAGTGGGGGTGAGAAGTGGGTAAAAAGATTTGCCTTTAAAATTTATAACTAAAAGGATTTGCCTTTAAAATTTTTAACATGACCGTTGCTATAATATGGGTATCCATATTTACCCATATTATCCCTTGGGTAACTCATTTTTACCCAGTTAAAATATGAGTTGAGTTGAGTGTTTTATCTATTTTTACTTAACTCGTAGTTGATTGACTCATATTTAATTCGACCCGTTCATTCGCCACTTCTAACTCTGGTTAACTTAGTCCTAAGTCAACCTAGCCAAATCTAGATATAGGGTGTGAGTGAGAAAGAGGAAAATTGCAACTTAATTTTGTTGGAGAAAATTAGTAGTAGATCTTCAAAGAAAGCAACGAAAAAAAGCAGTTAATGAAGGTGGGGAAGAGATTTGAGTTTTTCAATTGCATGTATTTCGGCTATGTCTCCTAAAGTACCAAAAGGATACATGAAATCCTACACAATCTTCTCCATAATTGGAACTCATTAGTTTGTTGTCACCTGAAAAGCTTCATGGAATTAAGAATCAATATGGTCAAATTCTTAGATCTTAACAAGATCAGACAAGGAGGAAAAAGGGGGCACTATGGGAAGAGCATCCAAGACTTGCTAAGACAAAGGCATAGAGCTCAAATACAGGCTTAGTAAGGCATAGATTCCCTAGAGAAAAAGATTTCCTCTCATATTGGCCAAAGTGGAACAGAAGAAAATGGTAGAGAGCTTCGGTATGGGCTGACTGCTCTTCGCCGTAAATGGAAAGTTAGTTCATAGGGCTGGCCCCCTATACTCTACAGAAGATGCGTAATTGGCATGCTAAACCGATCTTGCTTAGGGCAGGTGATCATCTTCTAACTGAAGATAAACACCGAAAGTGAGAGAATTGAGGCATTTGGGACCTATTTTAGTAGAGGATCCAGTCTCGAAAAACCTGACCCCTCTTATGCCTGTGAATTAAAGAAAGGAAGAGCTGAAAGCCACTTGACGGTAAGGAGATGACTTCCAGCACTCGATCTACGGTTGTGTCCCGTTTGGTAAAATAGAATAGTCTCTATTTCGGCCAGGTACATGATCCCGATAGGAGGAGAATAAGAATATTTGGCTATGAGATATTTCCAAGCTGATTCAAAAGAAGAAACTTCAGACCTTTAGTGTGACTAGATCTGAGGAGTTTCCGGAAAGACATACGGTGCTATGCAACTCAGATATGAGAAAGTAGTATGAACAGATGCACGATGCTACATAAATTAAATATGAGAAAGTATTCATCGGAAAGATGCATGGTGCTACAGAAATCGGATATGAGAAAGTAGTCACCAAAGAGATGCACTATGCTACACAAATCAGATCTAAGAAGCCATCGGAAAAAGCACGGTGACTACTTTCTTTGTCTTGGAGACTTCTCAAATCAGTCCTCAACATGATTATTTTGCATGTATATCATATGGCTCCAACTTTTGCTAACATAATCATTGGCCAATTGGGCGGCTATATGAGTTATAACAACCCACCGGCTAGGGAAGTTTTAAAAAAAAAAAAGAATTCTATGAAGATCATTGAGGCTCTAAAACCATCTAAAAATATAGGGAAAAAATATTTTTGAATTGTCTCTACATAATTACACTGAGGCCTTATTTATAGATACTATAATACAATCCTTTCCTAATAGGAATCTATATACTAATTCTTTTCCAAGTAGGATTCGATATACTATTCTTGTTTCTACTCCTGTTCTAACAGCCCCATTAGTCTGAAAGAATCTACAATGGTTGCATTGTACTTCTCTTGAAGTGTGTGGCTTCACCGATTGGGCAATAATTCCTCGCTTCGCATCACTGCTTGCATTAAGCGGCGAAGCAATTGAATGATAACACTTGTAGTAAGATAAGTAAAAGAGTTTTTAAAGGAACACAGTATTGGCATGCATTAGAGGATGGGAAAAAAACTGAGATGTCTTAAAAACTAGGCTGAAGGAAGAGTCAATACCTTTCCATGGCTTGGATTCTATGCCTACTTATTTGATGTCCCTTTTCCCCATTCCTGATGGAATAATTGATAGACTGGATGCTCTAAGAAGAAACTTTCTTTGGGAAGGTAGCAGTTAGACAAAAAAGTTTCACCTGGTCAAGTGGAAAGCCTTCATTGGGAGTAAACAAGTTGGAGACCTAGGGGTGAGAAACTTGAAGACTCAAAATCAATGTTTATTGATGAAATGGCTTTGGAGACTAGCCTCGAATGAACAAGCATTGTGGAAGGAGGTGATTCAGGCAAAATATGAAATGGAAGACCACTGGTCAACCTGCATGGTGACAAACACTTATGGAACCAGCCTTCGGAGAAGCATAAGGCCAAAACTTAAGGGGAACTGCAAAATTAAAATTGGAAATGGTGCAAAGGTCTCATTTTGGGAAGATGGTTGGCTGGAACAAGGTTCTTTAAAAACTCTTTTCCCGGATGTCTTCATACTCAACCAGCAGCAGAGGGCTACTGTGGCAGAGCTTCGGTCAAACCAAGGATCGAATTTGAGCTTTAGAAGACACTTCAATGATTGGGAAATCCAGAGAGTTGCACAGTTTTACAGAATTTTAGAACAATTCAGAGGAGACAACACTAGTCAAGATTGTATGGAATGGAAGGGCCACAAGCAATGCAGATTCAGTGTCAAGGCGGCTTACAAGAAGTTCAATCCCTTTAATAATCAGATCAAAGGGTGGCCCTGGAAACTGATCTGGAAAACCAAAATTCCCTATAAAGTCTCTTGTTTTACTTGGCTACTTGCTAAACAAGCTGTTTTGACTCTAGAAAACATCATGAAGAGGGGTATCCATCTCAGCCCCAGATGTTTCCTATGTGGAGAAGAGGCTGAGACTGTGACTCATCTTTTTCTTCACTGTAAAGTCACTAACCTGCTGTGGGACCTATTCATCAACACAAAAGGACTAAATTGGGTGATGCCTAGGAGAGTAACCCAAATCCTGCAGTTATGGAGCAGTTATGCCACAATCTCTGGTCACAAGGATAGATGGAAAATCATACCTGCTTGTATCTGGTAGTCAACGTGGCAAGAAAGGAACCTCAGATGTTTTCAAAATAAGAGTAACACCATCCAACGGATGAAAATGAATTGTCTTGTATTATTTCACTTTTGGTGTAAACAAGAGTATATGGCAGATCTAGATTCAGTTGTGAATGTCTTAGGATCCCTGTTATTTTTTGTCATAGGTTTGAAGATCTCCTTATATACTCTCTTAAAATTGTAATTAGGAACCTGTAACGTGTGGTGGCAGGTTCTATCTTTTGCTTTTTGGAAATAGAAATACAAATCGTTACTATCTCAAAAAAAAAAAAAAAAACTAGGCTGTTGCAATGCATTGACTAAAATGTAAATGCTTATTCACTAGGATTGTTTGGGCAAAATGAAAGATGAATGCATTTTGTATGATTGGCTCTTTTTCCACTTTAATATAAGTGGGCACCCTCTTAGTTTGAGGAGCTCACCTGGTGCCGAAGTTCTATTTGTCTTCTTTATTATTTAGTTATACAATGTTAAGAAACTAATTTTCAAATGTATGTACATTGTACAGGGTTGTCCTGAGGAATTTATTAGTAAGAACAGAGAGGCCCTTGAAAGTGAATATGTGAGCTCAAATCTCCATCAATGGATCGATTTGGTATTTGGTTACAAGCAGCGGGGAAAACCCGCAGTTGAGGTATATGGTAGCTTTGACTTCAAATAATTTCTTGAACCAGTTGAAAGATTTTGAATATCACTGAATTTTGAAGATGTTGTCATACAGGCAGCAAATATTTTTTATTATTTGACATATGAAGGTGCTGTTGATCTGGATACCATGGATGATGAATTGCAAAGATCTGCCATTGAAGATCAAATTGCCAACTTTGGTCAAACACCAATTCAACTTTTCCGCAAGAAACATCCTAGAAGAGGGCCTCCGATTCCAATTGCTCATCCTCTACGATTTGCCCCTGGTTCTATTAACCTAACGTCAATGGCTTCATGTGCAAGCAGTTATCCGTCAGCTACTCTATATGTTAGTGTGCTGGACTCAAACATTGTCCTTGTGAACCAGGGCCCCAGCATGTCTGTTAAGACATGGGTGACCACCCAACTGCAGTCCGGTGGGAACTTTACCTTCTCTAGCTCACAGGTAAATTTTAGAGCAATAACAAGTAAAGCATTATGATTAGCTAGTCAGCCTTACAGTCATTTTTAACTTGCTTGCAGGATCCTTTTTTTGGGATTGGTTCCGATATCCTTCCTCCTCGGAAAATTGGGAGTCCTCTGGCTGAAAATATTGAGCTTGGAGCACAGTGCTTTGGAACATTATCAACACCATCTGAAAACTTTTTGATAACATGTGGTACCTGCGAAAACAGCTTTCAGGTCATTTCACTAACTGATGGCAGAATGGTACAGAGCATTAGACAACATAAAGATGTTGTGAGTTGCGTTTCAGGTAATTTTTATGACTGAAAGATGTGACAGTTTGTGGTTGGAGCTTCTAGCTAACAAATCTATACACTATCGTTATCTGGAAAATGAAGGCCGAATATAGATGATTCTTGTGATGGGATAGTAATTAAATTTATGGAGCTGAAAGCATTGACATATAACTGATTTTAGGTTTCCAGAGAATCCTTTTGTTGTTCAAGGATGTAAAGTACATATCTTCTTGTCCATTTAATATTGTTTGCGAACACAGACGTCTTAATTAATGTGGTGCTCATAGTGTCTCTCTGTTGAATGTCTTTTTCTCTCAAAAAAGTGGGCTTTTTGAATATCATATTGGTTTGGCTTTGTTCACTTTCATTTTGTTAGCAGTAATGTTTTTGGCTGCCTTGTAGCTCCTTGTGAGCAGGTCTAAGTACCTTTTCTTTATGGGTAGTGTTTTGACATCATCCCCCTTAACCCCTGGCAAGGGGCAGATGGAGTATTGATGAAGTAGCTTGTACTTCTCGTGCTCTTCCAATTGATGGGATGCAGCAACCCATTACGTTCAATCAGCCCCTGGTTTCTGTTGAATGAATAGAGGGTTCAGGTGAAGCAGAGGAGTATTTCCTCTTCTTTGATTGCTGGGATTCTTTGATCTAGTAAACCCAGAAAGTCAAATCTCAGTTTGAAAGCCCACAACCAAGAAGGCGTTATGGTAGGAAGACCAACCACTACATAAGCCGCCATCCATCCAGGAAAGAAGCAAGCTACGTAGATGGATGTGGCCCAACGGCTAAACCTCCTCTAGCTTCTTGTAGACTGAACTCTCTTCTCTTTAGAGTTCTATGTTGGGGATGGTCTAATTTACTAGTGGCAACGAAGTTCTTAAATGACTAGATTCTCTCGCAATGCTAGCTAAGCTAAGCTAATCTTAGTTCCCTTAAATTAAATCAATAAGCTTTTTGATTGATTCAAGGTGCCGCTTCCCTTCTTAGAATTAGAACCCATTGAGGGGGGCCTCGGCCCGGGAAGGGGAGAGTGGCCGAGTGGTCAAAAGCAGCAGATTGTAAATATGTTATGTTTTTATACGTAGGTTCGAATCCTACCTCTGCCACTTGTTTGTTGTAGACTTTAGAGAGGAGAAAAGAGGCATTTGTCAGCGTAGGAAGGCCAACCAAGCAAAGCTCTTGCTTTTCTCTTTGGCTGTGCCGTGACGTGAAAGAGTATCGTATGTTAGTTAGAAAGAGTTGGTGCAAAGCAACATGTCAAAAACTGTTTCTTTTTATGCTGGATACCTCACATGTAAAAAAATGTTAAATAAGTAAATTATCGTGTGCTTGCTACTCTTGGTTCTTGATACCCTTGCTTAGCTCTTTCTATTTTTTTGCTTCATAGAGAAGAAGCAAAAACAGAAAGTAGGGGCTTCTCTTTCAATAGTTGGAAATTATTTTGAGTTCTGGGAGACCTTCAGAAAACAACTGAAAAGCTGTTTCTGAAGCTTTATCAGAACATTTTGTCATCTATGCCAAGCTTCTTGGTTTGCCACTTAAATATTTTTTCACAATGCAAAAAACCATCTAATGTTAGCCTCCATCCCACATCTACGTTAAATTATATTGATCCACATAGAGAGCAAACTCATGAGCTCTCTAAAAGGTGAAATTTAATGTGTTGGGAACTAGGACTTAAATTAAGAAGGCAAAGCTTTCATCACACCTGATAACAGTAATTATGTACTTGTATTACTGCTGTTATTTGCTTGTGGTGTCGTGAATCAGCTCGGAACTAAGTATTTATCTACCACACAACATTAAGTATTCCTACATTGTTTGAGTATCTATGTTAGAATAGGCCAAGTTGTCATGCCAAATTTGAGGGGTGTGTGTTTCCTGTCATGTTGGTCCAGTTAATTGACAACTTTTTGACGTTGAGAGAATACCAAAATATCAAGCACTTGTGGTTCAACCTTGGCAAGGAGGAACAGTCAATGTGGTGTAGAGCTCCGTAACAATTGAAGGCGGTGTATTTATCTGTGCGTTCCTTTTTCTTGTTGTTGTTTATTCCCTCTTGAGAGGTGGTAGAAATGGTCTTACATGAGGGACATTACTAAGAGCAGGATATGGCACAATTCTGAAAAAAATCATTTCTTTTTGGTCTTTCTTGGCTTCATATTGGAATATTCTCAAATGAGGGACAATATTCATTACCACGGTTGAAATGTCAACTTGGTATCTCTTTGTTTTTATGACTTTTAGATCTTCACCGACTGTCTAGGATGAATACTATCAGAGAATAAACATGTACTGGTCTCGATAGTTGATGCAAGTCTTCAGAGTCGATAAACATCCTACCCATCTAAAAAGAAAAAGGGAAAACAGTGTTAATGATCTTTGGACTTTGTTAATAGCAAAGATACAGTTTTGCAGCAAGCCATATGCTGTTGACAGTTTTTTTTTTTTAACTTTTAGCTCCTTGTAGGAATTGTACTGGAGCTAACCTTTTACCCCTTATGTAATTGAGCTGCTTTCATTTTTGGCCCGTCAGCCCAACTTATTACAGACGCTAGCCCAAATATACAAAACATATACATTGATTATGTATATTATATGAATATTTTACATAAATACACAAAACCTATACATTTGGTGACTATTTTGTAAATTAGATCTCCCAGAGACCTGCATGTTCTTGATGCCTTAACTTATGCAATTTGCTTCATAAGAAAAGTGAACTTCTCAATAAGCAATCCTCTTTTATTTTGTTTCTCTAAATATCCTGTCTTTTGTAGACAACCATATTTTGGGATAGGTTCTCTACTTTTTTTAGTATGTACTGCCTGGTTATAGCACAGGAAAAACATATTTGTTATTCTATATTTTCCAGTAATTGTAAGTTCCAAACCATTTTTGATTGTTGCAGTTACATCTGATGGAAGCACCCTGGCTACTGGAAGTTATGACACAACAATAATGATCTGGGAGATTGTTCGCATGAGAACCCCTGAAAAGCGAGTAAAGCACACTCAAGCAGAGGTTCCTCGGAAAGATTGTATCATTGCTGAAGCCCCTTTCCATATTTTGTGTGGTCATGATGACGTTATTACGTGCTTGTATGCAAGTATTGAGCTTGATATAGTTATAAGTGGATCTAAAGATGGAACTTGTGTTTTCCATACGCTACGGGATGGGAGATATGTTAGATCCCTACGACATCCATCTGGCAGTCCACTGTCAAAGCTTGTTGCATCACGTCATGGAAGGATTGTTCTTTATTCTGATGATGATCTTAGTTTGCATCTCTACTCTATAAATGGGAAACACATTTCATCTTCTGAATCCAATGGCCGCCTGAACTGTCTTGGACTCAGTAGCTGCGGAGAGTTCTTGGTTTGTGCTGGAGATCAAGGGTTGATCATCGTACGTTCTATGAACTCACTGGAGATTGTGGGGAAGTACAATGGTATTGGGAAAATAGTAACTTCACTAACTGTGACACCGGAAGAATGCTTTATAGCTGGGACTAGGGATGGAAGTCTTCTTGTTTATTCAATAGAAAACCCTCAAATTCGTAAGACTAGCGTTCCAAAGAATTCAAAATCAAAAGCTTCCATGACATAGTGAATGCAGTTCAGGGCTGCAGTGTAAATTTACCAATACCTTCACTGAAAGTGATGCTGAATTGAGGTATGCTTCTGTGTCTTTCTTGAAGAAAAAGTTCATATGGTTTGATGTGTCATTACTGTCTGTTGTTAGCTTCCAGGCAGTGAACTGTGAAGTATTGTGTGCATCCTGATTCTTTCCTTTTTATTGTTGCTGCAACCACTAAGGATATTTCCTGCTCTGTCCTCCAGAAGCTGCACCTAGCTGCAAGCTTGAGCAAATATCTCAACCAAGAAGCCATATCTGATGATTCACCATTGGCGCCTAATAATTTATGTATCAACCCAATATCCCTCTATCAATGAATGTTAAAGTGTGAAATTTGAAATTGTTTTACAAAACAACTTAATTTCATGTTAAATTAGTAATTCTGTGAGAAACTACAAACCATGTTGAATCCAGAAGGATTCTTTGATGGGAAAGAAGAACTACACCATTTGCTGATGAGAACTACTTTTTTTCCCTACCATTCCTAGTTGTAAATATAGTTAGTTTCTAATCTTAACTAAGACTTTGGTTTACCTAGAAAACTAGATTCTGTTCTAAGATTTTGACCATAGGTTTAGGATTTTAGCGCAAACTGTTAGCAGAGGGGCTATCCTGTCTGTTTGGTTTACAAAAGATTTGTTTACTAGATTTCAACTGTATTTGACAGGAAAAGTAAACAGTAGTTATTTGGTTAGTAGAGTTCAGTTTGCAGCATGTTGCTGGTCTAGTGTATTACTTCCTGCTGTGTTTTTCTACTTGTTGGGCCATTTGAAGAAACTATGAGTATTGTGATGTTAATCAATACAGTACCTAAGTAGCCCTAAAAGGTCCTAATGGAAGGACGCATGGTGGAGGAGGTATAAGATGTCAAGTTGTTGATAGAAAATGGACATGTCCCACTTTATCGCCATCGATCATTCAATATGTGATGAGCAAAATAATTATGCTCTTAATTGTACTGGGACTGGTAACATAGAAGTGCTAGATTGCATGCTGGATGTCATAGTGCAAGTTCTCATAAATAGTTTGTTAGTGTGCTTAGACAAGAGCTGTGTTGCTGCAAGTGAGGGACATGAATAGGGAAATTTATAGCGAGATCATATATAGCAAGCAAAAGGCATTTTCCCTAGGAGGTTTTGAGTTTCTACCTCCAAATGGATCTTGTACAATTACATCTTCTAGAGCCAAACTAGGGTACAGACACAGTGCATCTTATTTTGGACCAAACTAAATAATGAAACTGAGGAATCTCAATCTAGGTGGAGCTACCTTAGAAGGGCATGGAAATACTTGAATTATTTCCACTTGTTAAGCTATCGTTGCTTTTGTACCCAAGATCCTGAGCTATGGCAAGTGAAGCATCCTCCCTTCCTGTATCCCAGTTCTTAAATAGAGTACCAAGACCCGAGTACTGGCTATTATTTACTCTTGTTGGCTAATCTAAGTATCATTTTCCCAGATGTTTGGTTTTGTTGTCTTTTAATAACCTTTTTGGTTCATTTCTGTTGGCATTCAGGGTGAAATGAAGCATATTATGTCGTCAAAAATACATGAGCTATATTATGGAGTATGAATACCTGATTGGTGTTTCATTCTTGAAGAGGAAAATATGGCTGTCTCATCAGTAGCTGTTATAGCAGTGCCCTCAAATCGCTGTATCTGTGACAGGATTCTTTGAACCTCAACCTGTAGAAAGACCAAGAATGGCTGAAAATATAGCACCATCCAAACATGATGTGTTTGTGATATTCTGTTGATTGTGGATGCAGTTGCCACCACCTAGTGTACAGCATTTTGTGCACATTTTCCTTGTATGATAGGCCTCAAATGTTGTATTAAGCAATAACAGGAACTAAACGGCATTGAAATTAGCACCTTGTGATTGTGATCATTGGGTGTTTAGCCCCATGTGATTTTTTGTATAGATGGGCTTAACACCCTTATAAGGAAAACCATATAAGTACTATTAAATGAAAATCTCATTGTGATTTCCCTTTTCTGTCTCCACTTTTGTTAAGCTTTTTCATTCATTCATGAGCATGATTTGAGCCTGTATTTCTTCCTCTTCTAGTAGAAATTCTCTTACCATATGAGAGGGAGTTGGGCAGCCAAGCAGGCACCTTTCCGTCTACGTGTCTGCTTGAGCTGTCTGCTTTCGCTCATATATTATGCAGAGAATATAAAAATATTTTGTGGATCTTTTTATTTAATCTTTTTAAAGCAGTTGCTTACTCAACTATGATTTTACAATATTATTCCTAATAAATAATTTCCCCAGTGGCGTCAACTATGGTTCCGCTATATAACCCCAATCAATTATTTTAAGTTACGTAAATACTAAAATTAGGATAAAACAATTTCTCTTTAAACTAGACAAATAAAATTAAATAACTATTTTAATATCTTTCCATGACTATATTTGTGTCAAAAAGGAAGTACTACAAATATAAAAATTAATAATAATTATTGGATATTAATCTTACATTTAATAAGAAAATTTAATAGCGTTTGATTATATCTTAAAAAATAAATTTATGAATAACTATTGGGCCTGTGCATTGCACGGGATCTTTGTAACTAGTTTTCTCATATGAGCAAGTGAAGCTAACCCTAATTATTTTTTTTCTTTGGCATAATACAGAAATTGGACACTAAACATGGCTTCAAATTTTAACTTTGACACTTTAACTTTTATAATGCATAAGCAGGCACTTTAACTATCCAACACTTCAACAAAAAAATACTCTACTTTCAAAGTGCACAAGTGTCTACTTGTTGAAGTTAAAATGTTCTTTTCTTGAAGTGTTGGATAGTTAAAGTTCAGTATCTTCTACTTATGGGCTTGATCTTTGAGACAAAGGTTTTCCGGAAACAACCTTTCTATCTCTATGAGATAGTAGTAAGATCTGCATACATTTTTACCCTTCCCAGACCTTACTTATGGGATTCCACTGGGTATGTTGTTGTTGTTGGATAGTTAAATTGTCTACTTATGTACTATCAAAGTTACAATTTGAACTCAAGTTTAAGGTCCAATTTATTATATTTTTCTATTACATTGTGGGATCAAGGGGAAGGGATATAAAAGCTTAGATTACTACTATTGAAAATGTAATAGTAGTAACTCACACTATCAAAGCTTAGATTTCTATTATTAGTGAAATGTTTACAACCATACTTTTGAACAGTGAAATGAACGGACCCAAATTGTAACTCACATAGTTCTAGAGTCTCCTTCCAAAGATGTTGGGATTAGATTTTCAATTGGATGTGTTCTAGTTATATTGCATCTTCATGGAGAATTCAATTTCACGGGCCATGTCGAAGACAATGAAACAGTAGTTACACCATTCATTCATACATCAAACTGTACAAAAATTTGTTGATGCTAGTAATCATCAATTTGAGATGATTCGAGCATGTGAAAATGAGCACAGATGTCCTCGTCAGGAGGTATGAAAGATTGGCGGTGATAGATCCGAAAAGAAGTAGAGATAGACCGAGGTTGAGTTGAAAAGAGATGATTAGATAAGACAAGATATAACTTAAGCTCACTAAGGATATGATCATACCTAGCATAATCGAGGATTAGAATGAACAACTAATAGGTGGTCGAGTGATTTCTCTCTTCCTAGGGTTCTAATCTGGACTCTGAAGCAACTATGTGCTCTCATACCAATATTATTATTATTTTATTCTTCAAATTTTGTTACTACAGGTTTCATTTTCTATTTCTATTGTCAGAATTTATCTTTTTTGAGTAGCATTGTATATTTTTTTACAAGCATAATTTCATATACAATTTTTTTTTAACCGTAGGTCTATTGAAAACAAATTTTTTACCTCATAACGTTCCAGACGTATAAATATATAACTTCAGTAATATTCTTCATTCATCTTTCAACAAAAAAAGAAAGTTCTTTCCTTTTTCGGTTTAAGAAGTTGTCATCAAAATGATGATGCTAATTGAAATCTTCAACAAAAAAAAAAAAAAAAAAAGTTCTTTCCTTCTTCAGTGCAAAAAGTAAGTCGTCATGTAAATGATGATGTTTATTAGTAGTACTTTTTTGTAAGGGTAATCCCTTCCCTGTTTTCTTGTACTAGTCTCTCGACACGTGGGTTGTAAGCATATTGTTGCATCATGTTATACAACAATTTTCTCTAACTGAAAATGTAGGGCATAGCGCCATTAGTCCATTAGAAGATTAATCTCCTAATCATATACTGCCAAGAGGAAGCAAACATATGAATGTTAAGAGTAAGTTATTGTTTAAAGGAAATTCGAAATGTAAACGAAGGCTTGATTAATTCTTGGCAACCTTTTCCTGCACTTTCACATCACACTCCTAGGCCCATTTCTAATCACATGTTAGGTGAACCATTTCTTTGGCATATACAGTGTCATGTTTGATGTGAACAAGTTAGAAAAACACACACACCCTCACACCCAAAACCCCAAACCATCAAGTTTGGGATTTAGATTGTGAAAATATTGTTTGTGATTTTGTGTCCGTTAACTCGCAAATACTCTCTTTTTTTCACATTACTTATTCACGTTGACTTCATACAAACTTTGAGAAAACTTTTATTAGGAGCGTATTTTTACTACACAAATCTTATTAGCGATGTATGAGGACTTGATGTACCAAGGACAAGAAAAGGGAAAAAAAATTTAATATAGGAATCAAGTAAAACGAAATCGGGCATTACCTTCTTAGTTTCTCAATTTTCGGTGTTGCAAAACTCGACTAGCTCTTTACAAAATATTTTTGTTACCCATCAAATCTCACTTATGAAATTACTTTTCGACGAGATCAAGTTTCACTATTTTCAATTTTCGGTGTAACAAAACTCGACTAGCTCTTTACAAAATTTTTTTGTTACCCATCAAATCTCACTTATGAAATTACTTTTCGATGAGATCACAAGTTTCACTATTTTTATTTTTTAAGTCACATCTTAACCTCGTTAGAGAAAACTCCTAGGATGCAAGAAGTTCATGTTCCCTTCCAGGGCAATGAATTTCGAACTTGAGACCTCCAACGTGGAAGCCCCAAACCTAAACCACTGGGTCACCCCTTAACTCTTTGTTTTCTGCTTTGCTAATATTTTCCTCTTAATGCTTCTTTAAACTGAATTACATCCACACTAGAATTCATCAAGGTGCAGAAACCCCTAGTTATTTCTCTTTTTTTTTTAAATGCATTATGCCAATTTATTTCAATAATTTAATCATATCAACCTATACATTTGCAAATCTTAATTCCCAATAAAGAACATTAACTCAATCAAATTTTCCATAGAAGATAAGTTTACAGCAAATAATATATCAAGAGAAGGTGCAGCCTCATTCCTGCTTCAAGGAAACTATGACTCTCTCATAACTAGCAACAGCACAAAGATTGTTCAAGAAATATGGAAATGGTACCCTCATTATAAAACTACAGAATGGTTTGAAGAAGATTTATTCCTGCCAGAAATCATAGATAGAATGCAGAAGAATCTCGCCATCCACCACAAGCAGTTGAGTACACTTCTATCATGCCTTTCTTTTGTTGTTGAAGAAACTAGAACCCTGCGAAGCACGCACATCAATCACCCTGCCTGTGAAAATTGAACAAACTTAAAAGTACAGCCAACTTAAGCTGTTTTCCACCTTTTTTTTTTTTTTTGGTTTTCGAATATTTCTAGCAAAAGATTCTTTGCTCTGCTGGCTTTTCATGCCTGCGGATGATTCTGCCTTGGTGAAGTCAGCCCATTAGCAAACACATTTGAATAGGACCTGGTAAGGTACGCAAAATTGAAGACTGGAGGTAGAGCAGGAATCCTTTCCCCCCTGCTTAAAACCTCTTGCAAATCGAGCCTCTGCAAGGCCAACACAGCCCGGGACTCCTTCCATATAAAAGCAAGCATTTTATCATGGATTATAAAGAGCGAACCAGGTTTAGAACCAGGATATCGGAAACCATACCCGTTAGCAATACCTTCACCCTTAAAAGCATGCTTGACATCCAGAGGGTTGGACTCATGTCCATCGGTGCACCAAGGGAATGGATCATTCGAAGGCTCTTCAATATTCACTATAAACATAGCTGAGCCATTAGGATGCAAAACATAATGTGTACCTTCTAATATCTTGGTCGCAATAAGTAGCCTCCGCCCTTGGGACTCCTCATAAGACAGCATAATAAGAAACAACGCCTTTCCAGGCTTATCATCAGAAGGCCTCCCTGGGGGCCAACCAAAAGTCCCTGCCCATACACCAGCATATTCTTGGCCCACTTCTGGTGCCCGCATAGGTAACTTGTACAGAGCAAATTTATTTTCGGGCATATTTGGCCAAGCACGATAAGAGGATAACTTCACAGTTGAAGCATGTAATGTCAGCCCTATTGCATCACCTGGCTGCAGGAACTCGTGAAGCTGGGCATGCTTACTTCCATGGCCAGAGGAACTCTTTTTACGAAGATCACGCTTGCCATTGATAGAGTTTGACTTCTTGAGTATATATTTTAGACTGTGTCTAACATATTCAGCTAGTGTCTTCCGACTACGACTCTCATGATCAGTAGCAGTTTGTGATGCATGACAGCCACTTATCAGATCAAGATTCTGTCTGAACTCACCCAATCCAACATGAGAAGGATGCAAAGGCAACTCTGAACCAGCCTTCCAGACAGTAAAACCACCACCACCATCGTACATTTTCATAAAGAGCAATCTTCTTTCATACAAGAGTTTCATATTCTCTCGTAAATCAGCCTCCTCTCTCCTCAAACTAGGAAATAATATGGCATCTTTAGCATCTGGCAGTGTTTGACGAACTTGTTTTGTAACTGTGTCAAGCAAATTTCTCCTATCAACATATGCAAGCCGACTAAAGGGCACTGTTGTTGCATGCTGTCCAGTTACCCTTTTTGACACAGAAACCCCACTATTGGACCTGCATATATTCCGTGATGCCTCATTCTCTGAAGGATGAATACAGCTCTTGCTGTGGAACAACTCACCCCCACTTGTGTACTGCTGAGGCTCAACCTCTAACAGAAGCACATTGCAAGTCCTCTCAACCTTCTTGAGTGAACCAGGATAAACATAGTCAGTTCCATTCTCCCTACCATGAAGGAAAAATGCAGCAGATCCCTCAAAATCAGAAACAACTTCAAATACAGGCGACCACAAAATTGGACCATCTTCAAGGCCTAATGGACTGAGTTCTTGGGGAATAATCCGACAACCAACCGCAGAGATAAAACCAGGCATAACATAAACAACGTTCCCGAGTTCAGGATTTTGATGAACCCAAATACCAAGTAAAGGCTTTATGCTTACAAGGAAGTGACAAAGCGCCTTGTAGGAACTAACTCCCTTTCTCCATTCAATAACGTCCCGATAAGGAACCACCCCAAGCATATCACATTGTTGTAGCCAAACCTTCTCAGAGGAAGCTAAATCATGCAAGTTTCTACAGCATAAACCAAGATTACATACATCCCTTGGTGAAAGTGATCTAATCACTAACGCAAACACGTCATCAGGCAGTGATAAAAGCAAGCTCCATTCACAAACATCAGGCAACATAGTATTAGCAGTATCACCACTTCCGCACATCTCAGTTGGGGTTCAAGATTTTGCTATAACTTCTCAAATTCATAAAAAGCTACATAATACCTGCCAAACAGCCCATCAAATCTCTATTACTCAAGAGGGGGAATCATTCACAAAGAACCCTACTTTCTTAAATTGGGACTCAAGATTTTTCTATAACTTCCCAAATTCATTTTTAAAAAACTACAGAATGACCTGCCAAACAGCCCATCAAATCTCAATTACTCAAGAGAGGTAATCATTCACAAAGAACCCTACTTTCTGAAATTGGGATTCAAGATTTTGCTATAACCTCCCAAATTCAATTTAAAAATTTACAGAATGATCTGCCAAACAGCCCATCAAAACTCAATTACTCAAGAGGGGAAAGAACCCTAACTTTCTTGAATTGAGATTCAAGATTTTGCAGCAACAACTTAATCAATTTAAAGATATATAGAAATTGGGTAAAAACACAATAAAGGGGCTAAAAAGCAAAGCAAGATCTAACAACCCGTACTGAAAAACAGCAAGAAAGTCTTACTTTCTCATTTGGTTCCCACAGAATTCCGCCCACTGAGGAATGAAATCAACCTTCCTATGCAAAACTGCTAAAGACCCACTTCAGATTGATGTCAATCTTGGACTGGATGAGAGTCATCAGTCATCCACCAACCAAAACTGAATGAACAGCTCGTGTTTTTTCCTCTAGCCCATTAATGATGATGAAGAATGTGAGGTTTCTTGAAAAAGACAATTAAGCAGCTTTTTTGGAATTGTCTTTTGACAAGGGATGTGACTGTGAATAATTGAAAGTGGAGTGACTCTATGATTGCCTATCAATATTTAACTTACCAAATTTTATTAGCATATAACAAAAATAGGTCCTTCAATTTAGACTAATCTGACATCTATGTCCTTTGTTATATGTTAATTATCTTGTATTTATTTGTTATTATGTGCTTTCGTTATTAATCCCTCAATCTGTTCACTTTCTTTTTTTTTTTCCTTTCCTATTTTTATATCTAGCTTATTTTATTTATGAGTTTTGTGATGAGGATTCCCAGGAAATAGCCTCTCTAGAGATAGTAGTAAGTTCTGCGTACATTCTACCCCCAGACTCCACTTGTGGGATTCTAGTAGGTATGTTATTGTTGTTGTTGTTGACATCTATGTCCTTCGATTTTGGGTATACATAAATAAGTATTTAAATTTATATAAAATTGAATAAATCAATGAATGTGTTTTATGTGACATAATACACGTAAGACGTCACATAGAATATCGTGTAGGCAAAATTGTCACGACATATCTACTTGTTCACGCCTAAAATTATTCAACTTTGAATATACACAAATAGACATTTAAATTTGTATAAAATTGAATAAACAAACACATGTGTCGGCAAATTGTCACGCAGAATGCTAAGTAGGATGTGTGTCTCTAATTATTCAACTCTATATAAGTTTAAACGTCTACTTAAACATACCTAAAATTGAAGGATGTAGATAATTATTTGTAAATTATCTAAATTGAAGGACCTAAATTTGTAAATTACATACTTTTATTAACAAAATTTTGATAATCAAAATTTTAGATAATTATTTACATAGTATAGTCTCAAATCAAAAGTGAATTCTAAATATAAAGAAATCACAATCCAAAAGTGAATTTTGAAACTAAATAAATAAAAGATTAAATAATAAATTAAAAATAGTGAAAAAACGATTTTGTCTAAAGAAGAGTGTTTTAGTGAAGGGCAAAAAGTTCAAACAACATTTCCAAGGGTCTTCACGCTTTTAATATAGTACAGGTAAGTGTGAAATTTGACCACAAATTCATATTTTGTAAAAAAAAGAAGAATCATCATTTTAAATTTTGTAAATAAAGATTTATGTTTGACGTGAAGAGATTGTTTATACTATGTCAAATAATTATATTAAAAAATAACTAATTACTATGTATTAGTGTTGACTAATAGATTTTTATAAAGTTATGAGTATATTAAAGTTTTTCGTAACATGAAGATATATGATTTATCAATTTGATATTTCTATTATATAAAGATGTGAAAGGTAGGACAACCAAGGATAAAAATATAATTTTACACTAACAAAAATCTATCAATAAATATAGCAAAAAAAATTATATTTCTTGAAACATCTTTCTGATATTCTATAGAAATATAATCAACAATGATCAAGGATAAAAAAAAAATCACATGCTAACAAAAATCTATCAAGAAAGATGAGCAAAAAAAGGAAAAATCTAGAAGCATCTTTCAATAAAAAGATGAAGCATAAAGAATTAAGGATATATCTTTCATTTTAGCCTAATTTATTAAAATATTATACATTTTGCATTATGCTTGTCCTCTAAATTCACTTTACGTAGTTAAATATCCAACACAAATTTTATGTATTAACTCTTTCACTTTACAAATTTCATATTTTTAGATTAAGATCACAAGTATTAAAAGCTTTTATTATTTTTAAAATTTTGTGTCGAGTCAAAATCGGTCAAATAAATTGAAATGAGAGTCTAAAACTTTTTAAAAGATATTATTCTATTTACATTGTTTATGGACCATATTAAATAAAGAAGATTGTGCTTCTTCTCTCAAAAATATTTATTATATTATTTGTAATTGATATCATTTTATACTAATATTGAAATTTTAATTGCTACACTAAGTTGCTATGTGTATCATGATAACTTTAGCAGATAATTATTCGATTGTTTATAAAAATAAAAAAATAAAATAAAAAATATTTAAGAATAAAATATCATTTCAAACTCTTTTTTATTATAATATTATATTTAAATTTCTATTACGTAGAAAAGTGAAGAAGTAGATGATCGAGGACAAATTTGTCACTCATATAAATATTTAGTTTTAAATATTTTTTTGGTTCAAATTTCGAAAAAAACTTTGTGCGTGTGTTCTCAAATGTCTATAACACAGTTACGTCCACCACAGATAATATGTCATCTTATTTAATCATAATATATATATATATATATATATATATATATATATATATATCCATCCCAATTAAAATATACTTGATCCTTAAAACTTTTTTATATGAAGCTAATACATATAGTTAAAGGAGGGGATATGTTTATTATTTAATTCAATATTTATATTTGAATAATGCTAAAATGAACATTAGATTGTGTATTCTTTTAATATTTGTTGTGACAACTTAAATAAGTTACAAATTACCTTTTATTTTATATATTTTTTTAAAGGATGTTTTCCTTGCAAAATGTAATACTCGTTATCACTTTTTATGGTATTTATTGAAAATTATTAAAAATTAATTTATTAAAAATATGATCATGTATAAATAAAACTTAAACTTGTATATTGCGCCTGTTAACAAACCTTTACATATTTAATCTTAAAATATTTTAATATCTTGTTTATGAACTATGACCTGCTAAAAATATATAAGAATTAGAGAAATTCTAAAAAAAAATTAGAACTCGTTGAATCTTCACGTTTATGAGAAAAAATACCACTTAAAAAATTTAAATTAATACAATTTTCACTTAGAAAATATGAATATTGAAGTGGATCATGTTTGAATTTACCCTATTCTTTTAGTACGAAATATGTAAAACAAATTGAATAAAAAGTGGCCCCATGATTTAAATGTTGTCCTCTATTTTCTAAAGCTCAAGACTTTGACTTAAGAGCTTCAAATTTGAGGGGCTAACATTTTTTATAGACTAATAGATAATTTTTAAGAAAAAAATATTAAATAAATACTATTTATTAAAAATAAATATTTTTTCGTATAAAAGAAGAGAATTATCAGAAGAAACTTGACATATCTAAGTTAATATTTTTGTTTGATTTTCGCTTTTAATCTATCACTGTACTTGAACTGTCCCCTACATAGCTAGGAAGTTATTTGGTCAAGGCTTTGCCTACCCCACCCCATTTACATCCCCATTAACACAATGCCAATCAATTTTTCTTCATTGAGCAGCCTTCTTCATCTTTTTCTAATATCGAGTCTTCAAAATTCTGAGTTTAGTACACTAGACTGTCTATTGAAGGTTGAAATAGATAAAAAAGCATGATTTAAAGCGAATTTGATAGATCGCCCAAGATATTTCCATCCTAAGAAATAGGCTTTAGTTGCATTCAAAACAAAAATAATGAAGACAGTTATTGGGTTAGGACAGGCTATCTACTCATCTCATTGACCAAACTGTTCAATTCAGTCAAGTTAGTTCAATAAATTAAATTTCTTAATATGATCATTCTATTTAGGATTCATATAGAATTCTCTAGCTTCTGTCTCTCTTTCTCAAGAATATTAAGATCATATCTTGCTATTGCTTTGGCAAGGTCCTCGGGGGCGGAGCCACGATGTAATTTAGGGGGTTTGGCAAAATCTAGTAACTCGATATGCACAATCAATTGCTTTTCTTAAAATTCAGAATTCATAAATGCAAACTTCTAGCTCCCTCAGTGAACAATTTTTGAACCCAACACATCACATACAGAGCAGTTGAATCCATGGATAATAAATTAACAGAATCACAGAGGATAAGCACTTGGAGTCAAAGATCGGATCTGTAATGGTGTTTGATCAATTTGATATTCAATAGCAACCTTGGCGTATCCAGATACACAACACCTTCATATAATAAGTAAACATAATACTAAATTAACCTGATAAAAAATTAAAAGGTTCAAATATAGTCATACCAGATTGACAACTATTAATATCATCGAGCAGATTACAGCTTTTTCTTTGAATACATGGCAAGAATTCGAGCCGCTATTACTTTGTAGTTTGTTTGGATTCTTGAAAGAAATGGTGAAAGAGAGCCCAATGCCGATTATTCGTACATGAGAGTTGATTAAATTTGTATTCACATCGAGATGTTTCATATTGAGGGTCAGAGGCATCCCAAAGGCAATTATCATATTTCAAATTAAATTTTAAGACCTTTGACTAAAAACATAAAAGTATGAATGACCTCAATCCTCGATGATAAAAAAGTAAATAAAAAAGCAAACTTAAATTCCTTTAATCAGAATAAACCTTATAAAAGATTTCACATGTTCTATTTAAACGTGAATATCCTATGGTATAATTTCCCATCTCTGATGGAAATGGCCACATAATTAACAAAATATTTAGAGTTTGGAAGATACCATGAGAAGTTTGTGTGGGCCTGATAGTAACCAAAGTATAAGATACGAAAAGTTATGTGCTTTTCTTGAGGAGAGTTGTCGCTAGGTTACAAAATTCTCAAATTTAAAGAGTTTGATGAATCTGGAAATCTCTTCTTTTACTAGAAAGTCTGATGTGAAAAGTTGATTGGTGTATCACTATAAGTTTCACGTTGAGATCGCTCTTGATAGAATTTCGATAACAAAGTTGACGAAAAAAATCAATTGAATCATTGGAGGGAAGAAGCATCTCGGGTACACCCACCCATGGAGGAAGCAGAAATGATTGGTTTTTTCATTTTGGCACAAGAACCAGAATATGATGAGCGAATACTCAAAAATTGACGGGTCAATCTGCTTCAGCTATTTGATTTTATTATGTCATTTTACGTGTCTGCTTCAACTGTTACATAAATAGAGATAGATGAATAAAATATATTATTTAAAAATGATGTAAACTTAATATAGATCACAATAAAAATTTTAAAATTAAAAGACATATAAAAAATTTGGACTTTCAAAATTTTAGCAGTGCTACCATAAAATTGGTACAAGACTAGAATTCTTGCATACCAGAACCCTCTTTCTCCCTCTATTAAGCTATGGAGGCGGCAGATTGGGCAGGATTGCTCATCGACGTGCTTGTGATGATTGCAAACCGCGTTAAAGTAATGGAAGATTTCATTGCTTTCAGTGGTGTTTGTAAGTCATAACAATTTCGATCCGCAACTTCCTTTGCTAATACTTTCGAATAGAGATGATGATTATCGAGAGTTTTACTCTGTTTCCAAAGGCAAAGTTTCGCAGATAATTGTACCTCCCGGAAGCTAAAGGGCGAGAGTGTTTCCTATCTCATCGGATGGGATGGCTTTTCACCCTATCGGAAAAGAGGTCAGTTTGTTGAATCCTTTCTCCCGTACCCAAATTCAACTTCCTAACCAATTCGCCTTAAGAACTTTAGTAGAATTTGCCAAAGAAGACAAGGAGGTAGAGTATCGCCACATTAGAAACGCTGTTTTATATACCAATCCTTCTTTTACATCAGATTATGTACTACTCATAGCATATAACACAGACGTTAATCATATGGCTTTTTGGCAACCTGGAGATATCAATTGGACTGAATTTAACATCGTTGATAGAGCAGGTGGAGTCTCCAACATGATTTATTACAAGAGCCAATTTTATCTTGTGACCTGGGCGCTGAAATATGTATCGTTGATGTTCAAGATGGTCCTGAACCACGCCTACAGTCGCGCATAATTGACCTTAATATGCACTATTATTTGCGCATAATTGATCTCTCTCTCTATATATTTTAAATTATCAAAATAAAATTACAAATCAAATTGGAAAGTAAAGAAATAGAAATAACTTCATACAAAGGATAGAGATATGAAATTAAATTATTTAAATAGATACTTGTATAGTCATTTTGGTGTGTGTTTTGATTTATTTTTACTTAAAACCAAAGCTAATAATGTCAATTTTAAAAAAATAAAAATATTATAAAATAAATCTAGAATTTACTAGAATAAATGTGACAAAAATTAAAATTTTAGAAACTGAGAAGAAGAGAGAAATAAGGGAAAAATTTGTATTCTGCAAAAACCATGGGTATTTATAGCCAAAGGAGAAGAAGGCAATATGTGGGAATTCCACATGCCCACAATTGTTGACATTCATTTTCCTCTTAAAAAGAGGACAATATTATTGACATTCATTTTCCTCTTAATAAGAGGACAATTCACACGTAACAAAAAAATTAAAATCAAATCAAGTAAAAGATATATTTAAGTTGACTTAATTTTTGTGTAGGTTGATTTTCGATATTTAGTGAATACTTCTTATTGCAAATATAAATTTTGTGTGAATTTCTTCTTCAAATTTTATCTTTTTAAGTTTTGAGATACCCTATAAGTTTGATTCAAAATTTTAAGATGTAAAATAAAAAATTTTAACGATTTTTTTCAGGACCACCATGAATAATTATGTTTTGTTTGATTTAGTTGAGAGATGGAAGAACAATTATTTTTTAGTTGATTTAATTGAGGTAGAAATGATTAATGGGAAAAAAAGAAAAGAAAGCTAATCAAGTTAATAACTAGTATTATTTCTGTTTAAAAAAATGACCTAATTTAATTTGGCATGAAATTTAAAAAAATATAAAAGACTTTTCAATTTCATAATCATAAATTAAAATTATATTAAATATATCAAAATATCATTTAATCTTAACACCGAATGTGAATAAATATTACTGAAGTTTCGATAGGTTAACTTATCAATTAAAATATTTCTATGAAGAACAACAACAACAAGAACATACCCAGTGAAATCCCACAAGTGGGTTTTGGAGAGGATAGAATGTACGTACACCTTACCACTACCTCATTGTGGTAGAAAGGTTGTTTCCTTGGAGCTCTCGTCACAAAGACCCATAAGCAAAACAAGCTAAAATATTTCTACGAAGAAACTTCTAAAAATTACATTTAATATTCTAAAATATTCTATCGAAATAAAAACGAAAAAAAAGCGCGAAAATCTGTTCTATACGGTAGGGAAAAGAATTTTCCGTTTGCGCATTCTCCGCGAATTTCCAAAAATATCCCTACTTTCCCGCTCTGAAAAACCTGGTAAATCACGTAATTATCTCCAACTTTGGGGGGCAAATTCTCTTCCCTTCCTCCTCACACCCTTCTCTTCTTCCATTCCCCTGTTTCCATACAGCAGAAAAATGTCAGTACGAAATGGAAATTTCTATATAGTGGATGATTCCACAAGTAGGGTAATTGTAAAGTGCAAAAAATGAACTGTCAAATGCAAGCGATGAATGTTGATAGCTACTTTTCCGGCGCCGGCGAGGAAGTTCCGGCGGGAAATGATGAGGCGGTTGGAAATTGTCCGGTTGGGTATGGAGGTGGGGTGGATGGTGTTAAGGTCACGATGCCTCATTACACAGTTTGTAGTGCTTCTAATGTTGCTCTGAGTAATGGAGAGGTTAATTTTGATCAACTCACTCTGTCGTTTCGTGGCAAAATTTATGTTTTTGATGGTGTTGCTATTCATAAGGTGAGGACTTTTGATTGTTTTATTGGACTTTAATTAATCTTCTTATACGTTTAATTTGTGAAGTGTGTGTATAAGTTGAGGGTCAGTATAAAATGCTTAAGGATTATTTTTTATTATAATTGTGGAGTTCGAGCTAGCTTAGTGCATCTTAACTAATTCAACTGGATACCTGTCATTTCCCGCCTGCAACAGGTTTCATGTATGCAACTTTGTCCATCACGGCTAGAACAAATTAGGAAGAATTGGCCTAGAGTTATTGTTTCGGTTAGGATTTGAACCTGAGATCTCATGGTTCTCAACAACTTGTAATAAAAGTTGTTTATTGTAATGGTTTTTATATGACACCAGCTTATTTGTAATTGAGGTGCAGTTAGATCGATATTGATTGATTTTATTATTCCTTTTCTCCATATTGTTTGATTTTTTTCATAGAGATTGAGCTAGTGTTAATGTGTTTGATGTGCTTAAACGTGTTGAAAACCTGTCTATTTTTGATCAATCAGATTCAAGAAAACCAACACATGAGATCGATGATCAGTGTTTATGGCTTATCCCTGAAGTTTGATTGTCTCGAGGTTCAGGGCTTTTCTTTTCTTTGATGCAATAAAGGAAGTATCTTTAGGGGTTTAGTGAGTGGGATGGATATTGAGGATTCACACAGATGACTTCAATTAGTTTGGATTAAGCAGTAGCAGTAGTTGTTGTTGGGCGGGGTGGAGAAGGGCGAGGTTGTATGAACAAGAAACTTTCTTGATGAGCCTGTATCAGTAATGTAACTAATTGTGTCTCTATTGGCTTGTTTCTTGGCTTTAGTCTTTAACGAAATTGGAAACTCACTGTTGCGTTTGGCTAGATATTTCTCTAATTTGATCATGACGCATTAGGCTAATGATGATTCATTGTCATAGGTCCATTCGATTTTTCAACTTTTGGGTGGATATGAGTATTCTCCAGGCACACAAGCTTTAGGTTTGTCGAATGCAAACCAGAAGGTATCCTTCTCTATGCAAGTTTCTTCTTTTTGTTTGCATCTGCATCTGCATCCTTGTAATATTTGGTTGCTTTTTTCCTCAGGACTATGTGAACCATCCAGTGCACTGTTCAGATCCAAAAAGACTTGAATCCCTCATTAGATTTTATGAAAAGAGGAAAAAGAGATGCTATGAAAAGAAAATCAGATATGGTGTCCGCCAAGAAGTTGCGTTCAGGTAAAATTGACTGATTACTGCCTAAATGGAACTTTTATAGACTGATCTACTGCCGAAAATCAATGGTTAAACATTTGGTTTTGTAGGTAAAATAAGGACTGATCAAATTTTTGGCTCGAACACCACTGTCATTATTTGATGAAACTATTATCACTAAATTAGTCTCCATAAATTGAGCTTGTGGCTGTTGTCCTTATTTCTCATATTTTCTTATTGGGAAACCATGATTCTGTCTTTTGCTCCTAATTTGGAGGGAAAAGTAACTCGTGAGGTATTTCTCATTCAGTTTCAGTAACACACAACTATTTGATTATTACCCAAATCTGATGTTTGGAAACTTCTTCATTCCAGAACTTTTCCTCTTTCGATTTTAAGTTAGGAAAAGAAGCAGTTAAGAAGATAGTTTTGCCTGATTCAATCAAGTGGCGATGTCCATCTCAAGCCAAAACAATTTGAACTGGCTATTTAATATGCTTGGAAAAATTCACTGATTTACTTCTGTAGGTAAACTGAGTGTGTTGATTGGGTAGACGTATTGTCTTTAATAATAGTAATATAGCAGTCTGCAACATCACTGGATTCGTAAACCAAAAGAGGATTTGAAAGTTAATTCTGACGAGTAACGCTCCTGATCAATATGACATTTCATTCATTATGTGTGTTTTCACTATAAAAAATGATGTGCAATAGTTTCATTATTCTAAGTGAAATGCTGCCAGACAAGGCAAAGCATTTCCTGAATGACAATAGATCTTGTACGCGCTCACACACATATTTGCCACCTTCCACAGTTTCTTTTTCTTGTTTTACCAGGTTGTGGAATGTAAACAAGATATGCATGGAAGGTTTAACAGCTATTCTTCTATTCCAGCTTTTTATTTCTTCTGCTAATTATTTACATTTGTAAATAATCAGAATGAAGCGTAAGAATGGCCTATTTGCTCGAAAAGGCTCGACTGAACCAAAACAGGAGGACACCCCTCCAGAAGAAACTTGGTATGTTTTCAAATATGAGCAACAGTTCTGCTTTTCTTTTTCTTGAAGAAATAATCTCCCCTAAAAATCAGTTGATGTGCATGGTTTGGTTAGTGTTCAAAACAGCTTTTGCATGCAAGAAATAATTGGTTGAAGTTGGATGCGTAAGCAAATGTTAATTCTATCTCTCTATCTCGTTTCCTAGGTGCATCCATTGCGGAACTAGTTCAAAGGCTACCCCTATGATGCGGCGCGGTCCTGATGGCCCAAGGAGTCTTTGCAATGCATGTGGCCTCACTTGGGCAAATAAGGTTGGCATGTCCAGCATCAATTGTTAAAGGATTCCTTCTTCATTCCCATGTTCTTTTCTTTTTAAGATAACTTCGCCTTTATACACCTGAACAACTAGACATATGTTAAATTATTTGGATTTGGTCTGTGGAAAGAATGGTGTTTATAGTACTAGGAACTACAAAGTGACTTGTCTTCCATATTCCAAGTATGAAAGTATCATAAATCAAATACAGCAATGCATGCATATGTAAATTACTGTCACAAATTACCATATAATGTTTGTTGTCCTATTTGGTCTTACTTTTACCAGCATTTTGTGTCTTTCATAGACTGTCTCGTCTAACATTCTTTAAGATAATCTCTTGTTCGGGAGAAAAAAGTTGTAAACTATTGGTTCCTTACTTCATATTGTATCACCCTGCAGGGGATAATGAGGACTCTCTACAGGGCATCTTATGATAATACTGAGCTCACAGAACTAGAGGTAAGTGGTTTATTTTGTTGCTATATAACGGTTCTATGATGGTGTAAGAATTGCATCTCTTTGCGTAACCTACTTCTTAATCCATGTAGGATGTAGACCATTACAACACTGACAATGGAGCTCCTCCATGTTCCGTCTCTTATCAAGTTTCTTCATCAGCCTGCCAGTGATTCCTCGGTTCTCTGGTATCTCAGCAAAGACTTATATGCCTTAGAAAGAGCAATAGTACATCAACATGTTTTCTCTTCATCCTGACTGAAAGATTTAACATACTTACTACAGGTATATTTCATCACTAAAACTTTCTAAACAGCTTGGCAACACACTTAAGAACTCTCACAGATTTTGTTCATTTCTTTTGAAGTTTATATTAACAGATTGACAACTTAGCTAAAATTTGTTGGTGAAAGCAAAGGACTTCTTTCATGCACTTGTACTACTGTTACTTGAAGTTCGATAGTGATTTGCAGTTTCTCACATCAATACTTGATTCATTAAATAGTCTTTTTAATTTGTATTCGATCTTGTTACGTATTCAGCATCAAGAGTAAGCTTATTAGTAACTTTAACCAGACATGTTTGAACCTTTTGTATATCAAACTTTGCCTCTTTGGGTAATCATAATCTTATTCTGAAGAATGATCATATTATATATACTTCCGCTTGTGATGACTGATCTATATTTTATTTTTGTATCCTCAGCTCCCTCTTGAGGGGAGCCTTGAAGCAAAGATAAAATTATTTCTGTATGACCTATACGCCATTGCTTCGAGTTGTGAAATTTGATGCTTGCATCAGGTTGACTACATTACACCCCTTTGGGTGCAGCTCTTCCTCGGACCTCGCATGAACATGGGCACATGGGTTGATTCTTTTTTGTTTCAGTTTCCAGCTTAGAAATGCTAGACAATGTATTTAATCAAAATCAATATGTTTAGGCATAAAAATACCTAGTGGAATCCCACAAGTGGCGTCTACGGAGGGTAAAATGTTCGCAGATCTTACTACTACCTCAAAGGTAGAAAAATTGTTTTCTGAGAACCCTCATCTCAAAAAATTCATAAGTAGAATAAACTAAATATGGAGAAAAAAAAGAAAAGACATAAAAATTAAAATGTATTTATGAGTATATCCACACACAAAAACACACATGACCATAAGTTATCATTTAAACAATCAATTAGTATTATAGTTTAGCATAAGCTTTTATAACATAAGAGTATTATAATTTCTAGAAACATGGGACCAGGCCACTTTCTCCATACCTAATTTAATCAAACAGCAACTTATGCTTCCAAATCTAATCCAAGATTTTCTCAACATATAATCCTATAAAATAGATTATCCTCTACAATCCAATCCAAGATATTTTCCGGATATAATCCTATAATATAATATTGGGACATGACATATATAATTATAACTTATCGATAGCACTGCATGACCCTAGACATAAAGATATAGAGTATGAGGATTGGGTTATAAGAAGGTCTGTAGATAGTAAAATTGTTGTTATATTTATTTTTTCATGTTTTATTTTTATTATGTTTTACTTGATTCGAAGGTCTATAAAAAACACTCTTTTTCACAAGATAGAATTAATAAGATTGCGTTTATGCCAACCAATATTTTGGACAGCCAAAACTGACAAGAGTTTGCTCTCGCCTTTTTGAAGTACGACGTTAATTAATATAAAAGAATTAAAATATTTGATTGAATATATAAATAATCAAAATTTCAATATCAATAACATATATTAGCAAATATTTCAATCCAAAAATTGAAAACATACGATGATACTAAAAGTTTTAGAATTAGAATGAGAAAACAAAATGAACAAAAGTCAATAAAAAGAGAAAAATAAAGGTAAAGTAACTTTGAAGTGAAGAAGAAGAAAGAAAAAGAAATTTGAAGAAGAAGAAGAAAGAAGAAATACATATCGGTTGACTTTGAAGTGGTTGGAAAAGTCTGGCTGGTTATGAAAAAGTCTAGTCGAGTTGACTAGTTGGAGTTGCATTCTCAGTCTAAAAATACATTATTTGAAAGGAAAATCTTAAAATTATCTTTAAACTTTAAAATTCTAAATTAATTATCTTTTAAAAAAAATACAAAAAACTAAGCGTTTTTTGTTGTCATTGTTGACATGGCATTTTTTTTCGAAGATCGTCTTGTCACAAATTAAAAGGCGATGAAGGAATCCGTTGTTTCGGCTCACCTCGCCTTGCCTCGCCCCATTCACGATAAGGCAATCGCCTTTCACAGTACTGCACCATTCCACATCGAGATTACACGGGATATATTATTGACAGTGTATATTATCCATTATGAGTGTACAACGTTGATCAGCTACACACTCTCGTAGAGCTTTACTGCATCACAGCCACAGATAAAGTTCTTTTAACATTTAGTCAACAAAAGGTCACAGATCAACTAAAAATTAAACTAACCTGCACCTCGATGTACTGGATTATATCTTAAATTTAAGGAAAAATTATGCGGATAAACAAAAATATACTAGTTAATTAGCTAACATAATTGTACTTTGAAATAAGTACGGCTCGCGATAAACATTTAGTAGTAATTATAGTTTGAATTTTGTATAATTCGCGTGATTTATACAAATATTGTGCGAGATTATATAAAAATTGTGCGTGAATCGAATTGTATAGCGAAATATACAAACACTGCGAATTGTATAACGAATTATACAAATGTTGTACACGAATTGGATAACCAACTATACAAATGCATTGCAAATATTACGAATTGTATAACGAATTATGCAAACATATACAAATATTGTGTGATTTATACAAATATTATTATAACTATAATTACGAAATACAATTACTCAAACTATAATTATAAAATATAATTAATATAATTATAAATATAATTAATATATTTTTGAGTCGCATTATTCAAATGGGGATTTTAAAATTGCCAAATGGAATCTCTAAGGAAATTAAACACGAATGGCAGAAGCTGTAATTTTACCATTTTCAGGGTGTTTTTTGTTAAAAGGAGCTTTGCCTCCTTCACACTTTCCTCGTCATCCTTATTATTACCATTCTTTGCTCTCTCCATCTCTCCAAAAAGCTCAAAAAAAAAAAAAAAAAAACACACTCTGTATCTGAATTTGATCATGAAATTCAAACGAGTAATTCATCGCAAATTAATTTACGTGTTCATATTTTGCTAATTTACGAAGAAATTTGGAGTTTTTTGATATTATTTTGTTGTTGTAGAAAGTGATATTTGTGATGAAATTAGCGTATTTTTAAAGGATTAGGTTTTCGATTTCATGGTGTTTATATAGTAGATAAGATTATCATGATGCCGGAGAATCCACGGCCACTGCAGGCGCGTCCGTACGAGGATCACGCGCCGCTGCAATTGATACGGACGGTGGAAGAGGAGGAGGAGGAGGACGATGAAGACGGTGCATATGAGGATGATGGAGGGGAAGAGACCATGGATGAGGCGGAGGAGGTAAACATGAAGGTTTTGAATCATCATAAATATGGAGGACAGAGACAACAGTTACACGGAGGAGGAGGTGGAGTTGTGGAAGTTTCTAGAACTAGTGAGCTTACTCTTGCTTTTGAAGGTGAAGTCTATGTTTTCCCTGCAGTCACTCCTGATAAGGTAGTTTCTATTTTTAGAAAGCTATTTTTCTATTTTCTAGTTTCAGTTTTTGGATTTTCTCATCAAATCACATGATTAGGTGCATTAACATACTTGTTGTTTGGATTATTGTTACCTCTTGAATTGTATGGTGTTGTAGTTTAAATATAATGTTTATTTTGATTGCTACGTAAAATTTATGGTATTTTATTGCTAAATCCATCTTATCCAATGATGAAAAGTTCCATTTTATGTGTGATAGACCGATTTGGTGTGATTGCATTGCTACCTTATTTGTTCGAGTAATAATCATATTTTATCTTTTACTCTACCATTTATAATATAGCTTTATTCCATATCGTAGTTTTCTTGTAGGTTTGTGTTTTATCTTACGTATGACATTATGTAACAACTGAAATGATACAATTAATTCTAATGTTGTGTTCATTGAAATAATATAGTACAACATAATATGATGCATTATGACTTTAAATATTTTGAGCTCAGTGAATTTTGTGATTGTTATAGTACTGCTATTTATTGATTAGTCAAAGCAGCGGAATTGTTGAAGTCTGGATTAAAGAATGATTTGGGACTAATTTTTTGCCTGTATGTCTTAACTCTTGTGTATTATTTTTGGAGGATTTTGGTGGTCGACTAACTTGACTAACCCACCAACAGCCTGCTGCAACACATGAGTGTCACTTTTGCTTCAAGTGTTGTAGCTGGAATTCAAACTTTGCATCTTGTATGCCTCAACTTCAGCCACCCTCTTCAGGACATATTTATATCTTGTTTCCTTTATGAACATATTTTATCTTTAACAATATCTACTTTTTTCTACTCGTTTTTTTTTTTTTTTTTTTGCACATCAAGGGCTTCTCGATAAGGCATCTAAGTTAATTGTTACTTGGTCGTTTTTGCTCTTTCAGTTCCGATTCTCTGCCACAAGAGTCATTTTTGTTCGATTCTTCTCATAAAAGCAGCCTACTAGTTGAAAAAAAACATTTTTATCATATTTCTGATGGAATTTTTGATTCTTTTAAGTTTTCCATCCCCCTTTTAGTCCGTTAGCCCTTGCAAGTCCAACTAAGAATGACATAATTTACAGAAAAGGCGTCTAGCTAAATCTAAGCACTATACTCTACACTTCCTTCTAGTGTGCCCGTTTACTAGATATTACTCCAGAAAATATTTCTTGAGAATAAAGTTGGGAATTCTTGGTATCATTGCACCTTCTTTCCTGCTATATAAAGTTATAAACAGCTGCTTCTGGGATACGCCTCTACCCAGCTTCTCAGAGTCTGTAGAAAGAATCAGAAGTAGCCGAGAAATATTGGGTTTCCATTTTTATATATGTACCTCTCATCCAGGAGGCATGTTTAGTGAAATATGATGCCATCTGCATCTTACATGGTATAATGTTTTGCTTCTGTTGTCTCTGTCATATAAATCATGGTTCTTTTTCGGTATTTGGACGTAGTTAACAGAGCAAACCAAGTAACTGTGTTTCATCAAAAGGGAAAAAAATGACCTTTTATATATATACAGAAAATACTGTTGATGTCAATCATGTGTTGTTGTTGCATTGTGACTTGCAAAGCTCTGGAAATTGACTCTGGCTTACTTTTGGTCAAACCAGGTGCAAGCAGTGCTCTTACTATTGGGGGGATGTGACATTCCTACTGCTGTGCCCACTGTTAAACTTCCATTCGACAACAAGGTATTGTATATTAATTCTATAATTTGCACTAAATAGTTTGATTATACACTTGGATGACCAGTTTTATTTTTAGGTTGAGGATTTGCCAAAGCAAGTTAATCTTTCGAAAAGATTTGCCTCCTTGGTTAGGTTCCGAGAGAAGCGAAAGGAGAGATGTTTTGACAAGAAAATTAGATATAGTGTCAGGAAAGAGGTTGCTCAAAGGTAAAATGATATGCCTTGTTTCCATTTTTGGTTTCCTTTAAGACTGTAACCTGGCAATGATATTTGATAATGTGAATTTGTCACTTACAAACAAATAAATAAAAGATGAAATTGGTAACAGAAATTGCTATTGGCACGCTTTCTTTGATATTTATTCAACAAACTCTTTCATATCCAAGTGTTATTACCATCGTATCAATGTCATTTGCTGACCAATTTAACATGATGTTTGTTTGTCCTCAACTTTCGTTCATCTTTAAATTTTATAGGGATATTCTGTGATAGAATTCATCAAATAGCGTATTTGCAGTATCGGTCCATATGATGTCATGTCATAAGCTAAATGCTGGTCTTTTCTCTTACATTTTGTGTAAGGATCCTGTCTGTATCATTGGTTGCTCATGCAAGGTTTTGGCGTATATTAGATGGTGCAGTATTCATACAAACTGAAAATGAGGAGGACAATATTTTGATTGGAACTGGTTATTAGTTTTTAGAAAAGAAGAAATATGGAGTTGGTCGATTTGTTTTGTAAAAGTAGACGTTAGAATTTACCCTGAAAGTGTATGTCTAAGTGAAAACCAGAGTCTGATTTCTGTTTGTGCTGAAGGACTGAAACATCACTTGTTCTTTTTCTTATCTATAAATAAATAATAATGAGGTCTGGCAAAATTTAGACCAACTTATTTTCGGAATTTAATCAGAAGCACATTTTGATACGAATATTGAGGTTTTGAGTAATGAACTTGTCCATGTATATTAGGATGCATAGGAAGAATGGTCAATTTGCATCCTTGAAATCAACTTCTGGATCTTCTAGTTGTGATTCAGCCAAGAGTAGCCTTGAAGGAGATGGCACACAACATTCTGAAACTATGTGAGTTTACATTTCTCACTTTTAGTGCTTCAGCCTCTAGTAACTGCTTCTGCTATAACTGTTAAAGACTAATGCTCTTTCCTGCTTGATTTCTTTTTTGGATTATTAGTCCTGGAAAGTGTCACCATTGTGGTGTGAGTGAAAATTGTACGCCAGCAATGCGTCGGGGGCCAGATGGACCAAGGACACTCTGCAATGCATGTGGACTTAAGTGGGCAAACAAGGTATGCAAGACATCCTTTTCTTTTTCTGTGTTTTAATTGTCATGAAGTTTCCTGATCTTTTTTTTCTTCACGCGACAGCATATATGCATTCTCTTCATCTTTCTCCTTCCCCCTCCTCCCCCTCCCCCTCCCCCTCCCCCACCTCTTTTTGATACTCCACTTGAAGATTATCCTCTCATTTCTTTTGGGATTTGAGTAAACTTGCTATCACCTATGTCCGGGTCTGCTCTCTAAAATTGCACTGATCACCAAAGTAGATTTGGCCTTGCCAAATCATGTCAGCTGATTTGTACATTCTATTTCTTTTAACCCATATTCGTACATTCTATTTTCTTGGACTTAAAATTCTTTCAAGCTTTTAATGCCCCTGTGTTGTTGTATGTATAGGGAACATTGAGAGATCTAAGCAAGGCAGGGAGGAAAATTTCAGTTGAACCAAACGAACTGGTATGTTTCATTCAGCAAGAATTGAGGAATATGTCAGTAGTCTGACGAACTTAATCCTCTATGCTTTATATAGTATCCTGTTATTTGACTCTATACATAATATTTCTCCTTCACCAAAAGGACCACCTGAAAATTTTCAATTTATCCATTCATCATAGTGTTCGTGATACATGAGAAGATCAAAGTTTTGCATTGTCCACGGGGAAAGACATCCGTGGATGTCAAACGTCCAATTTTAAAGGTGTAAACTTTTCCAATTGCCAGGATGGACATATATGGAAGCACTTTCAAACAAAATACTCCACCAGAATATGAGCTTAATAATCTCTCAGGCATCTTATGTTGCATGCAGGGAACTCCTGACAATCCCGTGAAGGCATTTGCTGAAGGATCCGTTGATCATGGTGCTAATGTGGAAAAGGTAATGCTTTGGTTTTGTAAGACTCTGTATCAATGATTAAATAGTTCCTTGTATTTATATTGTACCATATTTTTCAATAGTAAGATCGAAATGCGTCCTATAGGTTATATTGTAGTACACAATGAAATCTAATTGTAATAACACTGAAATATAATGATTAAAAGACGGTGAACGAGAAAGAATGGACACCAAAACATAACAGTTCTTTTATTTTTTGGGAGAAGGTAACATTTTCTTGTGTATATATATACTTCATGATATTACATTTTACCTTATGGAAATTTCACTGGTTTGGTTCAGAATCTATTCAGCTCTGGTAGCAATCTTGCAAATGATATTCCCGTGGGTATCATTAGTTCTTCTAGCAAACCTGTTGAGCAGGTGAGAGTTCATAATTACTTTTTTTAAATTATTGCACTGCTTTGTTATCACTTTTCTCCTTAATATATTATTTATGAGAGACTATTTGGATCTTTTGTCCAAAAACTGTACATCTATAAAATGCATTTGTCACTGAAATTTTAGGGTCTGCAGGAAACTGTAGTTGATTTTGGAAATGCTTCCAAAGCTAAGCTCGTCGTTCCTGCAAACTTTGACTAGTAAGTTTTGATTCTTAAAAGACACCATTAGCTGAACAGAGTCTCTGTCTTGCTAACATTTTAAACCATGCACAGGTTGACTGCCAGTAAATTGTTGTTGTAACATCCCCGATTGAAATGAACATTTCCTTTCTGGAGAGACACTACTATTTCAAACTGACCCTGTTAAATTTGGAATGGTTGCTTTGATGTGTGTAAAATTTGATGCCTGTAAATGAGTACGTAAAGATTATTGGTGCCTAACCAATCCATACGAAGTGTGGTTAATTGTGTCCTGTACATCGCGAGCTAGTCGGAATTCTACACTTTTTGGTTGTATATATTATATATGTAGTTTGACTGTGTATATTGTAATAGCTTGCTAATAATGATAAGGTGTCTTTGGTTTTTAACCCAGGTCTCTTATACCCATCTAACCCACTCGATAAGAAACGGGTTTATTTATTTGCTAAACAGAGAAAATAGCAAACCAATCATGTACAATTAATGCTGAATTTTGTACAAATGTCAGTTAACTAGACACTGAATTATTAATGTTGAAATTTTTACATGTATTATTAGAACTCCGAAGCCTTTAAAAATTTAAAAGGCCTAAATAGGTTGCCAAAACATTTATATGCCAAAAAGTTTGGTTTATGGTAGGATATGTGAAGTGTCAATTTATTAGGCGGACTTCAGTGGATGTTTGCTCATTATTGTTTCAGGGATTCACAGTTGGTATTGCAAGCTACTATTATTAGGGATCGTTTGATAGAGCCTATAATAATAATGCTATAGAGTATCATATATTGTATAGAAAAATTTATTTATAAATATACCTTTCATAGTTATGATGGAAGAGATGTGAAAAGTTTTGAGGGATAATTGTATCTTTAATCATGTTAATGCACACATTAAAAATTAAGACCTAAAAAATCATGGTATTTGTAATACGTATCTTAATACACAAGTGCATTAATTATACAAAGCATAACAAAATATACCTAACAAGATACTACTAATACATCAAGTTAAAGTGTGTATTGTTTTTACTAGTACACCCTACTGAATGAATGCTAATTATATTTTTGCAGGTGTTGATTTTAAAAATAAAATCTGTAATTATATTTTTAGAATAAACAATTAATAAATAGACTTGAACAAAAATGGGAACTAATGCAAGTTTAATGTGCACTCCCGCTCTCCTCTCTATAAACATTTGGAGTAGAATCAAATCTTTTTATTAATGTCTTACATTTGGGTCCTATTGGGGCATTCCCTGTGAGCCAATGCATATAAGCTTTAATTTTCTTAATTTAGCTCATTTGACGATTACTGATGAGTATTATGTTCTAATCGTAATATTCTTCTTAACACTTTTAATTAGAAAAATAAGCATCAGTGTTACGGGACTATTACGATTTAATTAACTCTGGAGGTTAATCCGATGTTTTACTAGATTAGTATTACCGGGTGATCTCAATGATTTTCCACTAAATATAAAATCAAAAAATATTTTTTATAGCTTATTGATACTTCAGTTCAAAAATATCAATAAAAATAAGGACTTGGTTCATCATATTTTTTAATCTTGTGTCAAACTTTTTTCTCAACTAATTGTAAACCTGGACGATCTGAATATCGTTGTAACCTTATGTTATTAGTGTAAACACGGCATGGGGACTGGAATTCTGGCAGAGACAATTAAAGATTGCTTTGAAAACTCCCAATGGCTTCTTTTGGATCGGATTTTGGCCACCGGATAATAGAAATTTCAGTAACATCACACTTCACAGAAGAGAATTACAACAACAACATACCCGTGTGATCTCGCATCCCATAGGATCTGGAGATGCTAGAGCATACGTAGACCTAACCACTACCCTCGTGGAGGTAGAGAGACTATTTCTGAAAGACAATTTTCATTATAAAATGGTGAGCGCATCTTTGTTTCTAGCTTGTGTATCCCCAACTTCACCACTCTGCTGGAAATGAATAGCTATACAATCCCACAGAATAAAGAACTCAAGCACACAAAACTGAGAAATATTTTCTTTTAAAAGTCATCAATGAAGGAGCCCAATCAGAATTTCTAACTCGTGATACTGTAGCTAGAACTGTGACCGGATTTTGACCACTGAATTGTTCATGCCAGGGAAAACTGATAGAAACTCAACAGTAGAAAAATATCAGCCCGCAGATTACAAAGCAAACGAAACATGTTTTATAGTAACTGTAAAATATAACAAAAAGAAAATTACCCAGAGGTAGACCTGCAGATTAAGAAACGATTCTAGCAGATAGACCATAGAGCTAGAACTAAACAGAAGCTGGTGGTTAAGGGGCAACAGGTATTAATTTTTTTTCCTTGACTTGACAGTTCAAAAGCAGAATTGGTAAGTGCCTTTGAACAATGAAGATAGTAACGTCAAAATCACATTGCGGAAAAATGAATCTAAATATGGTAACCTCAATCACATGATTTTGCACCGACCAAATTATTATTGTTTCGCCGTATTCAGATAATGCATCTTAGAAGCTGTAACCACAATTAACGATCTACTTCTCTCTAACATCAAAGTGGTGTTTGACATGTTTTTTTTTTAAAACATAACAGATAGCTTGCATTATTATTATTATTATTACATGAAGAACTTAAATCAGTACTATATAAATAATAGAAGCAAAGCATAGGCAATGTAGAAATCATGCAGTATTTCTTTGCTTTGGTGATGAGACCGAAGAGTTCGACTTTCATTTCCATTTTTCTTCATGTTACATTGCAGAACTTTTTTTCAGGGAACACATTCTAATTCTATTCTGTGTCTACTGTACATGTGGTAGAAACTATAAACCTTATCTCTCTTGCTAAAGATAGTTATGTAGTTGCAAAAATTATGGACTCATACAAGTCCTAATGACGTTTGTGTTGGATAATATAATAAATACAAGGTTGAAGAAGAAAAGAATTGACTGCAATGAAAGGGACTCACCTTTGCTCGGTTTCCAGGATGAGTCCAGAGCTCTAAGAAGGCAATGAAATGTTATTAGTTGTAGACTTCATTCTGCATGTTCTTGCAATTCTCGCCTAAGGATTTTGGAACAACAAGTGAGCATCTCCTACCGTCTTAAGCAGGAGACGAGGATGTCACCAAATCCTGATCAATTGGAATTGCTATCATAGCAGACTGCTATATATAACCAAGGATTGCTCCAGTCCACTTTGGACCCCATAACACACGTCCTTTCAATGTCTTCAAGCTCATCTACTCATGGAAATCCTCATAAGGCGAAGATTCACTCGATGAATCACTTTCAAATGGGGTGGTCTCTCTTGGCGATGAAGGAAGTGATTCTCTTTGTTGAGAAGATAAACCTGGAAAGGTCTTGTGTCAGTAACAATCTTGCAATAGATACCAAGAGCCAGATCAGAAAAAAAATGCTTCGAAGCGTAGCTTAAAAAGTAACGGACCACACTGTCAGCCCGAACTAGGGACTGCAATATTAACTGTGACTAAGCAACCTAGACATCATAAAATTGTGTATTGAACAAGCTATTAATGCAGGATCCGCTGGCTCAGGAGAGAGAAAAATGGCATTCGACATTATATCTTCTCAAGAGGAAAGTAATAGGACTCCAAAAGAGAGACAGGATACTTTCAAAATCGAAAAAGCTTCACCAACCTTTTGGTCCTCTTGAACGGAACTTCTTTGTATGCCGTCTAATCAGCTTCTTGGCTTTTGTTATAGTAAGTTGTCTTGCAAATGGAGAGAATTCTCCCTCACTTTCACTCCAGTCACCAGTTATCTCATTTTCTGCTTCACCTCTCATTGTCCGAAGCACAAAAGCCTTGGCCTTCCGACGCTGTGAATTGAAAAGGCCTTTTATAGAGGTGACAAAACCATCACCTGCACCCTCAGCTGGACGCTTAGGCCAGGATAAAGGATTCTGCTCAGATTTTCCAGCTGAACCACCATCGCTATCACTGAGATTAAGATCAATATCAGGTACGCCAGGAGCACAAGTTTCCTTTTGATTATGTGCTTTATCTTTAAACTTCTTTCCCTGCATTAGTATATGAGGACATGGTTACTGAAGTATTCGATTCTCATAAGGTAACCTAAGAGTCTGCAGACACTTTATACAACAACAACAACATACCAAGTGAAATCCCACAAGTGGGGAGACACTTTATACATCAACAGGAAAATATATTTGATGTGGTGAGATATCGAATATTACAGATCATGAAACTTAGATGAAGATAACTTCAAAAGAATCTACCTGCATTCCTGTTACTGATTTTAGGACTCCCCAGATGATGTGCTTCTTAACTCTTGAGAATAGCCTACGCCAGGTTCCCGTAAATTCAACACGATGGAATGTATCCATCAGCAATCTTAAATCACTCACAGCAAATCTTGAACCTTCATATGTAACAAGTAACTCAACCTAGCCCATGCATATTAAACAAGTATTAGTTCTGAAACAGAGAAAACTGATGGAACTATAATGAGTTATTAGCTCACAAAACGGACTGACCTGACTAATCTTGATATTATTAAACTCTCTCATTCTACGAGGCCTAGATTTTTTCTCATCCTGCGCCTTGCCCACCTTTTTCTCTTCATGAGAAGAGCGGCCAGATTTGATTAGTTTTGATTCTTTGGATTTGTTTCTGTTACCTTCATCTGACTGCTCAATACCAGCAAAGGGCCCACTTGTTGAAGTAGCAGCACTTGAGGAGTGCATCTGCCGCATAAGTTCATCCGCAACAGATTCAGCTACCTTTTCTTCCAATGTTTCATCACAGGATGATGTTCGTCTTAGCTCAGGGGTTGATCCACAAACGATATTAGCTTTTAAGTTCTGCAACTTCGACACCTGCAATGTTCAGGCAATTGAAATTCATGCTTATTAAGAAGAAATATGTAAGAATAATGATAAAGAAAATCAGATTAAGCATAAATACTGAAGAACTTGCTGATCTGTAAGATAAGCTTTACACGAAGGGATTAAAAACCACTCTTCACCTATCTAGATATGAAGCAACCCACAATCAACCAAGGATCAGGGACTCACTTGGGAGGAATCAGCCAAAGAGGACAATTGATTTGCCGATGTAACTGGTGTTACAGAATTGCTTGATTTGGTAGAGACTTGAGGATCTTTTGTTAGATGGCTACTTGACATTGGTGCTTCCTGTATTGATGAGCCTTTCCTTGCACGCCTGGAACCAACAGTAGTGGAAAACTTCCAAACTTCCTGTAAGCACAAAAACATTTAGCAACAATATCTTGTCAATTCATTAATCTTCACCTGAAATACTTATTAGCAATATATTTCTGATACATGGACATTACACACACCTGCCTGCGCTGGGAGTCCTGTTCTTCTTCTGGAAAAAAGTACTCCCACATCATTCTATACATCGTCTCAGTCAAATGTATCTTTAAGGGGTAAATCTCCACCTGTGAAATGGAGGAATCTAAATAGGTTATAGAATCATATAAGAAGCCAAAATTAGAGAAACAGTTTCTCAGTCAACAGCCAAGGAGAAAAGTTTGGCATGTTATTCAGTGTGAAGAATGCCATGATCAACACCACAGAAGTGTAAAGTTCCAGACTATGAAAAGTTAGCCTAGTCAAAACAAAGATAAAGGTTTAAAATCTTATGCATTACTACCTGGAATAGTTCAAGAGGATAGTTTCCATCTTTTGGAGCCCCCTGCTTAGCATCTACTCGAAGCATCACTTTTCTGTAAACATGGAAGTGAAACTATATGGTCAGGATTCAACAGTACAAAATCAAGCAAATTGTGGTTTCAAATATACTTGCAAAACCTTGAGGCCACAGATTAACATTCCTAAAACATATATTCTGTATTGGGGCACATCAAAAAGTAACTAGAGACAAAACAGTTGTTTGCAATTTTACAAAATCTTGCTCCGCCCCATCAAAAGCCCTCCTATTCCTCTCTTCCAAATGACTCACATGATTGCTAATGGAGCAGTACTCCATGCCCTTGGGCTTCTTTTTCCCTTCCTATGAATCCAACTTTGCAGGTTCCTTCACTGTACTCGGTATCACCCATTACATCTGAAGCAAATTGAGGGTCACCCTCCATAACTGATTAGCCACCTTACAGTGCAAAAGAAGATGACTAATATTTTCACCTGCACTGTTACACAAAAACAACTGACAACTAACCCACAACAGCGCACACCTAACCGTCAACCATACAAAGAACATTCCTATTTCGTCAGTAGTGTCTTGTTAAAAAAGCTAAACCTGATAGACCATCTCTGCTATCCTTCCAACTCCATATATCCGACAAGTTGTTGGGCGTCTCTAGCCCACACATAAACTCTATCAAATTGTAAAACTTTTCCATCTCCCAGTCCCGAGATTCCTTCTGATCTGAAGTCCCAGTGAAACCCGCTCGGGAGACTTAAAAAATTTGTTGGACTGGCATCTCTCTTTGGCTAGATACACAATACAAATTAGAGAAGGCTTCCTTCAACATGTTCTCCAGACACCACTTATGTGCCAAAAAAACTAATCATCTTACCAGCCCCAGCCTTAATGGATATGTGTCCGTAAAAATCTTCCCACTCCTTTATAATACTCCTCCACAAACCACACCCAATCGGTATTGTAATGTTACTAGTCCTCCATCCTCCTTCCATTAGGCTATATACCTCTTTGCTACCAATCCCCCTCCAAAAAAAACTCTCCCGCACCTCAAATCACCATATCCATTTCTATAATAAAGCTTCATTGAATGTTGAGATCTCTAATTCCATACCTCCACATTCCTTTGGAGATGTGAAAACTCTCCTGTTCATGAGGTGATGTTTCATACTACCTTCAGTTATGTCCCACAAAAAGTTACAGTGAAGTATTTCCAACCTTTAATCACTTTGACAGGAGCCTGCAAAAGTGACATGAAATAAGTAGGAATGCTGGAAAGAGTACTTTTGATCAATCGTTCTTTTCTCCTTTTAGATAAATTCCTATGTGCCAACCTGCTGGCCGATGCTCCACTCTCTTGATCACTGAATTCCACACTGCAACATTTTTGCTAGAAGCACCCAAGCTGGGAACAGTAACCCCCTTGCAATTCAAAACCTATGCCATCTCCTTAACGCTATCCACTCACCCACCCACTAGAATAATCAAACATTTATTTATTGAGATAAATCTTAAGGCTTGACAAACCCGGAACCAAATAAGGATCTGTCACCAATGATCTAGCTGGCCACCTCTGCATCACAGAAAACTAATGTATCATCTGCAAGATGTTTAGCTGTGGTGTTGCTATGACCTCTAAATGAAGCATCAAAACTCTTCAAAAAATATCCACTGACTGCCCAATCCATCATTTTTCTCAACGCTTCCATAACCAAAATGAATAACATAGGAGATAAAGGATACCCTTGTCTCAATCCCCTGGATCTCCCAAATAAACCACATGGACTCATATTCACAATAAAAGAGAATCTGGAAGTAGAATCTAAATTGATTCATCTTCTCAACTTGTCCGCAAAACCCATCTTTTATATGATGTAGTCCCAGAAATCCCAATTCATATGATCGTAAAGTTTCTTAAGATCCAGCTTACATAAAATTCCTGGCTTACCTTTCCTTTTTATGGAATTAACCCCTTTATTTGTCAGCAGGGCTGCATCCACTATTTGTCTCCATTTAGATATCTTGGCACAACAATCCCATCTAGTTTCACCTCAACTTCTCTCTTCTAATGCTTGACTAAACCTGCAATGCATGTATTCAGCATTACTTCTATTTATCCTAAAATCTTGCACTCTAAAGTGATTCTCCATAGTTCAATTTTTTGGTTGATACCCTCACTAGTTTTGTCAACTAACACCATGTCACTGTCAAATAGCAAACACCATGGACCTCATCTTATATGGTGTTGGTTAGCTCATCCATAACTAGGATAATCAAGTAGGGGCTCAATGATGATTTCCGATGTAAATCTACTGTTATGGGGAACTCCTTTGAATCACCTGGTGTTTTCACGCAAGTGATGCTTCCTTCATAGATATCCTTTACGGCATCTGTATATTTAATATGGATTCCTTTCTTCTCCATCATCCACCAAAGGACCTTGTGTTGTCCTCTATCATATGTTTTCTCAAGATCAATAAACAAAATGTGTAGATCTTTCAAATTTTTGGGACAGATTTCCATCAATGATCAATCTTAGCAAAATATTAGCTTCTGTTGTCGATCTACCAGGAAAAACAATCTATTTCTCATTCACTCTTATCGTGTTTCCTAAGGCTACACCTCATCACTCTTTCCAAGAGTTACACCATATAACTCAGGAGTTAATACCACAATAGTTTGCACAACTTTGGATATCCCCCTTATTCTTATAAAGAAGAATCAAGGTAATCTTCCTCCACTCATTGGGCATCCTACCATTTGTTAGTAAAACATTGAATTACTCGGTAACCCATCCAACCTCTCCAATACACTTCCAAACCTATAATGGGATACTATCATCGTCCCAATATTTTCTAATCCTCATATTTTCTCATGACATCCTAATTCTATGAGTGTAGCTAAAGTTACAATCGTTCACACACATGTAGAGGTCTAAAATGATGTTATTATTATTATTATATTTTGACAAAGTAATTAAAAGATATTAGTAAGCATCAAGAAGATGCAACGTTACAAAAGCACAGTGTGCAAGAAAGGTGTTCCAAATATATACATGTGGAGCTAGCTTGGCAAAGCCTAAAAAAAGTCAAAAGGGAACCCCTAATACTCTACTATACTAGGGATAGGGAACTAACAAACTCCAAAAAGTTATCCACACTATTTACATTAGCAAAAAAGTGCCAGCTAAATAAATTGACTAGACATTTGGCTTTAAGAGTGCAAAAAGAGGTTGAAATTCCATTATAACATCTGTTGTTTCTCTCCTTCTGTAGGCTCCAAAAAATGGCTGCTGGGATCATTCTCTAGATCTTTCTAATGGATTTGTCAACTCTCCACAATATCCAGCTAGCACAAACATCCTTGATTTTGTAGGGCATTACGGAGTAGAAAAAATACCATAGGCTAGCTAGCAGATGCAGGACAATGCAAAAAAAAAAAAAGGGATTAATGCTCTCATTGGTCTGCTTGCACATGACACATCTGTTGACGAGAATAACACCTCTTTTCCTGAGGTTGTCTTGTGTAAGGCATGCTTCCTTCAGGGCTGTCCAGGTGAAACAGAAACTATGAGAGGTTGCCTAGTTTTTCAGACATGTTTCCAAGGCCAATTTAGTAGAATGCCACTCTAGGAGCTCATATTTCTATAGCATTCTTTCACCGTGTAGGTTTTCACCTTAGAATTACCCCAAAGAATCTTGTCCTGATCTTCAATCACCAGTGTAGTGTTCTGTAGAGTTTCTAAGAGGGAAAGGAAGTCATTAATCTCCCAATCTTGAAAGTTCCGTTTGAAGATAGGGGTCCAAAAGTCGTCGTCTCTGCACTGGGCTATAGTTGCTTCTTAGTTGGAGGCTCACTGGAACAAGGGAGGAAATAGTCTTTTAACCTAGAGGTCCCTAGCCATTTGTCTTGCTAAAATCTGATCTTGAGCCCATTACTAGCTTTAAAGGATACTTCCTTGAAGAAATCATCTTGGAAACTGTTTATATGTTTCCAGACCCCAACACCATAGGGTTCAGTGCTTTTCGTTGGACGCAAGTGATCTTGAATGCGATATTTTGCCTTGATGATGTCTCTCCAAAACCCAGCCTCCATTTGTCCATACCTCCAGAACCATTTCATAAGTAAACTATTGTTGTGAAGTTTGAGATTTCTAATTACCAAGCCTCCTTGAAACTTAGTCTGAGTTACTGATTGCCATTCCACTAGACAATACTTGTGAGTGAGACTATTTCCTTCCCAAATGAATCTCTTTCTAAGCCTATCCATTTGTTTTAGAATTGAACCCGATATCGGAAATAGAGACATGCAATATGTAGGAATACTGTCTAGGACATTATTGATGAGATTGAGCCTACCTCCCATGCAGAGGTATTGCATTTTCCATGTAGCCAGTCTTTTTTCTATTTTTTTCAATAACTCCATTCCAAATTCTAGAAGATTTGAAACTTGCCCCCAGGGGAAAACCTAGAGAGGTGGTGGGTAAGGACCCAGTTTTGCAACTAAATATACCAGCAAGCTCCTCTAGATTGTTCACCTAATTAACCTGATATATGACACTTTTGAGCGTGTTAATATGGAGTCCAGAGATTCAAAAATTATAAGGGTGGTGTTAAGATTGGAGACCTTTTGCCTGTCAGCTCCACAAAAAATGAGGGTGTCATCTGCATAAAGTAGGTGAGAGACATTGACAGTGCTGACTGGGTTGCTATCCAGTTGAAAACCTTGAATCCACTGAAGTTCTTTAGCCTTAGTTAGAAACTGAGATAGCCCTTCCATAGCCAAGATGAATAGAAAAGGGGAAGTAGATGTTGATCAGGATTGAGAACTTCATTGTTTTTCTCTTGGTTCGAGTTCAACAATTGATCAAAGTAGTCTCTCCATCTCTCCTTTATCTCGTTATCTCCTGTTAACACTAGTTTCGACTAATCCTTGATACACTTCACATGGTTTAAGCCCTTACCCTTCTTCTCATCGTGCTACTTAAACATTTCTTTCTCTTCTTCACGTCCCTAGCTTTTGATACAAGCCATCTAGAGCTTTCCCAGGCTTCATTAATACCTTCTTAGCTTTTCTCTTAGCTCTATTGCATTCTTCAAGAGATTCTCTGTCATTTGCTTTTCAGAACTTCCTATAACACTCGACTTTAGCTTTAGAAGCTCATGTACCTCTTCACTCCACCATCAGGATTCCTGTGGTCAAGGTCCTAGACCTTTAAACACAACTAACACACCAGTTGCTTCATTTTTAATGTAACCTAACATTTCCTTCCACATGATGTTTGCGTCTCCTCCCTATAACAGTTTGTTTGGATGGTGATTTTCTGTGGTACGTTATGGTATGGTTAGTAAGAGAACCACGTTTGTTTTGATTGTTTCTTTAGTTATATGGTATGGTACGGTTTGGTTTCATGATTTTGTAACCATGAAAATCCCCACTTTTTGAAACCACTAATTTGGTGGTATCCCATTGTTTACTTATTCTTTTTTTCAATTATAAGCTTAATTTTGAATATTATTAAACTTTACCCTAATATATCTACTGCTTTCAAAGTCCTATTACTCATTCTCCTTCGCATTAACTTTTGAAGCTTCTCTTCTGCCTCCGATTTCCTCTCTTACGTTTCAGCCTATTTTTTGAGGGTTTTTTTAAGAGTTCTTGCTATTTTGTTTTCCTAACTGATATACATGAATATATAGTACAGGGTTTTTTAATTATTACTTTTTAAAAAATTTTAAAAAATTGATAAATTAATATTTATAATAATTAAGGGCATTTCATAAATTTATCAGTTACGATACAGAACCATACAATCAAAGCAAACAACAAAATTATCATTAAACAATAGCAAACCATAGCGTGTCTCCAAACATTATATGGTAATGTAACCATACAATCTATCTAAACATTGTATGGCATGTAATCATACAATCTATCCAAACATTGTATGGTACTGCAAACCATACAGTCTATCCAAACATTGTATGGTATACTACAGTACCATACCATACTGTACGGTACCGTACATTATAAAACCATGACAAACCACCATCCAAACAGAGGGTAAGTCCCAAGCTCCCTTCTCCCGAAGTTTCTTCTTGAAACACCAACTGGTTAGCACCCCTTAATGCACACCACTAATTCATGGTCATTTGCAAGTTGTCACCTTTCTCATTCTACTCTTATGTTTACATCTAAGACTACTAACCTATCTTGGGTGGTCATCACTTCTCCCGAGATAAACTTATAGTGCTTACTTTTATCTCTTCTTCTTGTAAGGATTAAAATTTATTTGCCAATGGTTACCCTTATTGTTATAAGTAATTCGGCGAGATACCTCTTCTTAAAATACGTGTTACCGACCATTAAATCATAAGCTGAAGCGAATTTTAATATAGCCTTCCCTTTGTCATTCCACCATGGCACTAACCCATAGTAAATGGAAGCATAAACACTATACAGTGTAGATATGCAACACACAGAGCAGGACATAAACTGAAATTGCTGCATACTTTCCCCATTCAGCAGGAGCATTCCATGCTGATAGAAGCATATCAGATTTGGCATTTGGTAAGCAGTTCCTCACAACAAAGTACTTCGTCGTGAATTTAGCAACCCCAACATCTTTGTAGTCACGGTCAAAATCATAAATCTGCATAAAGAAAGAGTAAATTATATTCATTTCCTTCTGATTCAAGCAATACCAATTTTAAAGGTGATAAATTAACGTCTGCAAAACAGTGTAGGAGCATTTCCGTTCTAAAACAATAAAACAGTTTTTTCTGGTCACAAGATAACTTATTGAACACCTCTGTCATGATACTTTACAGTTCATTAACAATGAAACAGTTTCTGGTTGCAAAATAACTCTTTAGACACCTCAGGGGTTGCATAAAGGACACAGGAATTTAAAGTTCAAGTGTCAGGGTCCTATATTGAATTTCACTAACACCACTTCAGTTTTTATCATGTAATTGTCTAGATAGAGGTATAGAAAAGAATTGCACACTGTGGTATTGGAATCTATTTCCATCTAAAGTGACTACAAACCAGCAACACAATATCTGATAAACCCTAAGTCTGACCCTGAATAAAAAGCTTTGAATGATGACACTGAATTAGTGAAATACAAAATTCATGGATTTACAGCTGATCTATTTCAGAAGGTGAAAGCATCCAACAAAAGTTCTCCAATTTCGGGAATATTACTTTATTGTTTTCAACTTTTAACCCCTCAAATAAATGAATTTAGCTGTAGTTCACTCTTAAGTGTAATTGTCTAGTTTGAGTGCCAACTTGTTTTTCTTTTCATCTCTTCTTTTATTGGAGGAAATAGGGTTATAAAAAACAATATGAGATCACAATGAGACAGGTTAAACAAAAAGCTTAAACTCTAAACATTGCCAGACCTATAAACCAGCAATACATGTATGTGTTATTTGTTTCCTGGGAGAATGACAGGAGTATCGCAGCCAGTTAGTTTGATATATGATCAAACTGATAATCATTATCCTTCAACTGGTGTTACCCTGATCAAGAACTCTCTACAGGAATTTATCCAAGCAAGGTTAAAACTAATAGCACTGAAAGCCAATGTAGAGACTCACCATGTCATTTATCTCAGCTTCAGCAAATGATCTACCATCCACGAGCATGCTCCAAACCACTTTATTAATTTGCAAAGAGATGCGCATAGCACAAGAAGGACTTTTGTTCTTTTCTTTCTCCATCAATCGGAGTTGTGCAGCTTTCTGTAGAGCCATCCTGAGAGAAGCAGATGCCGCTTTTCTAGATTTTTGAGCTATTACCAGCTCTTTCTTCAGTCTTTGCACCTGCAGAAAGTTGTTTTTTCAATGCCATCAACTTAATAAACATCTATTCCTATTCCTGTAATGAATATATATTTCAAATCAGGACTCAGAGAAATTTGTTAACTTCACAGGCTTCACTACAACTGGACACAAGTTACCACATTCAAACTTTAAGAAGCAGGTATGCTTGTCAAAATGGATTGCATATATGGCACACATACCAATTTTTTATTTAGCTGAAAAAGGTGAGGTTCAAGTGAGTAAAAATAACCCTTGAATCATTTTGAAGAATATCTTTTACCTTTGTGCCACCAAGACTTCTACTTCACCGAAAATGACAGTAGAACTGTTAGAATTCTTTACCATCTTTTAGTAATTACTTTCTGTATAAATTACACTGGCAAGTGCACTCTCCAAAACAAAAGGAAACAGTACCTCGTGGAAAAAACTAGTAAAGAGTGTGTATCATAGGATAAGACTTAAGAAACCATTTCCGAATCAACTTCTCGAACAGAAAAAGAAACTACATCATACTTCATATACAATCTTAAAGTGCTTCAGAAAGTTCTTGTCTTACCAACATGGACCTTCCACAAGTAATAATCCAAAGATCATCTTCCTTTACCAAGTTCCTGTCGGCTGATTCATCATTATAAAGAGATAACTTCCTAATATCATCTTGGATCAACTTCTGCACTCTTTCTTTCTGTTCAAGGTTCACTCTTGCCAGTTCCACCTCTTCAACACCATCAGGCACAACTTCGTCAGCCTCCTCTTCAACATCTTCATCATCACCTGCCGGATACGACAGACTAACTTTTCGAGGCCTGATTCAGGAATTTCAAATAAATTCTGTCAAAGATTTAAGATAAAATATGGAGATGCAACTCATCACAACCAAGTACAATAATAGAGGCTTCTGAGGAACAAATGGGGATTAGATTACAGTTATCCAAAAGCACGTTAAATACAATAATAAGTTTAGTAATGTTAATGATTAAAGATCTTAATAACAGTCCTTACTTCGGAAGCCGGGCAAATAGAAGATTGGTCAAGACGTCTAGCATAACTTGGAACTGGCGAGATGTCATTGTTGCTGTTATATTATGAGAATTGAATGAAAGCTCCTTCAAAGGTTTCACCTGTGACAATAGTATCACATAGTCATGATTGAGAATCAAGAGACGAAAAATCAAGGAATGAAAACATAAAATGTAACAATGAATTGATCTGATAAGTCGAATAAGGTTCTCACAACATAAGCCAACATTATTAGGTCATCATGAAAAACTTTAGAAACAGGGAATACCTTCAAGTCGGCTGTTCCACCTTTATGCCTAGTATAGCGGAAATACATATCACAAGGCATAAAAACTCTCTCCAGTAAAGCTCCAGTGCGTTTCACTTTCGGTGAGCTTCTTCGAATTTTAGGAAGCCACTGCAGTCCAGCCCCTGGATCTACGTCAGTCGGGGCAACATGTGCCTGTACATGTTCTAACATCACAGAGTACTCCATGCGATTCCATGTCATTTCAGGTGGAGATTCACGAATTTGAACATTTCCTCCACCTAGAGCTTGTTTAATCACTTCATAGCCAATGGATAGAACTGAATGGAATGAGCGAGCCAAAACACGGCCACTCACAGCCGCCAACAGAAATCTACCCTGTTAAAACAATAAGGTGCAAATAGCATTAGCATCAATGAAAAATTAAAGCATTGCAATAGAGTTATATTTGGTTTTCCCCTTTCTTTTGCTTAGAGTCATAATTTTGGCAAATAGAGACACTTAGAGCCTGTTTGGATTGACTTGTTTTAAGCACTTTTTTAGTGTTTGGGTAAATTTAAAAAGTTCTTATAAGCAGAGTTTTCGGCTAAAATTATCACTCATCTATGGGAGTAAGGCTCATTTTGGTCCTTCAAATAACTTATATAAGTATGACTTTTACCCAGTCTCATGAATGGTTAAACACACCTCAATGCAGATCTTCCTTCAAAAGAGGTAAGAATACTATAAGCAAGCAAAAGGATCAGAGGATTTCAATCAAAAAGGAAAAAGAACAACAGCTGATGACATGACAGTGATTAAGGACACAGTAAACTAGGAAGCTATGACCCATAACCAATTCAATTACTAAATACAGCTTTGAAGTTAACTTACATTTGCATCTTCTGAGTGAAGATTGAATTGCGGTTCAATGACATTAACCATGAAATGGCGAGTGCCTTCCCCCTCATTGTCTTCAATGTCAGCAAGCTTCGCTGGTAATAGATAAAACAAAAAAGGGATAATTCGAAACAATTAACATCTTGCAGTAAGAAGGACAACAAAGATTATGACCCATATCTCAAATATCATACAAACATTTCTATTGTGCAACTGCACCCATATCAAGCTGCAACAATTAATCAATTGTCAAAAGAGGCTAATCCAGAAGGTAGATTGGATGTGCCAAACATTTGAACTAGCAAATATTGGTTTCCACAGCTTAGGCAGTAAAAAGTATATCGGAAATTAAAACTACCACTCCCTCCGGTCCATATTAAGTGGTTTTTTTGCCTTTTCATTTTAGGTTCAAAAAAGTAGTGTTTCACATAATCAAGAAGGTATTAATTGTTTTCTTCCAAATTTAGGCCTATTTAGATAAGTAGGGTTTATGTTAACCATGAAAATATATTAAATAGGTAAAGTTGGTAAAGACACTTCTTTCTAGGAGTGAGTAGATATCTTAAGGGGTGTGTCCAAGCTGAAAGCAACACTTAATTTGGACTTGAGGTTGTAATGTATAGAAACTAACAACTATACAAGAGAGTGCAACCGGTTTAGAACTGTGTTAAGTTTCATGACTTCTCAAAGAAGAATACACTCATGTAATGCTGTAAGTCAAGATGCAGAGTTAAGGTCCAGTTAGAGCATACCAAAGGAACTCGATGGAAGAGTTTCTACTTTAACTTCACTTGACGGAGGTGATTCTACTTGTGCTTTTGATGGCCTGACATGCTGTGGAGAAGAGGAACTTGCACCATGACTGACTGGAGACTTCTGGTTATCATCTTGAGGTAATTCAGTTCTATCAATTACCTCACTATCCTCCAGCAACTTTCTTTGGGCATATTGCCTAGAAGGTGATGGTTTTGGAGATTCAAAAGCTTTAGATATTCCACCTACCCAAGACCAAACTGCATCCCTATTCTCAAGTGTCCACAGAAGCTTAAGACCATAGACAAAGATACGCTGACAATTATCAGCGATTACGACATTATATCCATCATCATCACTTGGGTCAGATCTTGTATGGTCATCACTTTCACTCCCATTTTCAAACTCGGATCTCACATATGTCATCTCGAGATTTCTCCTACCAGCTTCTTGCCATGCTAACAACCTATCAGGGTCTGCTTTTGGGGCTTGCCTTCTGATTGTAAAGTAATCAGATGATAAAAGAAAACCATCATCACGCTGTCTCTCCGTGCTGCTGTCATTAGATGACCTTTCTGTTGATGCAGATTGTGATGTTTTCCTAGTCATTTTAACTACTTTTGCAACACTGCTATTATCATCTCTATTTATAAATGCCTTAGGCATGTGGAGGTCAAGACCCTGGTATACAAGATCAAGGGTGTCACGTTTACTCTCAAATGTGTATTTTTGCTTCCCCCTGCCATAATAAAGTTCATATTTTAACTTATTCATAGAAAATGTCAGCCCCTTAGCTGGGTCATCATCGTCTAAAGGCATATGCTTTATGCATGCTGGTGTTGCATCAACTCTGAACATGAATTCTGTCATCACCTTATCTAATGACAGATTGCCAGATCTAGGAAATCTTGGAATTCCAAAACGTGGCCACCTAGAAAAAGACCGCAATTTGTGAGGCGGATAATAATTTAAGCTCCAGAATTTCAGTACCCATGCCAAATCATGAGGACCGAGTTTCAGTGTTGGGAAAACTGACAAGCTGTCAGGCTTCATTGCATCACAGCCAGCTGCATCCAAGACACCCTGATCACCCACAGAACATAAGTTTGATAAATTATCATGCATAGGAATCGATGGCCTAAGCAACAGATTCCACCTTAGTGACAGAGAAGTTGATCTAAACGGGTCATAAACTTTTTCACGGGGCACTCCTTCACTGGGAAATGCAAATAGATAATGGTTTAGAGGGTTTCCAGAATCACATTCCCACTCCATTATCACTTCAAGACTAAAGGCCGGGGCCTCTATGAAAGTAGAGGAAAAACCAGATGGATACTTTAGATTGGAGTTCTTCAACAAGCCCTCCAAGCTGCTCAGTAGAATCTTGAAATCTTTTGCAAAACAATAAACACGACCATCTGACTGCTGGAGTTCCATATACCCAGATCTTATCTGAAGCTTGTCAGATTTTTCATATGGATCAGTACTGGCAAGAATATTCCATTGGGACTCAGAAAAATATAAGGAGGTGTTTCCATGAATGTAGTTTCTCATTTCATCCCACCAAGGCAAGCTCTTTTCCTTTTTCGGTGGCGGCGGATCCGGACTTGGATTTCTGATGCTCAAATTGGCCCTACGCAGGGCCACTGTGAAAGCATAGCTAATATCAGCAAGAGCTGGTTCAAAACCCACTCCATAGGAAATTTCCGCTTTCTTAAAATGTAAGGGTAAATCAGAGTATGTTTTCATTGGTGGAGTTGTCCCACTAGCAGAACGGAGCAAGCGGACCTTCCTCCATCTCCCAATGTATACATTTTGGTGGATTTGGGGCTGAAAACAAGTTGCCTGCACCCAACATTGACAAAAAGGTTAAGTTTGTGTCAACGAATCTATTATTGAAATTCAAAGCATTTAAAACAAACTAAAATTGACTCTCAAGAGTCAAATACAATAGAATGAGGAATATAATGGCGCTTTAACACAATACTACAATATAAAAGGAGCAAAGTTAAACATAGATATTCAAATTGGTAATGCTATCTCAAGTGGAGGCTTACCAAATTGACAATTTTCCAATGCTAACTTTCAGAGTGTAGCATTTCAGTGATTAGTGATTTCATGTGGGAAAAACTTGATTGTCTCCTCCAGTACGGAGACTAGGTAGAATTTTACAATGATTACATGTTAAAAGTTTCATGAACTGCTGATTCTAGAAAAGATTGTACAAAACTACAACAGCCAAATCAAATCAATCAAATCAAACCTAATCAGTCTAGATTCACTCAAAAAAAATCTTCAAACTTCCACTCAAGATGGTGTATTCATGTCATTGGTTCCAAGCGTGTAACAAGTGTCCGGTCTGAATGCCTCTAAGTTTTCGTATGAACATCAGCTACTTGGCTATATGAGGTGACAACCAGCCGTAACTGCATCTCCTTATTCAATCGTGTCGAATAAAATAAAAGATACCTCCATATAAAAAAATATATATATATATATATATATATATGTTGTGAAAATAAGATCAGTAATATGAAAGGAAACTTGATAGCATATATCTTTTCATCTCTTTGACTTACCTAAACTCATGGAGAAATTGTTTTCCTATAAGTCGCGATAGTCATAGCCTTATTTTTTATTCTTCCAAGATATTAGATTTCCTCTCATCATAATACAGACACACAGTATCCATAAGTAGATCATCTATTCAGCAAAGAACTTGCCTAATCAACGTATGAACTTTGAACAATGTGTGAGTAACCTTGTCTTCAGATAACAATCCTCACCTTTTTATTTTGAGAAGGGGATAACAATCCTCAACTTAGATCCCCTTTGACATGAGAATGTGATTACAATATCCCAGTGGTCACAACATGAAAACTGAAAAACTTAAGAGGAAGAAAAATGAGTGAATGTGCGACTCTGAGATAATTTAGCTTACTTATATACCACTCTGGAATCTGTAAGGATTTCAAGTGACTCACCCAGATCAAGAACAAGTTATACATTTTTTTGACAAAGAAGAACAAGTTATACATTGGTATACATAAGATGGTTATTGTGGTTCTAATCTGACATGTATGCTTCTTCTGGTATGCCTGCAATGCCTAACATGGAGCTTGCTAACTCAACTCCCAAAAAGTACTTTAATCTATCTAAATCTTTAGTCTGAAAGTGGCTGAACAAAATGCAGCTTGAGTTGATAAACTCATCCCAGTCATTGCTTATGACAATGCTGTTAACATACACCACTCACCACTTGAACTACCAAGGTTGAGTTGGAGCCAAATCTATTTTGCATAACATGGTATCGTAGCCACACACATCCCTAATGCATGGCTACCTAATGTTGGGCCACCCACATTATGTTTCACATGTCCAGCCCTGAGCATTCAAGACTAGTTATTCAAGACTAAGCATTCCACATTGGTTGAAACTACGGACTATAACCTCTGTATATGGTCTTCGATGATTCTCACCACTTGAGCTAACATTTTAAAATTGAATTAGTCTCGAAGTCCATTGCACAAACAAATACATTTATTAATCATGACTGTGAGAAATATTAGGGGAGAATATTATTGAATTGTTGTCTAAATTATTACATTGAGACCTTATTTATAGGTACTATATTAGACTCCTTTTCCAACTAGGATACTATAATACAATCCTTTTCCAAATAGGATTCTATACACTATTGTAATTCCTATTCCTATTCTAAGTAGGAATGTATTTACCTATTCCTATTCTAACACTCCCCCTCAAGCTAGGACATACACGTCATATGTACCTAGCTTATTACAAATGTAATTAATACGAGGATCGATGACGGGCGTGTTGAGATATCAACAAGTTGATCTTCCGGCTTCACAAAATTAACAGTCAACCTCAATGTCTTAGTCTTCTCATGCAATTCCGGGATTGCATTGTTAAACTTCCCAAACCAAGCTTGAGAAGATTGTTTCAAACCATAGAATGATTTACACAATCGACATACAAAGTTATCAGACTCCCCCTGAGCAACAAAATCAGGTGGATGCTCCATAGAGATTTCTTCCTCGAGATCATCATAAAGAAAAGCATTCTTAATGTTCAACTGATTAAAAGGTCAATGGAGAATGACAATATGGATCATCTCGAAATTACTCTAAGAAAGTCGCTTTAAAACTTCTCAAAACCTGCTTATGCACCAAATTATTAGATTTGATGGCTAAAAATGGTCACAAATTGAGAAATAAAATTATATGAGAAGGGTTGGAATGATGACACGACCCGACAGAGAAGAGAATTATATGGGTAGGGTCGGAATGATGGCACAACCCTACTGGAAAATAGAAATTATATAGGTAGGATCATATTGACGACATGACCCTATTGCAAAAGAAAAATTGTATGGATAGGGTCGGAATGATGGCACGACCCTAAGCAAACTAGATTTGATGAGTCACCGAAAAGACGAATGGAACTATGCAAATCAAATCTGAGTCACCAAAATGGACACAGTGCTATGCAACTCAGATATGAGAAAGTAGTTCGAAAAATTCACGGTACTACACAAATTGAATATGAGTAGTCTGGAGAGATGCACGTGCTACACAAATCGAATATGAGAAAGTAGTCACCGGAAAGATGGTACGGTGCTACACATGATAAATATGAAAAAAACAGTCACCGAAAAGCTGATACGGTGCTGCCCAAATTAGAAATAAAAAAAAAAGTAGTCACCGGAATGATGGCGGTGCTACACAAACACTGAAAGATATGGGGTTGACACAAAAGAACCCTAGAAAGACACCAAAAATTGACAACTTGTTTGATTGAATTTTCTTCCCTTGAATATGAGAATCATATATATATCACTAACCCTACTTTGTTAACATAACTACTGGCCAGACGGGCAGCATATGTAGGTCATAGCCGCCCGCCGGCAGCGGAAGCTCTTTGATTTTCTACCAGGACCGTAGAAGCTCTGATACCATGTGAGAAATATTGGGGGAGAATATTATGGAATTGTTGTCTAAATTATTACATTGAGACCCTATTTATAGATACTATATTAGACTCCTTTTCCAACTAGGATACTATAATACAATCCTTTTTCCAAATAGGATTCTATACACTATTGTAATTCCTATTCCTATTCTAAGTAGGAATGTATTTACCTATTCCTATTCTAACAATGACAAAAGAAAATCTTATGGTCATATAAGAAATTAAGAATGGGGAAATCATTATATTAAGGACACAAAAAGAAAGGAAATGATGGAGGTTAAAAGAGGAGTTTACTTCATCGCACCACAGTTCAGGGGCATATGTATGAAGAGTGTTCAAGGGCATGTATTGGACAGGTCGGTGAGCAATCTCAAAGGGAGTTTGGTAAGATTGACCAACGTTTTTATCAAGTCAACAGAGAATTTTGGGTGATCGGGGAAATTTTAACCCATCTTCAAACAACAACATGCCCAGTGAAATCCCACAAGTGGGGTCTGGTGAGGGTAGAGTGTACGCGACCTTACCTCTACCTCATGGAAATAGAAAGGATGTTTCGAAAAGACCCTCAGCTCAAAAGCAGCTAACCCATCTACAGAAAGTTCAATTTTTTCTTGTAACTGAGATTTCCCCGGACTAATAGGGCCAGTTCGAAACTCGCAGGATAATACTCCTGTTCTGCTATTCCCCACTTAAATACCAGTCATATACCCATGATAAGCTCTAATTCTATGGTGTGTGGTTAACCCACACATCACGTGTTGTGCTCTTTCCACTAGACTAAATCCCTGGAGCGTCAGGAGGTTTAACTTCTTGATCATACCTTAGATATTAATTCATCTAAAAGCAGCTATAGAGTGCAAAAGAGGCGTCAACATGCTTTCCAAAAGGGAAACAAAAAGTGTCAACAGGACAAAAGCATGTTACATCAAACTTCTTCATTCAAGTTATACTATTAACATCGTGAAGCGCAAGGTGGTAGTAACTGCACATCATGTTTGTCTAGTTGAGTTATGGTTCATGGCACACAACTATGATTCTCACTTAGTTGATTGTTCAAGTGATCATAGTTTCTATTTAAGCCACTTATTTGAACGAAGTTAACTCACAGTAATCTAATCTCCAATTGTATTCTCTAGATGTTAAACTACGCAATTTATTTTACTCCAGCAAAACCTGCTGCAGAATTCAGACGATAGTTAAGGCTTATAACACAAATAATGTGCAAAATATATACATAAACTTGACCCATATATTATTAGTAACTGGCATATTATTTAAAACAAACAGAATCCTAAGATTTTCAGTTTTTTGTGCCATGGCCTATTCCATGTAGAATGGGGAAAAAGAGATTGAGAAATAAAGGTAAAGCTTGATTATCCCCGTAAGTTTGGATGGAAATAATTTATACTGATGGCATATATAGCAACTATTAAACTGCTATATTTGGCAAGATTACACTTCTAATCAACACATAAGAATGACAATCAAATCAAAGCAAATCAACCTAAATCAATACAAATCATGTAATAATCTCAACACTCTCAAACCAGTTTGAGATATTTAGAAATGGATTTTGGGTCTAACTCAACCTCAAAAACTAGCTCATGAGGGAAGAACAACCCTTTTCTTCCACCAATATCGGGAACCTTAAAACTCCCTTGCACGTCCAGGACAATATATCTGGAGTTGGACAACATAATATAATGAACCAACATTGAGTACACCAAAAGCAGAAATGAATCTGACTATGATATCATGATCCACATCTTAGGAATGGTGACAGATTCATGGGTCTTGTTAAAACATATTAGATGTTTCTAAGAAATACAAGAAAATATTACAGATATGCTTCAAACTACCAAAAGTCTGAAAGTTCAAATATTCAAGGGTGAAAAGAAAATCTACACAAGCCCAAAATATGTAAATAGATTTTAAGGCTTGGATAAGAATTATAACTAAGGAAACTTACCTAAATATACCATAACTAGAAAATATTTACCATTTATGGCTAAGCATTCTATATTACATATATAATTCACTTTTAATACATAATGCAGAATTTTTTATCAAAACAAGCCAAACACATTTTAAGACACTTATAATACATCTATATTGCATGTAAAATTACTTTTGTACATGTTGTACTACACTTATATATGCATAATTCGTTTTTAATATATAGCGCAGTTTTTTAACCAAAACAAGTGTAATACATTTTGACACATTTATAATACATATGTACTACATATATAATTCACTTTTAATACATAATATAGTTGTTATAATGGTAAATATTTTCTAAATATGGTATATTAAGATAATAAATAAAAAAATATGTTTTAAAAAATAGTAAATATTTTATAAAAGGAACTCAAAAAGGTAATTATCTATTAAAATAAAACAGAATAGTTTTTAGCAGCGGTAATAGATTTTGTTTTTTAATAAGGAGCAATGCCGCAATGGTAACAGATTCAATAGTTTTATTTGAACATATTGGATGGCTTCCCATTTATTTATTTTTTGATAAGCCCCAACTTGGTTCTCACATCCTTCAGAGAGAAATGATTTGTATAGACAAAACAACAACAACATACCCAGTGGAATCCCACAAGTATGGTCTGGGAGGGTAAAATGTACGCAGACTTTACCACTACCTCATAGAGATAGAGAGGCTATTTTCAAAAAACCCTCATCCAAAAAATTAAGCCCCATAAGCAGAAGATACTAGATATGGAAAAAAAAAAAGAGAAATGATTTGTAAAGGTTACACAAAAATGCAAATAGTTCTTGTGAACATATTTTCATTAAAACATTTGTTTAACAGTTCGAAGATGGAAAAAAAAAGGAAAAGAACAATGATCCAACCTGCTGAGCCAGTATAACACGTCCTTCACATCTTCCCGAAGTTGCAGCAAGAAGTGGATAGGTGTAATTTCTTATCCCCACAACAAGGGAACCCGTATGCAAATTGATATTACTACCATATAATCGTGAAAATGGGATGTTATGTGCACGACATACTGGATCAAGCTTTTGCAGAATCTCTATCATCCCAGAATCACCTCCTTCAATTTTTGTCAAACTTACATCCAACTCTGTAGCAGAAACTGAAAAGAGAGAACTCCTGGCAGTGCTAGGCTTAAAACCCCCTTGAAACCCTTCACTACAAGCCCCTGATCCTTGTGATTGCACAAGCTTTTGGCATGCCTGGTAGTACGACCTGAATGACTGCTTATAGATCTCCTCTTGGAGTTTCTGAACGGCTGAAGTGTCCTCCAAATCAATATCTTCTCCATTGAAATGGACTTTACCATCTTCAAGAGAATCCTTTCTTTCTGCAATACCACGAGATTTGCTACCTTTTGAAATGAGCTCATCAATAAAGTTTAATCTGACAGCTACTTCACAAGCCTCCTTCTTCAAGAGCTGATAATGTTCGTCAAGCCATCCCTGTATAGGTTGTTCTTCAATATCAGCAGTGAGTTTCTTTATGCAAAATCTAACTCGTCCAATTTTTGAGGTACTGGTCTCTTTAGCTTTTGATTTCTCTTCCTTATTGGGAAACAAAAGTTTAGTTTTTGCAGCAGTAACAAGCTTTAAAGCTCGAAGCATTTCCTCAACAGAATCATCGATGGCCCGCAATTCCAACCTGTATGGCATGCATATGTGGACATCAAGGGCTTGAATAACCCAATCCCATGTTGTGCCTATCTCGTGTTTTGAAGTTGGTGCACTTCTAGAAGCATTTGGAATGCGAGAGACTTGCATTCTGCTACTTCTAAATATTCTTGCATTATTAAATTTGAGCATTAACCCTTCAAGAAGCACACCGATCCGAGCATTTTCAGAAAAGATTGACTGCACCTGGACAGTCATCTCTACACCATCTCCAACTTCTGCAGATATGTTAAGCATTTCGACATCAATAGCAAAGATGGATTCTCTTTTCTTGCATTTTTCCAGCGGCACCGACTCCATCGAAGTCTCATTTCCCTGTCCAGTTACTTTCAGGTCACCTTTAGCAAGTTCCTGAAGCTTCAGATCATGCAGGAGTAATTTTAAGTGTAGCCCAAGTTCAAACAAAGCTATATGCACATCAGGCTCCCATCTGACTGATATATCAGTGGCACTAAAGAGAGAGCACACTGCAATCTCTTTAAGACCACCAGATCGTCTCACAAACTTTGCATTCTGCATGTCAAGCAATGTAACTCTTGCTCCAGGGAAGTTACTGTCTTCCAAATGTTCTTGATAAATTGATCTTGCTCTTTCAAGCTCCATTTGTGTAGATTGTTTCTCCTTGTTCATGGATAGATTTAGGTGGAAAATATCAAGGGACAGAGAATACTTGAGTTTTTTAAGTTCACCTGGAGTTGTAGGTGTTATAGTTGCAGTGCGGGGCGTGCCATCAGCTGAAACACTAACTACAATTCGACCTCCCTGAGATCCATAATTTGCACGTTTAGGATCAGGAACAACAGAATTTTCCAAACCCACTTCTCCACAAACATTTAGAGAGCATTTTTCTAGATTGAATTTGATAAGTTGAATCCCCTTCCCTGATGGCTTGGATGATTTTGTCACCCGGTTGTGTGGTTTCTTACCAGAACCAGAAAGACTCTTCAATAAGCGCTTGAAAGACAAAGCTGAAGACATCATAGACCCAATACGCCTGAAGGTTAAGTGAACACCCATCCCAGTAACATCAACAGAGAGAACTGTTTTATACTTGAGACCATCTTCAGGTGAATCCGTATCTTTCTTGCCCCAGTCAACACTGATTTTTGCTATATAAATAAGTGAACCCATGTTTGTTTCAACCCCAAATAGACTTTCCTTTAAGCATTCTCGATATTCATCTGACATGTTCAGATTAAATTCACCAACTTCCATGTGAACCACTGTGCCTGTACTAGATATATTATTGGCAAAGACATGTGATGACTGTGAACAACCCTGCAATGAAAAAGAATATGACACAACTATTAAAAACAAAAGGCTGAAGTAATTACAGATACAAGCTGAACAGTTAACTATCTGTGCTTATTCTGATGTCTAACTTTTAAAAACTCGCAGGGAAACAAAAATTCATTGTCAAAAGGGAAGAACGAAATTTAAGAGTATCATGCCCTCAATTACATAGAAAATACCCAAAAATAATCAACTCGAGCAAAGTTCACAAGCTCCTTGTAAGTTGAGAAGACATAAGTTGTTGGAAAGAATTGAGAAGACAAAGATACAGATGATTTTTGAAAAAGAAGAGAAATAGTCGGGAATCAATAAACAAGCAATTAACAAGGGTAAAAGATGTGGATAAAATGTAAAAGGGGTGTACATGATAGATTGGAGAGCCATTCAAATCATAGAGCACTACAGTCATTTCAGGGGCTGAAATAGTGGAGGTCCACATGAATGTTTTATAATCAGATGAGTGAGATCTTTCAGATTTAGTACTTTCTCCTCGAAGAACTGTTTTCTTTTTTCTCAAAGCATGAAGGCGCATCCACGGATGTAATCTAGTCATCACCACGTTGCACTGAGTACCTCCAAGCTTGACATCAACTTCTGATCTGATGGGTGAAGCAGGCTGTAAAGTAAAGCATCCTAAACAATTAAATAGATACAAGGAAAAAGTAAACATAAGCCTTAAAAAAAAATTAACGCCATCAGGAAAGCATCATAGATGATACAGCATCAAATGACAACATGCTATGAAAAATACCAGTTCAATTAGCAGTCTGTGAACCAAATAGATTTAGTCATGTGTAAGTAGATACAAGGCTAAAACGTGTTGGAGCCCTTTGGAACCTGAGGTTTAGGAGGAACTTTCAACAGTGAGAGGTGGCAGAATTCTGAAGCCTGACTGAATTAATTCACAAACAAGGGAGGCATGATGAATGGAGGAAGGCAAAGAATAACGGTGAGTTGTCTGTTAAAAAGATTATTTGAATTAATTCACAAACAACACAGGCATGATGATTAGAGGAAGGCAAGGAATAATGATGTGTTGTTTGTTAATAAATCTTGACTGAATTGAGGATAGAATTATCATTAGTGTCAAATGCTGGATATCAAACTTTCTATCTTATGGTGGTACACTCCAATTGATCAAAGAAGAATTAAGCTAAATAGCGCACACCAAACCACTAAAACTAAACATAGCCGGCTGATGTATAATATATGCATAATCCATGTATCTTATGTGTATAATCGGGCATAACCAGAGTATAAACTATGTCAATTGGCTAGGAAAAGCAATGAGGAAATCTAGTTAGTTATTTGTGTGAAGACCCTTGATCAAAAGTGTTTTTCTTTTAAAATTTAGATGTATTAGGCCCAAGTCTTCTTATTGCCTAAGAAGATATTGTCCTTGATTACCAGTGTTTGTCAAAACTTCCGGTGCTGGAAGTAACAAGTACTCAAGTAGAGCAATGGTTACTCTATCTCAACCTAAGTCTACTGGTGACACAAATGTACTGAACTTTTTCCTAGAGGGACTAAGCTGCAATTTGTAAGCTTGTATGGGCTGTGGCTAAGAAAAAAGAGGCACTACCATGAAATTGATCCATCACTTTTATATAAAAGGAAGAGGCTTATCTGATATTAGCTCCGCTAAACAAGCTAGCTGGTTGGTATGAAAAATCTTTCATGCTAGAGGATGGCTAAATGATACTGAAAATATAAACAAATTTTTGGATTTTCTGGGTAAAGTCAGTATTGAGAGAATTACAATTCTGTACTTCCTCAATATCCAAAGGCTCCATGGAAGAGATTGATCTTAAATAAAGACCTCCTACCTAGGTATCACTTTGTGTTGTGGCTGGCATTACACAACAAGTTATCAACAGTTAATAAACTCAGTAGATGGGGCATTCAGATAGCCTCTGAATGTGTCCTTTGTTAATCAGATACTGTGGAATCTCATTCATTTGTTCTTCAACTGATCCTATTCTAGGTAATTTGGCAGACACTACTTACTTGGATGAGCATAAATAGACAGCTTACTTACTGGGACTCGGAGGTACATTGGCCATCTTATCTACGAAGCGGAAGAGCTACGACTATGATCCTGGTATTCATCTTTGTTGCTGTGGTATACCATATTTGGATAGAAAGAGACAGCCCAAGATTTACCCAGGTGGCCAAGGATAGCACTGTTAAGAGTCAGAGATCATTGTGCAATTACATACTGTGGGGCAGCAACATACAAAATGGAGGGGCATACTAGAGAAACTCAACAATTCTCGCTGTTAGTTGTTCTATAATCCCTGATGTAAAATGCCTCGGACCCTTCCTAGAAAGTGCTGAGTTCATTAAGTAGTCCAAGGATTACGTACTCTCTTTTTATTACAGTTTTTCTTCTTTGGTTTTTTTTGTGGGGTTTATCTCTAGAGTCCAATGAGTTAGTTATGTAAATTGTTATACTTGGTTAAATAAAATTTTCAGTTTAATCAACAAAGAGCCTGAGTAAATTAATTTACAAGCCAGGCAGGCATGATGAATGGAGGAAGAAATGAAAAACTGTGTTGTCTGTTAAATCATTTTTTAATAGGCATAACTTGTATGGGGGTAGTTATAGTTTCGTAGAGAGCAAAAGAAGGGGGGAACTATCAACAAGATTATGAACAATCTGAGAATTCAAATTCTTCCTATCAGTTCTAACAGATCGCCTACATCCCCTAAAAAAGTTCGTTTACACCAAAAATAGGAAAGACAACAGTTCATCTTGATCTTCGAACTGTCTAGGGTTTCTTTCCTTCCAGATTGCCCACTAAATGAAAGCTGGAATGGCTTCCCACCAGTCTTCATCTCCCATTCTTCTGCCAATCCTCTTCCAGCTATTACGTAGATCCAAAGTATTTTTTGGCACAACCCAATTCACCCCTTGAACACAAAATAACATGTGCAGATTTGTGGTTGTCTTGCAGTGGATGAAAAGATCGTCAATATTCTCTCCATCATTGCGCAGAGAAGGCATCTTGAGCAAAGCTGAAGATCTCTTCTTTGTAAGTTTTCTTGTGTTAAGCATGCTCTCATAACTACCAACCAAGCAAACAGGAAAACCTTCAGGGAAATTTTGTTTTTCCAATGAGTTTCCAGGGCCAAAGAACTGTGAGAAAGGTTCTGTAATTGAGATTAAAGTATGCTTTTGACAGTGAAAATGCCCTTGTCGCGTAAAGTCCATTTACACTTGTCTGAAGATTCTGAGTCTCAGCGGAGATGTCAACAATCTGAAGTAGAGATGAAACTGTTGATTTTCCAATCATTGAGTGCTCTCCTGAAAATTAAAGTTCAGACTTGTTGGGACCAGACTTGGTAGACAGTTGCCTCTTTTGGGGAACTAACACAGTAAAGATCAGGGAAAAGGTGTATAAGTTTGCTCTGTCCATTCCAATGATCTCCCAAAAGGAGGTCTTTTGCACCATCGCCCACCACTATGCTGGTGTGATTCTTAAAATTTGGCTAGAGATTTCTGATAGTTCTGCAATCGCTGTAACCATATGGTTGTTGGTTTCCTTGGTAGCCCAGTGGTTCAACTTATCATATTCCTGGCTAACAAATCCTCTCCATAGGGATATAGCTTCAGAACTAAATCTCCAAGGCCATTTCTGAAGCAGACTTTAATTCTGAAACTTGAGATTCTTGACCAAATCAGCCTGTTTTTTACTGAGAGTTAGGTTGTCGCATTTTGATCAGGTTAAAACCTTTCTTCTCTTTGTTGCCATGCCATAGGAAGTCTCTTCCAAAGGAGGCAGGTAAGGACGTGGATCATATTTTACTAATTGCAAAATATCCATGAGGTTATGGTGGGATATCTTTAGATGGTTTGGCATCACTTTGGGAAATGCCAAGATCAGTGAAGGAGTTGATATTTAGCTGGAAGAATGGAGCAAGAAGAAGGCACAAAGTTTGGAATGTTACCACTCTTGCTTTAATGTGGGTCATTTGGAAGCGCGAAATAGGAGAGCTTTTGAAGGGATGGAGATGAGCTTTGCTCAATTGAGTAGTACTCTCCAATCCGTTGTTTAATTTTGGTGCACCCATGTACTTCCTGGTTGTATAGAGGATTGGTGTCTTTGAGAGAGAATCATATTTTGTAGATTTCTCCTTTCTTTGGTATACTTGCATGCGGCCAAGTTGGAATTGTTAGTATCAATGAATTTTACTTGATCCAAAAAACAAAAAAATCATGTCTTCCACATTTAAGGGGATAGGGAATAAGGACATCGTGTAAGTGAGGAGGGCAATCCAAGACTGAGTGGATCAGGGTCGGTCTCTCACCCAAGGATAAGTATTGTGGTTTCCATCTAGCCAGCTTCTTATCACATCTTACCATCACCTCACTCCAGACATCATATGATTTACCCGTGGCATCGATAGGCATACCCAGGTATTTAGTGGGCAAAAGGCCCTATTGAGAACCCAAAATTCCAACTAGAATATGCAGATCAATGACTTAGTTGACAAGGTAGGTGAAGCTCTTACTCCAGTTGACATGAAGACTTGAGAGAACTTCAAAAGGAGGGAGGATGGTTCTTAGATGTCTCATCTGCTCCACCTCGGCATCACAGAAGACTAAAGAGTCATCAGCATATAGCGGGCGTGTGAACTCATGTTGATATTTGTATTGCAAGTGATAGCAAAACCTTTGATCCATCTCTCTATGTTAGCAACTCTGGTCATATGATTTCGGCCCTTCATAGCAAGGACAAAAAGGAATAGTGACAAAGTCACCCTATCTCAGGCCTCTATGTGAAGGAAAGAAACCTTCCAGACTTCCATTTATCAGAATGGAAAATTTTAACACTTCAGATGTATCGCGTTAATCCACTCATCTCCAAATCCATATATTTGAGAATCTTCAAAAGGAAAGCCATATTTACATGATCAAAAGCCTTGCGATGTCAAGTTTGCAAAGGATCCCAGGTCTTTCTTGTTTAGCTCTAGAGTTCACCAATTCGAAGAGTGTTGCATCCATGATCTGTCCACCCTTAATGAAAGTAATTTGATGTTCAACAGTGAGGTTTCCATAACATTCTTCAACCTCTTCGTGATAAGTTTGGAGATGATCTTGTAGACTCCACCAATAAGGCTTATAGGCCTAAAGTCTTCTAACTCTTCTACCCCATGTTTCTTTGGAATAAGAGCTATAAAAGTGACACTGAAAGATCTCTTTAAAAACACATTTTGATGGAAATTTTGGATGGGTCGCATCAAATCATCTTTGACGGTTACCCAACAAGTTCTTTAAGAAAAACATTGTGAATCTATCAGGGCCTGAAGCTTTTTCCAGTTGCACATTGACTTTGACTGATAATTGGAGTCACCTCAGCTTCAGAGAAAGGTCTCGGGAGCCAAAGTTGTTCTTCTAGAGAAAAATCTTGGGGCAGCTCATGAGATTCTTCAGCTAAAGCATTGTAAGACGCAAAAGGAGACACAGGATGTGAGATGCTGTTCCACCAAAATTTCTGGGGGTTGTGTGGAGAGAGAAATGGGAGAGATTTGAATCTCCTTTGTTTTTGAGAAATAGCATCTTATCCTTTATTTTCGTTGGGTGCACCCGTGAAGTAAATATGTATATACATGTTGGTCGAGAAAACCACTGATAGACACCTTATATGTAAGTTCTTTATTTCTTTATTTTTTCAGTTATAAGTGGCAATTTTATTCATCTTCTAAACAGTACAGTTTGAGCTGAGGGAGTTTACAAAAAGTTACTCTAATCCCTAATCCATTTGTGAGATAGATAAGCTAAACCAGATAAAGGAAATGAAGTAAATGCACTAAAAAGGCATGGATACCAGAGTCATACATAGGTATTAGGCATTGAGAAAGTAATAAAGACAAGAAAAGGCATATACAGTAGCCATATGATTGGCTGTTCGCTCGAGAAAACTACTGATAGACACTAATCCTTACATGTAATTTAAGGCATTTAGCAAATAATATAGACAAGAAAGTGCATATACAGTAACCAGACCCAGACCCCGACCCCGACCCCGACCCCGACCCCAGGAATCATTTAATAAGTTTTGAGCATGAGGGGAGGAGGGATGGGTGATTCTCAAATAATGCTAAGTGTAGGATAAGGCACAAACAATGGCCAAGACCCCAATCCTAGGTATCATCCAACACATTTGAAGGGTAGGGATGGAGGTTGGGGTTAATTATCCAATCATTATTACTGCAGTATCAAAAATCCAAGAACCTCGGTTCAGAGGACAAGAGTCTGTCCAAGTTGGCCTCCTAAAACATCGAACGAAGCAACTGTACCGCTTTGCATTTTGTTCTGTGCAGCAATTACCAGAAAATAGCACAAGAGCGAATAGAAAATGATTTTGACAAAGTAAAATTATCACACACCTGAAGTGGAATATATACAGAAGAGACAACATCAAGTTTTAATATCTCCACAACTGATATGTCACCATCTTTCAGTAGCTGCAGTATAAAAAGTCATTTTCATTTTATAAGAATAGGAGAAACATCTGAGAAATAGAAATTTTAGCATAGAAAGTTGGAAACAACTGATGCTACAAACATACATGTATCTCACTGAACTCCATCTGAACATCAACTCGCGTACTTTCTCCAACATCTTCAAAGGATCGAGATTTTGTACCTTTCAGTTGGATGCCCATAATGTTATTCTCAACCATAAGACCCACTTCACGGTGCACAAACTTCATATCCAGTTTGGGTAAAACGAAGCTAAGCTATCAAACAAATACAATAATTATGTCAATCAAATTATAACTTCCTAAAATTCTTATGAAAAAAATATCTAACTTCACAATATCATGCTATGCAGTAAGCGCAAACAAAACTGGAAAACAACATAAGCAATTAGTTATAAATAGAGGTATCAAATTATAACGGTGGGTTGATAACATTTTCCTGCTGGGTCAAATTGGATTGGCACAACCCTGCATTTCATTGACGAGAAATGGGGACTTGGTTTGCCTGGCGTTGATAGAGCTGATACCCTAAACCATCTTTCTCCTTTGTTTACCATTCTCTGGCCCTTGGACACTAGGTAATTGACAAATTTATGTATTCTTTTTTTTTTCATTTGATGAATTAAAATTTATGTATTATGTTTATCAATGTTATGTTTTTTTGTCTGTTCTTTTTATGAATTTTATTTAGTTTATTCTATTCACCAAAAAAGTGTGATTACTTGCTTCCGGTATAATTACTAATTATATATACACACACATACCAACTACTAGATGGGCAAATATTTACAAGTAAATAGAATTCTTTGAGAAGAAAAAAAACTACACATTTGTACAATATGTGATAGAATTTGAACCCAAACCTTTTAATGGCTCGACTTATTTTACAAGGTTAATATCTTAGTTTATAGTTGAAATAGAAAGGAAAGGCTTGAAAAAAATGGAAGCAGGAAAGTAGTGTATTGCTATAGACTAAAAGGTACGTTGAACCAAAACAAGTCATCATATGATCCATTTGACATACTGTTGTTGACAAAGACTGTCACCAAACAAGAAATAAGTCTGACAACAAAAAGAAGACAAAGAAAGAAAGATATTGATGCAGGAAACAGCAAACAGAATTAATTTCAAACAAGGATGGGCAGTTGGCTATGTTATGGATGGGTGGGTCATGACATGTCCATTGATGTAACCCATTTTGATCCGCAAAAAATTCATGCAACCACCATTTGACACCCACCGCTACTTATAAAATTGTATAAGATTTAACTTGTGTCAAACATCAAAGGAAACAAGCAGAACCAATCAGCTATGGATTTTGCAAAGACAAAATCACTATGGCTCTGTGTCAGAATGACTCAAATCTTCCATCAGTTCAGAGCCCACACCTCCTTTTCAATGCCTTTCTATTATACTTCCGATCCCAGCAAATGGAGGAGCAAGTAATGGAACAATTGAGCTTTTCTTTTATACAAGGTAACATAGGAACAACTGAACTTATTGTTGAGCTAGTTATTCAGAGCTTACTATCCATATTGAGCCCACTAACATTCCAGGAAGCAATCATAACTCTCATTGATTGACAAGGAATTGAAGGAATTTCGACCAGAACGCTTTAGTTTAGGGAATCCTTGATGATTGCGCCATAGAATACCCTTGGAAATGGCTTTCAAGGGATTTAAACTTAGGCCAATGTGTGCCTGGTTGCCGGATGATTCATTGCTATATTTGCACATCCCTTTGGTTGTGTACCGCTAATGAAATTCCTCTCTTTTTGGCAAATTTGCAGTACTATTGAAACTTTCATCGTGAACGTGTAAATTGGGTGAAATTGGTTTAAAATGATATTGGAATATGAAACTTTATGAAAAATGGAACTTGGAAAATCTTATGGAAACTATCGGTAATTAAGGGATTTTGGTAGAAAGGTGATTTTAGCATGTTTGATAGTAAATTTTATTGTATTTATAAAAGATAAGCTCTAAGCATAATTCCAAGCAGCCCCTAGACACATTTCCGGGGTTACTCTACTTATAATTGATAAGCTCGAGGCTATTCCAGGTGTCAGTAGACATATTTCCGGGTTACTCTACTTATAATTGATAAGCTTGAGGCTATTCCGGGCGGCCCGTAGACACTCTCTGGGTTCAAATTTTATTGTTAATGAGATCGAGGTTATTCCCGGCGGCCCATGATTATCTTTCTGGGTTTACTATTTTTCATCATTCAAATTGCTTTTATACCTCCGTGCTTTGTGGAAAAGTGGTATCATTATATTTCGTGGTGTTTGGCTCTATTATTATGATTTATTGGTGTTTCCCTCGTACCCCATTGTTTAACTTAGAGTTATTCCTGTCTTTGTTCTTAATTAGTTACCATAGTGCTACTTATATTATATATTATCTTTCTGAGCTCAATTGTTCTATGATGCCTTCTGAGTACCCCGTGTTTTCGGTACTCGTACTGCACTTCTGCATCATTTTGATGCAGATCCCAGTTTGAGCCACCCTTAACGTGTGCCTAGTCATCCGTAGCACCCGGATAGTGGTGAGCTCCCGGCATCCAGAGCCTGCTGAATTCCTTCTGCTTTCTGATTGTATTTTGTTTTTTGGACAGTTAGATTACTCAGATTGTTTCTATATATTTTATCCGCTTTTGTACTTACTAGCTCCTCTCTATGGTTACTCCAGTGCCGATTTTGTCTTGCACTTATTTTCAGGCTTTTGGCATATTTTTGTATCGCATTACACCTCTCTGCTTGACCCAACTTCTTGATTATGATATTTCCACTTCCGCATATTACTATTTACTATTTTAGCATTAGCCTTTATTCCTAAATGTTCTTCCGCAAAACTCTAATGGGTTGTTTGGTATAAAGATGAATAATCCGGGGATTAGTTGGATTAGTAATGGAAGGATTTATTTTTTATCAGGTGTTTAGTTTATTGCTTCCCAGCTAATCTTGTGCTTGGTCTAAAACTCTACAAAAAGCTTCTTTCCAGTTATATCCTTGAATTATTATTAAATATTGAAATTTTCTATTTAATGTAATTGAGTCAAAGTAGATTATTTTGTTGTGGCTTTTAACTAGCTAAAAGAACGACAATTTTGTGGTCACGTTTACTATTTTCTCACTTGAATTATTTGAGGATAAAGTAATTATGAGCTTAATAAATTGATCACTCAAAAACACCAATTTTTTATTTAATAAGGATAGATCATCTATTTTTAAAATCGAAAAGATGGTAAACAATTATAAAAATGAATAAACCATCTATACAAATAAAACTTTGCAACTTGTAATTGTAATATGGAGTTTATATCTCAAAAGGTCACTCAACTTTGAGAATTTATCTTAGTCATTGAACTTTGTTTTGTATCAATAAAATCATTCGATTAAGTCTTTGTATCAACAAAATCACTAAACTAAATTAATTATCAAAAAAAAAATTGACTAAGCAAAATATTTTCATATATTATGTAAATATGAACCCATAAATAAATAAAATTTAAAATTTTGACATGGTAAATTTAATTTTTTTTTTTATATTATGCAAATATGAGCTCACAAATAAATATAATTTGTAAGCTAATTTATTCAAATAAATTTACTAAAACATAAAATCAAGAAAATTAAAAAAAAGTGTAAAAAAATTTGAGAGATATTTTTGTCATCCCATGGTATTAAATCTTATGTATTACTAATAGCACCAAATGGAAGATATTAGTTAATACCATGTAGGGTGTATTAACTAATACATGGATTAGTTATATATAGACCCGAAACTTCTACCAACAACAACAACATACCCAGGGTAAAATGTAAGCAAACCTTACCGCTACCTCATAGAAATTTCTACCAAACATAGTATCAAATAACACCATACATAATAGATGGATTGTTTCCCCTAATACCTCCTACCAAACAGCACCTTAATATTTTAGGGGATTGGCTTGCCTAGTCAGGGGTTTCGGTAGGCGCCATCATGTTCGGGTCGTGATAGGAACCATCTTGATCACTACCGGTGACAATGATATTGTCAACATAAACCACCAAAACATACATATATTTACAGCAAAATGTCAAGAAACACAGAGTGATCAACTTCACTATGAATCATGCCAAGCTCCTAAATTACTATGTTGAACTTCCCAAACCAAGACCGAGGAGACTGTTTCAGACAATAGAGTGACCAGCACAATCAACATTAAGGCTATTAGACTAGAATCCTTTACAGACCAAGTTCTATTTATAGACACTACATTATAATTCTTCTCCACATAGGACACTATATACAATCCTATTTCTATTCTAACAACTATTAAAATTATTAGAAGTTGAATTTCATTCCTATTTCCTCCAAAACAAGTAATAAGCTCAAGAACTTATTTAAATCAATCTATTATATAACCCAAAGACATGGAATTGAAGATAATTTGAGGAACTTAAATTTATTAAAAGGAAATAACGGTCTATGCATTACGTATCAAAGCCGGCTACAAAGGCTACTTCTTCCCTACTTCATCATGCACTATTTTATGGCATTTTTCATTAGTTAAATTCCTAAAGAGGGGGAACCATTTCTATAATTAAAGACTTTCCTTTCATATGATTGTACTTCCAACTTCTTTCTCCTAAATCATTCAAAAGAAAAGTTTAAAATGCAATTATTTCAAACCTATTCCCTAGAAAACTGAACTCTTCATAATAGACAAGTCAAACGTGACTTTGACAAGCACAAAGCTATAACGGACAAAACATCCTTATTTTTTATATGTAGCTATAAACAAAAAAAAAATATTGTCAAGCCTGCTGCAGAGGGTGAGGGTAGAACAATAACTGACCTTTTCAGGAAACATTGATGCATATTTCATAATAGCCAAATTAGCTGGGGGTTTCACTGGCTTTTCAGCAGTACCAGATTCCTTGACTGCCTGTGAAGCTACATCTGTAGAAGAAAAGGCATCTTCACCTTTCCTTTTAAGTAATAGCTCCTCATTCAAATCAATGGAGACATCACTGGTGGCAATCTCCACATTCCTAACAACCACTCCTGCTTCCCTAAAACAAAAAGGAACAGAATATAGTAGAGTAGTAACAATGCACAGGCAAGATCAGATAAAATCTCAAAATCTGCTTCTTTCATTATTTTTTATAACAAACAACAACATACCCAGTGGAATCCCACAAGTGGGGCCTGGGTCACAAGGTAGAGAGGTTGTTTCCTAGGAACCCTCATCTCAAAAACCTCTTTCATTATTTTTTATAAGTACAATAATTTAACCATTGACGAAACCCAGTTTACAATCCGTATACTAAAGCTTCTTTTATTTGAACACCCACAATTGCAAAGAGCTAGTTTGTTTTTCCAATATTGGGAGAAGCAAGCAAGCTACAATTCTAGTTTGCAGGAGAAAAGATCTGCAACAGGCACATATCAGATGTACAAAGCACAAGCAACAACAACATACCCAGTGAAATCCCACAAGTGGGGTTTGGGGAGGGTAGAATGTACGCAGACCTTACCACTACCTCATATCGGTAGAGAGGTTGTTTCCTTGAAACCCTCGTCACAAAAACCCATGAGCAGAATAAGCTAGATATGATAAACATGAAAGAAAGAGAAAGTGCACAGGAAGTAAATACGGGACAATTAACATACAAAAGGCAGATATATAGCATATAAAAGGCATACAATTAACAACTCCTTCCTATCTAACCTAGCCCGCTACTCCAATTCGCGATCTCCACTCCTTCCTATCTAAGGTCATGTCCTCGGTGAGATCAAGTTTCACCAGATCTTGCCTAATCACCTCCCCCCAATATTTCTTTGGTCTACCTCTACCCCTCCGTGTAACTCCCAAATCTAGCCTCTCACACCTCCTAACAGGGGCATCGTTACTCCTTCTCTGCACATGTCCGCACCATCACAGTCTCGCTTCCCTCATCTTGTCTGCTACAGGTGCCACCTCTAGCTTCTCCCGAATGGCCTCGTTCCTAATCTTATCACTCCTGGTGTGACCACACATCCATCTTAACATCCTCATTTCTGCGACCTGCATCTTCTGAACATGTGCATTTTTTATTGGCCAACACTCCACCCCATACAACAAAGAAGGTCTAACCACCATTCTGTAGAACTTACCTTTGAGTTTAGGTGGTATCTTCTTATCACACAATACTCCAGAGGCCAACCTCCACTTTGTCCAAGCCGCCCCAATACGATGTATGACATCATCGTTGATATCCCCACTACTTTGGATGATGGACCCCAGATACCTAAAGCTTTCCTTCTTGGGAATAGGGTGATCGGCAAGTCTCACATTAATGTCTGCTTCATCCCTCGCCACACTGAATTTGCATTCCAAGTATTCTGTTTTGGTCCTGCTCAGTTTGAATCCTTTGGACTCCAAAGTGTGTCTCCAAACCTCCAACCTATCATTAATTTTGGTCCGGGTCTCATCAATCAGTACTATGTCATCTGCAAACAACATACACTATTGGACCTCCTCCTGGATAGATCGCGTCAGCTCATCCATCACCAATGCAAACAGAAAAGGGCTCAACACAGATCCTTGATGAAGTCCCATCTTAACAGGAAAATATTCTGAATCTCCCCCCACCGTTCTTACCTGGGTTTTGGCTCCGTCGTACATGTCCTTTTTCACTCTAATATATGCCATCGGGACGCCTTTCACCTCCAAACACCTCCATAGGACATCCCTCGGGACTTTGTCGTAGGCCTTCTCAAGATCAATGAACACCATATGAAGGTCCTTCTTTCTTTCCCAATATTTCTCCACTAATCTCCGAACAAGGTGAATTGCTTCAGTAGTCGACCGCCCTGGCATGAATCCAAACTGGTTTTCTGAAATAGACACTACTTTTCTCACCCTCATCTCCACCACTCTTTCCCATGCCTTCATAGTATGACTTAACAACTTGATACCCCTATAATTATTGCAGTTTTGAATCACCCTTGTTCTTGTACAGTGGAACCATTGTACTCCTCCTCCATTCATCCGGCATCTTGGCAGTTTTCATGATAGCATTGAACAGTCTAGTCAACCACTCTATGTCATCCTTGACCATGTTCTTCCAAAAATCTATCGGAATCTCATCAGGTCCGATCGCCCTCCCTCTCTTCATCCTACTAACCGTCCTTCTAACCTCCTCAACTCAGAACCGCCTGCAATAACCAAAATCTCGATGACTCTCGGAATGAGCCAACTCACCCAGCTCAATATCACTATCTCCTTTTTCGTTTAAGAGTTTATGAATGTAAGCTTGCCACCTTTGTTTAATGGAAGTCAAATCCACTAACACCTCACCCTCCTCATCCTTGATGCACTTCACTTGGTCCAAGTCTCGAGCTTTCCTTTCTCTCTCTTTAGCAAGTCTATACATTCTCTTGTCCACGCCTTTATCACTTAGCTCCTCATATAGACGCTCACACGCTGCTGTCTTAGCACTCGTCACCGCCATCTTTGTGTCGGACTTAGTCGTCTTATAACTCTCCGTAAGCCTTTGTTTTTCATCCTCATCCCTACACTCCAACCACTTCGTATAAGCCACCTTCTTAGCTTTCACTTTGCCTTGAACTTCTTCATTCCACCATCAATCACCCTGACGTCCACCGAAGGGTCCTCTCGACACCCCTAGTATCTCAGAAGCTATCTTTCTAATGCAACCAGCAGTATTGTCCCACATATTATTCACTTCTCCGCCACTACTCCAAGCCTCTAAAGCACAAGCATAGTACAAAAATAGGCCCTATCAGATAAACCTTTCCAGCCCATCTATAAATTAAGAATTGGGGGTATATTTCCAGTGAATTTAAAATTTTGTCCAATAAAGCTTCAAAAAAAAATATGGTAGTTATAACCATAACCTGCTCTTCATCCAGCAAAGATAATAAATGCACATTCCATTGACGTGGGAGGACTTACGCCAAAAGAACCAAACTGGATGACTAAGTCACATTCATGAGCTATGTTCAATTGGAACTGTTGTTCATGCTTCAGGGCTCTAGCCAAAAAATTGACATCGGCATGTCATGCTTCTTAACTAACATGAGAAATTTATCATTATCCAATTCCTAGAATTTATGGACTTCTTAGTTATTTCCCTGCAAGTAATTTCTTGATTGACAAGACTAAATTTTAGTTGCTAAAACGGGATATTTAGAGTCCCCTTTTCCTAAAAAACTCTATCGGATCCATCTTTGTAGCTATAAATCTCTTCTGATCATCAATGAAAGTTTGCCTCTAACTTAATTTTTTCCCAAAGAACTTTCAGCATCGCTAAGTCAAGCCACTTCTAAGGTTCTCTCGTCATTTCCCTCTAGAAACTAAGCTTTGACATGATCAACGAAAAATTATTTCCCAACTCACACGGTCTTCTTTTATCTCAATGTAGTTGAATATGGTCAACAAACTGGAAACCCAGTACTCTGTACTACAATGTACGTTGTGAATCCAACTGCTGCTCTTTCTACAAATAAAGAATTTGGCAAAATTCTTTCTTAAGACTGACCAAAGATGATGTATTTTACATAAAGGTGGAAAAAGATCTTAAGCTGTTTTTGTCAATCATGCACAGTATAATCAGAAATAAGGCTCATCTTGCCTACATTAAGGCAGTTATAAATGAAAACCATTTCCCCTCTTAGGGAAATTTTTAGTCATATCAGGATGCTTAATGGAAATTTCCCTTTCGATCTTTTAGAGCTGTGGAAACTTTAATGACGGAGATTCTACTTGTTTATACATTATTAGCTATAAGACTAGTGCATGTGAAAAAGATAATAATTGAAAAGAAAAACCAATAACAACAAAAACAAAAAACAATAATATATGGACTAATAAATATGCAAGCATTGTTGTCATAACCTCATAACCATAGCATATGGGATAGAGTGGAGCATTCCTTTTTTTTTTTAATGAACTAAGGTGTTTCATAAGAAAAGCATCAAGAAGATGCAAATTACAAAAGCTGATTGCAAAAAATGGTTGTTTAGGCATTCCTAGAGGCTAAAGTTTAAGAGGCTGATATTTAACGTTATATGACTTCTGATGATTTGAGGGAACATATATATGATATATATACACACACATACTGTTAGAATAGGAATAGGAATAAGATATTTATCTACAATCCTACTTAGAATAGGATTAGGAATAGTAATAGTATATGGAGTCCTACTTGGAAAAGGATTGTATTATAGTATCCTAGTTGGAAAAGGAGTCTAATATAGTATCTATAAATAGGGTCTCAATGTAATAATGTAGACAACAATTCAATAATATTCTTCTTCCATATTTCTCACACATACATTATAGCTCGTTACTGGTCTTTGCACAAAAGCAGCTTCTTCATTTTTTCTTTTGGTACTATATTTACTGCAGTAATTTTGATCAAGGTAATGAAAATAAAATTCATACTACTTCCATTACAAAATTAGATATATGAGTAGGAACAGATTCTGTAATAGCACATACCAAAACTGATGGATAAATGTTCAGATGGGCATATATTATTTTTAAGTATTCAAAGTGCGTTATGGTGAAAAAAAGAACACGTAGATATAGAGATGTTCCATCTGATCATTCGACAATGTAACAATGCAGATGTTTTAGAACATCAAATATTAATGAGATTCATGCTGTTAATGATTGGTTGTAGAATATGTACATGTGTTTCAAAAGCTGGAATCAAGGAACGAAATTTGACCACCAAATACATACCAACAGAAAAGTCAAATTTACAAAGCTAGAAAGGTCCCATCAATTGTCAATTACCGAAGAAGTTGATTCAATTACATAAAATAACTAAAACAAATGGAACAGTCGAAAGAGGGTATACCTATCATGGCCGAACTCACACATGAGAGAAAATTCTTCACAACTGAAAGGAGCAGAGACCCGTTCAGTCACAGCTAATAATCTATCATTGGAGGGAAAAGATCCACCATGCATTGATGATTGATCATAACTGACTCGTGGTTCACCAAAGTGAACAAAGATAGGAGCAAGCAGCAACTTGACAAACAATTCTGGCTTGGATCCACCATCTTTAGATAAATCAAGCGTCAACTCTTTGACCTCAACAGTAGCTTTTGGTGTCTAAACAGTTTATACAGATAATCAGCATGTATGTGAAAACCATGAGAGAAAACTAAACAAGTTAAACAAACACATCAGAAAGCAATCAGCAATGTAATATGATGTCCACTTGAGAAAACTTCATCGACCTATCATTACAGTGAGACACTACATAAAGACAACAAGTAAGCAGGACATTGATTCCTCCATCAAGTTCATGACGCCTAACTTGGCAAAGCATTCATTCAGTCAATGTGCAATGATTTCCAAGCACCTAATGCAATAAGCATGTATATGCCATTTTTGCTTACACTACCAGGCAGAAGAATCTCTCAAAATACCCAATTGTCGATCCCTCCTAATGTTCAATGTCCAAAAGTCAAAACACTATAAGGAAGTGTAAAATGTCTCCTTGCATTTATCTCCATATGAAATGATTCTTTAAGAGAGAGAGAGGATGGGGAAGAGAGAGGAATAACGAACAAGAACACACTAAAATCTGAATCTTACAGCTATTTAGATCTTGTCTGTACGTTGAGATTACATTATCAGCACAGTATGCAGTAGATCACTGGTTTGGCATCTTTTGTCATTATGAATTAACATGGATATGCATGTTAATACACGTCAATGCATACTTCGATGGAAATCTTACAACATCATGCTGCAATTCTGACATGTACGAGTTAAAACTTAAAGGAACTTAGACCACTGCCAACCACAAGCAACAGCAACGCAATTCTTCATGATTCATCATATGAATCAAAGATGATTTAAAGATACACTTGTAAACAAACTCTTCAGCATCCAGACAGTCATAAAATGTAATCAATTGAAGAGCTGACAACAACAGTTAGCAGTCTTTCTGGGTACATGAATAAAATGGATGTGATGAAATTCAACCAATCATGACACTCCTAAGACCAAGTTTAATGAGAACAATGTTTACCTTCACAACCAACTCAGTCACTGAAACTGACAAAAATCTGGCCATATTGGCCACAACCATCCACTTCCCTCTACCTGACTTGCGAGATTTACGAGATCTAGTCTTTTTTGAGATTTTACTGGAAGTCCTCATTACAACTTCTAAATCACATATTAACACCTGTAGTTTTGGATCCCTGGATATAAAACCAACCCCAAGCTTGACCAAGGATTGCCGAATACTGAGTCTAATTTCGCCAATGGATACACTTTCAACTGCGCCCTGTAAATTATTTTTCAAAGTGACATGAGATCAAGTATAAATACAATACAACGGATGAACCAGAACAAATAGAAAAGCTTGCATCTAATTTTTTCCTTATAAGTCAGAAGTCAAAAGTTGAATCTAAGATAAACAGACAGCACTTATTCACTCCCTTCAGCAAATTCCCTCCACGAGGGACTTCCCAAGTCACGGTGCACTCCTGTGCTTGGTGTAAATGCAGTGGCAGCTTGATCTTTGACAAGATGCAAAGAAAAGAAAAAAGAGATCCACATGCACACAAATTTCTATGCTGGAACTCGGACATGATCCTAAGATGACAAAATAAATCTTTAAAATTTCAGAATGCCAAAATTTCTAAAAGAAAAATGATTGTCAACTTTTTTTGGCAGAATCTCTCCTAACAGCGGCTCCTTTGTGAAGTCAGTTCACATTACAGAAACAAGATGAGATGTGATATATCACCCCAAGATATAGGAATTCTACTCTCAAATTGGCCACCTAGACATTTGACCAAATTGGATCCAAGTTGACACTGCTCTTTTTGCTTTACCAACTATTTCTACTGGTTCCTCCACATTCCCTTGCATACACTTCCAAGAATAAAACATTATATTTTATGTAGCTCGTACAACACAGACGGAATCCTTGGTGTAAGATTGAACGTTTCCTATGAATGCCTATAAGTATTCTCTTAATCAGATCACATTTGTGTAACTGTCTTGTAAAGCAACTGTGTCGGATTATACGGATCTTTAAACAATTTAAAGCTGGCAGATCATTTGCTAACTAATTCAGTACAACTTCAAAGTGCACCTATAAAAGGTTCACAACAAGATAACCTATCCCTATGAAGGCGTCATTCTTTGTCTAGTTGGTGATAAGGAAAGCTTGTCTAACTCAAGATAAGCTACAAAGAAGAGGTCTTCAGATTTGTTCAAAATATCTTTCGTGTGAACAGGTGGGTGAAAATAATGAACACTTATTCCTACACTGCAGGACAACTATAAATCTGTGGCACATGTTCTTTTGTATTTTGGGAATTACTTGGGTACCTAGTCTACTTTGGCACTGCTGAACAGTAGGTGGAGTATTGGAAGTTGAGGTGAGAGGAGACTGGTGGAAGATCATTCCTGCTAGCATTTGGTGGACAGTGTGGAAAGAAAAAAATGGCGGACATTTTGAAGGCACAAGCGGTCTATCGAGAAATTAGGATGAAGTATATAAGCTGTTCCTTTTATGGTGTAAACAGAATGCGGGGGGAAGTAGGAAAGGTAGTATATTGAATTGGCAATGTATAATTGTATAGGATTCTGGGCAGGAGTTGAAGCACCCTTTCAATGCTTGTAAGTTTCCAACTTAGCACCTTTTTCTGGGGTGGCTAAGTTTTTATTAAATAGAACTGTTACTTGTCTCCACAAAAAAAAAGGAAGAGGAAGGTAGAGTTGTTAGCTTGATCATTGTTATTCAAAAAAAAAAAAAGAGGTTCACAACAAGCAATATATGGTAGTAACTGTTACGCATGAATTTCACATGTAATGAACCAGAAGATAATAAACAACAAAAAGAAGAGAGAAAAGAAAATACGGTGGACCATCCAACAAAACCCTGAAATCACAGCATAAAACTGATATACCCATATCAAGCTCAAACAGATGGAGAAAAAACGAATGACCTTGTTGAACTTCACCACAATATCTCTCAAGCATTTCCATCCTCCAACACGGAACGAAACAGATGCTCCCATGGCTCGGCTTAGAATCCAAGCCAACATGCGGGAAGCAAACCTAAGACAGGGAAGTGCACAAATAAGCAGACTGCGAAAGTTCAATAAAAATGAAGAAAAAAAGTGAAGTAATTATTCAACATCGTGAAATTGAGATTAAACCTAAATTCTCCACTTTAAGTACCAACTCTGTTATATAGAAGTATAGAGCTAAACCTTTTTTATTTTAGCAAAGCTTAAAGAACTAGACTTCTAAATGCCAAGCGTAAGAGAAATGGGTTAATTAACATGATAAAGCTTCCTGATCATAGTCAATGACATATAATAATTATCATACTATGCACCAACATACCCAGTGTATTCCCACAAATGGGTTTAGGAAAGGGTAGAGTATATGCAGATCTTACCCCTACCTCACACAGATAATGAGGTTGTTTCTGAAACACCCTTGGCTTTAGCAATAAATAACATGGCAATTTGAAAAAGACAATATAAAGGTAGAACAAGGCATAGCAAATAATTGAGAAAGCGTAACATATGGTACAAAGCAAAATAATGGAATAAACGAAGCACAAGAAACAACTGGTAGTAGCAGTAATTGAAGAACAAGAAACTACGCAACAATGACAACAGACCCAATGAAATCCCACTGAGTGGCTCCTGGGGAGAATAGAGTGTACGCAGACCTTACCACTACTTCGTGAAGAGAGAGAGGCTATTTCTGAAAAAACCTCGGCTCAAGTGCATCAAACCCAAATAAAAGAATGAGAAAAGACATAAAAAAAAAAACCAAACTTGGTAGCGAAACTTGCTTTAGCACCTAAATTACACGGGCGTTTAAATACTCCCCTTAACAACTCACAAGTGAATTTTGTTCCACCCTAACAGTACAAGACCAGTCTCACAAGGTAGAGTGCATTGCACACGCGCCTCATTAGCACCATATCAGTGCCACGTCAGCACCACATAAAAATATATATAATTTTTATTTTGTTTATTAATCTTCTTCAGTGCCACATCAGCACCAACCTTTACACATGTGTTTGTTCTCCATTGGAATCTGAGGTAAAAATATATTTCTTCTCGATGGAACATGGGAGTTGGCGAAAATTTTTTATTTTGGTTTATTAATCTTCTTCTTCGGATTTTTTTAGATAAACTAAATAGAATAAAATTATTGATGGAAATTGGGTAAAATCAGTGAACTTTACTCTTTTGAGATTAATTAGTGTCATTTTTCATGAAGATGAAATGATTTGAGGTTAAAATGTTAGCAAGGGAATTGTTCATGAAAATGCACCGCAAAATTTTCTCGAAAGAAGTTGATGATAGAGAGATTATTAGTAGAGATTTATGATAATCAAAGAGAAAAAAGATATTACTGGAGGTGTAGGGTGATGTGTCCATGGCAGAAGAAAGAAGGGAAGAAAAAAATCAAAATTTGCCATTGTTTAAGAAAATGAACTTTATTTTTGGGCTGGGTGGTGCTAGGTGTGTTATGGGTGGAGGGTGGGGGCTAAGAAGGAGAAGTGGGGTGGGGTATTTTGAAGAAGAAAAAAAGGGGGTGGAGGGCTTCAAAAAAGATGGAGAAAGAGGTGGGGTTGGGTGGATTAATTTTTTTTATTTTAATATATATAAATAGTATTTTTAAAAAATATATAAATATGTGCCTTTATTTTTCTTATTTGCCACGTCAGATTATTGGGTGGAACTAAATTCACTTGTGAGTTGTTAAGGGGATATTTAACGGCCGTGTAGTTTAGGTGCTAAAGTAAATTTCATTGCTAAGTTTTTTTTTTTTGGTGGTGGTGGGGGGTTATGTCTTTTCTCTAAAAGAATAAAATAATAAAGAAAGCATAGTAGCTACTAAGAAAAATAGTATAAAACTACAAGAAAGAAACAATAATAGCAGCAAAATAGCATGATAATCGAAACACAATAAACAACATATGACAAAAACTACAACAGTACGACTTGTATTACGACAGGCACTAACAAACCTAAACCTTCCAAGGCAAGACAATACACCGCCCCTACTAACCTTCTACTCTGATACGCTCCTCCCTATCTAGAGTCATGTCCCCGGTAATATTTAGTTGCACCATGACCTGTCTAATCATTTCTATCTAATACTTTTTGTGCCTATCTCTACCCTTTCGCGTACCTCCTACAACCAACTCTCCCACCTCTACAATGAGGCATTAGTGCACATCATCCACACATGGCCAAACCATCACAATCTCGCTTCCCCCGTCTTGTCCACCACAGAGATCACTCCCACCTTCTCTCGGATAACCTCATTCCTTTCGTTCCTAGTATGCCTACACATCCATCTCAATATCCTTATCTCCACAACATGCGTCTTCTAGACATGTGAATTCTTGATTGGCCAACACTCCACCCCATACAACAAGGAAGCCTAGTCACCACTCTTTAGGACTACTTACCTTTAGGTTTAGGTGGTACATTCTTATCACACAAGCCTCTAGAGGCAAGCCTCTATTTCATCCATGTTGCCTTAATGCAATGTGTGACATCATCATCAATGTCCCCACTACCCTGGATGACGGAGTCAACATACTTAAACTCTGTCTCGAAAATAGTTTGTGGGGCAAGCCTTACTTCCATGTCTGCTTCATACAACGTAACACTGAATTTGCACTCAATATTTTGTTTAATCCTGCTCAATCTGAACTTTTTGCACTTTTGACTTCGTCTCCAAACCTCCAAAGTAGCATTAACTATTTCTCGTGTCTCATCAATCAGTACAATATCGTCTGCAAATAACATAAACCATGGGACATCCTTTTGAATAGATCGCCTCAACTCTTCCATCACCAAGGCAGATAAGAAAGAGCTTAAGATTTGATCCCTAATGTAGCCCTATCTCAATTAGGAAGTACTCCGAGTCTCCTCTCACCATTCTAGTCCAAGTCTTGGCTCCATCCTACATATCCTTTACTACCATAAAATAAACTATCGAAAAACCTTCAGCCTCCGAACACCTCCATATAACATCCCTCGAGACTATGTCATAAGCCTTTTCAAGATCAATAAACACCATATGTAGGTCCCTCTTCTTTTCTCTATGTCTCTACTGGTCTCCACCTAATGTGGATGGCTTTAGCAGTTCATCGCCAGGAATGAAACCAAATTGATTCTCATAAATGGACACGTCTTTCCTCACCCTCATCTCTTCCACTCTTTTCAGTTACTTCACAGTGTAACTTAGCAATTTGATACCTCTATAATTATTATAGTTTTGGGCTATCTAGTTTACAAAATATGTACCAAATGTATAGGTAGTGTATACTTTGAACATACATATTCATATAATTTACAAACCTATACATATAATATACATGAATATACACACAACATATACACACCATATACAACTGAGTGAAGTATATACTTTGTCTATGTTAGGTAAACTAGATGATTGTTCCCTAACATAACCGAATGGTATAGATTGGTAACTATACTTAAATTTTTGGACGTGGTCAGCATTAGCATGAATACAAGAATATACTTAATAAAATCCTACTAAGTGGGGTTTGAGAAGGGTAAAGTGTACGCAAACCTTACCACTACATTGTAGATAGAAAAAATATTTCTTGAAGACTTTAGGTTCAAGAGCATCCATCTAAGTAAAAGAAAAAAAACACTTGAAGAAAGCATAGGCGTCAACAAGAAAATTAGGGTAAGTCTACCGGCATTAAAAAGCCTAGACATACACACAGAAAGACAACACTACTAGCTTTCTGCCATAATAAATGACCTTCACTCTGTCATATCTAAAATCAGGTCCTCGGTAATATGAAGTTGCGCCTTGTGTTGTCTAATTACCTCTCCTAAATGTTTTTTTGGCCTACCTCTGCCCTTTTACCTCTCCTAATATGAAGTTGTGTATGTCTAGGCATTAAAAAGCCTAGACATACACACAGAAAGACAAGACTCCACCTCTACTAGCTTTCTGCCATAATAAATGACCTTCACTCTGTCATATCTAAAAACAGGTCCTCAGTAATATGAAGTTGCGCCTTGTCTTGTCTAATTATCTCTCCCAAATGCTTTTTTGGCCTGCCTCTGCCCCTTTGCATACACCCTACAACCAATCTTTCGCACCTCCAAACTAAGGGGTCGGGACACCTCCTCTACACATGTCCAAGCCATCTCAGTCTTTCTTTCCCTCATCTTGTCCGCCATAAAGGCCACTCCCACCTTTTTTTGAAAAATCTTATTCCTAATTTTGTCACTCCTATTATGTCTACACATCCATTTCAACATCATCATCTCGGCTACATGCATTTTCTGAACATGTGAGTTCTTGATTGATCAAAACTCATCCCATATAACAAAGACAGTCTAACCACTACTCTTTAGAACTTACCTTTAAGTTAAGGTCGTGCCTTTTTATCATACAAGACACTAGAGGCAAGTCTTCATTTCATCCATGTTGCCTCAATGCAATGTGTGACATCATCATTGATATCCCTGCTATACTAGATTTCGAACCCAAAATACTTAAAACTTTCTCTCTTGGAAATAGTATATGTGGCAAGCCTTACTTCCACACCTGCTTCATCTAACACAACACTAAATTTGCACTCCGAATATTTCATTTTGGTCCTAGTCAACCTGAACCCTTTGGACTCCAGAATCTGTCACCAAACCTCCAACTTAGCATTAACTCTGTCTGTCAAATGGCAAATTGTTTTGCTAAGTAAAAGCCCAGGGGGTGCTAGGGATCAAATACTTGGGGTTACAAAACAAGTATTTGTTAGCAAAATGGTTGTGGGGGTTTGGAAGAGAGGACCAAGCACTTTGGAAGGAAGTTATCAGTAATAATAAGTACAGTCAGAACAGCCCACGGTACTCCAATAAGGTGAATAACATGTATGGTCTCAGTATGGAAAACTATAAGAAAGTGATGGAGTCAATTACAGCACAACATTAGATACAAAGTGGAGAATGGGACCAGGGTTCTTCTCTAGAAAGATCTCTGGATTGGTCAAGACTCCTTCATGTCTTCCTATCCAGATATATATATTCTCAAATATTCTATGGTGCCATGGTAAATGAGGTATGGTCTGAACATGGGTGGAATTTATGATTTAAAGGTTACTAAATGACTAGGAGATGGGGAGAGTAGCCAAGATGTTACAAACACTAGATGATTTCAAGGGCACAAATCTGGAAGCAGATGTAATGATTTGGAAACACAATCATGATGGAATCTTAGTAGTCAGCAGATTGTACAATAGAAGGAACTACCGGGGGAAATCTTTAGACCATAGTGTAAGGTATAGAAAATAAAGTGTCAGCTAAAATAAGGTGTTTCACATGGCTAGTGGCTAAAAGGGCATGCCTAACTCATGAGAAGCTACAAAGAAGAGGCTTTCAAATAGCTTCTTGGTGTTCAATGTGTAATGAGACATATGAGACCAACAACCATTTATTCCTCCATTGCTACGTCACCACTCAACTATCGGCCATATTTCTGACTAGAAAACACACACACCGGACAATACCAAAACACAGAGCAGACCTTCTTAGTTGCTGGGTGAGGAGGGGGGAGTAAGAACCAGAAAAATTAGTGGAGCATGATACCTTCTTGATATGGTGGACTATTTGGAGAAAAAGAAACAATAGGTGCCTTGAAAATACTACAGAATCAGTGCAAAAGATTAAATGGCATTGTCTGGCCATTTTGGAAAATTTTGACCAAGTGTAACCATTAACCCAATTCTCTTATTTTTGTCAAAGGTAAAACAATAAGTTTCTTCAGTAACAAGCGCATAAACATACATATAAAAGCAACTCATGTTGCCAAAGGAGGAATTTTTCTACTTGAGCCTGCACCTCATCCTTGGACCTTGCGTCATTAATCGAGTGTCTCTAACTATATTTCTGGTGATAAATCTCTTTTATCAAACATTATTTATTTGCAGTTTCCAACCAAGGCAACTAGAGTTGATCTCACTGTCCAGTCACCTTGGCAAATGGATCGTGGCAGGTCCTTACCCTCTTTGATTTTGAATTATCTTCTTTATGTTCCTCGTTATCCCTTTAATCTCATATCAGTAAGCCATTTGGCTTGTTTCATAAACTTATTCAATGACATTCTTTCATAATCTAATACGTACAAAATCATAGTAGGAAAATAATGATAGCACATGGCACACCTTTCATCCCTTATTTCCTTGCTTCATGTGCAAAAATTTGGGTAAAGATGTCAATCATCTCCTTTTACATGGTCCAGTAGAGTCTCGTTTGTGGTGGGAAATACTGTTGGTTTGGTCTTCAATAGGTGATGTCGGACATGGTCGGAGAAGATGCAAGGCATGAATGTTGCTCAATTAGAACTTATGTGGATTGTTTGGAGAGGAAAATTGGAGAGTTTTTAATAGCAGAGAAAAGGAACCTTCATGAAAAAGCATAGCCTTTTATCCCTTATTTCCTTTTGGCGCACCCATGAAATCCCAGTAGGTATAAAAGATTGAGACTGGTTCGTAAAAATCATACCTTTTTTATAATTTTCTATGTTTTGGTATACTTCTTGTATGCAGGTGTTTCCTTTGTTTATAAAATCTTAATCTTTGACCCAAAAAATTCTTTTAACTTCTTTAATGACTATGCAAAATATATTTGATTAAACATTGTTTTGAGTTGTTCCATGTACTCCAGACTTCAAAACTGATCAGGTATACATATATTCACATATTTCTTGGTGATATTGCACTAGAACATCCTCTCAATTCCAACATTTTATAGCTTCTAGTTAACGTATTCATCAAACATTCTATACCTATGAAAAAATAAAATGAATAGATGAGAGAAAGAATAGGCATCTATTTAAGATTGCTCACGCATTCCTCAACTGGTCTCGATCTCACACATTCCTCAATTGGTCTCTATGTTATGTTGAGTCTCCTGTAATGCAGTTTTTTGTATTCTGCAATCAAATTACCGTATCTTAATTCCAAACCTGTCCAAAGACTAGGGGCGTTTGGATTGATTTTTTTAAGTGACTTAAAAGTTAAAAGTCTAGATTCATAAGTTAGGAACCCCAACTTTTGACTTTTGACCTTTTCTGGGTACTTTTTCAACTTTAAAAAGTGCTTTTATCCAAACACTTACGAAATTAAAAAAAAAAAGTGCTTAAAAGCCAAAAGCCACTAAAAATAAGTCAATCAAACAGCCACTAAGGACAGCCCTAAACAATTGGTAGAAAAAGAGCCAACTTTCAAGTGGACTAATCTCAATGCCAAGAAATGACAGACGAAATAGAATAGTAAGAGAATACATCACCTATTCCTCATGGGTTGAGTAAGGGTCTTTTATCAACAAAAAAAAAAGGGTCTCTGAAGGGGTGTAAGTGGTTTGGCCTATCTCACTCATGGCCTTAAGTTTTTTGATGGGATGCTTATGTTCTTTCAAATGTTATTAGAGCGAATGCACCTTGTTCTCCTAGACCTTAAACTATAGTTTTGTGAGAGTCCAATTCAGAAGACATTCAGTGGGGGCTATCCCCAACCGTGCTTATCCACTAATTCTTGAAGCGATGCAGAACTATACATTTGGTGCGGGCTATCCCCGACCGTGTTTATCCACTTATTCTTGAAACGATGCATAACTCTACTTTTGCAACATAGCACAATGCACTTTGCTAAGTTCATTACAGTAGAAATCTTAGAGGGCAAATACAAAGAAAATTAGAGTTTTACTAGAGAAGCAAAGAGATATTGTTCAACTACAATTATCATGCTTTCACATGAGAAATTACTTGGTTTTACTTTTAAGGAAAGCCGCATAAAGGTTCTTCTACTTAGTTCAAACCCCTACCCCTCCTGCCAAAAAAAAAAAAAAGAGGAAATTGCTCGCTCCGATCTTAAAACTACAAAATGCTAGTTCAATCAGAGCCTGTAAGTGTAATTCAGATAAATTGCTCCAACTCATTTCCATTGCACAATTCAACAGACAACAACATATAGCACATATCAGATCAATCAATTCAAACAAGATCACAATACATTATGATCAACAACACTTGTCTAACGCACACGCACAGCACAAGTCAAATGCTAATCAGTACTACTTTGACTCAGATTGACTTACACGAAAATACTCCATAGTATTATAGAAGCAAATAGGAATCCAAATAGAAACTTCGCCGGTGAAGCATCCATTGTCGGCCGGCTTCCGTCCCTCCGTCCGATCCTCTAATAAATTGTCACCTCTTCAACTGCTGTATCATTTGCTTAAAAAACGATTCCGCACCCGAAACAACTGAATTACAACAAGGAATTGAAGTTTTACATGATGTTCATGGTGTAGAAATGAAGATCAAATGGTGAATTTTGGAAGAGAAGATTCGAGAAGAAAAACGGAATGGGGGAAGAAGATGCAAAATAGTGGAGAAAGTGGAAACGAAGTGATTGAATAAAATAAATATATTTAATTTAAAAAAGAAGAAAAAAAAAAGATAGATCCGGAGAACAAGAAATTTGTATTGTAAGCGATTTTTTCTAAGAAGAAATGGGGGAGAAAGTGGTGTATCACTCTTTTTTTTTTTTTTAATACTTGGAGAAATGAAGAAGACTGCTGAGTTGGATCCGGTGCGGTTGGATGTACGGCAACAACTGTGATTCCCTTTGTTAACTTTTCGTTTTTTGAGGTTAACTTGATTAAACTCTAAAGATAAACTGAAGTAGCTAAATTTTAATATTTAAAATCTAAAATTTAGATGGTTGAAAACTATATGAAAAATATTATAAGTTGCAATTTTTTCTTATATTAATATTACAAAAAGTACATTTTAAAATATTGGTCAAAGTTCATATAGTTTAACCTCGATAAGTGAAATAGTGACAAGTAAAAGTGAACAGAAGGAATATTATTTATTTGGTTTCTTTGATGGATGTACATGTAATGTCTTTTGTTTTGTGTTAATCGACTAACTACTCCTTTTTGGGAATTTAAGCTTCTTAATTCAATTACAATCAAATCATTTGTTTAATATTTCTTATAGTGAGTTTTGTTATATATGTTAGGTATATTGACGATATTTACATCTCGATTAGTTGTTATAAATGGAAGTATAGAAAAAATATTTGAATGATTTTGTGTACAGAGAGAAAAAATGAATATTAACCCAAAGAAAGAACAAAGTGAACATAAAAAGGACAAATAGTACTCTATCAATCCATCTTTACTTGTCTCGTATTGACTTGGCACATGAAGTAAGAAGTAATATATCATAGGAATAATTTTACCAGATCACCCTTTGAATATAATAAATACAATATCTTGAAATGCGTTATGAGGAGATGACTATAATTAATGATAATAATAAATTAGGAACTAAGTGTAAAATGGCTATAATTAGTGATAATGATAAATTAGGAACTAAGTGTAAAATTATCTTTTGATTTCATAAATTGACAAGTATTGTTGAACGTCCCAGAATAGTATGAATGATAAATAAAGATGGACGGAGTGAGTAGTAATCTTTTTTCTTAGAGTTATGATCATAACTAAGATTTAAATACTTTTTTTTTAATTGTAGATATTCGTACTTGAATTTATTATGTGCATGATAGTAATGACGATTACACTACATTTTTAATAGTGCTATTTTTATGTGTAGTATATTGCTTGCACAATATTTGAATGTATATGATTGATGTAGAGAGTAGTTTTATAAAAAAGTGTACCGCTACGATGAATGTTAATGTTAGTATAAGTAAAATATTGTTACGGAGAGATAAAATCTAAGAAAAACTACCTAAATAAGTATTTTATTTTATCATAATCTCTAAAATTCTCTACGATTTACAAAAAATTCAAAAATCTCTTATCGAATACATCATTCCCCGATCACTGATACATCTATATCTCCTTCTCCAACATCATTCTCTCCGTAATACATCCCTTTACTATGTATCCGTATATCTACTGATATACCCAAAAATCTCTGATGTATTTCGAAATTCATAAATTTTAAGGGATAGACTTTCATAATTTAAAAAAAATTAGAGAAATAATATAATTAACTCCTAACACTGTGATATTTATATAAATTATTATTATGTTTAAAAAATAACATGAAAGATCAATTTTGTAAAATATCAATATGTTGTGGAGAAACGTTGTTATAACAAATAATTGTCATGACAAGGTTTAATTCGACCGTAGTTGACTATCTTTAGGAGTTGAGACCATTTAGTCAGAGGAAGTGAGTGGATTATTTTAGTGTACAATTTAAAATAGACCTTTTTTTGTGTTCGATTGAAAATATTAACTTATTACCACAAGTATATACCACAATTGTTAAATTATATACCTCATATAAAATGTGGACGAATATTCTTGGTTATAATCTAAAATTATAGTTGCATATCCAAATGACTTAATTGTAAAGGGATCATTTGATTTAAGGGATGAGAAATAATAAATTTGGAATAAAATAAATATTTTTTATATCTTGAGTTAGAATCACGAATTGGACCATATGTTAGTACTTCGTACAAGTGTCTTGTTGCATCTAATTGCATGCTAAGTCCTTGAATGATCACTTTGATGGAGTACTATAGGGAAACTTACACAAATCCCACTAATTTTATGAGTTGATTATTTAAATACACTTTAGTGCAATATCATAAATTTTATCAGATTTTGGTGCGTTTAAATATATATATCTTGATATGCATAATATCAAAATTAAGTGTAAATTATTTGAAATACATTGTATCCAAGTGGATTCACATATATCTACAATACAAAATAAATGTCGCTCACCACTCTTCTATGTATCTAGTATCTCATATACATGCAAATCATATCAAATACATAAAAATACACGTATCTAGTGTGATTAACATGTATTTAGGATACATGAACATCTCCTTGGCAAATGGTTCAAATGTGATTCTCTTCAGGTGTTTTATGTATATAAATTAGTTCCTGCAAATGATTAGCAATTAAATTTGTATGACATTTAAGAAGTAAATGTAGTTGTAGATTACGAATTTAAGTTATCATTAATTTTACGGAGCAAGAAGTAGAGAACCAATTGTTAAAAGAGGAAGAATGAAGAAAAACTGATCCACATCTAAAATTACAAGTTTATAAATATAGCTCGACTCGTTTTGCACACATATCTGAATCTGTCGTGCTCCATTACCATCTCTACGTCTTGACATTTTGAGTTTAATTTAATTGATGAAAAACCAAGACTAATAATGATATCATTTTTATTAGAAGATAAATAGTGAATTTATCGCATCCTATTACGTGTTTGAAAAAAGTTCAAAAATTTAAATACAAATTGTCAATGGATTGAGAAATTGTATATTAGGTATAATGGACCTTTTGCATGTAAAAGCCCAAATAAACCCCCAAATCATAACCCACTCCTTTTAGTTCCTTCTATTTTGTTTGAGAAAAAAAAGAACCTCTTTCAGCTTCAGCCTCAAAGCAAACAGGGAGGCCGCCATTGACACCAACGGAGCATCTTCACAACGATTTCAGTGAATTATGGCGTCGCTCGAGATGAGCCAAAGAATAAACAGGTAAGTTCTCCGTTTTTTGGTCTTTTAGGGTTCTAATAATCTCGGAGCACACATAATAATATTGGTTGTTTTTGGATGTGAATGAATATACAGGCAAGCTCCGCAACTAGCTACGGTGTTGAAGGAGATGAAAGCAGGATTGGATACAGTGAGCTTAAAAATACAAGCTTTAACCGCAAAGGTCAGTTTTTTGGGTTTAAAAAAATTCTATGATCGTTCATGGATATAGTTGATTGACTATTGATACTCGGCAATTCAGCAGAATAACAATTTATGTTGTTTGATTTTTTTTGTAAGGATATAGGCTGTGTTTTTGGGATGTGGTGAAACCATGTGAAATTACTAAAAATAAATTTAAAAATAAAAAGAATCTGGTGATCCTTCCCATCAATTTAAGTAACGAGTAACGATTGACAGAACTGTCAGAATCATTAGCAAAGAAAGAAAGAAAGGAAGGAAATCTATATATTTTACTAAACAGTCATGTTTAAAGTCATTGCCAGTACACTTCAATTCATTTAGCAGAAGGGAATTTTTATTGATGAAGCCAGTAGTTATTTGGTGCTGCAAGAGTACATCAAAAAATCAAGAAACGTAACCATGGTTCCCTTCTAAATGTGCAGGGAACTAATAAAGTCTACCAAGGTTTCAACTAGGGTGGAAAAATTAAACCCAAAACCCGTTCAACCTGCCCAACTCTTTGAAGTTTGGGCAGATTAATAACCCGCCCATTTATTAGCTCAACCTATCTCAACCCATTTAAAATTGGATTGATATTCAACCCTAGTCGTGCTTTTGGTTTCCATTCCAATCATCATATTGATGATAAATCTCCTCGCGTTCAAAATATCTATATTCAACTATGCCCCGGAGACGACAAAATCAACGAGACGGAAGAAATCTCTCGTGTGTTTAAGAAATTATCTGATAAATCTCCTTGCGTTTATGATATCGATATTCAACTATGCCCCGGAGACGACAAAATCGACGAACAGAAGAAATCTCTCGTGTGTTTAAGAAATTATCTTCGAACTATTATGTAAGATCCTCTTAACTATTTAGGTTGCCATGTGATAGATGTTTTGCCACAATACATGATCTTCCCAGTTAGTATCCATGTTGGGTTCATGCTACTTTTCATTGATGTCAAATCATCCCAAACTGCCACTATCGGAAAGTCCAAGTCTATGCTATATTGAAATAACTGCTTGTTTTTAAAGAATACATAGCAATGTATGTGACCCCCTTACTCTTCCCCCCCCCCCCCCCCCCCCCCCAAATCCCCGTGCTAGTAATTCATAAAATTAATGCCTTTAGCAGGGCAGTCCTGTAACTAGATCACAGAAAATAGTGAACTGCTGGATCCATTTCAGTTGAATGTGCCATGGATTTTGTACGTGTCATTTGTGTAGTAAGGATGAATAATCGCTCTATATTAACTTGATATGCCTGTTTCTTCTTCCAAATTCTGATGCAATTTGGCTGCAGGTGAAAGCGGATCACTTTCCAACAGCAGATGGATTAAGTTACCTTGAAACAAAGCATCTGCTACTTCTGAATTATTGTCAATCACTTGTCTATTATTTGCTCCGTAAGGCAAAAGGACTCTCTATTGAAGGGCACCCAGTTGTTCGGAGTCTTGTGGAGATGAGATTGTTTTTGGAGAAGGTATGTTGAAGCTCTTTCTGCACTTGGGTTACACTGTCTGTCCAGCTCCTCTTTGATGCATTTCTGCCCTTCATTGCTGTGTCCTTACTGTCATGCTCTGTGCAGATTCGTCCCATTGACAAGAAAATGCAGTATCAAATTCAGAAGCTCACAAGAGATAGTGACATAGCTTCTGAGAAGTCAGTTATAAGCGAGAAGGGAACAGATACTCAGAAGGAGGACCTATTGAAGTATCGTCCAAAACCTGATATGCTTGTTCGTAAAACAAGTAATACCACAGAGGTGGGTCATTGGTGCATGACAATGAAATGACCAATTTAGCTCCCTTCTCTTCCTGTTCAAAAGAGTTGGCTTGATCTTTAGCAATTTTAAAAGTTGAAGTTATGATTTAACTCGCTCATTCTCCCATATAATTTTTTGAAGTAAAGAGATGGTTGAATGTTTTTAGTCTTGACCTACAGGATGGTGCTAATGTATATCGACCTCCCAAATTTGCACCTGCTTCTATGGGCGAGGAAAAGATGTCAAAGCAGGAGAGAAATAATTTGAGGAGGGAGAAAGAGAGATTGCGAAATGCTAAACAAAGCCCGTATATGGTAGATTTGTTGAATGATCTTGAAGGAAGACCCGAAGAGGTAATTCTCTATCTGACTATTAATACCAACTTACCAATGAGCCATCCTGTATTGACCATTGATTACGGTGAAAATACAGGTAAGAGAAGAAGTTGGAAATGAAAGTAGAGAACTCAGAAGCTACATTGCTAAAATGGAAGAACGTGCGAAAAGAGAAGAGGAGGCATTTGAGCGTGCCCCACTTACAAAATTGGAGAAAAAGAAAATGAAACATCTGAAGAAGTCAAGAAATGGGTAAGTTCAGTAGTCAACTGTGTGGTTGATCTTACTAATTTTGGGGAAAAAAAGGCAATTTATGGTTAGTCTTTTGATCATTTCAGGTAGGACTTTATCTAAGTAGTATTGGAAGTACTGGAAGATTAGGTGGAGCTCTGATTTCTTTTTTAAAATGGACTAATTGGGTGCTAATCTCCTTTCGTTGATTGTGCTAGGTTGCTTGGGCTGACAGATAGTTTTTATGATGAGATAAAAAGTTTGCCTTTAGGGGAACCTGTTTCTGAGCGATCAGAAAACATTGAGGACGGCAGCGCTGGAATCAAACAACAGAAGAAGCGTAAGGTAATTGTTTGGAGAGATTGTATGAATCCTTGGTTTGTTTTCTTTCAAAATCTGAAGTCCTGATCTGCTCTAGAGTATTATATATGAGATCTTGCCTTAGCTATGATGTAGTAATTGTCCTAGACATATAGATCCTGTGCATCCGATTTAGGTGATAAACGATCTAATGAATGCATAAAATGCGAATACTCTGATACAGACACCTATTATCTTGTTTGTTACTCAGCTCAATGATTTAATTTGGAAGGAAATTGTTGACTCATGAATCCTGTGGTTATTTTCAATGCTTCACAACCCTCAGCTCCTCCTGCGTAAAGTGTGTAGTCATGATTAAAATGGAGCTTATTCATAGTAGTGGTTTATCTATTGATCTATAACTCTTTTACATGGACATGAGTTTTATTTTGTGTGGGAAAACTTGCTGGAAATAACTGTTCATATATTTGCATTTGCAGAGGAGGAATTGAATGACTGCTGGTGAGAGTACATCAATATCCATCAATGTAGAGGCTTTTAAGGTTGGAATAGTTAGAGGTTCCTTGATCTCAAGTAGCTGTACAACTTTGTCATGATGTTAATTTTGGCGACTTATATCACTCCAAAATCTTGCACCATATTTATTATTGTTATCAACAGTGATGACTGAAGCCTAGTTAGATAATTCGGAAGTTACTTGCTGCAAGGCTGCAATGTGGATGTGTTTTGGTTCATAAGTTTTTTTGTCTCTTGAGAAGTATGGGACCGTTGATGGGTTAAGTGAAGCCTCTTATGGTTAGTTGTATTATCATCTTCGGAAAATCAGAAGGAAATCGTACTCCTTTCTTAGTAATTCTTGTCGATAGGGTAACCAACTCATTTTTGACAGTCTGAGCATATATTTTCTGGGTGAGCACCAATGTTGGGCTTCAACTGTGGTGTAAGCTGTTAATGATGCACATTTCATCCAAGTGAAAAACTAAAGTTTAGTCATAGAAGTCATGTGGTTAATTTCTTTCTTTTGCAAAAGTGAGATTCAGCTCCATTACAGTGAGATTCAAGACTTAATTCAAGATCTAAGTTCTGTGCATTTATCAAGGTTTGAACCTTTTTCTTCCTGTGATTATTTTAAGTGGTTGTTTATGCTAGTGTTTTCTGTGCCCGTATCATCACAGGTAGTGTTTTAATTACCGAAAACATTACAAGAGGAGAAAATCTGGTACGGTTTAATTTCAAGAACCAGCTTTCCAGTATTAAACAGGAAATTTGGTATGGTTTTTTGAAAAAAGGATTGTGAGATGGAAAGCTAGAAATACCAATGCAAAATCATGAACGATCTCAATATCTCCAAATGGATGTTATTAAGGTTGTCTTATTGTCGGTCATAATCATTAATCATCTTAAAACTCGAAGGTTTTTAATGGAAATCTGCAAACTATATTCCTTTTTCTTTCATAAAACAACCCAATCCTATACTCTAAAGATGCTTAACAAGACGGGTCGTTTGGTACTATTAAATCCCTTGTTTGATGGTTTAGTATAATTAATACATATTTAATTTACACTTTATTTGGTACACTATTTTTATAAACTTACAATGTGGGGTATTATTCCTATTCTAATATACTTTCATTTAATACTAATTAATTTAAGAAATAAATTCATCAAAACTATTCCGACATTATTAATAGAGAGCGGGATCTAGCGAGCATAATGTCGGACCATGAATAATTCAATATCCATGAAGTGAGAAGAAGGGAGAGTGTTTCTTTTCTAGCATACGTTATTTGGTCTAAACATATTGAGCAGATAATTTATTTTGGTTAATAGCTCATCTAGTATTTCACTGATTTATTGTAAACACCAAGCGCGAATAAATTTTTAATGTCTTTAAGAGTAACTCTCCAACAAAACAGCTAGAAACCTCTCAAAGGTTCCTGATTGGTATTGTCACCCCCAAACTAAAAGGCTACGTAAATTGTTGGATATTTAAAGTTAGTGTTGAACGCAAACACTAACTTTGAATAAGTACATCTAGACACCTTAACTCATCTTCGCCGCATCAGCTGAATACTTCAACTTACAAAATAATTATCTTGACATCTTCAAAATTTATGTGTCATGTCAACATCAAATGTCTACTATACACATTGGGAGTAAGTTGGAAGCATTTATTGTCAAATGAGATCAAATTAAGATGTCTAGACATGCACTTTCAAAGTTGGAGTCTTACTTGCCAACTCAGGTCAAGTTCAAGTGTTTGTTGCTGTTATGCCAGATGACTTTCTTACCATTCCGTAGAAAATTAGAATTAATTGTTCAATGTTTATCACACAGGATGCTTGAAATTCAAGATTATGACAGATCGACATTCAGTAGAAAAGTAGAATTAGAGATGTCTGCCTTACATAACTTGTTTCAATGTCTGGTGAAACATTCACTGAAAGAATAGAATAGGAGACCCGTAATTACATAAACTTAAGCCTAAAGGCTTTTGCGTAATCCAAATGACTTACGTAGAAGTTTTATTTCTGAATCTTCTGTCTACCAAAAAAATCAGACTGTCCTTCTGCATGCAAACCTCAGTAACGTATCCACCAATTTAATTTCTTTAGCCCACACCTGAGGCATGTCACAGCAAGAACCTTTTGATAATGTAATCCACTTGTAAAGTCAACAGAATCTAAACATTGCAAGACATCCAGAATACATTCTTTGCTTATGGTGAATAACAATATCTTAGCCTATGATAATAACAAGTGGAAGGATTAGTCAAGTTACCATGGTATTGTCAGATCCATTTTGTGGTAGGCCGTATGAACAGTTAAGAATGGATCTTAGTAGATGGAGATTATACTCTTCTGAACCCATGCTATTATATCCAGAAACTCCATGGAAGAACAACAATTGCAATGATTCAAATGAGTCACAATTCTGTGTCCCGCTTCTGAGTCCGTGGAATGTTATACAGGATAAGACCAATGAGAAGGACAGCACTACCGAGAAGGAAAAAAGGGCTCAAACTTGAACCTTGTGGGAGATATGGCAGTGGCATGGAGAGAAGATACATTGACAAAGGCACTACATGATAAAAGAGGAAAAAGAATCTGGTTTGGTCATAGGACTATATAAAATTCAAATGTAATCAACACCTCTAAGAACTGTGTCCAGAGAGTCTGAGAGAGGGAGAGAGAACCTGATGACATCACAACAAGGGATGAAACTACAGCAGACGAAATCTTCATAAGATTGAGAACTGATATGTTGAAAGCAATATTTGTAAATATATAAAGAAGGGGTAGCAATGGTGCTCCATCACAACCTGACCAATAAAAGGTGCCAAAAGGACAATCACACTCATCAATCCATCACGTTGGGAAAAAAATGCTTCTAACTTGATAATCATTTGTTGAGAAAAAAAATCATGTCTTCACATCTTTTTTTATTTTTTGAGATATCAGATTTTTCTGAAACTATTCAAAAGAAAGTCACAATTTGGGTGTAATTAGGAACCTCCAACTTTTAACCAAACGTGTTAAATGTAAGCACTCAAAAGTTCCCTCGAACTAAGAATCTGCAACTACAACATAGTCCTAGATGCTACTCAGCTGAAGCAACAGATTCTATCCTAACAACAGTTATAGCTAATCACGTCTTCACATCTATTATGGGAAAAGACAATTAAAATTTTGTTTAGTACTTGACTTCTGTGATGATTACACATCATAACTGCTGAAACTAATATATTCTCGTCATAACATCATGCCAGCAGTAAATGGCCAATTTGAGAAAATTGTGCTGTCATTTAGATTTTAGTTCATTTTTTCACTGATTAAGTACAGCGATGGACCAAATCCCAAGAGACACGTACTAACTGAGCGCAATCAACAGTGAGTTTTTATAACCAGTTTCTATGCGTGGTTGTTATTATTCCAGTACCCCAAGTTCTATGGACAATATCACAATGTAAGTAGGCAACCTACTAACAGCTTACTAGTACATAAATTCATACTATCCAAAACAGCTCCACCTTTTTTCTCGATGGGTGCAAATATACCCTTGAAAACTCTGTGATTGACCGATGAAAGCAAGAGCCTATTGTAACTTGTAAGCAGCAATTTCCTGCCAATATACTCTAGGTTCAAGTCTTTTTCTTCCCTCCAGCTTCACCCTCCCCCCCCCCAAGAGATAAAATCAAGGTCCTCATCAAACTCACATATGGGTCTTTCCCCTTAAAAATGTTCTTTATAGGGGAGAAATGGGGGCTTTCTCGTAATTCTGAATAAAAGATGCAGAATTTATAAGAAAATATGTCACTTGTAGAAGATCATGAACTTCACCAACCCACTACACAAATGCTGAAATGATGCACGTTGACCTTTTATGCAAGCCAGACACAAGTCCAAGAGAATAGAGATTGCACCTGAAACATTGTTCCCAATGTTGAAGAAACAACCAGCACCGCTGTTAAGAAATGAAGGGAGCTCAGAAAATGGTATGCCCTTCAAGCTTGAAAGAAAGGGAAGAAAAAGGAGAACAAAAAGGGCCTACAAATAGAACAGACATTACATAAGCAACATTCAGAATACAGCGATACTGAACAGTCAACAGATCAATTCACTCTCTGAAAATGCAATTCTCTATTATATATACGCACTCCCTTTGTTTCAATTTGATTGTCTTACTTTTTCTTACTTTTTTTTAAAAAAAAGAGTATCTCTTTTGTAATTTGGCAACTACTTAATTTTTATATCCTACTTGACATGTTTAACACCATAAAATTAACAAGTATTTTGGTACATTATACTTATCTATGATTTAAGACCACAAGATTCAGAAGTCTTATTTATTTGAGACGAGGGTTCCCAGGAAACAACCTCTCTACTTCTATGAGGTAGTGGTAAGGTCTGCGTACATTCTACCCTCCTCAGACCCCACTTGTGGGATTCCACTGGGTATGTTGTTGTTTGTAAATTTCGTAATGTATATTCACTTCATTTCATTTTGTTTGACTTGGCACAAAATTTAAAAAGTTGAATTTTGAAATTTGTGCTCTTAAACTACAAATATGTATACCAAACTACCAAAGTACCTTTTAATTTTGTGGTCTTAAACGTATAAATAGCAATTCTCTACTAAGGTATCCATTGTTTATAGTATGCAAGGTCATTCTAACAACTACTATTGATTCAGCAATAACACTTCAGCAACAACATTAATTGCAAATACATGAGCAGAAAGGGATTGAGTTGCTTGCAAATCCATGAAAAACATCTCGGGATCAATCGAAATCAAAAAGAGATTTTGCATATTGTACTGCAATCTTCTATCAGTAAAACCGTCGGGCATGAACTCTGCCTAGCTGCAAATGAAACTTCAGCGAGAGAACAAGATTTCATGACAGTATTTTTATCTTCCACTTGACAGCTGAAATTGAAGAAATGGTGCTCAAAGTGACTACGATTAATTTGATAGAAAAGCCAGCAGTTGGTATTCATTTCCACTTGACTTACACAATTGGATAAATGGTGCCATATGTGAATACTACTATCAACAGAAGAGCCAGTAATTGGCAATTGACTAAGGTTAAATCAGTACTATATAAGCATTCAACTCTGAAACAACCCTGAAGAACAGAGTTTTAAAACTAAAAGTTAGTGTATCAAAATTTTTCTTGCTTATACCAATTACCTGGAATCCAGATCCAAAAGAATTGACGACAAAGATATCAAGCACCTTCCCCTGTACAAATTGAAGATCTATCAGGACTGTGTATTACACATTACCAACAGAACTGAGAAGAGATCGGTGGATCATCTTTCATGCACTCCACATTCAAAGCTATGTGAAGGCCCACAAAAAGCTCTGTAAAAGAGATACACACCTTGAGCCGGCTAGCAGCATCAATAAAAATGAACTCCTACAAATTCAAAGCCCTTAAAATGGTTATTAAAGTATCCAGACTGCTATTGGCACACCATGATTGATTGAATACCTTAATAACAGATGCAGCAGCTTGGAATGCGCTTGAAGCTACCATAAGTACTGGCCAAACAAATGCAATTCCTGCCAGCATCTGGTTGGAGTCTGATCCGCTGCATTCCACAATCACAAGAGCCAAGGTAAATAAAAGCAGAATTAACAGTTCAAGAAAAAAAAATGCTGCTTGATCAGGCAGAACCAACTTCCTAACCCTATCTATAAGAATTTATCTGCCAAAAGGAGTGGTCCACAGAAAGAAGCTGAGTGACGAGAAAAGTAATATATATAAGCTCTGCATGTTTCCAAACAACTTTGTAAATAGAAGTAAAATATTGTAGGTTTCCTTGTAGCTTTATGAATAAGACCGGAGTGCTCCTTTTTGTGCTAACAAGTTAGAGACACTCTCAGGTAGATGATGCATTAACGTGGCCCTGTCACAAGGAATGAGTTTAGCGTGGATAAAATAGTAATTTCACCGAGTCAAGAGGGGGGATTGGAGTTCAATAGACCTAAGAACTGTAAATCAGTTAATGATCTTGGAAGAGTGAAACATTAGAAAGGATTTGGCAGCTAGTGAATTTGCAAAGCCAGTTACATACCTGAAGGGCCAATGTGGCTCATACAAAGGCTCGTAGTGTGCAATTTTGGAGAATATACAACTAATAGGAACATAGGCAGCCAAGCATTGACATGCAACAATATACCCAGTGTGATCCCCACGGGGGGGGGAGGGGGGGGGGAGTCTGTGGAGGGGGGTAGGTGTATGTAGACCTTACCCCTACCTTTATTAGGGTAGAGAACTAAGCACTGGCATGATGTAATAAAAAGGTAGAGCCAGTATTGTTGTAACCAAAAAGTAGAGCACGGGAGGTGGGTCCTTTGCACTCATGGACTACATGGAAGGAAAGAAACTGTACAACCTTTAACGGGGTCGAAAGCACTCTGTTACATGCTCAGAACTTTTTTGTAGTTGTATTTTCGCAAATTTTTGGAATTCGTAGGAGATTTCGATTAGTATTGATTATAGGTTACTCCTTGTAGAAACTGATAAGTTTTTGCTCGAGATGGTTCTTCTTTTTTTTTTTTCCTAATACACCTTGTGTGTGAAGTCTTCCCATCAATGTAAATAAGTCTCAGATATCTGCCAGTTTTGACACCATATCAAAATGTGTGATCACTTCATTTAAAAGCTTGAATAGTTAAATAGGGACGTTTCAAGTCATCAACAAGCCTCCCCATGTGCAGATCCGATTCTTTCTTTGTTTATGGGTAATAATAAGACTTAAACTACGAACATTTGCCTACTCCAATACCATCTGAAGTATATGACCACCTCATCTAAATGAGTGGGGACAATTTCATTATTTATTTTAGGTCTTCCACAAAATCCTAATTTGACTTGCGGCCTATGAGGGAAAACATTTTTAAGAACCCTCAAGGAGAAGAGTGTGTAACCTTGTCACGGCTAGTACCACTCCAGCAGCAACCAATAAGCATCCAGCAATTTGATTCAAAGAGTATGTTCGTCCAAGTATGAACACAGAGAGAGTCAACTGCCACACCAAGAAGGTCTGCAAGAAAAAGGTCTTTGCTAAGAAATCTTGTTTTCCTTCTTTAATAAACGAGCAAGAACTTTCTTACGCAATCTCAGGGGTAAAATTATAACTCTTCTTGTTTGAAGTTGGTAAGGAAATGAATTTTCAGAAATTATAGAGACTACACCCAATTCATGATTCAATTATCAGAAATAAAAGAGCTGCCAGAAAGGCTACAAAAAATGAGTAAACTACTGACACTGTGCCACCAGAATCCTAGGACTCCAAAATCATTTTGCTGTTCCCCTACAGATATCCAGTTTATAAACTGATAAATATAGATACTTCCACAGACCCTGTTTTCCTAGAACAAGAGAAACCTATTTACTCTCACCCTCCAATTTTATTTTGACTTTTGCGGGAGGGATGGTGGGATTGCAGAGTGCATATATGTTATGCAAGTTACACTAAAATAAGGAAAACGATTTCAAAGTACTGAGTCATCTTATGAGTAATACAAAATTTCTCAATTTACCAAGACAATTGCTTGCTCCATTGAATTACAAATGCTGATAAATGACTCGATAACTCATCTGAAAACTTTCACGCATAAACAGTTTCTTACCTCTAAAAAGATAGACCACTAACAACAACAAGAACAAGAACAAGAACATTGGCAAGTGCAGTCTAAGGAGGGTATAATATACGCAACCTTACACCTACTTTGAGAAGATAGGGAAGTGTTTTTGATAGACCCTCAACTCAAGAAAAGCACATCAAAAACCAAGTATGTAAAGTAAATACATCAGTGAAAAATCTGAAACCAAGGAGACAATAAAATCGAAGAATAAGATAAAATGAGATTAATAAAAGCAATACTAATAAGAAAACAAGGCAAATGCTTGACTACCTGCTTACTTTCTATCCTAATCCTCAACCTTCAAATTTTCCGATCTAGGGTCATGTCCTCGGTAAGTTGCAGGTGTGTCATATCTAATCACCTCTCCAAAATACTTCTTTGTCCTACCTTATTTTATCCACCGCATAGGCCGCTCCTATCTTATCCTGGATATCTTCGTTCCTAATCTTCTCTCTCCTAGTCGACTCACACATCATCTTAATATCCTCATTCCGCTACTTGCATATTCTAACATGCGCCTTCTTGACTCAAAGCTTACCTTTAAGTCTTGGCCGCACATTCTTATATACAAGATATCGGATGTGAGCCTCCATTTCATCAACCCCACTCTAATGTGATGCGTAACATCCTCTTCAATCTCCCTATTTCCTTGTGTTATGATCCAAATACTTGAAACTTCCTCTCTTGGAAATGACTTGTATATCAATCCTTACTTCCATTTCAGCCACGTGAGTAACAACACTAAACTTACACTCCAAGTATTTTGTCTTAGTCTTGCTCAACCAGAAGTCTTTAAACTCCAGGTTGTCTCCAAACCTCCAGCCTATTATTAACTCTGTTGCGTGTCCCATCAATCTCATATGGATAAACCATTATGTTTAATAAATTATAACTTCCCCTTTAACTTCGAGAAATTCTATTTTAAGGTATACCCCAATTAGGTGTAGTTAAATGATTAACTAGTATAGTGCATATGAAATGTTGAGTTCATATTCCATCTAAAAAATTCTAGTATTTTTAAATATAAGCTCTTGAAGTGAGAAACCTAATTGAGCTTATATTCCATCTAGAACTGGTATTTTTCAATATAAGCTCTTGAAGAGAGGAACCTAATACATATTCTTTTTTTGGTATGTAAACCCAATATGTTTAATACATATTCAAAACAACATAAAACTGTATTCAAGTCAAATGCTAATTATCACCAATCTATATGTTTAATTCGAGGCACCAAGCATGCATTTCATCCATTAACAACTACTTACATGGAGTATTGGTTCTAATAGCACTTTGTGGATACTAAAGGGAAAGCAAGGATGCATTGAATGAGTTACTCCACCAGAAAGGGGCATCCCATTTTCTATGCTCTTGGAAATCTACTACCAAGGCAAAGATAACTTGGGAATTATTTCATGCTCTTTGTTTTGGCGATAAAGAGGAATTCTTAATGTTGTTAGTGTTACCTGACTAAGTATCGGTATGGCTGGTCCAGGAAGCATGGCTGTAAAAAACAAAAAGAAAGCAATCACAAATTACTTCATAACTCAAATAATCATTCAAATTCTTTTCTCTCTGGGGCTTACTATTGTTTTTCAGGTTTAGATAAAGTAATAAATAGCTGAGAAAAGCCTAACATTTGTTGAAAGACGGGATGCAGAGTAAGAAGTAGAACATAAAAGATCTAAACTAAATGATTTTTCCCAATGCAGGAAAAAATATTAATCTAGAGAAGGAGAAGAAACATTCAATCTATTATCCTGGAACTTTCCTGAGTACAAGGTAATACCTCCAGCATACATTCCACATACGACCCCAAGGGCTTCGAGGAAACCAATAAGGAAAAAGCGCGATTTTGGATAGGCCACCATCTCCTTTGTAACAATACCAGCACGATATCTCGCATACAGTATGGATAAATAAATAGCCAAGTACCTGAAGTTAACTGAACCATGTTAAATATCAGCCTCTGTATAGTAAACAAATATAAACAAACTAGGATCAAAAACCTTAAATTGGACAATGGTTTTTCCTATTTAAGTCAAAGTTATGGACATGTTTTTCCACAACCTACGTTGACCAGCATATTTGAGTTTTTAATTAAGACTGTCATCTCACCTACTCATTGACCTGAGTGTAGGCAGATGCTGACCCCTAAGACTCAAAAATTCACTTCTCACTTACTTTCGTACGCATCTACGTTAGGTCAGAACATGTTGATAAATTACATTCTTGTAATAACAACATTAGTTGCTTTATCTTTTGAAATGCTAGAATTTAAGACACAATGACGCAGAGGCGCAGAGCTATGCAATTGCACTTGTGTAACTGTAACGGGAGTTGGTTTCAAGCAATCATGATCAAGAGGAATGAAAAATATAGCAGTAGTTATTCAAGAATCCACTCCCAGCATCTTCAACGGAAGAAAATTTTACTAGGAACAATGTCCAGTTATAATTTTGGGCTTCAAAATACACAAGGTGATCAATTGCTAAATTGAATGGGTCAAGAATATTGTGTCACTACTCACAAGCTAAAGTTGAAACTGGATTTTACATATAGTAGGCAATAATCTTATTGGATGTCACCTCATCCTCGTCCTCCTTTGGTTATAAACAGATTTTTCAAAGCGAAACTTCAAGACTAAGGATGTCACTGGTACTCCTTCTTTCCAATTATATGGTACTCTTCTAAATTTGAAAAGTTCCAAAATGTTTGTGATGTTTCCACTCCTATGCAACTGTCACAACTTTTAGGAATTAAAAAATTCATTAATCCAATCAAATTTTCAATTTCGGGTGATGCAAATTTTATAATCCTTCAACAATTACTTGAAGGAAATTCTTCTACTATCACTAATATGATATATACAAATCAAATTAACCTCTTAACTCCGCATCCACTCAATTATATTCCTTTAAATCGTAACAAACGGAGTATTTTTCAATCTTAAGGGACACCCTAAATATGCTAATTTTCATTGGTGAGAACAGCTGATTATGGAGATCTCTGCAAGGTCATTAAGGGAGAATATATTGTAGTAATTGCAAAAGGTTATATTTTTTTCTATCTGCCATGGCAAACTATGCTACAGTTATGAGCTTTCTGCAGTCAAATGATTATTATCTACCATGTAATTGCAAATCCATTGAACCTATGGTAACTAGCATACATCTCTGAAATAGTTAAACACACGTTATTCTATGGAAGTCTATGCTCACAACTGAAGGCAGGAGAATCATATAACTAAAATTTCCTGCATTTTTTTCACAATACTCGCTACTCGCTAAAGTCTGGGCTAACATTATCTCTACGTGAGTTTATAACATACTGTAAAGGAATCACGTAGGAAGTATGAGAGTCATATGATATATACAGACCATATATCACTAATATGTTTACTTGAATGGTTTTCTTCTACTATCACTAATATGATATATACAAATCAAATTAACCTGGTTACTCTGTATCCACTCAATTATCTTCCTTCAAATAGTAACAAAGGGAGCATTTTTCATTGTTATTAAGGGACACCCTAAAATATGTTGTTTTCATTGTTGAGGAGAGCAGATTATGGAGATCACTGCAAGGTCATTAAGGGACAACAAATTGTAGTAATTGCAAGTTTATGTGTATATCTTTGACTAGATACCATGGCAAACTATACTGCAGTATTTCCACATTCAAAGGACTTTTATCTACCATGTAATTGCAATTCATTACACCTAAGGTAACTAGGCAACTAGCATACACTTTTGAAACACCTAAAAACAAGTTAATTGTATGGAAGTCTATGCTCGCAACAGGCAGACAGGAGAGTCATACAACTAAAACTAACTTCATTTTCTTCACAATACTTGCTACTCACATTGAAGTCTGGGCTGGAAAGTATCTCTATGCGAGTGTATAACATACTGTAAAAGAATCAGGTACAAAGTTTGAGAGTCATGAGTTCTTATCATTACGAATTCAGAAGACTAAAAAGTACTTCTATACATCATTAGTTTTTATAGTAAATTTTTGTCGTATTTATAGTGGTAGTGTTCGCCAGCTTGATCATTCCAAGGGATACTTGACTCCTCCCACTAAGCAACATGTACATGTAACTCAGTCCACCAAGTTCTATCATTAAAATATACTTTAAAGTGTGTGAAAAAAATAAGGAAAACAAACACAATCATACTCTTCAAGTAATGTGCGCCACTCTTTTTGAAATGGAGAAAGTACTTAAATTAGCTCCGGGAAATAACTTTAAACTTCGAAGCACAAAAATTCAAATCAAACAGGTAAAATATGTGATCGGGGATCATACAATAATTGAACGAGAAAAAAAAAACTCACCCAAAAGTAGTAAGCTGAGCTAGAAAAAACGGGTACTCCTTCATCGGAACAAGCGCAAGTTTGTAAAGCACCCGATTCGCAACTCCAAGTATCAAAGTCAAAGCAGAGTTCAGAAGGATTAACTCTCTAGTCACATCCAATTGACGGCCAGAATCACTTCCCAAAGCGCGTGACCGGAATTTCGAGCTCGACAAACTTCGACGGTGGATTTGGAGTCGCCGTGAAGACGTTGTGAGAAGAGGCATCGTCGGAGAAATATGAAAGGAGATACTCTGTTGAGTTGGAGAAGAAGGCAATGAGAAGAGAGATTTAAGTTTTGGTCCATTGAAGGCACGAGGAAGAGATTGTATAGGGAATTTGGCGCGAATGGTTTGAGAAGATAGAAAGTGAGACTCCATGAAATTGCTCCTCTGGGTAGGTGAATGAAGCAAGCTCAACTGATATACTTATTTTCTTTTTTTTTTTGGTGGGGGTGGGGGGAGGGGGTTGGGGTGGTACGTGAAAAATGAGTAGAAGGTATAGCTTGAGTATGGCTCTTCAAAATGGAACCAATATTGATTATTTGAATCGAAAAAAATATACTTTCTGTTTTATTTTATGTAATATCATTTTATTTTTGGTTCGTCTAAAAAAAAATTTCATTTTACTCTAATTAAAATTATCTTTTTATCCTTAATAAAATGATCTCAATCACACAAATATATATAAGAATGATTTAAGATCACAAGTTTCAAAAGTTTTTCATTTTTTCTTAAATAATGTGTCAAGTTAAAGGGTGTCACGTAAAAATGGGACGGAGAGAGTAATTTATTAAGAATTATTGATTTAGCAGTTTTAATAATGGTTTAATTTTTTTATTATTGGACAATCAATTTTTAATGATGGTAAGTTTTTCTTAACGGATTAATCAATATTTCGGTAGTAAATTAAATAATTATATTTGTAACATTTGGTATATAAAGTCTTTGACCATTTCATACGTAAATTTTTTACTATCTCAAACTCTTAATATTTCTATCATGTGACAGTGTTTATTTTTTAGCAAAATGTGATTTGTCAACTCATGTGTATGGTTCATTTGATTTGTCACCTAATACTAATTTTCAATAAAAAAATTGTATTAAATGTTAAAGGTTAAATTGATAATCAAACCGATAACGATCAATAACTAATAAATCAATAACCGATAAGTTAATGTCTTAATGGTTCTATAACAATTTAGAATATCTATAAATCGATAACCGACAAGTCAAACCAATGAACTTCAAAATCGAACTGAACCGACCGATATGCAACTCTATCCTTAAGTCTTGAAATTAATAAAAATGACAACTTTGACCACTTAAGGTCAAAATTATCATTAATTAGCGATAAAGTAAGATTAAATTAATTAAGGGGTAAAGTGTAAATTTTAAGAACTGTTGAAACTTCTTTTAAAAAAAAAAACAATTTGTAAAACTTCTACAACTTTTTAAAAGCTCTTCACCAGAAATTAAATTCAAAAATCAAAACTAAGAAAATTGCATGAGTTCTATTTCGTTCACCATAAAATACTCTTAAACATTGTTAAATTCACGTGGGGCTTACTGAAACTGTTAGTGGACTCGTTATGGATGATTTTGTATAATTATTTAAAAAAAATGGTCCTGAAACCCAGGCACCTCAAAGATCTGTGGGCTAACACTTACAAAAATTTGAGAAAATCATCTAATTCTTATTCCATCACCTATAAAATATTCCTAAACATTGTAAATTCATGTCAGGCCTACTGGAACTTTTAGCGGACTCGTTACGGACTGTTCCGTAATGTTTTCAATAAAGTTGGCTCGGAGCCCCGGCATAACATTCACGAAAAATTGAGAAACTCACTTGATTCCTATACCGTCACCCATAAAATGCTTCTAAATGCTATTAAATGCACGGAGGACCTATTAGACATGTTAGCGGACTCGTTATGGATAGTTCCATAAAGTTTTTAGGGAAAAATGGGCCCGGAGCTCCGGCACCTCAAAAATCTGTAAATTAACACCCATATAGAACTACGAAAATTTCCTAATTCTTGTTCTGTCGCCCGTAAAATGCTCCTTAACGCCGTTAAATGCACGCCGAGCATATTGAAACTATTAGCAGATTCATTTCGAACAATCTTTAAAAGCTTCTCAAAAAAAATGAGCTTGAAATTTCGACACTTTAAAAATCTGTTGGCTAATAGTTATTATGATCAACCATCAATCGATACCCAACAACTAGTAGATACTGACTTTACCTATGATAAAAATCTCTCAATGGAAAATTTTTATCCTGAAGCTAAGTATTTGATGTTAATTATTTAAAAATATATATGCTAATAAATATTAAAACATTCACTTGTCAAGTGTTGACTATCGTTATGTGCAATCATAGTCAAGAAAATTAATCTTTGCAGTAATATTTAAAAACTAATAAAATGTACTAATATGTTGTATTTCATATATAGAATTCAAATTATGACATTACATTTTTATATATTAATTAATTATGTGATATTACTTTTTGAAAAGTGCAGATTTGGCTGTTAAGGTAATTAGCCAAGTTGATGGTTTGGTAATTTTCAGAAATTGGGGAATATAAATCATGTTTCATATTTTTAAGGAAATATATTTAAACAAGATATTATTTCAAATATTCTTTGCATATAGTATAACCAAACAACTCCAACTTTAGAAAATAAAATAAAATAAAAATGCAGTTTAAATCTATGATCAATTACTTATTTGTTAGCTAGCGTTTTGACCAATTTTTGAATCAAATTTAAAAGATTTGATCATAAATTTTGATAAGATTTTGAAAATCTGAGATTCAAATAATTTCCTTAAAAACCCAATTAAAACCATTTTCAGATTTTAAGACTTTCACTCACAAAACTTTAAAATCTAAAAATCACAACTTCAAAAATTGGAAAATTTCAAGTTTTAAGTTTCATCAGTAAAATCCATGGCCAAAGACGAGCCTAGTTTGGATGGAATATCTGGTAAGATAATTTTTGTTGAATTGCTTTTTCTTTTTTTCAAAAAATATTATCATTTTTAAGTATTTATTTTTCATAATCGTGAAAAAAATGATTTCATTCATTTAAATTCACTGGGTATATTATTGTTGTTGTTAATGATGATGATGGAAAATATAAAACTGGCACAGTGATAAGCCATGTGTATGCATAATTTGGAGTTTGGACCAACTCAAAATTCAATTTTCTTTGAATTATTGGAATAGGGGTTGAATTTTAGGTTTTATTTTTAAGTTCATGAATTATAATTTGAATTTCTGGAGGTTCAAGAATTGTATGTCTTATGTTTAGCCTATTCATATTATTTATGTCTAATGCTAATAATTTCATTTCGAAAAATTCAATAGATCAGTATTTTTTCTGTTCAATAATAATTGTCTATTATTGTCTTGACACAGGGATTAACAAGCAGTAAATGATGAAATAATTTTACCAAACTATAAAATATAAGTCATCTAAACATAACAAAATGAATATTAGTACTAGTACTTAATAGCAAGGGTAAAATGAAGTAATGGACATAAAATGATAAATTATTATTGATTTTATAAATTAAACAAATATTATTAAATATGCCAAAAAAATAATATAGTAGAAAAGTTAAGATCAACGAATGAATGTTACATAAACCTACTCATTGGGCACTACTATAACCTCAATCTTTGTTAACTGAATAATCATAAAAAATTATGCATCATCATATAGTATTCAAAATAAGAAACTTTAAATTATAAAATTGAATTATCATTTTATCACTATAATAAATTAAAATGTAATAAACTACTTAATAAAAGCATAAATTAAATGTCCAATTAAATAGTAATATTGAAATACATAATAGGGGAGAATGAAGTTCAACAATCCTACTTAAATGGTTCATATTCATGAATTTCCCAAAGCATGCCCAGCTTAATTATCCAATCATTATGTGTTGAAACAACTGAATATTATTCTTTTTTAAAAATTAATTTTTCTTATTTTGTTTCGTATTTGAATTTAAATTGGAATTCCAACTAAATTCAAATTGATCACTATAGGGTTCACTCAAGATGACGCTCCCAATTTAAGCTTATTTTGATTATAATTTTCAATTTGAAAACCAAATATTCAAATCGAAATTCAATCCTAACAATTCCAAATACCCACTCCAATAATAATTACCCTCTTTTTTTGAAAAAAAAAAATCAGGTGTGAACTAAGTTCTTTTTTTAATTTTTCACTTGGTGTCTCATATTTATATTGGAGTCCGATTATATCTAGATTCATGTTGTGTAAGGGCCTCATTAGAGGAAAGCACTCCTTACAAAGAATTTTTTCATTCCCAAGATTTAAATTCGAGATGTGATGAGCAACCCATCCAATGCGAATCAAGTTTAAAGAGCTGGGACATAAGGTGGAAAACCTTTTTAAAAAAAAAAATAAAATTTGCTAATATTATTTTATTATAAATAAGTAACTCAATTTGCATATAAAATGGAGACTCTTCTGTTAAAATCTCTATTCATTCCCTCACTTTCTACAAACACCAGCTATTTCGATCATCATCTCTGCTTCAACAACAATTAAATTATCATTGCCATTATTCTGGGTTAGAATTCTATCTTTTACTTTGTTAAAGAGAGCAGAATCGAAATTCCCAATTATTAAAGCCCTTTTCTAAAGGAATTGATTTGAATTTGATCTATTTCTCTAAATTTTGATTCTTTATCCAAAATAGAGTAGAAACGACCTTTTTTTTTTGAAACTTCTATGATTCTTGAATGGTACTTGTGGAGAACATATTGATGTCGGATTCCTTGATTGAAAGTTAAAAAAATTAACTTTAGGGTGTCTCTGAAGTTAATTTGTTTGATGAAAGATTCAATTTTTTTTTCTTAATTTTTGCAGTTATGGATGAGCAATTTATTCTGAGGGTTCCACCTTCTGTTGCTGAAAGAATTGACCACCTTTTAAGTGAAAATGCTTCTTCAGAAGACAAACTGGACTTGTCTTTTTCTGGTAATTTTCTTATTTTGGAGTTTTAAGTATTGTTGAGCTTGTAATTTTAAGTGAGTGGTAAAAAAGTCACCAAAGTATCATGTTTTTGCGAGTTTTATACCTGAACTATCTGGAGTTCATTGTTCCCTTTTATTACTTGAAATATTACCATTGTTCAGGTAGGAAAAGGAAACAACTGGTAATAGTTTGAGGTGTGTTTTGAAATATAGTTGGTTATAGTTCAGGTAGGAGAAAGTGAACACCTGATAGTTTAGGTAGGAATTTGCAATAATGTGATACTTCAGGTGTTTTTTTTTACCATTTTCTTTATACTTTTTGACACAATTATTTGACATGTTGGCATTTACTCTTTCAGATTTAAACTAGTCCTACTTAACACCAACATTCCTTTTATGTTGTTTCACATCTATAATACTCTTACATCACCTATCAAAAAAAGAAACAATATCCTTTCCATATTTCACTTCCCATGGGTTGATATTGGCATTTCTTAAACCTTTATTATTATGATAACCGTGGTGTTCGGGTCTGCCTCTGCACGCCTCGACTGATTCCATACGTCGACTAATTCCATAGTAATTGTTGCCTCCCGTCGGCACAAGTACCAGTAGTTATTTCCACCAAAGTTTGGACAAATGGGAAGAAATCATTAGTGTTTTGCCTGTTGAACCTAGGACATGGTTCTCAACCCACATTATTGACCACGAGGCCACCCTTGTGAGGGATGAAACTAGCTCTTCCAATTCCCCATACTGCTTCTGATTTAGAGAACCTTTCGGTTTTAGAGGATCTGTGATTTGTCTTAAAAAGGGTAAATCATTTAGTATTGGAATGAAATTTTCTTGCATAGAGGGAAAATAAAAAGATGATTCATCCGACTCCAATTAATTTGGGATTGAGATGTAAATGATTAATTATAGACTGAATGGTTTTCCAAACAACTTTTATTCTCTGGGGTTATCTAGAATAACCATAAAGAATATGGGGGGTGAGAAATTGTCAATAGAGCATAATATACTTTGATTTTTGTAAGTTAATAGCCTTTGGTGTTCGCAAGTTACATGGCATCATCTGATTTCTAAGGCATGAATTTTGTTCCACATTGTCCCCTGCTATACCTAAGTCTTTTTCCATATGCTGATAAGTGAAAACATTGTGACCTGAATTATTGATATTAAGCACAATTGATATGCGTGTGGATATATATCTCGTACAGTCGGGTATCTTTTGTTTTAATCTATAGCGTGCTGGTTGTGTCAGTATTTATGTGTTATGTGTTAATGAGTTGGAATAAGACATAGGTATTCTAACAACTGCAGCGTTTCATGCTAGCTGAGTTCTTCTGTTCATTTTATCTACAGTAACAAATTGAACTAAGATATGCTTCTGCTGATGATATAAGGATATATAATCTACTTATTTTTAAAATACCAACAATATTTTGATCACAGTGCGGAATTCATACAATTAAATCTTCGAGAAACATACTTTTATTTCATTTAGATTCAGGTAAATCTCATCCTTTATTAACAGAAGTTCTCATCTAAAAAGTTTATTAATTTAAACATGGATTGCATGGTATTCCTACAAAGTTAATATAATCAGTACATCACAATTTTTTTGACGAATACTAGGGCAGGATTACTTTTTTTCTTCCCTTGATGTCGTTCTTTCACCTTCATATGATTTTGAAGCAAGCAATACACTAATGCAGGTGATTGAATAATAAACTTGAGTTGGTTGAGTCATAGTATTACATGCTTCTAAAAACCGAACTGGAAGTGTATTGATTTGAAAACCATGTCTTGACCTCCATTGTATACATTGATGTAATTGAATTAGTTCTATCTTTCTGTTTGACTGGGGGAAAAAATGCCTAAATGGTAGTATAAGCATCAATGAACTGAAGTTGATGAGAATGAAGCCACCCTAAACTTTTCATGGTATCTTCTTGTCATTGTCCTAATATTATACCTAGAGTGCATGACTTCTTGTACCTTACCTTATCCAAAGAAAAAAAGAAAAAAGAGCTTGGTTTTTTATCCATAGCAACTTTACTATTCTTTTCTGAAGGCGGTATTTATTTTTAATGTTTTAGGCCTGTTAGAGAGAACCAATCAGGTTGGTCTAGCTCATAAATTTAGTCTTAATCGGGAATATAACTGTGACTTGTGTGTTATGTCAATGTGTTCAAACGTTTTTGTATCTTATTAGTTAATTATGAGTTGGCATTCTCTCCATTTTATGCTGTATCGGTCTCTTGCTTTCTTCCTTTCGATGAGGAAAACACAAAGCCTTTTGGAATGGTGAAAGAGTTTGGAAGACAGTTATTCATTGATTACTCCTTCACAGCACGAATTCACTGGATGTACAGTAGGGTTGGCTGTGATCTTCTGTTTTTGGTTTTGGGTATTGTGAAACCAGTCACTCCATCAAACTAAAGATAGATAGTCTCATATCAGGTTCTTGATGTGGAGCTAGTGCATTTCAATTTTCTCATTTATAGGTAGACTATGAAGAAACTCTAATAAAACTAAACCATTGAATCAACACCCTCATTGAAGCTCTGCAACAAATAGAATATTTTAAATGATTTGCGTCTTATTATTTGGCCTCCCGAGGTTTACATCATTATATTGTTTTTCCAAGACGCCTTGTCTCCCTGTTCCTTGGCCGGTGGTGCTTTGATTGAAGAGCTTCCTAGGATGATGGTGCTTTGATTGAACAACTTCTCTACCTTTTCTCATGAAATTCCCCTGCCTTTAGTCCTCTTGTCAGTTAAGAACGTTTCTGTACTGTTACCCGTGTCACTTAGGGAAGTTGTTACGAATATTTTGCTATCCGTGCATTTTTCTTCTGTACATAACTAACTTTTGTCTATACTTCTACTGTTAGTGGGAATAGGTACCAGCCTCAAGAGGAAAACAAGGCTCATCCACCTAAATGTGTTTGATGTATTATTTACTTTTAGATTTCTCTATACTGTACTGAATAGTAGATTACTTCTGTTTTATCGGTTGAACATTGCTTGTGGCTAACTGGTTTCTTCCATAGTTTTGAACATTATAGATAGAAAAAATTAGATCAGTATTAAATTTGCAGAAGACTGAAAACTTCAGTGAAATTCGTCTCTTTTCTATACCAGTTTTAATTTTGTTCTCAACGAAATAAAGTTATAATTCTAGTCTCTTTTCTTATAATTTTGTTTTGCTATATTGAACGTCAATCAAAGAAACCTTTGAAATAGATTTTTGTGGTATATAAACTGTATGATCCATCATATCAAACAAAATCATACTCCAATGTCTAAGATTTACTTGGACAATATAATTTGATTTGCGGAATCCACATTGAGCTAAATGAGACATATATCTATTTACTCTATCAAGATTGTAGCAGTGCTTCGTAATCTACTGTAACAGCTCTTTATTCAAAAGTTGCATGAGACAATTAGTATAAGGTTTCATGTGCCAACAACTAAGAATTAGCTCTAGAGACTTGCGAGTCATTGTCCACAAATTAATTAGTGCTAGTTGGGCTAAAGTACTGCATTTTCTTGGATCTTTTTTACATTTCATTTAATACCCGACTATCCTATGAGATTAACCATGATTTCTGACTTGTTCCTCAAATGTGACTCAAATAACAACCATTGCATCATGTTCTTGAACTTTGTAGATGAGGATATATAGTCATCTGTTACCATCTACTATCTCTTGTACTTTGATTAAGCACTATTATATGATAGTTACTGTTCTTTTTTCAGAAAATACTTTGCCATGCTTTTTATAGTATTTTCCCATGATTTCTGCACTTCCGATATTTCTTTTTCGATCTGCTTGATATGCTTTTCCTTGAGCCTATTGGAAAGCACCTCTCTCTACCTTTCAAAGTATGGGTAAGGTTTGCATACACTCTACCCTCCCCAGACCCCACTTGTGGATGGGATTACATTATTTATGTTGTTATTATTGTAGTATCTTTTAAGCATCTTATCATAGTTCATGCATGTGTTTTAAAAAAATTATTGTGCTTTTCAGAGGATGGAAAGACAGGTTCTTTTGTCATAGGCGACGACCACTTTCCTGCATCACTTTTGAATCTTCCTTGCATAGTGGAGTCATACAAAACTTATGATGACAACGTGCTCATTAAATCCGCAGATATTGGTCAAGTAGGGTTGGAAATTAATCTATTTTTCCCCTTCAGTTATATGAATATGATTTTTCAATCATCACTGTTCCTAAAATTTTAACTTTGTTGATCTGACAGATGATTCTGGTGAGGGAAGAAGGTGATCCTGCTCCAGATGTGGTGGAATATAGACATGGCCTCACACCTCCAATGAGAGATGCTCGAAGACGAAGATTTCGGAGAGAACCTGATCTTAATGTAACAATCTTTCTTTTCTGAAAAACCTTTCATTTATTTACTTTCTAGTTTGTCCTGACAGAGAATGTCAGGGGTGGTCTGTCTACTGTGTGGAACGGGGTTATGTTATGACTATTTTGTTTTTTGGGGAGGGTTGGGGGTATGTGTGTGTGAAAGCAAATAGGTGCGTATTCTACCTGAAGTTTCTCAGTTTATCTGCTTCTCTGCCCGTAAATGAATTGGAATAAAAGCTGTTAGTAAATATAGTGGAGCTGTCCTTGTCCCTTGATCCAGCCTTTTCTGGTTTTATATATATCACCCTCTTTTTCTGGTAGAATCCTTGTACTGACAATGTGCTTGTTATACTTTTGGCAGCCTGAGCTTGTTCGGCGCGTTGAGAAAGACTTGCAGAACATAATGTCTGGGGGAACTGCTGAGAATATTGATATCCTCTCATATTTACTGTCTCCACTAGTTTTAAATAGAACGACACGTGTTAAATATACGAGAATGGAAGTAGCTAAATAGACTTATTTAACGTTTAAATACGCCATATTCTGACAAATTAGAACCACGAGTTTTTATGAAACCTAGCTATGGTGTTGGTAAACTGACGTTTTTCAGCTTGTAGACAACAATCAGTTGAACAACTTTTAGTGGAAAGAACTTGTGAAAATTTCTGTCTGACCATTTACCAGGAATAAGTTCATGGTAATGTCTGGGAACTTTAGTGATTTGAGCTTTCAGAAAATTTTCTGAGGTTCTGTTTGCATATGCCATTGTAAACAAGAACAAAATTACATTCTGAAAGTATATATTAGAACTTCAATATCATTGTACAGGACTTGCTAAACTCCTCCTCATTTCTGTTACTCCTTAACTAATTGATTACATATAGAAGTTGTTGAGCAAGAGGAAGGAGGTGAAGCAAGTGCACACCATGTGAATAAGAAAGTGTCACAACCTGCAACGAAGCCTGACATTTCTGAGCCTGGGACAGCTGGTGAGGATCCTGATAGAACTGAATCTGAGGATTCTGATGATTCAATATAGCTGAGGACATTTTAGCAAACAAAGATCATTTAGCTACTAAAGCTGTTGTTGGGAATCGGCTACCAAGTCTCTGCTGTTGGTATAGTCCACTTCTGGTTAATGGTCTTTGGAATTTGGTAGAGATTTTAGCCCTTGCATTTCAATACAGTGGTTTGCTCATCAATTCTAGCTTGAACGTCGCTGTAATATAACAATGTGCAATGTCTGAGAAATGTTGAGAGAGTTTAACGTATTGAATTTGCTTGTTTGTTCTAAGATGAGAAATGTTTATTGCAAAGTTGATTAGCTTCGAACACCCTGAAACTCTGGAGTTCGAAAATTTTCTGTGTTTGATGTTGAAAGTATAGAAACACCCTGAAAATTTTCGGTGTTTGATGTCGAGGTAGCTGTTTTTTGACATGTCTGCTTCAGCTACTTAATTATATTACTTCATATGCTTCGACTTGATTTTACAATTACCCTTAATAAATTATTACTTCAATTGCTTCAATTGTGATTTTACTGTATCATCCTAATCAATTATTTTAAGTTATGTAAATACTAAAATTAGGATAAAACAAGCACAAAATCATAAATAAGTTTTTTTAAATTGGTCAAATAAAATTAAACAACTATGTTAATATCTTTCAATAATTATATTTGTGTCAAAAAGGTACTTTTTGAAAAAATATGACATAAATAAATAAAAAAGTTTAGGTATATTATTTGAAATGATGTAAAAAGTATTATAGGTCACATAATTGTCAATTTGAAATTTTGGTTCTTGAAATTTTATCTGCGCCACATAAATAGAGACAGAGAAAGCAACATGTTTATTTAAAATTTATAAATTACAAAAATAATAATTTAAAATATTTAAATAAATAGGTAAAATTTTGATTGGCTTTTAAAATTTTATAGTGCTACATAAATTGAAACTAAATAAATAACATATGCTATTTAAAATTAACATAAAATGTATTATAAGTCGCAACAACCACCTTAGGCTGGAATATCTAGCAATGGGCAGCTAGGCAAAGAAATATTATATAACAATATTCCTTTCCGGTCCGTCGCAGTACGACATCTGAACTCGAAGCTACGATCAAATCTGATTAGATCTGGTCTTATCCGACCCGATCTGACCCGACCCCGGAACTTAGAATGGTCGACCTGTTTGTACGGTGGAACGAGCATTCTCCACTCGGGCACGAGCAGGAACATCCAAAATAATGGAAAAGAGAATACATGTACATCATGTAACGACATATCCAAAATACCAGCCCTTGTACATTTAGCATAAACCACTGAAAACTCGAGAGTATGTCCACTCTGAGCATTAGTAATCTCAATTCTCTTTTCCTATTCACTAGTACACTGCGCGCTACAACTAGCAACCCCTTTACTAGGTTGGGAAAAGGCTAGTGCATTAGCGCGCAACGGCAGATAAAAAGCCAACAACTTCTTAGGAGTCAAATAGGTTTGGAACCCTATAAAGGGGTTTGCTGCTCGTCCCTATCTCTAAAGTGGCTAATGCATCACTACTAAAAAAACTGGAAAAAACGACCTCAGAATATCGACTTCCGGAGGTCGGTATTCGCAGAAATACCGACCCAAAACCGACTTACCAGTTGAGGTCGGAAAAAGCTTGGTCGCTTTTCCATATTGACCTCCTATTTACCGACTTCCGGACGTCGATTTTAGTTTTAAGTCGCAAAACTCAGAAATTTATTTTATTTTATTTTTCGACTTCTTGAGGTCGGTTTTATATATGTATTTTTTTATTTTTTATCATTTCCGTCCACAAGAAGTCGATTACGAAATAAAATTTAATATATATATATTATATTATTACCGACCTAAGGAGGTCAATTTTATTTAATTTTTCTGAAATTCCGACCTCAAGAAGTCGCTATTATTTAATTTTCATTATTTTTTAAAAAATTCCGACCTCAAGAAGTCAATGTTATTTAATTTTATTTTTTAAAATTAAAAAATTTTCGACTTCTAGAGATCAGTATTATTAAATTTTAATTTTGATGATTACCGACCTCGAAAGGTCGATTGGAGGTTGATTTTCTACAACAAAAAGCAAATTACTGTAATTTTTATTCAACCAAACCAGCTCAAAGAGCTGCCACCACAATATTTTTCTATATTTACCTAATACTACTTCAAAATAAACTTAAATTCATTCAAAATAAACTTAATTTCATTCAAATTAAACTTAAAATCATTCAAATCAAACTACAATACAATCAAATATCTGAAAATGTATACAAACTATACATACAACGTTTGAATTATCTAATGAACACAACAAATATCTGGAATGCATTCCACTTTTTACCACTAAATGACGGAGTCAGGAGCGGAAGGAGGGAATTGAACCCTCAACCTCAGCCTTGGCAAGGCTATGCTCTACCATTAAGCTATTTCTGCCAGCTAGGGTAGTGGCAAAGCACTACTGAGCAATTCACGTATCACTTGATACGGACGACTTCTGTTTTTCCGCCGGACCACAGTCTTGACCTCCGATCGAGCTACGAACACGAGTAGATAGGCTTGGTCAATCGAATAGATAGAAGATCTAGCGCCTCAGTCAGAGAGAATGGGCCACGAGTTCGTGACCTAATAGAATAGTGTTTTGTGATTCCGGGGAAAGCTATCATAGTGATTCCGCTAGAATTGAAAGCAAATAAAACAAAGCAGGATAAAGCTTTAACCAAGCGTAGTTGGCGGAGTATGACCTCTTGATTCGAAGTTTTCTGGATTCTTAGTCTACTATAACTGACTTAATAGAATATGGTATTAAATAATCATTTTTTTAGTAAATATCACAGGACAGTGATAGACTGCCAAATTTATTTCTGTGCGCCCCTTTTTTCTTGAAATAAGTTTATGCACTAGAGTGCCTCTTTCCTAGGGATATCTGTTAGAAAAAGTGATAATCTACTATTTTTCCTTTTAGAAAATAAAAAATTTCATAAATAAAATAAAAAAATAGGAGACTGGAAATGAAAGTCTCTTTCTCAGATCTATTCTTCATCACACTGGTGGAACAAAACAAAAATACCGGATGCAATGACATTGAAATATTTGGTACATGAAGCCACGATCTGATAGATATACATTGAAATTTATAATCTACTTAATATAATTAATATATAATATTAGATGAAATGAATCTTTGATCTAGAATCAAAGAAAAATAATAAATGGCTCTTATGGTGTGCTTTGAAAGAAAAGTTAGGAATTTGGAAAAAAAAGAAGAAGGAATTTTTAGGGAGATAACTAAGAACTTAAAAGTTAAAAAATATATAAAAAAATATATTAATATCATATAAATTGAAATAAAAGAATAATAATTATTAGACCGGACTTCGTCTTTTCTAGTATGCCTAGATGTGATGATCAAATTTTTATTAAAGACTTTTGAGTTGTGTTGACAAAGATGTAAATTTTCAACGGCGGGATTACTTCTATCAATTTGAATTATTCTCACTTTGCTCCTTATTTTTCTCGTTCTGTTCCAAAGTTTGAACAAACGAATACTGTTTAGTGAGTACACAATAGACAAGTTGAAAAGGAACAAGTTAATGTTGTGGAGCCTTAAAGCCAAAGAAACAGTGTGTTTACTATGCACGAAAATGTTTTTCATCTAAAATTTTTTATTTAAAAATAAGTGAGTTTCATATTTAATTTTTTGTATTTAATAAATAAAAAGTATTATTTCAAAATTATTTATATGCCATCTAGCAGAACACTACGTGGAGGCTCAGGTAGTGGGTGTTATAATTGTCAAGGGTGGAGGTTGGGTGGATGCCTAGGAGAAAACATTGACTATGTGACTTGATTTTTGCTAATTTCATTAGGAAAGTCTTTTTTTTTTCTTCAATTTTTAGAAAACCTTTTTTCAAAAAGGATATATCCTAAAATATTCGGATGAATCAAATGTGAGAAAATTGAAACCGTTTCCTCTATACCAAATGAACAAATAAACTCAAGTTTCCTAGTTGAGAATTACTAGACAAAAGATAAATATATTATATGTATTTCAAAATTTAAAATCGAACCAAAATAGTCAGAAAAGAAAAAAATGGCCATACAAATCGATATCTTTTTATTTTTTTTATTAGATCTGTTTCGACTTTTATAGAGTTTCATTTAGATTACATGAATATCTTAAATATTTTACTTTTTTAAATGAATTAACCTTTAATTTCAATCTTTGGCAATTAAATTTATACCTAGTCGTGATATATAATTTTTTTTAGAATGCAAAACATAACTTATAGTAAAAAATTATAATGCGAAAACACTGACCAAAAATTTATTTCTCTTAAAGTATATATACACAAATGAAAGATAAGGCAAAATAGTGGGGGGAAAATGCAAATGACCCAAAATATGAATATTTTCCACGTATTGGCCAATAGAAAATCTATCTTGTTCCCCAAGCTACTCCAATCCCCTTCCCTCCCTTACATAAACTACCAAGCCTTGTTGAGTCTGGTGGTAGTTTTTCCTTTCAAAACTTTAATTTATCAGCAGCTAAGCTTCTGAATATCATGGGTCGCCGAAGTGGTGGCGGTGGTGGCGGGTTCAGATCCAGTAGCGGCGGAGGTCTGTGATTATTGATTGTTCTCGTTTTTTTTTCTTTCTGATTCATGTTTTTTTCTTTAATCTGTTGAACAAATGTAGAAATGTACATATATTCTCCCTTTTTTTTTGGAGTGAATTACATTTGATATTCAGTCTCATGATTTGCGTACGTAGATTGAATATTGCACAGTTTGTAGTCGTTGTGTGCATGAATGTCATGTAAAATGGCGTCACGTCAGGTATGTCGTACAACTATTTCTCATAGTGTCGTAGCTAGCCCTATAATACCACTATACAAAGACGTTATAAGCATAGGACGACATATCTGCTTGAATTGTGTACTCGTAGGTGCTGGAAATGTGTGTGGACTCACATCAATATTATCTATTAATAAGTCCTATTAATAAGTAACAACTTTAAATATTCGTTTATATATTTAAAAATTACGTGAAAAGTATCTAATACTATTGCAATAAATTGAGTCAAAGAAAATAACGTACACAAATAACGTAGATTATCCTTTAATTGAACAAATTGTGGTGGAGAACATTTTACATAATACTTAATAGAGAACCCTTGCGTAGGACACTTCAGCGTCAGGGACAGTTAGAAGTTGTTACAACTAAATTATGTGTAGCCTGTCATTATAGATGGTTTAATTCAAGCGTAATTAATTAGCTAAGGGTTAGTCTCAGATTGCCACTTAACGAAGACTTAATTTGAGAGATGTGATAGAAGTTGACAAGCTTCTGTATCTTCTTTTATTGTTTTATGCAATTTTGATGCTACTGCAGACACTAGAATAAGAATTTGTTAGGTGGTTATCATCATGTCAAAAGCTATAACTGATAGCAAAAGCGCAATTTTATTTTTTTAACCAAGTCCACCAAACAAACATCGTATTCGATCATAACTCATACTTGGGTCATCCCAGCCTCTCGTGAGCTTTGTCATGGGTAGGATGTTGGCATTACTCAACAGAATCACAATCTCATATATAACCAAAACTTTTGATACAATAAAGGTGACATCTTCTTCTGTAGGAAGTTGGTTACCATGGTCAAGATCTCGCGCATCTCCTCGTCTTGCTTCTGATAAGCCTGCTGCTGACAAGCCACTGAAGAATTCACAAAAGTCTGGCAAGTCATTATCATCTCATTAATTTCTTCTACAATTTTGGCCGCGGCTCTCAGATTAGTATGTTGATGACTTAGAATTACACCGTGGATGTTGTTGTTGTTGTATGACTTACAATTTTCGTTCCCACATGTTGCAGCTTCTCGTGCTCCTCCTCCTCCAGCCCCTGTACAGAGTCGTCAACCTGCAGCAGGAGGTCTTGGTTCCTCGTTTACCCGATGGTTAGTCGTTGCTTCAAATAGACCATAGGCAGATTTTGATATCTTTAATCTGTAAATGTTCAATGCTACAATTTTGGTGGTTATAAAAATCAGGAATGGCTTTTGGTAGTGGAAATGCAATTGGCCATAGGGTAACAGATGCTGTGTTAGGCAAACGTGGGGTTAAGGTGGCTGATCCTGCCCCCTCAGCTGCTTCTACAACTGTCGCTACTTCATGTGCTACCCCAATGGCAGCTTTCCAAGAGGTATATATGCTAATTTCCTATAGCTTCTCTGTTGCATTTTAAAATACCGAGAATCAAACCCTCATCGATAAGGCGGGATTTCAAGAAGTCAACCAAACAGAGCTACTAAGATTCCCTAGATGCTGAGTTACATATATTGGTGCCAATGACTTCTTTCTCACTGATAAGGTGAAAATTCAAGCAGCCAACCAACTAAACTACTAAGATTACATAGATTGGTGTCAATGACTTTTTCTCATTTGGCATTGCTGTAAAACTATTGATAATAAGATCGATGTCCTTTGTTGTTGCAGTGTCTCCATGTCAACGGAGGCGACCTAAGCACATGTCAGTTTTACATGAATATGGTATGTGAGTGTCGCAGGAGTTCTGCCACACTCGCTTGATTTAATTTCTTAGAACTTGATAACCATCTTAATGATATTATGATGACGAACTAGTTTTCTTGGATAGAGTTGTCGCTTTTTTTAGTTCATCCCTAGGTTGTCATTTATGATTCGTAGTTGGTACATCTCAACAGGAGTTTTAGTGCATCAAACTGTCCTTTTTTAATATTTTTGATACAATAATTCTTATTTATGAATTGCTCCTACTGCATGCAGCTACTTGAGTACATTTCGTTTCCTATCTTTTCGAATATCATCAATATTCTTCTCCCATTTTAATCTCTTCATGTTACCTATTTATAATACAACGTACTTGGATGTTTTTAATTTTTCATAGAATCTCCAAAGCTTTTCCTAGGAATTATAAAAGAAATTTAATCTATTTTTGTGTGAAAACAGGTGTGATACGTTGAATCTTTTGCATCCTCCATTACCTCTTGATGGAGGCCGCATTTATATAGCAAAATGGATTTGGTATGCAGATAGCACAGTTTTGACTTTGTTATGGAAGGTGAGTGTCTAGACTATGCCATGAAACATAACAAAAATTCGTGGAGTTGAGATTTCTTGATCATTTATTATTTAGAAGAAAATCGTCTTTTTAGATCTACCAACTATTATACTGTATAAAATCTGGAATACTCATATCTGATCTCAATATATAAAATTAAAATAAAATCAAGTATCTCAGTATATGAAACAGTGTGACAAAAGGAATAGACAGATACACATAAAAATTTAGTATCAGACATAGCATCAACCCTAAAAATAGGTATCAATAATAGATACATATCTGATTACTGTAACAATCATATATCAACACTTATATTCATAGGGCACATTTACTTAAGCGTCAAATGTACTTAATTTGTTAAGTATCTGTAACATGTTTCAAAATCCCCAAATTATTAGGTATCAATTTGACCAACCCAGCATTCAACCTATTATTCAGTAAATACTGCAACAATGAAGAATCTAAATTCTTGATGTGGACGCTACATCCTTGACTTTTTTACCTTTTTCACTTGAAATATTGCCAGCATCGTCGCCGGAGTCGTTGTGGTGGTCGACCTTGGTAGTGTCGGCTTCTTCACCACTTTCAAGTGCTTCTTGGGTGAGGCCACGACTAAAGGAAGGGATGGGTTCCATTGTTGATAGAAGCAAAGATGATGAAGAAAACGTTAATGGCGGTCGATAAAAGGGGATGTTGAAGATGAGAGCAAAGTTATTAAAAGTGAAAATAGGTTGAAAACTGAAAAAGGTAAATTTAAAGGTAAAGATAGTAACGGTAAAGAGAAAGAAAATGAATTAAAAAGAATAAAAAAACTGTTTTAAAAATGGAAAATGTATAATTTGAAAAGTGATTAACATTAATTAGACATCTACACCAAATAAATTTTCCAATTATAACTCTTAATAAAAATATATATTCTTTAAGTATCAAATGGAAAAAATTAAAAAGATGGAATTTACGTAATTTTTAAAAAATATTGGGATTGTTTAATATTTGGAAAAAAAAAGGTTGTGTAATTTCATAATTTTTACAATTTTCTTTTACATCATCTCAGAGAAAAATCCACCTCATTCTTGTTGGGCTGAGTTGCCCGATCTGGCCCAAGAAGAGTCCGTCCTTTTTGGCACCAATAGCTTATTAACGGTACTGTTTAAAATATAGTCAGTTTTAAAAAATTATTTAACGTTTAGCCACTTCAGAATTTGGGGTTTGAAACTTGAACTTCCACAGTATATATTTCTTGCTGTATATCCTTGTCACAACAAAAATCATACTCTCTCCGTCCATTTTATGTGACTCTTTCCTTTTTGATCCGTCTAAAAAAGAATATCAACTTAATTTAATTGAAAACAATTTAATTTCAAAATTCTCCTTTTACCGTCAACCACACAAATATCTAAAAATAATTTTAGACCACAAGTTTCAAAAGTCTTCTTTTTTTTCCCTTAAACACCGTGTCAAGTCAAAGGTGCCACATAAAATGGGACGGAGGGAGTACAATGTTTTTGATTTTCAGGTGATTATGTAGTTTGTGTTATATTTAGTTAGGAGGTTAATATTATCCATGAAAACCAAATTTGCTTAGAAACTTAATTACAAGAAGCATAGCAGAAGATAAGGTGCATCAGTGAATATATTACTTGGTACTGGCAAAAGGTAAGAGGTACTCAGTGAATTAATCGAGGTGCATAAAAATTGGCATCGACATTTTGGAAACAAAAATTACTTACTTTATTATATACAATAACTCTGCAACTTTTCAGGTGGCAAGTCTTGTGCTAGCAACAGAAGGCTGATGCATATAACATCATCTTTGTGAATCTAAATATTAAAAATTACTTACCTTATAATATACACTCATCACCTCTTTTCTCAAGCCATAGTTTGATGGACTTTTGGATTATCGTCTAATGTACAAGCTTCCTTGGGCATCTTCTGCAATTATTTTGCAAAGGGAACTATGGAAATCTTTAGGCCACATAACAATGTCACTTCCTGATATTTCCATCTTTGATAAATAATCAGCAGCTCGGTTTGTTTCACGCCACGAGTGAGTGACTTGGTACTTTTGAAACTTTTTCAAGATCTTCCAAATGTGTTGGAGAAAAATAGCAGCCTTCTGATTATGCGATTGCTCTTTGTTTATAGTTTTCACTGCACTCATCGAGTCTGATTCTACCCATATCATTTTGATCCCGATACTGCGAGCAAGAGTAAGACCTCTCCATATAGCCAGTAACTCAACTAAAAAGATATCATCACATAGAACTTCAGAGACACAAGCACATATAGCAACACCTTCATAATCGCGAAGCAAACCACCAAGACCAGCTCTTTTCCGGTCTATAGATCCATCTGTATTTAACTTTATCCATCCAGGCTCAGGCTTCTTCCAAGTGCAGAACCTAAATGGTCTTCTGATAGGCAAATTAAAGCCTCCTAATTCAACTAACTTTAGAGATTTTAACTGGTTCAAACTCTCAAGTAAATCTGTCAAATAATTGCCCTCTAACTTCGAACTAGCCATGATCATTTCATGTTTCCTTGCTTCGTCTTCCTTCAGTTTGTGCTTCCTACCTTCGATGTGTTGCTTTAAAGATTTCTCGCTGGAAGTGCTCACCAGACAGAGAGCACAGCTCCAGTTCACTTTAACTTCCTTAGAATAAATTGTCCGATCACATTTAGGAGAAGATTCAGCCTGAAACAGAATAATAAACAAAATATTCGTGAGCATGTCACCGTCTAGAGAATAAGAGAGGCATTTGTAGAGTAAAACTATGACTACCTCATAAAAGACCAAACTTTGCAGGTCGTCCTTTTCATCGTGTCCCAAATATCCCGGTGCTGCAGCAATATAATCACTGGACAAATATCCCGGTGCTGCAGCAATATAATCACTGGACAGATCCATAGGCACACACTCGTTCTTTTCTGTGACATATTCTATGCGTGGATTTGGGGAAAGATATGGCTTAACAAACTTCATATACACATAAGAGGCAGCATCAAACTGAGGCAGTACGAGCAAGAGAGATGCTAATCCTTTTCCATAATGCCAAAACGAGAACCTGAAGAAATCAACACACTTAGGTCAAACTTAATTATGGTTGAAAAATGTCCTTCAGGTTTGAGTCACCCCTTGATGAGACTCATGAACCGAGCACGATAAGAACAGCCAAGAACTCAACAACTAGTAATAAAGATTCAGAATTTGTAATACTAACATATAACTCCATACATTTTCTCATCCAAAAATAGATGGCATCACTGTAAATTGCAGATGCTGAATATTTCTTTCACCCATCCAAGGAATGAATGAAATGGTAGTCCAAAAATGAGCCTTGGCTTCTTTTTTGGTAATGCTTATGCCATTTAGTATCTATCCATGACCAGCCATTTATGATAACAAAAATATCCAAACCAACATAAGCATTACACAACACTGCTATGTTGCTCGGACTCTTCAAAAATGTCAGCAGGTGCGTGTCGGATTCTCCAAAAATAGTGTAATTTTGGAGAAACCAACACAGGTATGACATCAAAAGTAAAGAGTCCGCGTAAGTCAAGAATTAGATTCAAGTATAAAGCACCATGAATACAACAACAACATTACCCAGTGTAATCCCACAAATGGAGTATGGGAAAGGTGGTGTACGCAACAGCCAAACCCCTACCTTATGAAGCTAAAGAGGTTATTTCCAATAGACCCTCAACTCAAGTAAAGCATATCCAAATAACTAAACATATACAATAACTAAGACATCAATACTGAAAGCAACTTAGAAAAGAACAAGTAGCAACAACAAAATGTACGATAACTAAAGCGGAAAAAAACAACAGGTAACACTAAAATCAAAGATTAAGACCATAAAGACTAATAATAACAATACATAAAGCACCATAACCTGACTTGCATTCATAATACCAAGCATTAAGATGATCCTAAAATTTGACACCAATATTATAAGGTAGATAACTTACACATAAAAATTCTAATAACATGTCTATAAATGAAAGCAAAATAAAAGATTACCCTGTCAAAGGCTTTGCAAGAGTCAATTCCAATACTGTGGTTAATCCAAATAGTACCCAATATTGAAGACACTTTTGATAACTGGATTCTTTATCACTCTCTATTGCTCGAATGGATGCATATCTGATATATCAAGAATGTAACCAAACTCAAAAGTCAAAACATCCCACTTCACATATTCAACACAAACTGAAAGAAACAAAAGAAAAACTATTTTTTCCCCTAACTTACAGAGGACACAGCAATGTCACTGATGGTCTGCAAAAAATCCAGAAAGAACTGTGGCAAAAAATAAAAAAAAGAGACAGAATCAGATATATGGAAGTCAAGAGCAGCTGATCAAAGACAAAACTTAAAGACTAATTTTTTTTTCTCTTTCTACATGTGTAAATATAGAAAGGGGCTCAACAAATACCTGAAAAATAGGACAAAAAATTGACAAACCACAAGAGCACAATGTGCTACAACTACTAAAGAAATCCAAAATCATCCTATGATTATTTAACCCCATGATGTCTTTAGTATGAGAATCTTACAAGAAAACAATAAGATTTTGTCTTTTTCTAGTCAAGAAATTAAAACAAACTTTTGTGACTTGGTGGGAGGATGTTACTTACCAAGAGAGCAAAATTTTGGCTGAAATCAGAAGAAAATTGATCAGACCCATTGTCACCAACAAAGTGCTGTGTCTAAATTTTCTTGCTTTCCTTTGTTAAACAATTTTTTATTTATTTATTAATAATTCATGCATGTCTTAGTATTTGATTGGTTTTGGGGAAAGTAAAGGGAACAAACATTACAGTGGGAACTAGAAAAGGAAACAAAGAGACTTTCAGGCTAAGGAGTTAATGCTTGGTCAATTATATTATCCAATAAGGAGAAGGAAAAAAAAGAAGACCCTTTTTTCCAATTCGATATCTGATATTCATAAATTCTATTGCATAGAGCTTATTTGAGCAAAACGCGTTCTATCAAAACATTCGTATTAGGGACTAAGAAAAAAATAGCACTCCGTTGTTCACTTTAGTTATCAAAATTTCCTAATTCGATTCATTTTTATTTGTCATTTTTAAACAAATTATTTTCCTATTATATCCTCAATTTATTGTCATTAAAATGACTTTGAAAAATATAATGAGTAGGGATAAAATGATAAACTTATTGTATCAATAATTATTTTTCTAATAAGTGTGTCAAGTTAAAATTTCACAACTAAAAATAAATGGTAGGAGTAACTCATATAAATCATGAGCAATTATTGCAATTGGGTAGGTGAATAAAGTTTAATGTACAACACCAATTTTCTGCCAAAAATTTGTACCATCGTTAATTTTCCGTATTCCCACTTGTACCATCGTTAATTTTCCGTTTTAATAATATTCATTAAATTTTGAATTTAAACTTATTACATTATTTTTTATGATAAATTTTCTCTAAAATTATCTAAATATCACGAAAGTTACAAAACTATTTAAAATTAAAGACATATTAACGACCTTCATTTGTATTTAGCTAAATACTCATAAAGACATTCCCGCTTAAACCAATTTGTGTTCTGTACTTCACGAAATTTGATTCAGACATCTACTCTCATTCAAAACAAGTAATTAATATCATTATTCAGACATCTACTCTCATTCAAAACAAGTGATTAATATCATTACTTATTTATATAAATTAAGAAAATTTTATTCAGACATCTACTCTCATTTTAAAACAAGTGATTAATATCATTATTTATTTACATAAATTATTCTTTAAAATAATAATCGCAACTGAAAATTTTGAATTTGAGACTCTTCAAACTTTCAAGTATGAAGTTAGGCTTTGGCAGAACCCAACTACAAACCCATAGTTAAAGCAACATAAGTTGATGGGTCGTTTGGTATGAGGCATAGATTATAATAATCTGGGATAAAATGTAGAATTATTTTATTTCGTGTTTATTTGGAAGTATAAATTAATCTATTTTTACCTTAGTGATGGAATAAGTTATCTCATATATACGATGGAATAACTTATCCTGACTATCTTATCCCAAGATTAATTATCCTAAAATAATATGTTGAAACTTTCTGGTCCTCGAGATTAAATCCTTTCTCTAGTCCTTTATTTAGGGCTGTAGTTGTTATTCCTTTTTACTAATAACCGTAGTGATATCGTCATAATAACACCATAATTTTCACACCAATTTCATATCTTGTTATAAAGCAGAGACATGCAAGTACAGAAGAAATTGTAATGGCGTGGATGGTAAAAGCATTAACATGGCCCAATTTACACGGCTTTGTGAATGCACATCAATTGAACGGAAATAATGAGAACATCGCAAAGAAAAAAAGAATGGTCTACTCTATCCGCAGCATTCAGAATAGCACGCTACAGGCAACAACGGCGAGCAGAAAGTAGAGAAACAAATGGGAAAAGAGAAGATAAGGTAACGATTGACAAAAAAGGAACTGCCGGGATCATTTGGCATAGCAAATAGACTGTACAGCATTATAGACAGGTATCTCACAGACTTAAAATGCCCTTAGACTGTTCTCCTGTATAAAAAAAAAATCTCGTTTTTAACATGGAAACTATCTACAGAATCTAATTCAGTGACCCATTGGTGTTTTAACCAAATCCGAATCCTTCATTGGCTTCATGAATGGCAAGCAGTAGTCTCTCCTCTAGATGCTCTTTGGAGGGATACTCTGGTAGATCCAATTGGTTGAAACTGCACCCAGCAAATAATAGTTCAGAAGTGTTACCAATAAATAAGTTAAGAGATGAAAGTAGATGCTCAGAAATCTTCAGCATCACAAGGGCAATCATAGTTTAGTTTCAGATGATTAAATAATTACCATGTATGTGCTGAAGGCAAGTGATCAGCACTGCCATAAGCTTTGTGGATCTGAAATTTCTGGGAACCTGAAATTCCTTGCAGTGCACTAAACCCTTCCAACGGCACCTGGAGAAGTTGACAAAGATTTGTAAGATAATTGCAGGAGATATTTAACATGCAACTGTAATCAAATGAAAGCACCAAACTACCTTTGAGGTCCCAGTGACAAATTGAAGAAGGCGAGCTTTGTCTTCCTTGCTAAAAGCTTGAACAACTTCCCAAAACCACTGAATAACAGGTGAAGCTGGGCTGTATCCAGAATATTCTGTATTTGCCCTCAAGTCATCAACTGCAGAGCAAGGGACAAATTAATCATAAGAAGCGACTCTTTCTTGATATTGACAAATAACTATCTAAGACAGGATCACACGAATTAACAAATCTATGAAATAGTGAAACATACGATCAATGTCTGGAAGGCCACTAATTAACAATTCAAGTTCCTTGTCGTGAAAAATAGAGATCAACTCCCGCGGAATCAATTCACTGAATCCTTCCAAAAATGCATTTATCTGAGGGCGAATAGCAGTTGTCAGCCGATGCTCAGCAACCAAGTCAACATACTGTTGCTTATTTTCCTCAGTGACTCTGATATTTCGTCCACCCGGAATTAGTTCATAGTCAGTCACCTGCATTACACAGATTGCAATCAGAGCCTCCGTAGTAAAAATCCTGAAACTTCAATTGCCGCTGAAGAACTCATACCTCATTGCGTTCATAAAGTATCAACTTCTCTTCATCAGCATCAATGCTGAATGTAAGGTCTACAATATCACTTATGTCATTCTACACAAAGCAAGAAATGTGAGTAGAGCAAATATCTAAAAATAATTTCTATAATAAAAAAGAACAGAGAAAACACTGCACCTCAAGCAGCCATTTCAAATTTTTGAAGTAGTCAGGATCAATAGCTTCAATATCATGATATGTCACTTTAGCACCAAGTATATGCTTGTAGAAGGATCGTGTAAAATGAACATCAAGAAGTTGACCATCAAATAGTGCCTTCCCAACCTGGATTATTTATATAAAGCACATTAGATATTGCTAGATTAAATGACTCAAGCAAACTGAACCAAGAAGGAAAAAACTCACAACTCGCCCAACAAATTTGAAATATGAGAGGTGCTCAGTTTGGTACACAGAGTTGGGATTTGGCTGAAATGTTGCTTCATTGCCAACTGTAGTAAACAATAGTGCTCCCTTATCAAAAATTACTCTGGACAGTAACTGATACCATTCCCTAGTAAGTCCACCAGCATCAATCCCTTCTTCCCCTTGGAAATGCACAGTTAATCTCCCTTTCAATTCTTGAGTTGTCCTCATGCGCAGCTGATTATATGAATCTTCAAGTATATAAGCTCTTCTCACAGAAATTCTCAGAGGACTGTGATGATGATCGTGTTGATGTTTTATCTTAGATCTAAAGTAGGATCTTTTATTGTCAAAATCAACAAAACGAGGAACCTTCAGCATGATGGAGAAAGACTTCTCCAGTAGTCCAGGGTTCTGCCGAACAAAAGCATTAAGCAGTTTTCTGTGCTTCTCTGCAAATTTTACAAAAGCCATGTGCTTCTCATCAACTTTGGTTGCAGATGTAGGTGTTTTCGGCTGCACAGCAGACGTAGTAGCTTCTTCTGGATCAGGAACCGTAGCAATACTAAACTCCTGCCCTGCACCCAAATGTGCAGGATGCAACTTCTCACACATCACAAAAAAGGACTCTATGTATGGTAAAATGTTCTGTGTGCCTGCGGGGAGCGGAGGCATTGCTCCAGCAGGTTTAGATGTGCTAACAATGGAAGACCGTGACAGGTTGGGTGCGGTTTCAGAAAAACTCTCTATTGTGCTAATACAAATGCTCAGCTCCTGCCATAGAGGTTCTAAAGCTGTGTTAATGTCCCCAACCAGGGAGATAGTAGCACCATGCTCCTTCTCAGAAATAATTTGATTATCATTGTTCTGGTCACCAATTGAAGCAACAAGCGAGCTTAATGCTTGTAACACCCTAAGTATCACAGCACCATCAGTTGAAGTGGTACTGAGCAGTGCTTTCTCCACTTCCCTGAACTTGTTTAACTCATCCATTGCAGATCTGGTCAGACTTTGCACAGAGCCAGCCAGCTCAGTAATAAATAAATGACAAATGGCGGGAGCTATGGCCACCAACTTTTTTAGTACCTCAGCTACCAAAGAGTAGGCATTGTCTGAAAGACTGATAGAGAAGAAAGCGTTAAACAGCTTCAATAATAAACAGAATAATACATTATTCAGCAAGACTCAAGTAAAAATAACCCACTGAAGGTTCAAAAATGTACTTGGTCATGTGAAAACGACAGCAAAATATTAAAAATATCAAGTGCATATGCAACCAAACAGATTATTTAGTGAATGAAATAGAAGCCATAGGCATGAAAATTTTGACAAGACATCACACCAAGAAGTCAATTTACCAATCTCACTTTTGAACAAGAAAGAAAATATGTTTAAGGGCAAAATTAGTGAAGTATATCACCCTGCTGGCAAACACACAAGTCTATAAATTAAGGGGTGTATCACAGAAGTAATATCTACAGAACTTGTCACATCAAACCAAAGTATCTACAATTTTAAATACACATTTAGAAAACCAGTCAACCCAAGAGGAATCAGCAGAATGTAGAACCACATAAAGTAAATGATTTGAATAAGTACATTAAAGGATTAGGAACTAACTTACCCTTCTCTGGCAAGCAATGAGCACAGGAGTCGAAGTTCTAATTGTGGTAGACTAAGTAGAATACTTTCAGTACTTTGGTCCCTGCCAGCAGAAGAGGAAGATGCTCCAGATTTGTCCTCAACCTCCGCTGAAGCTGCATGAGATTCAGTATTCATTTCAGCAGCAGATTGGCTTGAAGGACCAGTCGGTTGCTCTGTAAAGGATGTGCCAGGTTCTTCGCGGGCATTTGATTTGCTTTCAGTGTTCTGGACTACAACATCTAGCAGATTTAACAGCTAGATACAAAAAGAAAAATAGTTAAAGGACAGGAAGAAACACCAGATAATGACTACTCAAAAAGACGTCCTACTTGTGCAACCTACCTGCTCTAGATGTGCAACACTTCTCAAATAAAGGGGATGATTCAAGAGGCCCAAAAGCAATGCAAGAGATACTTGTCCTTCAAGCTGCCCTCTATCTGGTCCATCAGCCTCAACCATAACAGCTTTTCCACGCCTCTGATCTGGACCTATTAGCACTGGTCGAGGGAGCCTAAATTCAAGTAGAGTCTTTGCAACTAAAGAATGGTTCTTCGCCAAGTATGTAAGTGTCTCAAGAACACGGCGAGATAGTAATGGAGGAATTCCTACAAGCCATGAGATGAATCAAATTTAGCCAAGGCAATAAAACAAGAAAAATACAATAGTAACAATGACATAATACATGATCAAAAGGTCGAGCAAGATGATACGGTCTTACCATCAAGATGCTGAGGACGCGAATACATCACATTACTTTGGCAACCATATAATCGATATGGGGGTTCAGCTGTATTTAGATCATTAGCAGGCTGTCCAACATCAAGCATCAACAAGTCCATAAATATTTTCACTAAAGCAGTTCTTGTTTCAGCATGTGCACTGAGATTCAACATCAACCTCTGTAGAGGGACTTTGTAAGTTGGCTGCAAAAGAACCAGAAGTGTCAACACTCAAATCATAGGGCCAAGAAAACAGTAATTCAACCTCACCAAGTTTATACCTGAAATACACGGAGCAAACGCACCAAAGCTCTTAAGCCCTCAGTGTCGACTAAGGGAGACCCATCTGCCTCCAGAGGCTTTCTTCCAGCTGATCTACGCGAAAGGGTTCCACCAGCCCTGTCCAATTGTTCATTCCGCCGAGAGTCGCCTCTACGACTTCTAGGATACATGCCAAAGAGTGTTCGGTTATACCTCCGTGCAAACCTCTCACGCAACATATTAGCTTCCGCCACAAGAGCAGGTGTTAAATTAGCAAGAATGGCATCAGAAGATGTCAGAAGGACCTGCGAAAAAAAATGTAAGACCCAATAATAGCCATAACAAAAACCAAACCTAAATCCCAACTTGAAAAACAAAAAAGAAATAGGTAAACAAGATCGTTACTTGTAATAGGTAATGAAATAAAAATTCACATCGATTACACTTAATTCATCTAAAGTAATACCTCTTCCCGTAGTTCTGAAGGGAATGTAGCAATAATTGACACAGTGTCCATCTCAACAGGCTGGCCTTCTAATTCTTGTGACTGCTGCAGCCGTTGTGCCCTTTGCTGCGCCAACACTTCTTCGCGGATGTCAGACGGAAGGGCTGCCAAAAATTCTGGATCAATATCTCCACCATTTTGAGGCTCAGAACTTTGTGGTTGAGTTGCTTGACCCTGTTGAGCTGAGAGAACCTCGGCTCGCAACTCCTCAGGAAGCGCCTCCAGAAATGCAGGATCAATTGATCCAGAATCAGCATCTACATTACGCTGCTGTTCCTCATTGGGTCCAGCTTGTTCTGCTTCTTGATTTGGATGTTCTGAAGCTTCAGATACACTGTGAAGGGCTACATCCCTCGCACTTACCTGAGTAGAATTTCCAAAGGATACATTAGTCCTCCTAATTCGAGCATCTGTTGAACCTTGCCTATCGCCACCGTCATCATGCCCATCTGCACTTCCAATTTCAACATCAAGACTTCGAAGGCTTTCGCCCAGAGTTGCACCACTTCCACTGCTTTCTTGGCTAACTGCCTCAACATCCCTTATAGCAACATCATTCTGTTCAAACTGCATTTCGACAGGTTGAGATTGGCTACTTGGTGCATCTGTTCCCTGAGAAGAAGACACAATTGCTGCAGGTGTCACATTAGCACCACCAGATTCATCGAAAACTGTTGAGGGGGCAGAGGCATCTCTGGCTTCATTGTCGTTATTGTTTTCCACAGCACTTTCAGCTGCCGTTTCACCTGATCCAGCAAACTGGGTAGCCTCACCTCTATTCTGAGACCCCTCTGTAGCATCTTGATCAGCTGATTTCTCAGGGCTTGGCCGCCTCAAGTGGGAAACAAGCAAATCCTCAAAACCCTGTGGAAGAGCAGAGGCACCTGATCCGCCACTTTGTTGATTATCATTGGTCCAAAAATTGAACCGTTGGCCATGACGACTGCTCCGCAGAGAACGGAAAACAGAATCCAAGCGCGATGAGGTTCCTTCTGAACTCCTATCAGAATAAGCATCGCGAATACTCTCTGTGGTGAAAAGGTCGAAAGCAATGAGATTTCTTTAGAAACCAATTCACATCAGATAAAAATTAAGATATTAACCAGTAGTAGTACAGTTACCTGACTGCCGTGGCTGACCCAATTGCAGCAAGGAAGTGGGTTCCACCAGAAGGGGATGTTGTGAAGGAGCAATGCTGTCACCACCTCTTCCCAAAAGATTGTAGATAGACGTCGTACGCCCCTGGCGCCTAGAGCCAAAAACTTCAACAGGCATAACATGTAAAGTTTCACTGGAGAGACTATGCTCTTGACCAAAAACTTCAATATGGTCAAATACATTTATACCATTCATTCCATCACCGAGACGAAGTATTACACCATCCTCCTCATCCTCGTCCTCTTCATCCTCTTCATCCATTACCTCCTCATCAAAGTCATCTTCGTCTATTTCTTGGTCATCTTGATCAGTATCAGGATGTTGCAAGTGATGAGCTTCATCTTCCTCGAGATCATTTTGTTCTTCATCCCCCTCTTCATCTTCATCAACCTCATCTCCTTCATCACCTGACATATCATCGTCGTCATCGTCGTCGTCATCTTCATCTTCATCAAGATGCTCTTGTACATCAGGCTGGATTTCAAATCTTATCTCTAGGCCATTTTCCAGATTTCTAGTGTCCTCATTACCATCATGCATGTAATCATCTTCATTGGATGGACCAAAACCTCCATCAATATCCTGGTCATGTTCCATATCATCAGTGACAGCTTCAGACCCACCAAAGTTTTGAGATGCGCCAAAGGGCTCAATGTGATCTGTTGGCACTGAATTAACATTAGACTGTAACGCAGTTTCATTAGCCAGGATTTCAAGGGCATCAATAGTAGTTCCAGATTGATTACGATCCTGAGGTTTTGTCGACTGTTCTCCCCTCCCAGCATTGGACTCAGCCGCATGGACATGCTCCTTTGTTACCAGCTCCAGAACTTTTACAACACCAGTAACAACCTTGGAAGAATCAGTATGATCCAGGTCCAAGACACGAAGAGCTCGGGTCAGAGATTGAACCAGACCGACATCTATGAAAGTAGCTGAAGCTTCTGCTGAGATGGAAGAACCTGTAGGTGCACGAGCGGTCAGTACATCACTCAGAAGATCAACAAAAGCTTGAATTTCAATCCCGGGTGCCCTATAACCACTTCCACACTCGACAAAAGCACCAAACACGCTGTTAATCTCTGTAAAGATTCTTTTCCTTGCCTCTGTCGAGCGAACACAAGATGCCACGAGAAACTGGCTAGCTCTGCTCGAAAGTTTTTGCCTCCAGTCCACATCAGTTTTTCTCTCTTTCCTAGAACTCTTGGTATATGGTAAAAACTTGTGAAGAATATGATGAAAAATTCCACCAGAAAGGTGCCCTGTCCGTAGAGGAACAGCTACACAACTGCTAACTTCAGAATCTTTTCTCAGCAAAACGTGAACTGAAGCAGTATACATCAAAAGAATCTCAGTCAGAAGCTTCAAAATGAATACAATCTTAGCCATATATGCAGACAATTCATGCGTATCAGCTTCAGTTGCTTCAGAAGCAGAGGCAATAGCTTTCCCTTTACCCTTGTTCGCGGAAATATCAATCTCCATATCTGTTGAACTAAGGCACTCTTTTGTTGCCGGTTCATCTTTCAATGGAGGAACAAACTTGACAACTGGATCCAAAAGAAGCTCAATAACATTTACAAAGCTATGAGGTGGCTTTCGATGTACTTTGACATTCTTACAACTCACATCAAGACTCTTTCCATGTACTCCATGGCTCACATTACCAACACCAGACTTCAGATCGGCATTCTGCATTTTATCTTTGTCTTCTGATTTCTCTTTCTCCCTGTCTTTGTACTTTTTGTCCTTGTCACGGTCCCTCAACAAGACTACATAAGGTCGATCACCAACCATCTCCACTTGGCACACAGAACGAGCAGCCCGCATGAAGATCACTGGATCCCGCTGAATAACAGAAGTCAAATTTAACAGGAAATTACGAGGTGTGAGCCTTCCACTTGACTGTCTATTAGAAGCAGATACAACATTATGCCGTATCTCTGCTTCCATAGCTTGCTGTAGAGTCTGGGGATCTTCAAGTATATGTCTTATTATAGTAGCAGCGATATTGTCAAACCCAATAAACAAGCTGCTTGTTGGCAAGGAAAGCAGCAACTGCAATCCACCAGCATCCAGAAAGTTAACAGCAACAGAGTGAGTTCTTGTAAGAGTTGCACACAGCTGTAAGACAGCATGCATTGTTTCCGATGGAAGCTGGTTTCTCATACAACCACAAGCTATTTCAACAAGCTGCTTCTGCTCTTGAACATCCAGATATTTTGGAGACAAAGAAGACTGCAACTTATTATATTTATCCTCGTTGATCGATACTGATTTCTGTGTAGCATCGTCTCCCTTCAGCTGTTCTATTATATCAGCATTCAACTTCTGGTCCACTTGAGCAAGCCGATCAATAGCAACAAAAGCTGCTGTCACCCATTTGGGCACCTTCTCCCTATCAAATGTACTGGAAATCCATTGTGAAAGAAGATCAGATGAGACCTTCACCAAACCATTCTTTGCAGCTATCTCTCTGGCAGCAGTATCTTCGTTAAGAATCAGAGCAAGAACATGGAAGAGATTAGAAAGAATGCTGCTGTTTCCATCCTCACAGACATTACTAGAAAGCTTAATTTGTTCAATGATAAATGAAACCACAGCAGACCGATGTTCACCATCATTTTGGGAGCATATCATCACAAGAAGATCCCTGACAGGGAAAGCAAGAGTGTCTTTCATCTGTAGAAGCTTTCGGCATGTAGACAACAACTCATCAACAGGAGGCGGCTGAACCATTTCTTCTTCAATGGTCAGGCTGCCTTCTTTGGGAACATCTTCCTTTGCCTCCGATCCAGAGTTTCCAAGTGATATGGCAAGGGCACGGGCAAGTTCATCATCTTCTTGAACTTCCTCTGGATGCGAGAACAACCATTCCATTGCCAGCTCAACACTGTTTGAACCAACCTGCCTCAAAGCTTCTTCCGCCCTGTTCCTGGAGAACCCCATTTCAACAATTGTAGAAATTGTAGTTTCATTCGGGGGAGGACCAGACACACGAGCAGCAGTACTGTTTGTGTTTTTGACTTCTACTCCAGAGTAGATGTGTCTAATGATGTTGAGAACAGCTGCAATGAAATCATAATTGCATTCTGTGAATTGTGGATGAGTCCAAACGGGAAGTACAGCCTTCAATACCATGGATTGAAGAACCTTTACAAATGTTTCCTCATCCCGTGGAAATGGGATATCACCACTTACCAAAGGTTGAGTCAGTAAATGTTTTGTGAAAGGAGATAGAATTAAAGAAGAAGTCGCCAGATGATCCATAAGCTTCCCATAACTACCTAAGGGACCATATATCCATGAATGGTCAGCATCCTCAACTCCATCCTGCCTGGTATGTGTCTCATCAGTCTCCATAGGAGAAGTAGGAGCTCTATTGACAGCAAAGAGCAACTGACTAGTAGCTTCAAACGTGGTCAACACCGACTGAATAACCCCACGCCCATAAAAGCAATTTAGTATAACAGCATTGCAAGAATCAGGCTTGTCCAGCAGAATACCATCAATAAATTCAATAACCTTGCCAAAATAGCGACATTTGGTTGACACAGATGCCTCCGATCCAGAAGTTACATGACCTCCAAAGTTCATGTGATCAATAGCAATAGAAGCAAAAGTTGAAGCAACAGATTTTGACGGAGCAGACACATTAAGTGTATCATCCCGCCTACGTGATGGAAGTAGCATTACCTTGCCCATCTCTTGAAACAAATGGGTGATATGAATTGACAGTGATTTCACCATATCCCGGCATGAATGATAATAGGACCTCTGTTTGTCCTCTTTTTGATTACTGGCACCAGCGTCATCAACAGAACCTGCTTGTTGTGATTGATGAGTAGCTTCTAACCGGATATTTGAAGGACCATCGGTGGTCTGACGTTGCTGAATACTAGAAGCTCTAGTCAGATCTCGATACAGATTGATCAGATCAAAAAACTGTGATTCAAAACTCCACCCTGACATCCTCCTGCGAAGTAAGGGGTCAAGGAACTGTCTAAAGGAATTTAATCTTTGTTCTTCAGTATCAGTCGTACTCAATTCTGACTGTCGTGCCTCGTCAGTTGCACCAGCACCACCTTCCTCCATATCAACCTTAGATTCTTCAAGCAATGCCAACTGCCAAAGAACTTCACGATGAATACGACCAATATCTTCCAAGACATCTTTGCTGCCATTTCCAAACTCTGTTAACAGAGCAGTTACCCATCGATTGTCTTTGGAGGCAGCCAGAAATAAAAGAAACTCAACTAGAAAAAGTGAAGAAAATGTCCTATCTGGAGTACTTTTAGGATCCAACATAAAAGCACCAGAAACCACATCAAATCCAGACAGCGCTTTTTTCAAATGATCCTTGAGGAAAGAACAGAACGCACGAGCCAGTGCAGCAGAGTGGTGCTGGGTGAAAGTCTTGAAGACCATGGTGCTGTGTAATGCTATGGACATTCCTTCAGATGACTGTGCAACACTTGGCCGTAGGAGTAGTTTCAATAAAGATTCAATGCCTGACTTCTCCACAAATAACCGACAAGTTTCAGAGTTCTCCATTGTACGATGTACAAGTACCATCACATGAAAGACAGCCAACTGAATGAACTGGTCATCGCTGATAGTTTCCCCAGTTGAATAAGTTGATTCAACCAATGAGCTGGACGCGACACACTCTCTGTTATCTATGTCCGTGTCCATTTCAGTAGTCTCACTTGATTTTCCTGATGACTCGGCATGTTCACCATCACCGCGTGAAGCAATACTGTTAACAATCTCAATTATTAAATCCACTCCAGTACCTCTCAGTGAAGATGCATGGCGCAACAGCTCTTCTACAGCATTTGCCAACGGGACAATACCTTCATTCATAGCTACTACGTACTTCTTGTTGGTAAATATGTCAACAAGAAAACGCAATGCTGAAGTTTCTTTCACAGACTCCAGTCCCTTCGGGTTAAGGCAAATTGCACCGAGACCATTAGGTACACAAGTAAGAGCTTTTGGAGATGGTAGTATCCCAGATACCACTGAAGACAAAAAAGCAATAGGAAGACCCAACTCATGCAGAGCAGGAAAACATGTCGGGTCTTTGTGAATTATTTCACTCATAACAGTCACAGCCGAGGAATAAATATCACCTCCAAATTTCTCCACATTACTAAACAGCAGACACAAAGTAGCAGGTAAAGATGCATCGTTAGAACCCTGTGACCTGGTCGAATTTGCAGGAGCATAGGTAGCAGACCCAAGTGCCTTCAATAAAACTCTAATAAGTCTCTTTTGAGAATATACTTGTTCTTCACTAGATTTAAAATGCTCACCAATGACCATTGAATTGTCATCATCTCCAGCCATGTCAATCACTCTGTGCACTTCTATCTGTAGCCTATTAGCCAAAAGCTCAACTCCACCTAGATCTTTGAATAAGGTCACCGCTGCGTTACTATAATCCAGAAGCTTTTGCAGTGTTTTCACAGCCAGGCAAACAAGATGTATATGTGCAGGATCAGCGTCCTCTACTAAAGGCAAAAAAGTTGGCACCATTCCAGACCCTCGAATAACACTCCCGGAGCTCGAAGAAGATATGACATGTAGCAGGTAAAACTGCAGAACAGCTTCAACAAAGGATACTGATGACAAGTCATTTGAGCTGCTTAGTGACAAGATTGCTCTCTGTAAAACATTCAGGAGGATCATGCGATTACCACCTGCAAAACTGATGCTTGATCCACTCAAAATCCTCGCCCGCTCATGTGATGATGCATAAGCAGCTAATTGTGCCCCCAAGGCATTCATTGCTAGTGTTCTAACATTTCCAGAGATGGTTTCTTCAGATCTGACAATCCTGATCAACTCATTTGTGTATTCAGGTTCATTAGCAAAAAAGGACGCAAGCTCATCCTGGGAATCACTAGCCTGGACAAGCACAATGAAAGCAAGGAGACATATCTTGCTGTAAAGCCTGCATACTCTGGGGGAACGGAATGCATGTGCATATCTGATTCTTGTCAGCAACGCAAACCTTTGCTCAGGAGGAACATTGTACTGCTCAATGCAGAACTTCATTAGCGACAAATCTTCCTCCTTCCGCACATGGAGATCAGGTATGTTAATTACACTCATGCTCGTTGATGCTGGACTATCCTCAGCTTCAGCATTGGTTTGGTCATTGGCACTATGCAACTCAAAATAAAGGGTGGACCCCAAGTGATAAAGTGACTTGTCACCATCATTTTCCACATTGGATGGAAACAAAGATAGGCCTTCATCCTGACTTCTTTCGTTTACAGTAACACAATAATACAAGCCCAGACCTTCTTCCTTGCTTCCCCATCCCTGCGCAAGGGACAGGAGACAGCTATTTATAGAACCACACCCAACCAATTTACCACTTGCATGTAGCTTCGAGGGATTTATTTTTACTAATACAGCAAGAGTCTCTAAAGTTGCAATGAGGATCTCAGGATCTGTTGAAGCCAACAAAAGCTTGAAATGCTGCCAGGTTCAAAGTCAATAAAATGAGACATCATCAGTACGTGTGAATTCTTGTTAGACATTCATTCAAAAATGAGCAAAAAGTTTAAGCATCCTCAGCTTACCTCCAAGCCACTAAATGAACCCTTGTTATGGCAATTCTCTAGTATGATCTGCATCACACGTAAGACCTGTAGAACTGCTTGCTTGGGGAAAGGGCTATCATCTCCTAATATGTTATCAGACAAGACAAGATCTTTCCTACTACATAAGTAGGTCTTGAAATATGTATCAAAATGTAGAAACAATGGTCTCCAGTGATGAAAATTTCCCTGAAAAGAGGAGGCCAAGTAAGTAAAAGTCCAAAGTACGACGACAGGATAAGCAAAGGTAAAATGTATTCACCTTGCCATACTCCCAGCGGAAACCTGACAGAGGTATTGCTATATCTTGTAATGGACACTGGATGACCTTGTCAATAAAGGCCTTTATTCTGGGGGGCTGACATGAGATAAACGCACAATGAGATCCTATCAGTTAATGGAGAGAAAGCTTGAAAAGAAAGATACAAGCAAGAAAGATAGAAATAGCTTCTACTGCAAGCGAGAACAGTAGTGAAAAGCAGAAGTCCATTCAATTCTTTCAAAGCAGATGAAGTCAAGACACTAATCAGATGATTTATTGCTCTATTATTTCCTTGCATACGACTAAATCAGTGTATATTACTAGATCCATGAAAAGATGTTTAGATGGATCCCACAAACTTAAGAATTACTCCTATGAGAATGACTGTAGTTCATCCAAATATTGTAAAAGGATGCAATATAATATGGTATGGCCTGACCTTTTTTTGTTGTTGTTTTCTTATGATAGGTATAGTGTTGCCTGATGGCAAGGAACATGACAGTGCTAGAAACTTAAAACACACCGAGAAAACATCACACAACATTTTCTACCATGATAAACAATTACAATCCTCAAAACACGCCAGCATCTTCAGCTACATAAGAGAGTACTCATTGAAAAGTAGTAAGGAAGAGAATTACTATCATATTCAATGATTGTCATAGAAATGCAACTGTGCATTGATACGAGATTCAAGAAGACATGAGAAAAGAGATGCATATAAGACGGTACAAGAAGCACATACAGAGTATAAATGGTAAGGTCATCTCTGATTGTCTGGACATATTATATGTAGTCCTCCAAAGGAATGGCCCATGTGGATTCAACAGCATGTAGAAAATGTTGAACAATATATAGAAGATGTATAGAAGATGCAGAACATATAGTAGACCTCTTAGTAGTACTGTAATTACTCTTCTGTTTTGGCTTGTTCAGCCTTTTTTGGAGGTCTGCAGAACATATAGTAGACCTCTTAGTAGTACTGTAATTACTCTTCTGTTTTGGCTTGTTCAGCCTTTTTTGGAGGTCGTTAGCATATCCTAAATGCTGAGGATACAACATCACTAGTTTCAAAAAAGAATGAATGGCCCAAGTGTGTGTATGCACCACAGAATGATAACTGAAGGCACTAAACAAGAACCTTAAAATCAAATGGATCTCCAACCCCCCGTGCAAAATAGAAGTTATGTTACATTTCACTCCATAGTTTAAAGCATCATCCCCCACTGTCAGCTTCCTAAATGTATGTTCAAAAATGTATTTCTCAATGACATTTCTTACTTAAAATCTTTCACAATCAAAATTCAACATGACTAAATAATGCCTGTCACAAAATAGAAGGGTGAATACATGGAGTGTGTCACAAATTTCTCATATCCATGACTACAAATGATTGAGCATACTAAAAACAACTCATTTTTCATACACTATCCTTCTCCTGATTCATAAGGAAAATAAAGATAGAGAGCTCTTTTTTGTTGATAAGTAAAATCAAGAAGTTTTTCTTCAGGAGTACAACAGCATAGATAGGTGTGTATACATATAAATCAAGGTTTGATTTACATGGAAGGGAAAGCATCCTTCAACAAAATACTCAGTGTAATCCTACAAGTGGAGTCTGAGGAAGAACGTAGCCTTGCCCCTACCTTGTGAAGGCAAAGAGGTTATTTTTTATGGACCCTCGGGCAATGTAAACCCATATAAAAAATAGTACTCCCTCCGTCCCATTTTGTTTAGAACCCTTTGACTTGCCACAGTGTTTAAGAAAAAAAGAAGACTTCCTTTTTGGAACTTGTGGCCTAAAATCATTCTTAGATATTTGTGTGCCTGAAAATCATTTCATTAGGGTAAAAGGGAATTTTAAGGTTAAATTATTTCCAATTTAAAGTAAGGTGACATTCTTTTTTGGGATAGACCAAAAAGGAAAGGGCACTGCATAAAATGGGATAGAGGGAGTATGAAAAAGGAAATACGGTGGTGAAGAAGTTATGTCAAAAATATAGAGAAAAAAGTAGTAGCAATAATAAATACTCTAATAACCAAAAAAGCAATAAAAACAACAAAAAATCAAAAAGTAAGATGATAGTATAGTAATAATAATATTGATAAGGGAAACAAGACACTGCTCAACGCTTACTAACCTTCTACTCTAATCCTCGACCTCTACATCCTCCTGTGAAGGGTCATATCTTCAATAAGCTACAGGTATGTCATATCTTGTCGAATCACCTCTCCTTGGTACTACTTTTACATATACCTCTCCATGTCTTGCCTAATCACCTCTCCTCGGTACTTCTTCGGCCTACATCTACCTCTCATCAAGCCTGCATAGCCAACCTCTCACACCTTCCTCCTCACCGGACATTTAAGCATCTTCTCTTCCCATACTCAAACCATCCTCAAAGGAAGGCATCAATCTACCATAATTCAATCCTTTTTTTGGGTCAGTGTGTAAATTTAGATTTTCTAACTTCTAAATGGACACTAGTAGGATTATATGTGGAAAGTGTTGATGCTACAAATAAAACGGCTAAGCCTTAGCCCCACACAAGTTGGGTCAGCTCTCCATAGAAGGAAAAAATATTCTTTTTTCTAATAGGGTAAATGATTTAATTATCAATGGGAAAACCCACATACAAGCTATATACCAAAAAAGAGAACCTAAATCAAATGGTCCTCAACAAACAAGATCAAATCCTCTATACAAAAAGGAATCTCGTAAGTACACCAAAAGGACTCTTTCAAAATGACCCACATGATTGCTAAAGGGGCAGTCCTCCGTGTCATTTTGACGTCTCTTTTCCTCCTTGGACCAACTTCGCAGAGCCACATTCACTGTGTCTAGCATCACACATTGCATCCCAAACAAACTAAGGCCACCTTCGCTACACATGTGATCCTTCACTACACATAAAACACCAACTTACATATGTGATCCTTCATGGAGAGCATTCTTCTTAAAGCAACATTTGGTGTGTATCAGTATTTGGGAGTTATTACTGGTTAGGGAACTTCATTAATCTTGAACTTTTATGTTTTGAGCCCTTTGATTATCCTTCATATTTTCCGCTGATCAAAATAATCTACTAAATTGTTCTCTTTGTTTTAAATTTATCTTTAATAATGTAGTACTAGATACAACCAAGGACTTATTTGAGCAATGGCAGATATTTGCAACTTGTTGACAGCAGAAATTGAATCACTCGACACATAAAAGTCAAAAGGGATCAGGCAAAAAAATTACATCACACAAGAAGTTGCTAGTTCATGCAGCACTATATAAGCCTGCAACTTCAACTCTCATCAACCGTAACAGGATCAAATCTCAAACCCTAGGATCTAGAGCTAAGCAACTCCCCTGGTTGCAGAGTTGTGATGTTGACTGGTAAAGATTAGTTAAGATCGTCAAGTTCAATATTAATTTTGATACAAGTACCCCCAAGGTCCTTAAAATAGTTACTAGTATCAGCTTTCAAGCTCCCAAACAAGCTTCAGACCATGTCGATGTCCGTTCCGAAGGAAAGGACAGATATACTTTCTTAGTAAAGAAAAAATGGGTATAAAGCAGTAACACATAGCTAGGATTCCACCGTGGTAACAATTAGCACAACTGAGTACTTATAATAGAAATTTCACAAAAGGAACCCAACAAATAGCTGTAATTTCCATTCTTCCAGACCACAAAAGGAAGCAAACAAGTAAATCAACAACAAAATTTAGCAGCACAAAGGACCATATATGTGATTCCAGTGCAAATAGAAGTAAGTACATACATAAAATCAATTAGATATTGTCAGTATCTTAAAACCAAATACCAAATGCAAAATCAAATTCTACTCTTGCTACACAAGAAAAATGATGAATTTTTTACTCACATGGCACAAGTACACTAGTAACAGAAATATTAAATTCTAAACCCAGACATCATCAGTACACTTGCGACAGAATTTCTGTGTACCAATAGTATGAAATGAGAAAATTCAAAAGAAAAAAGCAGGCAGATGACTGACAATAGAAGTATAGATTGCATAAACAGTTAAACACAATAAACCACACAGAGACAAGGTACATTGTGAAATATGATTTCCAATCAAAAATAAACCCTAAGAAACAAAAGAACATATAAGAATGAACTTCTAGTTCTCAACTCCACGGCAAGACTAAACCCTAACAGCACACATTCCACGTCTGGAATAAAACAACACTAAGAGAAAATGCACAAAAAAAACTATAAAAAGAAACTGTTCATTCCCGAAACAATCTGTTCTGATAGAAAACCCCTCAACACACAGCATCAACCAAATGGAAATAAAAGTAAGAAAAAAGAGTAAAACGAATACATACAGGCTCGGAGTCGAGTTTAATAGATGGACCAATAGCTCCTTCGCTGGAGAGAAGTTGCCGTAACCTGGACGGCAAACTCGATCTTAAGGTCGTCATATCCAACCTCTACCTTCTCTCCTTGTATTCACTGACCAAAAACACAAATCCAGCACACAAATCAGACAGCAAAAATAACCAAAAAAAAACTCTTCACACATTCCGATACATCAGAAAAAACGCACATAACATTAAATCGATCAAATAAACACACAAAAACAGAAGAATCGATAGTGAGTTTATTATTCTATTGGTACCTGAATTAACAAAGTCAGGGACGAGCGACTCATCCAGAGAGTGTTGTAGACACTGTACAGAAAATAGGGTTTATAGAGAGAAGAAGAAGGAGAAGAACAAGGAAAACCCCAAAGCCAAGAAAGAGAAAATGGCGAGACGAGGGGGTGGGGACTGGGGTGAGGTAGGGGTAGGGGGGGTTCCTTTTGCCTTTTGTGTGTGAAATTGGTTTAACTAGTACTAACCCTGAGAACGATGACAGGGGAGAAGCTTATATACACGTAGATATGCACACAAATTGGTCGTCTTCTATTTGAGGGACTTTTATTCAAGTCGGTTTTGCTATTTGGTCTTACCTTTTACCCATCTTCTAATTTTCCCTTTGGTTATCAAATTAATTAAATTTACTTTCAGATATTAGATAATTTTAAGATTATTTTATTTTTATTTTTATTTTTTGCATAAAAATAGTATGATAATATTATCTTTACTTATATATATGACAGAATAATAATCTCATGAAAATCAAACCAACCTTTGGTAGGTTTTTTTTTTAGCCGTAATATATAGGCAGCCTCTTAAATTTGTCTCTATATTTTGTATAAGCATTCAAATAAAATTGTGTTAGAACTGAAAATGTCAGCTCCTAACAGTGTTTAGATTTCAACTCATTTTCTAAAATTGTTTCATTTGTTTTGTGAAAAAAATGAATATTTATATCTTTTTTTATTTTTTATTTATCAAAGTGAGAATGGATGATAGTCATATAAATACCGATATATTGTATACTTATTTATATAATTGAATACAATTATACACTTTATACAATATCAAAATATCACATATACAAAATCGATATATCACATATACACTACATAATTTTTTATACATTATATATACCATTTATACGATATCGATACATATGTATACATGCTTTATTCAATATTGATAGTTACATATACACTGCATAAGAATTTATACGAAAAAAGGCATAGATTCTTTCCTGAACTTGTCTCAAATAAGCAGTTACCCCCATAAACTATCATGACAACCGTAAGGGTGGCAGGGTGATTAGTACCAGCACTACCGGACCAGTACCGGTAATATATGGAGAAAAATTTTCGGAATTGGACCAGTACCGGCAAAATCGGGAAAATTCTCCCTCATTTTATCGGATCGGACCAGTGTTCCGAAATTTCCTTTTTTTTGTTTAATTGAATAATTGAAATTGTTTGAACTTTGAACAATTCGTAAATTTTTTAAAGTTTAAATTTTGAAGTTTAATTTTTAAAGGTTTTAAAGTTAACTTATATATAAAATTTAAACTTTTGTGTTCAAACTTTAAAAGTTTAAATTTCGAACTTTTTAAGTTTTCAAATTTAAATATAAAATTTAAAACTTTTGACTTTAAAAGTTTAAATTTCAAAACTTTTAAATATGAAATTTAAGAGTTTAAATTTTTCAATGTTTCATTTTATATTTAAAAATTTAAAGTTAATAAATATTTGAGAAATAATAGGGCAAATATATATTAAAAAAAATTCTAAACTTAACGTAAAAGTAAATTCAAGATAATTACTTTAAATAAAAAATAAGGCGAATAACATATAAATTTTATCATATTACTTTAAATTGTACAGATATTAGAAAATAACCTAATTTACGCAGCCACCTTCTAGAGAGGGTTCTGTTTCAACTAGGGTTTATTTATTGTAATATACTAATATCTCATACCACTTTGAAAATCTTGCATAAGTGTTTCTAACATTTCTAACGTTACATTTTCTAGAATTGGTTATTGAGCTTGTTCCTCCATAAAATCCATGTCGTCTTCACTTGATTCTGATTAAAATATTATCTATATCGGCTTCAAATTGAGACGACAAAGTTGGACGCCCTAAATTCCTCCGCTCTGCATTGATCCCCTCTCTGAATAAAACCGAAATTTCCAAGTCATCTGCTGCTAGTGAATGTCTATGTTCTCCAAATTGGAATCTTGCCACACTAAAAGTATCTTCTAAAGCCACCGACGATGCTTGAATAACTAGGATATCACGAATCACCCACTGAAGTCTTGGAAAAGCTTTACCCTGATTCTTCCACCATTTCAAAAGTTGTTGCTTCCCCTCTGCATCCTTAATATTTTCTGCAGTCTGGTTAATGTACTCATCAAAATCATTGTTTTCGTTAGTAGTAAGTCCGAGATAATTTTCTAACATGTCATCAATGTCGTCCTCGTATCTACACCTAGATGGTTGTGGTTCCTGATATTGTACATTTTCTACTACATTATATGCTTCTAAATCATTACAATTTTCTAATTTTTATTCTAATGCTATTTTTAACTACAGTCAAATTATATGATTGATTATTTTTTTCGTCTTCAATTTCTAAATTTAAATATATGTTATCTACCATTTGAAATACACCTAAAAAAGATTGAGTAAATTATTTCATTTATGCTGTAGTAGAAGAGGATATGGATGAGAGGAATCTGATGATGGTGGGTGAAAGAGGCAACGATGCCATGTACAATAATGCCCTTTATCAATTAAACAAATTCCCACAAACACATCTTTGCTTATACTTACTCTTTTATATAAGTACAAATTTCATTACAATACTTTATTTTTCATTACAATCTCAAGACGTGAGAGAACAATGCAATATTTAAAAATCTTCCTCCGGCCACTGTCATCGTCGCCGTTCTATCACTGTCTTTGATGAATTTGTAAACGTCTTTGAAATATAAACATGTATTCAAACCCAATGCAAACTTTATTTTCCTCCATTTTGAATCTTGATTTTCTTCGAAGCACACAAAGAAAAAGAAATCATCTAGCTAAAATTCACAAGAATTAACCTTTAATTTAACAAGGTTGATGAAATATTGAGATTTATTTGAAAAAAGATCGGTGCTTTGTATTTGGATTTTTAATAATGATGGTGGTAATATTTCGTGGTGGGTGACGACGAAGAAGAAGAAATAATGATGGCAAAGAATAGAGAATTGATATCGAAGAACGAGATGAGAGATGAAATGGGGTGAGATTTAGTAATGAAGAAAATATAGTTATTAGACAATTTTAATAGTTAATGAGAAATTAATTAGTATAAAAATAGTAGTTAACAGAAAAAAGTTAATTAATAATAAAAAAAGATTTAAAAAATTATAATTTTTGATATGATGTTGAAGTGACAGTGAATGTAATACATTAGGTACGATGAGAGTGGTTATACACGTCTCAAGGGTAAATAAATTTATTTTTAAGTAGTAAAAAGTAAAAAGTAATGTTTTAGCTAAAGTGTCAATAGAGATGAATCGTGGCTAAAATAGCACATTTAATTATATTTTATCTTGTTATTTTTCTTGATTATGTTTTTTTTTTATAAATTAATAATTTTTTGACGTATATTTAACGTTATCCCAGAAAAATATCTTGACATGTGCAAATGGGATCAGTATATATTGTGGGTTTTTTTGTTTGTTTGAATTAAAAGAGTGAGTAGCTTCTGGTCATGCAACTTGCCAATCAAAATTGAAGAGCTTTCAATTGTGTTGCCCTGATGAGTAACGTGTTTATTTTTGTATTTTTTTATTTTAATTTATTTTTTATTTTTTGAAATATGCTATATATTAAAAAATTATATAAAACGTATTATAAATCACAGTATATTAGTAATTTAAAAATTTATGTAATCATAATAATTAACAACTTAAATTGGGATGGAAGAAATAATATATATTATTTGAAATGACACAAAAGGTACTATAAATCACAATAATTACCAACTTAAAAATTTTAAAAGACATATAGAAAATTTAAATAGTTCTTGAAATTTTATTAATACCAAATAAATTGGAACAAAGTAAGGAACAATATATATGTATACATATTGTTTAAAGTGACATAAAATATATTATAAGTTATAATAATTAATAACTTAAAAATAAAAATATATATATAAAATTTTATCAGTATTACATAAATTGAGACAAAAAAAATTATATTGGGGTCGTGCTGCCACAAACTCTTGTAATTAGTATTGGGACAAGATTTTCATAATCATTAAAACATAAAAATATCAAGAGTTATATGTTCTAGATTTAAAATTAATATATTGGTTAAGGAAAAAAAATAATTTGTAAAGATAGTAGTAGTAAAAAAAAAAAAAAGAAGTTTGATATTGTGCTGTTTGGTGATGGAAATAAATTAAGTTAGAGGAGCTTTTTCATATTTTTATGATTCTTTCCAAAGATATAAAATAATTTCTATTTTTTTTTTCAATAAAGCTAACGTAAATCAAAGTTAAAATATTTTTGCATCATGGTTCTTTATCAAAGTAAAGATTCTTACTCAATTACATATCTAAGTGTAAATTGAGTGTAATGAGAAAAAATGATAATAAATAAATTTAAAAGTATTATTTATATCTGAATCGTTAATCTTGATAATTTAATTACGTAGATCGTTAGTCTTGATAATTTAATTATGTAGATAAATACTTAAGTTTATGAATTTTCATAAATATAGACATATAGCAATTTAACTAATACATGGACAAAATGTAAATAGTATTTTTAATATCTCGTTAATTTTCTTCGAAATAGGAAGAATATGTGATATTTTTTCAAATTTAAAATATTTTATGATGCTTGATGAATTTCCTTTATAATTAAAAATATATTTCAAAATTATCGATGCCATATTTTTCCTCTTTGTGTTCAAGTGAAGGTGGTTGTTGATCAAAATTTTCGATTAAATTACACATTTATATGTAAAATGATTGCAACACCAAAAAATAAATTACTTATATTTCTTATTACATAATATAATATTTGTATTTATATGATTCTTGGGTATTCAATCATATAATAACGATGATTAGATTCCGAGTAATGAGAAAATTCTTGAAAAAACAAAATCTAAAATATGTTCATATATTTCCTAATTTATTTATGATGTAAATAACAAAATTTAAATAATATTTTTAATATCTTGATAACTACCTTCTTAGTTAAGAAAAGAATGTTGATTTAACTTTTTTATTAGATAAAACTCTTCATCTACAATTTCAATGTACTTTAAGGATAAAATTAAAATTAATTTTTTTTATTTTTTTGTCTATAATTTTTTGAATAACTGAATTCTAGATTTAAAAGTTGTATATATTAAATATTTTTTAAAGATAAATATAAAATTTTAACTAAAGCTAATGAATTATGTTGAACTCTTCCGATAAACAGTATAGTCACCTCTATATACTTGTCCTTCAAATCTGTTTACAGTTTAAATTAATCTCTATTTATGATAGTTGACTGGGATAATTAAAAAGAGTATAATAAGCATAGCATGAATATGAAAGATTAATGTGTATCCAATGAGTCTTTATTGACCGCAATCGATAAGATAATAGCTAGTCACTTTAAAAGTCAACATTTATCGTATTTGTTATTCCTTCTGTTCAGTTTTACTTGTCACTATTTCGTTTTTTGAGGTCAACTTAACTAAACTTTAAAACTAAATTAAAATAGCTAAATTTAATATTTAAAATATAAAATTTAGATGGTTGAAAACTATACGAAAAATGTTATAAGTTGCAATCCCTCCCATATTAATATGATGAAAAAATATATCTTAAAATGTTGATCAAAATTCATATAATTTGATCTTGATAAGTGAAATAGTGATAAGTAAAAGTAAAAGGAGAAAATATAATTTATATGAAAATAATAGAAATAAAAAAAAACATGTACTTATATAGATATCTATTTGATAATGCTCAAGTATGTATCATAATACGAATAAATCAAATAAATAAGTTCACTACGTTTAAAGTGAATTTAAGCAAGAAAATTATCATATATATATATATATTGATTAATTATTTTTCATAATTAAAATTTAAGTTTATAATTAAATTTAATTTTTTCCGCTTCGATGAAGCGCAAAGTAGAAAATTAGTTATATAAAATTTTTTGAACGAGTACACTTTTCACGATATAAAGCATTAAAAATTAAATAATCTGTTTGCCTCTAGATGATATTAAATGCCCATATCCCTAAACCCTATAAATGGTTATATTAGAATACAATAATTAAGTTTTTTTTAGAAAAAGTATATTTATATAAAAAATTAAAGTAGGTACTTTATATCCAAGGATAAATAAACTCTAGTTAATTTGAGAGGCAATTCATGAAGAAATTTTCTATTATTGACGGATCCATTTCATCTAAGTCGATAGCATATTTGTACTGGCCGTTCACCTTTTTATATGTGTCATTTATGTATATTTGAAATACTAGTTTAACAATAGTCATGTAATAATTGGACTTTGCTATTAATAATAAATGCTCTTTAGAATAATTCCAACTATATGATATACTTTTCTTAATAAGCTATAAAGTAGATGTGACGTGTTGATTTAGTCATATTGTTTGTTCAATCATTTTATTTATGGATATTCGATTATTTTTCCTTCACTATTTAATTTTTTATATTATATATATATAAGAAGAAGGAAAGTAGGTAGTTCTCTATCAACATGCCTGCTTGAGCTGCCTATTTTATCTCATTGTTTATTATATATGGATCAATCGAAATATTTCATGAATTTTGATGTGCGTGCTTCAACAATTTAATTATATTCCTTCAGCCGTTCCAACTTGATTTTACGATAGTACCTCTAATAAATTATTACTTCATCTGCTTCAAGTGTGATTTTATTATATCTCCTTAATCAATTATTTTAAGTCTAAATAATAAACAATTTAAAGTTTGAAAAATACGTAAAATATTCTATTAACATCATATAAATCGAGATCAGAAAATAATAATTATTGGGCCTGTGCTGAGTGAAAACAGATAACTCTCGTCAATATGCCTGCTTGAGCTGCCTGCTTCATCTCTTCCTTTATTATATGCGGCCCAATCAAAATATTTCGTGGACTTTGATGTGTCTACTCTAGCTACTTAATTATATTCCTTCAGCTGTTCCAACTTGATTTTACGATAATACCCCTAACAAATTATTACTTCAATTGTGATTCTATTATATCATCCTAATCAATTATTTTAAGTCTTAATAATAAACAACTTAAATTTTTTAAAAATATATAAAATATTCTATCAACATTATATAAATTGAAATGAGAAAATAATAATTATTGGGTCAAATGGGTGCATGGAATCTATATAAAAAATGAGTAAGAAAACATATGGAACATCAAGCACCTGCAGACAGACTGCAGCTGGTAATGGGGGAAGATAAGCTTTCCTCAAAAGAGCCATGGTACAGTGGTTCTCTAATGGAGCATACACCTTGACGTCAAATGGTGAGTATTCAGTTACAAAAAGTTTTTATTCCAAGTAGTATAACGATAATTTTTTACTATCTTCATTCTAATGACATTTTTATTACTATCTTCATTCTAAAGACATTTTTATTCCAAGTAGTATAACGATAACGTATTATTTTTGTGAATCTCAAATTTTCTTTTATTTTAATCCGAGTGCTTACTTAACATATTTAAATGATGAAATTCTCAAAGTTGGGGCTAGAGTTCCGGACACATTTGCAAACATACTTAACCATTGGGCTCTGCATTCCTTATAATTCTATAGTCTTTAAATCGTTCAATTCACTTTATTTTAATTTAATAAACAATGAATATTCAAACTGCTAGTAAACATACCTAAAAACAGTTAGATCAAGACACATGATCTTGATCTCATATAAATTCAACTATGCCTTTTTTTGACCAAACAGTTATACGTAAATGCTCCTGGGATAATATTTCTTTTTACTTTATGAAACTCCATGTTCCTTCATACCAAACACGCCCTATATCTTTTCTATTTTGCTGAGTTACTATTAATTATACTTAAAGCTTATTTTTTAAGTCTTCAACATAATAATTATTCTACTATGACCATACTGTATACCTTTGCACTAGATTGTTTCTTGGAAGGTTTATGAGTCTTTGTTTTTAAAGAAATATGTATGCATTGTTTCTTGGAAGGTTTATGAGTCTTTGTTTTTAAAGAAATATGTATGCATACCCCAAGAAATTTCCAATGTAATAATTAAGGTAGAGTTCCTTTGAATGTGTGTAATATATTCTCTTATATAAGATGGCTCAGTACGTTGAGCAGCTATAGCTGCCAGTGCCATCATTGTTATTTTGTCATTTTGCATGAAGTGAAGAGTGCAGCTACTTTGGCATAATGGTTAAAGCCTTGTGTTGTGTGAAGGAGATCTTGGATTCAACTCTTTTTAAGTACTCCTAATTTAAGGAGGCGGTCCTGAGTTCAACTCCATGTGTTATATGTGCTAGCACGGACATATATATCTACTATATATATACACACAAAAAGTCACAAGCAACATATGGGCACATGCATTTCTACAAATCATCCGTACTTAGAGATAACATTGGGATTTAGAATCTATGAGTTTAGAATGAGCGCGTGATCTTATTTTTGTGCATACTTATAAATAGTTTACGACAAAAGCAATAGGTTTAATTAAACACACATGAACTACTCTTGGTCGTGCCATTGAAAGTACTATTAAAGCTTGGCGGAAAGAGGAGGAGCTTCTAGACGAATATAGTCGTACATAATCCCATGTAGAGCACTGACGCTCCGTGCTTGTTTGAGATATATGATATTCTCTCCTTGAAGGAGTTGTCCTGCACCTATCTTCACATTGAACAACCAATACAACCCATGGACTCCATGTCTGGCAATTGTATTATCACTTCCAATCAATCCACTTGAGAAATGAGGTGGATTTGCTTCTTCCTCATTCACCCTTACCTGAGATTATGGCCATTTTTGGTTGATTTGTGTTATTCACTTAAAATAATTAGCAAAAAACATAAATTATGAGTTCTTCATTGAGAAATGGGAAGGACTCAGTCGAGACAAAAATTCGAGGTGATTTCTTCCCATCTTCTTAAACCTTATAAATGGATAGAGTTATCCGTTGTTTGTGTTAGCGGGAGATAGCAGATACTTAGACACCACACTTATCAAAAGGAGAAGGGATAGTTACCAATGTATACCCAGACATGGCCTAAGTATACACTATAGTTACTCTCGGTTGTATATGTTGTGTATACGCATGTGTATATATATGCATATTATATGTATATGTATGTAGATTTGATGTATACTAGTATAAAGTATGCACTATCTATACACGATGTACATATTTTGTAAACTAGATGGTCCAGAGTTATTAGGTTGTAATCTTCTCAAAGAAAACAAAAGGGAAGAAGGATGATATTTCATGACAGATTACCTCCAATATAGAGAAAGTTGCCGATGAGAGTGCAATACGTAGTGTGTAACTTCCACTCTGATCAATGCTTTCTAAATTAAATTTAATTTGCCATGTTGTAGGTTTATATGCATTATCACCAACTTTTCTGCTCAGAATTCAAAAGAAGAAAAGAAAAAAGAATCAATCTTGAATTCAAGAGCTCCAGCATAATCATATTATTAACTAATTATCCAGCATGTATTTATTCTAAATTTCTGTTTCAATTTATATTTATATGAATCGAGGCTCGTCACGAAACGTGTACCTTGTCACCTGAGCATAGAACCAATCCTTTTTATAGTCACTACTTCCAATTGTAAAATCAATTTATATTTATATGAATCGAGGCTGGTCACGAAACGTGTACCTTGTCACCTGAGCATAAAACCAATCCTTTTTATAGTCACTACTTCCAATTGTAAATACCAAATCTTGATCTGGATATAAATCTGCATATCTCTCCCATAATCCATACTGTCTAAACCTGGAAAAAAGAACAAAAGGACTATTATTAGCTTTAAATAGTGTATTGGTATAACCTCGACAAGGAATTAGGCTTCATAGGCAGAGGCATATCCAGAAATTTTGAGCTTGTGAGTTCTGAATTCTAAAAAAGGCAGCTTACTATGTTCAGGATAGATTATTATATGCATTAAGTGAATTTCTTAATACAAATACAGAAGTTTTGGCCGAACTAGTAACTAGAGCTCTAGCTCCGCTCCTCTTTATAGGCATATACAATCATACATAAAGTTAAATCAGCAAAATCTTATCAGGAAAGTAAGATTCTGTGAACTATTAAAATGCTGCTAGGAGATAACCTGTTTGCTGGTTGATTTACATAAAGTTTGTTAATGTACTGTGGATTGGGATCAGGAATATAGAATTCTGCAGCAGAACGATCAGGGATACCGATTTCCCACAGCGTAGGACCACTCCTTGGAGGCTCGTATACAAGTTCACCGATATCAATATCAGAAGCTAAAGCCATAGGAAATGTGGTACAGTGAATTATTTGAAAATCGGAAGTGGATAAAGAATTTTAGAAAATGCAAAATAACTGGAACCTGCAGCAATTATTATGGATTTTTCATATTTGTAATCTCCAATGAAGCCAGGTACCCAAGCAAAAAGGTTATAGTCCCCCGGACGAACATTTTGGATTGAGAAATAGCCTTCATCATCTGAGTTTGTCCAGAATTGGTAGCCCTGAGGAGTAAAACATAGTGCAACTTACTTGGTTATCGCGTTTGTTCTTATTATTAATCTCATATACTTGGGGTCTGTTTGGTACGAAAATAACGATCCTTATTGTTAGTCTGCTGTGTTAATAATACACCAAATCTAAAATGTTCAATACCAAAGGAAAATGCAAGTCTTAGTACATTTATTATTGTACTGGATAAGGCTTCGCGTTGAAGTCTCTATCTACGATCAGATCCTTTCTGAACTCGAAAAACCAAAATGACCCTTTAAATGTGAAGGATTTCAAAGGCTAAAATTGGATGAGAAGTTTAGAGAAGTTGCTAAACATAGCAATAGTAATAAAGTTCCTTACGTTTCGTATTTTTAGATAACCAACCAAATACTCCATATTACTCTTTCAGTCCCAACTTATGTGATGCTCTTACTGAAATATATGTTTAAGAAAGAAAGACTTTTGAAACTTGTAGTCTAAAATAAGTTACAAATTTTTATTTGGTATGATGATAACATGAGTTGAGCTTAAGTAGACAAACATGATCAGTGAGGATTCAAATAACCGACCCAACTTGTTTTGAACTGGGGTGAAGTCGTTATTTCTTTCTCATTGTACCAACTGACGTCAGTAGTGTTCTTGGCTTCTGAATATTAAAGTACAACATATTAACGAAAAACTTGCATCTTACCTTGCATTCTCTTTGAAATGATCCAGCATCTCCAGGTGGAGCTAGCCCCACAAAAGCACCATTTGCATACAAATACTCCTTGCTTATGTACCTTTGCCAATACAAAATTCAACAAAACTTGAATTTCGTATGAAATTAAAATGTAGTATAGTAATTCAATTATTTCATTTTTCACGATTGAATTGAGAAGCTGTTCTCTAAATATTGAGGGAGACTTTGAATTTCTACCTGTCATTGACCACTAATCTACCACGGATGGCACCTCGTTGGTCAACTTTTGGAAAATCTTCTGAACTGGGGAAACTATAAGGCCAACAGTCGACTTCTTTGTGCATCTAAATTAATACATACACAACAGGACAATGAATTAATGAGAAGATCATTGTATGTGCAAAAATAGGCTTTGATCCCTAGATATTATACCCGTTCTTTCGCGTCATCCCAAAGGGAAAGTGTATCATTCTTGTCTGCTACAGAATTTAGATATATAAAAACAGGTCCAAAAACTTTCTTCCATGGTTCACCTTTTCCAAATTGAATCACGAAATCCTGGCCTCCATAATGAGTGCTCACGAACATCTAAAACACCATTTCGATCAATAAAACGTAAATTACTTCAAACGTTTGATGAGTCAAAACTTGAAAGGCTACATCTACTTACAGCCAGAGTTGTTGGATTAACATGGGAAGTAAGATCCTGTTTGATGGGTCCACCTGTTCTGAACTCATTGCTTGGCGTAATTTGCCAGAATCCCACAGGAGGATCTGAGCAAATGAAGCCGTGGACTTTGTTATCTTTGTTCTCACACGAATATTGATACTTGTCGTCAACCTACTCATTGGAAGAAAATAGAAATGTTGAGGCATAAGTACTAAGTGATTATACATATCAAATAAGAAGAACGTTTTCATGTTGACAGAGAGTGTTATATATACTTCTCCTTTAAATTCTGGTTCTACAGGATCGACTAGCAGGACAGCTTCTGGAAATGCCAATTCCTTCCCTCTTGGAGGTATGCGATCTACAGGAAGGGGCATTAGTCTTTGCCTATCATCTGCCATAGCCATGTACCGAAACCTAGAAGTTGGATACAAGTAAATCACTTCATGATAATTCAGCAGATTTGTTGATGAAACAATAAGTACTCTTTTGTGTTGTAAGAAAACAACATTTGTCAGAAGTTCCAATTCTTGGTTGAAAAAGAAGATTCTATACAAAGGGAGAAATAGTACTTTTCGATGCTAAGCATAAAAGCTATCCTGGTTTCATTCAGGTTGAATGCTGGCATATCTTCTTTGTGTTCATAAATAGCATAAGAGTAGAAACCAGGCGAATCCTGAAGAATTATGAACCTGAAATTACCATATCTCAGTGCTGCTCAAGATATCACCACAATAAACTCTACTTGTAGCATGAAATATACGCATGTGTATGAAAAAAGATGCAAAAAAGGCAAACTGAACCTTATGTCAATGGTCAACGGGGATTGCTCTTGCTCACCCTGAAGTGATGGATCCCATATCCTTGTAAAAGAGAGCTCTATTTGTTCTTCAGTTTCCACTATTACTTTAAAACTATTACATTCAATCCTGCATAGTAGCTAATTATGAACACTGATGTAGAAATTATGATAAGTTATATGCATCGCTATGTCATGGTTGTGTTGTAGTTTAAGGGGAAGCATTACTCATCAAATTTTCCTCTTGTTCCAGAAGTTCCAGGTACACTCCAGTTTAAATCCCAAAACCTGCATATCCATCATAAAATAGATAAAAATAATGAGTTGACTACACATGAATTTAATATACAGAGAGTGCTAACTTACAAGCATTTCTACTTTTAACTCCATATTATTCTCTCCAACTAGCATAACATTATTATTAGAGTTAATGGCGAAAACATATTAGATTATCAGTAGTGGCAGAGCCAGAATTTTCGTTAAGGAAGTTCAAGAAGTAGACACATGAACTAAGCGAATGAGTTCGACATCTATTATATATATATAAAAAATTATTTTTACTAAATATAAATAGGATAATTTTTTGCCGTAGGGGGTTTGGATGAACCCCACATGCCAATGTGGCTCTGCCACTGACTATCACCTTTTCACGAGTTTCATACCTCAACTATCCATTGTTCCATTTACGTACCTTAAACTATTACTCCCTTTGTACTCTTAAACACGCCTTAATGCTATCGGCCTACAAATGCATGTTGTCGAGTGGGAACAATATTTGGCCAACTCAATATCGAAGTGTATTTTAATACAAGGAGAGTAATAGTTTAGATAGGTAAAAGAAACAATGGATAGTTCAAGTACGAAACTCATGAATTTGATGATAGTTTAGATATTACTTTGATTTGCTAATATAATTATTAATATTTGAGACAATATATATTTTCTTCGTAGGAGATATGTACTAAATAACCAGACACTTGAAAATGTTTTTCATGAGAAATGACTTTCATCATACCAAACAGACTATATAAACGAACCAAAAAAGTAGAATTTGTGCAGTTTACCCTCCATTCAAGACTGGGTTGTTGAGTTCCAACAGATTTTCAATCCCATTATATTGAATTCCAATAATTTTTCCTCCTGGATTTGTCAATCTGAGTTGGAATAAGCCATTATCTATTACCACCTGCACCAGATTAAACAGATCAAAATAGATAGGTCAAGATGAGCTAAACTAATAATTAGGCAAGTTATTAATTCAAACATAAAGGTATGTGACACCTGGGTCTAACTCAACCCCAAAAGCTAGCTTACGTGGGGTTGACTTAGAGCCAAATGTCATATCATTACGTGGAATTAGAGTTAGATGCATTCCCGTTTGGAAGTTCACTCCACTCTCCAGTTGTGTCTGGGCATGAGCAGAGTGTCAGAGTGGGTTAAAACCTCACATTGGTCGGTTAGTTGGATTCTTAAGAATATAGTACAGAGACCGGGTGTGAAATAGTAAAAAATTACTTCCTTTCTCTCGTTTCATGTGACACTCTTTTCTTTTTGGTTCATCAAAAAAGGATGCTACCTTACTCTAATTAAAAATAATTTAACTTTAAAATTTCCCTTTTACACTTAGTGAAATAATTCTTAACCATACAAATATCTAAAAAAAAATTTACGCCACAAGTTTCAAAAGTTTTATTTTCTTTCATAAACATCAGACCAAGTCAAAGAGTGCCACATAAAATGATGGGACAGAGAGAATAGAAAACAGTAAACAACAACAACATACCCAGTGAAATCTCACAAGTGAAGTCTGGGAAGGGTAGGATGTACGCAGACCTTACCACTACCTCATAGAAGTAGAGAGTAGAAAAAAGTAAGTAATATATAATCCTACTTACATATATCCATCCTCTGAACCTAAATATTATGAATGAAAAGAAATAACTGCACTATATATGGGAAATAAGAATATATATATATCTATACTGTACTTGGTCCTCCTGCTGAAGAAGCTGCAGAACTGGAGTTGATATTTGTGAATGCTTTGGCACATTCATAATGCAAAAAAGAACCTGTAGCAGCTGGAAAGATTCTCCAATATTGAACTAAACCTGCACAAATATGTAAGTTCAATGTGTATGGAAGCTTAGAATTCTTCAGGGGGATGGAAAATATATAGAGAGAGAGATGCGGCAAAATTAGCTTATGAAATCACAATTTGCCTAAGTTTGGATGAATTATTGATCTATCCATTTATTAGCTAAGCCCATGTCAATCCGTCATCTATTTACTTTTTTCGTTCACTTTTTCTTGTCACGATTTCCTTTGTCAAAGTCAAACTACTTGAACTTTGACCAACATTTTGTCGCGCCCCATTTTTTCCTCGCGGAGAAAACGGGTACCTGGACGACGTCGTGGCAACGACTCTTTTGGGATTTTTTTTTTTTGAGGAGAGTCGCCACCTAATGATTTGAGGTGCATTAGGACACCTATTCTAAGATCTAAATCTAATCTAAGGGTCAAGATCACCAGAGATCGGGTAAGGGTTCTAGTTACCTCTAAGGGAAGGTGTTAGGCCCCCTTCGAGGTCCGCAAAGGCGGGTCCCGACCGTATCTCGCATTTTATGTGGGGGGTTAACAAATAAGGTCTCTATTGTCAATTAATCTAATAAAATACCCAAGTGGTAAAAGTATAGCAAGATAATTAAATAGATAAAAATAAATGAAACAATTAATTAATCTACTCCAAATCATTATAAAGCAAAAAATGAAAGAAAATATTTTATTCTACCCTTAAAAGAAATAATCACACACATCTCATATATTACCATAGTTAAAAATATATATCGTTTAAAACTTAAAAATTTATTAATCATCAAATCTATATTTCAAACAAATAATATTTAAAGACAAGTTTAGATATGAGATTCCTAGCATATATTACAATAGGTAAGATACAAATACTCAAGTAACAATAATTTATTACTTCAACCATGCAAAGCATATTTTCAAGTTGTCTAATAAATAAAAAAAATATTAGCGACAAAAGAAGAGGAGACTAACCTGATTGCTCTCCATAGAATACATAAAATATTTGAATAATATGAACAAAAAAAAGCTAATCCAAAAATAAAATAAATAAGATAAAATAAGGACAAGAAGAATAGAAGAACTAACCTGATCTTTTCCAAATCAAATACTTAAAGTATATCGTGCGACATAGGAATTTAAATAACTCGAAAACACACAAAGTTAAAATTGAGAGAGAGACTGGGATCAGTATATGGCGAAGCTAAAGAGGGCCCAATGCGATGTCACTCCCTTTATTTCAAATTTTTTATGATCAACCTTTCTAAATTCTTTAAGACAAACGAAAATAATTATAAAATATTTAAACAAAAAAAAAAAATCGTATAAACTTCTGGTGTTTAGATTGTAAGAAATATTTCAAGTATTTGACACATCCTTTTTATGAATGGGAATGGGAGAAGAAGTTCAATGAAAAGTTATCTAATCTTTAAGATTTTTTTTTAAAAAAAGGCGACACATAAAACTTAGAAAATAAGGGAGCAACGAGTTGCTTTAATTTTTTATAAAGCTATATCTGCGCTTCATACAAGAAGTCAACTACAGCTTGCCTTTTCATCATGTCCCATTACATACCTGGATTCCTCTTGAGGAGACGACTTGAATTGACCGTTGCGCTTCACTGTAGTGACTCCTCCACTAGCCATGATTAAACTCCAAATGACCACATTCCATTGCAATGTACATGTGAATAATATTTAAAGGGGAGTGAGAGTATGTCTATTCTTAATGTTTAATTAATCAAAAGAAAATTAAAATATAAAGGTGATAAAAGATTCACGATCAAAGTATATATATGAGAAGAATATAACGAGAAAGGTAGTAGGGTAGATAAACATGAGACCTATTGTGTGATAAATTTATGACTTTTAAACTTTAGAATAGTACATGTTCAAACTAAGTTATGACTTAAAAGTTTTCAGCTATTAGGCAAAGATAAATCTTTAACATATTTATATATTCTTAATACAAGAGTTTAAAAGTATTCACAATTATTTAGAGTTCAAGACAGTACAATCATCTATCTTATTCAAAATGGACGGCTCGATCAATTAGTCTTAAAAATGGATTATGCAAACTAAAAGAAATGCGCACTTTTATTTGCAAGCAAGACTTTTCATATCCATTATTTTCATTTTTTGTCTAGGTCAGCTAGTGCGCAACTCAATTTCCCACCAGTAACAGACTAGTAACTCTATACAACAAGACTATAACGAATGGGGAAAAGTCACCTAGTTTTCAAATGCTCTTTTCTTTTCAATTCCATTTGGGCTCCCAAGAAAAGGAAATTCAGGTGTGTGTTCATTTCAAGAGTTGTCAAATCCACTCTCAACTAAAAAAAATTCTTGTGAACTAGAAAAGTGGAACTAGTGCTTCCTACTACACATACTAAAAACAGAAAAAAAAATAAAGAGAATGATGAATCAATAAAAAGGGTCTAACCATCAGATGGATCGGTTTCACCGTTAGCCAATCTTGAAAAATTCACCAAAATGGCCAACAAGAGTACTGCTGTCAGTAGTAACAAGCTCATCTCTCCCACACCAACACCACAAAATTACACAGCAATACTCTTTTTAGAGCATACGGATTTGAAGAAATATATATTTCGACGATCTACAAATATAGCACAATAAGTGCATTTATCTTCATCCCAAGTGTTCATCCCGCAACATAATGTTGGCTTTGATCTCGACAATAAAACTATCATTCTTGAGATACCTAATATTCAATTGTTTTTTTTTAAAATTATATGTATATATATATATATACACCAAACGTACCTATTGATATTACAAATAAGAACTTTTAATAAATTTAATTTGGAGTACAAAAAGTACTACTATCTCCAACTTTCCCTCCACCCCAGTTATCCTCTAAACTCTATAAAATATAGTATTTATTAAGAAATAAGTTAGTTTTATTATAATTTATAATTTTGTTAAAAAATAACCATCACAAAAGTAGAGAGTACACTTATTAAATAAAGAACATCTCAATTTGTTAGTGAAAAATATACTACTTCAATTCTAGATTAATGAAAAATAATAAAAGTATATTACTACGGTCCCAGAAGAATCATGTTAAAAAGATGATAAAAATGCATTCAGAGTTTATTTAAAGACAGTCTGATAATATAAATTAAAGTCATGAAATAGTTAAAGGATATGGAAGGAAGCACTTAGGTATAATTGCAAGCCTTGTAGAGCTTCTGCTTGCGATATGAAAATATATGCATATGACAGAAGCTCGTAAGCGCCGTCGCCTTCGACTTGCAGCCATGAACACCACACGTATTACTGTTAACCATATTGCCGCTGTTCTCTCCGGTTCCTGGCGTCCCTTTCCCTATTATATCGGTATCTATAGAAGAGAGACACGAATTGATTGCTCTATCGAAATTGCTAGTGTTCTTTTGGTCAATTTTATTAGGGTTCAGGTTGGAGTTAGAGTTTCCTTGCCGGTGATTGGCGGCGGAAGCGGCTGCTGCGGTGGCGATCGTGGATTGAGGAGTCGCCGGGGCATTTTTCTGTGTGTCCCCTCATGAACGCAATGCCAAAAAAAATAGAATAATAAAAAAGACGTTGGCTGCTAGAAAAAGAAGATAAGGAAGGAGGAATAAATTTAGGAAGAAAATTATGTTCTTCCATCTAAAGAAAAAAAACATTTATTTAGGAGGATTTTAGGAATATAGAAAGATTTGACTAAATTTTGAATTTAAAAAATATACTCCGTATGGATATGTGAATAAAATTCTACCAAAAAATATATAAAATAAGTAACCATTTAAATTAGTAGGTAAGAAAAAAATATTATTAAATCAGTAACTATATTTTGTCAAAAATAAATCACCAATATTTACAATAAAGTTTAATGAATAACAACTTTTTTTAAAAAAATATTTTCTAAAATATTTATAAGATAAAATACAAAATAGTAAGTAAACAAATATCTTTACGAGTGAAGAGTATAAATATAATTGCAATAAGATAAATTTTGTAAATCGTGAATGTAATTAGTATACAATTTATTGGGTAAGAAAAAATACAATATAAACTTACACGTATAATAAAAATATCTATATTTTTTAAATGTTAAATAACCGAGTAACATAAAAAAAAGGTCAAGGTGGGTCAAAATTGGGTGTCAACACATTTTAAGATGTATTTTTTCATCATATTAATATGGGAAAGATTGTAATTTATAACATTTTTCGTATAGTTTTCAACCATTCAAAATTTTATATTTTAAAAATTAAATTTAGCTACTTCAATTTAGATTTGATGTTTAATCAAGTTGACCTTGAAGAGTGAACATAGGGAGTATTAGCTTTGGGCAGATATCTGGTCCAAATTAAATCGTGAGAAATTATCAAAATATTTTTAAAAAGATATTCTTCATTTAATATGTTATATAGAACCATTATAAAGAATAAAAGAATAACTAGAACTTGGCAAAAATTGACGGGTTATACTTTGACCTATAATTTTAGCCTATTTCAATCCAAGTAATTTTTGAACGGGTTAATAATCTGTTAATTTATCAACTCAATCTATCTCGATATTATCAAAATTCAACCCAACTCGCTCATTTATAATTTCTAATATACAATAGTCCCCAATTCCCAATGAAGGATTCGTTTTCTTTCCTTAATTTGTTCACGTTTGTATGTCTTTACGCCAAAGCTACTCCTTTTTTAACACAGAAGAAAAAGCCAACTATGTCTTGACAAATTAGACGACAACAAGTCACAAGATGCAAAGTAGTAGAACTCAATATATGTTGTATTTGTACTAAAAATTCACTTAACATTTATAAATAATTTGAGGAAAGGACTAAAATAGTCTATTATCTTTGGACCTGGACTCAAAGTCATTCATGTTCTTTTACTTGGAGCACTAATAGTACACAATGTTTACGAGAAAAGGACTAAATGGTTTATTATCTTTGGGCTTGGATCCAAAATCATCCATGTTCTTTTGTTTGGAGCGTACACGATGTTTACTATAGTAGTGCACTTTTGGTCATCCTCCAAATTTTGTTTGTTAAATTTTAATAGAATGTATTTGGAGGATGACCAAAAGTGCACTACTGTAATAAACATTGTGTACTATTAGTGCTCCAAGCAAAAGAACATAGATGACTTTGAGTCCAAACCCAAAGATAATGGACTATTTTAGTCTTTTTCTGGTAACATTTTGTACTATTAGTGCTCAGAATAAAAGAACATGGATGACTTTGAATTCAAGCCCAAAGATAATGGACCATTTTAGTCCTTTTCTTTAAATAATTTATCAAATATTTTATAATTATCTTGTTAAAGCTAAAATTCATAAATTTATAATGTTGTGATCTTAAATATGTCGTGTGAAAAAATAAAATTTAAAGGTTAAAATAAGAAAAAAGAATATTTTAAAAAAAAAAAACTATAAAAATAGATAAATTAAAACATAGGGCATATTACTACATGCTATGAGTTTTTTGTTTAACAATTTTGGTATATCAAGCTTATGTGTGGTCATTATCCGTCTTCTATATGTTAATTTTACCGTATTTACATACCATCATGTATTTTTAGCTATTAGTCACGCTTTCTGTTTCGTTTTCTTTCCTTCCCTGTCTTTCATATCTAGTTTATTATGCTTATGAATTTTTGAGACGAGGGTTTCCAGGAAATAATTTCTCTATCTCTATGAGATAGTGGTAAGGTCTGCACATTCTACCTTCCCCAGACCCACTTATGGAAATTCACTAGATATGTTGTTGTTGTTGGTATATCAAGCTTATGGAGGACTAGTTTGGATTTGTGTCCAAATTAGTCCATTATAGGGCTTCCAGCCAAGAATTAGAAAACTTTGATATAATTGAAGAGATCCCAATCATTTCATTACATTGTTTGGTGGTACTTTATAAGTTAATGAATTCGCAGAGCTAGAGTAAGGTTAAGAGTTCAATCAAACCCAGAAATTTTATATTTGTCTTGAAAAATTCATTTTAAATATATATAAATTACTAAATAAAATTTTTTAATCAATAAATTTTGAATCCTAAATCTACCTCTAATGCTTACACTATTGTCTAAGTTCTTGTTTCGTGTGACCACAAGCCTTTAGAGTGAACTGGGTGGTTAATTTTACCATTTGAGTATGAATTTTTGAGAAGATTTTAAGTGAAACTCTTCTTTAAAAAAATTCTTTTTTGTAAAACATTAACACCCCCTTCTTAAAGTTTAAGGGGAAATTTGATTAAGAAAATTTTTTGGGCGAGCTCCGAACGTTGAAGTTAATTCACAGTTAGTGTATAAGTCTCGCGGAATAAAGCCCCAAATTTCAGAGGTTTTCATACATAACATTGCATCCAAATAACCGATCTTACAACTTCAATCAAACATTCCGAGGATCTATTGAAAACAGATGCTTATTCTATAAAAATTAGAGTAATTTGTATATATCTATTTTCTTAGACGCTTTAATAAAATTATACGGAGTATGTTATTGTCGCGTCCATCCACCAATGCCAACCTATACTTATCTTTTGCGGTATTTCCTTGTCTCTAACTTAAAGCAAACATCACATCATTTTTTTGTTTTAATTCTGAGAACATCATCGGCGCAGCAAGTAAAGTCCAAAAGTTCTGTTTGAAGGCAGGGACCAAAACAGTGAGAATATCAGACAATTTTCTCTTCTCCCAATACATATTAAGGCAACAAAAAGAGAAAAGAACAAGACACATTAATGCTACTTCCTATAGGGAAGAAAGATAATTTATAATTGGGAAAACGGTAAAAAATGCTCTTATAGTCTATGAAAAGAATAAAAATATCTTTCATTTATATTATGTTGGTTAAAAAATATCTTTATCGTCAATACTTTGGTCCAAAAATGCCTTTAGTGTTATTTAATGGGTAAAAATATCCCTTTTCAAATAAATTTATTATTTATTTTATTTTGAACATGTTATTTTTCTAATAATATTTTTTTAATAAAGCAAATATTTATCCTACTTCAATTCAAGAAAAAATTTATAAAAAATTATTATTTTTATAGTTATCTCAATAAAAATTAATGTTAGGTTTACTGTGATCTTATATTTATGACATATATTATTTGTTAGAGCGCTACGATGTTCTATTTTAATTGATAAAATGGGATTAAGGAAAAAAAGTTATTTTCTTACTCTGATGGTTTCAATCAAAAATTGATTAGTCTTTTCATTGAAGCACTGCATATTCCTTCTTGATGCCATCAAAGTTTATATACTCTAATGATATCAAGGAGTGACTGTAATAGTGTTTCCCCTGAAATACTACTTCTTTCTCTTCGATATCATCAGAATATATATATATTTTGACAGTATCAAGCATATTTATTGAAGCATTGCCTCTTCTTTTTTATACTATCAAACTATATATATACTTTCATAGAATCAAACACGTGAGAATAGTTAACAATACGAGGTCTGAATGTAATGTGAAAGCCACTTTGTAAAACAATTTTCCTTTTTGAGGTATAGATATTTATTCCCCCAAAAATTATTGGAGATAGATTGCGGTTTTTTCCTTACTCCTATCAAATTAAAAAAATATTTTTGAAAAACAAATAGCATTTGATCAAACTTTAAAAAGTGCATTGAAGTATATTTTCTGATCAGTGATCTTTAAAATAAGTAGTTTGGGAAAAATCTATTTTTAATTTATGAAAAAGAATTTCTATTTTTTGGGAGCACCTATTTTCTCTCAAAAAAATTGATCAAAGATAACAGTAAGCATTTTTAAGGACTAAAACAGAAGAAACACTTTTAACCTCTCAAAATCTTGGTGTAATAGACTAATTTTATTTAACAAAATTATAAACACACGATACGTGCAAAGCATGTGCCACAAAACTAGTTTTGAGAAGGATACAAGCTAAAGTAGTTACAATTAGTGTTTTAAACAATTTTTATAGTCTATTAACTTTTTTAAAAGAATTTAAATTATATATATTGACATTGTTTAAAATTTGATATATTTTTTTCCTTTTTCCTCTGTTTCCGTGGTTTCATTAGTAGTAGCTCTTCTTGTTCCTTTCTTTTCCTTTCTTTTTGGTCATATCTAGTTTATTCTGCTTTTGGTTGTTGAGACGAGGGTTCCCAAGAAACAGCTCTCTACTTTTATGAGGTAGTGGTAAGGTCTGTGTACAACAATAGTTGTTGTTTGTTTTTTTCCTTTTTCCCGCTGAGTTTTTTGATCATGGACTTACGAATGCTTTGTTACTATTGCCTTTAGTGGGCAATTTAACCAAGGTGAGACCAACCTTTTCCTTGTTTTTTTTTTTAAAAAATACTGTAGAAGAGAAAAAAAAAGCATGTTATTTCATACTATCTGCCAAAACTTAAGAAAGAAAAGGATAAACAGTGGTTTGTAACATACTGTGTGCCAACATTGGGATCATATGGCATGCATAGAGAATCTGTCCTTCCATCGATGTATATAATTTAAATTCTTATAAAAGAGATATATATTTTCAAGATATATACCAAAGTTAAAGAATCTATACAAATGATTCTCAAACAATTGTACTTACTACTTAGTCATGGGAAGGAGGTCCTTCTAGACGAATATAATCATACATTATCCCTTGAAAAGGACTAGTTGCATTTGCTTGTGTCAAATATATAGTATTTTCCCCTTCACTGAGTATAGTACCCTGCAAATTCACATTGAGCAGCCAGTAGAGTCCATGAATTCCATGCCTTGCTATCGTGTTATCCTTCCCTATCACTCCACTTGAAAATAGAGGAGTATTCGTGCTTGAATTATCATTGACGCGAACCTACAAGTTACATTTTATTGATTTCCTTTATCATTGACTCATACACTAATGATGATTAAAAGAAAATGATGTGACACTAACGTTGTGTTATAGGTACCTGTAGTTCAGCTTGAGCTGCTGATGCAAGTGCCAATCTTAATGTATAGATTTCGTTTTGATTAATATTGTCGAGTTTGAACTTTATTTGCCATGTTGTTCCTTGATATGTCTTCTCATCCTTTTTCCTAACACAGCCAAAGAACACGAAAAAAAGGAAGAAAATTCACATACAAATTCAATGAAGACATCGAATATCAGGTATAATTAGTGATTTAGATGTTATTTACCTAGTGACTTGAACAAAGAACCAATCTTTTTTGTAGTCACTCTCTCCAACTGTAAAAACTAGATCCCCATTTGGATATAAGTCGGCGTATCTCTCCCATAGCCCATACTGTCTAAACCTGAGGACGTTGATGATGATGATGATGATGAACGGTGAAATAAAAAGAAAAAAACCTTAAACTATCAATGAGGAAGGAGAAAGCTAACTTATCAGGATGATTAATAAAGAGTTTGTTAACATATTTTGGATCAGGATCAGGAATGTAAAATTCGCGAGCAGAACGATCAGGAATGCCAATTTCCCAGAGTGTAGGTCCATTTCTTGGGGGTTCAAAGACAAGATCATCCATGTCAATGAAGGCGCCTGATTTATACCGAGTTAATTTTGAGCTTGTAATCTCGAAAAGCTTGAAAATAATGGTCTACTTGTCAAATTGTAAATTTTAGTACCTGGGATAATTCTGATTTTGATGTCATACTTGTAATCTCCAATGAATCCAGGGACAAATGCATACAAGTTGTAGTCACCTGCTCGTATATTACTTATGATATAATTGCCTTCCTCATCTGCTCTTGTCCAGAATTGGTAGTCCTGATTAACATCAAATATTGGAACTGTTAAAAAAAGAAAAAAAAATCGAAGTAGTTTCCAAGTACTGATTGAGCTTTTATGTTCCGCTGAATCACCTTGCATTCTCTTTGCCATGAACCAGCTTCTCCTGGTGGAGCCAAGCCAACAAATGCACCAGAAGCAGAAACTGTATCATCTTTGAAGTATCTAAGTACAAAATGGAGAAATATAAGTAGAACCAATGGCCATAGAGTAAATGGATCTTCCAAAAGGAAAGTGGAGCCCAGATTTGAATGTTGCAGGTTGTTTATTCTAAGATAGCGACATCAGGTGTTAGTAATTGAGTTCTGGATTTGATTTTTATATATATCTAGTGGAACTCTTAGTACAAATACAAGGTTTGGACTAAAGCTACTAGGCTTGATCGAACCATAGGTGACCTTCTAGCTCCAGCCCTGGATAACAATTGAGCAAACAAGCAAATAATACCTGTCTAGGACTAACAGTCTTCCATAAATACTACCGCGTTGAGACAACGATGGAAAATCCTCAGAGGCTGGAAAACTGTATGGCCAGTTTTGAACTTCCTTCAACATCTGTTTTTTGCATTCAGTGCTTAGATAAACATGTTATATTAGAGAAGAACAATCTCAAAGATACCATTTATTTTCAGTTCTTTTGTACAAAAAAAATGTTTTACTTAATTACACCTGTTTTTTAGCATCCTCCCAGAGAGTAAGAGGATCCTCCCCTGAAGTGACAGAATTCAGATATATAAAAACTGGTCCAAAGACTTTTCTCCAAGGCTCCCCTTGTCCAAACTTTGGAACCAAATCTTCTCCTGCATAATGAGCACTGAGAAACACCTATAGACAGAGCCGGAGTCAGGATTTAAACTTTATGAATTTGAAATTCTAGAATAGCGACATTAGATGTTAGTAACCGGATTTTGAATCTAATATTTATACATATTTTGTGAATTTCTTAATAAAAAAAAAAAAAGCATCTCTTGAGACAATCAAGATTTGTTTATATTTTGCTAATTTAATGTCTAAGGGACAAATTAAGAAACAACTGAACAGGAACAAGGTGTTAAGGATTGTGATTATATTACTCACAGAAAGAGCAGTTGGACCAACATGAGATGTGAGATTTTGTTTAAGGGGTCCTCCAGATCGAAATTCATCACTGGGAATAATTATCCAGAATCCTAGTGATGGATCCATGCAAATCCATCCATGGACCTTGAGATCTTTGTCGTCACATGAGTATTGATACTTGTCATCAACCTGATAGCATTATCAATCAAGAATTGTTATGAAACTGATGAATTGGACAATATTGTATCTTCGCAACGAGTAAACGGAAGTAACAAACTTAAGGTGGGAGCACATTTTCAATTGCTTAATCAGATTATATCTCAACACCACATCCTCTCGTGGGGAGTTGATTCCTTTTGTTACGATCTATGCATGTTAGAATATTTTTGGACGACGGAGAGATGGAGATATGAATTCATGATCAATGTATGCTCTGATACCATGTCGAAGCGTGTAATCATATTATCTAAAGCTTATGCTGTTATAGAGAGCATATTTGTAATTACTTAATTAAAATATATCTCAACAAATAAAGACGGAAGAAAATAGACACCTCGCCTTTGAACTCAGGCTCGATGGGATTGACAAGCAGGACGGCTTCTGGATAAGCAAGTGGTTGTCCTCTATCTGGTAACCTGTCATCAGGTAAGGGCATGTATCTCTGCCTGTTATCTGCCATGGCCATGTAATGAAACCTGGTCGATGTTCAAGAATAGACAATAAAACATCCTTCTTAGTTAGGGCCAATGAAGCTATTCATAAGAGATTGACAATATGAAAGGAACTACCATTGAGAAAATATTACTAGCAGATAGAGTTATAAACCTACTTTCCTTGTCATGACCAGGGGTGGAGCTAGATGACTGGAAGGGGTTCATTCGAGCCCCTTTCACAGGAAAATTACATTGCATATGTAAGATTATTTTCAAAAAACTTTCTATATAGTAGCTTGAATCTGCTTGGTGAAAAAAAAAATTCTGGCTCCGCTACTGATCATGATAGGTGGATCCAAAATAGATAGGATAAAGAAAGTGAGTATTACTTGTCTTTTCTGAGCTTAAACGCGATCCTAGTCTCATCAAGGTTGAAACCAGGCCATCCCTCTAAATGTTCATAAATTGCATAAGAATAGAATCCTGATGAACCTTTAAGCATTATAAACCTGAACATCATGCATCTGATTAGTCATCAAGTATAATCTCTTTTAATTTTTTCGTCAAGAAATGCAAACAAATATTCAAAGAGGGAAAGAAAAAACTCAACCTTTTGTCTATGTTCAGGGGAATAAGCTCGTCCTGAAGCGACACATCCCATGTCCTAGAGAAGGACAACTCTATTTGATCATTTGTTTCCAATATGACCTTATAGGTTGTGCATATGAGCCTACATTATACAAGTGACACAATTTTATTGTTCAAAACATTTTGCTTTGACAAAATCATGTTTTCTATTCGAGGTTCTTCGTCTATATTTATATATACCTTTCAAATGTTCCAGTAGTCCCTGTAGTTCCTGTCGAGCTCCAGACAACATCCCAGTATCTAGGAAATCAAGAATTACTCATTGTTACAAGGAAAACTTAGTTGATATAAATTTCCCACAAGTATTTGACTAATATATTGGCTATTTTATTTCATTATAATAAACTTGAGCTAACGAAATGGCAGGTGGAGTTAATTACCCTCTGTTTGTTTCATCATTTAAGACCTCAAGCAAATTGTCAACACCATTATATGTAATTCCAGTTACAATACCATCTGGTACTGATAATGTTACTTGGAGAATACCATTGTCCATCACCACCTGAAGAATTTTATCATCACAAGAATTCACCTTTTCTTCGTTTCTTGTAATTTTAATGTTTTGTAAATTGTTAACATTTGAGGATTTTCAAAAAGAGTAAATACTTGAAATATAATAAGGCAAAAAATAGCTATAGTTTGCTAAAATTACAATTAATAGCTACATATTATAGGAGAAAGGCGAGTGAGAGAGGGCAACGAGTGGAGAGAGGCGAATCGTATACGTATATCTGTCAAATTGTATGTGTATATTTGTCAAATAATTGTATATGTATTACCAATATACATATGTATTTGTATATCTGGCAAGCGAGATTGGGAGAGGTAGGAGAGAGTCAAGCGAAATTGAGATATGGAGGAGAGAGTCGAGCGAGAGAGGGCAGCGAGTGAAGAGAGGTGAATGTGTATGTCTATATCTGTTGAATTGAATATGTATATTTGTCAAATAATTGTATATATACAACTGATATACATATGTATTTGTATATCTAGCCAGAGATTGCAGAAAGAACGGGGAGAGGAGAGATAGAAGAAGAGAGGAGAAAGAAAATAAAAACAAAAATCTAACTATCGCTATAAATAAGAATGAATAGTTGTATAATGTAAATACATATCATATGTTTACCTAATTACGTAATTTACCCTTAATTAATTTAGTGACTATCGGTGAAATTAACCCAAACATAGTCATATATATATAAGGGAAAACATAGTCATATATATATATATAGAAGGGAAAACAAACACATTTCCTTCAAAATGATATTGTGATGAATTAATTAATTACATGGTGATCATCTGGAAGGTGTAGCTGTACTCCTGGAGTAGTCATTGATCTTAATTAGCTTGTGCTTTCTGCAGCGTCTTCTTAATTAAATACTACAAAAAATGAAAATGAAAATAAAATAAAATAAAATTCATTTTATTTCCCAAGAAATAGAAATCTCAAAAGTATGAACAAAAAGAAAAAAAAAAGTAGAAAAAAAGAAATATTATTGACCTCTTTTTGCAGTTTGGCAGAAGCAGAAGAATGTAAGGTATTAAATATGCATATGTTGGATCAACACTTCCCTTGAAATGTAAACAAAAAAGAAAGCAAAGTTTTGCTGATATTAGCAAATTGTAAGTCTCCCCCGTCCTGTTTGGACATGCGATATAAAAATCTGGATTTGAAATTAGAGTTTTCTTTGGATAAATAATATAATTTTTAAAAATTATATATACGTATTTTTTCATAAGCGTAAAGACCTTATAAGTTGTGAAAACCATCAACATTTTCTAAATTCTTATACAATATTACCAAATGAGCAAATCATAGTTCATAAAAAAGATATCGAAAAATCTTAAACTCAAAGTGTCGCATTAATAAATCACATATCTCCATATTCATTTTCATAAATAAATATATTTAGTTACAAACTTTCAAATACATATAATTTTATAATGACTTACTAGCCAACAATAGTCTTACCAAGTTATTCTTTAAAATAATCATATCATATGATATAAACAATCTCTTTACGTAGAGCATGCATCCTTTCTCACAAAATTTAAATCATAATTTTTTTTTTACAAAGTATAAACTTATGATCAAAGTTTAGTTTTAAAGAAAAAATTAAAATCATGATTTAAAATTCCGCATCATGGTTTTTGGATGATTAAAAACTTGAAATTATGATCTTAAATTGCCTATCTAAATACTGATTTAAAATCATGACTTCATATTGTATGTCTAAACGGAAGCTTAGCTTACCCGTCAAGACTGAGTTGGTACAATTACTCATATTCCTTTTAGCGTGTAAGAGTGACCAAGGTAGATCATAATGTGCCAAAGTGCCAACTGATAATGAAATCACGACTAATATGTGGGACAAATAGTGGAAATTTCAGAGTACTTGTTAAATTACTTACCCAATGGACATCTTTAAAGATTTTTCTTGTACTTAAAAAAAGGGAAAGGTTAGTTTCAACTTTCAAGTTAACTTGATTCACAGAATATTGAATCATGCCATGTGACATCCATGCATAATGGAGGGCAGGTGATGATGTATGTGTATGGGTTAAAATTCAGATTTGATGTAGCAGATGATGACACATTAAGATTGAAGACAGACCAAACGTGACCCAAGAAAGATTCGTATCTGGCTTAGCTAAGCACGTCAAAAAGGAGTGATATCGATCACAAGATACATGAGCTCGTCCGAAAAAGTTGCTCCCATCATCGGAAAGATGACCTATAATCTTAGTGTGCTTGTTCCAGAGATGTAAGATTGAAAACATATTCTAAGGCACTAATATAGGGGTACCCAATTCGGGTTAAAAATAAGAATCGACAAATTTCTAGGCCGACAAACTTCTGATGAAGCAGTACATATTGACACCTTAGGCAATCCCATATGCATGTAGGAGAAAAGTAAAGAGTTCTATAAGACATACTCTAACTCTACATATATACTATATGTGTTTTTAAGCTCGATGATGACGTAGCTCAAAGGATAAATCTGTTAGGCTACAACATACAATACACGCCATGAATGGGGTACGACATGTAATCAATTGCATCCTCAAATGTCCCAAATTCATCCTAAGGAAATTGTTTACAATTAAGATGTTATTTTTGTTCGGCTTTAGATAAGCGTACAAAACAACCACTTTGATGGCTAAATTAACTGGCTTTTTGAATTGTACCGGATTTCACCACCTTTTTTTTGAAGTATGCCTATTCCTCCAGCAAATGGGTATAAAACCATTTGAGACCAAAGAATACCAGGGGAAAAGAACCCATCTTGAATGGAATGCATTTTATTCACATTCCTCGCTTATTTTTTACTTTCTTTTTTACGAAAAAAAATTCCGGACGACCGGAGCGGAAAACCTCTCCCGGCTTAGTTCTCAAGAAGAAATTTATGCATTGATGTAAGCTAGACGTTAAAATATTTTATACATTCAAATAAAGATAGCGGCAGAATTTGAAGCTTATGGATTCTTAGTTCTAATCTTTCAAGTCACTAGGTTCTAAATTAATAATTTATGTATATTCAATAAATTTTCAAGATAAATTCAAGGTTTGAACCAAAGCTACTGAGTTAGGCCGAACCCATGACCCATACCCTAGCTTTGCTTATGTGCTCAAAATACACCGTCAGATGATGTATTGTGGTTTGCATGCAAATAATAATTAACCCAACGAGTTTGGAGTTGAATCTCAAGATAATAGGGAGAAACTAGATTTTAGTTGGTTTGTTATATGAATTTTCACTGTGTTGGTGAGAGTTTAATTTCCACCTTATAATCCCTTTATTTCCTCGTCCCCTACCCCTAGTTTTTCTTTTTGTTAAAAAAAAAAAATAAACAGAATAGATGGCAAATTAGGCCATGAAAATATAATCTATGTAATTAAGTTAAGCGAGTTATTGACCTGCCCATTTATTAGCTCGATCAATTTTAGCTCATCAAAAAATGGGTTGATATGTAGTCCAAATTGATCCATGAAAATTCTTATCAAATATTTTTCAAAATACGTTTTGTATTTGATATGTTATATGTAACTATAATTCAAAAAAACAAAGAAGAATTAATTTGCTCAGATTATAAGCACCCCTTACCTCCAATGTTAAGGTTGTGATTCGAGTCACCAAGGGAGTGAAAGAATTTAAAAACATAATAAATTTATTTGGTATTAAAACTTATAAAAGAACAAATAAAACAATTAAAATTTACTATGAATTGGACGGATTAGGTTATAACCTGTAGTAACTCAATTCAAGTCGGCCCACTCATTTGAAACCTTCAATGTAAGTAGATGAAGATATTCTTACATATATGTCCAGTTTTCTTGCAAGTTTGTTATTCAAATTGTTAATGTGTGATATTATGTAATGACAAAGAACGACACAATCTATCTAAACATTGTACTCAAATAAAACGATACAATATAATATGAAACAATATGTAATAACCATCCAGACAGAGTGTGAGAATTATAATTATTTGAGCTTTGTACAAGAAATTGCTTAGTTTGGTGGAGCTTCGAGACGAATATAATCATACATAATCCCCTGGAAAGGACTTTGATTTCTTGGTTGACTTAAGTAAATGGTGTTGTCCCCTTGTACTAGCAGATTTCCCTGTATGTCTATATTGTACAGCCAGTATAATCCATGAATTCCATGCCTAGCAATTGAGTTGTCTCTTCCAATCAATCCAGTTGTAAATAGAGGCCGGTTTGTGCTCGGATTATTCACCCGAACCTACAAGTACAAGAATATAGTGACAGACTTTCTGGTTTGAATTCTGGTTCTGTTTTCGATCATTTAGGAAGTATTAGATACTCTATTCATTTCAATTTATGTGTTATACATACTTTCCTTTTTAGTTTGTTGCAAAGAGAGTGCTATTTTCTATATTTAGAAACTCTTTTAAGTCCAATATCCCATAAAACATGCTTAAGATCGCATGATGGAAGGACATTTTGGTAAGCTACTACATAGTTACTTTAGGATCAAATATTCCTTAATTATCTTTATTAAACTTTTTATCCAGCCTACTGAGACACATAAAATGAAACGGAGGGAGTAATTGAGTACAAATTATGCAATTTCACTTAGTCAAAAGTTAGTTCTTTGCCAATAGTAATTTTCATACTCTAATGGAAGACTGATTTCGATCAAATTCGAGTAATATATTCAAGCTACATAGGAAAGAAGTTGACATCAATAGGAATCAGTGTACCTGCACTTCAGCTAAAGTTGCAGATGCAATTGCAATGCGCAATTTATACGTTCCTCCTTGATTGACTGAAACAAGTTTAAATCTGATTTGCCATGTCGTTCCTTGATACGTGCCATCATCTTTTCTCCTATACATAAGATGGTTTCTGCTTAGTTCTGCTTCCCAATTTATATGATCACACTCTTCTGAAACATTGTAATTTGATTGTGAAGTACTAAATAAAAAATCTGGATATATGTTGGTGAATAAACGAGGAATTTAACATAGTACTTTAGTTGTCAACTTATCAGATTGCTAATTATATTACCTTGGAACCTGAGCAAAAAACCAGTCTTTTCTATAGTGACTTTCTCCAATTACATACACAAGGTCATCCGTTGGATGTAACTCGGAGTACCTATCCCACAATCCATATTGCCTAAACCTGCCATTTAAAGATGTGATGACATTTGAGAAAGTGAACAGAATTGTATCAGCTATGTATGTAGAGTTAATTTATCATTCCACATTGTACTCTTAGAGGAAATGAAAAAAAGACCAATAACCTGTCAGGATGATTAACGAAAAGCTTGTTGATATATTTCGGGTTGGGTTCAGGAACAAAATATTCTGCTGCAGTACGATCAGGAATGCCTATTTCCCATAATGTAGGGCCATCTCTTGGAGGCTGATATATGATTTCATGCACAATAATACTACAACCTGTTTACATGTATCACGCGATCCATGAGATTCAGAGTTTTTGTTTGAAGAATAGTAGTTGAATTGAATGATAAGCATGGAGTCAAGACCTGGAGTTATGGAAATGGGAGTCTTATATAGATAGTCCCCAATGAATCCAGGGACCCATGCATAAAGATTGTAGTCACCGCAACGTATATTGTTTATAGAGAAGTATCCATTGTTATCTGATTTAACCCAAAATTGGTAGTCCTGAAACAGAAAACACTAAGACTTTACTTTCTTTTCCGATTTTCAAGATGTACAATCATCCTCATCACCAGAGAGTGGTCTACTGAAAGTCCTCTTGCTTGTTTTATGCAATCATTTTGGAAACATGTTTAATTCATTGATAAATGTAAGCAAAAAAGACCTTGCATTCTCTTTGCCAGGAACCAGCTTCTCCTGGTCGAGCAAGCCCAACATAAGCGCCATTTGCTGGTATAGGACCATGACTCTTGTACCTATCAAAAGTAGTTAAAAATAATCTTTATAAAATCATATTAACTTTTTGTTTGAATACAATTTTCAAGAGGAACAGTGTTATGTCTTACCTGTCTTGAACCAAAAGTCTGCCACTAACCTTGCCCCTTTGATCTGCTGATGGAAAATCTTCCGATGCTGGAAAACTGTAAGGCCAGCTTTGAACTTCATGTTGCATCTGCATCAGTAGCCGATAAGTACTTTGACTTCATACGCATACAATAACTGGAGTAAATTTCAAATCCTTTCATAGCTAAACCTGCATCTTGGCATCATGCCATAGAGCAATAGGATCTTCCCCTTGCTTAACAGAATTGACGTATATAAACACAGGGCCAAAAACTTTCTTCCAGGGTTCGCCTTGAGCAAACTTTGGTATTAGATCAACCCCAGTGTAATGAGAGCTTAGAAACATCTGAGAATACCACTATTTCACCTTTAAGTGACTAATTATTCATCTTGTTGAAGAAATTCATTCATCTTGTTGAAGAAATTCATGGTAAAAATAATAAGCTGAAAGAAAACCCTTACAGCTAGAGTAGTTGGACCAACATGGGATGTAAGGTTCTGTTTGACAGGTCCACCAGATCGGAATTCATCACTCGGAGTAATATGCCATAATCCCACAGGTGGATCCATAGATACCCAGCCATGGACCTTGTTGTCTTTATTATCACATGAGTACTGGTATTTATCATCGACCTATATGGATGGGATGTGAATCAAAGCACTAACCAAATTCGCTATAGCGATCTAATAATTCTTGTGTCCTCATGAAATTGAAGTTATTGCTTCTTCACACAAGTAAAGTGAAGTAACAAATTATGCCGAGAGCACACTTTAGTTAATTAGATGACATCTTGATTCTTTTTTCATGCTCCAAACATATATTTGAAATAATTTTTGCTTTTTCTTGGTGGTGGAGAGAGATAAGAATTCATGACCTGTACATGCTCTAATGCATGTCGAAGTGTGTAACCATCTCATCTAAAGCTAACGTTGTTAGAGAGTGCATACTTTTAGTTACATAATTAAGTTATATCTCAACAAATGACAGAAGAAAATAGGCACCTCGCCTTTGAACTCAGGCTCGATGGGATTGACAAGTAGGACTGCTTCAGGATAAGCAAGTGGTTGTCCTCTATCTGGTAACCTGTCATCAGGTAAAGGCATATATCTCTGCCTGTTATCTGCCATGGCCATGTAATGAAACCTGGTCGGTGTTCAAGATTAGGCAATAAAATATCCCTCTTAAATGTTGCCAATGAAGATATAATAGAGATTGACAATGTGTCTTTGATGTATACAAACAATTAATCACTTATGTTGTATATGCATCATTTTGTAATTATGGCTATAAAGAATATGACATCAAGAAAATGTTAGCAAATATATCTATAAGCCTGCTTTCCTTGTCATGACCAGAGGCGGAGCTAGAGGGTGGTAGGGGGTTCATTTGAAGTACTGTATTTATAAGATCAAACTATACGCATGTTGAATTTCCTTGGTAAAAATCTTGCTTCCACCTGTCGTTATGACAACAGGAAAAAAATAGATGCATGAAAAGAAAGTGAGTATTACTTGTCTTTTCTGAGCTTGAATGCAATTCTAGTCTCGTCAAGGTTGAAGCCAGGCCATCCCTCTAAATGTTCATAAATTGCATAAGAATAGAAACCCGACGAACCTTTAAGCATTATAAACCTGAATATCATACTTCTGGTTAGTCATCAAGTATCACCTCAAATCCATTTACTAATCAAAAACTGCAAGCAGATATTTAAAGAACGAAAAAAAAACGAAGAACAATAAAACAACCTTTTGTCTATGTTCAGAGGAATAAGTTTGTTCTGAAGCGACACATCCCATTTCCTTGAGAAGGACAGCTCTATTTGATCATCTGTTTTCAATATGACCTTGTAGGTTGTGCATTTGAGCCTACATTATATAAGTGACACAATTTGATTTCTTCAACACACTTTTGGTTTGACAAAATAATTACTTTGTTGGAGGTTCTTTGTCTATATGTGTGTATATATGTACACATACTTTTCAAATTTTCCAGTAGTTCCTGTCGAGCTCCAGACAACGTCCCAATATCTAGAAAAAAAATTACACATTTTCATATTCACAAGGAGAAACTAGTTGATTCATTTTCATGACCCCAAAAAAAAAGGGAATTTTAAGTGTCTGATCTCTTTTTCCTTCATAAGTAAATGACTTTTAGTGGCTATTTTATTTCATTGTAGTCGAGGCAGAGCTAGAGTTCTAGTTACAGGCACGAGTCAAAACTCTAAACTTCAGAATCCAGAAAATGTTCTCTTTAAAAAAAAAAATCAGAACAGTTAAAACTCAAAATTCTGGATTCGACTGTGATTATATTAAACTTGAGCTAAAGAAATGACAGATGGAGTTGCCCTCTGTTTGTTTCATGATTTCGAGCCTCAAGCAAATTGTTGACGCCATTGTATCTGATTCCAGTTACAAATCCATCTGGCACTGATAAAGTCACTTTGAGAATACCATTGTCCATCACCACCTGAAGAATTTTAAGTACCTATTATATAAATTTAGAACTCATATATAGTTAAAAAGATTTGAAAGCAACATTCATAAGTTTCAAATTCTGCCTCTGCCTCTATCAACAGGTACATAGTCATATGAAAGACGACATATATTCTACAAAATGATATAAGTTGTAAATAGATTACATGGGAAGGGTCCTGAAGGTGAAGCTGTAGTACTCCTGGAGCCATAATTGATCTTGTTTTATGGATGTCTTGTTGACTAGTTCAAAAATGAAATTTCATTAACTGTACTCTCCAAGATTTTGCAAGTCCAATAAATATGACATAAGAAATAAAATCAAAAAACAAGAGAGACTGTTTGGCACAATTAGACATATTTTGTAGCGTGTAACAACTGATCAGGAATTCATGATTAATGTGTGGGACAATAGTGAGAATTTTGAGAATTCATGGAATTTGCGTTTGTTTATGACATCTAAACAAAACTTATGCTTCAATTTGAAATTTTAATTCCAAATCCCAAATTAACCTGAGACATAAATGGTAGAATTTCAATTTCAAATTTGTAACTTCAAACTTAAATTTGTTGTATATAATAATAATAATTATGTAGTGCAAAATCTCATTTTCAACAAAATAACTTTAAACAAATTTTACAAATAATGAAATATATAATATGAAATTAAATAAATTTGGAAAACAAATAGTATCATATAATTAAGAAGATGGAAAAGGAAGAAGAGTCCACTATTCTGAATTCACAGAGTTTGTTCAGGAAATTATTCCCCTCAAGTAGTCGATAGGATAAAATGACTCACAACAAACAAATAATGGTACCTCAAATTTGTTGTCGAGCGAACCACTCAATGGCTTGTGGTCACACTTGAAGTTTTAAAAAGCAGGAACCTTTAAAACTCCATCCAATATCTGAGAAAGATTCAGATATTTATAGCTTATAGGGTAACACAAAGATTCACGTATAATAGGTGAAAGCTAAGGTTGCATAGAGATATGAAGGTTGCATGAAAATGCGAAAGGTTATATGATAGGAGTATTCATGAATGGAATAACTTCATTCATAATTACGGCACTTTCACATTTTTTTAATACATTAATCTTTATTCTATGTACCATTATCCATTCACACATTATACATTGAACCTAACAAAATTATATATATATAAAATTCATGTAATTGTATATGCCATGTGGAAGCATTATACTAAAAGTAGTGGCTAGTTCTGTCTTTTTGGTTTCCCACCCGGTGTCCGGTACCACATTAGAGCCCGACTATATCCGGTTTCGTGCCACGTAAGACCCCATTTGGAGGAAAGCACTCTCTACCAAGAATTTTTCCATTCCCATGGCTCGAATCCGAGACCTCTGGTTAAGGAAGGAGCAGCCGCATCCGCTGCACCACATCCTCTACTTACTACTATAGTTAATTTATTGGACCAATGAATCTTTATAAAATTATGCGTATTTGAAAGCTTGTAATAACATGACGTAAGTATTTGAAGATGTTCTCACAAATATCTCTAGTTTTACAAAATAAACTTTCAAAAAGTTCTTCTAGAAAAGATTATTAAAACCTTTGCCTAGTAATGGATTAAACTGGAACAAAATTGTAAAGTTGAGAAAGTTGCAATTAATTTCTATGCATGAAAATTTCAAATTGATCAATCTCAATCTCCAAGTTTCCAATTTCTACTGCGACTTTGTATCCAATTTATATTTGCATGAGAATTACTGTCTAAGGCATGCGGGATCTAGAGGTCACGGGTTCATATCAAGAAATTTACTAAATTCAATAAACGGAGATTGTGAATCCAGTTATTACGATAAATTTAACTTAAAAGTAAGTTGTAGGAACCATAGACTTCAAATATTTTAAGGTATAGCACAGATGGTACAATTTGTATAATAACACTGAGCTAAATCCCAATAGTTGATTGCATAAGTAACTGGAACAGTTTTACATCTGAACGAAACGTGGAATTTTATTGCTTCACAAACCAGAAGTTAATGCTAAACTGGTAATACAAATCAAACAATTAACAAATTACTATCTTATTTACTTAGGAATAGAATTATTTGAGCTCTGTACAAGAAGGGAAAATCTGAAAAATTGCTTAGTTTGGTGGAGCTTCGAGACGAATATAGTCATACATAATCCCCTGGAAAGGGCTTTGATTTCTTGGTTGGCCTAAGTAAATGGTGTTGTCTCCTTGCACTAACAGATTCCCCTGTATGTCTATATTGTAGAGCCAATATAATCCATGAATTCCATGTCTGGCAATTGAGTTGTCTCTTCCAATCAAACCGGTTGAAAATAGAGGTCGATTTGTGCTTGGATTATTCACCCGAACCTGCAAGTGCAAGTATATAATAAGGGACTTTATGGTTTGAATTCTGATTCAGTTTTCGATCATTCAGAAAGTATTAGATAACTGATTGCAAAATATGCAATTTCACTTGGCCAAAAGTTGGTTGTTTGCCAAAAGTAATTTCAATACACTAATCAAAGACTAATAGTCTGTTTGGCTAAGCTGACGAAATCAACTTATTTCGAAGTTCTATACTTCTTATTAGAAGTGTTTTCAGAGAGTAGAAGTTTGTGAGAAACTACTTTTATATCAATTTCTGCTATTAATCGAACACACTTTATTTCTTCACCAAAAGCTTGGCGAAACACCTCATTCTCTAACAAGTAGTGTTTACTTGGCCAAACAGACTACAAGTCTAGTTATAAAAATGCTTTTCTGATTAATTTATGTAATATAATTCAAACCAAATAGGAGAGAAGTTGACATCAATAGGGATCAGTGTACCTGCACTTCAGCTAAAGTTGCAGATGCAATTGCAATGCGCAATTTATATGTTCCTCCTTGATTGACTGAATCAAGTTTAAATCTGATTTGCCATGTTGTTCCTTGATATGACCCGTCCTCTTTTCTCCTGCAAAGGAAAAGCCTTATTAGCAGGTAACTATAAAATATAGGAGTATGTGGCCCTGTACTTCGCCATGATTCATGCATAAGATGTTTTCTGCTCAATTCTGCTTCTTGGCTGTGGGCGAAGGCCTATTTAGCACCTTTTCAAAGGTAAGCAGTTAGGTTGACTTTGAAAAGGCTACTAAGGACCGGGTGATGAAAGATCTTATACACAAAACTTAGTAAGAATAAAAGATATATAAAAAATTTAAGAATAGAAAGAGCCCGTGGAGAAAAAGGAGGAGAGGGGCTAACACTACCTCAGCCCCAATTTATTTGACACTCTTTTGAAATATTGCAACATATTTGATGGTGAAGTACTAAAATGTTCCAGATAAATGTTGGTGAAATTGAGGAATTAAACATAGTACTTCAGTTTTCGACTCATCAGATTGCTGAATAGCTTACCTTGGAACCTGAGCAAAAAACCAGTCTTTGCTATAGTCACTTTCTCCAGTTACATACACAAGGTCATCTGTTGGATATAACTCAGAATACCTCTCCCACAATCCATATTGCCTAAACCTGTAAAGACAATAATGAAGACGCTATTCTCAATGCATATATTTACTCGACAGATGTGAGGAACTTTTGTGAAAGAAAAAGGAACTTATTTAACTAAATGTAGTAAATTTATTGTTTTGTGTTCTACTGTAGAGGAAACAAAAGTAAGGCCAATACATAAAGGTAGTTTAGTAACCTGTCAGGATGATTGACGAAAAGCTTGTTGATAAATTTCGGGTTGGGTTCAGGAACAAAAAATTCTGCAGCAGTACGATCAGGAATGCCTATTTCCCATAATGTGGGGCCATCCCTTGGAGGCTGATATACGATTTTGTCCACATCTATATTACAGCCTGTTTCCATGTAACACACAATCCATGAATTCAGAACGTTTGTTTAAGTAACAGGAGTAGAATCGAGAAGTAAACATGGAGTCAAGACCTGGAGTTATGGAAATGGGAGTCTCATATACATAGTCCCCAATGAATCCAGGCACCCATGCATAAAGATTGTAGTCACCGGGACGTATATTGTTTATGGAGAAGTATCCATTATCGTCAGATTTAACCCAAAATTGGTAGTCCTGAAACAGAAATGTAAGATCACTAGGAGCTTCCAACTTCAGGACAATCTGTATACATAAACAAAATATCCTACGTGTATAATCATCATCACCACTCGGGAGCGCTATACTGTAAGTCCTCCTTAATTATTCTAGTATTTTGGGTACATGTTTGATTTGTTGATTTTTTAGGAGTAATTAGGTAAATGAAAATGACCTTGCATTCTTTTTGCCAGGAACCAGCTTCTCCTGGTGGAGCAAGGCCAATATAAGCGCCATTTGCTGCTATATTATCATCACTAATGTACCTATCAAAAGTAGATTAAGAACTTAGGAAAATCATATTAACTTTTAGCTTGAATACAATGTTTAATATAAATCGAAGGAGGAAATCATGATGTCCTTACTTGTCTTGAACCAAAAGTGTACCACTAACGTTACCCCTTTCATCAGCTGATGGAAAATCTTCTGATGCTGGAAAACTGTAAGGCCAGCTTTGAACTTCATGTTGCATCTGCATCAGTGGCTGAAATAAGAACGTTGATTCATGCGCACACAAAAATTGGAGTAAATTTCAAATCATTTCACTGTGAAACCTGTATCTTGGCATCATCCCATAGAGCAAAAGGATCTTCCCCTTGCATAACAGAATTAACATATATAAACACGGGGCCAAAAACTTTTTTCCATGCTTCGCCTTGTGCAAAATTTGGTGTTAGATCATCTCCAGCGTAATGAGAGCTAAGAAACATCTGAGAATATCAAAAGTTTCCCCTTTAAATGACTAAATGTATAACCATGGAAAAGTATCCTTTTGTTGTGAATTTATACATCTTGTTGAAAATGTTCATGGTAAAAGTAATGAGTTAGAAGAAGGCTCTTACAGCTAAGGTAGTTGGACCGACATGGGATGTGAGGTTCTGTTTGACAGGTCCACCAGATCGGAATTCATCACTTGGAGTAATTTGCCAGAATCCCACAGGTGGATCCATAGATATCCAGCCGTGGACTTTGTTGTCTTTATTATCACATGAATATTGGTACTTGTCATCAACCTGTGTGCAAGCGATGAATCAAAGCACTAACCATTTATCTATAGCAGTCTAATAATTCCTGAAGATCTATACAAGTCAATATGAGTTACTGTTAAGAAGTTTCCAACTGGTACATGAATAAACTTTTAAATGTGTCATCTGTATTAAGGAATATCATCAAACTGATGAATCGATGTTCCTCAAGTAGTCACTATTTTGTCAAGTATCAATCAGGTTGGTAATAAACACAAAAAAAATGTTAGAAGTGTGGTTTAAAAATTGTATCCAGATCCTTATGTGGGATATCATTTTCTAGTGAAGTTCAAGGAACCAAACAATCAGTAAAAACAGAATTACCTCTCCTCTTAACTCTGGCTCCACAGGATTGCTTAGAAGGACCGCTTCTGCATAGGCAAGACGTTGGCATCTTGCAGGCATTCGGTCATCTGGTAGAGGCATGAATCTTTGCCTATTGTCTGCCACAGCCATATAGTGAAATCTATCCAGTGAAAGTGCCAAAATTATCATGAATTTGTGATTAAAGAGAATATAAATATTTGATACGTGGAGAAAGAGCAATCGGCCGTGATATTTTATTGATTATTTCTTCCAAAATGATATTTATTTGAGGTTTATAGACCAAACATTTGGTTTTGAACATACTACTAGTTTTTTCTTTCTCTGATAATCGGAATATCCATGCCAACTTATGTGTGCCTAGACTACTTTCACGGGTTACCTACTATCTCCCATCAACACAGATACTAGGTAAATTTGTCCACCAACCATCAGACCAGATGGGAAGAAATCACCTAGCGTTTTTGCATCCGATTAGTAATGACATACAACTAGTTCTTACCAACCAATGCATAAGCCTAAGGGTAAGAAAAGGAGGAAAATTTTTTCTTACTTATCTTTCCGGAGCTTGAATGCTATTCTAGTTTCACCGATGCTGAAAGCAGGCCACTCAGGTGAACCAACATGCTCATAAATGGCATAAGAGTAGAAACCAGAGCAGCCACGTAGCAAAATAAACCTGTTACATCATCATTAGTTTGATTAACACAACAACATCAGTAATGCAGCATTATCAATATGGACATTCTCATTCTACCCCACATGAAATATTAAGGAAAGAGAACCTTTTATCAATATTCAGCGGAACAAGTTTGCCTTGGAGGGAGGGATCCCACGGTCGTGAAAATGATATCTCTACTTGATCGTCCGTCTCCTTTATAACCTTGAAATTAGTACCCTTGATCCTACAGTAATTGGTCATGTTTGTGCTTAAAATTAGCTAGATTTTCATTGATCAATTGTAAATAAGTAATACATAGAAAATCATACACTTCAAATACTCCAGTTTTTCCACCATCGGGAGAATTCCAGACGACATCCCAGTACCTGACATTACATTCATAGGTTAAGCTCACCAGTTCTGTATCATAAAGAAAAACATTCATACATATACTCTGAAAGGAAAAAACTACTCATCTTTACAAATTCAAAGTTTAATATACTTGTTTCAGATGTGGTAGCTTGTTTTATGTCCTTTTCTTAGTTCTTCTTTGCACTTATTTAAACACAAATTAAGTCAACCTACCGAATATGCAAGAAACATGTAAATTGAAGCCAATTACCCTCTATTGGATTCATCGTTAAGGCCTTCAAGTAGATTATCAATGTCATTATAGCGTATTCCAGTGATAATTCCATCTGGATTTGATAATGTGACTTGGATTAGGCCATTATCCATCATCACCTGTAAGAAAGTTAATGTTGTAACAATTATCTGTATACAGGAAACTTTGCAAATGTACGCGCCATCATTTTCTTTCATCCGTGTTCATAATATGCAAACATAGTTGCATCCTTATTCAACTATACATAGCATAATAAAACGGGGTGAAGTGCTATAATTGATACACAAGGGGTATAATAGAAGTAAAAAAAATAAAAAAAATTAATCCTTAAAATGAAGCATGAGGAAAATACATGTTAGCTATACACTATACCAAGATATCATTTTCAAATTTCTCGGTGTGTTTGTTCTTTTTTTTCGGAAAATACTTAGGGAATAGACAGAATTCTAATGCTTGCTAGCAAGACAAAAGCAGTGCAACAACTGCGCTAATTCAAGCAATAATTACAGGTGTGTATGTTTGCTTGTTTGGTATGAACGGAAAATATTTTTTAATTTTCTCATGTTTGATTTGTCAAAATGTTTTACAAAACATTTTTCTAGGAATACAAGTTCCTTAAAAATGAGCAAAAGGACTTTCGTAGTGAGAGTAAGGAAAACAAGTTCCACAACTGGTATCTGAAGCTCATAGTCTCCTCCCCATCCCAAATGTCGCACAAGACCCGCCCATGACTCCCATAGAGTTTTCCAAAATCATATAGATACTTTTGCGATAATATTGTTCTTCTTACTTACCGAATACTAGAAAATAACAACAAAAAAAAACACTTAGTTTCTAAGCGAACATTTTCCTTCATACCAAACACACCCAAAGAGAACAAATATATAGATATTCCAACTGTTATTTGTTCCTTACATGGCGATCTTGAATGTACAATCTCACTCCAATTGGGGACATTGTTCCAGGACCTCCACTATGACAACAAGCTCCTGTAAAGTACAAAACAAGGAAAAACAATGTCAAATTGGCTCATTATGCTGCAGTTTATCCAAGTCACACATTCGCTCGCTAACAATCAAAGGCGAATCTAGGGCAAGTTCCATGGGTTCAATTAAACTCATTACTTTGGACTCAAGTTACGTATACATATGCCAAAAAAGTTTAAAATACATGTGATACAGTAAAATCAGGGAGAGCCTAAGTGGCCTATATAGGTCGCGAGTTTGAGACGCGAAAGCAATCATTTTGTGAACAATAGAAAATGGTGTTAAGAAGAAACTTGTTCTCCATGTATTACTAACCAATTTGCAGTTATGTTGGTTGTAGGAGTAGAGATATACAAACTATATCAATGGCTAATATCCATAACACACATATATAACAATCTCCAATTTTGTAATTAGACTTAACTTTAAGTACAGGGAAAGAAAATTCTTTTATTTTTCTGGCTTTAACTTTAATAATCCACTTCCACTTTTGCTATTGCGCCACTATCGTTTGGTAAAATTAGAAATAGCTTGGAAGTAAAGACGCCAAATTGAATAAATCAAGTAATCATGGATGCATGTAACGACATATGTGATAAAATTAATTCATGAAAATATAGTTTGATCAAGGTTGGATGAGTTATTGATTCGCTTATTTTTTAAACTTAGTCCATCAAAATTAGACTGATACGATTGTCCACATCGACTCATGAGAAATATTGTGGAAATATTTTCAAAAGACCTTTTTTAAAATATAATGCATTGTTATTTTTTTTATTTTGTTTACCGACATTCCTGTGCATTACTCATTATTCCATCTATCTCAAATTATTTAACGTGAGTCTCTTTTGCACGCTCCTAAAAAAATATTTATTAAGAGGATTTTTTCCTTTTACTTTTTTATCTTCACTTATATCTTAAGATATATCTATCTTCATTAAATATTTATTTTATTAAATTCAAGAGCAATTACTACTAAGAATAAAATGGAGAAAAATAATGAATTTTTTCTTGAACTTCTAAAATAAAAAATTATTTGAGACAATTATTTTTAAAAATCACAATAGATAATTTGATCGGAGCGTATAATTCAGATAAAAAAAAGAAATTTTTACACAAATAACAACTTTCACCCCCAAAATTACACTTTAAAATTTATTTATCAAAATACCAAAAAAAACACACTCTTTTTCATTTTCCAACACTATTATATCATACCACACACCACAATAATCACACTCAAAACACTCTCTCTCCTAAATTTGGAAATAAAGTTGGTATTTTATATGGTATTTTTCAATGATCCGGTAGGGGCATGTAATTTTTATCCAAAAACTTGGTATTTTTGAAAACTCCCCTAAAAAAAAAAGTTTAGGGAGATAATGGACTTCCCATAAATATACAATGTTTCCTTGAGATCTCGGTTATACTACATGAGATACTTGTATCTTTTTCCTATTTTATACTTAATATACATATTATATACACACTATACATACATATATATGACATATAATATACATGTTTTATGTTTATAGTCAACATATATAACAAAAGTATATAAATAATGTATACTTCAATCATATTGGTAAACTAGATTAGATAGGCAAAGTGTAATAAGTTTCCATTAATATATTCTGGGAAAGGTTCAAATATGTCATAAAAAAAGCTTTTTTATGCCATCCGTGAAAAGTTTGGCTCATTTATGACATTACCGTTTGAGAAAAGGTTTCTAATTTTGCAAAACCACTCGAATAACTTTAAACATTTTTAAATTAGAATTTTTGGATCAAATGAGTCTTTTTGGTCATTCTTCTTCAAGAATGCCAAGAACACCAAGAACTCTCGAATTTTCAACTTTTTCACATATTCACGAAATCATTTCAAATTTCAAGAGCAATATTCCTCTGAGCTAAATACCTAAACTCAATATTTTTTTAGTACGAATTCAACCTAACTCAACAAGACCTAACTACTTGAATTTTTTCTTCAAAGTTGCTCACTCCCCCTATTTTCTCACTCAAAGAGGGTCGATCCATACAATTAGGATCGGTCAAACTTCGGCTGGTCAAATGAGCTATTGCTTATGGGCCTAACTTGGGCCAAAAAAGATATGTAAATTACATAGAATGCTCACAAAATGTAGTGATCTTGATTTTTTATCGTCCATAAGAAAAGTATTACAAAAATGTCCCTTTTTTCATTTTAAGTTGAATCGAACTACATCTCTTATGCGGATATTTTTGTAAAACATTTCTTATAAAAGACAAAATATCAAGACCACCTCTTATTGAGGGCATTTTTGAACCTACCCCAATATGCGATTGCCCATTTTCATTGGGCCAAAGTGCACAAATACACGATTTACATCATAGAAATCATGTTCGTAGTGGGTAAACATTTGCAAGTCTCCCACCTTTGAATAACTTTAGATATATGTCCATGTATTTATTTCAAATAAAAATGATTAAATTCAGTTGTATAAAACTACAGATAAAAATTGAACTTTAAGCATTTATTAAAATACACTTTTAATCTTGAATTGTTTGACTAGGTTATATGAATGTCTATTCAATTTTATTTGAATAGAACATAGTTCAAATGTTTTTACGTTGACACTCGATCACAATATTTCTTCTTTATTCGGGTTTAGCATGTTTGATTTTTTTTTAATTAAGTAATAAAATTTATATTCGATTAATCAATTTTAAAATACTTTATCAATAATGGAGCAATAGTTTTATGTTTGATCTTCAGTTTGATTAAATTTAAATTTGCGGATCGTAAAATTCATTGTAGAAGGTATTACTTTCAACAAAATTTTCTATTTTTAAAATTTAAGCTTCTTTAACACAATCCACCAATCCATAACAGTGTTTATTACTACTCAATAACACTTCTTTAAAAAAGGAAAACTTGGTTAAACACCTCTACTTTCTTAAGTAAACTATTTTGTTAGTAAAACATATAATTTTTTTACTTCCCAAAAACTTAACTAAATATGATGAATCTTAGTAACTTTTCGATTTTCGAATTTTTCAGCTCCTATTTTTTTTTTTTTTAAAAAAAAGGGTATAAATATATCTAGTTAGTGGCCACTAGCAAGACAAATGTAATAAACAACCTCCTAATGTTTTGGGACACGTGTGAATACCTACCTATTCATAGTTAAGACATTGGTACCTGTTTTCCCAGCGCACGCGCATAATAAGCATTTTATCATGCGTTTGAACCGACGCTCATAACCCATTTACTCTTAACTGTAGCTTTGCTGTCCCCTTTCAGCCACGCGCCGCCACCTTCCGCCGTCAGTCAATCTGCTGAATTGCCGCCCCCACATCCATCAAGTTTATGCCTGAAGCATCACCGGCAAAACAATTATTTTTTCCTTTTTTTTTTCTGTTCTGTTTTCCCTAAAAAATCATGAAGATGGTACGATTTTTTTGATTTATTGGAAATTTTGTTCTTTTTTTAACACATGATAAAATCAGATATTATATGGGTTGGAACTTTTTGGGAGAGAACTGATATTGAAGGAGAGATTTGGAGTTTGTTACTGTTAGTTGTGAACTTCAAAGTGAACGGGCCGACAGGAATACCTTTTTTCATTTGGGATTTATAGTTTCTCCTTTTTCCATCCAAGTGGCGGGGTCAAAACATTCGTCAATGAGTTTAAAATTTTAACAAATAGAGGCACCAACTAATTGAAGGAGTGTTCAATATTTATTATATATATATAAAAGATTATTTTTATCATATATATATATAACATATTTTTTAATTAAAAGAGGTTTGAATGAACCTCTTATTTTAATATGGCTCCGCCAATGCCTTTGTAGTGATTAGTATTACTACTTCTCGTCTCAAATTATCCACCATAATTTTTAAAATATTTATTTATCGTTTTAAGAATTTATATAAGTAAAATAAAGTTTGACCCCATTTGTGGGATTTAACTGGGTAAGTTGTTGTTTTGTATATAAGTAAAATAAAAAATTCACATTTTTCCCTTAGTTCTAATTGATCTTAAAAATTGTAAATATCTTAATTGTAACGTAATGTTATAATTGTTTAAGTACCAATGAAGTATAAGATAATTAAAAAATTCTACTAATTAATATTTTCTTGTTTATTTTTGTTTGTCGATTTAAAAAAAATCAAGAGATGGTTTATTATTTAGTTATTAACCGTACTTTTACAATACATTTTTCCCGTATATTAAATATAGGAGGATAATATCAGAGATCTTCTTTTGAATTTCGCTATATAATACTCATCTCTCCCACAATTTAAGATATTACACCTACCCCTTTAAGGTAGGTAGGTGTAATATCTTAACCACGTTGAAGGTGAATGTTATAGAGTGAAATTTGAAGGAAGGTCTCCGAAATTATTCTTTAAATTTGTTATTTTTTAAAGGTTAAGTGATAAAATTATCATTTTATTTATTACTCTACTTCTTAAGAGATATGTCAAGTCAATATAAAAAAAAAAAATAATAAATTAATGGGACGTAAAAAAAAAAATCACAACAGAATATTTGAAATACTTAATATCAAATTAAAGAACTTGAAAAAGTAATACCAACTTTTTGGAGTAACATGTCTTCTACATTTTAAATAGGGAAAGTGTCTAGGACAGAACAACATTTGAAGCTGAGGTAATAGGAAAAGCTAATTACGTTAGCTTGTCTTTTTGGAACAATAAAAATGGGAGAAGTTTCTATTGAAATGTCAGAAGGTAAAATCGCTCTTCAAAATCGAATTGAAATCAATTATTTAAATTAAAAAAAGGTTATTGATTTATCAATAATAAGTAATTGGTTTGACAATTTAGATAATGATTTACTTTTATTATAATTATTGGGTTATTGATTCTTAATAGTTTTAGGTTTTTTCTTAACGAATTAATCGATAACCTGATTAGTAAATTAAATAATTATATTTATATCATTAGATATATAAAGTCCTTGACAATTTCATACTTTTATTTTTTACCATTTCAATTTCTAAGTTATTCTACAATATGACAATGTTTGCTTTGGAGCAAAATGCAATATGTCAACTCATGTATATGGTTCATTTGTTTGTCACCTTGTTGCTAAGCAATTTTCAGTAAAGAACATTTTATATCAAATCTTAACAGTTAAATCAATAATCAAATCAATAATAATCAATAACCAACAAATCAAAAAGTGACAAGTCAATATCTTAATAATTATATAACGATTTAATATATATACAAACTTAGTTCTTTGTATACAAGCTGATTGGTGGACCCAGGAAGTGAAGCCTGCCTCTTTTGAGATATATTTGCACGATTGACTCATGAAATACATTATGTATTTCTTAAAGCCGCCAAAGTTGTTAGCTGACAGTTGGAGGTTGGATTCAGTAGAGCCGTAGAGGTAGGTGGGGAAAAGCAAATACTCCCTCCGTTCTATTTTAATTATCACGAAGTAAAATGGGAGTACTAATAAATTTGAAACTAATTATATTGAAATTATTTGTTATTCACTATAACTTGATTTGGTGTATTAAAAAGTACTTCTATTTTGACCATGTTTATCCTTTGTATTGATAGACCTTTGTCTTGCTATTACCATAATTTACTATATGCAATAATATACATCAGGAATACTTGTGTTATTTTCTCTAATATCAGATCCTAAATTTTCACTATAGATGTTTGAAAAAATCTAAATTTTTTTTACATGATTCCTAAAAATCTCAAAATGAATTTTGAACTCTCTAAATGAACTTCTAGTCTTGTATTCAAGGGATGCAAAAAAAATATAAAAATATACTAATCATAATAATAATAACTATAATAATAAAATAACTTATAATAGTATAATTTTTTCCTGATAGATTCGATCAACATCCTCATCCCCTCCTACATCTGCCCCAAGTGCATCCCATCAACCAAGCCACCCATGAATTTTATGCACATGAAGTCAATGGTACAATGCAAGTTTCCAATTTTTCAGGTACGAGAAGTCAGTTTTGTCATGCAAATTTCTCTTTAAGTCCCAAGTCCAAAGAAATTAACTCTGTAATGACAATTGTAACCTTAAAGCAGAACTCATGAGACAGCCATTCAACATAATCATCACTGAATAAGACGTTTGATACAAACACAATTGCTTCAACAAGAACTATGCTTCCGCTCTATAACGGACTGAAATTTTTCAAAAAGGCAGAGACATTATTTTCACTACCACTAAAGATACAAATTTTTATCAACTTCCACTTTATACAACACCCCCGCTAAGCAGTTCAACTCATCTGATAAGAAATGGAGTCACATATTAACTACTTGTACAGAACGGAATACTTGAGCATAATAGTTATTACTTATGGTAAGTTCACTGATAGTGAGAAAATCTGGTGATTTGAGGTATAAGTTGATGGTCGAAACGCTAAGCAAAGCCTGTCGACAGCGCCATCAGTATTAGTGCACTTGGGTCTGCTAGACTTTCCGCTGTAAAAGAAGTGAGCCTAATAAAACAGCAATGCCTGTTATTGCAATTGTAAACAGAAGACGCTTTTTTGAGAACTCTTGTGGCTGCCTTCTTGGAGGACCATGATCTCTTTCAGCTGTGTGTGTGTTCCTTCAGGGAAATTAAAGAGCAACGAAATGAAAAAACATACACCAGAGCACTTGACATGCAACAGATAAGTTATGGTATTAAAGTTCAATTGAGTGCACAAGCTTTGGTTCCATTTACGGGTTTGAGAGGAAATGGTAAGAAATTCATTTCAGCAAATGAACTACAAACAGATTGCACTATGGTGAGCAATTATAAAACAGACCACAATGCTCAGCCTGGGCTAAGAGTCTTTGAATTTTCATTCTACATTAAAAATCATACCTCTCCATCTATTTTAGAGCTTTTAGCTTAGACTATTGCATGATCCCACAACTGCTTGTTTTCTTAGTCACTGTCACACTAAACATGGGTTTCTTATTTATTACACTATAAAGACTAGTTAGTAGTGACAATGAATGTAAAGCCCCTAGCTCTCAACTAGAATTCTAAATACACAGACATGTCAACTTGAGAGCGCAGAATCTAAACACGTAAAACATCTTCTGTATACGAGAGAAAAGGAAAGACTTCCTCCTGATAGGTTCATCAGTTTTCTTTAGAAATTTTTTTTTAAAGATAAGGTTCATCACTTATTCAAAGAGAGGATAAAGTTCATCAAAGGTGAAAAACTGTTAGCTTGCTGATTTTCTGGGGCTTGGGCTGATTAAATTGCCCATATGTTGACCAATCTATGTTTTAATTCAATGCCATGGATCATTTTAAGGGCCATCACATAGTCATACTAACAGAGGTTATAACAGTTATTTGAGAGTTGAAATATGTCAATGGATGATGCCGTGAAGAACATTAGAAAGAGAATTCCTAGTTTAACATGGGGTAGCTGAAAAAAAGACAAGACTTCTCTAATCAACGTAGAGAAGAAAGATGAAATCACAGAAAAAGATGAAGTTATGAATCAGAAAAAAAGAAATAAACAAGTTCAGATGCAAGATTACGACACTTTGGAGTCTGTCTTTAAGTGGCAATTAAGTAAAAAGTCTTCTGTCATTTAATCTTATTGCCTCAGGCATGAGACATACATACTGGTTATTATATCTTCTGTCATTAACCTTAGTGCACATTTTTAGGTCCCCAGAAAATAACAGAATAAGAATGCCAAGGAACAACATGTTTGCAATGGGAGTGGAACTTGATCTAAAGAATATACCAACAGTGGATCTTACATATCAAAATTATAAAAGACCTCGATAAGAGAATATCCGTAAAAAGGCCTTTAAGCAAATACTTTATCTTTAATACCTGGAAGATTCTGCAACATTACTTATGATTCCATTGCATCTACTTTCATGAACATCTCTTTCTCGGAGTCTAATATATCTGCTACAAAGATGACATAATTCTGTCCGGTTCCCACATACTTCCTGGAGTCAAGGCAGTGTAAATATCACACCAATGAGCAAGATGCTATATCACTCTCGAAGATGCAAAACACGGAACGATATCAGAACTTTGATATTTCTTGTTACCTGATGCTCGAATAAATCAATAGCAGGCAAAGGAAACTCGCAATACTCGCATGTCACAATCCTTTTTGGGCAATTTTCACCTCTATGAACAGCCAAAATCTCACGATCCATTGTCTCGCTACACAAAGAACAGGCAACCTAAAAATAAACAAGCACAGTAATAACATCAAAAGGTATATCTTAGCCTACAGTGTTGCCATCTAAACTACAAAAAAGAGGGAACTGCATACTATCCTCTGCCCCACGGCAACCATAAACTGCACTCTCAATGAAAAAATGAATGGAGAAAAGGTGAGAAGCATTTAAACAACATCTTCTACATACATATCCTTGAGAAGAATTAAAAGATTTAACCTAAATCCAGTACTCTAAGATGGTTCTCCTATTCAATATCCCTAGTACTTATCCATTGGTAATTCTTGAATAGCAAAGGCACGAGCCAAAACGTGTTGGGTTCTCTAAACCTAACTAATTCTTGTTTGCTCAATGGTTGCCAGCAGTCTGTTCTTAAAATGTAAAAGTTAAAACTAACATTAACATTACATGTTTAAAACTAACATTAACATTACATGTTATAAGCAAGAAGGCAACAAAATAATACTTGCTTGGTTGCTCTACCGGCCTTACTACCTCTAAATTGTGTGATAGATGGTAGCAGTCTATGCTTAAGGCAAATTTCCAAAGATATATTCAACTAGTTAAAGCATAATGTCATTTGTTGTAAGCAAGAAGACAACAAAATAATACTTGCTATGCAGGCTTAGCACTGTAAACTATTAACAGTCTCACTAAGTTTGATACAAGTCTGTTGTGAGGAATCATTTTGATTTCACTGATGGCAGAGCATTCAAAAGCTTGAGATTTTGCTGGGAGTACGGGCTGCTCAAGTGTTCAATCGCAATTGCTTACATATTCATGTTGTTCATCACTAATCAAACCTCCTACATCATTTACAAAAAAAATCTAGGATGGATAACATGCAACACACTTCCGCATCCATGATCTATACGAAGAATTTAGTTGCAAGGACTATCACCAAAACAAAACTGAAGAAGGCCCAAAGAAACCTAGACAGCAATTGAAATCAACAGGCAAATCCACCTTTTTATTTATTTCAAAAGAACAGGCAAATGCAATGAGTAATTAGAGTAAGACTAATTGGGCAGCGGAAGACCACACTCATCAAGCTTGTTTTTCAAGTCAGTTTCAGTAATGATTTCTATAGACCCTCTCGTGCCATTCCAGCTTGAAACTCAAATATGTGATGACATGTGGCATACAAAAACTAGCAAGTTCTAAGACCACATCACCTAACGGGCAAATACTTATTATTCCCATCTTCAGATTCCTTGAATACACTAAGAAGTAGATACTTCTTGTTTTTCTAACATATACGATTATACAAGAACTCATGCCAAAAGAGGAGAGAAGGTGAAACATGTGCGCTAATGTTAAATACATCTATTCATTTTTATAAGCACATATGTCTAGTTGTATTCTTCTTCTTCTTTATTTTAAGCTTGTATGGTTTATTATTGGTAGTTGAAAAAAAATAACTGACAGGGTAAAAACTTTTGCTCTAGAAGCCCAAGCACGATTTTCCTCGAGTCGAGGGTTTATCAAAAATAGCCTCTCTATCCATACAAAGGCAGGGGTCCTTCCCCAGGCCCCACTTGTGGTATTACACTGGGTACACTGTAGTTGTATAAGAAGAGAACCTACATTATACATGTTTACAAACATATATAGATAGACAAAATGATGTACAGATGCATTCATGTAAACAGTATCTACATGATCAGCAAATGGATTGTACGTGAACTAATGAATGTAGACATCTATCTTCAAATGAGTAACATCTATTGGGATAAAAAATACAATCATATTCCTAGTTGTGCACTCCTTGCACAAAAAAATCGAGAATAAGTAAAGGATAACAAGAAAAAAAATCTTTTTCCCCATAGTAGGATAACTAAACTACCCAATCCATCACTGACAAGAGAGTATAAGAGGGTCAGACAAATAAGGCCACTTACAGGAGCATGAGTGCTCAAGAAATGTTCCTCTGCAAATTTTTTTGGAACCATATCCTCACAGATTTTACATTTTTCAAGATTCCGGGAGCAGTGAGCAAAATGAAGGTCGATATTGGCTGAAGGAATTGCTCTGTCACTGTAAATATAACCATCCAAATTAGCAGGTGATGGATGCCACAACTCAGAAGCAAACAAAAGGATCAACAATCAAACAACCGAAACATATAACAAACATGATGCTATTACCCATCCATAAATGGTTCCAAAATATACACGTATCAAAGATCCTGGCCCACAGAATTTTCACTGATTTCTACTCTTGCGTAAATTATGTATCCTCTTTTAAAAGCATGGATCAAACAGGTGCTAATATAGGACAGTTACAAATAGTCATAGGAAAAGCAACTTTCCAGTAATATAATTTTCGTAATTAAGCTAATAACTACGAAATTTAATCCACCTTTCCTCTTCCAAGCTATTTTTCCAGCAAAAGATTGCATTAGATTATACCCAAAAACAAACATCATTCGAATTAAACTTCCAATAATTCATCAAACAAGCACAAAAAAGAAAAAAAAATGAAAATTTAAATAAAATTACCAGTGATTGCAGATGCTTGTGGCTTGATCAGAAGCTACGGCCATTACTCCGCCCCAAAAAGATCCAACGAAATCTCTCCCTTTTGATTAAAATCTATAATAAAAGGGGAAGATACAAAATTGAATTATTAACAAGCAAATTAATTAAAGACCGAAAAAGGAGTTAGGTAAGCGAATTGGGAATCAATATTAGGTAAAACTAATTTCCAATTTGCAAGGAATTATAATTGAAAAAATTGATGATTTTATTATGGTTGAAATTAGAAAAAACAACCTAGGATTCTGACGATTGGAGTAATCGAAAAGGATCAATAGAATGATCTGAGAATTGTATTGGATTGAAGAGAGAGAGAGACTGTTGGTCTCCGTTTAGCTAAGAAAAAATGGAGTCCACATTTGACGACGATTATGTTACCTTTTACTTACCGGGTCGGAGTCCTATGATTAATAAGAACTTTCGAGGTTCTTTCACGCGCCGTTTCTGCGCGTGCGTGCAGGTGAAGACAATCATGGGCTTAATTGGGTTGATGGGTATATATATTGGGCCGATGCGTCTTCAGTTAAAATATGGGCTTATTCGCTCTAGTTGGGTCAGCTTTGGATTTGGATGTGGACCAAGTTGAGGGGAGTGAAGCTCTTGGTGGGGAGTTACACCTTATTAGAAAAAACAACAACAACAACATACCCAGTTGAATCTCACAAGTGGGGTCTGGTGATAACGTTCAAACATACTCCTTTTTACAGAATATGGACGATCGTTAGCAGTATATTTACCCAACTAAGAGTCGGGGTCGATCCCACAGGGAATAGGTTGAAACAACTTTACTAGTTATCCTATTTCGATCGTTGGTTCTATTTCCAGAAAACAAACAATGCGAAAGAGTAAAAATGGGGGGTTTTTGAACTAAGATCCTACTATGAGTATGAATGCAGATAAAATAAACTAAGGCTTAGACAGTTTAATGATAACCTAGGGTTGCAGTCCCCATGACATATAACTATTAAGCATTCAACGTCAGGTTTATTATTCTCTATATTGCATGCAAAATCTAGCGAGTTGGGTAACTTCTAGTTCACCTTTCGGTCCTTCTTAGAAGTATGTCATTCATCTCCTTTCGGGCTCAGAATGTTTTCGATACTAAGCCTCGCTCTGGATTTCAGAAAACTATCACCTCTCGGTCTCAAGTTCTTTAGATATAAGCTAATCCCCAAGCCTAAGTGTACCATCCCCTCTCGGGCTCAAGTGACTTAAACGTAGGTCGATTGCCTTATCTACTGTTGTAATTCCCTTTTCCTAATCATTAATTTCCTTTCAGACAACTAACGAATACGGGCGAGTTCTCAATGCGTGCACTCATCAAGAAAGACTTTTAAGCAAAGGAAATCACAATACCTACAATACAAATCCCAATTAAACCTTACGTCTTGCCTATTTCATTAAGACGTCATGGATTCCCACAACCCTAGTTGTGGGTCTAGATTATTGAACTTGCAAGGTTTAGAACAAGAATCATCATGTAATCCATGTTAAAATCACTTGCAAGGGAGAAGAGATCAATTCTTAATTCACACGCCATAACGCAAAGCAAACAAGAATTAAAGACTCAAAACAATAATCACAAACTCACAACTACCATTGTTGGATTTTTGCTTGCTGTCCAGCGTGGTTATAGAAGAGAAAATCTGGAAAAAGTCCCTTCCAATAGTGTGTCCAGCAGCCCCCCAATTATGGGGTGCAAGGTCCCCTTTAGAAATAAAACCTAGCTCTATTTATAGTCTTAAAACAATCCTAAAACGAGTAGGAAAAGTAAACCTAAACTAAGTAGGAAAGGAATCCTAATTGGACTTGGATTTCTTGTTGCAAACCGTCGCACGATCTGTGCCACGTCCCGTGTTCCTCCTCACGCTCCGTGACACGGCCCGTGTCAAGTTTAACGGGCCGTATGGCCTTCCGTCTGGCTTTGTTTTCTCGCCGCCTAGGTGCCTTGTACGAGCATCTTCACGGTCCGTGAAGATCACTACGATCCGTGACAAGGATCGTGGTATTCGCCTTGTGCAAAACTGTCCAGCCTTCCTTCGTGCTTCTTTACGACGCTGGGCCTCACACGTACCATCACACGGTCCGTGTGATGCTACACGGCCCGTGGGGTGGTCCGTGTAGTGTCACTTCACCGCGATTTGGACGTTTTTCTCATGCAATTCCTTCATTAGCCCATGCCTTCGTTATTTTCCTGAACAGCATCAAAATACACCTATTAAACTAACAAACGCGCTTAAGAACTCACAATAATTCTATGTATTAAGCGTCGTAAAAGTCGTATTTTCATGACTCATCAACACCCTCAACTTAGAATCATTGCTTGTCCTCAAGCGATGAGCAAAAACAAAATATAACGACGCGCAAAGACAAGTGTTTAACAAGAAGTACATAGCAACCCCTCAATCATCAAACTCATGCCCAACAAGTAAACTTGCAATATGTTCACATCCAAGCAGACTCATATGGATCAAATTAAGCATTACACCGTATTTCGTTGGAACAAATAAGCTCACGAACAAAGATGAACCAGTTAGTATAGCAACCAAATAGTGCAATGATAGTGCCCCTCACTACAAAGAAGTCTCACACACAATGTAATAATGTAGCACAGAGACTGGAATGTAGACACTCACACTCGCAAAGATTTTCAACCGAGACACAAGTATAGACCATATGCTTGCCTTTATTTTCACCACCTTGACTCTCGAATGACCTTTTTAGGATCACTTTAGGACTTTTGCGGCTTGTAATGTAGGCTCGGGCTAGGGTGAGGTGCATTTAGGATCAAAGTGACTAATTTTCCCTTCCAAGACACTGTTTTGACTCAGCCTCTACTTTCGGCCCCCAAACTCTTATTGCCCCTATTTTTTCAACTTTTTTTGCAGTTGGGCGTGATTTCCGTTTTCATTCATTCTCTTTTTTTTTTCTTTGCTCTTTTGTTTTACTCACGATCACATCCCAAACTTTCCTTCTCTTCTCATCACTTGACTCTTTTCCATACTTTTCTATTTTTCTTACAATAGCCACCCTCAACTTAGGCTTTTGGCCTGAGTTGAGGTTCACAATGTCTTCTTAAAGGACCAGGGCCAGTATAGGCCACCCTCAACTTAGGCTTTTGGCCTGAGTTGAGGTTCACAATGTCCTTTTAAGGGACCAGGGCCAAAGTGAAGATCTTGGATGGATACGGAAGGTGAGTTGGGTGATTGGAAAGAAAAGGTCTACTAAGGCTCAACTTTTGGTTCAATGGGAACAATTTCATTTGGTTGGTTGATTTCAGGCTAAGTGATTTAATAACAAGAATGGCCTAAGATCCTATCCTAATCCAATCATTCAAGTGTTTTGATGGGACTAACCAGGCAAGTTCTAGCTTACAAGTGTATCAATCGAATAAAGCAAATAAGCTCACACGCACATGGCACCTATCCCACACTATTCAGTACTAACCAACACAGTCATGCTTCATTCATCAAGATGCCAACTAAACAATGTATACAATGCTTTACAAGGGTCACATAAGTTAGTCAGGATGAGATGTGTGCATATACAAGCCTTTTGAATTGTCTTTAAATTGGGGCATTTTTTACAATAATTATGGGTTACTATAGACTCTTATAAACACTTATATTTACACAAACGAAACAACCTAAACATGCCAGTTCTACTAGATAATACACCTTTAGAGAAAAGAAACATGGCAAGAAAAACTCCTCAGGGTTCAGGATGCCCTACTCCCCACCAAGATTTATGCATTGTCCCCAATGCATGTCAAACCAATGTACAAAACAAGGGAAGTGATCATACCTGCGATGCCCTAGGCATCAGTAGTAATGTACCTGATTACTCAGACTTCATCAAGTATCCACATACGTTGCCTTCCACTTTTTTTCTCCACTTTGAACTTATGAACTGCACCCCTAGCTTCTTTTCCAATTTTCTACTATGCTCCAGGGGTGGTGGTATAAAAATAATGAGACCAAATACTTCTTTGGATGTCGTTATTAGTTTCGCAGTACTTTGTCCCATGTGGAAATCAAAACAGAAACAAAAAGCAAAAACAAAAAGTAAAACTCGAAAATAGAACATTAACCTAAATAGAAAACTAGTGGATTCTTTCAAAACCATATTCCCCGGCAACGGCGCCATTTTTGATAACGTTCAAACATACTCCTTTTTACAGAATATGGACGATCGTTAGCAGTATATTTACCCAACTAAGAGTCGGGGTCGATCCCACAGGGAATAGGTTGAAACAACTTTACTAGTTATCCTATTTCGATCGTTGGTTCTATTTCCAGAAAACAAACAATGCGAAAGAGTAAAAATGGGGGGTTTTTGAACTAAGATCCTACTATGAGTATGAATGCAGATAAAATAAACTAAGGCTTAGACAGTTTAATGATAACCTAGGGTTGCAGTCCCCATGACATATAACTATTAAGCATTCAACGTCAGGTTTATTATTCTCTATATTGCATGCAAAATCTAGCGAGTTGGGTAACTTCTAGTTCACCTTTCGGTCCTTCTTAGAAGTATGTCATTCATCTCCTTTCGGGCTCAGAATGTTTTCGATACTAAGCCTCGCTCTGGATTTCAGAAAACTATCACCTCTCGGTCTCAAGTTCTTTAGATATAAGCTAATCCCCAAGCCTAAGTGTACCATCCCCTCTCGGGCTCAAGTGACTTAAACGTAGGTCGATTGCCTTATCTACTGTTGTAATTCCCTTTTCCTAATCATTAATTTCCTTTCAGACAACTAACGAATACGGGCGAGTTCTCAATGCGTGCACTCATCAAGAAAGACTTTTAAGCAAAGGAAATCACAATACCTACAATACAAATCCCAATTAAACCTTACGTCTTGCCTATTTCATTAAGACGTCATGGATTCCCACAACCCTAGTTGTGGGTCTAGATTATTGAACTTGCAAGGTTTAGAACAAGAATCATCATGTAATCCATGTTAAAATCACTTGCAAGGGAGAAGAGATCAATTCTTAATTCACACGCCATAACGCAAAGCAAACAAGAATTAAAGACTCAAAACAATAATCACAAACTCACAACTACCATTGTTGGATTTTTGCTTGCTGTCCAGCGTGGTTATAGAAGAGAAAATCTGGAAAAAGTCCCTTCCAATAGTGTGTCCAGCAGCCCCCCAATTATGGGGTGCAAGGTCCCCTTTAGAAATAAAACCTAGCTCTATTTATAGTCTTAAAACAATCCTAAAACGAGTAGGAAAAGTAAACCTAAACTAAGTAGGAAAGGAATCCTAATTGGACTTGGATTTCTTGTTGCAAACCGTCGCACGATCTGTGCCACGTCCCGTGTTCCTCCTCACGCTCCGTGACACGGCCCGTGTCAAGTTTAACGGGCCGTATGGCCTTCCGTCTGGCTTTGTTTTCTCGCCGCCTAGGTGCCTTGTACGAGCATCTTCACGGTCCGTGAAGATCACTACGATCCGTGACAAGGATCGTGGTATTCGCCTTGTGCAAAACTGTCCAGCCTTCCTTCGTGCTTCTTTACGACGCTGGGCCTCACACGTACCATCACACGGTCCGTGTGATGCTACACGGCCCGTGGGGTGGTCCGTGTAGTGTCACTTCACCGCGATTTGGACGTTTTTCTCATGCAATTCCTTCATTAGCCCATGCCTTCGTTATTTTCCTGAACAGCATCAAAATACACCTATTAAACTAACAAACGCGCTTAAGAACTCACAATAATTCTATGTATTAAGCGTCGTAAAAGTCGTATTTTCATGACTCATCATCTGGGGAGGGCAGAATGTAAGCAGACCTTACCACTACCTCGTAGAAGTAGAGAGGCTGTTTCCTGGGAACCCTCGTCTGAACAACCCATAGGCGGATTAGACTAAATATGATAAAGATGAAAGGAAAGAAAGGAATGGGAAGAGCGACTACTACTGAGAAGCACATAACATTATGCAAATGCTATAAATTTAATACATATGACACAGATAAAGACAACACCCTACACTACCCCGCGGCTAGACATCAACCTAACCTTGCTAACCTATTAGCCTTCTACTCTAATACGCGACTTCCACACCTTCCTATCTAAGGTCATGTCCTCAGTGAGATCAAGCTTAATTATACTTCATAACTATAGTTTGGGTAACTATATTTCATAACTATAGTTATAACAGGCTTTGTATAATTTGTATAATCCGCTATATAGTTCATAGTTTTTGTATAGCGTTTGTATATTTTGGAATATAATTCGTGCACAGTGTTTATATAATTCGCAATGTTTTGTATATTTTCAATATATAATTTGATTGACACATAACTTCTGTATAATCACGCACAACATACAAAACTCAAATTGTAATTACAACTAGATGTCTGTCGCGAGCCGTAATTAATTCAAATTATAGTTATATTAGTTAATTGACTAGTATATGTTTGCTTATCCGCATAATTTTTTCTAGTTTTCTACTAGAAATGGGTGGTTTTCCCATTTGCTTCATGGTAAAATCTTCAAGGTTAAAAGTTAAGAAATTACTAATGATATATTTATATTGCAATGACTATGTAATTTTTTTTCCTTAGATTTGATGCACTTGAACCGAGGGTTTCTCGGAGACAGTCTTTTTACCTTCACGAGATTGTGATAAGATTTGCGTATATTCAACTCTTTCTGAACCCCACGTAATGGATGTTTAATGAGTATGTTGTGGTTAGTTATTTTACAAAGTGTTGCTTAAGAAAAATCTAAAAGGTTAAACCATCCACCAACAAAATTTTTCTTGTAAATCGATATCACTCAAATCTTATTGCTTGGTTTTGCTTAAGAAGGTGCTTCTAAATGTGTCACTTCGTTTTGTTTTTTAAAGTTCTACTTTTCTATGATTTCCTCAACTTGAAGAAAAAAAAAATTGTACTTAAAAAGCGTGCTTGATTTTTCAATTTCCTCATATATATTACATTAAAAATGAGAAAATAACTTCATCAATGGAAGTAGATCAACTAAATTCCTTAAATGATATTTTACTTCTCGTTATTTGTAACACATCTTATCTCAACCTCATCCAATTACCCTAAAGTGTTTATTTAAATTATATATAAATATTTTTTAAAATTATATTTTTATTTATTAACCAACATTAAAAAAAATAAGTTAGACAATTAACTACTTATTATTTGGGAAAAAACATTTTATGTGAAAAATATTTTTCAACAAATTACTGTTCTCATTCATACTTATCGATTTCATTATTCCATTGGCATGAAACAATTCAAAAATAGAAGAAATAGAGCGACCAACAATAAATAATGGGAAAAAAAAAATCCAAATATAAACTAATAAATAATAACTCTTAATTCTTGTAAATTCTAACAGAAACTCTCATGCCTCCTAGCTCAACTATACACGTACTAATTATTACTCATCTCATTTCACGTGGCACTCTTTTCTTTTTGGTCCGTCCCAAAAGAAAAGAATGTCATCTTATTCAAATTGGAAACAATTTACCTTTAAAATTTCATTTTTATATTTAATAAAATGATTCTCAGAGACACAAATATTTAAGAATGATTTTAGACCACAAGTTTTAAAAGTTTTTTTTTCTTAAATACCGTACTGTCAAGTCAAAGGGTGCCACATAAAAATGAAACGAAGATAGTAATATTTTTTATTTGATGTCTGATAATTATATTAGAACCTGTCAGAAAATTTCATTTCGAAGATAAAAAGCTCCTTACCAAAAACGAATTCATACTCACTAATACTAATTAAAGTTGTTAATCATGCAACTTGCATTATAAATTTGCACTACTGGCCTACTCCAACTTGCTGGTCATATTTTTCTTTAAAAAAAGTTCCGGATTTCTTGTCATCAATTAATATAGCGGACAAAAGGAACATGCTTTAGCTATTAAGAAATTAAGTACGTATTTTATTTTTGCATAAAGATAAACAAATACGACAAAAAAATAATTTTTAGGGTATGCTATGATTATCTTTCCCTTTCCAATTAAAATACAATACTAGGTGATGATTATAATTAGTGGAAATGGATTAATCGTAACAATAATAGTAACGTTAAGTTGGATATATAAAGACTTCATGTATTTTGACAATTTATCAATTGCTTAGCATATCAATAGGGCACGTCATGCTCTTCTTTTACTCTCTTGCTTTCTCTCTCCGGTCTGATCTGCTTCGATTAATCTGAAATTACGCTAAATAATCATATTTTGAGGGGTGTTTTATATCAAAAGCAATTTAATTTTAATGATTCAAATTTGAAACGTTTAGTCAATAATGAATGAGTTGTTTACTACTCCACAATTTTTAATGATCCATTTTGTGGTAATTGATATCGACGAAGAATATGTTGTTACATCATGAGATTGGGATGGTGCCACAGTGCATATAATTTGGGGCAATGACCTTAATTATATATATATACATGCACCGTGGAAATGATATTTTCAAACTTTCATCAAGCCTAATCCCACCGAAAAGTAAGATAAAGTTCAATTATCTACTAGTCATCTACCTTAAGTCACGACCTTCATATTATACTCTTCTATTTAAAATCATGTCCTTAGTAAACTAACATTTTGTCACGTCTTATCTAATTACCTATCCTCATATCCGCTACATCCAACCTCTCATGCCTATTCGTTCATACATCTGCGTATCTCCTTTTTCCATACACAAAAAATCATCTCAAATTCGCAGTCGTTCCCCCTTATTTCATCTGCAATAAAAAGAAGTCACTTCCACATTATTCCGAAATTTAACATGCCAAGACTTTATAACCACATATAAGTAGATCTCGATGGGACAGTGACTTCATAATTAAGCAAAACAAAAATGAGCAGCGCCAATTAATCTTAAACTTCAGGATTGTTTGGTGTGAGGCATAAAGTATAACATTTCAAGATAAAATATAGGATTTTTTTATTTCATGTTTGGTTGAAATAGTTAGTCGTTGAATTATTTAACCTACTATTTTTATCTTAGTGATGGAATACGTTATCCTATATATATAATAATATAACTTACCCCAAAATAACATATCTCAAAATTAATTATCTCAAAATAACATGTTTCCGACCAAATGATCCTAAGATGTTAAAGTCTTGAGGATATATCATAGGAATTGGAAATCACTTTCTTATTTGTGATATCCGTGCCCATATGATTTGGCTGATGATTGACACTTGTCCATCTTTTTTAGTTGGAGATGAAAGGAAGCTCCTTTAAGACCTTCATTGGATGATTCAAATGTGACAAGTATCTTGATTTGTCCAAGAAATCTTGTTCACGTGGGTGTCAACTAACTAGACATTAGTTCCTAAAACGAGAGAATCAAATTACCATTCCCCAATCCAATATCAGGAATCAGAATCAGAATTTTATCTAAAGGATATTAAAATTTTAAAAAATAAGGATAAATGTAAAAGTTACAATATATATATATTATGATATTTTTACTCAAATAAACCATATATATTTTTTAATAAAAAAATATCTATTGACTCCCTTAAAATGAATGTAACTCCGTCACTGCTTTTACGCTCACCGGCTCACCCCTTGAAGTAGTACCTTTGTTTCAAAGAGAGATTGAATTTTGCGGTCCAATTACCCTCCCAATCAACTTTCAATTAGTATTATTACATCATTTTTGTATTGAAAAAGAGCACGAGGAACACAAGAAAAATTATTATAATTTTATTTTAAGTTTCTTCTTTTTTATAAAAGAGATAAGTGTCAAAAATATGTTTAAATTATTTTTTTTTTTAGTTTCATATCTAAATTATTAGAATTGTGACTTTCATGTTTAAACTTTTACTTATTAGTTTGAGAAACACACCGCAGTGTTATGTGCAATACGCTCTCTCTTTTATTGAAAAAATATGTATAAAAATATTTCACCTTGACAAAAATTAAATAAACTATTAATATTAGTTAAAAGTTAAAGATTAAAGTATTAATATTCTCCTCCCTAAAAGACTTTTTTCAAAAAAAATTTAAAATATTTTTTTCACCTATTACACCCCACCCTCTGTGTACCACTACCACCCCTAACCCCCAACAATCCTTGCCCTTTTATTTTTTTAAATCTCTTTTATAAAATACTTTTAAAGATTCAAACTTCATCTCGTTCTCCACTCTTTACTAAAAAAATTGATATTATTTTTATTTTTAAAATAAATAAAATTCTATCCCCCCATCTACAACCCCCCCCCCCAGCTTCTCCTAATTTATCTTTATATTTTTTATTTTTAAATAGATTTGTATACATATTTTTAGAAAAAAAAAATTCTACTTGTGTACTGAATATAGCAGAAATAAAAAATTTATTTAAAAAAAATTGTGCAGCAAATAATTTTTTTAAAAAAATAAAAGAGAGAGTGGTACACACTATGATGAGAGTGGAATAAAAGCGAGAAGTATTGATATAGGTATAAAACTTGCACTTTCAATAGTTTAGGTATAAAACTAAAAAATAATAATAGTTCATGTATATTTTTGACATATATTTCTTTATAAAATGTATTTCTCTTGTTACTTTTTATATTTTTCTTTCTAAAATATTCTGAGTTCCTCCTTAAATCAACATTAAGATTTGTGCTTGAGGAGAAAAAAAGGAAATGAAATATAACAAGTTAAAATTTGCTCCTTACAAATATAGTTCATAGTTCTAACTCCTCTAATAAAGAAAAGGTAAAGCAAAGGTACAATTAAACCTAGGAAAAAGTTGGATCATAAAATAATCAAGCATGCTTGATATTTGACAAATTGATGGCAAACATAAATGCTATATTATGATGATTTGATAATGAAAATAATAACTTCTCACATCAAATTAGATCTCTAAATCTCGTTAATCACGCTAATTATCATTTTTTATAATTTTACTGTTATCGAGTAATACTGTTACATTTAGATAACTTTTCAAATAAAATAACGTTCATGATAATGTTATGTCAGATATTTGAAATTTTAAATTATTTGCGAGGTCATTATCTCTGACAAATAACTTTTTATCATCAAAGACATTATTGGACGGATTCTTTTATGAAACCTACTAACATAAGAAGTTTTGTGTGAGTTTTTTTTTGAATTCACCACTTTTTTGGAGTGATATTTTTCATTGTCTCCTTCTTTAATCCCACTATGTGTTGGAGATAGAGAAAGGAGATAAACATGAGGAGACAAACAAAAGACATTTTCGATAGAAATTAGGAGTTTTAATTTCCAAATTTGGTAACCTTTCCTAATCCAAATACAGACCACATGTTGGACAATTGACAAGTGAGATCTCACTTAAATTGTTTTCTTAAATTCTTGAATTGTTATTCCCTAAAGTACCCTGTGTACTCATATATTCCATTTGATGAATAAACATATAGTGATATACAAAAAAGGAAAGCAGAAGAAAAAGGGTAATGATACATATATTTATTATTATCCTGTCTTCAAAGAAATAAATCAGAATGTATAAGAAACATAAATTTATTTCGAGTCCACAATTTGGTTGTTTATTTTTAAGAAATTTAAGTAACTCATTTAGGGTGTTCATGATTTGGATAAAAATCTATCTAAATCGAAAAATCAAAACAAATCGGTTAAATAAATTGATTTTATCTGAATTTTATTTAATTTGGTTTGATCTTAGTTTTTTAAAAATCGATAATATTTGGTTTGAGTTTGAAGTTGTTCGGGGAAATTCTAAGAAATAAGCAAATCAAATTGACAAATTATATTCATATATTTTATAATTACTAGTTTCAAGGCATGTGCGCTGCACGTGTAGATTAAGTCATGTAATATGTAATTTTCAAAAATAATAATAATAATATTAGATAAAAATTTGATGTAGAAATTATTTATAAATGGAAAAATATAATTTTTGTTAATGGTCAATAAAGATTGTCATACAACGACTTATTTGTCAAGGTTGAGATGATTGAACATTGTCGAAATTTATACAAATAAATAACCATAAGTTTATACTTATTTTGATCTTATAAAATATAAATATATAATAAAGCGTACCTCATATAATATTTTTATAGATAAGATTTCTAATGTATTTTCCCTTCATTAATTTATTTTAATTATTTTGTCTTGATCAAGACTTTATAGTTATCATTATTAATATCCTTCTTAGAAGTGCAATATAAATAGTCACATGAAAAAAATACATATGATAAATTCAATATGAGTTCTTTCCAAAGAAAAATATGAGGAATTGTCAATTAGCACTTTGTTGTTTTTAAAACTTCCAAGGCTCAACAAAATTAACACAGCATAGATTTTATATTATAATTTAACTCTTATGAAGCAATCAATATCACACGAGCAATTCTAAATTCTACGTTTGAATCAGTATTACTTAGAAGTATCTTTTAGAATTATAAATTACATAAGCGAAATGAATTGGGATTATGTATTTCAAATGAATAAGTAACGTTACTGTTACCATCATTTAAACATTCGAAAGCATGAGATTGAATTTATTGGTAAATAGTATAGCATAATGCTCCAAAAATGAATAATAGAAAATTATTATTTTTCAATACATGTATTTTTGTATTACAAATATTTTTTTTGGAAAACTACGTTCCTTAGTTTCATCAGCAAACATGTGTTTCTTTTTTATCATGATATCTATTTCCATCACCTTTCTAATTTTTGTTATAACAAATCTACCAAATAAGAACTTTTATAAAATATAAAGCAATTGAAAAGATTATCAGAGTAATAAAATTCTTATCAATCAATGAGAAATAGGACTTTTAACCGTTCAATCCTAAAAAAAAAAGCTATTAACACAAACACGAACTTGATTTTGAAATGCACTAATTTTGAAAATTGGGTGAATGTTTGGATTCCTATTGCAGATAAAGTGATCAATTTCAATATTAACAATCTTATATTCTGTCTTCGAATCAATTCTAATCTACAAGTATTAATGAAAGAATTTTAAAAATACTGGAAAAAATATCACAATTTGTTTTTCCTTGTTACCTAAGTTGCACCAATCAAATATTCACATAGCAAAAACATAGAAATTCAAGAATTTCTACTAAAATATTTATAGTTTAATAAGCAAATTTTTATGTTTGTTTATACAAGCTTGTAGTTACTATATTTAAATAATTTTTATATACATAAAAAAGCTAAGCAATTCTAATAGCATGTTAATTGGATACAAAGCTTTCCTGCATTCTAGCCCTGTGTCTATTGTTATCTGGCTAGAGTTCATGTCCTAGTAGCAAGACTTGACTGTGAACTGGCCTTTGGTGTGTAGTTTAATTGGCTTCTCTGGGTTCATAGAGATACCAGGGGAAGTGTTTAAGGTTCCCAATAAGCATTCTACTAGTCCAATTTTCCAGTCTTCTAATGTTCTCCAGAAGAGTAAGTTTCAACCTTGTTGGCTTTATACCTGTGTGATAGTGCCAACTTTCTTCATGTTCAAAGTAAAAAGTCGACGGAATAAGTTTCTAAAGTTGTCCATCCCTACACAAACTTCATTCTAGAAAGCAATTTCAAGTATCAACATGTTCCTCTTTAATAATCATCTACCAATGATAGTTAGTTTTTGGCTCTCTAATACAATCCATGTCGCTCTGTGAGATTTCACATATTCCTGAACAATGTGAAGCCCTTTTGTTTCCTCTTCAAAATCCTTTACTACAACCAAACCGCAACCAATCCCACAACCTTCCGTGCTTTGCCTTCAGAATCAATCTTGCATGGACCAGCCCAGTCACCAAGTGTCTTGACATTAGGAAAAGTGATTAGGCTAACACTGTGATGACCACATAGAGCCTTGACCAATTTTACACAAGTCTGGTTAGTCGCAGTCCTCTGCCAACACACAAAGCTGGGCAGCATGCTTCTCAATATCCTTAGATTCAAGGAAGACAATGTATGTTCGGGACATACTCAAATGGTCGAATTTACCATTTAAAAACTACCGCAAAATTTTAAAATCAAACTAAGCACGATCAAAAATTGGAAACTATAAATAATTGAAAATAAAAAACAATTTTGTCCAAAACTGAATAATCAAGCATAGAGGCTTAAATTGCTAGTTGGATCATAATTTATTATGTATATATATATTTAATAAATTTTCAATCTTGACTAAAACTATTTAATTCCTTCTTTTACACCCATGATGAACTGAACATGTAATTTAAAATTTCACCTTATTAATTGATCAAATTTGACGCGCGAAGCATTTGTCAACTAATCCACAAATGGGCGTTTTAAACTTTTAAGTTTTAATTACTTAAATCAAGAAAGGGCAAATCCGTCAATAAACATGCTCGACTCCAAAAGAAGAAATTCCTAAAAGGGGAATAATTCGTTTCAAATTCCACGAGAAGTACAAAAACCGCTGCTGGTTTTTTCAGTCCTAAAATAAAGCACTTTTGACGATTTATTTTAATTTTATGAACATATTCTACTTACCTCTTATAGGCTATTGATTCAATCAAAAGACTTGACTTAAAAAAATAATAATCAGAAGACTGACCCAAAATGACGATGGCCAAGCCTAATTATATTTTTAATTATATAAAAGATTTTATAATATTAATATAGTTTAATATTTTCCGTCAAAATTTGTGTGTCTCTTATAATTTTTGAAGAGTTGAGTTGATTGATATTTGAAGCTCAATTGAACTGGATCAATTCAATATTTAAAAATTATAATTAAAAAATTATAAATTGCATGTTTTTATCATGTTAATATGATTAAACATATCTATATATTAAAGCCAAATTAGGTTGACTTTAACTTGAACCTCGCCAAACAAAATACTAAATATGTCACATAAATTAGAATAAAAAGAGTATTTGGCAACTAGCAGGTTAATTAGTTAGCTTTTTATGAAATAATGAATTAACGTCTAATATTAGAAGATATTACTTATAATAAAAATCTTACAAATGACCTGCAGATTATGTAATTTTTATTATATATACTCAGGATGCATAAAACCTAAACATAATGTATGAATATCTCCTTCTTGGATACTAGCTCAATTCTCCAGTCTACCAATTCTGATAAGTTAATCAAGTTGCATTATTTTAATCATGTGCATACACCTCCACTTGTATCATGAAAATGAGTATCATTATCCATAATTAATTTAGTAATTAACAATCTAAAGAACAGTACTTTATAGGATACCCCATGCATGATTAACTTTCTTAATTTAGAGATGTAACATGATTCATGATTATGACTACTAGCTAGTAATAACTTTAATTTATTTATTAATATACTTCCAATTTACAATTCCCCAATTGGACAAGTTGTAGAGTGTGAGTGACTGCATGTTCCTATATGTAGTACCAGATATAAAAAAACATGGACCTGACAAAATAATAAGGGCCGGGCTCGTTTAGTTGAGAGTAATAGCTTATCCCTTTATCTCCGGATAAGTTATTTCATCATGTATATATATGAGATAACTTATTCCGATCATTAAAGTATAAGTGGTGGAATAAATAATCCTATGTGTATCTAATACCTCCAACCAAATGTAGGATAGAATAATTCTATATTTTACTCTGTGATTATTATTCCTTATACATCATACCAAACGAGGGTCATTTGATGTAAGTATAAGGTATAATAATCTCAGGATAAAATATAGGATTATGTCATCTCATGTTGGTTGGATCGAGGTATTACGTAGTTCTTGAATTATTTATTCCACCATTTTTGCCTTAGTGATGGGATAAGTATCTCATATACATGGTGGAATAACTTATCTCAGGATAATTTATCTTGGGATAATTTATGCATGATAACATATGTTCTCAATCAAACGGCCTCTAATTTATTTAAGTTAACGAATTAATTAAAAGTAATTGAAAATATCAAGTATATTTTAGTCTCCTTTCATCAGCCCTCCCTCCCCCCTCCCCCAACCAGCATGCCCACGGCTATCCGGTCATTTGAGGTCCCAAGTCCCAACATCAAAGGTCTAGCTCTAATACCATGCTAAATAGATCTTAGACTTAAGTGAAGTCTTCTTTCATCACACGGTCGTTCAATTCTTGTTTCACATGATGTTAGACCTGTACAACTACTCCAATTGATGAATTTGGACATACGGGGTTTAAATTGTTTTCCATCGATAGGTAAAAGCAATTTGTTTATGGATGACAACGGGGCGGGTAAAGGGGGGGGGTTATAGCTATGGGGGTGGGGGCGGGGGCGGGGCGGGTTGAAGTAGCTATTTTTAAAACTAATGCGGAGCGGGACGGGTTGTGGGTTTAAAAGACTAAATAGGAATTCGAAAAAATTAAATTTTTGTAACTAGTAATTAGAATCAAAGATATAAACTTTTTATATTAAACATTGACTTTAATTTTATTTTTTTTCTAAAATTTAAACTAGACATGTCCGGTAAATTGTTAGTTGTTAAAATGTTAATAGAGACTTTTAAGTAACGATTAAGAAACAATTGTTGAAATGTCAACTAAGAATAATTAATTAGTTGTTGAGATGTTCATTAGCGGAAAAAACTAAATTCAATTAAAAAATAAAAGAACTTTCATGCGGGATGACGCATAATGGGACGAAGCGATTTAAAAATTTTACGAATTAAGCTCAACTCCGTCCCATTGCGATCCCTAAATTTGTATTATATAATTTATACCATCCGCAGACTCCTTTCAAGCTAACTTGTGATGTCAAATTAGGCTCAATGTCGTTTTCTTATAATGCTTTTTCTTAGTTGATTTAATGACAAACTAGAAAGACAAATAAGGTACGTCTTAGTTTATATATATATTATTTGGAATGGTGCCTAACAATTTCATGTAACTTCATTGGTTAGCTTCATCTAGTCTTCACCAATTTCAAGATTTTTTTAAAAAAATTGATCAAGAGGTCCACACTCCACTAATTATATTTTTGCTAGTCTTTAGTCTAAATAAATTAATCCAAGTGAAGCACCTAAAGATATGTCATAATAATCAGTCAAATAGGATGAAAATATATTGCTTTTTCACCAGTCCCAACTTTGATGATCAACGCTTAAAAATTTGGCTCGAACATTATAATTATAAAAGTATAATAATTAATTCAAAGAACCGTTTTTAAATTAATTAAAGTATTTTTGATGATCTAGTCTATCCTATTTTAAATTAATTAATTAATTAAAAAAATAGCATGAAGTACTTTTGCATACTAATATATTAATTGGGGTATAATATGAACGCTTCTTATATAATTAATGAGAATATGAATTAATGGTTTTTTTTGTGACGCGGGTTTTCAGGAAACAGTCTCTCTATCTATTCTGCTGATGTAGTAGTGGTAAGATCTGCGTACATCTTACTCTCCCCAGACTCCACTTGTGAAATTTCACTGGATATGTTGTTATTGTTGTATGAATTAATGGTTTTGTTCTGCGTGCTACATCTTATATTTGTACCATATATTGCTGGCCACGAACATGGATCCTCTGTCTTTATCTATGATGACACATGTTGTTGAAGTTTTTTTTAAAAAAAACATTGAAACTAATAAAGAGCTTTGATTAATTTCAATTTACTTGAGTTTTCTATTTTAAATTAATTTCTTTATTATTTATTCTCCTAAGTTAAAATTAAAAAAAAATTATTGAATCTCGAAAGTTATATCTTTATTAATGAAATATCTTTAAGTATCACATTTCTTATATTTTGAAGAATTTTCACAAATTTTCAAATCGAGTATATATATATGTGTATACAAAGTTAATGTAAAAATTTTCTTTTGTCAAAAGTACAAAATACATGCTTTTGATTTGGTTAAAGTACTTTTCGTTTTCCATGGAAACAAAACGAAAATCCGTGCACCAAGAATATCTCTTCCATGTATTTTCTCATGGCAGAAACAGAACGAACAACAAACATAACAAGTATTCTCTCTATTCCATTTTATACGACATTATTTTCTTTTTGATTCGTTTCAAAAAGAATGTCATCTTACTTTAATTGAAAATAATTTAACTTTTAAAAATTTTCTTTTTATCCTTAATAAAATGATTCTCAGCTACACAAATATTTAAAAATAATTTTAGATCACAAATTTTAAAAATATTTTTTTTTAAATATCATATCAAATTAAAAGATATCATAAAAAATGAGCAAAAAGGAGTACTATTTTTTGTTGAAGTATATATTGTATAGGCTTTATGACTTATGGGAGAGTTTATAAATTACCTTACATATTTTTGAGAATTGTACTTTACAATTCAAATTTTCTGGAAGGTCATATCTATGCTTCCCTCTTTCACCTGTCTTTTGCATTGAATGAATGAATAAGACATGGGTCAAGCCAGACCCCAAATACCAAGGTGACAAATCTTTGATGATGGCAACTTCATTAAAAAAAAAAACATGAAGAAGACTGGAAAGCATGTAACATATCATGGGCAGTATAACACTGCTACCTATGAATGAAATTTCATTCTACCAGAAAGATTATTCTCTTTTATTAATATCAGTTAGGATATTCTATTCGTTTAAAAAAAATGATATATTTTAATTTGACATGGAATTTAAGATAATTTTTTTTAATTTTGTGATCCTAAATTAAAATTGTGTTAAATATATCAAAATATTCGTTCATCTTGTGGCCTTAAACATGTAACGTGAAAAGTTGAAATAAAAATTTTTCCAAAAAAATAGTTCATTCTTTTTTAAATAAATCAAAAAAGAAAATAGATTATTTTTTTTAAACAAATGGAGTATAAAACAGTGGCAGAGCCACATGATTATGAAATGGTTCATCCAAACCCTCTTTGTTGAAAAATTATATAATTTTTTATATATATATAAAATAAATATCGATCTCTCTTTAATTAACTTATATGTCTACTTTTTAAAATTATAAACCCCTTAAAAAATTATGGAGCTGCCACTGGTATAAAGTACTCTCAAGGATTCATATTAAGTGGTGCTTTGTATTATTATTTTGATCTAAGAGATAAGTAAAAGGTACACTATTTTATTAATATAAAGATAAGAGTTCACTTTTCGTGGTTCCTATGTATGGAGTGGCTGATAATTGACACGTGTCCATTTTAAATTATTTTTCTTTCAGGTGGAAACAACCTTAATTAATCACTCAGTAGTCAGTACTATAATTGGTGGCCGTTGATTTTGGCTTAAGGCTGGGATGGTTCAAGTGGTGAGAGAAGGAATCTTTTTGGTCTATGAAACCTTGCCCACGTGGGATCAGCCAACTAGTACTCCCTCTGGAGTTTGGTGACACTTTTTCCTTTTTTATTTGTTTAAAAAAGTTAATCCCCGATTTCAAAAAAAATAACTTATTTTAATTTGTTACGGAGTTTAGAAAATTAAAAAAAAAATTGTGATTATAAATTAAAGTAACGTTAAATATATCAAAATATTATTTAATCTTGTAATTTTAAATATGTCACGTGGATAGTTTAAAATAAATTTTTGCAAAAAAAGAAAATGATTCTTTTTTAAATTGATAATAAAGGAAAATAGATTATTCATTTTGAAACGAAGGGAGTATCATCTCACTAATAGGGTAGTAAGATTAGATGGATGTCTTGCCTTGGAGTGTAGTGGGTTAGTAGGATTAATCGTGTTTTATATCTTGTGTTGTCATTATCTGTCATATATATATTGATTTTATCATATTTACACATTATTATGTGTTTTGCGTTGTCAGTCGTTTTTTCTGTTTCTTTTATCTTCTTTTTCCTTTTTTCATATATAATTTATTCTACTTATGAGTTTTTGAGACGAGGGTTCCGAGGAACAACTTCTCTACCTTAGCTTGTGAGGTAATAGTAAAGGTTGCGTACATTTGATCTTTTTCAAATCCTACTTGTGATATTCTACTGAATATATTATTATTGTTATTCTAATAAAATAATTTTAAATTATAAATTTTAAAAAATAAATAAATATTATATCAAATCAAATCAAACCGAGGGAGTAATTCCTTGAGCACTTAAAAGCACAAAAGCGTAACTTCCTTAATTAAGATGTTTCATTGGCCAAAGCTTTAAAAGATAATTTTTTTTTAAATAAAATGGAGTACACCTTCTTTTGAGGACTATTATTAATATGTTTGGTCAAAGTTTTAAAGTTTTTTACCATTTATTTGAATTAAATTGTATTTGATCGAATTTTTAAAAATTGTTTTTTAAAAAAGTTACTTTTCTCCCTTATATTCTAACTATTCAAAAACACTTATTTTTATCCTAAAAATTGATCAAACACTTCAATTTTCAAATAAAATAATCATTTTCTGAAAAAAGAAATCTTTGAATTAAACTATACTTAAACTATACATGAGTTATATAAGAGATTCATTAAACATAAAAATGTTGGATTGAGAGAAATATGAACTTTAAAAAATAAAAAAAATTCAAATTTGAACATTTGACTCAATATTTTGCGCACCTACTACTTAACTATAGCCTCACTGATTTCTAACGACCCAAAAAATGTTAACCTACCGAATATATAATTCCTTAAGATTACTAACAAATTGATAATTGAAATTATATACAGCAAAACAACCAAACTAAGCCATGAATAACGAGGGAAGGGACGGTTGTAACTGGTAATTTCTATCATTTTAGCAAAGCTGATGTTTCCACTTAATTTTAGTGGGTCATGTCTAATAAAAATGAGTTAGCATTTGAATAATAAAATTGGATTAAAATTTAGTTGGTATCCTAGTTAGCAAGCTTAGGTGGCGGAATTAGTGCCACATCATCACTGGTGCTAACTCTTGAGGGCATTTTTGATCTCTTAGGATAATAATAGAGATTCTTTTTATCTTAAAATACAACAGAAAATATAAGTGATCTATTTTGTATAGTTCAAAATAATTTTGTCCCTTTTCCGTAATTTAAAAAACACGCTGCGAGTATTTGACAGGTAAAAATGGACCAATGAGTATTAATTAGCGCTCCTTGATTTTCGTTTAAGGCCTCGTATGGTTCATGTGGTAAGAAAGAAACTGATTGGTCCACGAAATGTTGCCCACATGGGATCAGCCAACTAAATATTATAGTAATTCCTCGTAACTTAATAATTTAATAGCCAAAGCTTTCAAAGATAATCTTTTAAATAAAATGGGGCACATCGTTGGAGACTGTAGTTTCAACTATGTTTCATCATTTTTTTTTTTAAAATAAATATATATATACTAGTTAGGACGGCCAATATATATTTTTTAAAATTTTCATTTTTGTGATGTTAATAGATTTTTTATGTATTTTAAAATTTTTAAGTTATTAATTTTTAGATTTGTAGTCGCTATATTTTGTTACTCTCTCTGTCACAATTTATACGATATTGATGAAATTTCAAGAATCAAAATTTTAAGTTGACAATTATTATGACTTGTAGCACTATTTACATCATTTCAAATAATATACATAAAGTTTTGATTCATTTATATTATACAATTTTTTAAGAAAGTACTTCCTTTTTGACATAAATATAATAAAAAATGTTAAAATAATTATTTAATTTTATCTTTTCAGTTTAAAAAAGAAAGACCTAATTTATGCTTTTGTATCTGTTTTATCCTAATTCTAGCATTTACATGACCTAAAATAATTGATTATGATGATATAACAAAACCACAAATGAAATAATTGAGAAAATAAGTTATTAGGGTTAATATTGTAAAATCATAATTGAAGCAAGTGTGTGTGTATGTATGTATTTTGTTTTTGTTAGAAGCGTTTTCGATAAAATATTTTTAAAGTAGTACTTTAAATTTGTCTAGCTAATCCATTTTTAACACATTTTTGCTAGTATTTTAGTATAATAATTTGTGCTTAATCAAGATTTTAAAAATATTTTTTTGAGAAAATAGAAAAATTATTTTTCTTCGGCTAATATTCAAAGCCACTATTTTTCTCTTAAATTGATCAAACAATCTAATTTCTTAAATTATAAATATTTTTGCTTTTCGTAAGCTTGGCCAATATATGTATCATCTAATTAAAAGAACATATAAAACATTAGTGTTCAAGATGAAAAGTGATTGTAAAATCAAACAATTCCAAAGTAATAAACATCAAGATCAGACTAGTAAGGATATATATAATTATTTATTTTGGAATCAAGATAAGAGAATTATCCCCCAAAAAATTAAAAAATGAGAAAGTCATCATTATCAAAATTGCTGGTCCATACAGGTAGGTGAACCAACTCTCGTGTATATTTGAGAGTGAACAATAAGAAAATGAATGATAAATAGTATCTTGTCGATTAATTAGTTTATTTTTTAGTGCGATGCTTTTAACTAATTTTTTTAAAAAAATTTTTAAAAATTTAAATTTGAGACCTTTGACTAACGATGGATGAATTATAGCACATGATGTTGCATGGTGGCTTGCACTTGTACTTTCTTTGGCTTTAATTTTATACTTAGTTTATTTGGTCTATTACCTCCATTATTCAACGGCTTCCAAAAAACATGGGGAGAAAAAAAATATAATCATTAAGTCTCCTCTTACAATTTTTTTAGTTTTTTTTTTTATTTTATAAGTCAAGTGCTTAGTTGGAGCTTGTGACCCAAGAATAAGTAAAACCATAGAAAATCATCACGAAAAAATTGACAACTTATAAATACATATTAAAAAAAAAGGTTTAATTACTAGTTATGGGAGATGAGAATCATATTTCATCAGGTCATGCAGAAATGATCCAAGTGCTTTTTCTTATTTACTTATTTGTTTGTTTTATTGGTTATTTATTTCTGTTTTAAATGAATGGTAGAGAAAACAGATGAGTTATTAGTTTTTTTTTAAAATTATTAGTTATTACAACATATAGGTGCACGCTGTAGTTGTAGTGTCCTTTGTTTTCTTTTATTATTTAGTGGGGAATAAAGAATACTCCTTCCATTCCTAAATACTCTATCCGACCTATTTTAGTTATCATGTGGCGTTATTTGAAAGTTAATTTGATTCATTTATAAATTAATTTAATATTTTAAAATAAAAATTTATATATTCAAAAACTATAATTAATTATAATTTTTTTCATATTAATATAATAAAAAAATATATTTTAATATATTAGTCAAAGTCTAAATAATTTAATTCTAGAAAATAGAAACTGTGACAACTAAAATGAGATGGAAGAAATATTTATCCTTCTTACTAAAAATGGACGAGCCATAATATTTATCATTCCAAGAAATCAAACATGATTATTGAATATTTTCTTTAATTTCCAAATTACCTTTATGAGTAATTATTTTTGGAAGTAAACGTTGACTAATTTAGTAAATGTTGATTTAGTCTTCCAATCTCTTGACTCTTTATTTATAGTTGTTTAGACATACTTTCATCAGCTCAATTTTTTGAAGAGAGAGCACACATTACAATAGTTGAAAAGAGGTTAAAGAGGGATAATTAAAGAAATGAAATAAGGGTATGATGGTAAACATACATAATTTCTTAAGGAATGTGCAAATAAAAAATATACTCCCTCTTTTCAATTTTACTTGTCACTATTTTATTTTTTCGAGGTCAACTTGACTAAATATCAAAGATAAATTGAAGTAGCTAAGTTTAATATTTAAACTCTAAAATTTAGATGGTTAAAACTATACGAAAAATGTTACTTATAAGTTACAATCTTTCTCATATTAATATGATGAAAAAACACATTTTAGAATTTTGGTCAAAGTTCATATAGTTTGACCTCGATAAATAAAATTATGACAAGTAAAAGTAAACGGAGAAAGTATCAAATATTTGGAAGCGGAGGGATTAGCAATTCGATCAAGTATTTGGAAGCAGAGAGACTAGTAATTAGTGGGAAAATCTTCAATTATTTATTTTGTTTTAAAAAAATTAAAATATTTCTCGATTTGTACAAGGTTCATGCTAATTTTTTCTTATCATTCCAATTTTATTGGATGTCATTAAAGGAACAATCTTTACTTAGTAATAAGATTAGAACTCTAATAAGCTTTGTGGTATTAAGAAATTTTTACTCATAATAACTATTTAAGTTGGTACTCTAATTCCTGTTCAAATGATTAATTTACTCCCTTTATAATAAGGTCATTAATTCATAAATCATGAAGAAGAATGAAATTTTTACACAAATAACAACTTTCACCCCCAAAATTACACTTTAAAATTTATTTATCAAAATACCAAAAAAAACACACTCTTTTTTATTTTCCAACACTATTATATCATACCACACACCACAATAATCACACTCAAAACACTCTCTCTCCTAAATTTGTAAATAAAGTTGGTATTTTATATGGTATTTTTCAATGATTCGGTAGGAGCATGTAATTTTTATCCAAAAACTTGGTATTTTTGAAAACTCCCCGAGAAGAATTTACTCGTTTCGTCATTGATTAATCAAGCTCGATAAAAGCGTGCAAAAAATGCAACTCGATTACATAAAACAAAGCAAGACACATAACTTCCACATGCTGAAATACTAAGATGAAAATAAAAGATAAAAAATAAAAAATCTTCAACCTTCTACATATTTTATTTGCGTTTTGGACAATTAATGCTAAAAGAAGATATTTACATAAACATTTATTCAAAAATTAAATGAATTCGCGCTTTAATTTGTTAATTATATGAAAACAAAAGCTTGTTATGTTTGTTATTAACGTTTCGATCTAGAGGTCCTCTTAATTCAATTTGGCTCTCTTTTACTCTAATATGGTCTACAAATGTTTTCCACAAAAAATATGTCATAATAAGCAAATATATACTAGTTAATTAACTAATATATTTAAATTAATTACGGCTAGTGGCAGACATCTGTGCGATTATACAAAATTGTGCGCGAATCAAATTGTATAGCGAAATATACAAACATTGCGAATTATAAAAATATTGTGCACGAATTTTATAGCTAAATATACAAAATCTATACAAATATTGCGAATTATATAGCAAATTAAACAAATGTATACAAATGTTGCATGAATTACACAAATGCTTCTATAAGTATAGTTACAAAATGTAATTATCCAAATTATAATTATAAAACATAATTAAAGTATCTATGGATGACTATATGCGTTTTTAAAAAAAAAAAAAAATTTAGTGCTTTGTAGATGGTAGAAATTAATTATTTTTCAATCATTTTGAACTTTTCTTGGCTTTCATTTGTGAGAATGTGTCCCTACAGTCAATTGAAATCAGTGGAGTCAAAAGGCAAATCACATGACTAGTAAGTTAACAAATCAGCAATGAAATTGACTCTTTGTTGAATCAATCAATATCAAGAAATATGCAGCTTTAGGGGATGATATACAAAAATTGTTTATAGTTATAATAATTACTTTATATTTTAAATTTATTTCTTAATTAAGAAGAAGAAAAGGGCATGAAAAAATGATTTCAAAATTAAAAACATGTTAGAACGTGCACGTACTTGTTTCTCAGCTTATGTAAGAGTTTTTTACAAGTCCTATTATGTCGTAAAACAGTAAAAGGATGTTTTATTTGACGAATTGATGAAGAAAAGGCTTATTTCAAATAGTTAATTACATATACGTAAATGATATTAGTGCCAACTTTACACTTTTATAACTTATAGAACTATTTGCAAGTCGTACATTATTTTTTTTAATTTTCTACCCAATGTCTGGTGCCCACATTAGAGCTCGACTATAATTGGATTCATGTCGCGTAGGGCCCATTTGAGGGAAACACTCCCTAACAAGAATATTTTTATTCCCAAGGCTCGAACACGACACCTCTAATTAAGAGATGAGTAACCCCATGTGCTGCTGTACCCCATCCTTTGATGGTACAAGTTGTACATTATTTTGTCAAACTTCAACATCATATAAAAGGACATTATTTCTGACGAAATATATCTTTTATTTTCACATACCACGTTTCTATGTTGGTTGTACGAAATAACCTAGTATTATAAATATCCACTACATGTTTTTGTCTCTTATTTTCTCTTTTTATTCAATTCCACTTTGAGTATGAGAGAGAAATGGAGGCAGACAAAATAACCATTGAAATTAGAAGTTGCAGGGCACGGAGCAAGACTTCCTTATTTGGAAAGTTGAAATCTAAAAACACAAGGCATTATAAGGACAGTACTAATTATATTATATACTAGACTAGATATAAGAGCTAATAATAAGTTAACACGAGTCTAATATATATTATTTGTTTGTTTCAATTTATATAATATAGATGAAATTTAGAGTGTTAATCAATTTTTTTATATGTTTTTTTTAATTTAAGTTGTTAATTATTATAACTTGTAGTAATTTTCACATAATTTTAAAATATATATCACACTTTTAAGAGTTGTGTGCATGTAGTCTCTAATTAGATATCAAAATATTTTAAATCGTTAATTATTTTATTTATAGTTTCTTTTACATAATTTTAAAATAGTGAGTAGAATATTTTGTAATTTATAACATTTTTGACGTAATTTTTAAATATACGATTATATATATGGATTTATTACAAGAATATACAATATTTGTACCAAATTTACACATTTCCATTTATTTACAACAATAGCACCAAAATTACTATAATATACATGTCCTTTTTATTTTAATTTTTTTTTATTAAATGCAGGTGCGCCGTCAGCATTAAATGCTGACGTGACCTCAGCGGACAGGTGCATTTAATGGGCCCGACGTGGTTTAATTGTTGGTATATCTTAATGCCAAAAAAGAAAGTCGGTCAAAAATAATATATATATATAAATTTTTTTTAAAATATTTGAAGAGGCACAATTAATGTGACTCGACGGCTGTCAGTATCGACTGATGCGCCTGTTAAATCAGCCGGCGCGTCCTCCCATGCCTTCAAATATACTTTTTGAAACACCATTTTGAACGCCATTTTTACTTTGTGCAATTTCCGGTCCATTTTTCTCTCTTTACTTTCTTCTCCCTCGGTTTAACCTCTCAGGTATGTGCTTCATTTTTTTTTATTTTTTTCCAATACTCATGGGTTGTAAATGTTATATGATATAACTTTTTGTTAAGTGTTTTACCAACAATGTTTAGATTTTGTGGGGTTTTTTTTTTGGTATGCGGGGTTTCGATGTGGTGCGAAAACGATGGTAGGCCCCCATGTGTGTGGGGACGTTTTTTAATGTGTAATGCTTTGATTTAGGGGAAAACCATGCTTATTGTTTGGACTATTTCCTTTTTTTTTGTTTGCGGCCATTTTTTTTAGGTTTTTTTTTTGTGATTTTTAATGTTTATTGTTTGAAATTGTGAAATTTCATACTTATTGGTAGACCGTATATTAATATTTTTTTTTGGGGGGGGGAGGGGGGCTGTTTTTAGGGTTTTTGGGGGTGCCAATGTGTGAATGTCTATCCTTGTGCCAATGTTTTGAAATGTTTTCTTTTTTGCAATTTTTGCTCGGAATAACTGAAATTTCGATTTTTCTAATCTTTATGGTTTTTATTAGTTATATGATATACATATTTGTTAAGTGGATTATCAACTATGTTTGTTGGGTTGTATACTGGTTGATGTTTTGGGTGCGAATGAGGTAGGTCCCATTTTTTCTTTTGTGATTTTTAATGTTTATTGTTTGAAATTGTGAAATTTCATACTTATTGGAATTTTAAATTTTTTGCACTTATTGATTACCATGATTTATACCGAAGGAATGTTATTTGTTTCTAAGTTTTTTCGTAATTTTTCGGAAGAAGGTTTGCTGTAATATCTTCCCCTGCCCCACCCCCCACCCCCATTCCCGAATCCTTTTTTGTTTGTTCCAATGTTTCTATGTTGTTGATATCCATGGTAGATGGTCCCTTGTTTTTAGCTCTATTTTATATTGATTTTGGTTTTATTTTTTCAAAGAATTGTAGTGTATACCATTAAATCACTACTAGGAAAAGTCCAAGGCTTTCAACTCTGAAAAGGGATCGTCAGCAGATTTGATGGTCCAACGAGGCAAGTTGTGCACGTAGGTGAAAGCAAAATGGTTTCGGTGTCTAAGTATGTTCCTAGGAGGAAGTCATAGTTTTAATGTAAAGTTGGACAAAAAAATTTTTTGTACATCAGTGTGTCCTTTTGTGGTGTAATTTTTGTTTCAGATATTTTTTGTTAATTTTTTATTCCCTTGTGGTAATTGTTATCACGTGATTAAATTTTTTTTTTCATGTCCATTTATTCTGGTGTCATTTTGGTAACACCCCTAATTAACCTTTAATCAACTCATGGATTACGTTGAATTACTATTATGTGCCAAAAAGCAGGATTGGTTAAATTCATAATTTTAACTACATACCATAAAATGTTCGGTTCCAGATTCCCTTTCCCCTTTTTAAAATATATGTAAATTCAAGTAAAACAATGAATTTTAACTACATACCAGAAATTCAACTTTTTTTAGAAGTTACATAAACATCAATAAACCATGAATAAAACCAAATGAAACACCAAACAACTGGCCGAGTTAACCATTTAAAAATACCAGAAACCAAAGTACCAGCATGGTATACCATAAATTTTGTATAAAACATTTAGTTACTGTATTTACAGAACCAAATCATATACCCAAATTTAAATAAGTAACATGTCATCCCAAGGATTTTATCAAAAAACAAATAACAGTTACACCACAAAGTTGTTATACCATTTTGGAACTAGTTTTACACAAACCACCAGACGTGCTTTTTGTTTTTCCAAATTCCCTTACCTTTTAGGAAAGTTACATAAACATAAATAAACCATGAACACAACCTGATGAAACACCAAACAAGACACCAAAAAACTGGTCGAATTAACCACTTAAAAATACCAGAATCCAAAGTACCAACATGGTATACCATGAATTTTCCAAAAAACAAAACACACATACACACCATTGAAATCAAACAACACTATTATGACACTCAAACCATTTCCCTCCAACTAGTACAATATCACTATTATGACACTTTTCATATGTCCATGAAATACACCAACTTAATAATAACCTAGGATATCTAGGTTGTTGAAAAGAGTTTCCCATCAAATCACATTAAATGCACTACTTTAAAAATGGACACAAATTAAAATATTTTTTATACACTACCAAACACTATTATTTCTCATTACCTTTTTTTGGATCTTCTTGTTTATATTATATAGATTTTTCTCGAATTATTTTTAATTTTTTTTCTGCTCACTAAATTATTTTACACACTTTAATCCTTCACGAATAATCTATAACCTATGAAAAAATTTTAAAATATATTTTTAAACGCCTTCGTGTTTCTTTTTTTTGGGCGTTTTTTCTCATCATTTATATATATATATATATATATTATGGTGTTCCAGATGGTTTCCCTATATATATATGTATGTATATGTGCACAAGGGTCGAGAACCACAGCTTATGGTGTTCCAGATGGTTGTTCATGTCGAATTAACATTAGTGGGTTGTCTTTAATTTGATTTCCTTTTTCTCACATTTCCCAACATTATCATATCACGTCACTCACTACACCAATCATTTTAAAAAATACTCTCTTTCCTATTTAAAAAATACTCTCTATTTTGAAATTATATTTTCACCAAATACCAGAAAAATAAATAAAATGACACCTTCCCCGTGCATGCATACCTACCCTTTCATGATTTTGTAATGGTTAAAAAATACTCACCATCATGACCATTTTCCCACAAGTGTATAAAGTACACCATCTAAATAATTAATTAGTAAAAGTAGGTTTTTCAAATCATTCCCAGTCACATCACATTAATTGATTTATATTTTGAGGTCAACAAAAATATATTTAAACATATAGACAATTGATAACTTTTCACAACACTTTGTATTACATACTTCAATATTATAAATTTCATATTAATTTATAAAAACGAAAAAAAAATTTTCTGATTTTCTTATTTTCATATGGTAGTCGCATCATCTTATACATAAATATATTATATATATATATATATATATATATATATATATATATATATATATATATATATATATATATATATATATATATATATATATAAATAATCTGTGCACATTTGGTAGAAGGTCCATAGTTTTTATGGCGTTCTTCATGGTTATTCACGCAGCTTAGCGGTTATTATACTGTGGCCACAAAAATTCCTTATTCACTTACCGTCGGTCAAACCCTTAAGGTTACACACCAGGAATTTTACATGGCCAAAAAATATTATATACCAAAGTTTCCCTCCAAATAGTACCAACTCACCATGATGACCCCTCTTCCACATTTGTGCAAAGTACATTAAGGTAATCACATCATATTAATTGTTCTCCTTTTTGAGGTCAAGGAAGTTTTATTTAAAAATAGACACAATTGTTATTTTTTTTGACACAGTACGGTGTACAGGAAACCAGTTTTCATGGTGTTAGATTTGTTTTTTGACGGAGGAAACCATGATTATTACCAACCGATCAAACATAGCTCTCAAATAATAACTGTAATATCAACATAGTACCATAAATTTCATTTTATTTTAATATAAAAAAAACTTTAAAAAAAAAGAAAAAAGATTTTTCCATTTTTTTTTTATTCTCATATGGTAGTCGCATCATTTTATACATAATTATATATATATATATATATATTTGTTGTGCATATTTGGTTGAAGGTCAATAGTTTTAATGGTTTTCTGCATGGTTTTTCACGCAGCTTTGCAGCTATTACACAATGGATTTATAATATCTTGTCTATTTATTTTTCCATTACCCAATACTATTATATCACATCAAACACTAAATAATTTCCCATTCACTTCTTTCTTCCAAATCCCAAGACATTATATCACATCAAATACTATATTAATTATACCACAAACATCCTCTCTCTTACTTTTATAAAAAAAATTGGTATTCTTATTGTAATTTTCAAGGCTTGGTAGGGACCATGTAAATATTGATTTTTTGGTGTATATTTATAAAAAATCCCCTATATATATATATATATATATAAAAGACAAATAAAAAAAAATGGAGAGAGTACCCAATCTTTTGAAGTGGGCTTCACCTTAGGTTTGGAAGCACATTCGTTTATGAGTTGTGTGCTTCCAAGCCTTTTATATATAAGAGAATGTGGAAAATTGGACAGTAGCGTAAGCTCCCACTAGCTCATTTGTTCAACGAGCGCTTTCTTCGTTCATTTTTACTTATATAGTATTGATTTCACATATCTATGAATGAAGAATTATAAATAAATATCATCCTTGAATATAATAAATTCAAAACTTTATGAAATAATTACATTAATAATAAAGATAATTTATAAATTAAATAATACTCTATATCTTCCCGCAATTTTCTAAATTGGACAAATAAATATTTAGTTTTAGTATATATATAGTAGACATATAAAAATAGACCGATGTTTCTTTATATATGCCCCATTCCTCATATAGTACCTTCCTTGATTGAATTTTTGGATAAATTATAATTATTTTTTTAATTTTAGTGAGGAGAGATTAAAGAAAACTCAAGAAAATGAAAAGTACGCTAAAAATCTTATAAAAGAAAAACAAAATCTCATCGAAAAGGACGAGTTTTTTTTAAATATATTATCAAAGAAGTTCAAATTAAAAGCTTAGGATACACTACACTATTCTTCACCTTTTAATTATTGGATCAAAGACTCCGGTGACCTTAAATAAATGAGCATAATAAGCAAATTATAATTATCAGAATCTTTTTATTATAAATAAATGAGCAGAATAAGCAAATTATAATTATCAGAACCTTTTTATTATATTTTCACTATGCTCTGTCCATCTCTCGATCAACAAGACAAGTCTAAATTATTAACTTTAAGAACACAACGTCATGCTTACTGAGGTCTGGTCCTACGCACTATCAAACTGTGGAAGTCCAACTTAGCGTCCTCGAAATAGAAGTGCATATATAGAAGCCAACGTCATTCTCGCTGAGATTTGACCCTACGTACTATCAAACTGTGAAAATCCAACTTAGCGTCCTCGAGATAGAAGTGCATATATAGAACCTTATACAAATCCCCGAATTAGAAAGTGAGGAAAATATCATGTGTTATATTAGATGGAGCAGAAGTTCATATTGTATGCATTTTTTTGAACTTAAAGATAACATAAGCTAATGTTTACCTACAAAAGTTATGGTAGAGTGATAAGTATTCCTTCATCCTTAATAAGAGATCTCGAGCTCGAATACACTTGAAAATTTAGTTATCTTTATTAGGTAGCGGCATAGTACTTTACCTGAACATTGAGTTGGAAACCAAAAATTGAAAAAGAAAGAAAATCAATAATGTTTCTCTGAAACCAAAATAGACGACAATACTTCACATGATTATTTTTTTCCAGTAGCATGTGAACTTGTGCTTTTTGACGTAAAACACCACAGTTGCCTTATGATTTTGCCTATGAACACTCACTTTCCACAAGTTTACTGGCCTAAATGTCTTGTCTTTTATTTTAATTTGACCCACTATTATTATAGGTCGCAGTCATTAGATGCATTAAATTTTTACCAAGTCAAATTGGGATTTATCATATCTAAGTTTGATTACTGTATTGGCTTGAATGTTGAAAGTTCAGTATTTGATATCTTCTTTGAATTATCGAAGCACAAATTATTAAAATAGAACTTTTAAAATGTTGAATTTAATAATGTATGCTCACACAAATGAATTGTAAATTACCATATAGATAGACAAAATTAACGAGTTATTTGGATGTCTTGATTAATATATTCCAACAAATGCATAATATCAAGTCATTAGAGCAGAGATCTAACTTCAATATGCGACTTCTCTAAAAGCTAATACATGAGATGTTCGACAAATTATATACATATATATAACAAAAAGTTCAAATAAAATATTATTTCTTTCGTTCATCTTTACTTGTCCCCGATTGACTTGACACAAGAATTAAGATGTAGTAAAGAATAGGGGTAATTTACCAAACCACCTTTTGAATATAATAAATACGATAGGCCAAATACATAAAGAGACGCCTAAACTTGTCCTCATTTTTTACTTAGACACCTAAACTAAGACAAGTTCCTAATAGACACCTCAACTGCTCAGATTTGATCCCATTAAACACTTTTATCCTACTTGGCACTCTCCGGTACTTTTTTTTAATTTTTCAGCCAAAAATAAATAGTTGCGGTCCAAAAATTTTTCTTTTCATAAAAGTAGATTCTCAAAATTCTCAGTTAACCATGTGCAAAATTTTTTTATTTAAAATTGTAATAATTTTTTTCCGCATATGGTTAACGGAGAATTTTGAGAACCTATTTTTATGGAATTTTTTTTTTTGGGATAACTGAGAATTTTGAGAACCTACTTTTATGAATTTTTTTTTTGGACCGCAACTATTTATTTTTGGCCGAAAAATTAAAAAAACAGTACCGGAGAGTGCCAAGTAGGATAAAAGTGTTTAATGAGATCAAATCTGAGCAATTGAGGTGTCTATTAGGAACTTGTCTTAGTTTAAGTGTTTAAGTGAAAAATGAGGACAAGTTTAGGTGTCTCTTTATGAGTTAAGCCAATATGATATCTTGAAAAATATTATAGGGAAATGATTATAATTAATGATAAGAGTAAATTAGAAACTAAAGATAAAATTATCTCTTGATTTCATAAACTGAACACGTATTTTTAGTATATTAGACAAGTAAAAATAGACGGAGAGAGTATGTCTTTATATGGACTCATAATAACTGGTCTAGATCTACACTGCATGTATACACCCAAAATGGAAATTATGTTATATCTAATATAAGTAGTATGGGCAATTAATGGTGGCTAAGCTCCAAAGGGGTAAATTAGTCACCCAAATCCAGAAAGGGCAAATCCGTCAATATGCAAACTTATTCGAAAAGGTTACTTATTTCCTAAAGTGGGAAGTTCATTTTAAATTAAGGGACAGACACGCGTCAGCAATCTATACGAATGACGAAACTTTTCGTACGACTCTGACCTTTTATTAAACTACTTGACAAATAAAATTCTTCCACGTGGCAAAAGCACACAAAACCACCAATGGTTTTTTATAAACCCGAGGAATAATAGCGGTTTTTCGTAAACGCCCTAATACCCCCGCCCCCTAATAACCCCCCACCCCCAATGCCTTTCGCCTTTTTTCATATATAGACATACTTTCCTTATATAGGCAAATTCAATCAGAAGAAAATGAACCCAAAACGACGATTCTGAAGTCTCCTTTTGTCTTCTCCAGCAAGTAATTTTTTTTTTCTCTGAAAATTCCCTTTGTTTTCGCACTGATTTGTTCTTCTGCTTCTTCTCGCGAAATTGATTTCTCTGGTAAGTCTGCTAAACTTACATTTTGTTGGATTTTTGTTTCGTGTATATGAGAAATTGAATTTATAGCCCGCATCAAGTGTGTAATTGTGCATAGCTAACTGTGTATTTGTAGAGAGATAGAGAGAGAGAGTGTGGGTGAGATCGGCGATGGGGAGAGGAAAGATAGTGATAAGGAGGATCGATAATTCGACGAGCAGGCAAGTGACGTTCTCCAAGAGGAGAAATGGATTGTTGAAGAAGGCGAAGGAGCTAGCGATTTTGTGCGACGCGGAGACCGGAGTCATTATCTTCTCCAGCACTGGGAAGCTCTATGAATATTCAAACACCAGGTGATTTTCGCTTGTTACTTATTATAATTTTTTTTGTATATATACATATATTGAATTTATGAATTTTTCAGAAGTGTTAATTTCGTGTATTATTTGTGTGGATTAACGAGATCTGTGTGCTAAATATTTTTTCATCTACCAATTTTGCATATTATTTGTGAGTTTGACTTGGATAACGTGGTATTATAGATGCTAATATAGTGTAAAATAAATTCTTGTAGCTTAGAGAAGTTCGAATCTACATATTAGGATGAGCTCATATATCTGAGAGTTTATGTTCGAAATGCTTTTTTTTCTTTTGCTCATTCTCGAAACTTCATTTTATTGCACGCTTTCTGTTTGTTATAATGCCACTCAGTTTATCTTGTATGAGATCACTGGGTGAGAAAATGTGTGAATAGTGAGTTACAGTTACGCCAAGTGAATGTAGAGAATGACGCTAGCTGGTGTTAATTATGTCAGTAGTGCTTTGGGAGAGTACTATTGAGCTATTATTGAGCTTTCTATTTGCTTTTTATGGGCTAATTGCTTGGGGTTCTGTTGACAACTTTGAATATATGATTTGAGGGTAGCTGGGCTGGTGAAATTTTGATTTAGTGTTAATACATTGAGCATATAGTTGTATCCGCATCCATTAAAATGATCAATGCGACAAAAGTTTTCATGAAATAACGAAAAGGACAAAGAAAGCATTTCATTGTTAATTTAGTAAACAAGTATCTATACATAGAAGCACATTGGTCGACTTTCATAAAAGTGTGCTTAAAGACCAGCACCAGATGAGCATAAGGCGAGCAATAGTTCATGCAGTAGAGATGCATACTCATCATATCATACAATGTACTCCTACTGGGCGGGCAATTACTTACACAGCAAGAGTTTTTGGCTATCAGAAGTTAATGAGATGCATGTTGGAATATATCATGGGCGTTTGATAATATTATTATGTCACATAGAGGATGAGCTCATTTCAATAATATTGAAACTATATTCTTACATTAGACAATCACAAAAGGGGGTATATATAGGTGACCAAGGCACTTCTAGAGTTGAACTAATAAATGGTTTCTCGCATATACCAGGAACTTAAATACAATAACATAAAAGGGATTCGGTGCATCTGGTCTCCTATTTAATGACTTCAATGGACAATTTTTCCGGCCTACATAGGAGATCATTGAAGGAGATTTGCAACTTTATTATAGCCTACTTTAATAGTGCATGTTCTCCCATCTCACAATTGAAACTATTCAGTTTTGTGTAATTTCTAAGATTTTTCCATCAAAATGACCCCCATTTTATGCAAGCTTATATCTGAAAATCATGTTGGGTTTGTAAGGGGAAGACTGATAATTAGAGATGTCTTATTAACCCAAGAAATTGTACATGAGAAAGGAACAAAATAAAGGCGGTACCGCTGTCACAGGCTCTCCTGGACCTTTCTTGTAGCAGTCATGAGGCAACTTGGAATTTTTAAGAAATGGTGGTTGATTTTATCCACGAATAGTTGGCAAACAATTGGTATTTAGTCATCAGAAATGGTACAATGGATGGCTTCTTTAACTTCTCTAGTCTCTAGGGGAATAAAACAAGGAGACATAGCTGTATCACGAGCACGAATGGCAGCAGAGATCTCAGAAAATTCTGGACCTAAACCACTGAGTATTTTGATGAGTTTCGGATTGGACACAAGAGCACCAACAGTGGCTAAGTCATCCACAAGGTTTCGAATATTGTTAAGATATTCGATGATGGTGCGAGACTCCTACATGACACGGGCAAGCTGATCAGGTAAACTAAAGACCTGAGTTTGAGATCTGTTCGCGTAAGTGGTTGTAAAGCATCACAAGCTGATTTAGCCAAGTCAGTGGTAGCAACAATAGAGATAGTGGTGGGCTAAACAGAAGCCATGAGGGCATTCTGGATAAGTTTGTCTTGACGGAACCAAGTTAAGAATGTAGGATTAGGGGATGTGTTTGTACTGAGGGCAGTCGTGGGATTGGGGGCCTTAGTAGTCCCATCGAGATGACCAAAGAAGTTGTAGCTATGCATAAGCATGGAGAATTGGGCTTTTTAGGTGGCAAAATTGTGACCACCACTTAGTTTGATGGGTAGTTGAGATGCAGGATTTAACTGAACGATAACATTGGTGCATTTCGTGTGATCAACACTGACAACTTTGAGATTGTTGCCATTGTGATGGGTCATTGTTGCTGATCTACGGGGAAGAAAAAAATGGGTTCGTTCTCGTTAGAGCGTGTAAAGCGTTGATACCATGTGAAGACAAAATGTGTATTGGAAAATGATGTATTATTAATGAAGTAAGAAAGTTGTCAAATAGAGTTGGGAGGAAAGACTCTTAAAAGAATTAAACTAAGGTAATCTAAATAGACAATGACTGCTGAGAAATAAAGACTAAACTACAATGTAATAATTGAAATAACTAATAACGAAAATAACTTGTGATGTCCAATAGATATTAGAGCCATTTGTCTTGTGAAGCCTGTGGGAATTAAAATTCAAATTTTCAAAAGATTTTAAAAAATGAGTCTTTAGAAAAAGATGGATAAGAGCGAAACTAATCTTTTAATTCACGATTTAATTTTGTGGTTGTTGAAGAATATAAAGATTTTTACATTGTGACTATAAATGAACTTAGTGTTCTTTGTAAGTCAATGAAATAATATTTAAGAAGTCAAAACAAGAATAGGTTGAACAAGCTTTGCAAACAATGCTTTCTTTATAGGAGAAAGATGAAAGACATGGCTCACATCAAAGAGGCCATGAACATGGACGTGGTAGAAGAGAATCTAACAAAGAAGTTGTGCTCGAGTTCTGATGTCACAAGACTGACTTGTGGATATTTTCACCAAGAAGTCTTTTGGATAATTTCTTGGAATAAAAAATCTAGTTTAAAATGTTGTGTTGAAAAAGTAAACTAGATTCATCACAAATACATGAATTCACTTGGTTCATATATTAGGAAATCAATGCTAATTGAGACGCATGTATGCTTATATTGGTCAATTGAAAATTAAAAAAGATTAGAATTAAATTATGTTACATATGTACTAGAATAGATATTTGTCAGAAGAATCTTTATAAATACCTAGCTACGATGAGCCAAAATGTAAGTTCAGTTGGTTGAAAAAAATATTTCAAGCTATGTTCAAATAGACTGATTGATTATGTAAGTCAAGTTGAGTGGAATAAAGAAGAATCGTTGCCTCACTCATAGTAAAGAAATAATTTGAGTGATTGAGAGTGCTTCTCCTCTCTATAGTCCAACATGTGATATCAGAGCCACTTATCTTAAGGGACTTGTATAAAAGCTTCTTATGCTAATGAATAGAGGTGGAGTACAATAACAAGAATGATATTTGTAACTGCAATAACTACAAAGATACCAAACTACTTATAGCCCATTTGGATTGGCTTTTGGCTTATGACTTATGGCCAAAAATCATAAGTTAGGATTCCTAATTCATGAGTTTGGCTTATTTTGTTATTTTGCCTTAAAAGTAAGTGCTTAAAAACACCTTTTAACTTTACCCAAACATTTCAAAACTGCTCAAACATTATTTTGGCTTAAAATCATCTAAAACAAACCAATCCAAACATCATTAAGTCAAACTATGAAAGTTTATGATAATGAAGAGGATGTGTTTATTTCCAAGAATCACTTCTGATTTATATCGAGGCGATCAACTATGAAAATCATTCATCTTCCAAGGAAATTATTGAAGTGGTATAGAGATAGAAAAAAAGACTGACATACGGAGTGTGTCTGGTAAGAAGAAAAAGATTTTTAAATTTTTTTACATTTTCTATAAGAAAATAAGCCTCCTGAAAATAAAAAAAAATACGTTTTATTAGCAACATTCCAAATTTATTGTCCCCTTCCCACCCATCCAACATCCTTATCCTTTGACCATTTCACTTGTGAAACCCCACTCCCTACCCCATCCACGTAGTCTTTTGTCAGATTACAATCTATTTTTGTTTGCCTTAGTGATGAAAGAACTAAAAAGACATTCAAGAAGAGGTACCATGATGTATTTTGTTTATGGATGACATAATATTAATTGACAATATAGGAGACGGAGCTAACACTAGACTAGAGTTCTGGAACCCTAGATTTAGAGTTTAATTTTAAGTTGAATAGAATTAAGAAAAAAAAAAATACTCAAAGTACAAATTCAGTGATGCAACACATGAAATAGATACGAAAGTGAGGATTGATAAAACAATGTGAATAAAATGGAGGCTCACATCCAATGCCCTATGTGATAAACATGTGTCATTAAGATTTAAAGGAAATTTATACAAAGTCGTTGTTAAGCCAACTTTATTGTATGTGAAACACTACTGCTGGTTGAATTAGAAAGGTAGCTGCCGAGGTACTAGGGGTTTTGAGAGGGGCCTTTTATGGACTCCAGAGCGATTGGTGGTGGAATGAGGAAGTTCAGGCCAAAGTGAAAGATAAGAAGGTTGCTTACACGAAGTGGCTAGAGTGTAGGGATGAAGATGATAAACAAATGCTTAAGGAGACATATAAGATGGCTAAGTCAGAAGCAGAGATAGCGGTGATGAATGCTAAGACAGAGAGCGCCTATATGAGGAGCTAAGTGATAAAGGCGGGGACAAGAGATTGTATAGGCTCGCTAAAGAAAGGGAAAGGAAAGCTCGCGACCTGGATCAAGTGAAGTGCATTAAGGATGAGGAGGGTGTGGTGTTGGTGGATGACACGTCCATTAAACAAAGGTGGCAAGCTTACTTTCATAAACTCTTAAATAAAAAAGGAGATAGAATTATTGAGCTGGGTGAGTTGACACACACCAAAAGTCATCGTGATTTTGGTTATTGTAGGCGGTTCAGAGTTGAGGAGGTTAGAAAGGCTATCAATAGGATGAAGAGAGGGAGGGCAGTCGGATCCGATTAGATTCCGGTAGATTTTTAGAAGAACATGGTCAAGGATGACATAGAGTGGTTGATTAGACTGTTCAATGCTATTATGAGGACCGCTAAGATGCTTGATGATTGGAGGAGGTGTACAATGGTTCCATTGTACAAGAACAAAGGGGATATTCAAAATTGTAACAATTACAGGGGTATCAAGTTGTTAAGTCACACTATGAAGGTCTGAGAGAGAGTGGTGGAGATGAGGGTGAGAAGAGTAGTGTCTATTTCGGAGAACCAGTTTAGATTCATGCCGGGGCAGTCGACTACTGAAGCAATCCACCTTATTCGGAGACTAGTGGAGAAATATAAGGAAAGAAAGAAGGACCTTCATATGGTGTTCATTGATCTCGAGAAGGCCTATGACAAAGTGCCAAGGGATGTCCTATGGAGGTGCCTAGAGGCAAAAGGTGTCCCAATGGCATATATCAGGGTGATTAAGGACATGTACGACAGAGCCAAAACTCGGGTAAGAACGGTGGGAGGAGACTCAGAATATTTTCCTGTTGAGATGGGACTTCATCAAGGATCCGTGTGAGCCCTTTCCTGTTTGCCCTAGTGATGGATGAGCTGACACGATCTATCCAGGAGGAGGTTCCATGGTGTATGTTATTTGCAGATGACATAGTATTGATTGATGAGACTCGGACTAAAGTTAATGATAGGTTGGAGGCGTGGAGACACGCCTTGGAGTCCAAAGGATTCAAACTGAGTGAGACCAAAATAGAATACTAGAGTGCAAATTTAGTGTTGCGAGGGATGTAACAGACATTGATGTGAGGCTTGCCACTCAACCTATCCCCAAGAGGGAAAACTTTAAGCATCTGGGGTCCATCATCTAGAGTAGTGGCGATATCGACGATGATGTCATACATCGTATTGGGGCAGCATGGTCTAGATGGAGGCTTGCCTCTGGAGTATTGTATGACAAGAAGATACCAGCTAAACTTAAAGGTAAGTTTTACAAAATGGTGGTTAAACCATCTTTGCTGTATGGGGTGGAGTGTTGGCCAATAAAAAATGCACATGTTCAGAAGATGCATGTCGCAGAGATGAGGATGTTGAGATGGATGTGTGGGCACACAAGGAGGGATAAGATTAGGAATGAGACCATTCGGGAGATGCTAGAGGTGGCTCCGGTGGCTGATAAGATGAGGGAAGCAAGACAACGATGGTTCGGACATGTGCAGAGAAGAGAAGAGATACCAATGCTCCTGTAAAGAGGTGCGAGAGGTTGGATTTAGGAGTCACTAGGAGAAGTAGAGGTAAATTGAAGAAGTATTGGGGAGAAGTGATTAGACATGATATGGCGAAACTTGATCTCATCGAGGACATGACCTTAAATAGGAAGGAGTGGAGGTTGCGAATTAGAGTAGAAGGTTAATAGATTAGCAAGGTTAGGTTGATGTCTAGCCGTGGGATATTGTAGGGTAGTAGGTGTTATCGAGTATGTATATCATGGGTATACATAATATGTGTTAAATTTTTCGTATTTACATAATATCATGTGTTTCTCATTTAGTAGTCGCTCTTCCTATCCCTATCCCAATCCCTTTCTTACCCCTTTCCTTTCCTTTCTTTTTTGTCATATCTAGTTTATTCTGCTTATGGGTTGTTGAGACGAGGGTTCCCAGAAAACAACCTCTCTACTTCTGTGAGGTAGTGGTAAGGTCTGCGTACATTCTACCCTTCCTACACTCACAAATTTTGAAGACGAAAAGAATGAGAAAGGAAAATGCTTAGATGGATGTGCAAACAATCTAGGAGAGATAATATTAGGAACAAAGATATAAAGAGTAAGACGAAGTGGCCTTTGTAATGGACAAAGTGAGAAGAGTGTGACTAAGATGGTCAAGCAAGTGAATTAGAGAAGCCTAAGCAAGGAGACTGTGATGGTGCACCTGTTTACTAGAAATTATAAATTTTCATATGTTTTCGCTCTTGTATTTTTTTAACTTGTTTATAAAATTTTTCTTGAGCGGAGGGTTTATCAAAAACATCTGATATACCTTACACAAGATGTGGGTACTTGATCAAATTTCACTTATGGAATGATACTCAATATGTTGTTGTAAACTTCTCACATGCGATAATATTTGACTAGCAAAGTCGAATTGCAATACCTTAATTGAAAACTGTAGGTGTGTTAAGGTACAGATTTGCCATGCTTGGTGGTTATATCCAAACAATTCAAATTATCGGGTCAAGAAAGTCTTACAAAAAACGACTTTCATAAGGGATAGCCTTGAATTTTTAGTGTTGCTTAACATATAGTTTTTTAAATTCGATGCTTCAGATAATTCTACCATTTGTAAGGCATCACATTGTGATATTCAAAAACATTGAACCAACTCAATTGACCAAAAGTTCTATCTTATATGCAAAAATTAGAATTTAGGTATATTGTCATTTGTCCATTGAACATAAGTTTTAATTTTTGCCCACGAAACATATTTTCAAGACAGTGAACATATTCAATTTGACCAAGAGTTCTGCTTTATAAGTAAATTGCCTAAATCACAATAGTTCTAACTTTTACCCATAAAAAGATTTGGATATTTTATTAGAAAGAACTTTCTAATTGATTAGAAATTCTATCTTATAGGCAAAAGTTAGAACTTAGGTATGTTGTCCATCAACATAAGTTCTTAACATTTTCCCATCAAATAAATGTTCATGATATTTCAAGACAGTGAAACGATTCAATTGGCCACATATAACTTTATATGCAAACTTAAAGCTTACGCCTAATGAGCAACATAAATTTTTTCAAGTTAAGGTCATTTTTTAATTTTTTTGTGAAGAATATAAATTCAAAACCGTACACATCGGGGAACCAAAATCCAAAACTAGATACTTCCTAGGGACACTAGACACAACTTCCTCAAATGCGATTTCTAAATGAAGAACAACAAGATGGAACATGCTTCAAGCAGCTCAACAATTTACAATTCAGATGAAATGAAAAAACTTTTGTAACATAACAAGACAAAGTTTGCTGATAATGCCTGAATTCGTCAATCCTCCTGAACTTGTGGTTCACTGTTATATAACATCAAATTTTAATTTGATGGCGTTGGGATTTTTCATTCGTTAATGAGCAAAATGACCCAAACTAATTTGTCATAGATGATTTTCTTAGGAAAAATTCATATTATTTTAATGTCATTACTTGCTCCAAAAAATGATATTTTACCTTCTTCGGACCCCACGTGTGAGAATTCATTGGATATGTTATTTTACTATCTCAGCATTTCATTACAGTATATTCTACCCTCCCCAGACCCCACTTGTGGAATTCCACTGGGTATATTGTTGTTTCCTTACAGTTTGTTGAAAAGTCTCATTTCTACATTTAGACTAATCTAATTAAAACTTGTCATGGCATGTTCAATATGACAAGTATCGTAAAGTTTTTTGTGCCGGTAAGAAAAGAAGGTAGTGCAGTTTTTGAGAGAGAGAAAGTGATTTAGATTCATTGCAAACTATAGCTGCTATAGTAAGTAATACTAGTTTCTCTTCCTTGAAAGCTGAAGACCAACAAAGGATAAACAGTAAAATCTATCATATTATCATGCATCCTATATCCATGTTTTGCAAGTTGATAGCCAGCTCATTTTGTTTCTTGTAGTTGCCTTCAATCAAAGGTTCTCTTAGTTGATTCAGCAATGACCTACAACCATGAACAATGTAAGTTATTTCACGGAGGAACAATGTAAGCTATACTTGAGAGCATAGAGAAAGATGGCGCAACAAAAACTTTTTGCTCATTTCATTGTATGTCTGCACTAGCTTTTATGAAGGTACCAAATGTTATGAACTCAGTACCAAGGTAGTGCTGGGTGCCATATCTACAATTCACAAAGAAAAAAAAAAGAGAGAGAAATGTATTGTTGATTCTTCCTACAAGGATACTAAAACTTCTACATAGAGTTAGAATTATTTGTAAAAGTTTCTTTATACCGAAACTGAAAAATAAATTATCATTCATCTCGATGTTCTTCCTTTCCCCACGTCGATACTAACTTTTGCTTTGATAGAAGGACGTAGACCTATGATTCTTCTCCATGCACATACACATTCTATTCTCATAATTCGCATTGATGCCCCTTATTCACAGAGTTTGTTCTCCTAGATCACACCTCCATAAATTTCACAAGTAAACATGAATTATGTTTGCTTTAAGTTCCTTATGTCCAAGCCCCATTCCATTTTACGAAGAGAAAATGTGTTCCATTTCACTAGATTAAAGAACCTGACAACGTTGATACAAATTCACATTCATCTAAGCCATTTCCTGCCAAATCCCATTACCTTGAAGACTTTGAGAAGGTACCCCCAATTCACATGATTGCCTTCTCTACATCAAGTTTTCCCTAGTTGTTTTCCTTTGATTTGTGGAATATCCATATTCCATTATTTGTCCCTAGACTTGTTTACCTTAAGTATCGGCAAGTTAACAAATACAATGCAAGATGAAGTCCCCAAGATGTATGTTATTTGTTGATGATAATTGTGTTAATTGACGTAACTAGCGAGGTTGTCAACCAAAATCTTGAACTATGGAGAATAATTTTTTAGAGAGTAAGGGTCTTAGGATACGTAGAAGTAAGATTAAATATGTATATTGTAGGTTTAGTCAATTTTAGAAAAGAGAAGTTGAAATTAGCTTAGAAGGGGTTACGGTGCTAAAATGCAAACAACTTAGATATCTAGACTATTTTTTTCCAAGAGAAAGAAATTACAAATGAAGATGTTACTCATATTCAGATCAACATGATGAAATCAATAAGTGTTGTGTGAATGTGATAAAAGGTTACCTACCAAAGTGAAAGTTAAGTTTATAGAACTATAAGGCCAATAATGTTATATGGTAGAGAATGATAAGTTAAAATGCAAGGTCGCTTGAGATGGAGATGTTGAAGCAATAGTACGTGAAAGTGTTAAAAAGAGATGGGTAAACCTAAAATCACATGGAAAGAAGTCTCGAAAGACCTACAAATGCTTGGTGTCGATGCAAACTTAGCTAAAGATTGGGCATAATTATCCATATAGGTGATAAGCTACCAGTTGAGAAAAGGTTAGACTTATCAGATAACTTCTAATATTATTATGGTTGCTATGTATATATACAGGAGTTGGTTAGCATTGCATTGTACCCACTTTCAGTTTTCCTAAATATTTCCAAGTTATAGGGGTGTTCAATTGAACCATCCCCCCACCCCCTCTCCTACTCCCCAAACATCAATAATACTACTAAACCCTAAATCCTTTATTTTTTCCCCCTGAAATGTATACACAACCTTGGCCCTATCTTGTGAAGGTTTAGATGTTTCTGATAGACCTTTTACTCAAGTAAGCATATAAAAAACAAGTATGGAAAATAAATACAATAATAAATCATGCTAAAAGTAAATGAGAAAGAGCAATAACAATAAATTTACAATAACCAAAGCAAAATAAAGTCGAAGAATAAGATAGTTGTCGAGTAATAATAACAATAATGATGAGGTAAACTATATGCCACTCAACTATCCACTAACCTTCTATCCTAATTCTCAACCACCATATCCTCTTATCTAGGACCATATCTGTGGTAAGCTATAAGAGTGTCGTATTCTGTCTAAGACTCTAATCACCTCTTACGAATACTTCAATCTACTTCTACCTCTCCTCATACACACCATAGCTAACATCTCACATCTCACACCTCACTGGGGATCTACGCATCTCCTATGTACATGCTTGAACTATCACCGCATCGTCTCCCTCATCTTGTTCACCTAGAGGCCAACCCCACGTCGTCCTAAATATCTTCATTCCTAATCCTATGTCTCATAGTATGCCTACACATCCATCTTAACATCCTAATTTTTCAAATGTTCTTTTAGTTTATTATGATTCTATTGTTAACATTGTTCTCATGATTAAGGGATCTTAATTGTTTAAAAAGTAGAAAAATGAAAGAAAATTTTGTCAAGGAGAGAACTATTTAAACATGGTACTCCCTCCGTTTAAAAAAGAATGACCTACTTTCCTTTTTAATCCGTTTCATAAAGAATGACCCCTTTCCTTTTTTGGCAACACTTTAATTTCAACTTTCCACATGGCATGTTGGCATTTTGGTACATTTGACATAACTTTATTTTCTTAAATTCCGTGACAAGTCAACTTAGGTCATTCCTTTTGAAACAGAGGGAGTATGTGTTAGCAGTAAAGATGGAGCGATCAAGAAACAATTAATAAATATGAATGTGCCCTCTTATAAGCTTCTCAATAGTTCTTCACTAGATTCGCTACTAAAAGTACTCTTTCTGTATTGAATTAGGATTAAGCCAAACTCAAAACAAATATGTCGTCATTGACTTGCGGAAATCCCATGGGGCATTTACAGGGGTAAAAGCTGAGAAGTTGGGGAAACTAAAAGTAGGTTGGATTTTTTTGATATGAAAAGACCAAAAAGCCTATGCGACTGTATGTGAGTGTGTGTGCATGTAGAAGTGTGGATTCCAGTAGCCTTGTCCCAACTTGTTTGGGACAACAATGTAGTAATTGTTGAAAGTCATATGAGTTGCATTGAAGTATTTTTTTCAAAGAATTGAGTAAAAAGAAATTTCACCTACCTAACTTTTGTACACCGTTCTTCTTTGCCTCATTCCCTTCTATGCCTCTGTTAAGTCCATTTAAATTGAAATGAACCAATGATACTTAGTACAAAAATTAACAACTACAACACTGAAATCCCCCCCCCCCCCCAAAAAAAAAAGAAACATCAAAAATTCTACAGTACCATCATTTCAAGTTACCGGTTCATTTCCTATATGAAGTAACTGACTCAAAGAAATGAAATGTAGCAGTTACAGCTTTATGTAGGAAACGGGCACATAGTCAATAATTGTAACACTCTCTACAAAAGGCTTAGGTTGGACAAAAACATAGTCCTAAACATGGCAATACATATTGTTTTATTTGTCCAAAAAGCCATTTAGATGGGTTTTTTTCAAATTCCACTTTCATTCAAGAGTATCCTGAAACTCAGGTGCATCTCGAGTGCAAGAGCCATCCAACTCATGGAATCTCAAATGTCTAATATTTCAATTATAGCATCAAGTGAAAAAGAGAAATGAAATGTCCAAATTCCCAAATGTAGATTGAACTCAAAATTTTTTAGTTTTAAAATTTTGCTGAGAGCAGATTTTCATGTTTTACCAACACGACGAAGTTCAAGCTCTGACTTCACCAGGACAAGAACATAAACCCCTTCTATTCTGTTCTTTCAAGAAATGAGGGGAGTAAATTACTGTTACCAGTGGGCAGCTCCTGCACAAAATATAAATTAATAATGCAGAAGTTCCCCAAAAAGGAGGGGAGGAAAGGAGTTTTAGAATATCTACTTCAACTTCTAACTTGAACCTGCCAAATGACCTCTAACTGGCACTAAACGATGTAACTTTCACTATTCTAGAACTCTCTAGTCACTAAATAAAGGCAACTATACTACAACTATTCCAACTACTAAGCAGTCGTCCTTTACTCAATGACAGATGACATTACTATGAGAATTTGACTGGAATATTATCTGAATAACAACCAAGCCATATAGCTCAATTTAAAATAATGGTTGATTCTCATTTAATCATCATATAATGTGAAGGTGATATAAGAATTAAGTTAATGGTGACAAAACCTGTGTTACAAAGTCTAGCACCTCAATGCAGATGATACTATTTTCTGGTGGTGTCTTCTGACAACACCTTACCTGTCATTGAAACACAAGCTGTATCAGCCAATGTTCCCACCAATAGGTTTCCCCCCATTACTGATGGACAAACCTGTTCGGGATCTTAGGCTGAAAGGCATCGTAGACGGATAACAGATAAATATTCCTGTACTAGACCTATATAATTAGTTACACCAGCAGTCATACATGAATGGAGGACTCAAGATGATGATCTTTCTTGAGTTAGGACTCCGGAATGAGGATATGCTAATTTTTTCTCATAATTCCTTTCTAAAATGATTACTTCAGTATCTTGTCTCTCAATTATTCCTGAATATCAGGTAAGGCATGTCTGTGTCTCATCATCCATAATGCGTTTCTGTTTTGCCGTGCTTCTGGGTTTGATAACATTCAAGCATGTTATCGGCAAAACCAGAAGAAAGACCCTGTGCCATATATACAGATGAAGGGGATGCATGTCATGTTAAAGCAGTGAAAAAAAGTTCAGTGTTCACATTATATTTTATTTGCAATACTATCATTGTGGCACTAGAACTACAGTTTGGCTTGATTTTTCATTTTACAACTTTGGTGTCTAGGTCTGTTTGCACCTTACCTCCCACCAACACTAGTATTGGCCAGATAGGAAGTGATCACCCAGTGTTTTTGACCCCACTGAGCATTGAACCTAATACTTCATGGTTCTCAACCCAATTCATTAATTACTAGACCACACCTTTGTATACATACAACAATTTCTTTCATGTTGTAGATTACTTAAACGGGAAAGTCAGTTCCACTCCCAATTTCTATGTCAACAATTTTGGGTTTCAAACCCAAATCACAGGAAATCATAAACGACCACTTGGGGAACTTTCACAAAAAAATATCATTTGCAAGTATTCAACATCCAAAAACAGGGGTAAGAAATTTGCTGCTCCAACAGTTTCATGCAGCTATTTTTATTGCCATCATGTCTTACCTACTGGTGGCTAACAAATTATTATTGTTGATATGTCATTGTTGTTGGGATCATTTTAACTACTACCATTCTACCACTAATCAAGGTTTTCAATTTTATGGGAGAAAGAGAAGACAAGAAAAGGTTGACGGTATCCTTAACAGAATGGAGTTTGGATAAACAATGCAATTTAATAAGGGAAAACTTGAACATTAGACCATATTACATGGCGACATGCATTTGGGTTTTCATCCTGAAATATCTCCATGTTTTTCTTTGTCTGAAGTCAGGTTGTATGTTTAAGCAATTATTTATATCACTGGATCAACATTCAATAACTAGTGTAGAACTTTAACGCAACATAGACAATGCCTACAGAAGTAACGTGTTCAACATTACACACTTAAATATACTCATTAGAGCACGTTCACTATTCTCTGTTGTTTTGCTTTAATATTAAGCATGAAGGCGACAACCACTTAATGAGTCAATTCATACCTTGGTGATTGGTAAATGAAAGTAAAGTAAAAGGAGCAAAACAAACTTCGGAGACGTACCTTAAAGACAGTATCATTCACTTGGTAAAAGTTTTGCGCGCTATCAATCCCAAGTCCATTCAACTGACAAACACAAGAAAAAAAAAAAGAAATCCCAGAATTGAAGCCATCAGGTTAACAAGAGGCTGTAAAAGATTTTACCTTCCTTGTTCTATTTGAGTCCTTTCTTACAATATAGACAATTCTGAATATATTTTACTTTGACAGCATGAAGTCGGTGATTGAAAGATACAACAAAACAAAGGAGGAGAATCAACAATTGGCAACTCCAACATCTGAGGTTAGGGTAAGTTGCACTGGTTAATTTGCAGTCAACTAGTCAAAGAAAAATATGCATAACTATGGTTTCTATCGTAGCCACTTCATGTCACTGGACATAATCTAGGAAAAAACCATGGAATTTGTTAAGTAGTTGCAGCATAGAAGTAACAAGCTAAAATCTCAGGTTCAAGGCCTTCTATACACACACAATATGCACCTAACTACTCTATCATGGTGAGCTGATTTCTGGACATCTGTAAGGCTTTTTGGTGGGATAGTCAAGGTGTGAGCAAATTACGCCAGACACCACTAAAATAAGTTAAGATTCTGTTCACAGATAACAGAATAATTAAATAGTACAGAATATTTTTAGTGATTATATTATAGATGAAACTTAAGAGGCTCATAAAGAATAATATGGAAAATATTCTTAGTGATTATAAGATAAATATATAGGAAACCATAGAAAAAACTTTCCTTATACAAGCAGCCCTCTTGATATTATCAATCAATGCCAACAAGAATTCTTTTTTCATCTTCTCTCCTACTTATTGGGCATATTAGGCTTCTAGGAAACTTGTAGAAACCTAAGAGTGTATATTTTTGGTGATTTTGTTACTCATCTCTTTCTGATGATCATTTTAGGCACACCAGTCTTACTTCCAGCAATCATTTAGGCAGCAATGTACCTTTTCAGGAGCCACATTTCTTTCCAGAAAACATTTGAGACCCCACACTGATCACCTTCAGGCAACCATCCTGACGGCACCATCTCTTCCGGACACTTATCTCTGGCTCTTCCAGTAATGACCCCAATGATTATTCTTGTTCTTTTCAACTATTAATTCGAGTTTACATGATATCCTAGAGATAGGTGTCACCACATCTCTTCTCCCTAAATTAGAGAAAACCTTTCCTCATGGCCTGTAAGGTGCACTTCTTTGACTGCATCGACAATTCTGTGAGAAAGAATGACTTTGTTTTTGATAAGTAGAATTTATTCATTGAAACAGCAACAATCAGGAATTAAACCTGTAACAAAAGTTTGACTTACCTCCTATCGAAGATACAAGGAGTCTATAAATCCAAAAGTATGTCAAGATGATTTTACTGAGAATTATTCTCCAGGATTATACTATTGTCAAGAGAACTATCGGTTTGTCAAAATTGAAAGCCCCAATGATTATGGTTCTCTAGTCCATAGAACTCCTAAGAATGAATTCTATTTTATGTTAATTTAAAAAATTCAATAGGGGCTGAGTGCTTTTCTAATAAGAAAATTTCAATAAGAGTTCCTCTACTCGTTCCTATTTCTACAACATGCATGATTATGGTGTACTATTTTTTACACCTCTTTGTGAAAAGGATTTAAAAGATATTAACACCAAAGATTAAGGGGTGGAGAATCTTATATAAGAGGGCTAATGACTTCTCAGGTCAAAAACTTAGTTTGATCAACATGGCTGCAAGTGGACTGGGGTTATATGGGTGGCCGAATGGTAAGAAAATATCAACTAAAAAGGAAAACAACAAAACGCTCGAAAGAGTGAAATCGATATGACAATTTATCTCTGAATGTACAATATTCCAATCTAAATTTCTATTTAGAGACCGTAAGAGCTTCCAGACTTACCACTTCTAAGTTTCTTTTGTCCAATTCCGTCTTACCAAACAAGACTTTTCAGCAACAGACCGTTGGCCACATCTTCGTTGGTTCACCACCACAAGAGATTGGACACATATCCAATCTTTCTTCTAAAGAAGGGATTCTTGAAGAAGAGAGGGACTTTGTATAAACATTGTTGAGCCACATTCATCGCCCTAGGCTAAACATTATTTCATTTCATTCTATTGATTGGTTATAGCTCTGCAGGTGATGATGACGGCAGAGAAAGATTCAGCATTCGGGCGAGCCACCTGGTGACTTGTTCTTTAGGATTTCTTAATAGTCTCGTGGCTAGATTGCATGAGCCTGTTCCTAAGTTTGTAGTATCCGACCACTCAGATTGTATTTTCACAGTTTAGGAAGAGGATAAAATGCACACTTATTTAAGTATGTTGCTTTTGTTCTCATCAGAAAACTGGAAAGAGGAAAATAAATTCTCATCCCATGATAAATCAGATACCTTATCCACCTCCACTTTCCTTGGCTTGGATTTGGTACAATCGGTTCTTCATTGCCCTCCTTTTTTGCCATACTCTCCACTTGTCTATCCAAATGGTTGGTCTAGCAATCAAGTTGGGTCATATCTGAAAATAGATAAAGTGAGGGACTGACCTTAATGAAACTCAGAATGAAGTTCAGTAAAGGTTTCACATTATCACTAACTCAATTGGAAATGTCAAACAGTGTTTACAACAACATACCAGTGGAATCCCACAAGTGGGGTCTAGGGAAATGTCAAACAGCGTTTCCAATGCAAAAAAAGATAAAACAGAATTCTGCTAGACTCAAATTCTATTCATTCCTAAATGTTGATCTTTGTACCAAAAGTGGAAATCCAATAACCCCCTCAGACCTAATGGAGAACAACAATAAAATTTTATGATGACAACCATTTTCCATTGGAAAAGAAAAGATCGGGAAGAAAATGGTCAACGAGTCACCCAAGAAAGCAGATGATTCATGAGCACAGAAGAGTGTGGCCTAGTGGTCAATGAAGTGGGGTGAGAACCTTGAGGTCTTAGGTTCTATTCGCAGCAGAGACAAATACACTTGGTGAATCTTTTCATATGTACAACCCTTTGTGGACAGAATTAGCCAATACCTATGTTAGTGGGAGGTAGTAGGTACCCCCTAGAACCAGTTGAGGTGCGTGCAAATTAACCCGGACAACCTAGGTTATAAGTAAACGGATGATTCACGACACACCAACAATGTTCTCTTTGTTAAGAGTATCTTTAACCCTCTTATGCAATCTATTCATGTTCTAAACTCGAATACCCTTCCATTAATGTGGAACTTCCGGCCTGAATCAGAGAGTTCCAAAATCCTAGTATGAACATGTGGCAAAAAAGAGTTCCAAGTTTTATTTGTCAAAAACAATAGTACCATTTCTTATCAATATGAGAAAACATCAACGACACAATCAAGAAACAAGGTTGACAGTACACTTACACAGCTACAAAGCTTCATTTAAGATATAATTGTCTCTAAGACAAAGTAGATCAATAAGGTTTCGCATCTGATGCATTTCTTGAAACAAAACCAACAAGAAGTATCTCCATATTTAACCCTGAAAGTAAAAATATAGGAGACTTAGAAGAATTAATTGGCAATGTATAGGTTATCAGTTTTTTGAATAGGGGTTTTTGTCTTCTGCTGTAAGTATGGTTTGTAAAGTTCTTAACCAAAGCCATGTATTAAAATATGTTATCTTCTTGGCAGTTTTGGCAAAGGGAAGCGGCAATTCTGAGGCAACAACTGCAGAACTTGCAAGAGAATTACAGGTAAACTCTCTTAGCCAATAAAGGGCAAGCCTGGTGCACTAAAGCTCCCACTATGCACAGGGTCCGGGGAAGAGCTCGACCACAAGGGTCTATCCTACGCAGCCTTACCTTGCATTTCTGCGAGAGACCGTTTCCAACGCTTGAACCCGTGACCTCGTGGTCACATGGCAACAACTTTACCAGTTACTCTAAGGCTCCCCTTCAAACTCTCTTATCCAACATTAGATATATTTGTTACTTCCACAAATAACTTATATAATGACCTATAGCATAAACACAAGGACTCTCTTGCATGCTAAGCAGTTTGTAAAATTTCTTAAATTGAATTTGTGTGCTAACTAGATAGTCTTCATTGCAGTTTTTAAGACATTTAAGTAAAAATTATATTATAAGAAAGCACCCAATAGTATTCATTGAACTCCAACATCAAAAGAGTCTTAATCATTTCACCCGTCGAAGTTTTCATGCTTAGAAGTGTTTGATCAATAAGATGCTCAGGATATTCTTTATCTACTAGTTAAGTTATGTAAGGAGCTTACATAGTGACTGAGCTAGAATGGAAGAGTAGAGAGACACAAGCACTGTGTATATTGGACTGGAAAAGCAGATGGCAATGTAAACAGGTGTTTTCTGGTCTTTCTATTGAGAAGATGGGGTTGGGCAGGGATGAAAATTATGATTATTTTTTTTTCTTCTTGATGTATAAGAAAATGATCCACTTCTGGATACCCTGAACCAAGTTCTCCATCTAGTTAATGGAATCTCACAGGTTTCTTTGGAAGGCCAATAGGTCGATGACAACATGATCACCTGCCAAACTAGTCAAAAGCAAAATGCTCTGAAGTTTTTCAGAGATTGGATCTTAAGATTAAAGTTCAACTGAAGTATGAGCTTTAACGAAGAAAAGCACTCGTGATAGAAAATGTAACCCAAGAAAATGCAAGGATAAAAAAGAAAGAACAATTCTTTATACAAAACAACAGAATTGAGCTATATTTGTGAAATAGAAGTCATGGCAAGTAAGTCCAACAACAACAACAACAACATACCTAGTGGAATCCCACAAGTGCGGTCTGGGGAGGGTAGAATGTACGTAGACCCTACCACTACCTCACAAGGTAGAGAGGTTGTTACCTGGGAACCCTCGTCTCAAAAACTCATAAGATGGAAAAAAAGGAAAAGGAAACAGAAAGAACGACTACCAATGAAAATCTCATGACCATGGCAAGAATAGTGTGTAAATACGATAAAATCAACATATATATGACATATAATGATAATACAGGATATAAAAACACAACTAATCCTACTAAGCCAGACATGGTCAAGGATGGCATAGAGTGGTTGACTAGACTGTTCAATGCTATTACGAAGATTGCCAAGATGCTTGATGAATGGAATAGTAGTACAATAGTTCCATTGTACAAGAGTAAGGGTGATATTCAAAACTGTAACAATTACAGGGGTATCAAGTTGTTAAGTCACACTAGAAGGTCTGGGAGAGAGTGGTGGAGATTAAGTCTACTATGCATGCTCCAATAAACCCTACACCCCTTTTGTAAATACTGCTTTCTTACACATAAAGCACAAAGTGTTGGCTTTATATTCTCTCTGTTGTTGTATGTTGCTCCCATTTCACATTTCATTATTGTTACTGCTCTCATTCAGAATTCTCTTTTTCAAACTACTTGGGAATGCTTTATTTTAAGCTGAAGGTCTATCAGAAACAACTTTTCCAGCTCTACAAGGTAGAAGTAAGACCCCACTTGTGAGATTACACTAGTATGTTATTGTTGGTGTTTCTTTATATAGGAATTTTCCCATGACATTAGTGTATTATTTGGTTTCTTCATCAACAAAGCTACTGTGCAAAATGAAAAATCTCCTCCATTGCACTGCATAAAATATTTAACTGTTGTGATCTTCTGGGAGGTTGTTACTTTCTCTTTTCTTTTGGATAAAGGTAATATTTGAGGGCGTTACTTTTATGTCTTTAAATTAATGGAGTAAGGAAATAGCGAAAGAATGTGTATCGACACGAATTCCCTTGATAGCTATTTTTTATTCATAATCCAAAGCTTTCTTTTGAAACTACAGATGTTTCATTAAAGCATGTCCAGTTTTTTCTTCGTGGTACCCACTTTTTAACAGAACAGCTTGTTAACGAACGTAACTTTCATTTCCTGCTTCTCCCTTCCTATTCTTCAAAACTCTTCAAGAACCAAAAAAGCAAATAATTGAATTTGCCACCCCTTCTCTCCTCTCATTTCTCTCTGTTTTTCATTTCTAAAGCTCTATCAGTACCCAACAACTGCACCCCAAGTGCACCTCTCTATGTTCAGTGGGGGTGAACGAGAGAAAAGGGGGAAAAGGTCTGGCGTAGGTGGGTTGGTGTGTGATAGAGGGACTAGCAAGAGATACGGCACGAAAGAGAACAAGTTTAATCGACTATTGACTAGTGGTAAGAAACTCTATTGACGTAGCAACTTTTCTTATTCCCTTTTTCCTAGCAAGCACCGAATTCCACCTAAGAAGCAAGTTTTACCTTATCTGTATATCCTACCAATGGCAGCAAATTCTCCATCTCCTTCACAAGTTTCAGCCACATAAGCTGCAAGCTACTATATACAAGAGACCAGTCAAAGTAAAAGGCACAAAGAGAAAGAAACAGTACAATATTTGATTTCTAGAAAGTAATTAAATGGAATTCAAGGTTTTCCGTTTCGTTCTTTTATACTTTAGGTGCAATATGCAAGTACTGCTAGACTCTAGGAAGGCTTAAGGTATATGTTTATGTATAAAACATTGATTTAACCACCCTCACTCGATCCTAGCATGTGATTAACGGGTTCAACTAATCCTAGCATTTTCGATACGAAGTATAGATCTTTATGTGAAAAATCACTAAGATTAAAAAAATAAATAAATAAATAAAGCTTGCACCCACAATTTTGTAACTGTAAGAAACAACATACTCAGTAGTTTAGTCCTATAAGTCTAATGTGTTTTATTAAAAAAAACCTAGACATTGAACCAATCAAAACTTATAAATTCTAGATCTACCTCTGCCTTTGAAGTAAATGAATCGTTTCTTTTGAACTTGTACGTACTTTAGTTGTGTAATATTTGTGATGTCATATGTGATACATTACATAGTGATTTTGAAATATTGATTGGAAAAAATAGTTACACAAAAATTTGAATAATTGTTATTGTGATGATCCTCGTTGCTATTCCATCTTTCTTCTCAAAACAATCACTCTAATTTTACCGACATTTTGGAAATCTTTCTTTCACAAAGAGTGTTCTTGTTAATGTGCATCAAAAATAACTCTAAGAATCCCTTTTCCAAACCCAAGTTCATGGCAAAATTTGTCCACCACAGCTTCATCACACTTCCGCAATTTTCACCCAATTTCTTTGAGAACGAACGCTTCTAGTTTTTCTTAGCAAATATTGGGGGTGGGTTTATTATGCAAACTGGGTTGGGTTCAGTGGTGAGTCAGGTTAAGATAATTCAAACTGGGAGAAACAAAAATCCACGTGGTTGGGAGAAACAAAAATCCATGTGGGCGTCATGTAGGAAATAAAGGTGGGGACAAGAGGTAAATGTGTGCTCAAAGTAGGACTGTAAGGAAAAATATATCAAAAAGTACAACAAAGAGTTAGCTCGACTCAAGTTGATAGGCAAGAGACATGGTTGGGAGTACAAGGGCAAATATGACTCTTTTCCAAATTTAGAATTAAAGAATCGCCAAAAAGAAAGGAGACATTTTTTTTAAAACGGACTAAAAAGGGAAGTAGCACAAACAAATTAAAACAACAACAACAACATACCCAACTAAATCCCACAAGTGGGGTCTAGGGAGGGTAGAAATGTACGCAGACCTTCCCACTATCTCGTAAGAAGTAGAGAAACAAATTGAAACGGATGGAGTATATTATAATTTCTGTGGTAAGTGTGATGTAAATGGGAAAAAGACAACTCTAGTAGTGATATGAAAGGTGCCTCATCAAGGATGCCATTTGGAACGTCCCTTCAATATCTTCAAGAGTATTGGCATCCTGTCAACCACAAATTTCGCTAAAAAAGCAGTTCTTATGCATGAAATCAATAATTAAACTATCACCACCTTGCTGAACTTTTAGGATCATTTCACAAAATAGAAGATGACAGAGATAACTGTTCTAGGTTCTCCATAAAAAGGTTATATCTGCAAGTACTGACGCAGAAAGGATACTCAGGTTATTTAAGGCTACTGGTTGTACACTCAAAAAGGATGAGGCACTCAGGACCATCGTCGTAATCCTTGCAATATGTATACTATCATCCCTCAGATCAGGGCCTTAAAGGATCAAACAACATTCAGTCTCTCTTATGATTTAAGTATTAGCATGGACCTATAAGGATGTGTTTGGTATGGAGGAAAATGTTTTTCATTGAAAATGTTTTTCCAAAAGAAAACATTAAACTATGAGGATGGGGAGGGGTTAGTGGCTGGTTGTGAGGGTGGGGAGGAGACAATGTGACTTGTTTTCCCTACTTTCATTAGGGAAGCCATATTCCTTATTTTCAAGGAGCTCGCTTTCCTAAAGAAAATATTTTTCAAAATCTTTGGAGTGAATCATGCATTCACTGGAGGATTCTATGAACCTTTTCTCACTATATGGTCCCAGAAAACAACTCAATGTTGGGGAGTGAAAATCCAATAATAAGCGCACCTCAAATGGTGTTATAGATTGCTTCTAAATCCCTGTAAAGCTGTTAACATTAAAAAAAGAAACGAGAAGTCACATTTATTAAAAACAGGATGTATAAGTCATAGACAGTCAAATGTCAATTTTTCTGTTGGAATCGCATGTTTCTTTTACATTTTATTTCTGCATTATAGACAAATGATGGGTGAAGAGCTTTCTGGTCTGAGCGTCAAAGATTTGCAGAACTTGGAGAACCAACTGGAAATAAGTCTCCGTGGTGTTCGTGTGAGAAAGGTATGAAATTTCCAGATCCATTAAATGTTTACAATATAATTGAATTAAAACAAACTAACTCTACCTGCATGTCTACAGGACGAAATTCTTATTGATGAGATACAAGAACTAAACCGAAAGGTCAATCAACATAAAATGCAGAGACACTATCAATTTATTCTAAAAAAGGACAACTTCTCAAGATACTAAAATTATTTTTTTTTCCCTTGCAGGGAAACCTCATCCATCAAGAAAACATGGACCTATATAAGAAGGTAAACCTAATTCGTCAAGAAAATATGGAATTGTATAAGAAGGTATCAGTGTACATCATTAAAAGCTTTCACTATGCTTCAAGATCAATTATTTCCTTTTGTATTTTTATATCAAGTAAAAGAGGGAACCATTGTACTAAGAACTCTGGTAAATTTTTTCCACATTATGTTGACTACAGGTTTATGGAAATAGAGATGCTAATGGAGTGAGCAGAAATGCCCTTGTTCCAAACACAAGCATCAATGAGGACCAGAATGAGGCACTCAAAAACAAGGCGAGCGCCTTTCAAAGCACTGCTCATGCTCCTGTTCATCTCCAACTTAGCCAGCCACAGCAACAGAACTATGATTCATCAGGAACAACTGAATTGGGGTAATTTCTTATTCATATGCTTCATCTGGAAGCACTGATGGTAATGCATCTAACCTGATTATTGACTATCGTCTTACTGGAAAATGCTGCAGGCTACAACTGCATTAGCGATGAAAACCAGACTCATAAGAGTTTTTAGTTCTCATGTTGAAGAAGCAGGCCGTGCTTACAATGCTATGTTTTAATTAGTTCATATACTTGATGACATCAAGTTTGACAAGTGTGAGGTAATCCTTAGCACAGCTACTTAAAACAAGATGACAACAAATAAAAGAATACATTGGCACATTATCTCTATGATTCTTTTTCTTTCTTGGCAATTCAAGCTTATGATGTATATGCCTATATAGTAGGATTGTACTCGATGATGTTTTCAAATAGCTATAAAATAGTTGACTCCTTAAAAAAGGGGTGGGAGCAAAGAAACGTAAGCAGAAAAAGATTATACATAACACTAACCCTCATAGAAATTCCTTGAGAACTACACCAAGCAAACAGTACAGCGCATAGCTATGTAACTTAATAAAGTAAATATACCTCATAATTGCATCGATATGCTTTGTGTGCAATAGTCTTTAGCAGGGACAGACTAAGTTCATTCCAGACCAGTGTCGAACTTCAGCATTCAAGAGCTAAAGAACGTACAACAGGAATTTATATTAGTAATGCTCTTCCCAGAAATTTCAGAATGGAACATCATCAGATCATATATGAAGCAACAAAAACATACCCAGTGAATTCCATAGGTGGGATCTGGGAGGGTAGAGTATATGCAAACATTAACCCAACCTCATGGAGATAGAGAGGTTGTTTCTGAAAGACACTTGGGCCCAAGTAACAGAAAATATATGAAGCATGCTCCACAAACATCCTTTGCTGCTGAAGACAGTAAGTGCTTCTTAAACAAGCTATTTCTGAATCTCAAAGATTCCAATGCTAAACCTACATGAATGACATGCACAATCAACAACTGAGTTTTTTATAGAACAGAAGACAGTCTCATCAAATTACCTATTTAACATGGAAGAATCATGTAGGTCATGACGTGTGAGCATAAAGTCCATTTCTTAGGCAAAACTTTCCGTTACTTTGGAAAATACAAGTAGAACATAGTCATCTAAAAAGGAGTAGAGTCTTCACCATGAAAGACTATTCAGCTGCTATCAGGATGGAGTTTACAAGAACATAAATGGAGGAATAACTGTTACCATTGTCAAAAAAAAGTGAAAAAGTACTATTAGGTAGAAAATATGACTACGACAGTAAAAAGGCAAAAACTCCATGGAAATTATCAAACTTTAGTGGGTAGGGTACTACAAAATGACAAGGTAACAACAACAACATACCCAGTAGAATCCCACAAGTGGGGTCTGGGGAGGGTAAGATGTACGCAGACCTTACCACTACCACATAGAGGTAGAGAGGTTGTTTCCTGAGAACCCTCGTCACAAAAACCCATCGGCAGAATAAGCTAGATATGATAAACAGGCAAGAAAGAGAAAGAGAAAGTGCACGGAAAGAGCAATTCATAACGAAAAATACATAATAATACGTAAATACAAGAGAATTAACATATAAAGGCATATAAAAGGTAGACAATTAACAACTCCTTCCTATCTACCTTATTCGCCTGCTACTCTAATTCTCGAAATCCTAAACATGCCACAAAATGACAAGGTAAATGGAATTAAAACTAGGAATTTGAATTTCTGTTTGAACAGCAAAACTGCAAGCATGCAATGTTACCACAAAAGAATATGATCCCATTAATTTGGGAAGTTCTGGATAACTGTAAAACAGAAGATTCATTTTAGACTTTCGTGGAATAATCAACACAATAGAACATCTTTTAAAATGCCAATGCCAAAACCGGTTGGAACATTTATTACAACCAAAGCTAAATAACAACAGCAACGGCAACAGCAATTTCAAACAGGACAATACAAGAGATAATTTAACAATCTCCTTTGGTCAGGATTCTCAGTTCAAGACAATAGACAGAAAAGAGGGGGAGATTATTGACCAGCACTTGGATAACACTGAAGATGATTCTCACATCTCTAAGTAATGAGGTACAGTTTTTAAAGTTGCAGAATCGAACTAATTCTAACGAAACTAGCCTGACTCAAGGGGGAAAAAAGGATCATCTAGAGTTACTGCAACAGCATGTCAGCTAAATACTTAACAATTTTCATCAATATAGTAACAAGATTTCTAAACAAGCCAGACAAGGATAGCCTCTTGCACACAGCGAGGATCTATAACACCATATTTGAGTGAGATAACATGGTATTCTCTCAACCGCCAATCTTGAGGTTCCTCCAAATTGTCTTGTAGCAACATAATATGTGCAATTTTATTTAGAGGATCTAAGTAAATAAAACAACTGAAAGGTAAATATACTAGTAGGCACTGTTCCACCATAGCATTAATAAATTACTCTTATTGACAAGACAGGCATAGAAATAGTATATTTATCTCTAAACATCATTTGTACTGCCTAAATTTCCAATTTGAGGTGTCATTTCAATATAGTATGAGGTGATTCCAAGCGTTCTTACCCCATCTTTCCAGAACTTCAGAGACTTTTTTGAACTTCATAAATGATTGAACCCACTACAACCATTCTAAAAATGTAACATCGCTTAAGAGAGGTGAACAACAAACCTTTATATGCCTACGATACCCAAAATCTCGATGATTCTCCGAGTGTTTCATATCACCCAGCACAATATTCATGCTGCCTCTTTGTTCAAGAGTTTACAGAACTATGTCTGTCATCTACACCTAATAAGAGTCTCATCCGCCAAACCATGTCATCCATGTCTTTGGTGCACTTCACTTGCTCCAAGTCACGAGTCTTCCTCCCTCTCACGTTGGCTATCCTGTACAGCCTTGTCCCCGCCTATGTCCTCAAGTTCTTCATAAAGATGTCAAAACGCTGCAGTCTTTGCCGCTGTAACTGCTAATTTGCCTCCTCCTTCACCTTCTTTTACCCCTCCTTGTTCGTCCTCTTCTCCTCGCCGTCTTTACTCTCCACTATCTTCACATATGCCGCTTTCTTGCGTCCATTTTTCCTTGGACCTATTCATTCCACAACCAATCCGCTTTGTGTCCACTGGAGTAACCCTTCGAGACCCCTAGCACCGCTCTAGCAGCTCCCTTAATACAAGTTGCAGTCATGGACCACATACTACTTGTGTCCCTACTGCTACCATAGGCCACCATTGCTATCAACTTCTCCCACATCTCCTAAGTCTTATCCTTAGTCAAGGAGCCCCACTGGATCTTTGGTTGACCATACACGACCCTTTTTCTCCTCGTCTTCTTTATTATGAACTTGTTATTTTGATGTCTATTGTAACCCTTATATTTTGCTTATAAGTCATATATTCACAGGTAAGTCATGTGAATCTATTGTATAACAATGTGGTAAAAAGTCAATTTTGCTGCGTTAAAAACACTAATTGTAACCGAATTATATCAGTAACGGAAGCATCAAATTTGTTTCTTCTATCCTCTAAACCTAATAATTCCTCTGACACATCTACAAAAGGGCCCTCCAAACCTAATACTTACTCTGTCCGATTAACAAAAGGGGATACTATTACTTTTTTGGGAATCAAAGGCTTTTCTTTTTCAACAAGACTTTTTTATAATCTATTCAATATTTTGAGCTATTACCCTTTTTATAAATCTATTAAATATTTTGAACTATTAACTTTTGCGACCAGCCGTAATTGTTTTGCAGTTTTCAAATATGAAAATATTACTTCAAATTCTTAATATTACTTCAAATCCATGCTGAAAAAGTGAAAATTAGGGTTTTGACCCTCATACTATGGAACAGAGGGAGTATTACACAATATATAAGAGCACTTGGAATTTCTTAGATGCACTTTACAAGGATGTAATTAAATGAATGCCTAAAGATTCCCATCACATCCAGAACTATCTGTGGGATGGAATCTGGACTAGCTCAAATAGGACCAACTAATCCATCAATTACTAAAATGCTAAAATAGCCAACTAGACACCAAATCTACGAGGCAGAAATACATTTCGAAATGAGACAAGGTTTAATAGTAGGAAAATATGACACTTCAACATTGATTAAGAACAAAAAGAAATGTCCAGAGAAAAAGAGAAAACAGCACATCAGCATAAAGCTCTAATCCTGCAAGATATGCCGAAAGAATATCATTCACTACCAATGTAGCTTTACAGTTAACACCATAGCAAGGTTATAAGAACTAAAACACAAGTTGCAATTAACTTCACAGAAGGAGAACAAACCATATAATAAGGATCTCACTTGGTCGTTCTGTGTTTTTGTTTTGGATCAATGCAAGTCATTCTATGTTATTTTCCTTACCCACTACACAAATTTCACACTTCATGTTTATCTTTAAATATAAAGCTACCTAGACAAAAATATGTCTAATGGGTAGCGGAGTTGATGTGCCGGAGGGTCAAAACATCAAATAGTATTGTCTGCAAATCAAAGATGAAACACATCTACAGCAGTCCCGCCTTCCGTGCAACAGTCAAGCGACAAGGATCTCAGATAACTCCAGATCACTAAACCATTTCTATCTTTGATGACCACCTCAATAACAGAAATTACAGCATGGAAATAAGTGGTAACCTTATCATAGACCTGTTGAGCTTCTGGAAAAAGCATGTGGCTCATAACTTGGACCAAGAACATGGTAGTGGGTATAACGAAGTATTTTCCACACTCGTCTACAACAACAACATACCCAGTGGCAACCCACACTTGTCTGAACTCCATTTTTGACCCTCACTTGCTGACCCTTTATGCTCACTCAACTGAATTCTCCACGCTTCCAAAAGCAGGTTACTTTTCACACATTTTTTATAATTGAATCTGGTATTATTTTCATTTTATTTTCTTGCAAGCAAACTACTTAATACAATTCACTCCTTCAACCCCATCGTGACAATGGCCCATATACTGTAGGTATTCACTCCACTGTAGTTATCTCTTCCTTCACCAGTTTGCCCCTCCCAGTACACCCCGTATGGATCATAGTTTCTATTTAATTAGCACATAAAAACTTGAACCTTTGTGGGTCATAGCTTAAATCGCAGTCTATATGTTTATTAGGCCGAGTTATTTGTTCTCTTGATCCACAGCGTCATATATTGCATAGGTGGTTTCTATTGTATTAGGATTAGGTGAACACATATTCTAGAGTGGTTATATTGATTTTTTTCTCTCCTTCTTCACTTACTGTTATTATTCCTGATTTCTTGTATTGTATTATTGGATATTGTGTGTGGTATATACTCTATATTTTATTGTTCTGTCTATTATTATCTTGTCGGGATGTTGATTTCAAGCGCAGGTATCTTTGGATTTACTGTAGTCTCTATTTCTTTGTTCTCAATTTATCCTTTTTAGTGGCTTAGGGAATTAATGGTGGACTAGGGTCATGGCTTTGGTTGGAGTCGGAGGCGAGAGGTAGTAGGGGTAAGAGGGGTTCGGGTTTTCTTACGTTGAGAGTAGGATTGTGGAACATAAGGTCACTTACAGGGAAGTCCATAGAGCTAGTGAAAAGTCTTAAAGAGGAGAGATTATTATAGCTTGTGTTCAGGAGATCAAAAGGGTACTCAGGAGCTATGGATAGGAATGGAGTGGGTATTCTAGTGGACGGGAAAATTAGGGAGTGGGGGTGGAGGTTAAGAGGATCAATGATAGGATGATGACGATTAAGCTAGTTATCAGTAGATTTATTGTGAACATCATTAGTGCTTATACGCCTCAAATGGGTTTGGATGAGGAAGTCAAAAAGCTCTTTTAGGAGAATTTGGATGAGATAGTGAGAAGTATACCAATTACTGAAAAGATTTTCAATGGTGAAGATTTTAATGGACATATTGGTACAACTTCTAGTGGTTTTGATGATGTTCATGGAGACTTTGATTTTGAGGAGAGAAATGGAGGTGCGGCGTCACTTTTAGATTTTGCTAAAGCCTTTGAGGACATTATTGCTGACTCGTATTTTTCGAAGAGGAAAATCACTTAGTTTACTTTTGTAGCATAATAGCTAAGATATCCTTTCTCGGGAGATTGGGGACAAGTTGATTGATTTGGGGTCTTGGAGTAGTAATGGGGATATGAACAATATATAAAACATGATTGTTGGTTGCATTAGAAAAGCAACTACTGACTAGGGGTGGGATGGATCTTTGGTGATCGTCAAAGAGATTGGCGATGGAATGGAGAAGTTCAAGACAAAGTAAAAGTTAAGAAGGTTGCTTATACAAGTGGTTGGAGTGTGTGGATAAGGATGATAAGTGAATCTTAAGGTTATATAAGATAGCGAAGACAAAAGCGGAAGTCGGCAGTCACGAGTACTAAGACGGCAGCTTTTGAATGCTTTTATGCTGAAATAGGGGAAAAAGAGAGGGAAAAAAGATTGTATAGGCCTGCGAAAGAAAGAGAGAAAAGCTCATGACTTGGATCAAGTAAAGTGCATCAAGGATAAGGAAGGTGAGGTGTTGGTGGACGAGACCTCTATTAAGCAGAGATGGCAAGCATACTTCCACAAACTCTAAAATCAGAAAGGAGACAGAGACATTGTGTTGGGCAATTTGATGCACTCTGATATTCTTCCGGATTTTGGGTACTAGAAGTGTTTTAAGGTTGAGGAGATTAGATGAGCTATAAGTAGATGAGCTATATAGAGTGGAGTTCCGACTAGTAAAAAAATCAAATGTTCAAAATATGCATGTTGCGAAAATGAGAATGTTAAGATGGATGTGTGGACACACTAGGAGTAACAACATTAAGAATGAGAAAAGGTGGGAAATGCCTCTATGGAAAATAAGATGAAAGAGGTGAGACTGAGATGACTTGGGCATATGCAAAGAAGATTTGTCGAAGCTCCAGTTAGGAGGTGTGAGATGTTGGATTTAGGAGTTACGCAAAGGGATAGGAGTACAACAACAACAACATACCTAGTTGAATCCCACAAGTGGGGTCTGGGGGGGCAGAAATGTACGCAGACCTTCACAAAGGGATAGGAGTAGACCCAAAATATATTGGGGAGGTGATTAGACAGAATATGGCGCAACTTCATATCACCGAGGACATTGCCTTAGATACAAAAAATTGGGGTTCGCGTATTAGGATAAAAGATTAGTAGGGGTAGAATGGTGTTTTGCCTTGTGACGATTTTATATTAAGTCATAGGATTAGTCGAGCAATTAAAGTTGTATTGTTATTGCTCTTTGATAATTTTGCTACTTTTATTATTTTTCTCGTATAATTGTCATTACTCTTCATTTTAGCCGTTATTCTATATCTATTGTTTTCTTTTTTTACTCGAGGCAGATTCAATTAAGCTGAGAGTCTTTCAGAAACAGTCTCCCTATTCCATGAGATAGTGGTACGGTCTACATATACTCTACCCTCCTCAGTTCCTACTTGGTGGGATTTCATTGGGTATGTTGTTGGTTAGTGTAGCTTAAATCGTAGTCAAAAATTACTTACTCTTGGTACTTTTTTTGTTTTTGCCATATGCTCCTTATTACTCATTGTCGATATCTTTGGTAGGTGCGAGAGGTTGGTTTGGGGAGTTACACGGAGGGTAGAGGTAGACTGAAGTATTTGGGGGAGGTGATCAAACAAGATTTGGCAAAACTTGATCTCACCGAGGACATGACCTTAGATAGAAAGGAACGGAGGTCGCGAATTAGAGTAGCAAGCTAATTGGTTGGTAGGATTGGATGGATGTCTGGCCTTGGGGTATAGTATAGTAGAGTAGCAGGAGTAGTCGTGTTGTATATCTTGTGTTGTCATTATCTGTCGTATATGTGTTAATTTTATCGTATTTACATATTGTCGTGTGCTTTTTGTTATTAGTCGCTCTTTCTGTTCCCTTTCCTTTCCTTTTTGTCATATCTAGTTTATTCTCTTGATGAGTTTTTGAGACGAGGATTCCCAAAAAGCAGCCTCTCTACTTCTATGAGGTAGTGGTAAGGTCTGCGTACATTTTACCCTCCCCACACCCCACTTATGGAATTCCACTGGGTATGTTGTTGTGGTGGTGGTGGTTCTTTGCCAAATTGGTAATTGACTTCCTTCCATCAGTCCCCAAGATTTACATTTGCCCTCTTCAGAATCCGACTATGCTCTAAACTCCCTCTTTTCGAGAAATCCCACTACATAATGCTACTTATGGGACCACAAATTCTAGGTAACCGTATCCCATATGTTTGTCTCGTCAACAATTCCACTATACATACGAGATTTGGCCTTATCTTCATCTCAGCCACTGTGATTGTAAACCTAAGGCTATCCCACCATTGAAAGCCTTTCCCTTCTATAAATTAAAGTGTTAACAAACTTTCTAACGCTAAAGACTAGTGGCTAAGTCATTAGCCATTATCACCAGTCAACTTATAAACTTTCCCTTCTTTTATCTTAAATTCCTCTTAATCTTTACTAGGCTCTACCTAGTCTAAGATCATCAAAACACATGATATTAAAGAGTTAAGGTCAATTGATGTTTGCACAGCTGCATTAAAAAGAAAGCAGATGTTGAATTGAGTAGATAATATGTGATGTTTGTTATAAAATTTGCATAAGGCTTAATACTACATGTTTGTGGAAATTTGCATGCATATAATTAACCGTACTATGTTTTGGAACCCTTATAACTTCTTTCACTCAAGAAAAAAACAAACTTGATACCTCTTTTCTAGTATAATTTACTTGCCTATCAGAAAACCTATTGTGCATATTAGTTTCACCACCGTCCACATAAGTTGATATTAGTTATCAACTTACATTCTTAATAGTTTTTTGAGTTACATCTGGAATCCTTCCCTCGCTTCTCAAAAGTGACACTTCTTTTTCGCTATAACGAATTTGATATAATGCATCACCTTCTATATCTTCTTTAATTGTTTATATATTCCTCATACGACTGTCAAAATATAATTTCTAAAACGTCAGTGGCAACTGACATATGAGAATTAGTAATCACTTTCTGTTATACTGGTACAGGAATTGATGTCCCTATTCTTTTTTTTAAAAAAAAAAGAAGAGGCACATTTTTATGCTAAAACTTGGGAAGCATTTGACCATGAAACTAATTCACTTTTTTGCCGAAGTTGAACTCCGGAAAACACGTATGGCCATAAAATTCCAAAATTCAACTTGAAATTGAATTCAGAATTTGGAGATCAAAAAGGTATTTTCACTTTTCCCTCCAAATTACTCATAAAAAATAAAAAAAAATAACTCACATTTGTGTTCATGGCCAAACATCATTTCAATTTTGCAATATCAGTTTTTACTTTAAAAACAAAAACTTCTTGTTTCAAATTTCACAATGAAATATGGCCAAATGCCCTTCAAGTTTGGTTCACAATATACATAATGTTAGTGATAGTGGAACAAGTCTGAATTACAACAGTACTTGTGAAGCCAATTTGAGAAGTAGACCATTTATTATTGTTGAAATCGTGCTAAATGTGGGAAGCACAAAATTGTGGTTTAAAATGAATTGTCTAACAAAATTTAAGTACACCTAAATTAATAACACTTTATATTTGTTAATAGTATAAACATGATTCCAGATATTCTACACAAACAAAAACAAATAAACTCACCAGTTGCATAAACTATTGAATTTTCTATGCATCAACCAATATCTAATATTCTAAAACCAAGAGTCTCAATAGCTTATGCTTTTTACAGATGAGGAATATTTATATGTTCCGATAATTAATACTTTAGGTCTCTTTAAGTTATGTTTTAACTTTTATAATAGTATTAATCCACAACCATTTCATTTGACCAACAGCCAAATCAAATTTAAACTAATACTTTGTATTATTTCGACTTTAATGTGAAATATTGTGCATTTCTTACTGTTTCACTAGTTATTTTTAATAATATCTCAAGCAACAAATTGTAAGAACACTCTTCCCTAACTTCACAAAAGTAAACTTACCTAGTAACAAAATAGGAAGAAACATAAGAAAGCATTTTGGTAGAAGCAGTTATTGTAATGTCATAACTTTTAAGAGGAAGATTGCTAATGAGCTAGAGACAAATACAGCAAATATAATATGATTGCTCAACTTTAAATTCATCAAGCTTAGAGATAAAAGCAGTCATGATTAATCCTTCTTCTTCCAAAAATAAAGCTTTGAGGAGTTATCACATGTGTGTTCGGTGTCATGATCAGAGTCCATACACTAACAAATAGTTTGAAATTACAAGTGAAAAACAGTTTGAATCTGTGCATGGGGGATTCAGAAATCACTGTCTCACTCCGTTCGGTTACATCCTCTTAAGTTCCACTTTACATATTTACATTGGAAACAAATCATTCCGGTCAAATGTTTATCATCTTTCTTATCCCAATGATGTTCAAATTTAAACTTAAAGATGAAAATATACAGTAAAAATAATATATATATATATATATATATATATATATATATATATATATATATATATATATATATATATATATATATATATATATATATATATATATAGCAGCAAGAAGAGGTAAAATCAAAGGGCATTACTCGAAAGCTAATCATTTCTACATTTCGGAAACAATAAAAGATGTGCCCACTCATAAGTAATTTTGTCTAGAATACCTATCTATATCCTAGTATGGATTCATCCAAAGTAATTCAATCTGTAATAACAACACCTATCTAAACCCCTAGGGATTCTTCTATAAATCTTATTGCTACTCTACATCGTTTATAAGACTTTCTAGATCTTTCTACGCAAAATTGTCACCGAACCCATTAAGCAGTTAAAGGAAATAGTGATATCAATAATTTTTTATAGAAACAAGTTTACGGAGAAGAGGGGAAAAGGAACTAAATGAAAAGGAAGAGCACCTATAAAGTTGCAATACTAGTTGGTAAAATATCTTCTTTTTTTTTAATCCTAAGCAATATATAAGATCCAATACAGCATACAACAATAATCCTTCAATCCTCCAACTCTTTATTCTACCCCTCAATATGGACAATTCCCTAGACTTCAATCATAAGAAAATATGACTAAACTAAAGAATAATTAACGCAAGATAAAATTTCAATTCTCCAGAAAAAAATCCTCAATTTCTGGCAGTACAGTTCTTAAAACAAAAAGAGTAGGTTAGGAAGCCAATCCATTTCATGCTGTAAATAGCTTGGAATATGATGTCTAGACAACTTTAGAGGGACAAAGCTAGTTAACATTTAATAATATATTTCAGAGCAATATGTAACAGCTAACATGATGTTAAAGGATATCAATTAGGTCGCCGAGTCGTATTTCAGTTCAACTTCTACTATAGGCCAATAAACTGGTAAAACAATCATTTTCTTGTTGATCATGTGTCTAGCTATCCGTATTTGACATGATGTTGCATAGATACACTTTAGATCAAAAACACAAAATTGCGACAACAAAACAGGAGGTAATCCAGACTATAACACAGTTCTCAGGAGAAGTCATAAGATGTACAGCAGCCGTAAGATTATTCCACCGGTAGGAAGAATATTTGACCTCTAATATACACAATAACATAAAGTAAATGCTATATGTATTCCGTCATGCTATTCTACGAACTACTATGATAAATTAGTGCCGAAAAAAGAAAAATTCAAAAGAAACAAACAAAAGAAAGGTGTACATGCAATAACAAATCGGGAGCCAGCACAGACTTGACCGAGGAACGCTAAAGTAATTCTTTTTAACTGAAGCACAGAAGCAAAATTATTTGCCAACAGTACTTTAAAGTATAACATCAAAACCAAGAGCATATGCTTCCGGGCCTCTTAAAGAAAAGAAAGTCCAACAACTCGCAAAGAAAGCTTTGTGAATCAGAAAAAATTGCAAAACTAGGAAAATAGGAAACTAATTGAAACGTATATTTAATTTAAGTATGAGAGAAACAGTATTACACACCTGAAGAAACAACGCAACAGCATTTACACAATGCTGGAAGCGTGATTGCATATCACATCTTTTATAAACTAGTGATCTGGAAAAAGTTCCGCAGCGAAATTGAAAAAGCAAAACGAAAAATGATTCCAATCAGCAAGTTGCCAAAAATTATTCGATAAAAGGAAAAAAAACGAAACTTATCGGAAAATGCAGTCAGTTTAGAAGCAAAGGCGAAAATTGAGCTTACCTTTCAACAAAGACAAGCATATGATATTAAAAAAAAAAAAATCTTCTTTCTCAGGGACCGATAGAGAAACAGTGAATTGAACCACCGCCATTAAAGGAAGAACAAACATTGCGATTTCGTCATGAAGTGATCGATCGAAAAGTTCATCGGACAATTCGAGGAGAAGATGAAGGAAGATGAAGTAAGAATTGAGGGAACAGAATTCGATTAGCGTTCGCAGCAGAAGAGAAAAAGGGGGAAATTTATAAGTATCAGTAGAAGAATAGGTTTCATGGAGACGAGAGAGGAAATGAATATAACAATATATGCGTGACGGATAAAAAGGACGGAGAAATTTTGGGATGAGAGACCCGAAGAAGAGTGGGGCAGGGATTGAGAAACTGGGGGTGCCCCACGGATGTGCTTGGGTTTTTTTCGATTCTCTGGGGACTGCTGCTGTTTCCCGGTGGCGCCCGACTGGTGATTATTTTATGGCGTTCTTATGCTTTTCTGGGGACTTGCTCTTGTTTTATTGTGACTATCAGGTGAGTTATTTCAAGCATATTTTACTTGCAATCCCTTTCGTTCATACTTCGATTTTTTTTCAACTTTTTGCATTATATAGGGGAGAATTAATTTACATATTCAATTGACAAACTTTTAATAATTAATTTAATTAAATTGTAATTCCTTTTCATTTATTTTTACTTGGCACTAAAGTTAAACTGAAGCTTCTTCAATATTTTAATAATTTTCTTTTGTTATATTAATATTAGAAAAATTGAGCTTATAATATTTTTATATACTTTGTGAATATTTTAATTTAAAAATTAAAATAATGAATTATCTAGCTTATTTAGCCTAAAAAATTAGTCAACTTGAATCCATAAGTGAAACGTGATAAAGTAAAAGTAAATGGAAAGAGTATTGTATCTAAGATTTATATTAATCTAGTTTGTTTAAGTTTTTGTTTTAGAACTTTCTTTTTATAAGCTCATACGATGAGGTAGGCTGTCAAAATAAGTTCAAATATAAATAACTCGTTCAAAATTTTATGACCAAGATAATTTGAATTAAGTCAAGTCTCAAACTATATAAAAATGATCTTCAATTAAACACGATTTGATCTCTAAATACAATCCATTTTAAAAAAATTTATTTACATTGACGCAATGTATGTTCCTATATTGAATATATGAATTAACATCTACTTTATATCTTCTAGAATTTACCTATTCATTCTTTTTATTTGTAAATAAAACATTTACTTTTCTGGGATCAAAATAACCGAAAAAATTAAATTATATTTATTTTCATATTATATAAGTTAAGTGATCTTAAATATATGTTGATTGGGCTGATTAATGTTTGGCAACTTTCGACTTAAAAATCAAGAATCTATTTTTTTATTTACTTGAGTGAAGTTCAAATTACGGTTACAAAGATAAATAATAATATGTTAAAATTCTTGAAATTAAGCTTGTCAAATTGGAAAAATCATTACCAAACTTAATTTATAATTGAAAAAAGAACAATTGTACCCCATAAAGAAAACCTATTTATAAGCAGTTATTCTCTTATTTTCATACCCCTTATTTTTAATTACTAATGTTAGCTTGATACATTAGTAATTTGAAATTCCTTGCCATCGAAATCAAAGGGTTTGTCTTTTTGGTTGAGCTCATCACATCAGGCTTGCCGAGAGCGGGATACCTCTCTTATGTGGTTTCTAAGCTATTGCATAGGAGGGGGGTTTTACCCTTTGCTCACCCAAAGGGTAGCGGCTGCAGATTTCCCTTGTTATAAAAATATGTGTTTGATACCGTTAGAGTATATATATAGTATGAAAATATCAAAGAGGAAAAGACAGTACTTTAGTGAAAACACTACTAAAGAAGAAGGACGCGTGCTTCAGTGAAAATACTACTCAGTACTCTCTAGTACCATTAGAACATATATACTTTGATAGCATCAAGGAGGAACAGATGATGCTTCAAAAAGGCTACTGTGGTGGTATCAAGGATGAAAAAGTAGTAAATTAATGAAAACACTACTCATCTACTCTTTAAGACCATTAGAGTATATTATACTTTGTTGGTATCAAAGAAACAGAGGCACTAGTCACGTGAATTAAACAAGAAGCAGTCGAATAGAATATTTGGATAGTAGATCTAATAAAAGTAAATATATTGGGTTTGGTCTAATTTGGGTAAATATTTTTCCTAGTGGATTTAACTTGTGTAGTTTTTCCTTTATAATTCAATTCATTTTATTCTCTCTAGTTTCAGTCCAACCTGCCCATTCGACATCCCTACCATGAGGTAACCTTTCTTTATCCCTTTTCATTTCTTTAATAAGTTAGCGCGTAGGAATGAGTTATAATCCAGCAATTAAAAATTGAGAATCTATATCTTTAGATCAAAGAAGGGTCTAGCTGTTGGAATAATGGGATCCATTGTTATTTGAACCCTTGTTGTTAGTAAAATTGGTGAATTAAGCGAAGGTACAAAGAGAGAGAGAACTGAAAGAGCAGTTGAAAGAATGAGATCGACTTTGGAATTGATGTTATCCCCGATACTTAGTCAATCTCTATTTCGCCATATAGAATGGCTCCTACTGAGTTGAAAGAACTGAAAGAGCAGTTGAAAGATCTCTTGGATAACGAATTTATTAGGTCGAGTGTCTCTCCGTGGGGCACTCCTGTCCTATTTGTGCGGAAAAAAAGATGGTTCCCTCGTAATGTGTATAGATTATCGCAGTTGAATAAGATGACCATTAAGAACAAATATCCTCCAAAGATCGACGACTTGTTTGACCAACTTCAGGGTGTCACTGTTTTCTCCAAAATAGACCTCAGGTTAGGCTATCACCAGTTGAAAGTGAGAGAGTGTGACATCCCGAAGATGGCATTTCGAACCTGATATGGTCATTTTGTGTTTCTAGTAATGTCCTTTGGATTGACCTTTGCTCCTGCCGTTTTTATGGATTTGATGAATAGAGTATTCAGACAATACCTTGATATATTCGTGATTATATTTATTCATGACATATTGGTGTATTCTAGAGATGAGAAAGAGCATGTCGATCACTTTCGAATTATTCTTCAGATTTTTAAGGATAGGGAGTTGTATGACAAATTTTCAAAATGTGAGTTCTGACTTAAATCTATATCATTTTTAGGCCATGTTATCTCAAGTGATGGTATTTGAGTGGATCTGCAGTAAATTGCCGCAGTTAAGAATTGGCCTAGATCCACCTCTCCAACTGACATAAGAAACTTTCTAGGTGTGGTTGGTTACTACCATAGATTTATTAAGGGATTCTCTTTTATATCCTCGCCATTGACTAAGCTAACTCAGAATAAAACTAAGTTTTAGTAGTTTGATGAGTGTGAGAAGATTTTTCGGGAGTTAAAAATTAGATTGACGACTGCCAGTATTGACTCTCCCTGAAGGGACTGATGACTTTGTGATTTATATGATGCTTCTAGAGTGGGATTGAGATGTGTTATATTGCAGAGGTAAGGTCATAGCTTATACTTTGAGATAACTTTAATAAAACCCATGAGAGCAACTATCCAACTCATGACTTAGAATTGGCTGTGGTGGTGTTTGCACTCAACATTTGACGCCACTACTTATATGGAGCAAATGTCGATGTATTCACAGACCATAAGAGACTGCAATATATCTTTACCCAGAAAGAGCTTAACTTGAGACAAAGGAAATGGCTTGAGCTACTCAAGAACTACAATATGAACATCCTCTACCACCCAGGTAAAGTTAATGTGGTTGTTGATGCTTTTAGTAGGTTATCTGTGAAGAGCGCTGCTCATGTGGAAGAAAAGAAGAAAAAGTAAGCTAAAGAGGTGCACAAACAGGTGCGATTGGAAGTTCAACTAGATGAATATGATGAAGGAGGAATATTTGTGCATAATGAGTCTGCATCATCTCTTGTAGTAGAGGTAAAGGAGAAGCAAGACTAAGATTCTATCTTACTCCAATTGAAGGAAGATGTGTATAAGTGGAAAGTGATGACTTTCGTCAAAAGAGGAGATGAGGTATTGAGATACCAAAGTAGATAGTGTGTTCCAGATGTTGATGGAATTCAAGAAAGGATCATGACAGAAGCTCATAACTCTACATATTCTATCTATCTAGGGTTTACCAAAATATACCATGACTTGAGAAAGGTTTATTGGTGGAGTGGGATGAAGAGAGACATTGCAGATGTTGTTTCTAAATGACATCCAACAAGTAAAAGTTGAGCATCAAAGGCCATGTGAAGCCTAGAATTTTGAAATTCCAAAATGAAAGTGGGAGATGATCAATATGAATTTCATCACATGCTTACCAAGGTCTCGTAGATAGCATGATTCGATCTGGGTGATTGTTGATAGAATGAGTAAGTCAGTCCACTTCTTGGCGGTAAAGACTACTAATACGGTGGAGGACTATGCTTGAATGTATATCGGAGAAATTGTTAGATTGCATGGAGTTCCTTTGTCTATCATATCAGATAGGGGAGCTCAATTCATTGCCCAATTCTGGAAGTCCTTTCAGAAAGACCTAGATTCAAAAGTGAACCTTCACACTGCTTTCCACCCTCAGACTAATGGTCAGGCAGAGCGGATGATACAGACCTTAGAGGATATGTTGAGGGCTTGCGTCATTTACTTCAAAGGTAATTGGGATGACCATTTGCCTCTAATTGAGTTTGCCTACAATAATAACTTTCATTCAAGCATCCAAATGGCCCCTTATGAAGCCATATATGGGAGGAGATGTAGATCACTAATTGGATGGTTCAAGGTAAGTTATTGAGAAGGTAAAGATCATTCAAAAGAGATTGAGAACGGCACAGAGTCGTCAAAAGTCCTACACTGATGTTAGGAGAAAGGACCTAGAGTTCAAAGTGAACGATTAGGTATACTTGAGAATATCATCCATGAAGGGTGTAATGAGATTCGAAAAGAAAAATTTGAGTCCTCGATACATTGGTCTCCACCAAATTGTGAAGAGAGTGAGAAACGTAGCTTATGAGTTGAAGCTACCACAAGAGCTAAATGGTCATCCATCCAGACTTTTACATTTCTGTGCTTAAAAAGTATTTGGAGATCTATCCTTGGTTGTGCATGTTGAAAGCATTGGAGTGAAGGATAGTTTGAGTTACGAAGAAATACAGTTCAGATTCTTGATCGTCAAGTTTGCAAGTTGGAAACTAAAGAGGTTGCGTCTGTAAAAATTTTGTGGAGAAGTCAATCCGTTGAAGAGGCCACATGGAAACTGAAGAGGATATGAAGGCTAGATACCCTCACCCATTCGTGCCTCCTAATGATGATAATGATTCATTTCTATTCTCTAAGTTAATTCTCCATTAGTGAGTTGAGTTCTTATCTTTGAGTTGATACCCCTCTTGAGTCTATGAGTATTTGAGTATACAAGTCTTTGATTGTGTTCGTGCCTTGTGCTAATTCCTAGGTTGGGTATATTCGAGGACGAATGATCCTAAGGGGGAATAATGTTACACCCTATAAAATTATTGAAATAGTCGTAGACGAGAGGTTTCTCACATAACGCATAATCCCTAGCCTTTTTGGCAAATCCGACGCGAGAATCGTGATCAACATAAAAAATTGTGTGAAAAAATGTTCTTGGTTATTTTAGACCAACCGGATCAAAAATGACTTTTCAGAGCAAAATTACGAAACCAGAATAGTACGCGATGTGGACATGTTTTGTCATAGTTCATTTTTTTAGTTTTATTCATAAAATGCACTGGACAAGTGCAATTTACATAAAATACACATAATACGCATTCAATGAATGCGGTTTATGTGTTATTTTATAAAAAAAAAATAGTTTCTGAACGCGTTAAGTTTTTTGTCAAAAAATGAACTGAAATGGAACAAGTCCGCGTCATGGACTTGCTCCATCACGGTACTTGACGATCAGTTTTAAAAGCAAGGACATTCTAGTCCTTTTTCCAATCATCCTAGACTAAAACCCTATCGTTTTGGGGCCGATTTCGCCCCTACATCAATTACTAAGCGCGAATTTTCAATCATTTACACTAATTCATCTTGCGAATTGGCGCTAAGAAGAAAAGAAAATACTAGAGTTTCAAGATATCTTGTGAGTTCTTTCAAGTTATTCCAAAATTCAAATCTTCCAGGAATGTAAGACTAACTAGAACATGGATTATGTTTTCCATAACCCGGATTTATTGAGTTGTGAACAAATTGAGTTTTCCATGAATGTTTCTTGAAATCTTTTCTTAGATCCTAATGTATTCCTATATAATCTTAAATGAATGATAGTTTTACAAATTTAACACTTGAAATAGATAATTTTCTTTTTCTACATGAACTTTAGAATGAATTCTTGTTATTTTACATATTACACTTGAATGGGTATATATGAGCATAATTTGAGCATGAAGAGTCTACAAGATTCACAAATGTTTTAACTCTATTTTTGTACCTGAATATTATGAGTTAGAATGATGGATGATAGATAGTCTTTATGAGTCATGAATTAATCCTAAAAGAATGTTCCTAACCAAAGAGTTGATAGTTGATGCAATGAATTGAGTTGACAAATGTCCAATGAGACTAATTGAATGAGTTAACCGTAGGAGTGATGTCTTATGAGCATGTTGAGTCTTGGGAGGAGTATTGAGCACCGAATTGAGTAAGAGTAAGTCCAACTCGAACAATAACTATGTAGCCAACGTAGGAGAGAATTGAATCATAAAATCGAATATTTCCCTATTGTTTAAAAAAAAACGACTTGATGTTATTGATTGCGGATCCACTAATGGGATGTCTTTTACCCTGGCAAGGTATTGAATGGATGTGGCAACAACATCACTTCATTAACTCTTTATTTGCCTATTATTCTACCTCAGTATGCCTTCTAATTCATGTAACATCTAAAAACGTGATTCCTCTATTTATTTGCCTATATTATTATTTACTTTATTCCTATTTAAGATAAGAAAAAAAATTCACCTATAAATAGTGATATTTCTTCCTTTGTAAATTGTATGAATGAAAGATGAAAAGTATAGATATATATTATAGTGTTAATGTAGTTAAAGAGAGAGTTGAGATAAATAGATTATTCTAAGTCTTCAACTATCTCCCAGTATAAATAATAATAATAATAATAATTATTATATGTTGAAGGAATGTGTCTTTTTTTTTTTTTTAGAGTTTGGAACTATTCAACTAATTAGGAGTTGTTAAAATCATTCAATGTTGTAAGGCTATAGTATTTTCACGGGATAAGTTAAAAGATATATTAATGGATCGATGTAGTTTATTTTATTTGAGTACTATACTACACCAACACATAACTTATGCATTATCCAGTTGTTCATAAGAATTTATGGAGTTCCCAGAGATTCGAACAAGCAAAAAATAACTGCAGTAACAAATTAAACGCTACTTAAAAAGTTTAATACAAGATGCTTCTAGTGTTCATCAGTATAACGCACCTGAGAAAATTAAGCTTAGCTTTTCCGAATGTTGGGTCGTGATTACAGCCCATGTCCTCCAAAAACTTTTGATCTGAAAAATTCAATATAAAAACAAAAAAAGCAATTAAAATATGATTACGGTTAACAAGTTGTACTAAATGGAAGAAAATTAAATATGACGCAAAAGTATCGAGAACCAAAATCCGTACAGAAGAAAAGGTGAAAATTGCCTTTAGCTGTCATCGAGGAAAACTGAGAATTAGGATGAAAAGGAAAAAGCAGCATAAGGAAATCGCTGTAAGAATCAACGCCATTAAAAACGCGAGAACAAACACTGAGATTTCAGAGAAGAAAAACCTTTAGCATCGGAAAAAACTAATCGGACGATTTCGATTCGAGGAGGATCGGAAAAATGAAGGAACTATTGAAGAATAGTGAATGATTATTGTGGCATTTGATGCAAAAATGGAAATGAGAGAATTGAATACGCACCTGAAACACAAGTTCCATTGTAGAAATGGAGAGTGATAGAGAGAGAAGTGGAATGGTGCAGAGAGAGAAAGGCATGAAAAATATCTAATTGGTGAATTGAGGAGTTTATATAGTGGGGTTTTGAAATTGGGGTGCCCCACCCCAAAAGATTGGGATGTATATGGGTTCTCTTGGGCCTGCTGCTGTTTCAATGTGGCCAACTGGTCACTATATTATTAGAAACCGGGTTACTTTTGCTTCTCGGAGACAGTTGGCTGTCTCACCGTGGCCAACTAGTAGTATTTATTTTTCTTATTTTATCATGTACTTTTTCAAAAAAAAAAAAAAATACACCAATGATAGTTGTTAACTATTGACTTGATACAGCGATTAAAAATAAATGATAGAATAATTTTATCAAATTACCCTTTGAAGATAGTAAATATTATGTCTTGAAAATACAATAAGAAAGTGACTATAACTAATGACAAAGATAAATTAAGAACTACGTGTATTACTATCTTTTGATTTCATAAAGTGGATAAATATTGTTAGATATCCATGAAGTAGGAGAAGGAGTTGAGGGTGGGAGAAAAGTATTTTCTTCATTTAATTTTGTTTCCATGACAGCTTTGAGGATGGTAATAAAATCACTTTCAATTTGAATAGGTGTGTAATAGATCGTTCCAATAGTTTAAGCGTGTAATCTACTTATCAGTACAACTCGAGGTGTGACTTTATGCTTTTTCCCGCTAAATATTAGGTTGAAATGAAGGTGTAATACATAAATGTGCTTTTTAATTTGATGGTTGACATTTATATTCTCAAACTTTGAATATACGCAAAAAGACACTTAAACTTATGTAAATTTGAACAAGTAGATACACATATCACACGTGATGTTCTATGTGTAAGCACAAGTGCTGTCAATTTGTGTTATCCCACACACTCCCTTTGTCCATCTTTACTTGTCCACTATAACATTTTGGGATGTCCAATAAAACTTGTCCATTTAAGAAATCAAGAGATCATTTTATTCCTAATTTACCTTTATCATTAATTATAGTCATTCCCTATTACATTTTTCAAAACATCATATTTATTATATTTAAACAGTGATTTGGTAAAATTACTCATATCATTTACGATATGTTAATCCTTGTGCCAAATCAATAGGGGACAAGTAAAGAAGGACAAAGAGAGTAGAATTAGGTGTTTATTTGTTTAATGTTATACAAATTTAAGAGCCAACTTATGTACGTATTTGAGGACATAAATATCAACTTAAATCAAGTTAAAATGCGTAAATACATGTGTATTATCTATACTATATTAAAAATATGAAAATTTTTAGAAATTTTACCATGAATTCTAATTAATGATAAGATCTCTATATATGGGACCTTTATAAATAAATAATTTATTAAATTTAATAAATATATTTATCCTTTTATAAGTTTATGACAAATTTAATTTCTCTCATTAATATTATTATCTAATATTATTATCAAGCGCGCATGTTGCAACACTAGTGTCATCAAATATGAATGTGATTACAAAACATTTGCCGCACTGCCTCGGGAACGAGCCAAAGCCGTTTAACGGAGCCGCGCCACACTGATAACTTATAAATATCTTCTAGAAGTCAAATTCTTAATCAACTCCACGTGTAAATACAATAAAGAACCACGCACTCTCCTCATTATTCTACAATACCAAGCAGAAACATTGTATTTGAAACAAAAACACAAAAAAAAAAAATTATCAAATAAAAAGTAACAATAAAGGGTCACCAGCTAGTAGTAGTAGTAATAATTAATTATGTAAAAGTAGAGGTTCCCTGCCTACCTGTCACATAAGACGTGTCGAATTCATGTCCTTCCAATTCAATTTAAAAAATGTACAAATTAGAAGATATTTGTTTCTCTTTCATCTCAATCTAGCGACAACAGAAAGTGAAATTTGAATCGCATTTGGTCTAAAGATTTGTTTTATTGGTGTGTGGAAAATTAGAATCTGTACGATTGGTACATAATTAATTATTTTTTATAGGTGTATAAGATCTATGGTCACTTTTATTGTCTAGGTTATTAGAACAAAAAAGTCACTAACACTACCTATCACAATTAGGCAGGTGAAAAAAGTAAACCAATGAGAAAAGGATCACATGGATATTTTTTTGACTGATGAAGAATTTCATATTGACTAGTTATAAGTACGTAGTACGTACATATATTGTTAAAGAAATGGAGTCGTGGAGATTAATTAAGCCGAAATCGAGGCCAAAAGTGGGGAAATTGGTTAATTTTTGCCAATGGATATAGTTGAAACGTGTTGGTTTAAAGGAGGATTTGATTATGCTACTTGTTGAGAAAATAATGCATTGTAAAAAGTATGTGAAAAATTGGGAACCTTACGTGTTGGGATAGATATTTTTGCATGGGATCGAATAGAGTAGGGTTGTGATGGGCGGATCTAAAATTTTAGTTGAAGTATTTTTAACATCTTTTGCTTAAAATTTGTATATACATTAAAAACAATTTATTAAATGTATATAAATAGAATATTTAATTATGAAGTTAAGTATATAGTATCATATTATAAATTTGAGGTTATCATAAAAATTTATAAATTTTAGATTTAAAATTTATTTCTTCCTCTTTCCCTTCCCTTCCCTTGCAATATCTAGTTTATTCTGCTTATGGGTTGTTGAGTCGATGGTTCCCAGGAAATAACCTCTCTACTTTTATACGAGGTAGTGGGAAGGTCGGCGTATATTTCTACTCTCTCCAGACCCCACTTGTGGATTCAACTGGATATGTTGTTTGTGGTTGTTGTTGTTATAGATTTTAAATATGTTTCTGCTATGAGTAGATTTGAAATGGAGAAAACAACAAAAGTAACAACAAATTCAATATAATTTCACTGATAAAATTTATATCAAATAAAGTGTATACTTCAAATCTTGATAGATATTATTTTGATAGACTCTCGACAATCAAAATACTAAAAAAGGAATCCATTATTGAAACCGAACAAAACAAGTTAACAAATTGCATGACTAATATTTTAAATTCATTATCTCCTCCCGGCTAATTCTCCCAGTTCTCACCTCCTCACTATCCCACCTCCAATCGCCCTCCGCATAATGTTTTGCTATATTCATAAATTATTTTAAAGATAATATTTAGCTACTTATTCATTAATTAAAGAAACATCAAAAGTTATTCACTTATCTCTCCGTGTGGGAAAAAAAAATCTTCCTACCAAACATGAACTTTCGTGTTTATGTTTTTATTTCTTTTCCTCATCTTATTTCACTAAAATTAAATTTCTTTGGGTGAAAATGGAACCTAAATATTGCATGGCATTTGACAAATTGTAGTCTTTTTCAAAAATATGTAAAAGGATGCAGCAATTGACAAAAACTTACAAAATAGATCTGGCATTCGATTCGAAAATCAAGGCACGATTAAAAATAACTCATCTCAACTCAATATTATGAAGTCGGAGGAAAATATTATTTTAGCAGTATTGAAAGTTCAAACTTGCCTATTAGATGATCACATATTTCTGATTTTATTGTTTCCCCCTCTGTTCCCTTTCTTTCTCTTTGCAATATGTAGTTATTCTACTTATGAGTTGTTGAGTCGAGGGTTCACAAGAAACAACCTTTCTACTTTTATTATGAAATAGTGAGAAGGTCTACGCTACTCTCCCTAGATCCTATTTATGGAATTCAACTGAGTATGTTGTTGTCGTATTGTTTTGAAAACAAAAAGTTGGTAGAATTAACTCATGCATAATTTTTGAATTATCTTAATAAAAGATAAATAAGCTTTTAACTGAACCTAAAATTACCAACCCCCACTAACAGCTGTTTCTTTGTCTGCGACCGAGCAGCAACATAATTCATAAGGTTATATGTTGTAAGCCAAAATTTTAATTAATAATTCCACGTGTAACTATAAAAAAGGACCACGCATTCTCCTCTATATTCTCCAAGATTACAGCCAAATATAGTTTAGGTGACCATGGGAGCTTCAAAAAGTCACAATTTCGACACGTTTCACTATTCTCCTAAAAAAAATATGATGTGCTTTAATTATCATTCCCTTTTTATTATCTGTCCATATAGCCAATGCCCACGTGAAATTCGACTATTTTGTGTGTAAGGCTCATTTACAGAAAGCGCTTCTTTACAAGTATTTTTTTCATATTTAGGGTTCAAACTCAAAAACTCTGATTAAGGAAGGAATAACTTTATTCATTGAATCATATCCTTTGCCGATATTCCTTTTTATTACTAATCATGTAGAATATGTTAATTTCTTTTCCTTAATTATCTGTTCATATAGCCGATGCTTACGTGAAACTCGACTACTCACTGTGTAGGGCTCATTCGGAGCAAATGCTCCCTTTCAAGGATTTTTTTCATATCTCGAATTCAAATTCAAAAATTCTGATTGAAGAAAGAGCAACTCCATTCACTGAACCATATCCTTTAATGATATCCCTGTAGAATATGTTAATTTCTTTTCCTTGCAACTCCCTTCAATATATTAAAAACAAGAGTTAATCTAAATAATCACAATACTATAATGTATATGTACTTTTCTTAAATTTTCTATACTAATTAATTTATATTTACTTAAGACGATATTAAATGATGTACTCAATAATATTAGTTTTTAAAAATAATAATTATTTTAAATCATCTATTTTTAATGTTTACTACCTAGCTAAGAAAATAATTATTAATATAAGTATTTATCACATTATTTTTATTACTTGATGTTAAGTTTTAGATTTTAAAAAATATTTAAAGAATATTAGTATTAAGAATTAAAAATATAAAGTAATAATTGTCTTGATATATCAAAAATTAATAAGTAAAAATAATGTAAAAGATGAGGCTCCCTGCCTCCTGTCACGTGCAACGTGTCAAGTCTATTGCCTTCCAAATCAACTTAAAAAAAATAAAAAATTATGAAGATATTTTTTTCTCTCTCGTGTAAAGCGAGACAATGGAAAGTGAAATCGAATCCCATTTGGTGTAAACATCTGTTTATTGGTACGACGAAAATTAGATTCTGTACAATATATTATATAATTTTTTTAATTTTATATAACATCTTTAGGTCACTTTATTTTCTGGGGAAACCAATAATAAAAAGTTGTAGGGCAGTGAGGGGATATGTCAGGGTTATTACAACAGTAAATAAATAAATTTTAAAAATTATTGTACCTAATCTCTGTTACGCAGGTGAAAATAAAAAACCACCAATGGGAAAAAGGTCACATGGATTTTGATTGATACTTGCGAAAAATTGGGCCATTTTCCATTTCATAGTAATTGTTTATATAAGGAAAAATAATTAATTTGAATATTTATTAATTGAATAAAATTAAGAAAGGATTAATTAAGTTATCTTATTTTATCCTTCGGTTATTCCTCTATTTTAAAATAGTTGTTACATTTTAATTTTGAGAAGTTAATTTATAAAAGTAAATTAGATTAAATTAATTGATATTTTAAAATTAAATTTTAGTTATTCAAAAATTACACAAGCAGTATTATAAATTATAATCTTTCTCATATTAATAGGATAAAAAGTATATCTTAAAATATCAATCAAAATTCATGTCATTTACTCCAAAAAAAAATTATGACAAGTATTTTGGAAGGAAGTAATTCTTTTTGAAAGTGTAAACAGGTTTATAAAGATATTAAGGAGTAAATTAATAAACTATTTTTCTTGTCTATTATTTTTTAAAAAATGTATAATTTTTTTTTTACCTAAATATACATCTTGTTTAATCATGATCTCTAACATGTTCTATCATTTAAAATTTCCTTCTCGGATACATCATTCTCCGGTTGCTAATATATTCCTTTCTCTCCTTGGATACATCCATTCTCTCTTTGATACATCCCTCCGTATCGAATATATCCCTCTCCTATGTATTCAACTATCTTATCTTTTCTGATACACCTCTTTCTGTGATGTCTAGATATCTAGTGATACATTCAAAAATTTAGTACTGTATGCCGAATTTCATCATTTTTTTTTAAAAAAATTGTAAAATTAATGTAATTAACTTTTACACCATGAAATTTATATAACTTAAGAGTGGACAACTTAATATAGAATGAAATATGTACTTTTTCTACGTGTGAGGTATCCATAAATGGACTCGTGGATATTAAGCCCGAAATCGAGGCCCAAGGTGGAGAATTTTCATTTTTAAACCTTCTACTTTCTTCTTCTTCTTCTTCTTTTTTGTTAGAAAAAAAAGGAAATTGAAACGTGTTGGTTAAAGGGAGGATTTAACAACATGACGTGTTAATTAAGAAATAGGGTTTCTCAAAGTAGACATGGGAACATTACGTGTTAAGGTTTGCAAAGATATGAGAAAGTTTGGTATGGGATTACAGATTGGAATAGAGTATGGACAATAAATTTTTTTTTTCTATATGTTTTTATTTATCACTTTATATTTTATTTAAATTTCCTTACCTTATTTCACATTAATCAAGTTCATTTGGACTACAATGGCCCATAAATATTTATAAGAGTTTTTTAAAAAGATTAAATACTTGAAATATAATAAAGATAAAAAATAGCGGTAGCTTGTTAAAATTATGGTTCGTAGCTATATATTATAGAAGAGAGGCGAGCGAGAGAGGACAGAGAGTGGAGAGGGGCGAACTGTATATGTATATCTATTAAATTTTATGTGTATATCTATAAAAAAAAATTATATATGCGTAACTGATATACATATATATTTGTATATATGACAAGTGAGATTGGGAGAGACAGGAGAGAGGAGAGAGGCGAGCGAGAGAGCGCAAAGAGTGGAGAGAGGAGAATTATATATGTATATCTGCGAATTGAATACGTATATTTGTCAAATAATTATATATATACAACTGGTATACATACATAATCGTATATATGACAAAAGATTGCATAGAGAGATGAGAGAGGCGAGAGAGAGGAAGAAAGGAGAGAAACATAGCAACACAATCCTATGTTTGACTATTTACGTAGTTTATCTAATATTTATTTGTACACCAAATATTTACAATTACACCAAACCAAGAATAGAAGGCATATAACTTAATCAAAATTAATTATGTTGTGATAATTAGCCCTTAGATTGATGCTTCAACTCTGTAGTAAGGGCTTTTGAACAAATAAGACAAGATATATGTATGTAGCATTTTGCCTCAATAAAAAATGAAAAAGTTTAGAATGCCTATAATTATCAAATGCATTCAATTCTAACATTTAGGTTTATTCTTTTTAAATGATGGCGTGATGGATGAATGTACAACATAGTTTAGAATGACAACAATTGAAGATGAGAATGTTAGAATGATACTACAGGATAGGAAGATAATAAATACTGGAATATATTAAAGTGAAAGACAATTGTCAAACAATTTTATATGAAAATATGTTAGGATATGAAGTAAGTTTAGAAACTAGTGACCACGAAAGGATATTTACCCTCCTTTTCTTCACGATCCATATTATCACTCACCCAAATTTTGGGCAGGGGGCAAAAAGAGAAATGGGGAAGAGGATTATAAGGGACTTTCACCAACCGGGTGAAAGTTCGAATAATCAATCAATCAAGCTACTAAGATTTTTCACTCATTTATTTTGAAGAAAGAGAAATAAATTGCATAAATTCTTAATAGACACTTTAAAATCTTGGACTGATTTCGATAATGAAAATTTTGGTTTTGGCAAGTATAATCCTAAAATTGATGAGAAGAGTCATGTATTTCCTCTTGAATTTACATTTTCAAACGATTTTTGTAAAGAAAAAAAATGTCGTGAAAACACTAAAACAAAGGAAAGAAGATATATCGTGGTATAAAAATGTCAGAATACGAGTTAGGTATATGTGTACACTCGACTTGTAAATAAAAAAAAATACGGCATCAAGAATGCATCGAGACAAGATATTTACGACAAAAAGTACTAACAAACCTATGTATTATTGTAAATATTGGCACCACCATATGTGACGTGCTTGAATATTTTGGGCCACACGCACGCTACATTATATATTTAACGACTTTATAGTCGTGATAAAATATCCGGATAATCTTTAATAATTTATCAGGATGGGAATAGTGTTAGAAATTATCACGCAACGAAAGCTTTCTCAAGGTCATATCACACACAAAGTATGATGAAAATGAATTCAAAAAATACCTCTTGAAACGTCTGCAGACCGCCCCCCCCCCCCCCCCCCCCCCCCCCACACACACACTTATAAGAGCCTTTTCGCAATCCAAAAGGAAGAAAAAAAATCTACTTTTCTCGAAATAAACAAGAACTCACGTGACTTTTCCTTTTTTCCTTAGAAATAGGATTTTGAATCTAGTTAGATATGGCACATCGTACTGAGATTTTCTATTAATTATGGAAATAGTTTTAAATAATTTGAATTATTCTTACCATAATAAATTACCAATTATTCAACTAAAAAAATTGTAATTGTACTCCTCCATTTATATTTCAAAAATTTTCATTAAACACTTATGTAATTCCATATTAAGATTACAGATACTAATCAATGAATTAAATTACTGACGTATTTAATTCAATGATTAATTTTCTTTAGAGCAATGCTTAACTTATTTTATGCGCCAGATTCATAAATCTGTTTGCACATAAAAACTTATAAGCTTCTCATAAAAAAGTGTATCATCAACCTCTATATTGAAACATGAATTCCATCAACTAACTAATTTTCACCAATATATATTATTATAAAAATAGATTTCCTTTTTGTCTTTTTATAATTTATTATTTTAATTTTTTTTCATCCTTTAATTTTTCATTTTCCACGTCAGCGCAAATGAATTACACACACTTCACATTTTTTGTCAAATCAGCATTTTGAATAGGTAAATGTTTTGAATAGTTTGTGTTCAATAGGAACTAGTCTTAATTGAGGTGTCTAAGTGAAAAGACGGACAAGTTTAGATGTTTATCGATGAGTTAAGCCTAAATATTATTACATTATATCGTTAAATTCATTATTACAAAACAACAAAATTCTCATTTTATATATTAATCAGCTTGATGTGATTGCTTTGTTAACTTATTTTTTTCTTTTAATTATTTTTGCTTATTATTTATAACCTTATTTTATTCTTTATTCTATCATTTTCTGATAATTTTATGGCAGATTTTATTTTTCTTATATGTTTGTCCTTTGAATTTAATGTGCGGCATTGCATAACAACTAACAACTAAAAATAATATAATCTATTCAAATGTTTGTATTCATCAAAATTATACAATACATGATGACACGTTATGTAATACTCGTCCAAGCAAAATATTATTTCCTTTGTCCCATTTTTATGCGAAATTTTTTTATATTCAAACTTCTATACTTTAACCGTAAATTTCAACATAGAAGCTTTTAAGTTTTTTGAATTTCTTTTTACTATATATTTAAAATTTTGTAAAAAGTCAACAACTAAAAAATTCACATTAAATTCTTTTTGTCCCAATTTGACTTGTTATAGGATTCTTCATGCATGTACTGCTACACTACAAATAGACGCCCTCGGCCTCCGTCTCCGCCAATTCTCCTGCTTGTAGATTCAGCAAATTGACGTGCAGCTACAAATTAAAACCCTAGAAATTAATCATCTTTTTGTTTACGGCCTTCTTCCATGGCTGTAAACATGCAACAAAAGGATCCAGAGAATGTAGTTCCTCAAGAAGAAGAAGAAGAGGAATCCCCGATCGAACAAGTTCGTTTAACCGTATCGAACGACGATGATCCCTCTCTTCCAGTATGGACATTCCGAATGTGGTTCTTAGGGCTTTTGTCCTGTGCACTGCTCTCGTTTCTCAACACTTTTTTCAGTTACAGAACAGAGCCATTGGTGATATCAATGATTACTGTCCAGGTAGCGACGTTGCCGATTGGTCGTTTAATGGCTAGGGTGTTACCGAAGAGGAAGTTTACGATTAAATCGTGGGAATTCTCGTTGAATCCGGGGCCGTTTAATATGAAAGAGCATGTATTGATTTCAATTTTTGCGAATGCTGGTTCTGCTTTTGGGAATGGACCTGCTTATGCTGTTGGAATTGTGGATATTATCAAAGCTTTTTATTTCAGGAACATTACCTTCTTAGCTGGTTGGATTCTTGTGGTTGCTACTCAGGTTTGAACCTATTCTAGTTAAAATATTTTTCCGCATTGTCATATAAATCCAGTAACTTTGCAACATATACCAAGTTTGAATTCGAGTGGTCATTAGTAAAATTATTCGTATCAGGATTTTGATTAGGTTAACTTCATGAGAATGTCACAAAATTAGATATATCGATAATAAACGTGGATCTTCATGTCAATTATATCAATGGATCATGGAAGTATCTATTTAATTTGCTAAGCCTGAATGAGTCACATCATCAAGATATTGTGAGCCCCATGTATTGCATATTGGTGTAGTTTAGTCAGATCTCTTAGTTTCTATTGGTAAATCTTTGAAAATGTCGAGACTTTTCAACTCTTCATGTAATTGAAAGCGATGGGAGTATATATATATATATATATATATATATATATATATATATATATATATATATATATATATATATATATATATATATATATTTTATTTTCCTATTCTTCGTATTCTTGATTATTAGTTCCTTAGTATTTTTCATCTAGGTGAACAATTTAAAAGAACTTCAAAATTTGCATACAGATGTAATTGTCTTTCCAAATATTTCCCCCTCAAGTTTGCAGGCATGCTAATATAATGTTTGTGTATCAGGTTCTGGGATATGGCTGGGCAGGGATTATGAGGAAGTATGTGGTAGACCCTGCTGAAATGTGGTGGCCAAGTAGTCTGGTTCAAGTTTCCCTTTTCAGGTAATTTCAAAAACAAAATTCAAACTTTTCCCCTAAAATAGCATATAGCCTATTATCATGAGTTGCTCGTGGTCAGGTGCTTTTTGAATTTTCTGATGCATAATTGTTACTGTATCTAATACATGCATTCATAAATTTGGCAGGGCTCTCCATGAGAAAGAAGAAGGAGAAGGCAAAACCTCAAAAGGGAAATTTTTCTTAGTTGTACTAGCTTGCAGCTTCATATGGTACATGGTCCCTGGTTTTCTCTTCCCAACATTGTCAAACTTATCTTTGCTCTGTTTGGCCTATCCCAAATCAGTTTTAGCGCAGCAACTTGGTTCAGGCATGAAGGGTCTTGGAATTTTATCCTTCACTTTTGATTGGTCAGTCATAGCATCATACCTTGGTAGCCCTCTAGTTTACCCCTTTTTCGTCATTGTCAATGTCATTGTGGGCTACATTGGAGTTGTCTATATACTAATTCCAGTTTCTTATTGGGGGCTGAACCTCTATAATGCCAAGAATTTCCCTCTGTTCTCCTCGGAGCTATTTGATGCTCGAGGGCAGATATATAATGTTACAGCCATTGTTAACGATAAGTTTGAGATAGACAAGGGATCATACGCACAGCATGGCCGCATACATCTCAGCACGTTCTTTGCAGTTACTTATGGCCTGAATTTCGCAGCTGTTATGGCTACTCTCTCTCAAGTTGCTCTGTTTAATGGAAAGTAAGTGATTGTTAACTATCTTGCATCCCCACCCCGACCCACCTTTACTCCATTTTTTAATCACTTATTCCCCCTGATGGATCTAGAGTAGATGCCTTGACAGAAAGCTCTGCATCTAGCTTGGACTTTATGTGTATAAAATGCATGTGTGTAAGAAAAAATTGGAACATAAATAAAGAATCTGCAAGACTAAACAATGGAACGAGTGCAGGAGTTTATACAGCTAAACCTAGGAACTACATGTATGCTTAGGGAAACCAAATGGCTAGCACTCTTGTTGATATTGTAGGAACACTTTAACTATTTTCAGATAATTTTCTATGCTGGTTAAGGCTTTGATAATGAGTTAACTAACTAGAATAGAACTTATACATGAACTGAGAAAAAGAAACTCTCTCTTAGAGAGAGAGAGATTGACAGAACCCGCCCCCACCCCCTCTTTACTAGGCCAAATATTATTTGACTTAGACATGGTTCCTATTGGTTTGACTCATGAATTAAACTAGAGCTGCTAAGAGAATTATACTGATAAGTTCACTGAACAGGGAAATAATTCAGCGATTCCGAGCCTCATACAAAGGAAAGCCTGATATTCACACAAGACTGATGATGAAATATAAGGACATCCCTAACTGGTGGTTTTACCTCACGCTAGCACTTTCATTGGCTTTGTCACTTGTCCTATGTATCTTCATGAAAGATCAAGTTCAGCTTTCATGGTGGGGACTTCTCCTTGCAGCCGGTGTTGCTTTGATATATACCTTACCAATAAGCGTCATAACAGCCACCACAAACATGGTTAGTTTTGCAAGTTGAACATATGTTTATTACCTTTTGTGGATGCATTCATTCTCCTCTATTAAACAAATTTTTGCTTCTGATGACAGTCACCAGGATTAAACGTGATCACAGAATATATTATTGGTCTGATAATCCCAGGGAAACCAATAGCCAATGTCTGCTTCAAGACTTTTGCCTATATGAGTATGAGCCAGGCTGTTTCTTTTCTCCAAGATTTTAAGCTTGGTCATTACATGAAGGTTCCACCAAGATCAATGTTCATCGTTCAGGTATGATTTCTAGTTTTCTTCCTCTTCACTTGTTTCCATTTGTAGTATAAATCACTTGCCCTAGTCAATGGTTAGTAACATAAGGAGTCAAATCCATTGATCATAGGAAGGAAAAAAATACTATAGCAATTGTACTGTCTCGTGATACTACAAGAGACTGACTGAAACTTCTATTTCCTAAAACAGTTAGTTGGAACCATACTTGGTGGTACAATCAATATGGGCGTCGCATGGTGGCTACTTAATGGCATTGACCACATATGCCAACCTAACTTGCTTCCTCCCAACAGTCCATGGACCTGTCAGAGCGATAGAGTCTTTTTTGATGCATCAGTTATCTGGGGATTAGTAGGACCAAAAAGAATATTTCTAGGCCTTGGAGAATATAGTGCCCTCAATTGGTGTTTTCTTGGAGGTCTTGTGGCACCATTTTTGGTGTGGTTGCTACACAAATCGTTTCCACGCCAAACTTGGATTAAGTTGATCAATGTTCCAGTACTTCTTGCAGCAACAGCCAGTATGCCTCCAGCAACATCATTGAATTTCAACAGCTGGATTATCATTGGAACAGTGTTCAATTTCTTCATTTTCAGATACAGAAAGAAATGGTGGCAAAGGTACAATTACGTCCTATCGGCAGCACTAGATGCTGGAGTCGCTGTAATGGGAGTGGTTCTGTTTTTCTGCATTACTCTTTGGAATGTTAACTTCTCTTGGTGGGGAACTGGTGGAGAGTATTGTGATTTGGCTTCTTGTCCCACAGGCAAAGGCATTTCTGTTGATGGATGTCCTTTGACCTGATTCTATTAGGTTTTTACTTTTATTAGTATAGTTAGGCTTCATACCGATATGTACTTTTTTGTGTGTCTAGAATTAGTTGGCAGTATTTTGTAAATAGATTTCGAAAAGTAATACTAGCAGCTTTTCACTAGCACCAAAAATAATTCTGTGCAATTCAAATACTTTATTTTCTTTTATTATTGAACTGATTTAATCAAAGTACTGATAAAATCAACTAAATAATTCAAATCAATAGGCTTTTAAAAAGTTTTTTTTTTTTTCAAAACATAATTCCATCTGTTACACCCTTTATGTTGGCTTTCACTAATCATAGGGTATTTGAATATAAGCTGCATCATACACAAATGGTATGTCTGCATACATCCCAGCAAGTGCGCATCTTATGGACTCTAAAACTGTGAACAGATAGGCAAATGAACTGATGACCAAGACAAACCTTTTGTAATGTTTTCACTAACAGAAGCCTCAGGGGTTTTCAAAATGTATAAACTACAGTCATTTGTAACTTTGAGTAAAATACTAGTACCGTTCCGATTAATGTACCATTGCTACTTATTGTCCATATAAAAGAGAGTGGTTTTACATTCAAAGTTGTCCCTAAAAAAAGAGGAGAAATTGTCCTAGGCCTAGAAGCCAGAAGCAAGAAGTGGTGCATGCCCTTCACCAATGTTAAGGGAAGAATCATTCCAAGAAAGGCAGGATGTAACAATAATGTCCTAATTATTGATCCATATCACTTACAGTCTAATAGGGGATAACTAATGTTTGCTTTGAGCTGTGATGGGAATAATACTGGCACTGAGGCAGTATTGTTTCTACAACATTGATGGAAGAATTGAAATGACAGAAGAAAAACTTCAAAAACAAAATAACGCCAGAGACACTCAGTTTATTTGTTAAATGTTGAAAAAGGGAAATTGAAAATAGCTGCATGGTTTGGACTTTGGACTAGAGATGAAAAGACATTACATTAGGGTGCACAAAATCAACAAGAAGCAATGTCAACAACCAGATCCAACTGAATCGAAATAGCCATTTTAATCAACTGCAAGAAAACAAAATGTGAACTTTTCTAATTCAAATCAAGAAGAAACTTAAATCTGATCCAATAAATATGCAAATGATAGATCAACTAAACATTACTTTACGAGTATCAATTTTTTCATGATTGTACACTCATTACTTTCTGAGAGCCGACAAATAGTAGCTCTTTTTAAGAAGGAAGCCAACAAATAGCTATAAAGGCGACATAAAATCACCCTAAATTCAACAATAAGCTGGCATAGTGGCATTGATAATGCACCATTTTATGCTTCAAAAAAGCCTTATTTCTGCCAAAAAAATCAACACTTAACCAAAAATAGAAGGAAATGAAGGACTAGGTACCTAATTGAGGAGCATACTGCATGTAACAAAGAGTGCAGAGTGTGAGCGAGAAGAGGAGAGTTCTTATCTGCTGGGCGAGGCCTCCCAGGTGTAAAAGGTTCAACAAGAGGAAGATGGAGTTGTCATGGGCTATCCTTATGCTGTATGGGCTTATGGGCTCGTATTTCCTACTTAATTACACAAATATTCCTATGGGGAGTTTTCAAAAATACCAAGTTTTTGGATAAAAATTACATGCCCCTACCGAATCATTGAAAAATACCATATAAAATACCAACTTTATTTACAAATTTAGGAGAGAGAGTGTTTTGAGTGTGATTATTGTGGTGTGTGGTATGATATAATAGTGTTGGAAAATGAAAAAGAGTGTTTTTTTTTTGGTATTTTGATAAATAAATTTTAAAGTGTAATTTTGGGGGTGAAAGTTGTTATTTGTGTAAAAATTTCTATTCCTATTATATCTATCTATATCTACGTCTATTTATATACACTATATTAAAAGCGTTAAGGCCATTCGAAATATGATTTGTCCTTCAATAAAAAACTCATCTTTAAAAAAAAAATTATCTTTCCATCATTTTTCTTTAAATTCTTATTTAATCATATTTATAATGTTAACTTTTAAAATATATGGAAATAAATGATAAAATAAGGATTTCTAGCCGTGGAAAGACGCCTAAATTTTCGTTATTTAATAGATTTCTACTTCTTCGGTTCTTCCTTATAATATTGACTTTTAAATTTTTATTTAATTATATTTATAATATTAACTATTAAAATATATAAAAATAAAGACTTCTAGCCGTAGAAAGACTCATAAATATTCCTTATTTGTAGCCGTAAAAATATTTATAAATTTTTCTTTAAATTTAAGAGTTCCTTATTTGTAGCCGTAAAAATATTTATAAATTTTTCTTTAAATTTAAGAGGATTTCAAAGCGAGTAGAACAAGACTAATTTTTTAAAGTTCGTACCACTAAAACACTCGTATAAACATAACCATAGCAATAAAGTGAGGTAAAAAAAGAATATTTTCATTTCAGTAACAGTTGATACAACCTTAATTACAAGAGCATCGTGCATTTGATCTTTCACCAAATAAACGAAAAAAAAAAAGATGAATTAATAAATGAGGTAAATAAAAATAAAAATAAGAGGAAATATCTTGTACTTCTATATCTAGTGAAAAGAAATAAGGTATGCTAATCTACTACTCCTTTCAGCCATTTTTGAAAAACTTGTCATTCCTTGGCTTAATGACCAGGTCCTCTAGGGCTAGGTCCTGAAGGTAATCTCTCAAGCAAAAATGACAAATTGCTCTTTGCCTTCTCATATATCGATGGAAATTTCGCGAGATGAATTATTTCACCAGAAAAATCTTGTGACAATACTCTAGCTGCTTCGACATGGTTTAGAGTACTCGTTATAGTAACAAAGATGGCAAAAATCATCAACAAAGTAATTGTTCTTCGACAAGTCATCCTCAAAAAAAATAAAAGATTAATATATATATATGAGAACTATATGAGAATACTGTAACTGCAGAGTGAGATTACAACTGGCGATTTCTTCTCTAGTTAGCTATGAGATATGAATGTTATTGATGGGCTTTGGTATTTATAGCAATTTGAATGAGGTGTCTTTCGTTTAACTTTGAATATAGATAGTAGTATTTGTTGAATTGAAATTTATGTTTCACGTGTTGAACAAGTAAACAAGAAAAGGTCATGTCTCGAATTCCAAAAAAGCCCCTGCTCTGTTTGTGTTTGATGCTTCAGAAGGAGGGGTAGGATAGGGATTTGACTTTGAAGAGTGATACATGGGAACATCGTAAGAAGTTTTTTTCCACATGTTTGAAAGTCTTATAGTTTGACCAACTTGGCCTTTATTGACGGAGTAATTAATGAATCTGAAATTCTGGTATTATAAAGAAAACTACTCATACTGATTATATTTTCCTCTTAGCTTTGTTTGGCCTCACATGTGATTCTTGACTCTTTTTATTGGCTCAATTACGTATTTTTATTTATTTTAAATAAATTAACAAATGATGATCTTTGATGGAGCCACATAATTGAAAAGTATTGGATTAAATATCGTCTATTTCATAGTAATACTTCTTTCGATTTTTAAAAAAGACTTAATTTGACTAGGGACGTCTTTTTAATCTTGTAGTCTTAAGTTAAAGTTATGTCAAATGTACAAAAATGCGCAATCAATCGACCTTAAATATGTCACGTGGAACGTTGAAAGCAAAATTTTGTCAAAAAAGGAAAGCGGTCATTATTTTTAAAGCAAACTAAAAAGAAAAAGAAGGTCATTATGTTTAATACAGGGGGAGTATAATATATGTGTATAAAATTATTTATTTGAGCCGATCATCTTTCGGAAACATTCTTTCTATTTCTATGAGATAGTGATAAGGTCTGTGTACACCTTACCTTATGCATATTTAGGATTAGGAGTATTAAATAATCTTGAACATCCTTAGCCAAATTCCTAAAGATGTTGGTAAGACTCAACTCGACTCAATTGTACCTAGCCCTAGGATATCTTCTTGCTCTGCTCTGGTATTGAAATGTTTGATTATTTCGTCTAAAAGTGTCCAACATAACACATTTTTAATTGTTGGATTACTATTATATTATGTCTGAACGAGTCGTGTATATAAGTAGTTATTGATGTGTATAATAAATTTAATCTTTCAGAGAACAACAATGGAGAGAAGGAATGGTATTTTTATTGCAAAAGAGGGAGAAAATACAAAAACAGTGTAAGACCTAATAGAGTAACTGCTGATTCTGGATTTTGGAAGGCTACTGGCATTGATAAACCTATTTACAGCTCTAACATTAATGGAAAATGCATTGGACTTAAGAAATCATTGGTGTATTACAAAGGCAGTGCTGGAAAAGGCACAAAAACTGATTGGCAAATGCACGAATTTCGTCTTCCTGCAGACAATGATAAATCAGAAGCTGTAAGTAGTATGTGGTTTGATTTAACACGCAATGATAAATCGAGTTCTAACGTTATCCTTTTTTTAAAAAAAATACTCCAGGAAACATGGACTCTTTGTCGTATCTTGAAACGAAGTGTTTCGTATAGGAAAGTAATACCAGATTGGAAAGTAGCAACAAGAAAACAAAGAAATGATCCACTGGTGAATATGGATGCTTTAAGCTCCAAAATTTGCAGCAACGATAATATTCATTCTTCTTCAGATAATAGTTCCCAGATTTACATCAGTTTTAGCACTACTCCTGTTGTTAAACAGAATACTTACACCACCATAATGACAGAAAATAAACATCAGTTTGTAGGGCAACAAAGCTGAGGAACATCATCTCAAAGTACAGCTGCTGCTGCAGCATCCAATTTCAGTACTCCTCTGGACTTCAATGAGTGGTTAGAGCATGGCAACTGGGATGAACTTAAGTCTATTTTCGAGATTCCCTTTGATCCTTTGTAGTTGTTTTGTATCATGTAATTGGGAACTGTAATATGTATCGTATGAGTATTAATGGATTTAACTTACATACACCAACAATTATACGTAGTAGGTTAGTTGCTTTATTTTTCGGGTTACTAAGAATTCGCTCATGTACACTAACCGTTTTAGTAGGTTAGTGCAATGAGGATGATAAGGACTTCTCTTCTCACTTGCAAAGAACAGAAATTCCTTTCTTATGTTGCAAGTATAGAAGCCCTTACACTTCCACAAACCCATAAAAAAATGAGATGATGAATTACATGACACAAGATTCAAAACACAAAATAAATACTCTAATTGATCACACTAAGCAACACCATCAATCAGTATCGGTATACCTTGCAACAACACTATGGACCTTGCCTATCATCACAACTAAAGGGGAAAAATGAGTGTCTTCCCTCATTCCAAAATTGCCAGATACTAGGACTAGCTGACCATCGTGCTGGAACGGGAAGTCCTCTAGAATTTTAACCGTCAACACGGCAGCTGAATGAAGATACAATACAGCGACAAGACAGCAATTTACACATCTGTAATTTTTACAGATATTCTCCAGCAATCATAATCACCAACGACCAATGACGACCTTTTCCTATGAGACTACTACCTTATCTAGAGCTCTTCGATTTCTTTTTAGATGGCTTGCTGGGACCTGCAATAAATTCCTCGGCGTCAATCTTATCAATTGATTTTTGCTTCCTGAACTCCTCTGCTTTTTTCTGCAGCAAGACCAATACGAATTGCATCATATCATTAGCAATCCAAGAATCAAAATCCAGACACAGAAGGCTACAGTATCATTTAAAAGCATCATGGAAATACCTTCAATGATGATGCCATGGCAGTGACATCATCTTTATCCACCTTGGACACATCTTGGTTATGTGTTTTTGGTTCCTGCAGAAGTGCAGACAAACAATATTCAATAGAAAATTAATATATGGAAGGCAAAACAAATATGCCCTGATGTGATAATATAAATACAAACCTCAGGTGGAACAAATGCTGCTTCCCGTTTTTTCTTGTTTTCAGCAACCTTCTCAGCCTGTTTTACTTGTTTCTCTTCCCACTGCTTTGCTAACTTCTTCTTGTCACTTAAAAAGTATTCACCACTTTCCAGTTGTTGATCAATCTACGACCAAAAAGATTATATAATATATGTTGGATTAAATTAACAGAGGATATATCTTAATAGTTCCTTGTTACCATGAGAGAAGATGAGACAATAGATATTTAAAGAAAAAAATAAATGAAGCACAAAAATCCAACGAACACAAGTGAGATAATAGCAAGCAAAGAAATAGCTGGATTAACAGAATAACTAATTACAGCACCAGGTCAGAATTTTTCTAATGCCAGTAATTGCCTAATGACAATTACACAGTACTTTGGTGCAGAGGGTTTATTATGTTTAAAACTCCACACATCAAATAGAGATATAGAAAAGAAAGAATTCTTCCTCACTATTTCTTGGATGATGAGTTTTTTGTGGACACAAAGTTACCCTTGTCTCAAAAAAGGAGATACAGCAAAGAAAAAGAACAAAATAAATGGACAAAAATAGGGTTACTCTGGAACCAGAATGACAACTCACCTTACTAGGTTGCTGTGGAGGTGGAAAGGGTGTATATGGTTTCTTTTCTTTGCTCTTAACTTTCTTTTGTTTAACATTCTTCCTGAATGAACAAAGACGAACATAATATTCAAGCTTTGAAACTGGCACTGCAGATTAAAAAGTTAATATACCTCAACAACATATGAAAGTATGCCTTACTTCTTAAACTGCGGAAGAAATCTGTCCCAGTTCTCACTAGCCAGAGCTGGATTTTTTGCAAGCTCTCTCTTCAGCATGAGGATCTATGGTTGAAGAAATACATAAGCAATAGTTAATTATTAGATATTATAGCCAGAACATAATAAATACCTGACCACCCCATTTTTAATTAGCATGCATTTGCTCATTTACCTTGATATGATGTAATGGATGCATCTTGTTCAGTATGCAGTCCTCTACAATCCTCCTCACTTGCTTTAGACCTTTAAAGGAACCCATAGCAGCAACTGTGTTTCCCTACTCAATTTTACACAAGATTTAAGTTGTTCTCGATTTTGACAAAATATTTATATCGTGTAATTTAAGATTCAATGATAAGACACGAACCTAAACAGAAAATAAAAATGGGAAAATGACGCTAAATTTGCAGTTTACATGTGTAGCAAATTACCATACGAATATACCTGGACAAGGATATAGCAGCTTGTCAAAATTTCCAGGGCCTACATTCAAAGTGATAAATTTATCAAGCTATATGGTAGAAGGTCATAACCTGCAAGAAGTGTCAGCTATTCACCAACATTCAAGTAATCTATGTCTCTATGTTCTATAGCTAATTTGGTCTGGATCAGTTGCTGGTGCAGGTAGGAGGTAGGACCAAACCTGATGTGGTTCTGGGCAAGGGTTATCAGTTTACCAGGCAATACCCATGATTAACAAATAATGTGAAGGAGCAACAAAATCTTTAACCACAATAATTTTAATCTACTCTCTAGAAGTTCATTTAATTATTTGGCAGTATCGCATATTCATCACTATTGATTCAAGAAGAATATTTTGGGAAGATCTTCCTGTTTGAAGTTGCGCCATCCACTATGAATAGATAAGTCATCCTGACAGGTAAGCAAGCGCAGTACAAATGCTCTCCAGTTCATGCCTGGTCTAAGCAAAGAAATAAGAAAATACTCCTTGACAAAATGGTCTTTGGTCAAGAGAATGGTATTTTGACGAATGTTATTGTCTCAGTCCTACCCGACAACAATGTGCATAGAATGCTATCCTAGCCAATTATGATTTCCAGAGAATGGTGCAGAACCCAATCTACTAACCTTTAAAGTTGACGAATTAGGACCCACAAGATATTGCCTGCGTTTAACAAAGCGGTCCTGAAAAAAAGAATTTATTAACATGAATTTAGACAACGCCGACAAAATGCACAAGACCATGAATATCCCCCCTCCCCTCCCCCCCCCAAAAAAAAAAGTAATCTAACAAAGAGAATTACATCCCATTATTACCATTATTTTTACTAATCATGATTCAAATTTATATGACAATATTTCCTTTTCTGGGGCATTAATGTTTGGCACTATTCAACAATACTATTTTATATAACTTGTACAACATTCAGGCATTCAAATTTTTAACTTCTATGCGACATCATTCCTAGAGTGGCAATTTCAACCCATATAAGGTAAAAAGAGTTCATTTAACCCATATGTCTTTCAATGGATAACTCATATTTTCTAAATGGGTAAATATGGCCCGATCTCTTTTAAGAGCTCATACAAATATGGTCAAAATGGGTAATATATGAGAATCCATAGATCCCTGCTCATAATAAAAAAAATTCTTAGTTTCACAAAAAAAATGTATTTATTTAAAATTAGGCGGTTGGGGGAGTGTGAGCGTAGGGGTATGAAATAAACTTTAACTTCTTTTTTGTTTGTTCTTTAAAACAATTTGGGATGGGATAGGGTGGAAGTGGGCACGATGAAAGATTCAACTTTTTTTTGAAATTTCTTTTATTTTTCTTTTAAAACAATTTGGGAAGAGGCACAAGGGGGTTGCCCCCCCCCCCCTTCCACCCGACCCCCCACCCCACCCACCCAAGTTTTTTTAAAGAAACATAAAAAAAAAACTCAAAAAGAAAATTTAAATTTTTCATCCCCTTCTCCACTTCTTTAAAAGAAATATATATATATATATATATATGTTTTACACTATCAATAAATAAAAGTTAATTTTTTTATTTTTCTTTTTAAAAAAAATTGGTGGTGGGATGGAGGGAGGGGGTAGGGTGGAAGGTGGGGGGTGAACTTCCATTATTAAGTTTGTTAAGGTAAAATGGGATTTATGAAAAATCAAAATATAAAAAAAAATAAGAATTAGTCAATAAAAATTATATTATATAGTGTAATTTTTTAATAAAAAAAATATGAAGAAATATCATAAAAATAAGGAGTGAAGGTTGTGAATGTTATTATATATTTTATTAAAAATAATGTAAATACATAAATATACAAAATGAGATATTAAAAAAGTTTAAATGATACTTTTGTCATTTATCCTTTTTATCCTGGGATTAGTATACCCCCAAGAAGAGGGATAACTTATCCCGGTACTATTTATTAGTCCCGGAATAAGTTATCCCGGGTTTGCCAACCAATCATCAATCTAAGGGCCACTATATATTTATCTCGGAATTAAATGCACTTATCCTTCACACCAAACAACCCGTTAGTGAACATTTTTATTCGACGGGTATCTAACAAAGTGATTGATGGACATAGAAATGCACGTTCTCATCAAAATCCTCCACCAAAACTAAAAATAAAGTTGACATACATGTACTTAATTTGAGTAGGGATATGCATAGCACACCTTGTTGCGAACCAAGTTACCGATCTTGATGATGTCACATTGCATCTCATCATTCAGGATTTTGACAGCCTGGAAAAGCAAATTTCAATTAGAATTAATCAACAGTCAAAGAAACTATTGGATGATGAAAAGAGCACATAAATATAGTGAAGCAATCCTCCAACTTAACGCTCAAATTTCAGAGCGGATATGAATAGAAAATTTGTGGATAAACAAATGCACTTTACTTTCTCATTTGTTATACCACAGATGGTGATAAGTGAAAAACAATATAAAGAATAGAAAAGTAAAATAGAAGGCCATTAAACGATATGCAATAGATAGCTTAGAGCAGATCTGCTTTACGCGAAACAAAATCCAAGAAGAAAGAAATTGTTTAGCTGAGCAAATCAGCGACAACTAAATCTCAAATATCACACTACAGTCCCCCCAGAAAATTTGTGGACTATATGGAGGCTCCAAATTTTGGTTATTTAATTATTAACTGCAATGTACGAAAGCCTCCCATTTTATTCTTTTTAAATATAACTCTCTCCTTTGCACAGCCATTCCGATTAAGCATAAGACAGCTGCTGGTCAAAATAAATATAAATGTGGCAAATAACTTTACAATTCAACATATATGACAAAGTCAAATCTCCCTTGGAGTACTGATCAATACAAAAGTCGAGCCTCTCCTGATTTTGAAACAAAATGGATACTATTCCATAAACAGCAGCAGGGTTCAATCCCAAAAAACAACGATATTTACTATTTGCTACTAAAAATTGTAACGTAGCATTAGTATGCTATATAAAAAAAGAATCAGAGATGATGAGAAGCAACATTGATAGAAAAACACAAACCTGAGGAGCAGGAACACTTCGTGACAAAAGTTTTATCAAATCCCTAGCTTTTACAATAATATAGGGATCCCTTGTCTTCATAGTAGTAGAAACTGTCATGGATCCTTCAACCTGACACACAACAGAAGAAAAAATAAAGAGATAATATTACTTGCAACATTACAGACCTAACATTAGTGCTCATTGGAGCGTAAAAGTGGGAAGACAAAATCTGGAAAAGCAATAATAAATAATAGCCAGTCAAGGTAAAAGTGTGTGCAGTGGCTGATTCAAGATTTTTACTCAGGGAATTCGAAAAAAAAAGTATAAATGTGTAAACTAAAGTGCAAAGTACAAACTCCAAAAAGAGATCACTGTCAATACTTCTCAAACATGTTTTCACTGTACCAACAAAGAATTAAATTTTTTAAAAAATTAGGCAGCTTAGTGTGAGGGAAGTGTAACACATTTATTAGAATTCTAGAAGTATTCTATAGTTGTAGACAGCAAAAAAAAAAAGTGTATGTGGTGGTGGGTGGGTGGGTGTGGGTGGGGGATGCATAGGTTACAATGACTTACCAAGTTAAGTTCGCAGGAAATTCCATGCTCTTTCAAGGCACCTTTTACAATAGGCCAACACTCTTGCAAATATTTCTCTGATAAAAATGCTCAATAATTAACATAACGCGCACTAATGTGTCAATTATAATAGATTCACAAGAAACATCGATAGTTTTTAACGAAAAATATACAAGCATACTTATCAAGGAAAGGTCAAAATGCAAACATGATCAAGTGAACAAATTACTCCTTCTGTCCCATTTTATGTGGCACCCTTTGACTTGGCATGGTGTTTAAGGAAAAAAAAAGACTTTTGAAACTTGTGGTCTAAAATCATTCTTAGATATTTAGTGGCTGAGAATCATTTTATTAAAGGTTAAAAAGAGAATTTTAAAGGTAAATTATTTTCAATTTGAGTAAGATGACATTCTTTTTGGGACGGACCAAAAAGAAAAGGGTGCCACATAAAATGGGACGGAGGGTATATAATTTATAAGGAGGGAGACTCAGATTGGTAACAAATAGATACATTAAAAATCCCAACCTGCTCAGTGCACCTTGTGTTGTCAGTTCTTATTAACAAATTATTGAAGAAATAAGCAACTAAACAATACTCCAATATACATAGGAACTGCTTTCTCTTTCTTCAATTTGGTATAATCAAAACATCAACTTAAGCTAGATTATATCATGTACCTGAACATTGGCGAGCAAAAAAATGTTATGTTCCAATAAGGGCAACACTGACAGGGAACACACATTCTGTCAAAATCCTAATGTGCCTATTCTAACCAACCTCCGGGCACACATTTTATTCTAGTCTCCATGATTTTGGTCATGTTATGCATTGACCTACAGATGCAACGGTCTGTAAGTGTAAAAACTTTGGTTGAGCGAATGTGTTAAATGGGGCCGGGGTAGACCTAAAATCACACAGAAGGAAGTTTTCCTAAAAGACCTACAAATCCTTGGAATCAATGCCGACAGCTACAGATAAAGCACAATGGAAGACACAAAATTCATATAGCTTTTACTTCTATTTTATTTGGTATTCGTATAGCCGACTCTAACTTGTTTGGGACTGAGGTGTTGCTGTGGCTGTTGGTTTTGCAGTTAAATAAACTCTAGGGCTCATTTGGTACGAGATATAAGGGATACCTCTCGGAATTAATTTTAGGGATAACCCAGGGATAGGATATAACTAACACCAGGATAAATTTTAGGATGAACTGGGATAAAATAGATCTTATCCAGGGATAGTAAGAGGGTAAGGCAACAACCCGGAATAACTAATCCGGGATAACTTGTTCCTCAACCAAAAGTGTCTTAGGTGTTCAAAGATCAATTAATACAGAAATCTGGACATGCATAAAAGAGACTAGTGCAAATATGCCCAAAGCTCCAAACTTGAAATTTGACGATGAAATCAGAAAGATGACACTGAAGGTAATATGGCGAAGTTATAAGATTAACCAAGTATTTACATGTCAAACGTTCCAAAAGCTACGAAGTAAGAATATATATTTTGGGAGCTAACCTCTGTACTGAGGGAAGAGTGTTGAAAAGGAACTGACTTCAAGCAATCCACTCTCGTTCCAGGAAGGATCAAACTTCTCAATCTTCCAATGATCGATGCTTGGATCATCCCATGGCTTCGGCTTATCATGTTTCCCCTTGTGCCTCGGCTTCGGATTCGACTCTTCGTTGACATTCAACTCCTCCTCCATTGCAATTACTCGAAACAGTAGCAAAATTGCTCAAAATGAAATTCACAGAGAACGCACAAACTGCAAAAAGTAGGAGCTATTACAGAGAAGGGAACCGCAATGAAGAGGAAGGCGCTATTTCTAAACGTGAATCTGGAGGTTTTATTGGATCAGCTCGTATGGGCTTAACTTATTCTGGGCCGTATGGGCTTCGGTCATCAGGCCCAAGGGCATCAATACCCAATTTCGAGATCACCATTTAAGTCATACTTGCCGTGTCGATTCATGTCGTAATAATTTGTGTTAAATTAGGCTTTAAATTTGGACAAAGTATCTCAAATTTCATATGCTAAAGTTCAAATACATGTAACTTTTAGTTCAATTATTTTCTATTTTTCACTTGAAATTCGTACATATGTGATTGAAGTTCTATCATTTTTGTATGAATTTTAATTATATGTACTTAGGTTTGTCGAATCTTAACTTCAAGCATTACATATTTGAAATTATTTTGAAAATGAATAGACGAAAATTATATCTGCAATTTATCCAATTTTATGTGCTCATTTTATAGTTTTCTTATTGTTGGCATCTTTCTTTTTAGCTTGTCTTTCCATGACGTACTTCATAGCTATAAATGACATAGAAGATAGGAGTTAGTTTGATGGCAAAAGAATCAAATATCTATATCTATATAACTATATATCTTCTATATATATATATATATATATATATATATATATTATTGTTATTATTATTAAAAAGAGGGGATAAAGCCACCACATTCAACCAAGTGACAGTCTATAAATATGTCATATGACATAATCAGTTAGATTAGTTATTAGTTAATTTAAATAATAAATTCAATTTTTAAAACAAAATATATATTAAATAACCGTATTTAAGCAATATACAAAATTGTAAAAAAAAAAAAACAAATGTCAGCATATAAAAAAACTATTTAAAATTTTAAAATAACTAAATAATATTCATATTCATTGTCCTATCTTGATTTCCCTAAAATGACAAGTAAAAATGAAAACTAAAGTTGAAATTTTTTGACATCTAATAGTGAATGAAGAGAGTATTAACAAGAAAAAAGTGACATTTTGTAGTACATCATATAATTCTTTGAAATATATAAATTTAAATACGAACTATTAAGTTGATTTGATTTAATTTAGCGTTGAAAATAAATTAAATTGACTTTCAAAAATAAAACAGCTAATTTGGGACTGAGTATTAGAGTACTTAATTCAGCTAGTTGTTTTAGCTAATAAGGAAATAATCAATTACCAACAAAACTTGCTTGTAAAAATTAAGAAAAACTTAACACATCAACACAAACTTTGTGAAGAAATTAAATGAACACATTACCAATTATAAACATGAAACACATAAAAGACCACAACAAAATTTAGAAACTGTTTAGATAATATCTCATAATATCTTTGATTATTTTTGTCCAAAATTGTAGAAACGGATAATTACATTAGATGGCCATCCGTTCAAAATAATTACCAAAAAAATAATTATTCGTTGTATAAACATATATAGATATATATTTAGTATGTATAAATAATCTATGGTTTGGCAAGTAGTAAATGTCATAAAAGGAAACAAAAATAAGAAAAATTTATTTCTGTATGAAGCTTTTACTTTGTTTGCTTAAACATCTGGCTGGCAATAGATTGCCAATAGTAATAAATTAAATTGATGTATCCATGAATTTATCCATTTTTCACGTCAAGAAACAGAACCAAAACCATTTTGGGGAAAACATTCATTAGGTAGTCCATACAGATTTCCTAAATTTCTCTAATAATGTGTATATAAAAAAGTATTCAAGTTCCAAACAAAAAATAAATCAAATAGAAATACACCATTTTCTCCATGGAAAAAGAGATTGAAAAGTTAGAAAACTGTGAGAAATTTGATGAAGAGTCCCCTGTAGAACAAGTTCGTTTAACAGTACCAACAGATGATGATCCTTCAGTGCCAGTATGGACATTTCGAATGTGGTTTTTAGGAATAATTTCTTGTGCATTTTTATCATTCATCAACATTTTCTTCAGTTACAGGCAAAATCCACTTGTAATAAGTATGATTAGTGCACAAGTTGCGTCGTTACCAGTAGGTAGACTCATGGCAAAATTTCTTCCGAGGAAGAAGTTTCATTTGCCAGGATTTGGATTAAGGGAATTTTCGCTTAATCCAGGTCCTTTTAGCATGAAAGAGCATGTTTTAATTTCAATTTTTGCTAATGCTGGTGCTGGATTTGGATTTGGAGGTGCTTATGCTATTAGTATTGTGGATATTATTAAGGTCTTTTATCACAGGAAAATATCCTTCTTGGCTGCTTGGATCCTTGTCATCACTACACAGGTTTACTACTTAATCCCTTCGTAATTAAACTTGACACGGAATTTAAGAAATTTAATTAAAAAAGATTTTAAACGGCCACATGTATTCATACATGTGGCAAAATACTAATGTAAAAGTCTCTAAGGAAAATAGGACTTTTTTGTTAGCAAGTTTTCCCCTCAAAGTACTGTAGTTTATCAAAGAATCATGTTAGTATAAATTATTTAGCAACAAATTTCATAGCTAATTCTTTTTTTTTCTTTTTGTGATTTTCTTTTATATTAAGGGCATTTTACAATGTATTCAGGTGCTGGGATATGGTTGGGCTGGGATCATGAGAAAGTATGTGGTAGAGCCTGCAGAAATGTGGTGGCCATCTACCCTTGTTCAAGTCTCTATTTTCAGGTAAGAAATAAAAAATTTAAGGAGGTCTGAATATTTTTGCCAACCCAAATGTTCTTATTGGGAGACGACTTGAATCCAAGGCCTTTGAAGGAAAATCTAAATTTGTCAATAGTGTACAAAAGTTCACCCACTTCTGTCTAGAACTTGCATTCAAGTCACACTCCTAAAAAAAGGGACTACGCGTGAATCAGATACTTCTGAATGAATACTTATTACTCTATCACAATCCTTGTTGAATCCGTCCCTTTTTATTTAGTCATGAATTAGGCACACATTATTTTGCTTCTATTTTTTTTATTTTTGTCATTCAATAATTGATCTAAAATACTTGCCATAGCAAATTATGGTTCTTGATGACATTTTGCAGGGCACTACATGAGAAAGAAAATGATGGCAATTATTCTAGAGGAAAGTTCTTTTTAATAGCAATGATATGCAGTTTCACTTGGTACATTGTCCCTGGATACCTCTTCAAAACTTTGTCAACAATCTCTCTGCTCTGTTTGGCATTTCGAAAATCACTATTAGCCCACCAAATTGGGTCAGGCCAACAAGGGCTTGGCATTTTATCTTTCACATTTGATTGGTCGGTCATTGGTTACTTGGGCAGTCCATTGGTCACTCCATTTTTTGCCATCCTAAACATTATGGCAGGATATGTTGTAATAGTCTACATCATGATTCCTGCAGCCTACTGGGGCTTTAACCTCTATAATGCCCAAAATTTCCCCATTTTTTCGACTGAATTATTCGATGCCAATGGGAAGAAGTATAATGTGTCTGCCATTGTCAATGACAAATTTGAGATAGACACTGCTGCATACGAGAAGCAAGGACGAATAAATCTCAGCATCATGTTTGCTCTTGCTTATGGACTTAGTTTTGCAACAATTGTCGCTACCCTCACACATGTCCTCTTATTTAATGGGAAGTAAGTGAAAATAGCTAGCCTTCAGTATTATCAAAATATTTTGGTTGCAAACTTACTTATGTTGCTCACATCGTTCAATGTTGTTGCATCTGCGGATTTCCAAGGATTCGAGCAACACAGATACCAAGTATAAAAGATCATACTTACTTGACGAACATTGGTTTTTTTTTTTTTGGATTGATCAGGGAGATATATAGTCGATTTCGTGCTTCATACAATGGGAAAATAGATATACATACAAAGCTTATGAGGAAATACAAGGACATTCCTCCATGGTGGTTCCACACGATCCTTGCTCTGTCGTTGGCTCTGTCTCTCCTACTCTGCACTGTCTTTAAATCACAGGTTCAGCTGCCATGGTGGGGACTGATTTTAGCTTGCGTGATGGCTCTTATTTTCACTCTACCAATAAGTATCCTTCAAGCCACAACAAACAATGTAAGTCAATTATTTGTTCAATTCACTAACCAATATTTATATTCACATTTTTCACTGTAGTATTTGCATTTTGTAACAGTCACCAGGACTAAATGTCATCACAGAATATATTCTTGGACTAATAATCCCAGGGAGACCAATAGCCAATGTTTGCTTCAAAACATATGGTTATGTTAGCATGTCCCAGGCTGTATCTTTTCTCCAAGATTTTAAGCTTGGTCATTATATGAAGATTCCTCCGAGATCAATGTTTATTGTTCAGGTAATTACTCTTAACTGTAGTAAAAGCAAATCCAAATTTAGCATGCTCTTGTTGTGTGACATCTGATATTGCAATCCATTTTCAGCTAGTTGGAACGTTCATAGCTTCAACAATCAACATGTCAACAGCCTGGTATATGCTAACACACGTTCCGTACATTTGTCAATTGGACTCACTTCCTGCAGGCAGTCCATGGACTTGTAGAGGTGACCATGTTTTCTATGATGCATCAGTGATTTGGGGTTTAGTAGGACCAAAGCGAATCTTCGGTCCTTTAGGGAATTATGGTGCATTGAACTGGTTCTTTTTGGGAGGCGCGATAGCGCCAGTATTAGTGTGGCTACTGCACAAAGCATTCCCAAAACAGAGCTGGATCAAACTAATAAATATTCCTGTACTACTCGGAGCAACAGCGGCGATGCCACCAGCTAACGTATTGAATTTCAATAGTTGGATTTTTGTTGGAATTGTGTTCAATTTCTTCATTTTTCGATACAGAAAGAAGTGGTGGCAGAGGTACAATTATGTTCTTTCTGCAGCATTGGATGTTGGATTGGCCTTTATGGTAGTTTTCATTTATCTGTTTTTCGGACTTACAAATCATGACAACATCAATTGGTGGGGAAATGTTGAAGACTACTGCACTTTAGCTAATTGCCCAACTGCTAAAGGAATTGGACAAGAAGGCTGTCATTGATTTGAAAAAATGATGGCTTCTATCTTATAATAGTCTTTGGTTTATGCTAAACGATTTTAGAAATACTCTTTGGTCTTTGGTATGTTTATGGTTGTGTAAACAGCATTTGGGTTTGATATTTCAATTATTGCTTTTCATTTAACATATTATCTTCTCATTTCGATCTAGTCCCAATAGGCTTGATGTCAAGAAAGAATCTTTTGCAGCACAATTCGCAAAATTAGAAGTCTTTGCGCTGGCTCTTCCTCTAAGGGGTTTTGTGTAGCAAGCACATAATGTCCACTAGAATGCTTATGGATTTTATCATCTACTTCATGAATTAATTTCAAGATATAAGGCTTTCCTATTATAATGGGTTGTCCAAAAGGATTTCCAATCCTTCCATCAAATATTCTGCTTTTTCCTGGATATTCGGATTCAAATACCCATGGATTCGTTGTTTGTTTACTGGCTTAATATAACTCAAACACTAGTTTTGTCGAAGCTTCTTGTTCATATCTCTCATTAGATAGTTCTCCCGATCGTAAAACCCTTTATGAGAAAGGTTAATGAAGGCCAGAGAGTTTATTGGCAAGAGGGAACCATTTCTCACCATTCCTACCTACCCTATGTGTTCGAGGGACTAGAACCGAAAAAGACCAGGTTCTACACATATGAGACATGCAGAAGGTATGGGACAAGTAGTTTCTTGAAGAGCGAATTTGATCCTACAGTCGTCTTTAAAGAAAACAACATAAAGTAATGGTAGCTTGGATCAACATATTAAATTTTAGGACAATAATTCTTTCTCATTTCACCCTTCAACTCGTAAATACACACTTAGTAGAAACATACTTGGTAAATGTAACAATAAATTTTAGTTAACTCTGCGACAATTCTTTCTAATTTCACCCTTCAACTCAGTCAGAGGATTACTATTTCCCATTTTCACCATAGACTTAGAAAACTGCTGGAAAAAAATTGCCTCATTTTCAGCATAGATCTTCACCAATTCCTTAGTCTTTTTCACATTTCCAGTAAGAAGCACTTCATCTGAGTTCAAAAGACCTTTACCCCATAGCAATAGCTTGAAATATGTGTTGTCAAATCTAACTGGTGATCCAACATCTAGTGGAGAAATATTGTTGTCTCCACCATTTGTTGGACAAATTGATTTTAAGCCTTTGTAATAAGTTTTTTCTAGAGTTGCATCTGGCAAATTGTCACCTTTTTGATTGTATAGCCTTTGTCTAAATGACACACATCTTGCCATCCCTATGGTGTGCCCTCCTGTTTGACACATGGGGTTAATAAAATTAGCATATATGTGTGTATTTAATATAAAAAAAGTCATTTTTCATGTAACAATAAAAAATCGGTATTTGTTTGTTCGATAAGTGAGTGAAAAAAGAAATAAGTAAAGTAAGGTCTAGCCCCTTTGCTTGATTAATAATGTAGAAGAGTATTAAAAACACCCCTAAATTTGGCACGAATTATTAATTAGTTTCATCCAGGAACTATTGATAGTGTTAAAAACACCCCTCTACTTGACTAAGTGAACTTAAATACGGATCTTGTAACAAGAGTGAGATACATCCTTTAATTCTTGCCAAGCTGAGGGGTGTTTTGGACACTTATGATAGTTTGGCGGTGTATTTTAGTTTTGTTAGTTAAGTAAAGGAGTGTTTTTAAGACTGTCAATAGTTCGGAGATGAAACTAAATTAAAGTAGTCTGCAGAACAAAATTAAAGTAGCTTACCAGAAAGAGCAACAAGGTCTTCTTCATTAAGGCCTTGTCTATTGAAGAGGCTAATGAGGTTTTGGATTGTGGAGTTTGGTGCTGGAATATTTACATTTGCTTTCTTGAAATTTGCTGTCTTTGAATCTCTTCTTCCTAGTGGCACTTCCCAATATGGTCCACCACTCTACTCCAAACATATTATGTGCAACAACATTCTTGTTAGCAAAAATCTTGAATATCTATTACTAGTATGTTAATTTAGGTTATAGTGGTAAATTATTTTTGTAATTTTATGATTATAATTAGTAAAGTTCTGTTATAATATGTAAGATTAACCCGATAAATCTTTGTATAAGGGTTTGGACATAGATGGAGTGACGGGGGGTTCTTTGAAATTTTTCGAGTAGAAGAAAAAAATCTTAGTTAGAAAAACTCATCTTTAAAAAGCTGAGGAGAAAAGGGAAAAAAATCTTTATTGTTCAGACTTTCGTCTATATTGATGAGACGCTCCAAAAATATATTGCACTCGTACAAAATTTTTCAAAAAATATACTAATTTTGAAGGATTTGACAAGCATTTGTTTAATATATTTCAAAAAGTCTGAGCAACCTAAGTTGGAGTCATTTTCATGCATCAATTTTAAAGAAGAAATGAGACAGAAATGTTGGAGTGTAGATGCTTACTAGGACAACAGAGTCACGAGCAGCAAGGGCTAGAATATCAGCGCAAGAGACAGTGTGAGGACAAACTTGTTCTAATTTAGCTTTGATTTCATCAATTACTTCAAATCCCCTCAGAGAATTCTTGTTTGGTCCAGCATCCTTTTCACTTCTGAATGCACTACTCTTATCCAATAATATAGATGCATCACATCCCTATAAATTCACATAGTTGTGAGCATGAGGCGTGAATGTGAGACGACTTCCTAACGTCAAGAAAATGAATGATCCCAAAATATAACGAAGTGTATAAAATTTTAATTTATACCTGGACAAAGCAGTCATGGAAATGAAGTCTTAGCAAAGAAGCAGCCATTCTTGGATCTTTAGCAATGGCCTCTTCCAAAACAGACATTATAATTTCATTTGCTTGAGGACATGAGAATTGGTACAACTCTGGTAAAAGATCACCATAGTTAGAACTGAAAACCGGAAAGAATTGAAACATTGCACAAGATAAAAGAAACATTATTAGTCCAAGAGAAAAAGCCATTGGTGATCACTAGAGAAATTAAAAATCAAATTCCTGTATGATGAATTCAATAACAAATGCATGCAAATATTTATAGAGTTTTTCTACTGTTACCAAATCCTCTAATAATAGTAAGTTAGATTACTTTTCATAATAGTCAACTCAATTATTTTATATATATTATAGGAAATAACTAATGTCTCTTTATATTAAGTGTTTATGGTTTGTGTTTGTAGTTCTACCTGCTCCAATGAACAAAAATAAGAAATAATAATACGTCAACCACGTTTAGATTTTGAACTTTTTTTGGTCATGGCTATTTCTTCAAGCAATTGGTTGATTAAATAATTGTTTTGTTAAAATAAAGATTAGTTTGAGCTAGTACTTATGAGTACATGAATTTGGATAAATTTGTAGGATCTTGCTAATCCACTCACAACGCATGATTGTAGATGAAATAAGTAACAACTCCATCCGCTTCTCTTTATTTATCACGTTTTGCTTCACGAGAGTCAATTTGAGTAATACATAATTCAAAATCAAAGTTTAAATTTTAAATTTAGATATTCAAAAATTATACGAAAAATAATACAAATAGCAATTGCTTATAATTAATACTCTTCTGTTCACTATTAGATGTAAAAAAAATCCTAATTTGGTTTTCATTTTTACTTATCATTTTGGAGAAATCTATGTACGACAATTTTTTTTCTTTACTATATTACTCCCAATTTACTTACAAAGTTAATGTTTTTGAAAAATGTAGAACTTCTTGAAAATCTTCGATGATCAATTCATCCTTAGATTACCTAGGCAATATTTCTTGAAAAAAAATATATTATTAAATCAAGAGACATTTCCACTTGCCAGTGTATTAATGTATTAACTCAACGACCTTTCCTGCCGAGAGTAAGGTAAGTGAGCCTTTCTTTTCCCAGGTGAGAGAGAGAACGGAAGGAAGCAATCCAGCTTCTTTCTTTCTTTTTATTGAAGCCAATTGTTTTAATGAGTTTTTGATTGTCCAACACATTTCTAAGCCACGCTTCATAGTTCTGATTGCTTCGTGTTAGAATTTGAATTATGTCTTTTATGAATGTTTTTATTAATTAATAGAGATAAAATAGTAATCTCACAATACTAATCATTATTTTCTTAATAGGTGTGCCAAGCTAAAATTTGACATCTAATAGTAAAGAGAGAGAGTACGTTGAAAAATATATATTTTAAAATATTGATCAAAATTCATGTAGTTCGACTCTGGAAAGCAAATCTGATAACTAAAAGAAAACGGAGAAAGTAGTTACTAATGCTTTGGTTTAATTTGAAATACCAATTCCAAATCTTTAATACTACATAAATTAGGTTATCATACAAAGTAATGACTTGTCCAATTGGAACTCCAAGTTACGTTCTATATCTGTATGAAATTTCTTTTAGTAAATACTATGTACAAATAATTTATTCGAAAACAAAATGAAATTGTGATTTAAAATTCATAAGAAAATTCAAATAGATTAAATGAGTCGATTATATCGTTTTTTATTATTTTGCTTTATTTAAGCTATCTCATATTAATATTATACAAAATAAAAATAGTGACTATATAAATCTGTAAAAATGACTAAATTACTTCAAAAAGAAATGAACTAACATGATTAGACAGACACAAAAGAAATTAAAGCTACTACAAATTAAGTCCTCTTGCTGACATACTGAAGATTCTTATGCAGCTCACTCACAAAGACAAACCAGGTCAAACTGCAGATATCAGACTGAATATTTGGTCAGTTTGTACATACAATGGAGAGAAAGAAGAGTCTTACAGAGTAGTTACATGTGATGACAAGAGTATATAAGCAGTAGGTAGCTAGAATAGAAGTACAAACAATGTACATCAGTCCTTTGAATAAACATGCTGCAGTGGATGGGCTGATTTTCTTTTAACCAGAAGTATCCGGTTCGAGCACTGGATATAAAAAAATTCTTGGCAAAAAGTGTTTCTTCCCCAATGGGGCACTGATATGAGGTGCGATTCCAAGATAGTCGAACTCAAATACAGATATTGAACACTGAAAAATTCAAAAAAAAAAATTACTCCCTCTATTTCAAAATGAATTATTTGTTGGAAGATTTTTGAGTTTTGAAAATAATTGAACTGTTCACTTATCAAAGGATATGTTGGAAATCTTTTCCAAGTTTGTTCTTCATTAATTGAGTTTCTAAAGTTGATGCATTAAATTGAGTGATTAGAGTTTGAAAAGGGTAAAAATGGAAGAACATGATAAAATTTTGTCTTTATTTTTTTTTCTTAGTATGTGTGATATAGCCTAATAATTTATTTATTTTGAATAGAGGGAGGGTGTACAACTTTTTACTTTTTTTGAGGTCAATGGATTGCTCTTTTGAGGAGATAGATAACTTGTAATAATTCCTGTTTAGTTTTATTATATCCATATTTGTCAAGAAGCCACATGAGACTCTTCGGTTTATGGAGCATCATCCAACATGTTGCTCTTGGGAATCGAACCAATATTTTTGCGCTGATAACACTTGTTATAATCAAATATTTATCATCATATCAAAAGTTATAATTCATATGAAGGGTACAAGTTTTATTTCTTAATTAAGCCCACATAGCAAGTATCATATTCGATCATGACTTTGACCCAAGCCACCCCAACCGCAACCTCACTGGATCTTGCCACAAACAGGATGTTCTCGTTATACACCATTTTATTGATCAGTTACGAGAAAGACAAAATCACATCGAAACAAATTAAATATTCTCAGTTAAGTTCTTCAATACTCCTAATTATATCATAAAGAAATCAGACAATCAGTCCAGAAATCGTAGTAGCACTTTACTTCCCAATCTGTAATTACTTCAAATTGATTAGTTCACCATACAGGAATGTGAAGTTATATACAAGTTCATACGTGTGAATTCAACAATTAAGCTATATGGCTTCACCTTTCTTTGTCGATTTCAGAGGGGAATCACCCTACATTTTGTGAACCAAAGTAGGTAGAATTTTTATTTTTTTTATAAAAAGGCACATTAAGAAACTAAAAAGTTGGACAACCATCTACAGATATGCCCTTTGCTGTAGGACAAGTAGCTAAATCACAATGCTCAGGGTCATGATTTCCCCACCAATTTATGCTTCTATTCTCCATCCCCACAGTGAAGTAGAGCAACACAGCCATAAAGGCAACTCCAGCATCTAAAGCTGCGGAAAGGATATAATTGTACCTCTGCCACCATTTCTTCCTGTACCTGAAAACGAAAAAGTTGAAAATTGTCCCGACCAAAATCCAAGAATTGTAATTGAGTGCAGTTGCTGGTGGCATCAAAGCTGTTGCTCCAAGAAGCACAGGGAGGTTAATGAGGGGTATCCACGTTTGTTTCGGAAATGACTTATGTAGTAACCATACTAAAACTGGTCCTAGCAATCCGCCAAGAAAGAACCAGTTCAGTGCAGAGTAATTTCCAAAATGGCCAAAAATCCGCTTAGGACTCACGAGACCCCAAATGACTGATGCATCAAAGAAGACGTGATCACCCGGGCAAGTCCAGGGGCTGTTGGAAAATTTATCCTGGTGACATATATTGTCAATAGAATCCAAGAGCCACCATGCAACGCTCAGGTTAACGGTTCCTGCAATAATGGTTCCAAGGAACTGGAACAGAGAGACTGTCATGAGGTGATTCTATGAGCAAAGAATCACACTAGAGAAAATGCATGAGTTAAAATTCACTTCGATATCCAATTTCATGTTCTGGTTCTGATTGTATTTTTGTTTCATCCAAAATTTTGAAATAAAAAGAAAAGGACAGCTCACTGCACTAGGCCCCCACTATGTGCCGGGTACACGGAAAGGCAGGAGCAGAAGAGTCTATTATATGTAGCCTTACTTTACATTTATGCAAGAGGTTGTTTCCACATCTCGAACTCGTATGACAACAACTTTACCAGTTATTTGAGCTTTTGCACTCTCTATTATGGAATTATAACACTTAAAACTCTTGAATTTGGACGGTCATTGTAGATTTGCTAGCTAGGTTGAAGTATTAGCAGGTACAGAACTCTGCATAACCAATTATGTATAAAAATGTACCTGAACTAAAAACATTGAACGTGGAGGTATCTTCATATAATGACCAAGCTTGAAATCACTGAGAAAGGAGATTGCTTGAGTCATGCTCATATAGCCATAGGTCTTGAAGCAAACATTAGCGATAGGTCTTCCAGGATATATCGTCCCCATAATGTACTCGGTGATTATGTTTAGTCCTGGAGTCTGATGTAACAAACCAATATCCACAAAACAATCAGTCTTTTGGAACCTTTTGATCTTATTAGACATCCAAAGAGAAAGCTAGATCAGCGCTTTAGTTACCTGATTTGTGGTTGCAGTAATGATGCTGATGGGAAGCGTGAATATGAAAGCTAGTGCAGCTGCAAGGAGGAGTCCCCAGAAAGGCAACTGAACTTGGTCCTTCAGGAAGATGCAAAGGGCAAGCGACACCAGAGTTGTCATGAGGAGAAGCAAGTAAAACCACCACGAAGGTATGTCTCTGTATCTTCTCATCAGCCTTGTGTGGACATCAACCTTTCCCTCTGAGGAAGCTCGATAACGTTGGTAAATCTCTCTTCATGAGATAACAAGTTCAGAAATACAACAAATGCATCAGTTGGATTCAATAGGAGGCAAAATACTTCCCCATCGATTCAATAAAATTACCAAGGCAAGACTAATGCACTGGTAAGGAAAATGAGGAGTATATTACCTTCCATAAAACAAGGCGACGTGAGTAAGTGTAGAAGCAATGGTGGCAAATCCAAATCCGTAAGTAAGAGTAAAGAAAAGGCTCAGGTTTATTCTCCCTTGCTTATCATACTCGGCTTGATCCAGCTGAAACTGGTTATTCACAATCAACGATATGTTATACTCCTGACCTTGTGCAGTGAACAAGTCAGAGGAATACAAAGGAAAATTTTTGGCATTGTAGACATTGAACCCCCAATAGGATATAGGAATCACAACATACATTATCAAGGCATAGCCAACAAAGACATTGGCTATTGCAAAAAATGGACAAATAAGAGGACTGAACAAGAATGAAGCTACAGTAGCCCAGTCTAACGTGAACGCCCCAACTCCGAGGCCATTCAGACCTGATCCAATCTGTTGAGCTGTGACAGAGTTTGGATATGCCCAGCACACCCATGAAATACTCGATAAAGCTTGGAAGACATAACCGGGGAATATGTACCACGAAAAGCTGCATATAAGTGCAATCACAAAGAACTTTGCACGCGACATTGGCCGTTTGTTTCCATTGGCATTCACAAATTCATTGTCATCATCATCCTCTTTTTCATGCAATGCACTATAAAATTAATAACTTTGTCAGTGCTTTTTTGCTAAACAAGAATAACTACTCCAAAAATATGATATACATTGCACACCCTTTGATACATTCATTGACTTGCTTATTATTTTTATTTCCCAAATTTGAAACAGAGATTTCAACCACATGTCGACAGGTGATACAAAATCAACATAAATTTCATTTATTTATGAATGGACATGGCAGTAACGTTGTCACATTTGATATGTGTTCTTACAGATGTAAACTTGGTATAGAAACTAAATCACTGTTAGATTCTTGTATGTACGTATGTCTATTTTATTTTTTTATGTATATAATACATTGTTACATTTGATATACGTAATGTAATGTATCCTTACAATCTTTTCTCGAATGAAACAGCTAATACGACAACTTATTAGTTATCATAGCCCACTTAGTGGAAATAAAAAGATAAGTGACCGTCAACATCTATGTATGGAGATGGTTTACCATAAAGACAGAGACAACATTGAATACTAAGTTTTGTTTTATTATAGTCTATATCATGCATCCCCCAACCCATTTAAGAAAATACAATTGAACAACAAATTACAAAACTGGTAAGCTATGAAATTAAATTAATGTAAAAAAAAAATCCCCTTTTTTTTTGTGGGAATTCTTAAGTTCTTCGAAGATATTCGAGTCCAGTCCCGTTGAAATTTGCTTTTAGTTTAGTTTAAGATAAATTTAAAGTTTGAATTTTAGTGAAATATTTTAGATTATTTTAAATTTCAAATTATGCAAATTTTTATTTTATTAAGTTCCTTAATGCTTAATAAAATTATTGAAAGCATTTCAATCCATTGAGAGACACTTTCAATTTTTTTGCTGCCCCATTTATCCTTTTGAAAAAAAAACAACAAGTCCGATTAAACCAAAGACCATTGTGTTAACCTCTGAATACAGAGGTTTATGATGATGATGAAGCAGAGAAGAGAGGATGAGAGAAGATGAGGAAGAGAAGTAAAGTTGAAGTCTGTATATTCATCTTAATGAGTAAATGAAGTAGTACATGTATTTATAGAGGATTAGTTAGTTATAACTAACTCCTAACCTCTTCTTAACAAACTAACCTCCTCTAACTAATTACTAATCACCTCTAACTAACTCTTTAATTTGTAATCATCAGCTTGACTTCAACACCCCTCCTCAAGCTGATGGCTTGAATAAGTCTCTTAGACCCAACTTGTTTAGCAGATGATGGTGTGTTGCTTTTCCCAGTCCCTTTGTCAAGATGTCTGCCAGTTGCTCCTGTGTTGAAACATAGTTAGTTCTAAGTATTCCTTTGTTGATCTTCTCTCTTACAAAGTGACAGTCTATGTCTATATGTTTGGTCCTTTCATGAAAGATTGGATTTGCAGCTATTTGTATAGCTGCCTTGCTGTCACAAAAAAGCTCTACTGGTTTCTGGACTTGAATACCCAGCTCACTCAATAAACCAAGCAACCAAATGATCTCAGCTGTGCATGTAGCCATGCTCCTGAACTCAGCTTCTGCTGAGCTTCTGGATATGGTCTCCTGCTTCTTGGATTTCCATGATATTAGTGCTCCACCAAGTTGTACAATATAACCTGTAACTGATCTTCTTGTTTCTAGACAAGCACCCCAGTCTGAATCACAATAAGCCTGCAATTGATTAGACTTATTTGCTGGCATGAATAATCCTAAACCAGGTGTGCCTTTGATATACCTTACAACCCTTAGAGCAGCCTCCATGTGTGACTTCTTTGGACTGTGCATGTACTGACTGAGAACCTGTACCACAAATGCTATATCAGGTCTGGTCATGGTGAGGTATAGTAATCTACCCACAAGTCTTTGATACACAGCATGATCTTTCAACATTTCATCTTCACTTTCTTCTTTGGTGGACACATGACTGTCATATCTTGTTGAGGTCAGCTTCTGATTTACTTCAAGTGGAGTTGTTGCTGGTTTTGCTCCACTTAAGCCAGCTTCTGAAACTAGCTCAAGTGCATATTTCCTTTGACACATCACCACCCCCTCCTGTGATCTTGCCACTTCAATGCCTAGAAAGAATTTTAAGTTTCCTAGATCCTTCATTTTGAATTTCTGCTGTAACTCTTTCCTAGCACTTTCAATTAGACTTGAACAGCTTCCAGTAACCAACAAATCATCTACATATACCAGGATTACAACCATCTTCTTGTCTACAGACTTTGTGAATAGAGAATAATCATAGTGACTCTGTTTGAACCCCATTTGTAGAAGTGCATCTGTTAGTTTCTTATTCCACTGTCTAGGTGCTTGCTTTAGACCATATAGTGATTTATGTAGTTTGCAGACTTGTTTATTTCCCCCCTGTCTGCCAAACCCTTCTGGAATCAGCATATATACTTCTTCTAAGAGGTCCCCATTGAGAAAGGCATTGTGTACATCCATTTGATATATAGGCCAGTTGTGAGAAGCTGCAATAGCCACCAATGTTCTGACTGTAACCATCTTTGCCACAGGTGAAAAGGTCTCTGAATAGTCTAACCCAGCCTGTTGACTGTATCCTTTTGCCACCAGCCTTGCCTTGTATCTTTCAATATCTCCTGAAGCCTTGTATTTGATTTTGTAAACCCATTTACAACCAATAGGTGTCTTGCCTGCAGGAAGATCAACAATAGACCAAGTATGATTTTCTTCTAAAGCCTCAATTTCCTGCTTCATAGCATGAATCCAAGCAGGATCTTGAGATGCTTGATGAAAGGTTGTTGGTTCAGTAGTTGAGGAATAGACAGCTAAGGCAAGTTGGTGAGATTTCTTGAGATGTGAGTATGTAACATAGGATGACACAGGATAGGAACAGTTGTTTGTTGCATACTCACTCAACCATATAGGGGGATTCCTGATTCTGGATGACCTTCTGACTATTGGATTTTCTTGAGAAGGACTTGGAATGATGAGAGGAGGTTCAGATATAGAAGGTAAATGATCTGGACTCATGGATGCAGGTGGTTCAGTCATAGATGATATTGTTTCTGGACTTAAGGATGCTGAGGGAGGAGGGATCTCTCTCAGATTAGTAGGTGAAGTATTAGTAGGAGCAGGTTCAACTGAAGGAAGTAGCTGAACCACAGGAAATGTAGGTGTGCCAATGGACTTGGCCTGTGCAAAAGGGAAAATTGTTTCCAAGAAAACAGCATTCCTGCTCACAAATAATGAGTGAGAATGCAGATCAAGTAAGACATACCCCTTTTGTGTACTAGAGTAGCCTAAGAAAACACTAGGAATAGCCCTGACAGAGAATTTATCAGATATTTTTGTGTTGGATGCATAGGTTAGGCATCCAAAGACCCTGAGATGATCAAGACTTGGTGAATGACTATGCATAAGTTCAAAAGGAGACTTGAAATTTAGAAGTTTTGATGGAGTTCTATTGATAATATAGACAGCTGTAGTGACACACTCACCCCAATACTTCAGAGGTATGCTGGCTTGAAATCTTAAAGCCCTTGCTACCTGAAGTATTGTTCTATGCTTCCTCTCTACCACCCCATTCTGTTGAGGAGTATAGGGACATGAAGTTTGATGTATGATGCCATATAGAAGTAGAATAGACTGAAGTTCATTACTAAAAAACTCACATCCATTATCAGTTCTAAGAACCTTAACATTGGCAGAAAAAACATTCTTTATTTTTGCAAGAAAGTGTTTTAGGACTACAAGAACTTCAGACTTAGACTGTATCAAGAACAACCAAGTAAACTTGGAGCAATCATCCACTATAGTAACAAAGAACCTTTTACCACTGTGAGTAGGAACCTTGTATGGCCCCCAGACATCACAATGTAGTAGATCAAAGATAGATTGAGCTCTAGAAGTACTAATAGGAAAAGGAAGTTTAGTATGTTTTGCCAATGGACAGACAGTACATGGATGCTTCCCAGGACTAAGATTTCTGAGAAGGTCATGTCTTCTGAGCACATTCAGAGGGGCATGACCTAGTCTTCTATGCCACAATACATCAGAGTCAGAGACTTTCTTCACTGAATGAACAAACTTGTGTTCATTATTGGATGAACAGTTGTCTTCTCTTAGAATATAAAGGCCTTCTTCTTCTTTACCAATCCCCTTCACCTTGCCAGTATAGAGATCCTGGAATATACAGAAGTCAGGGAAGAAATTCACTGAGCACTGTAATTCCTTAGTTAGTTTTGATATAGATATCAAGTTGCATTTAAACTCTGGTAAAAATAAAACATCAGATAACAAGTGGTTGGTCAGAATATATGCAGTTCCACTGTGAGTGACTTTGGTAATACCACCTGTAGGTAAATGGACCCTATTCTTCTCATTATCTGGAACCTTGTTGCATGTGTGTAATATATCAGGAGTAGATGCCATATGGTTAGTTGCACCAGAATCTATTATCCATTTAGCCTGAGTGACTTTAGTATTTAACTGAGAGTTTGTACCTGTGTTGGCTGAACTAGTTGTAGGAGCATTACTTCCTTCACTACCTTTGTTGAGCATCTGAAGAATCTGTTGATACTGTTCAGGAGTGAAATAAGGAGTAGCTTGAGCATTAGGAGATTGGAACTGTTGAATTGTACCACCACTGTCACTACTACTTGTACCACAGCTTCCTTGAGAATTTTCAGAGAAAACAACTTGATTTGCATATTGATTAACTCCTTTTCTTTTAGACTTGGGCCAGTCTGGAGGATATCCAATTAACTTGTAACACTTGTCTTTTGAATGACCAGTATAACCACAAAAATCACAGATAATTGAACCTTTCCTCTGAGTCTTGTAATTGTTAACTGGTGTAGGTTTCACAGAATAGTTTCCAGTGAACCCTGAGGTCCCTCCTGGATGATTGTTTCCTGAATGTACATTACCTTTGCTATAGTAGGACTGTGCATCTATAGCTTCAGTTTTGCCTGTGTATTGGGAACCTGACCCTCCCCTCTGACTAAGGAATGCCACTCCTTCTATTGAGGTACTCACATCTGTTGATGAAGCTGATAAAAATCTCTGACTCTCATGGTTGATTACCATAGAGTAAGCTTGGTTTAAGGTGGGAATTGGAGTCATCATCAGAATCTGACTCCTACATTGAGTGTAGGTTTCATTCAGCCCCATAAGGAACTGTAGAAGTCTCTGATATCCATGATGTTGTGCATAGTTCCTAGATTCTGGACAATTACAATCCGGACATGGCATGATTGCATCAAATTCATCCCATAAGTTTCTCATTTTGGAGAAGTAATCTGAAACTGACTGGGTACCTTGAGTTAGTGTTACAATTTCTCTATGTAGGTAAAATATTCTGGATCCATTCACTACATCAAACCTCTCCTTAAGGTCTAACCAAACTTTATGTGCATCTGAGGCATAGATTATGCTACTCAATAACTCTTTTCTTACTGAGTTCATTATCCATGAAAGCACCACAGCATTAACCTTTTCCCATTGATCATGTAGTGACATCTCAAATCTGTTCTTAGTGTGTCTTCCATCTACAAATCCCAACTTACTCTTTCCTAGTAAGCCTAGGGACATAGACCTACTCCATAATGCATAGTTTTCTGAACCAATTAATTGAATCGACACTAAGGAACTTCCTGGTGTGTCATTTGGATGTAGATAGAGTGGATGATTATGATCCAACTCAATTTTATTAGGAGTTCTAGCTGTAAACTGACCTGAGACTGGTGTGTCTTCTTCAGCCATTTCTCTGCCTTGACTCAATTGAAACCTTTTCGATCTGTTTAATCAAGCTCAGATTGTCTTGTTTCTTCTAACATGCAACTCAATTCAGCCTAAATTCTCCTTGCCTGACTTAATTTCAGACATGCAACTCCGACTAGATGACCTCGATTTCTTCTCGAACCTCGATTTCTCCTCGAACTAGCTCGATCCAGTTCGAATTCCTACCAGATTCAGCTAGATCTTCTACTGATCTTCTGCAGAAAAGAAAAAAAAAATAGATCGAACACCAGTCACCAGTTCGAACTTCTCTGATGTAACTCGAATTTCTAAATCTCTCTCGATTCCTTCTCTCTCGATTCCTCACTTATCCAGCTTCGTCTTTCCAAGCTAACCTCGCTCTGATACCATGTTAACCTCTGAATACAGAGGTTTATGATGATGATGAAGCAGAGAAGAGAGGATGAGAGAAGATGAGGAAGAGAAGTAAAGTTGAAGTCTGTATATTCATCTTAATGAGTAAATGAAGTAGTACATGTATTTATAGAGGATTAGTTAGTTATAACTAACTCCTAACCTCTTCTTAACAAACTAACCTCCTCTAACTAATTACTAATCACCTCTAACTAACTCTTTAATTTGTAATCATCAGCTTGACTTCAACACATTGGCTTACTACGTTAATAATATTTTTAGGAAACAACGTTATATGAACAAGGTTCCAGAATAAGATTCTTGATCCACAATAATTTTTAAACTAAGCAGAAACAAAAGTGTGACATTATCATATTGCAATTTGCAGTTAGTAATAGTTATTGGATAAGATAAGAATAAATTATTAAAAAAAAAAGAGAAAACATATACCGGAAAAGGGAGATCTGAACAAGTGTACTGGGCCACCACATATGTGCCGGTTCAACTACGTATTTCCTTAAAAGTCCAGCCCAACCGTATCCCAAAACCTGCCCAAATACATAATAACGTGTACATTAAATTAGATTCCAGGCATCAATATTTTAAAATAATTATTCAAAGTTCCTAGAGCTCCTCGTAAGAGAATGTTGGGGTGAATCAAAAAAGTTTGGGTAGAGCCGGATCTAAGCATTGACTAGGTAAGCATTTATTTGGAATAATTTTAAATACATACAATAAATATAATTATATTTCATTTACATAATAATTATAAAAAAAAATTATAATGACTATACAATATAGTTTGTCAAATATAACAGAGAAATATACACTGACTATTGCAGATCATTTATACATAAAATACACATTATTATACACTCAAAAATTAAATATAACTTAAGGCCAAATACATAAAGAGACACCTAAACTTGTCCTCATTTTTCATTTAGACACCTAAACTAAGACAAGTTCCTAATAGACACCTCAACTGCTCAGATTTGATCCCATTAAACACTTTTATCCTACTTGGCACTCTCTGGTACTGTTTTTTTAATTTTTCAGCCAAAAATAAATAGTTGCAGTCCAAAAAAAAATTTTTTTTTTATAAAAGTAGGTTCTCAAACTCTCAGTTATCCAAAAAAAAAAATCCATAAAAGTAGGTTCTCAAAATTCTCCGTTAATCATATGCGGAAAAAAATTATTACAATTTTAAATAAATCTTTTTTGCACATGGTTAACTGAGAATTTTAAGAATCTACTTTTATGAGAAAAAAAAATTTTGGACCGCTACTATTTATTTTTGGCTGAAAAATTTAAAAAACAGTACCGGAGAGTGCCAAGTAGGATAAAAGTGTTTAATGGGATCAAATTTGAACAGTTGAGGTGTCTATTAGGAACTTGTCTTAATTTAGGTGTCTAAGTGAAAAATGAGGACAAGTTTAGATGTGGTATTTGGCCATAACTTAACTATATATGAAATATACCTATGCCTATATAGTGAATGGCCTTTTTTTTTCATAACTACTTTGGCTAAAAGCCATCTACTCTAATTACTAGAAGAATAAGTAATCCAAGTTAAATAAACACTTGTGAACTGGACTGATATATCCATAAATACTTTGATTTGTTCAACAAATAAAAAGAAAAAAAGATCAACCATCTATATGAACAGTGGCAGAAATAAGATTTTCAATAAAGAGTATCAAATAAAAATATATGTATTGCTACTAAGAATAGAAAATATGACCTCAAGCAATTTTTAGAACCCCTTAACCACTACACCAAACATTTAACCTGTGATAAAAGATATCAATACTAGTATAAATATTTATTAAATTAAATTTTAACTTAATATAATTTTCGACGAATAAGTATCGATCGACACTTCTCAAGTGCTTAAAAAAGAGAGGTTTAACCTCTTCATATAATAAAACAATAAATTTAGAAAAAGTACATCAAGATTAACGATAGAAGAAAGTGCGGAGAATTTGACAAGATATCTTAAACAAGAATTGTATATTGCTTGAAAGTTACAAGGAAAGCGCCTAAAATAATATGAAAATTTGAAAATAAATAAAAGCAAAAGAGAATAATTTTAAGCCAATATTCTCCACTTATTATTGAAGGTTTTTTTAAAATAATTTTTCTACTCCTCAAATATAAAAATAATATCGACATATATACTATCATCCTCCGATTCTACTTGTGCAATTACACTTATTTCATCCTGCCAAATTTTTCCCCTCACCCTTGACCTAACTATCTATAAAGAAGGAAATATAGAAAAATAATATTTCGCGAACTTATTTATAATAACTAACTCAATAGAAAAAAGAGTACAAATAATCTGTTACATGACTGTGTAAAATTCAATTATTATTATAATTTATAACCAAAACATTAGTTAATTGCAAGCTTTCCAAGATAAAACCAATTAAGTTATGATCAATAATACTCCCTTGTCTCTATCGCAAATCAGAAAAGACAATTACACATCACAATGTCTCCAAAACAAAGTTCATCGTAGCTGTCATGAGCAAAATTACCTTATTTCCACAGATTTTCGACTCAAATAAAGTGCACGTGTTAAAATAAAAATTAATAATACAAAGAAAAAATAAAAATATGAACATAAATTTTGAACCTTCTAAGCATAAGACTAGAGATTGATTTAGTATATGTGGGGATTCAATTTTCACCTCCAAATTTTGAAATTCAAGTACTATATTTTTCATTTTTTGAAAATATTAGGGATAGTTTGATAGCTAGACAAAAAAGTTATCCATATATTAATTTTTATATATAACAGATACGATGTTTGGTAGATAATTTAGAAATTTGCATAATTGATACTATATATTTAGTTAGGAGAGAATCTTCATATTTATTTATGTAAAATAAAAGGAAGAATAACTAATATATGTATAACTAATTTGTGCATAGTACCTAGATTCACTCGTAACTAATTATTGTATTACTAATTAAATTTCCAATCTGAAACTGCTATCAGCGAAGATAATGTATACACAGTTTTACTCTTATATCGAGAATAAAGATAAAAAAAAATTATTTCGGTAATGAAATAAAAATAGATAATAGAAAGAAAAATAAAAATATAAAAACCTGTGTAGTAATAATGAGGAGCCAACTAGCACCAAAAGAAATGCTCCTGCGGTAGAAAGCCTTAATAATATTAACAATTCCAACAGCATAAGCAGATCCATTTCCAAAAGCAAACCCAGCATTTGCAAAAATTGTGATAAGCACATGTTCCTTCATGTTAAACGGACCCGGGTTCAGCGAGAATTCTCTCGACCCGAACCCGAGGATCCGAAATTTAGTAGTGGGTAATACAGCTGCCATGAACCGGCCAATGGGGAGAGTAGCAACTTGAACTGTAATTTGGGTAATAATTAGGGGTTCTTTTCTGTAAGAGAAAAATTGATTGAGAAAAGAGAGGAGAACGCAAGAGAATACGCCCAGGATCCACATTCGGAAGGTCCATACGGGTAGGGTCGGGTCATCGGTGTTGGGTACGGTTAATCGGACTTCTTCAATCGGAGAAAGCTCATCTTCATTTACATCTTCTTCTTTTTTATGTGATTTGGTTATGGGAGCTTCTACTTCCATTGTTCCCATTTTTGGGGAAAATGGAGAAAAAATTGAAGGAAAAGAAAAGAGTATGTAAGTTGAAGGAGGAAGAAATGGGATGTTACTTTATAGAGGGCTATAAACAAAATTTTGGTATTGGTAATTTTGCAATTTGGAAACTTTTGTAATATTGGGTAATGATTAATTGATGACCTTTCACCTTCAATTGCAAGATATTTTTTAATATGTAAAAATTAATTTAGAATTGTATAAATGTATATTAGAAATTGTAAGTATTTTTATGTTTATATGATAAAAAATAATAAGAAGAGAAATTTATTATTTTTTTAATTTTTTATATAATTTAGCTTGACATGAAGTTTTTTTTTTAAAGAAAGATATTTAAAATTTATGATCTAAATTAAGTGATAACGTGTGCCTATAAATTATTTAGTTAAGAGTAAAATAAATTTTTCAAAGTTAAATTGTTACTAAATATAAAAATGTATCGTTCTTTTAGGGATCAATTAAAGAAAAGTGATTCTTATAAAAAGAGAGTATTATGTAAAATACACACTCAGTCATCTAATTTATAAATATAATCAAGTATATACACTTTAATGGTATATATTGATTAATATATCTTATTTAATATGCGTTGCATATACCACATAATATATATTCTGCAAATAAGATGACACAAATATGCATAGAATTATAACATTTTTTAAATATTCAAACTATACATCAAAATATCATGAAAAAGTTTTAAAAAGCACCTTATTGGGTGCATAATTCAAAAAATAAAATTAGGGTGTCAAATGGATGAATTTAATTAAAATTGAAGATATTAAAATGAGTTAAAATAAAAATTAGGTTGCGTCATGACTCATTTAAATTTATTTGAGCTCAAATAAATTGCGCTCAAATGGGCTAAAAATCAAGTCGAGTCATGATTCATCCAATTTGACTTGTTTAATATCAATTATTTTAATATATTGTTAAATAACTTTTATAACCACAATTTGAATTTCAACTCAAGAAAATAAATAAAAAGAATTATAGATAGATAGATAAATCCTAGAAGATATCAAATAGATAGTAATCTATACATTTGATACGGAAACATACATCACATCGATGCAGATAAATAGTCTTAAAATAGGTCAAAATCGAAGATTAAATAAGGCGCAACTGAGTATTCTTTTATAATAGGTTAAGGCTTGAATTGGTTGATCTTAATCTCAACCCATAATATTCTGGAATTGATTATTTATATTTACACCCATTTTAATAATCCTAAATGAAATGTATACCCTTCTCTTAATACTATATAATTTGCATTTCTCTTAGGGATTGTTTTATACGAGAATGACATAGACAATTATTTCACGAATTAAAAATGCCTCATTTCATCACATCAAATAATGTGATAGATAATTTAAGATTAATTAATATCTTTAATGCCTCATTTCATAATATCAAGTAGTGTGATAGACCACTTTAAGATTAATTAATATCATTAATGAAATATTGTTAATTCCTCAGGGCCACTTTATTGGTCAATGCTCTTAAAGAGTAACCAGCTTGGCAATTGAAAGGGATCTTTTTATTTTATTTTTAAAAAAAGGGAAGAATCTAAGATGATTTCCCACGGTTTACACCATTTTTGGAAAAAAATTTCACTAAAAAAAGGTACCTTTATACTGGACTAAATTATATTTTGAAATAAAACAATATTTATTTATCCAACCTTTTTTTTTTTTCTTGCAGAAAACTGATTATGAGTTTAGGTAAAATTAGAATTTTTAATTCATAAATTTCAGATTATAAATTTAAAAAGTGATTATATTATTTATGTATACTAAATAAATTTATTGATACAAATATAAAATTTACCCTGAGAACTAATTTTATTACGAGATAGCTCATGATGTTCATATCGATCTATTGTGCTCCTCTGCTAGCAGCAATTGATAATGTTACGTTGCCAATTTAAAGGTAGGGAAAAATGATGCTGAGTTTGTGCATTATTTTTCACGAATAATGTCGTGTCATAAATGAAAGATTTTCTTAGTACTATGTTTTACGTATTTGCATGAACATTATTGTTTATTGTTATCAAACTTAGTGAACTCCGAGATGCAGGCTCCTTGTATGGAATGATATTTCCTAGGAGAAATTATTTATCATATTTTTCTTTTATATTTTTTTAATAAAATACACAATTAGAAAAAGTTATTATTTATGATATTTTTGTTTATGTCTTAAAATATACTTCCTCTAATGCTATATAATTGAGTTGAACGTCTTCCGAAAATAATCTTTTTATCTTTATGAGATAATCGTAAAATCTGCGTATATTTTATTTTTTTCGAACCTCACCTATAAAATTTCACCAAGTATATTATTATTTCTCTAATACTATATAAATGAATTGTTGACTCTTTTTTATGTTCTTTAAATAGATTTTCGATGTTCAAGAATGGAATTTTCAACTACTAATTTTAAATCTCAAAAGAGCTTGAGAATTGCCAAAATTGAGAACTCAGCTAAATTATATATTCTATCAGCATCAACTTACGCGACACTTTTTAAATTTCAAAATTTACATAAATTTATTTTTTATCATAAATTTTTTAAATATTTTGAATTGTAACTTATAGTAATTTTTTACGTAATTAATAAATATATAAATTTTATTTTTAAAAATTTTAAAAATTCCATACATAAATTCCTGTCAAACTTAAATTATTTAACCTTCAAAAAATAAAAAAATATCATATAAACTAAAACGAATAAAGCACTATCTAACGTCTCCATTCACTTAATATTAGCACTACTGTGTACTGGTTTATATTTCAAAGTCAAATGAACAGTTAGTCTAACAAAATATGTGGAATATATGCATCTTTTATTTTCTATGAATTAATTAATATACCTGGCCACTCTCCATCTAATCATATAACTTTTCGATATCCTACGAATGATTTTTTCTATTAAAAATATGTGTGGAATATATGTATCTTTTAATTTTCACGATCGTTTATATAATGTGTAAAAATCATTTTTTTTCTATGAATTAGTTAATATAATATCCCTAACAACTTTACATTTGATCGTATAACCTTTTGGGATTCTACAAATAATTTTTTTTCTTAATATATGTTCAATATATGTATTTTTTATTTTTCACGATTATTTATATGATGTGCAGAAATTCATTTTTCTCTATGAATTAGCTACTCTCTATTTAATCGTATAACCTTATCTTCCGATACCCTACAAATGATTATTATTTCCCAATATATAGAGATTCTAGATTGGAGGAACGTCGATTATATAAGTACGATGAATTTGACTTGATAGTTATGTCTGTGAAAGTGTTAAATAAATACAAAATTAATTAGAAAAAAAATGTGGGTACAAAAATAATTCAAATAATTAGCTCCCGAGAAGAGGATTATGCAAAATATATCCATTATAAAATCGATGTGGAAACTTAATATTCCCATCCAAAACTAGATATGACATTGCTTGAGGTTACCAAGAACACGAGTTAGATAGGAGAGTATGAGGGGCACATATTACAATAGAAGATTAGCAGATGGTGTAGTTGAGTCTTGCTTAGGACAGCTAGTATTTGCGATGTACTAGTTATATTATAGTAGTTCTTGTTTTTTATTTTCATTATTTATTACGCATTATTTTTAGTAATAAAGTCTAGTATGTTGTTTATGGTGTCTCGATTAACATCACATGATTATATTATTAATCTGACTTCTTCCTAATAAACTTATGCATTGTTTTCTTGTTATTTGCTAGATTCTCTTTATTTATTTTTTTAAAAAAATTATATCGAAATTTATTGCACTTAAGATTAAAAAAGATTAAAAATAATATTTCTATCTCTATAAAATAATAATAAAATTATCATATATTTTATATTGCTCGCACCTCACTTATAAAATTTTATTAAATATTTTATTATTATTATTATTCACGCTTCACATAATTGAATTAATGATCTCTATATAAAAACACTTCCCAGTTGCAGAACTGAATAATTGTGCCAACTTGTCTTGTAATTATCTCAATCCCCAAAAGGAACCACCGTCTTTTCTTTTAACATTCATATAGAATTCATGTATATTACTGTCATTGTTTTATTTTATTAGTTTAGTTTCAATTTGACATAAAATTTTAAAAATAATAAAGATTTTTTTATTATAATTTAAACAATAAATAATTAGCATTGAGCATAAAAATTTTGGAAAATATTTTTACTTAATATATTCGAAGAAATAAATAAATATATATTATAATGAATAAGTAAAATCGAACGGATGAAATAATTATCGGAGAGATTGATGATAACTTGATCTGGTTTTCACGGGTACATATTTTGACACAGACAACTCATGCAACTTGTCCTAAATTCAGCTCAATCCTCTTTGACCTTCGTGTTCTTCTTGTTATGTGTGTTTTCAGAATCTAGTATTTGTTTGATCCATGAAACCTCCTCAATTCTTAAAATTAGGCGAAAGATAGAAAGAAGATTTTTAAATCTTATGATATTCTTTTCGTTTTAAATTAATTGAATTTTTGATGCAGTGAACATATATTAAGAAAAATATTTAAAGATAAAATTTAAATATTGAAAAAAGTTTCAAAAATTTAATTAATTTGGGACGGAGGAAGTACTAAATTAAAGTTATGTTAAATATAATAAAATATCCTTTAATCTCGTGATTTAAACATACCATGAAAAGTTAAAATTAAAGTATTGTTACAAAGAGAAAAGGTCATTCATTCTGAAATAAACTTAAAAAAAATATTATTTTTCAAATAAAGAAAATAATACATGTCATGTATTTTTCAAAAAATTAACGTGAATATTTATTTTTTATTTTTTTTGCGTTACCCACAACTTCAATGTTTTTACCCTAAATAATTAAAAAGAGAATTAGGTCGATGTGTACATCAAAAATCAATTTAATTCAAATTTGTACTACGTAGCATTTACAACTTACATTTGAAACTTTTGACCAGTGAATCGTTTCCATTGCAACTTGCAATTGGCTTCACATGTTATGTCGTCTAATGATCATCCTATCGTATATTTTACGTCATTTAAACAAATTCATCATTTTTTCCTGTCTTCTTGGACTCGTGATAGACAATTTGATAAGAAAATAAATTTTAATCTAATTCAACTTTAATAGTTAATTAGTGCAAGATTATAAGAAAGAATAAATGATCAATCCCAGCACCAAACTTTAATCTAATAGGCAATTTTTAATTTTTGGGAGCTGAACATTGGATGAGATGGGTCCTCCTCCCTTTGAGCTAGCTTTTGGGGTGTAAATTAGGTATAAGTCCTATTTTACATGGTATCAGATCAGGGTTCATCTCACTCAATGTTAAAAAATTGCCCACGCACCAATGACTTAGGTCTAAGACCTAATTTTACAGTCGACGTATACTTCATGTATAGTCAAGTTATATCAAGCTTTTCGATTCTTTCATAATGTATGATCAATGTATAGCTTATGTATAGTAGGCTATATTGTATAGTTAATATATACTTTCTATGACTTTTAGCAAGATATATTATATCGCCAGTATATATTTTCTATGATTTTTGACTATTTTTATATATAAATAAAATATGACTATATTTATTGTAAACTAATTATTTCATCGTATATATTTGAAACTATCCCATTAATAATTGCTTTAACAGGTTAAAAATCTCAATTCCCCGATGAGATCCATACAGGCCTATTGGGCTACATGCAAACAAATGAAACCAATATGGGCCTGAAATATGGGCTACCATGCAAGCAAATGAAACCAATATGGGCCTGAAATATGGGCTACCATGCAAGCAAATGAAACCAATATGGGCCTGAAATATGGGCTACCATGCAAGCAAATGAAACCAATATGGGCTAACATTCAAGCAAATGAAACCAATATGGGCCTGAAATACGAGGGTCATCGTTGGGCCCAATAACATTTTAAGTCAGATTCGCCGGTTGGCTATTATCCCTTTTTGAGAACTATTTAATTATGGCTCACTTTTTTCACATGTAATTTATGAATGGTGAAACTTTTAGATCATAATTTATTATGATTTTTTTGAATATTTTAATATGATAATTATTATGATTTATAGTACTTTACATAATTTTAAAATAATATATGTTATTTTTGTGTCTCGGTTTATGTGACATTGATAGAGTTTAGAGAGTCAATTAAAATTGGTATATATCTTCTTAATTTTTGAAGTTGGTAATTATTGTGATTTATATTACTTTTTATGTCATTTTCAAATAACATATGTTATTTTCTCTATCCCTATTTATATGGATAGAATTTCGGGAGTCAACTGGATGTTATATATGTCTTTTACATATTTTTAAGTTGTTAATTATTATGATTTATGGTATCTTTTATGCAATTTTCAAATAATATGTGTAACTTCTTTTTTCCTAAATTATCTGGCACTAATTGAATTGTAAACCAAACTTTTTCATGCCTTTTAAATATTTTAAATTGTTAATTATGTGATGTAGAGTATCTTTTACGTAATTTTAAATAATATATATTATTCTTTTTGTCTCAATTTATGTGGCGCGAAAAGTCAACCAAATTTTGTTATATGTTTTAAAAATATTTCAAGTTCTCTTTTTTGGTAACAATCGTAAAGTATTACCATAACCATCAAGAACATTTACAAATATAGAGCACCTCGTTCTGATAACATAAAACTAGGCCTCCAACCAAATGAAAAAAAAAAAACTAGTTACAAAGTAAGTGCTCAATGAAAAAAATATTTTAAGTTATTAATTATAGGAATTTATAGTGTTTTTTTACGTCATTTTCTAATAATCCATGTTAAATTTTCGATCCAAACTTATGTAGCACTGATAGAATTTCAAAAGTCAATCAATTTTTTTTTATGTCTTTTGAATATTTAGGCTGTTAATTGACATAATTTATAGTTATTTTTAAAAAAAATTTAAATATATAAAAAAACTAAAAAAAATTGAGACAAACAAATTAAAATAAAATTTATAAACAAAATTATCAAACTATCTTTTCATGCCAAAGTAGACATGTCAACCAACTCTGCCTTATAAGATAGGTAAATAAATACTAGTATAATACTATATTTTCCAAAAAAAATTATTTACTCTTCAATAGTTTTAGTGTTATTTTCGTAATTCCTTTTTCTTTAATTTTAATCATCACTTATAATTTTTATGTTTTAGTTATTACATTATTTGATTATTGATTATTTTTTTAAAATGTAGAATGAATTTTTTTCCAAATTGCTTAAAGATGTTTTATGTATGCTGATGATTTATTGAAAATAATTTTTATATTTCTTATATAGTACACTGCTTTTTATTTCACATTATCCCATTCTAGTAAGTTTTTATACATCCTCTTTATCAAAGTACTTTTAGATACTTTATTTAAGTTGATGACATATTGAAAACAATCTTTATATCTCTGGAAGATAAGGATAAGATTTGCGTACACCTAGCTCTCCATATTTCACTGAGTATGTTATTATCGCTAACTTGTTATATACTCCCACGTCCTCTTTATCAAAGTATTTTTAGATACTTTATTTAAGTTGATGGTATCTTGGAAACAATCTTTATATCTCTATAAGATAAGGATAAGATTTGCGTACATCTAACTCTTCATATTTCACTGAGTATGTTATTATTGTTAACTTGTTATATGTTGACACCCAATTTTTACCCTCCACAATATAAATTGATCATCGAGCTATTAATTTTAACGACTTGAATTAATCAGCTTTCAAAAATGCAAGAAATATTTTTTTCAAATAATTTTATGACCGAATCTTTGGATTTTTCAATTTTTATTAAATTCATATATTGCGTATCGTCTTACTTTACTTTTTCGTATTATATATTTTTATGTTGTGTATTATATAAGTCGTTAACATTCAAAAGCTCCTTAATTAATTTATACTAATTCGTTTCGTGGTCGAATTAATCGATTGATTTTCAAAATTGGTTATATATGTAATTTAAGTGGTTAGTCTTTAAATACTTTCCTCAAACCCTTTTTACTTTTTAAAATCTGACCCAGGCCCAATCCTAATCCCTTCCCCAGCCCAACCAGCCGGCCCACTCTTTTTTTTAATAAAAAAACCCAACCCGCCCCCTTTCTTTCCTAACCCGACCCGGCCCACATTTTAATTAAACCCTTTCTTCTCTTCCCCTTCCCCAAACCCGCGCAGCCCCACCTCCCTTTCCCCCATTCCCGTCCCCAAGCTCGAAACCAGAGAGATGGCAGCAAAGCTCAGCCATTTCCAATACCAAGAAGCTATTATTACTCCCTCCCACGCGTTCCTTCTCCCCATAACCCCGAAATCGAAGCGGAAAAGTAAAAGAAGAGAGCCGCGGACCAGAAAAAGCTTCGGCCAACAGTGGCCATTTCGGCCATTTTTTGGCCATATTCGCACTCCATCTCCTCCCTTTCGTTGTCCCTGCACGTCAGGGACCTTCCACGTGTCTCACATCCGAGCCGTCGATTCAAATCGACGGCTAGGATGTGAGACTTGTGAGAGGTCCCATTTGAGATTCAATCTCGGTTTTGCCCCTTGATTTCTTGGTTTTGGTGCTCGAATTTTGGGGTATAAAAGGCCCCAATTGTTCACTGATTTGGGGACGTTTTTTTGGGAATTTTCGGATTAGAAAAAGAAAAAAAGTTCACTGCTTGAAAAGATTTTCATACTTTAAGGAATATAGATTGAAATTAAGGTTTGTCTTTTGAGAAAAGGATTGGAATTGGTTGGTCGGATCCAAGTTTGGAGTTCCGGAGTTTGAAGTCGACAAAGTCTCGACTTTGGTAGCGTCGAAGTCCCTTCTCGAGCTCGTCTTGTCCCGTTCGCTGCCCCTCGTGAGGTAATGGCTTGACTTCTCAGTTGAACTTTATGAATAAGTATGGATTTTGTCAATAGCTTGGTGTGTGTTTTGTTCGGATGTTTGTCTTTGGTTTTGCTGTCAAAATGTTCTACTGGTTTGGCTCCGACTCTCTTGAGGCTGTTAGTTTGACGTCAAAAACATGTTGGATTCATCTTTTGCTGTGATGTTGTTGGGTATACATGTTTGCATATGTATAGGTACATGTATATACAGAATATATGCATATAAAACTTGAAGAATAGTTGGATATATGTTGATTTGGATGGATGTATACTGCTGTATATCTATGTATATATGTATAAACTTGAAGAATAGTTGGATATATGTTGATTTGGATGGATGTATACTGCTGAATATCTATGTATATATGTATAAACTTGAAGAATAGTTGGATATATGTTGTTTTTGATGGCTGTATACCGCTGTATATCTATGTATATACGTATAAATTTGATATATGTTGATTTTGATGGCTGTATACTGCTGTATATCTACGTATATATGTATGGACTTGAAGAATGTTAAATATATGTTGATTTTGATGGCTGGTTTTGGCTGTATATCTATGTATACTGCTGTATATTTACATATATACGTATAAAACATGAAGAATGTTAAATATATGTTGATTTTGATGGCTGGTTTTGGCTGTATATCTATGTATACTGCTGTATATCTGCATATATATGTATAAAACTTGAAGATAGTTGAATGTATGTTAGATTAGAAGCTGTATATCTCTGTATATATGTGTATATATGTCCAAAACTTGAAGATAGTTGAATGTATGTTAGTTTAGAAGCTGTATATCTCTGTATATATGTGTATATATGTCCAAAACATGAAGATAGTTGAGTATATGTTAGTTTCGAGCTGTATATCTCTGTATATCCGTGCATGTATGTCCAAAACATGAAGATAGTTGAGTATATGTTAGTTTAGATGCTGTATATCTCTGTATATCTGTGTATATACGTCCAAAACATGAAGATAGTTGAGCATATGTTGGTTTAGCTGCTGTATACCTCTGTATATCTGTGTATATACGTCCAAAACATGAAGATAGTTGAGCATATGTTGGTTTAGCTGCTGTATACCTCTGTATATCTGTGTATATACGTCCAAAACATGAAGATAGTTGAGCATATGTTGGTTTAGCTGCTGTATACCTCTGTATATCCGTGTATACATGTCCAAAACTTGAAGATAGTTGAGTATATGTTAGTTTAGATGCTGTATATCTCTATATATCTGTGTATATGTGTCCAAAACTTGAAGATGGTTGAGTGCATGCTAGTTTAGAGGCTGTATACCTGCGTATATATATAAAACTTGAAGAATGTTTGAGTATATATGAGTTTGAATGGCTGTATATTGCTGTATGTCTACGTATACGTGTACAAAACTTGAAGATTGTTTAAATATATGTTCGTTTTGGCGGTTATTTGTTGTATATCTATGTATATGAGGATATATATATGTATATGTATGTACCAAAACTTGAAGAATGTTTGAATATATGTATTGGTTCGTTGGTTATCTGCTGTATATCATGTATATACCAGCATACGCATGTATATGTATGTATAGCTTGGAAAGTTGTTTGGTTATATAGCAAATGTAGTCGTATCACGGTGTATATACAGCTGTATACACGCAACATGTATATGAATATCTACATACATATATCCATAAAAGCTCGAATTTATTTTTAAATGTTATCCATTTGCTTGTTGGGCTGCCATATCTATGAATATATATACAAGTAATGTGCATTTCTACATGTATGTATACAAATGTATATAAGTTGAAAGTTTGTTAGTTTATTCGGTTATATAGTGGTATTACGATGTCTATGTATTTACATATACACCTATATACATACATACATAATGCATATCCATGAATATATTTATGAAGCTTGAAGATTGTTGGTTATAGTGCCGTTTTGCAAATGATATACATCTATATCTACGTCATGTATTGCATTACCTATGTGTCTATGCATCCTATATACACCTATATATATAGATACACATTTGTATTATATGTATTTGTCTCAATTCGCACAATCTCTTTTCTCATATGATTTTGTGTTGTCATGCAAGTTGTGAATTGCATATCACTTGTGAGATATAGTATTTCTTATTATTCATTCCTTATCTTTATTTTCTTTGCATGTAATATTGTACCGAGTCTACTTTTGACTCCTCCTCGTATTTCGTTGAGTCTCGGGTCAATCTCAGCTTATGTCCGGTTGTTCGGAACTGCGGATGTTTTATTTTTGAAGTGGCAACGCACCTATATGCAGCAATATACATAGTATATACATTGGTATACAACCAGTGTATATAACAGGGTCAAAACTCAAAGGAAGAGGGCTAAAAGCCCAACTCTCTTCTTGCAGCAGAAATGTGGGCCAAAGGCCCAATTGGGCCAGCAACTACAAAAATTAAAGGGTTGGGCAGGCCCAGTTCTTTTTTTTTTAAACATATATGCAGGTTTTGAATTGGGCCTGCCAAAGCCCAATCCTAACCCAATTCCCTTTATTTTATTTGTTCTTCAATCCATGTTTTGTTTTATTGTTATAATTATATTATTATTTGTTTAATACTAATTTAAATTCTAGGACTTTATAGGTTTTAGCCTAATTAAACTTCCCCAAGATAGCCATTTACGTTATGTTAAGACTGTAAATTTCGCCTATAAAATCACCTTTAGAAAATTTGATTCGAAATATTCTTTAAAAATAAAATAAAATAATAATAACTTAAGCACATTTTCCTTAAAATAAATCGAAAACATGTTTCTTTTTAAACACTTAGACATTTCAATAAATTTTTTTTTAAATCATGATCATCTAGTTTAATTTACTAGTTATATTAATTAAACAAAATTGATTAGATTTTAACATTACGTTTTCTTGATTATTTTTTAAGTAGTTCACTTAAATCAATATTAATTGAATAAAATTTGGTTAAATTTTTAATGTTATGTTTTCTTGATTGTTTTTTTTTTTTTAAATGGCTCATTTAAATTGATGTTAATTTTAATCTAATAAAATGTAGCTAAGATTTCAAATATTCTATTTTCCTAATTCTTAAATATTTACTTAAATTTTTTTTTAGTTAATAATACAAAATTAATATTTTTAAGTTAGTCAAAATATTTAATCGTCGGATAACCGCACGTTAGCGGACATTTCGAGTGCGTAAAACCTTCTCGAAATGGAAATATGAACCCGAACCTAATCTTTGGATTTTTTAAAAGGATTTTTCTGTTAATTCTTTTAAAAATAATCTTAAATCGGTTTTCTTGATTTTTTCTTAAAAATTAAGTGGCGACTCTGTTTTGTTTAAAAGATTCGGTTTTACTTAAATCTGATTAAGTCTTTAATCGAATTTTTAAACACGAAAGTCATTTTCCGACGCAACATTATATACTCCCACATCCTCTTTATCAAAGTGTTTTTAGATACTTTATTTAAGTTGATGGTATATTGGAAACAATCTTTATATCTCTGTAAGATAAGGATAAGATTTGCGTACATCTAACTCTTCATATTTATATTATTATTGTTAACTTGTTGTATACTCCCACATCCTCTTTATCAAAGTGTTTTTAGGTATCTTAGAAACAATCTTTATATCTCTATAAGATAAGGATAAGATTTGCGTACATCTAACTCTTCATATTTCACTGAGTATGTTATTATTGTTAACTTGTTATATACTCCCACATCCTCTTTATCAAAGTGTTTTTAGATACTATATTTAAGTTGATGGTATATTGGAAACAATCTTTATATCTCTGTAAGATAAGGATAAGATTTGCGTACATCTAACTCTTCATATTTATATTATTATTGTTAACTTGTTGTATACTCCCACATCCTCTTTATCAAAGTGTTTTTAGGTATCTTAGAAACAATCTTTATATCTCTATAAGATAAGGATAAGATTTGCGTACATCTAACTCTTCATATTTTACTGAGTATGTTATTATTGTTAACTTGTTATATACTCCCATTGTTTATTTTCAAACAATCACTTTTTTTGCGCACTCTATGTGAAAAAAATAGTCGTCATTTTTCATCTCATGAAAATCTTTTTTTGTCCAAAGAAATGATTCGTTGAGATAATGAGTCACTATTGCTATCAAGACATTTGAGATCACCAAATACTCAGGAGTTCTTCTTTTTCACAATTTTTGTCCATTTTATTGCTGGATATCTTGTTCGTACAGCTCTCTTTATATTTATATACACACATATATATACATATATATAACATTGATATTTATTGATATATAATGTCAATAGACTTGAGAAATTATACAGGGAATGATGAAAAAAAAGTTGCCTTTCTATTGATATGGTGAAATTGAAAGAATTTGATTCCTTGCCTTTCCAGAGCCTCTCAAAGGCCTTAATATACATCCTAACTTGCTACAATCAAGGGCCTAACTTTCTATATTTTTGGAAAAGATCAATATACAATATTTACATAACAAATATATAGTAACAGAATATATTGATGTATATCAATATATTCTAACAAAATATATAGTAACAGAATATATTGATGTATATCAATATATTCTAACACGCCCCCGTAGTTGAAGCGGGAGGTGGTCGAACGCTGAGACTATCCCTGAATTCCTCAAATAACACCAAAGGGAGACCCTTTGTAAAGATATCTGCAATTTGATGTTTGGAAGGAACATGTAGCACTCGGACTTGTCCACGAGCAACCTTTTCGCGAACAAAATGTATATCCATCTCGATATGTTTAGTGCGTTGATGTTGTATTGGATTTCCGGCAAGATATATCGCACTGACATTATCACAATAGACCAAGGTAGCCTTTTTGATAGGACAATGAAGCTCCAAGAGTAGATTACGCAACCAACAAGATTCCGAAACCACATTGGCCACCCCTCGATATTCGGCCTCGGCACTTGATTTTGACAAGGTCGGTTGGCGTTTGGCGGACCATGAGACCAAATTATCACCAAGAAACACACAATACCCAGAAGTAGACCTCCTGGAATCTGGACACCCTCCCCAATCTGCATCTGTATTTGAAACCAGAGTGGAAATAGAGGAAGGATAAAGATGAAGACCATGATCAAGTCTTCCCTGTAAGTAGCGCAATATGCGCTTGAGAGCGTGCATATGCTCCACCTTCGGATCATGCATGAAGAGGCATATCTGTTGCACGGCATAAGTGATGTCTGGCCTCGTGAATATAAGATACTGAAGAGCCCCAGCCAGTCGCCGATAGAGAGTGGGGTCCTCAAAAGAGGTGCCGGCAGAGGCACTAAGTTTCGGCTTTGTGTCAACCGGGGTTGGTGATGGCTTACATGAAGACATGCCGGCTCGATCAATGATTTCAGTAGCATACTTTTTGTGTGATAAGAATAGACTACCTGCATGATGTGTGACAGCTATCCCCAAAAAATAGTTGAGCACACCTAAGTCCTTCATAGCAAACTCGGAGCTAAGAAGAGTAATGATAGACTTACGAAGCTCATCAGACGAGGCAGTCAAAATAATATCATCTACATATAATAAAAGATAAGCCATTGATGTACCTCTCCGAAAGACAAATAGTGAGTTGTCAGATTGAGACTGAGAGAAACCAAGAGTATACACATAATCAGCAAATCTCCTATACCAAGCCCGTGGAGCCTGTTTCAGTCCATATAGAGATTTCTTCAACAAACACACATGATTGGGTTTGTCAGGATCCCGAAACCCCATGGGCTGATGCATGTGGACGGTCTCCTTTAGTTCACCATGTAAGAAAGCATTTTTGACATCAAGTTGGTGAATTGACCAAGCTTTAGATAAAGCTAAGCTCAGAACTGTGCGGATAGTAGCTGGTTTAACCACTGGGCTAAAAGTGTCACCACAATCCACTCCAACCTGTTGAGTTTTTCCATCTCCTACAAGACGAGCTTTATGCCTCTCAAAAGAACCATCAGAATTTTCTTTATGAGCAAAAATCGACAGAGACCGAATCACATTAACATTAGGAGGACGAGGCACTAACTCCCACGTCTTATTTTTAATTAGAGCATCATACTCATCATCCATGGCCTGTTTCCAATTCGGATCACGAAGAGCCGACCCGGGGTTACGGGGTAGAGGGGATTTTGAAACCTTAGATAGAAGAGAATATTTGGTGTTAGGCTTGAAAATCCCATTTTGACTACGAGTGACAACCCGGGGAGGTAAGATTGGACTGGTATGACTAGCGGGAAGGGGAGCTGGGCTTGGCTGGAACGGCCCAGTAGGCTGTGATTGCGCTGAGCTTGGTTGGAGCAGAGGCCCAGCTTCCCGTGTTCGTTGCGGGTGGGCTGGTGAGGAAAGCTCACTGCTTGGGCCAGCAATAGAGGAAGGGGAGTTGGGCTGATGAGTTTGGGCATGTGTGTGGACAGGAGAGGGTGAGGAAAAATAGTGGAGCATGTATGGTGACACACCGTCATCTAGAAAATCATATGTGTGTTTTGCAGGATTATGTAACTTAGAAAATTTGAACGTAGTCTCATCAAAAAGCACATGTCGACATATGATGATCTTGTTAGATGATAAATCATAGCACTTATATCCCCTATGATTAGATGGATATCCTAGAAACACACAAGGAGTAGAGCGGGGTTGGAGTTTGTTGATAGTGGTGGCAGGAAAAAGAGGGTAACACAAACACCCGAAAACCCGAAGATGTGAATAGGATGGATATTTATGATATAGAATTTGAAGAGGAGATTTATAGTCTAGTCCTTTATGTGGAAGAATATTGAAAAGATAAGTTGCCATTTGTAAGGCATGATGCCAAAACGAGGATGGTAACGAAGCATGAGCAAGGAGTGTACGAATAATATTGTTAATCGTATGGATTGTTCTTTCGGCTTTCCCATTTTGAGACGATGTATGAGGACAAGACAATCTAAAGGAAAGACCATGCTTGTTACAGAAATTCCAAAATGGCCCATTATCGAATTCCCTACCATTATCACACTGGATGTTTTTAATTTCCCGTTCAAACTGAGTATTGATGAAAGTTCTGAATTTTAATATAGTGGAATAGGCATCGGATTTATTTGACACGGGAAATGTCCACAAAAATTTAGAAAAATCATCCAACAACAAAATATAATATCTATGACCCGAAGAACTCAAAACAGGAGAGGTAAAAAGATCAGTGTGAATAATATCGAAAGGCATAATAGTGTTAGAATTCGATGATTGAAATGGCAACTTAATATGTTTCCCAAGAGGACATGAATGGCAAACAGAATTTCTAGAATTATTACATTCAATAAATTTATTCTTCCTTAAAGAACTTAAAATATTATCTCCTGGGTGACCCAACCTAGCATGCCATAAGGAGGGAGCGAGTACAGCAAAATTGGTAGCAGAAGAGACATTCGGCTTGGTGATGGGATATAGGTCGCCACGACTCTCACATCTCATTATTCGCTTCCCCGTCTGAAAATCCTTCACAGAAAACCCAAATGGATCAAATTCAATAGATACAGAATTATCGGTTGTGAATTTCCTAACTGACACAAGGTTTTTGATGAGTTGGGGAGCATGGAGGACATTTTTAAGTTTTAAAGGAGGATGTGGAGATTTAAATTGAGTATGACCATAGCCAAGAATTGGAATGGACTGACCATTACCAACAGTTATGCCATGTTTATTGCTCAAATTAAAATAAGACGTGAGATTACCTTGTCCGAAGGTCATATGAGACGTGGCACCGGTGTCCATGTACCAGTTCGGATCCGGAAGGGTAATGCCAAGAGTGTGCATGGCTGCTTCTATGTATGTTGGGCTTAGTCCACTAGCAGAATAGGATTGCTGAGGTCTGGGCCCAAGTATGCCTTGTTGCTGGCGCTGACCCTGCTGGAAATTGGGCCTAGCCCATGAACCAGTGGGAAACGGACAAGGAGGAACAACCCACTGCATCCATGGCCAAGGCCACTGCTGTGTTGGTGCCCATTGGTGTTGTGGCTGCTGCTGACCACCGGAGTTGCTAGGACGGTTGTTGCTGCCACCACCACCGGAGCTGCTGCCAGAGCCTCCTTTGCCACCACCACAACCACCAGATGAGGTGCGATTCTTCCCCGAATTCCCTCGGTTCTGAGATCGTTTACCACCCGAATTGGTGCGTGGCGAAGATTGAACCTGAATCTCCCTCGAGTCATCAGACTCACGGGCCACCATAGCCGAATTGGTAGTTTGTGCTGCCTTTTCAAGTCCGGCTTCCTCCAACACGAGCATAGACCAAGCTTGGTAGAATTGAGGCAGGGGATCACTTTGGCGAATCAGCGTGGCAACGCCCTTGTAAGGTTCAGTGAGGCCCGATACTAATTGGAGAACCAGGCGACTGTTGTTCACTGGGGAGCCGACATTCTTGAGTTGGTCCGACAACGTTTTGAGATGTTGACAGTACGCAGAGACATTGGGGAAATTCTCCATTTCTGTGTGAGTGAAATCATACTCAAGGGTAACGGCTCGAGAATGTTTGTTGTCTTGAAATATGTCACGCAACCTATTCCAAGCTTCCATTGCCGTGGTGTCGGGTTCAAGAATGGTGGTTAACAGATCATGAGAAATAGTGGCATAAATCCACTGCAGAACCGTAGCGTCGAGGGTCGACCACAGTTCTAGTTCTTCCTCGGTCGTAGGAGGCTTCTCCTTGCCTTTCGCCGGAGGAATGATATGATCTAGCACTTTATGAGATTTCGCGTGAATCTTAAAGAGTTCCGCCCATGTTGCATAGTGGACGTTTTCCATTTCTAGAGTGATGGGAACAAGGCTCTTATTGTTATTGACGGCAAGAGCCGGGTGAAAGGTCGATTTGGACTCACCCATGAAGAAGAAGAAAGAAGAGAATAGAAAGAAGAAGATGCAACAAGAACGGGTTAGAGAGGGGAAGAGAAAGGTCAAGAACTTTCCCTGGGCTCTGATACCATGAAAGAATTTGATTCCTTGCCTTTCCAGAGCCTCTCAAAGGCCTTAATATACATCCTAACTTGCTACAATCAAGGGCCTAACTTTCTATATTTTTGGAAAAGATCAATATACAATATTTACATAACAAATATATAGTAACAGAATATATTGATGTATATCAATATATTCTAACAAAATATATAGTAACAGAATATATTGATAAGTATTTTCTTGATTCATTTTTGTTTGTCTAGTATTTTAAAAAATAAATTTTCTCCTTCATTTGTCACTTTTAACGTATCAACATTCTTTTAATTATTTTAGCTTCGACATTCATAGGAATAGCGTATTAAAATATTCATATTTAGTATTACTTCCTCCATTCAACAATGATCGTTTACTATTAATTTCACACAATAATTTAAGAAGTACTGAATAATATGATTAATTTTATCAAATTATTCTTATTAAATAATAAGTCATTTAAATATTAATAAAGAAATATTATTTAATAATACACATAAATTATTTATTAAGTTTATCAAATAAATAAATATCTCATAATAATATAATAAAAAAAATAAATAATTTCTTTTTATTACAGACATAAAATTCAAAATGAAAGAGTTAATTAGACGGGAAAATGAACTGAGTGAATATTTTCCGATGGTATCTGTTCACCAACTCCCATGCACCTTGAGATGATTCTTAAATTTAGAAAATAATTTACTCTATTCGTATTAAATTATATAGACTTGATTAATATTTTTTTATTTATCTTTATTTATTTATAATATTAAAAATATATATTCAGTAATACTTATTTATTTTATGAAAATTAAAAGTTAATTTAATATTTACTTTCAAATTTATCCATATCATTAATTGTTGTCATTTTCTTATTATATTATCTGTATTATATTCAAAAAGTAATCCGATAAAATTATTCCTATCATTTGCTACTTTTTAGTGTCCCATGATAATCATAGAGTTGATATCTATATTTTTGTTTTAAAATTATCAAATTAATTTCAAAAAACGCAACTATCGAAAATTGAAATGACCCATTATTCTAAAAGCAAAGCAAACGCACCAAACCACTAGCTCTGTCACAGTGTCACCATCTTCAACCACCCTCTTTCCCTCAAAAGGAGCCTAATAAACCAAAAAGTTCTTCTCTCAAATCTCAATTGCCATTACAAACAAATGGCAATGGCTGTGGCTCTTCGTAAGATTTCGTACGCTTCCTCCTCCGTTAAGCTTCTTCGTCCTCTCCCTAATGGCTCTTCCCTCTATTACATGGTACACAATTATTTTCTTCCTGAAAAGTTATTAATTTCCGAAGCTGTTGATATTTAATTTGTTATTTTTTTTTTGTTGTTGTTGCAGTCGTCTTTGCCTAATCAAGCAATTCGCGATAGAGAGGATCCGCGCGTTACGGTTAGTAATAAATCTAATAAGAATACATATCGGCCTTCATTTTTTGGGATCTTTGTTTATTTGTGAGTTTCCAATGCTAGGATCAAGAGTTTTAATGTTGCTTCTGGTTATTTGGTTAATAGTGGATTAAGCAGTTGAATGCGCCACTTGAAGAAATCGATCCGGAGATTGCCGACATTATTGAGCTTGAGAAAGCTAGGCAATGGAAGGTTTGTAATTTTATTGTGTTTATAGTACCATGATTAATTTTGTGTTAGTTTGTTGGTAAAATATATTTGAAAATCTGCTTTTGATATGAGTTGATTATTGAAGTACCTGTTTTCTTATTAGTCCCACGGTTTCATTTTGTTTGGCCCCTGTATCAAAAATAAATATTTCATTTTACTTGTTCATTTTAGCAAATCAAGAGATTTTTTTCGGATTACCTTAAATAACTGTTAGTAGCCAAATTCAGAGTTCCAAACTATTATTCAGTTTAGTAAAATACACCTCTGATAAAGCTTTCTTAAGTGGTGTGCCGGGTCAACATGGGACAAGTAATACAATATGTTGGGAGTCATCAGTCTCTCATTTTCATTTTATATCATGATATTTAATTGGAAACAGAAGATACATAGGAGTATTAGGTCGACCTATATATTATCACTAATTGTATATGATGGAGGAAAATAATTAAACTAGTTGTTAAAAGAGAATGTATTAAAGAAACCATCAAATCAAATTTTAGACAAAGTTGTATGATATAAGAACTGTGTTAAGATTCTAGTAACGATCCAAAACGGAAAAGGTGTCCTGTAAGTTGGAATAAAGAGAGTACATTTTACAAGCATCTGGTATGTTAAAAGATTGTTTGTGTATGAACCATGAATTTGATGGATTTGTAGGGCCTTGAGCTTATCCCTTCAGAGAATTTTACATCACTGTCAGTGATGCAAGCAGTTGGCTCAGTAATGACCAACAAATACAGTGAAGGGTATCCTGGTGCTAGATACTATGGAGGAAATGAGTACGTTCATTGCTTTTGTTCTCTAATTGCTTTGAAGTTCATACTATCTTCCCTGAATTCTGATCACCAAAAATTTGAACAAAAAGTGGTTATCTAAGCTACCGTGACATTGATATACTTGCTATACTTGCTTTCTGGCTGATCAGCAAGAGTCTGTCATTCTGGCTATCATTAGTTGCTAACTGAATACCATTGGAAACATTTACCATGTCTTTTTTATCGTTTTATATAGGTATATTGACATGGCAGAGAGATTGTGTCAAAAACGTGCACTGGAAGTTTTTAAATTGGATCCTGCCAAATGGGGAGGTAATTACATCAGGCAGACAACTTCATTCTGAGTGGATCTTTAGATGTGAATGACCTTATTACGGCTCTATTCTTGACCTCTAGGATTTTGATAATAGTCTTTATGCTAAATAATCAACAAACTTTGTTGCAGTCAATGTTCAGTCGTTATCTGGATCTCCTTCAAACTTTCAAGTGTACACTGCTTTATTAAAGCCTCATGAGAGAATTATGGCACTAGATCTTCCTCATGGTGGGCATCTTTCACATGGTTATCAGGTTCTGTTCTCTTGAACTAATATAGCTGAGGTGTATTTTGCTGTAAGCTTATTTCCCAGCAATGCCCTTATTTCTGTCTATGCTATGCAGACTGACACAAAGAAGATTTCTGCTGTGTCTATCTTTTTCGAGACCATGCCTTACAGATTAGATGAGAGCACAGGTTATATTGACTATGAACAGGTAATCTTTTGTTGGTCGGTATAATTGAGAATGGTTTAGCTTTTACAAGCCATTCATTTTTCTTGTATCTTGCATCTTTTGGCCACTTCAAAATTACTAATTTCAGTAGTCATTGACTCAAATTATATTAAGAAAAAAAGCCAAAATTGTCTTTTATCATCTTCTTTCCTATAGTCTGCATCCACTGATTTCTTGGTTGCAACATCGTATAATTTTCAATCTGTATAATATTAGATCCAGAATTTCCCTCAACTGAACCTGTGCCTTGCGTCGCATTTGATTTAAATTATTCCTAGTTCATATGCTTTGACATGTTTGCAATGTCGCTTTCGACATGGAACACACTCTTGAAGCTTCTAACCATGCCGAGTAAATGATAATGAGGAAGTGAGTTAGACAAGTCTCTGCTACTTCCTCTTTTCAAAGTCTTCAGCTGCTCTGGCACAAAACTTAGAGGCTGTTAAGCTAGGGTTACTTTTGAGGCAGTGTTCACTATAATTTACGGATACTTATGCTCATCTAGTAGTGTATCCTTGGGGGAAAAAGCACGCATTATTGTTTACAAATCTAAGCTGCGACATGAACTCCTTTCCTTCTTTGTTGGCTTTCCCAGGTTCTTTTAGGCTAGCTAGTATGTGATTTCTTTAACTCATTCTTCAGTTGTTTGATTTCCATATGCACAGCTGGAGAAAAGTGCAACGCTCTTCCGACCAAAGTTGATTGTTGCTGGTGCAAGTGCTTATGCTCGCTTATATGATTATGCACGTATCCGTAAGGTAAAGAAATAAATATTTTTATGCTTGTTCCCACTATTTTATTTTCCAACTTTTTAAGTAGTGCTATTTTTGAGCAATTGACAGGTATGTGACAAGCAAAAAGCTGTTCTCTTGGCAGACATGGCACATATCAGTGGTTTGGTTGCTGCTGGAGTCATCCCTTCTCCTTTTGAGTATGCAGATGTTGTTACCACCACAACTCACAAGTCACTACGTGGGCCACGTGGAGCGATGATCTTCTTCAGAAAAGGAGTGAAGGAGATAAACAAAAAAGGAGAAGAAGTGAGTATGACCTGAAGTCAAATAACATGTAGAATTTAGTATAAATACTCTTTGGAACTGAAATCTAGGGAGGGAAATTTTCTTCTTATTCCTCCCTTGTAGCTTATTCTTGTTTAGTTCTCCTATTACCATGTCCTGCATTGGAAATTTTCATTTTATGTTAGACAGGCCAGTTTACTCTTTCACTACGAGCGGATGAAATTGAATAATTTTATGGGTTCCATCAACTTCTGCTGGCCTAAACCCAATTTCTCTGCTTATCCCTTGCACAAGTCCTCAGATCTTCCTTCAACCTTGTAAACTTGCCTCCGGGACACTCCATAAAATCATGTACCTCAATTAACACACTACAACCTTTTAACACGAATTAAAGGTTAAATGCCTTAATCCTGATAAGTTAGCATAAAATCAGAATAAACACAAGGGTGGATGAGAAGCAGAACGATCTCATTGTTTGAATATGGGTGCATTTGTATCTCCTTTCTTTGAATGAATAATAGAGAAACTGTAATATGACAAGTAATAGTGCAAATGTCATCCTACAGGTGATGTATGACTATGAAGATAAGATCAACCAAGCTGTGTTCCCTGGTCTTCAAGGTGGCCCCCACAATCACACAATTTCTGGCTTAGCTGTTGCACTGAAACAAGTAAGTAGTTCACCTTCTGTGTTTGTTAACATTGTTCACAGGTTTTCCTTTATAAGGTGGTGTAACTGTATAAAATGTCACTTTGTCTGTTATCTAGGTCATGACACCAGAATACAGGGCATACCAAGAGCAAGTTATTAGCAATTGCTCTAAGTTTGCTGAGGTACTACATGTAGCTTAACCTCCTTCTCCTATACCATAGTCTATGATCATTACTCCCTCAGAGGGAGATAACTTGATGGTTTTGTTGCATGTGTTAATTTCGGATCACAATATTTTCCAGAGTTTGTTGGCAGCAGGATATGAACTTGTATCTGGTGGAACTGAGAATCATCTGGTGCTGGTAAACTTAAGAAATAAGGTACATAATAGGTTCATTTGAAAATGACTGGAGAGCCTCTTATTGTCCTATAATTTGAATTGCTGATCGATTTGCCATCAGACATCTAAAAGAACGGGATATTTTTAATTTTAATAGCAGTGTTTATTTATATTTGCAAAATATTCAGAAAAGAAATCAGGCACAGAATTTCTTATCTTTTGGGTATTGGATGTATTTATTCGATTAAATATGACAATTTGTGCACTAAATGGAAGTGTAGACTCCTACCCTGACAATTTGGTGAATAACTTCCTCAGGGTATTGATGGCTCTAGAGTTGAGAAGGTTTTAGAGTCAGTGCATATTGCAGCCAATAAGAACACTGTGCCCGGTGATGTATCTGCGATGGTGCCTGGTGGCATTCGCATGGGTAAAGAGCTTCTTGTCCCCTATTTTATGATTGCTTAACATAACTGGAAGTATTTTTGATGTACCCTATAGTGTCCAGCATCTCATGAATTTAACACCTAAAATGTTTAGGTTCTTTCAACTCTTTTCTCTTTCCTCCCTTTACTTGCGAAGGTGTATCTTTAGTATAAACCAAGACGAGAACCATTTAATATTTTTGTGGCATATCTTTATTATTGATTACTAATTCCTGTTCATCCAAAACAAAAAGCACTAATACAAGATTAAAGTGAGTAAATAGAGCAGAGAAGAAAATTATTTCCATTAGTGGTGACATACGTTTAAGATATAATGATCTCAAGTCAATTTACCCCTTCTCATGCTGTGATCCAGGAACCCCAGCTCTCACTTCTAGGGGATTTGTTGAGGAGGATTTTGTCAAAGTGGCTGAATTTTTCGATGCTGCTGTGAATTTGGCCCTTAAGGTCAAGGCTGAGACCAAAGGTTTGGCGATTCTCATTTGGTCATTTCTGGAATGCATCAGTTCCGCTGATCATACAATTTGTTATTTAAAAATTTCAGATTGTATACTTACAATCATCGGTTTCTAATAAATGTAGGAACAAAGTTGAAGGACTTTGTGGCAACTTTGAGTTCAGACTCTAAAATACAATCTGAGATTGCCAAGCTAAAGCAGGATGTTGAGGACTATGCCAAACAATTTCCTACTATTGGCTTCGAGAAAGAAACAATGAAATACAAAGATTGAGCTCGGATCAAGAGTTGAGGTACTTCTGTTGCCTTACTTTTCTCCCAAAAGAATAAAAGGAGTATTTTCTGTTTTATTTTACAATATGTAAAATCCTGTATTTTAAGTTTCTACCTCTGGGTCCATTTACTTATCCATGTGAGGATTCTTTTTTCTTCACATTCTGGAATGCCACTGCCACTGGCTCTTTCCAACTGTAACATGTTTCATTTGCCTCATTATTTTCTCAAAGAATATATCATGTGCAAGATGATTGCCTTTTTTGTTCTATTTTCCAACTTCTCCTCATCCCCTTATCGGCTATCAGGGGCAAGTCAGAAAGACTTTTTTCTCCAGTGAAGTTAGAACTTTGTCTTTTTGAATTCACCTGCAGTGTGCGGAAACGAATTACATGGATCACATTTCATAACATTTGCATAATTTTCCAAATCCAAGCTACCATCAGATGTACTTTTGGAAATACTTGCACATGATGTATAACAAGAAAAGGGATAAGATCTTATGCACACAAAGTGAAATCTGTCTCAGGCTCCAATCAATACATCTTGCCAAACTATATGGATCTAAAGAAAAGAAAATCAGCCAAACAAAATTACTATTTTCCTAATTGATAGCTTGAAAACAGAAGATCTAAATATAGAAAAGCATTATCTGCTCAATTGCTATATTTTGGAAACCTAAAAAAGAATTGAAGATTTTGTTTCCAAGTTCAATTGAGTAGGTAGAGGTCATATCAATGAAGACCAGAAAACAGTTCATCAGTAATGCAGCACGCTCACCAAACAAGAATAAAGAACTCTATACCTTTTCTTTTTACTATCGACATAAAGAAGAAGTACAAATTATACTCACCTCCACCAACTACTCTAAGTGAAAGAAAGATCAAATTATAACATTTCATATTATGCACTAAATAAAGCAAAAGATTCGTAGACCAGGTCGACTAAATAAAGCGAATATAAGCTTATGAATTTGCATTCATTCACTTTGGAAACCATAACTCTGATTTCATCCGCTCCTTTTTGGTGGTTATCTTATGCTTTCTGAAAATTAATTGGATTAATTTTCAAAATCAAATTAGATTATATTAATTCGATATTTTAAATTATAGATATTCAAAGACTATACGAAAAGTACTATAAATTAAAAAAATAATTATCCATATCAATATGATAGAAAAATACAAAATTTATATCATTTGACTTTTAAAAAGAAAGTTGCGGCAACTAAAAAAACAACAGAGAAAATGTCAATATTTGAGAAGAATTTCAAAATTAATTGAAATATTTGTTCCGACAAAACCTTTAAACAGTAATGTCCTTTCTAGTAATTACATTGTTGGATTTTTTTATATTAGTCAAATAAAATTCAGATTTCAGACTACATAGTGCACTCTCTATTTCAATTTATTTCATTTTTTTTTTTAAAAAAAATCGTTTCTCTTTTGATAATAATTTAATTTTTATCTTTTACATAATATATTTAAGATTATAAAATTAAATAATATTTTAATATATTTTATGTATCTTTATGAAAAGAATATTTCTTTAGCCAATTGTTTATAGGACTTCAAATTGTAAAACTATTACATCTATTCTATACATACGAGATAAATAATTTTAAACGACGATAATAATATATCAAATTTTATTACTATCTCATAGAGATAAAGAGGCTGGTTTCGGAATGATAAATAATTTTAAGATTACTAATATCATTAGCCAAACACAAAATATACTAATTCCCAGAGGAGTTGATTACTATCCATAATTTGATAGTTCCCGCTAAGATTAACGCCCTAATCCATTTTTGCAATCACCAGTGGGGTCCACAAAACTCAATCTCTACCGATCTTCTCCGTTCCCATTTATAGGATTTTCAGTTCAATTTCATCCAAAGAGTAAAGATAACATTTTTATCTTTCAATTTCAGATAAAATAAAAGCAAAGAACAATGAAGTAATCTTTTCCCAGTTTATTATACTCAGTAGAATTCATGGCTTCTCTGCCTTCAGTAGTTGTGGGCAATACCCTTAAGCTTGAAAATGAATTCAAGAAAAACACAGTAACTTCTTTGCCTCTCGAAAAGGTATGTTCTTGATCCTCTTAATTAATAGTTTATTCCATTTGTCGAGTCTCCGTGTAATTGGTAAAGTTAGTGTCATATGAGCAGGAATTCACCGTGAAAATTGCATGCAGCGTATAATAGACTGTTTTGTTTTTTCTTTTTAGTTCATGGGGTTTTCCTTTTTATAATGATTCTTCTTGTTTTATGGTGTAATTTCTGATAGAAAAATCATAATCCCATAAATTCGGATAAAGCTTTGGAGCCATTCAAGCTTGAAGTCAGAGAGGCACTTTCACTGATCAAACAAGGTAGTGAAAAAGTGGGATCAGCTTCTTATGTTCCACTGCTGCAAGAATGTATCAAGAAAAAATCTGTTTCAGAAGCTGAAGCAATTCATGGCCACATAATCAAAATGGGTATCCATGAAAATGTGTTTCTCATGACATTTCTTGTTAATGTTTATGCAAAATGTGGGATAGTGGGAAGTGCACGGAAGGTATTCGATAATTTGCCTAAAAGAAATGTTGTTACCTGGACATCTTTGATGTCTGGCTATGTTCATAATTCGCAGCCGGAGGTTGCTATTAGCGTATTCCAAGAAATGCTGGAAGCGGGTGGATTTCCCACGAATTATACGTTAGGTGTTGCGTTCAACGCTTGTTCATTGTTGGGTCATTTCGAGTTAGGAAAGCAGATTCACGCGTTTGTTGTGAAGTATGAAATTGGGGATGACACGAGCATTGGCAATGCTCTTTGTAGCTTGTATTCCAAAAGTTGCAATCTGGATTCAGCAGTTAAAGCATTTCGTATGATTTCTGATAAGAATGTCATCTCTTGGACAACAGCTATATCTGCCTGTGGAGATAACGGGGATTCTGCAAGGGGATTAAGCCTCTTTGTTGATATGCTTTGTGCGAATGTGGAGCCTAATGAGTTCACATTTACAAGTGTACTAAGTTTGTGTTGCATAATGCAGGCTGTAAAAATGGGATCACAAATTCATTCTTTGAGCATTAAACTGGGATATGGTTCCAATTTACGAATAACGAATTCAATAATGTATTTATACTTGAAAAACGGGTGGATAATAGAGGCCAAGAAGTTGTTTGACGGAATGGAGATAATTAGCTTGGTTACATGGAATGCAATGATTGCAGGTCTCGCTCAACTGATGGACATCACCGAGGATGGTATGGCTGCACATTCCAATGGTTTTGAGGCACTAAACACTTTTTTGAGACTGCATCAATCAGGAATAAAGCCTGATTTGTTCACCTTCTCGAGTGTGTTGTCTGTATGTAGTAGTTTGGTTGCTTTGGAACAAGGGGAGCAAATTCATGCTCAGGTTATTAAGTCTGGGTTTTTGTCGGACGTTGTAGTGGGAACTGCCCTAGTTAACATGTATAATAAATGTGGAAGCATTGATAGGGCAAGTAAAGCTTTTGTGGAGATGTCTACACGAACTTTGATATCTTGGACGTCTATGATCACAGCCTTCGCTCAGCACGGGTACTCTAAACAAGCGTTGCAGCTCTTTGAGGATATGAGGTTCGTAGGAATTAGACCAAACAAGGTTACCTTTGTGGGAGTGCTCTCTGCATGTAGCCATGCTGGACTGGTCAAAGAGGCATTGGCATACTTTGACATGATGAAAAAAGAGTACAAAATTAAGCCTGTGATGGACCATCATGCATGCTTGATTGATATGTTTGTGAGATTAGGTAGGATAGAGGAAGCTTTTGATTTTGTCAAGAAGATGGAATTTGAGCCTAACGAGTTTATATGGTCCCTTCTAATAGCGGGCTGTAGAAGCCAGGGGAAATTAGATCTAGGTTTTTATGCTGCTGAACAATTACTTAACCTGAATCCGAAAAATTCAGAAGCTTACGTCTTGTTGTTAAACATGTACCTCTCAGCTGAGAGATGGAAAGATGTTTCCAGGGTGAGAAAGCTAATGAAAGAAGAAAAAATCGGAAAGCTAAAGGATTGGAGCTGGATCAGCATCAGGGACAAAGTTCATTCGTTTAGAACAGGTGATCAGTTGAATCCTCCATATGAAAATATAGATAGTTTCTTAAGTGATTTACATGACAAAGCAAGTACAATGGGATTTGAGTTACACACAAGTTTGGAGCTCAAAAACGAAGTGGACGATGAAGCAACTTTTCCTATTGGTCGTCACAGTGAAAAGTTGGCAGTTGCATTTGGATTGCTGAACACACCGAGTGCTGCACCTATCCGAGTTATTAAGAGTATTAGCATGTGTAGAGATTGCCACAGCTTTATGAAATTCATCTCACAGTTAACTTCAAGAAAAATCATCATTAGAGATAGTAAAAGGCTGCACAAATTTGTGAATGGACATTGTTCTTGTGGAGATTTTGGTAGTCTTGTTTAATTCTTTCTCAAATCCTTCACTTACCTTACTTTCTTGAATATCATTTTTCTTGTCAATTCTCTGTTCTTTACTTCATTGACTGATTTACTGAATTTAGATCATGTAGCTTGTTATATGAAAGGAGGAAAAACAAATTTGTCATGCCATCTTTTGGATTTATGAGACAAAGGTTTGATTTTTGTTGTTTTTCTTGAAAAGATAATCAATTCAATTGACAAATAAGGAAAGACCTAGTAGCTGTAAACATACAGCACATAACACATCAAAAGAACAACACCACCTTGGGAACCTCCTTTTGGGGAGAGCATGGCTTTAATAACAATTGCCTTAACTGTTCATATAAATCTCATGAAACAAGAAAATTGGAAATATTATCAACTTGACAAACTCTTCTGCAAAACTAGTATTTGTTATGTTTTTACGCTTTGCTCTAAGACGATAAATTCGTCACCACATCGATATAATTGATACAAAACCTGGGGAAAGTATGAAGCTTAAACCCTCACTTGGCTCGACTATTACAAGAGTACTCACTTCCTATTGGGTTCAAGAAACTGCAATCTTTATACAAACACAAAGTACAGACAGATTCTCTAAATATTAAAATATCATCTCTTTCTACTCCTTGTTTTTGTAACCTTTGATTTGCATGATTCATCCGGTGGCCTCCAGATTATATCCTCAAGATTGCCACAAAAGTTCTTGTAAAACTGTGAAACAGTATAGGTATTAGTGCAAGCACTTGCATTATGTTGTGCACTTTTGATAAGGGAAGAAGCAAAGACAGTTTTGGATCATGTATATGTATGAGACTGAACTCACCTTGAGGAATTCACTAGCATCACCGGCTGCTTTCTGAACATCTACCATGAAAAATGTAGGAGCAACTTCGAAAACCTGTTGAATAATAAAATATTATCTAGCTTTACAAAGAGTGTCACACAGACTGAAACAACTTTGGAAAGATGTAAACTTGCCTCTAGAATTACAGAGAAATGTGAAGTCTTGTTCGCGGAGAGACCTTCTACTCTCATCTGAGACATACAAACACAACACAAATCTTCACGAAAATTGCAGCATAGAACTTGAGGAAAAGAAAAAAGAACTAGTGAACCCAAGTGATTAAGCTTGAGATGCCCATTATTATTAAGAAAAGATGCTTGTCTACCGACCTTAAAATTGCGGATATGGGTCTTGAAACCCATGGACTGGGCCACAACTTCCATACTAGATAAAACAACTCTTGCTGGTTTCTGCGTAAGGAAGCGTGTTTGATGATGCTTAATTGAATCCTGTAAATCCAGCATCCACATTTCACTTATCTAATCTGAAGACGGCACCTTAATAACGACAAGCAACTAACAAGGCTATGGGGATAAATTGAAAATGCGAAGCAACATGACCCTTCGGGGTTTGGGCTTGGGACTTCCACGTTGGAAGTCTCAAGTTCGAAACCCCTCATTTGGGTCGAGCTCGTCGCACTGGACTTGCCTAGTGCGGTTTACCTCTCCTATGTGGTTTGTGAGCTATTGCATAGGAGTGGGAGTTTTGCCCAGAGCGCACCCAATAGGTAGCGGCTGCAGGTTTCCCTTGTAATCAAAAAAAAAAAAAGCGAAGCAAGGTGTGCCTCTTTTGTTTGCACAAACTCAAAACTAGTCGTCATACATGTTAATGGACTATTTTATACCTGATCTATATGAAAGAGAAATAACAAGAGCCCTGTTGTGAATGGTCAAATTAGTAGAAGTTTTAGAATCAATACCTGCCCCCGGTCAAACAATATGGATAAGTTCAATCCTTGAGAAAGAATAATAAGGTCAAAAGCATTTAGAGCAAGAGGCCCAGCATCCGCATTGTCATAGTGCTCATTGGTTGCTTCCTCCTATAAAATATTATAACATTAACATGCCATAAAATAGGGGAAACAAAGAAAACAAACAGTCAATAATCAGAACCTCCATGGAATACTTTTCGTCATACCAAACACTACCAAATTCCTATCAAATTGAATTTTCTTTCATTTTTTGGTGCATATCCTCTTCCGTTTCTCCAAAGAAAATAAGTTCAGAAAGAATCCGAATAATGCAAAAAGTTATAATGAACGTGCCTTCACAAAACTATTCCATCATCTAAATCCAAGTGATGCCCCAATACGTTTACTTACTCAACATTAAACAATTAACATTTTCAGCTTAAAGATAACAGGACATTCAACTTGAGCAATAAACACGTACAAACTGATGCTTCAGCCAGCTACTTGGTAGCTTGCCACCAAGCAACTCTTGGCAAGAATTCACTTTAAATCCTAATTCGACATCAAAATGTTTTATATAGCAAAAGCAGCAATTCAAAGTCTTACTAACCTCAGTATCATCAAAAGCTGCATTAATATCATCTAAATTGACATCTTCATACTCCATGACTTTGACAGGATCATAATTTTTTCTAAACCACTCATCATTACGGATCTCATCAATCCGAATACGCTGCACAAAATAGAGGAAATACTAAGTAATAAACCACTGTAAGAATGTGTTAGGTTTAGTAAAAGACAATTTATCTTCATGTCAATATTATTGTATATCGGTTAAATCTCCACGCAGCTACTACACTCCAAAAGCAACCCTAAGGTAGCATGATTCTATGTAATAGAGAGCATAAAAATACTTTAGAGAGTAAATAGCTCAAGAAGCAATTAAAAAAGTAGCATCTTACTGCAGGACGTTCCAAAAATTGCAAACTTAGCAATTCCGTTTTTTTCTTTTAATTTGAAAAATAAGCAAGTAAATATAACAGTGAAATAAAGACATAGGAAGATCCTTTTTCCTCTTAAATTTTTCCTTCCTTGAAACGATCATCCATCCATTATGCAATCCTTAGATGCTATCTCAAGAGTTCTCTCCTCTTTCCCCGTCTTCCTGAGCTGTTCTATGTCTATTGATATTCTAGTACTAAGATGGCAAGGAAATGTAAGGTCAAAATAGAAAAATTAAACAAAGAAAGGAAGAAGGCGCGGAAAAAGGTCTAATGCACAGAAGAATAGTTCAAACACTTGGATACTGCCAGCAATAATGAAGGTACGAAGAAGAAGAATGAAAGGAAAAGACCAAAAGGAAGAAGTTGCTGGATTGCTACTTTGATCCATGACAATGGGGATCATCAGGAAAAACTGAAATTTGGGCACGGGACTACAAGAATCGTAACAAAAATGTAGAGCAGCGAAGCAGCACAAATAGTAACAAGTTTCTTCCTTTGTTCTCTTCTCTTTTCGTTTTTGCTTGGTCAATTCCTTTCCACTTCACTACTTTGTTCAATTCTATCTTTTTGCTAAATTCCTTCCATTCATTTTGCCTGTTCCTTCTGATTGGAAAGAAAAAAAAATAGTAGATAGAAGCACCCATATCCACATCAACCATAAAACAAGAACAGTAAGGGGTTCAGATGAGAAGCCAAGGACATGAGCCAAATGAAAATAAAAAAGAAAAAGTAGTGGAGAATAGTATAGACAACTGGAAATTTTAATATTTGCTAGTGCGCAACTGCTTTAAGTCACATAGACACTGATACATATTATTTTGAGAAATCTATAATAATGAAATTGAACTTATACCACCCAAAAAAGGTGGCGAGGAGAATGCCAGAGGGGGCAAATATGGTTAAATTCGTGCGAGGGGGAAGAAGAGAGGAGAAAAGGAAACGGATTTATGCTAAAGGTCCTTTCTTGCTTCCAATTTGACAAGTTTGTTAATAAATACTACACAGAATAGAAATAAGTTGCTGTGTTTTACAAGTTCAATGGATAAAATGCTTTGTGACGGATTAAGTTTCCAAAACAGATCATATTAAGGGCGCAATCTAATATGTGTACATTCACTGATAAAGTACTCACGGTTTGAGGATTTGGGTCTAAAATCCGATTAATCAAAGATTTTGCTCCAACAGGAAACCAAGACGGGCAGGAAAACTCTGCTTTGTCAATCTGCACAAAATATCAGACATACTTGTTACTAATTAAAACTTTGTTATAAAATAATCTTCTGTTTTACTGTGATGAAATGTGAAAATGTCAGCATGATTATCAAGTCATGCTGCTGCAAGATCAAATGAAAGAATTTCATTTAAGTTATCTACAAAACCATGAAAATGCAAAGCTTCTACCTTTGCGTACAGCGTAGTGAGATCAACCTCATCAAAGGGGAGATAACCTGCCATCAGAACATAAAGGATGACACCACAGGACCAGATATCTGCCACAGCACCGTCATAACCTTTGTGACTAAGAACCTAAAAATAGTTCCAATAACAAGGATGAAAAGGAACATCTTAATCCATATTACAGCTAAATGATACATATCAATGATCAAACTACTCATTTAAAGAATTACATGTACCAAAGAACTAAGACTATTATAATAGAAGCTGCGTCACTTACCTCCGGTGCAACGTAGTTGGGAGTTCCACATGTCGTCTTAAGAATGTTGACTCCCTATTAGAACATCATTGGCAGCAGTTAGCAGCATAAAGACTTCCGCCAATATTGTTGTTTTTTGATAATAGAGGAAAAAAGTTAGTGTTTTGGGGGACCTTACTTCTCCAGGTGATGCGCTAAGTCCAAAATCTGATATTTTCAGATTTCCTTGGGAATCTAGCAGAAGATTTTCAGGCTGAGCAATGTTGAAAACAGTAGTAAGACTTTTGTTTAAATGCATAATAACTTATTGCTCTCTCGATTTTACTTTTCTGTTAAGAAGTACCTTTAGGTCTCTATGATAAACTCCCTTCATATGACAATAATCAACTCCATCAATCAGTTGCTGAAAGTATCTACGAGACTCAGCCTCACTTAATCGTCCATGGTGGACCTACAAATGCATAACAGAGATCATTCAAAGGAAAGTACAAGCTTAAGAAAAAAATAAAAATAATCTGCATTTGATCCTTAATCCACATTTAGGTACGACTTACTATTTTATCAAACAGTTCGCCGCCTGTAATATATTCCAAGATAATATAGATCTTCGTGCGAGTTGCTATAACCTGATAGTAAAATTTATCTATATCAGCAGCACACAAAAACATAAAGATATCTTGAAATATGTTACGAATTTCAGGAAACTAAAGGTCATCAGCTCTTCTTTTGTTACATGCCTCATGTAATCGAACTACATGTGGATGTCTAACAAGCTTCATTATAGATATCTCCCGCTTAATCTGCAAGATGAAAATGCAGAAAGTTCCTATTAGAGAACCAAAAAAACAAAACAAATTATATTCAAACAGAAACTGTCTCCATACGATATGTGCTTGATAACTAATACCACAAACACAAGTTTACACAATTTGAATCTCTACACAGAAAGAAATGCCTTAGGAATTGACACTTCGAAGAAAATTCTTAACATGATGAACTGAGATAGATTCTTTTACTATTGTAAGACTATTAGCTAGCAGCAATTTGTACACACTGTCAAAAATGATCTATAAACTAACTCGAATCTGTTGATCAGAATTCAGATAGCATTATTAACCTAAAGGTCTATTTAATTTTCCAGCAAAATCAACTTTTTTTCTGTTTATGAAGGAGACTCTGATAACTAACACTGTCCTCTCAAATGCTATGCAGCCTCAATCAACTAACATCCTGAACAACAAGTAAAAACCACTCTATGATGTTGCTAACAATTAACTAAAATTTCAAGTAATTGATCTAAAAAGGGAAGAGTCAACTTATTTATTAATAGAAAACTTATTCCATAAATTCAATAATATCTACAGCAAGTCAAAGAGAGCATTTACAAAATATGAATTTAACTAATTAGGAATAATAATTACTCTAAAATCTAAGTCAGTTGCAGTGGGGTTTCTCATTCTTGGAATACCCAATTCAAAAATAGGGGAAAACACACAAACCCCACCTGGTCAACCATCTTGTGCTTGATGATGGTGCTTCGATCGAGGACTTTCATGGCGACACTTTCACCTGTCTCAGTATTCTGAGCAAATTTAACCTTAGCAAATGTTCCTTCTCCAATTGTCCTTCCAACTTCATACTTCCCAACTTTCCTTACCACCATTTTTTCTTCTTCTTCTTCTTCAAAAACAACAACCACAACAACAATCAACACCCTTTTACTTCTTCTTCTTGTTTCTACTTCTTCAACCCATCTTTTTTGCTCTTTCAAGTAAGTATATTGGGCTTGACGAACAAGATTTTAGCTTTTTCCCAATCTATATCGCTTTTATTACTATTTTAAGAAGTAATAAAGCAAAGTGGATGGAAATTGTTGGAGAAAAAGAAATATGAACTGTGAAAGAGTTGAAAAGGAGAGCTATAAGAATAGGGAAAAGGTGATTTGGGGATTTTGAAAACTTGAAAGTGGTTTTGTGGGGTTTGGCCATATATCTTCTTGAAAACTTTTGATATGAATTTTATTTTTCACAATAGAAAATTGTAAAGGAGGCTTAAAAAATTTAAAAATTGATTTGAGCCACTTTTGAGGAGTTGAAAATATTTGAAGATTAATTTCATGATGGAATGGGTATTTGAAATTTTATGACAAATGCTAATTATGCATGTAGTAATAATAAATGAATTAATAATGAAAAAATTTTAAGTATCATGTTTTGAGGGATCAATTATGAAAAAATTATATATTTTTATATGCAAGGACTAGTTATGAAAAAAATTATATTAATTTATATAAAAATTAGTTAGGCAGGATTAGTTATTGTGCGATAAGAAGATATTATCAAAATTTAAAGGTAAGTAATTTTACAGAATGATGGTTACACCGTCTTTGCTAGGAATGGCAAAAAAAATCAAAAAATCGGAAAATCAAACCAAACTAATTCATTTTTTCGGTGTTGATTTTTCAGAAACTTCGATTCTTCAGTATGGTTCTTGGTGTAAGGGGTTCCAAAACCGCGATACACCAAAAAATCGAAGTTTTATTATATTAATAATTTAATATATACTTTTGAGTTTTTATTTTTCAATTTTAATCCAAGCCCAACCCAATTACTCATGCCAAATATTTTTAACCCAAGGAAATTTTAACCCAACTACTGTCGAGGACTGCAGCCACTGGAAAATGGAAACTTTGGAAGTTGAATCTTGAACTAGAAGTGCAAATCGATGCAAACAAGTCACTCGATGCTGGAATACTGCCAAATGCCAAGTTCGGCACTTTGACTCTTCAAATAGTGTGCGCAAATTAATTAATTTAATTTCCTTTTTTTTCTTTTTTATTTTATTTTTAATTTGCACCAAAAAATTGTTATAAAAATACCAAAATAAATCGAACTGGAGTTGAAAAAATCGAACCAAACCGATCTAGTACGGTTCGAAGTATGGTGCACACTTTTTCATAACCGAAGAATCGAATCAAAATTTGTTAAAATCGAGCCGAAGAACCGAACGCCCATCCCTAGGCTTTGCTATATGGGGTGGAGCTAGGGGTGTGCAAAAATCGAACTGATAAAAATGTTATTGGTTTATTATTATTGGGTTATTAGGTTATCGAGTTTTTAATGGTTTTGAGAAAAAATTATTGGGTTATCGATCGATGTCGATTTTTATTATTGGGTTATTGGGTAAACCGATAACCCAATAAGACTATAATAATTATTACTATCTTACCCCTTCGTAAATATTAAATATTAGTAATTTAATAGTAATAGGACACTAAAGTAGTACTTTACCTATTTTAATCTTTATCGTACTTGAGTGATTAGTTACTCACTTTAGAATTTAGTTTTTAATCTTTACTCTTCTGTACTCTATCTATTTTTATTAATGCAAATTCTCATTATCATCCTTATCGGGTAAATAAAAGCTCGAACCGTTGAGGATTTAAAATCGAGAAATCGAAAGTCAATAAAAATGATTTTATTGGTTTGTTATTGGTTTAGCATATTTAAAAACTGAAAATCGATAATGTATAAAATCGAATTGAACCGACCGATGTACACCCCTAGGTGGAGCGCTGGCCAGTTAAAAATTCACATGTTTAGAAAATGCATGTTGCGAAGATGAGAATATTGAGATAGATGTGTAGATATACCATGTGTAATAAGATTAGGAATGATGTAATTCGGGAAAAGGTGGGGTGGCCTCTGTGGGAAGACAAGATACGAGAAGCAATATGAGATGGTTTGGGCATGTCAGAGGAGGAGTGTCGACACTCCTATTGGGAGGCGAGAGAGATTGGATTTAGAAATTATGTGGAGGGGTAGAGATAGACCAAAAAAGTATAGGGGATAGGTGATTAGACAGGATATGATGCAATTCATATCACCAAGGACATGGTCGTATATAAAAATGACACAGGTTGTGAATTTAGGGTATATAGAAGGTTTATAGGCTAGTGGTAGGATGTTGTCTTACATGTGTTATAATAGGTTAGTAAGATTAGTCGCGTTTTTATATATTGTGTTCTTACTTCTCGTTAGTTATTTTGCTACTTTTTATTTTTATTTATAAAATTGTCATTGCTTTTCATTTTAGTCGGTATTCTATATCTACTACTTTCGACTTTCGATACTGATACGTTTGAGCCAAGGGTCTTCCAGAAACAACCTCTCGATCTATATGACATAGTGATAAGGGTTGCGTACACGTTACTCTTTCTAGACTCCACTTATGAAATTCATGTATTAGTTATTTGAATTAGACATAAATTTCTCAAATAACTTATGCATATGTTTTAATTACATAAATAACAAATTAAACACTGAATTAATTTTATACATAATTCTAATCACTTCCAAAGTAATAATACTTATGCAAAATCCAATATAAATATAATATTTTTTTCTAACTAGCTACCAAACATCCCCAAGGTCTCAAGGGATTTTGGTTTGGTAAAGTTGGAATGACAAGTAATAAGAGAAATTTTAGAAGGTGTAGTGGTTGAAAATGAGATATATAAGTGGAGAATGCCCCACTTGAAAATGATCCCTCTTTTTTTTCCTTTTCCTTTTTTTTTTTTAAAAAAAATGGGCTTAATATATAATTTGTCCCCAAATTTAATTTTTATTACAAACTCCTCCTTGACTAAGCACAGTACTTTTGTATTTGCTTTATTTTTTAAAACTAGTACTACTATTTTTTTGTTTCAATTTATTTATTATATTTTTTTAAACGGTTTTTTCTTATTAGTATATCACATGATATGTTTAAAATTATAAAAATAATTTTATATATACATATGATTTTTAAGACGAGGATTCTCATAAACAGTCTCTCTACCTCTATGAAGTAGTGATAAGGTCTGCGTACTTTGTACTCTTCTCAAACTTCACCTGTGAAATTTCACCGAATATATTATTGTTGTATATATATACATAGAGAGAGTTGTATTTTACCCTCTTTAATTAAATATCACGAGGTCGAATTTTAGAAACGGAATAGGATGCAATTTAATGAAAGTAAACTTTTTGATGAAATTTTAAAAATTGATGTTAGAGCCCAAGTGGGAAACCATGAAAAAATGGCTTCCTATTTCAATTTATTTAAAACCTAAGAAGACATCATGTTACATCTATCTTGGACTCTTCATTTTGTTAAAATTCAAACATAGAATGAATTCTTCTTTAATTAATGTATAGGAGAAAAATCTTCTTTAGTAAAAATAATGAAGTGGCATAAATTTCCGTATAATACAATTCAACAAGAAGTGGAATAATGTGAAAAAATTTAATGTTATTATTATAGATTTTTAGAAATATTTATGAAAAAATGCTAATTGCCTCTACAAAATATATTTAATATTCCCTCTGTTCCCTTTTACATGTCACCTACACTTACATTAGGAGACGACATATTAAAAAAAAATGAAGAGAGTAATAATTAAATTATTATCGTTAATTAATTGCTACTAGAGATATTTTTGTGTAGTAATTGATGAGTGAGCTCAACAATTTAAAAGGCATAAATTTCCTTGTCGTTGAAGGAAACTTCTTATTAATTAGAGGGACAAGAATCCTTCGTCTTCTTTTTAATAAGAATAAACATGTTTGTGGTAACGTTATTTTTAATATAAGACGACAAAATCCAAGAAGATGAGGTACAAAGTTTTGTCCACTTTTCTCTTTATCTTATATGTCCATTAAAACATGGAAATTAAGATGACGTAATTGTTATTTATTTCGTAGAGAAGTATTAAAAAATATTTTTGAATTTGATATTACTTATTAGTTTTATTTTTAAATTATTGATAGGTTTAAAAATATCTCTCAACTTGGCGAATTAAGCTTAAATACACCTCTCATATATATATATATACTTTTAAAAATAAAATAAAAAAATTTGTTATTTTTCTTTAATTAAAAAAAATAAAGAAGTAAAATATAGTTTTAGATACAGGGTTCTAAAGTGTAACTCTGTAGCTTTCACATTTCCAACCCTCTTTCTTCCTTGCGAAATTGTTTCGAAAATCTTACAACATAACTCTTTGATTTTCATGAAAATCAAAGGATTTTAACCTAGAAAATCCTCTGCTTTGTAAAAATAAGTAAGTATCCGTTTTGTATTCTTTTTATTTCGTTATAATTTTGTTCATATTTCTATAACTTATTAAATTTTGATTTGAAATTTTGTAGATTGTTCTCATATTTTTACAATCCCAAATCTTCTTCCAAGATTGTTATTCGACCATAAAATTTTTAACGTTACCGGAAGTCTTCATCGCAAAAAATAAAAAGAAAGAGGATTAAGCAATTAAAAATGCAAATGAAAAAAAAAAATCTTGCTTTGAGGTCACCATTAATGGAGGAAAGGTTAAATGGCTATAGAAGGGTATTCTAGTATTTGGTAATTAAAAATTGAAAGAAAATTTTTTTCTTTTAAAAAAATATGGAAAATTAAGGCTAATATGGTCTTTGTTTAACCTTTCACGCGCTTTAAATATATTGTATTTGCTGGCTCATACATTTGCACTTATATTTTTAAAAACTAGTGCTTTGTGATATTATTCATTAATTTGCACTTATATTTTCCTCCCATGATTGTCATGATATTCATACTTTTATATTATTTTAATATTAATATTAATTAACATAAGATATATGTGCGTTACACATGTATGTTCGAATATTACTTATTAGTATGAGGAGCTAATCGTTTTTAACAATATAGTATTAAACTTCTAATGAGTGAGTTAATAATTATGCTAATTATATATGGAGGTTTATAGTCTAATAATATTAGTGAAGGTTATATATATATATATAATCTTTATTCTCCGGTATAGTCAAATTATTGGAACTATCAACATTTTGTGGATTTTATTAAGACTTTGTGGATAAAGATTGGACTATACATGTACAGTGGTAATCCTTAATTATATTGTATACATAAAATTTTTAAAAAACTACAAAGTGGTAGCAACTATCAGACAACAGTAATGTTTGAAAGCTTGTGTTGATATATAGTTTAATATAGCTTTAGGAAAGTGGAGATATGATGTCTTCCACTAAAAATCAATTCAAAAAAGCCTATTTATTTATATGAATTATGCTTCGCCAAAGATTCACGACTGCTGATAGATTATCCAAATGGAGAGTGAGAAGAAATAAAGAGTGTACTCTATGTCAAGAGGCAGATGAGACAATAGAGCACCTAACAGTATAATGTCAATTTGCATGCAACTTATGAAACATAATGCTTAAATGGATTCAACAACATCCCTTCTCGCCACATAACTGGGTCCAGTTCATGGAGTGGTGTATACAATATGGAAGAGGAAAATTCGAAGTAGCTCAACCATTTAAAATCATCATGGTTGAATGTGTATATGAGATATGGATGGAGCGTAACACTAGAATCTTTGAAAAGAAGAGTAGAACTATAGAATAGGTAGCAAAAGAGATAGCTTATACCACCATTGTTAGAGCTCATACTAGTATGGAGAATACCTTGAACAATTATAAATTTTGAGCAATAGGCCAGGTGGTGGAATCATAGTTAAATCAGTTGTAATAATTCTGAAAGTCAATTATGAGATTAACTGGCCGATTATAAAGCTTCTTACTAGTAATTAATACAAAACATTTAGTTACTAAAAAAAATTTAACTATCCATAAATAATATAAATTTCTACTAAAGAATATTCAAATAAGTCAGTCAACTGTAACACCAGTAATCCAGGAAAAAATACGACATTTAAGAGGGTTAGTGAATAAAGAAATAAAATATCTAGAATATATTACTATTAATATTTTGCAATATTAAAAAAGATTGGACAATCATAGTGCATAAAACAATATTATATATTAGGTCTTTGATAAGATTGACAATAAGTGACTGCAACACCAAACTATATTATATTGTTGATTTTCTTCACATAAACGTAACATCCACAAGATTGACAATTATGTTGCCATTGCCACAAATTTTACTAGTTATAAATATTAAAGAATGTATTATAAATGAAGTTGTCAACAAACTTCAACACTTCTTTTTTAATTTTATAACCGACCTGTTTTGATCGACTTTTGCATATCTTAATTAATTTTATAGAGATATTTGACACTTCAAATTTGATAACTCTATTCATCAAGACTAAAATAGATTTACAAAAATATTATTTATTAGTATTTCTTTTTCACCAACTCTCTAGCTTTGTTAAAAACCAACTTATGCACTTAATTAATGCCACTTGTTCCATTAATTAATATTTTATCAATGGAGTCAAAATTCATTAATTTTGTGGTCCTACCAATATTACTTGTAGGAAAATATCTTCTTGGATAATCGGAGGGACAATTTGTAAAAGAATAGTTGACTTTAATTAATCACATTTCAAGGTTTTTAGTTAAGATTTACGACTAACAATAATATAATCAGTGTTATTTCACAAGCTAGGATTAGTTAAGGTTATTTCAAGGTTTTTAGTTAGGGTTCTCAAGAAAATAATGTGTATATAATTTTATTCTTACTTTGTGAACATAAAAATATTATTTTTGAACTTTAATAGACCCTCGGCTCATAGATTCAAAACTTTAAGCCAGTAAAAATAGAGTATATGTTATGAAACTCAATATTCTTTTGTAATATTCCGTACATATATATCTTCATATTCCATGTCTAATGAAACTCACAAATGCAACTTAAATTAGAATTACAACTCTAAATATTTATGGAAAAACTAAGCTTATGCGTCTTTAAAGTGAATTATTTATATCCATATATTCTTTTACATTTTATGTCCTTCTACTATTAAAAATTTTCCACCCACTATTAAAATTTGCACGCTGACATCATGTTGACGTCAGCACCCACCTTGTATGATACACTAACAGGGTATACATATACCAACAGGGTATCACAGGAGATTAAGCTCAGTCCTGTATGAATCGATATGGTATCAATATATCGATAGAGTGTAACAAAGAATATATTTTCTACTAATTTAGAATTTAATAAATAAGTTTATAACTTTAATAATTTTCTCTTAATTATTTTATTTAATTAAAAAAGAGCTCAAAATTATATGATATCAATAGAGTATCAATATACCGACGAAGTATTACAATAATATATTTTCTACTAATTTAGAGTTTAACGATACTGATATGGTATAAATATACCGACGGAGTATCACAATGAATATATTTTCTATTAATTTAGGGTTTAATAATTTTTTTTTTATTTTTTTAAAAAAACATAGCCCTATATGATACCAATTGGACATCAATATACTGCCAGAGTATCACAGAGGATTGAGCTCATTCTATATGATACCGATATGGTCTATATATATCACTGGTACATCACAAATGATCATTTCATAGTATTCATGCTGACATCGGCACGACATCAGAGCAAAATAAAAAGGGGAAAGTGGGTAAGAAGGTGATAGTTTGGATCATGGATCCATTAAGAGTAAACAATTTTGATTGGGTGTATTAAAAATAAATAATTTTATATTAGGTCTATTTTGTGTACTTTTTCTAATATTTATTGGCATATTGTTCAGAATAGCTGGATTTAGTGCCCATTAAAGCAATAGTCCAATAAGACTGCAACATAACAGGCCCAACAACAACAATAAGCCCAACGAAGTTTCTAAGACTGAAACCTTCCTCCATGCTTTTCCCAAATTGGAAAAATTTACTTGGATTACCCATTTCAGCGGTATTTTTTATTTATTACCATTCACAATAATATATAGTGATATTATATATGAAATATAAATATATTATAAGTGTTTTAAAATATTTTACGCATCTTGATAAGAAATTGACATAATGTATTATGAGTGAATTAAAGTCCTTTATAAATGTTTTAGAAAACTTGTATAATATGTATTTTATATATTACTCTCTCTATAATATTTATTAAAAGTGTATTATAAATATATTAAAAGTGTTTAGAAGAAAAATATTGCTTCTATAAATGACAAATATTTTCTTAATGTAGCATATTTCTGTAAGTTTCCCTCCCAAATTTCACTTATTCTGAGTGACAAAATCAAACCCAATCCGTTTAACCCACTGATGTATTATGTCAGCCCATTTCAACCCATTAAAAATTAGGTTAATATGTAATCTAAATCAACTCATGGAAAATCTTGTCAAAATATTTTGCCTTGATTAAAAAAATATTAGGTACAAAATATTTTAAAAAATAAATAAAACATTTGAAATTTATTAAAAATTAGATTGCAATGGATTATGACCCGTTTTATGATCCATTACCTGAACACAAACTTTTTTTTCTTTTCTAATCGTCAAAATTCTCTCAATTGTGCCTAACCCCCTTTTGACCCAAATAAATTTGAATTAACTTAAATTTTGATCTGTTTATTATCTTGATCCATTATGACTCATCTTAATTTGACCCCAAGTCCCCCCAATTACTGCCCCTATTATTAATCAACTTACCTGTGATACTTGTTCAAAGAAAGGATAAGTTAATAGTATTTTCGGTAAGAATTAGTTCAGTCTTTGCATAAAAAAAAAAACCTTTTTATAGTACTAAAACTCTCTTATATACTCCATATATACATAATTATGTTAGCGAAATAGAATTTTCATCACCGAAGTTCAAATTATAAAGAAGAATAAACAAGCACAGAAGTAAAAAAAAATTAACATTTTCTATATACATATATAAATAACTTTTAAATTAAAATAAAATATTACGAGAAAATTGCAACGGCCATGTCAACTTTTTGTACTTTTTTTTGTTTTTGTTGCAAATAGCAGGATGAAGAAAACACTAAAAAGATGTATTTATATTTTTGAGGTAAGAAAAGATGGTGACAATTCAAATTAAATAATGGTACTATTACAGAAATCATTTTTATGACACAGAAAGAGACGTATTACATGTGTCAATTTTTGCCAAATATAAATGTTTTTTTCTTTGCGTATTGGAGCGGTTGAATTGGAACAAGTTAAAATTTAATAAATTAATGTATAAATAATTATTTGATTAAGTTGAATTTGAACGGAGTAAATTGACTACTACACCAATAAATAAGTAAATTTATTAATTCACAATAACTCTTCAAAATTTAAATAAATTATCTTTTCATGAATTAATTTTAACAAAAAAAAATGAAAGGTACAAAAACGTGGGTTGGCTTGGAAAAGGAAAGAAGAGATAGGCATCTTTATCTATTCATTTACTCGTCAAAAAATGGATTAATGAGTAGCCTTTTGGGTGGGCAATTGTAGAATACACATGTCAATGGAATATTAGTGAAGGCAAATGTAAACTCTATACACATAAATGCTTTCTCTTGTACGTTTAATAAAAATGGTGTTATTTTAATCCAATGAGATAAAAGTGATGCATGATAAATTAGACATTTAATAATGGTCATCACGGATTTTGGTGTTGTTTAATTAGTCAACAAAAGTGGCCTTGCTTCATATTCCTGGCTAGCAAATGCTAAATGATTCCATTAGTTAGTTATACTGAAATATCTTTTTTCATTGCTTCAACATGAAGTACTCCCTTTAAATAGACATCAATTATATGCCATTGGAAATGGTGATTCATGTTCACAATGGAATGAACAAGTTATTTGGTACCCTTTTATAGGGATGAAAATTTGGTGGGTCGGGTAAAATCTAAGCGGCTCATGATTAAGATAATAAATGGGTTAAAATTCAATTCAATCAGAATTTGTTTGGATCAAAATGGATTGAGTAATAGGTTATAGAGCGGGTCAAGATCCAATCCGACTCAAGTTTTATTAAGTTTTACTTATTTTATTTATTCTTTTTCAATATTTTAGTACTTAATTAAATTATATTTTTTTTATTCTGACTATATAAAACATATTAAATTAAAAAAAATATTTTAAAAATATTTTGACAATATCTCTTTCGAGTCCATTTGAATTGTGTATTGCAGATTAACCCAATTTTAAATGGTTTGAAATGGATTGAATTAAAATGAGTTAAGCTAATAAATGAGCAGCTTATTAACTCATTCAAACTTCAATGAATTCGACGAATTGAATTTAATTTTACCATTTCTTTTTTTTTAATAGGAAGAAAGGTAAGAAAAGGCTACGACAATTACTAAGTAATAGATTAATTACTTTTTCAATAATAAAGCTTTTGAAAAAAACTGACCTCCATATAGATGCTTCTTTGAAAATTTTAGTAGAATCAGACAAGATTGAAAGTGCTTTATATCTACGCTGAACTTGTTTGATTTTATTCTCATACATAGGAATATTAATTTAATGTTTGACACAGCTCAAAATTATTTTTTTTAAACATATGTAACACAAACATTTTATTTGTGGCAAAGCGGATAAGAAAATTGAGAGGATCCAAGTTAGAGTCATGATCGAGTATAATATTTATTTAGTAATTAGTTAAAAGATAAAATTATGTTATTATTATTAGCTAATACTTAATATGATGATACACATTTGATTTCTAATTATAATTAATATAATGCTCATTTTGGATCAACTCTTCAATAGTTTTGTAGTAAAACTTCATGACATTAAAACTATTCTTATATTTTATGCAAAAATCCTTTTTTTAATCAATTTTCGGTGTCAAACTCTGTTTCTACTTCCTTCGTCTTGTCGTAGTTGTCAAACTAATATTTAATATATTTTAAAAAAATTAATAAGGAGTGCAATTTGATTAATATAACTCTATTAAAATGGTTAATACTTTTTAGAAATTATTAGTAATTTTTTCACATTTCATAAGATCTTAATTACTAAGAGTGAAATTTTACAAAATGACTAATTATTTCTTTATTGTTTAAAATGATAATTAAATTAACATAATTATTTTAATACAGAGTAAGAGAAATATTAGTCTATATATAAAATCTAATACTTACCTGCCGTATCATCAAAATCTGGGCCAAGCTAATTATAATTTATGGTTTCATCGAATCCATTAGTTTAGTCTAAACTTGGCATTAGTATTAAAAAATCTGTTAAATTCGTATTAGAACATTGACTTGTAAACAATTTAATTAGATTCTGATTAACTATGTAGAGTTCAAACAATGCTTCAAATTGTCTCAATGAATCCTAAATGAAATTTTAATTATGTATTTTGAAATTTTCATCTGATTTTTAATACCCACATTAAAGCTTGACTAAGTTAAATTTGCGTAAAAAAACCTCACATTAAAGATTAAAGCTCTATTCAATAAACGCAACTTCATAGCCAAACTCAAAACTGAGATGTTAAAGTAACTATTTAGGGGGCGTTTGGTGGCGATATTAGAAAAAATTATTAAATAATTATTCTTAAATAATTCTAGTGAGAAAATAGCAATCATGACGACAAAATTATTATTTTCTTAACTAATTACAAATTATAAAAAAATAATCTACTTTAATCGAATTACATGAAATAGAAAATTTCATAATAATTTAACAGTAAAATTGAAAAGAAGCTTTCTATAAAATTTCAAACGAAGATTAAATGAGAAATAATGAACGAAATACTTGATAAAAAATCTCTGCATTATAGATTTTTAAGGATGTCCTGTGTTCATGTAACCTCAATTAACAATTAAGTGTGATACATTATCTGTGTTTAATTTCTTGAACTTAGTTCAGATTTGTGTTTAATCAACATTAATTAATAATAAGCTTTTTCTTACATAAAACATTTCGAGAAAATACACAACCACCGCCGCAAAGTTCATAGAAATCCTATTTTCACTTAATTAAAAATTTAAATTTAAAGGCAAGAAAGAAATTAAGGATAAACTTCAGGGCTTGCCAACAATTCTACCCTCCGGGTTTAACGCGCCGCCACTCTGCCTCCCATCCACCGCCGCTGCAGCGGCGGCAGTCATAGCTGGATGCTGCATTTGCTGTTGCATAACAGCCGGCGGTGCAGTATAATAAACCTGTCTCCCTACACTATCATACCCAACTTGTGTATATGTTGGCTCCGCCGGCGCGTGTGGCCGTACCATCCCCATATTTTCCGACGTGTAAGCTCCTCCCATCTTCGGCTGCTGAATTGTTGGCTGTGGAGGAACTCCGCCGTAAACCGGCTGTTCCCGGTAAACCTCCGGTACCACGCGCTGCATGCCGTAATAAGCCTGACCACCCACTTGACTAGTCACCGGTCGTATTGCCGGAGTTTGATAAACACCAGCGGGCGTTTGAACTATATATACTTGTTGTTGTTCAGTTTGCACTGCTGATGCAGGGTATGGTCCACTAGTCATATGACGTTCCGGCCAGAAACTACCCGGATTCGTCACCGGCACCGCTGCCGCAGCCGCAGCCGCAGCCGCCTGTTGTGGCGGCGGAGCTTTCTGCTGCTGATAGAATTCTCCTCCGGGATACACTCTAGGAATAGATTCCTCCATCTTTCTGTTGTACATAGCTTGTTCTTGATTAGAAATATGTTGCTGCAACCTTTGCATTTCATGAATCTGTCTCTGATAATCCGCCGGCGAGATTACATTATCTCCCATGACATGCCGGTCTTCCGATCCAGCATCGGGACCCCCATGGAACTCCTTAGCAAAAACCTCCGGCACCGGCGGTGGTGGAGTTGGGTCTTGCAGCTTCGCCGGTGGAGGTGGTTGTTGCTGAACTTGCCCTTTTTCCAACCCAAACAGAAAATCAGGATTATTCGCCGTCGCCGGCGCCGACGAAACAGCCGTCGGTGAATTCACGTCCAAATTCTGCAACTGTACAGAATTCAAAGCATCAACAAACCACTGATTCTCAGTTTTCGAGTCAGTAGAACCGAAAGTACTCGTCGCTGGAGTAGTCAACGGGAATAAAAACAACCGGAGCCTCGCCGGTTTTGCAGGTCCCCGATAAAGCCGGTCATATTCAAGCATCATATGCTCTAAATCTTCATCATTAGTCACCGAAATCAAAGCGTCAAGGTCTTCACCAGGCAACTGATACTTAAAGCAAACATCAGAGTCAGAAAGGGAAGAAAGCTTCGCAAGAAGACTGGCAAATCTGATATTCCGATCAACTGAGAGAATTTTAGTTTCACCGGCGACGTAAGCGAGCTGATTATCATGGGGTCTAGGGAGTATTTTTCCGCCATAACTGCACATGAATTTGACCTTGTAATTCGAAGAAGGTGGTTGATCATCCCATGAAGCGTTTTCACAGTCAATTTCACGGGAACGTGGAGATGAATTTACAGAATCTGGGTAGGAAGAATAAGAGTAGTTCTCCATGGATTGATTAGCAATTTTTTGTTCTTGAGAATTTTTTTGGGGGGATTTTTGTAGTGTTATAGAAAAATGGAAGAATTTAGAGAAGCCATGGGAGCTTTGAAGCTAGAAAAACAGAGCAGTGAAATAGGATGGAGTGGATTTTATTTCACCGAACTGAACTTTTATATGGGAATAGTGCATGAAAAAATAGTTTATTAATAATGATTGTACTATTAATCATATTAAAAATAATATATTGATATAACTTTTTTAAAAAATATTTATTTATTTATAAAAATATCCTTCGTAAATATGGCGGATCAGATGTGAAAAATATTTTAATAGATAATTGTGTGTGTAATTATGTTAATGCATGTATTAAGACCTTTTAGGGGGATGTATATTAACAAAAAGACTTAACTCACATCTAAACTTGTACTCATTTTTTTCACTTAGATACCTAAACTAAGACAAATTCCTAATAGACACCTCAACTGTTAAGATTTGATTCAATTAAACACTTTTAGGTGTCTGTTTATGAATTAAGCCTAACAAAAATAATGCATGTATGAACTTGATGTATGCACCATAATTGATACATTTTTCCATGCTATGTATGACTAGATGCGTTAATTATACATCCTGTTGTGTATTATTAAATTATGATAGGTCGTTTGGTGGAGTGTATTAACAAAAATAATGCATGCATAAATTTAGTGAGTTAGTAGTACCTTGTCTGATGTACTTTTTCATGTTGTGCATTAGTTATACACTCTATTATGTATTAAGATGTGTATTACTATACCAGAAATCTTTAGGTATTGGTAATGCAAATAAACTTAACGTATGCATTAGCTAGTAAAGATTCAATGCCCCTCAAAATTTTTTTTATTAATTTTATATCACCATAATTATGGAGGATATATTTATAAGTAATTTTTTTATGCAATACATGTTATTTTTCATATACCAAACCAAATAATACATAAAAAATAATATTTATACAATTAATATAAATATTATTAATACACTCTATTTAACATTATCTTTATACATCTTCATATTATTAGATTCCATTCCTTTTGTTGTCAAAGTGGATACTTTAATAACCGTTCTGCCACATTGAGACTCTAAAAGATATTACAAAATTCATATTCCGAACACTCTCGATTCATTTTTACTTATATATTATATTAAAGATTGATAATTAATAATACTCATTTGGTTAAAAAATTAATTAATTATTTATTTATTTATATTAATTATACTTTTAGTATTTGATACTATTACTATTTCATTTTAGTTGTCATGTTATGTTTTTTGAAAGTCAATTTAACTAATTTGTATAGTTAAATTAGATTAATTAATTTAATATTTTAAAATAAAAAAATTTATATATTCAAAATTATAAAAAAAAAGTAAGACTGATTGTAAATCTTTTTATATCAACTGGATAAAAAAGTATATCTTAAAATGTTAGTCAAATGTTACATAATTTGATTTTAACAATAAAAACTATGACAATTAAGATGAAATTTGTGACCAAACTAAGCCATTATTTAAACTACTACAACAACAACAATATACCCAATGAAATCCCACAAGTAGGGTTTGGGGTAAGTCATTATTTAAACTAATTCATCAAAATAATGAAATTTTACAAAACTAGTATAAACATATTTTTCAGTAGTGTTTTAGACTATATTTTATTTAAAAAATTTAACAGGCAAAAACTGACAGATGCGACGATGTTAAATGAATAAACTTATTACGCTTATAATAATTTTGTGAAATTTCAAAAGCATGTATTATTTTGATAAATTAGTTTAAATAATAATTTAATTTATTTAAAGAATGATATAACAATATTATCTTTATTATTTATTATTTTGTAGAATATATAATAAATTAATAATGGACCACTATTGTATTGTTTGATTGAGAAAGTAATTTTCAAAGCTTGTCTTAGGTGATATTTATAACGTTACTTTTAGGACATTTTTTTTGTAGTTTTCGAAATTATTTTTAAAAAAATGGATAAAATAATTAATGTATGGTGGATTTTAGTAAAGTAATGACAAATAGTATTAGAGTGGGTGGGTGAAATATGATGACGCAGCAGCAAATATAAGGGACACTTGTCTTTTAGTTTCTCCATATAATTTTGTTATTGGCTTTATTATAAACATGGAATAATATTTCACACCTCCTTTTTACTATCCCTTATTAATTTGGCTTAAAAATTAAAATGTAATAAAAATAAATATAATAATAAGATAAATTAAAAATTAAGTGTAAAATAATTTTTTATTTTTATAAATTATATTGTTGAATATTTTAAAATAATATAATAAATAAATAAATAAATAAAATACTATAGAAAGTTGAGGCCAAATAATAATAAATATTTTAGTATAATTTTATAAATACAAGTTAAAAAATTAAAATATATATAATTTTATTTTTATTTTTATAAAATAAAAATTTATAATATAAGCGAGTTCACTCGTTGATAATTTGGAAAATTTGGTAATTGATAATGATGTTGATTCCATATTGATTAAAATATGCAGTGTATTTGTGATTTTCATGGTGGGCCCTCTTTGTGACTTATCAAAGTGAGACTAATTATGAACCCCCTAATTGGATTAGGATATAAATTTTTAAATATTAAAGTAGTTGGAAATTGGAAAAGACATATTTATTACTAAAATCGTGATTTTGTATTAATACTCTCATCATTTTAAATTAATTAAATTTTTTAGATTTTTTTTTAATGTTCAAAATATTTGAATTGTTTCAAGTTTAAGGTGAATGTTTTAAATTTTTTTTATATTTGTCCGTTTATTTATTAAACTTTTATATTTTTTTGGAAGATAAATTACACTAATAGGACAATAATGAAAAGTAAGGTGTAAATTTTATCCTTTTTTTTTAATTTGTGTGCATTAACTTATAAATTCAATTAAAATGGGACTGAAGGGTTTTATTTGCCAGACCTTTAAAATGGATTAGTCCAAATATTACTTCAAGATCTAAATAGTTACATACAAGCATTATATTAACATAATATTTGAGAAGTCAAATGAACGAATAAAAATATATTGAGTTAATTATTGAATAATTTATTGATCTGTTTAAAAATCATTTGAGCTAAAATGGATTAAAATGCATATAATAATTTAACTCATCCAACATTTGCTAAGTTTTAATTGATTTGATTATATTTTTAAAAAAACAATTAATACCGAAAGAAAGAGTATATATATTGAATTTACATAACATGTTAAATATTTTTTTAAAAATACCGACAAGATTTTGTAGGAATCAATAGACTATATTAGAAAAGCCTCGTTTCTTTCTCTGCTCGATATTTGAAGTCTATATTAGTGCTCGATTAAATTCGAATCATATGCTGATGGATCCATTCGAGAATGACGCTTTCAGTAAAATTTTCTTCAACCCAAATATCGAAATTGAGACATCAAAATTAAAAAATTTATATGATGCAATGCTAGAACTAATTTCTCTTAAACGTTCAAGTGGCGATAACTTATTAAAGAGTGATATTCCATGTCTACTTTCTTTCTTCTTTACTCATTACTGAACAAAGAAAAAAAGAAGTTTAAATTAAAAAATGTTAAAATAGAAAAGGAAATGCAAATTCAAAATGGTGAAGTAAAATTGTTATTTATTTTAATTTGTTGTTTAGTTCCTTATATGATAGTATAATATTGCTGAAAAAAGATGTCAATTTGCTTCAAGACTTATGATATGGCGGATGCTTTAGAGTTGGTTAACTAACACAATTAAGAATTGGGCCTTTCCTAATTGCGTCCACATCAATCAAATCCCCACAAACTTTTTATTTTTATTTATGTTTGTAGTATATGCCTAGAAGATACACCATTTTGACATCAAAAAGGTACTTAATATAATTAATTAAGTACTCGTCGAATCAACTAGCCTCAAAATAGATGATTCTTAAGCGTGTGACCTCTATATCCAGTCATCGGGGCAAGTGCCAAGCTCCGATGAGTAGGAAGCCATGATAGTAGCAAATTACAAATACTGAGTGAAATAAGTTTTTTTGTTTGTGTGTATGATAGAGGGGTCACGGATTCTGAAATTATAAAAAAAGGGTTGAGAATATTGTAATTTTGAGAATTTTCAATATTGAAATGATGTGCATTCCTGAGCTACTTATTTTGTTTGCAAGTATGCTAGCTAGTAACTAGGCAAATCCTCACCATACGATTACACATGAAAAATGTACCAATGAAATTATTGCTTTCAAGAAACGCAGTTGCCATAGGGAGGACTACTTTTATCTTAGATATAATTGATTCCATATTTTCAAGTACTTCATCAATGTTTGTTTAATTTTTATAAGAATATCCTGGTCATGAATATTACTTTGACATAAATTTCTGTCTCCTATTACGTGCATAGAGTCTTACCTTACAAGTACAACAGGCCCTTCTCCAGATCCTGTGCATAATGAGAGTTTTAGTGCTTCAAATGACTACCTCTTTATTTTGTTGACTATACATGGTGAGAGATAGTGCATACTCGATAGATTAGTTGAGATGCAGACAAATTAGTCTAGACAAACAGTAGATGTCACTAGGCAAATGAGAAAAATTCACTTAAGGCTCTTGTATTAAAGGATGGTTGGACTCCAGAGTCCAGACTCAATAAATCACTTCTTGCCGTCTATTTTCAAATTGTGGTCACTTACCAATTAGGCCATGTTCAAAGTTATGAGTAAATAAACCACAGTTCGTTTTTCTTTTAGTTTATATTTTGGAAGTGAAAAGTTGTACGATATCAGTGACACAAACCAGCAAAGTATCAATTTGTAGTTTACAACATTTAAATGAGATCTTAGACGATTATTTCGAGGAGACTGACAAAATTCACATTGTTAACTAACGTACAAAGGAATAGTTTTACATTCTTACTGGCTGGAATGCCTATATAAAGGTTAAAAATGCAAAGAGTCAATGTCACAAAACGGACAGAGCACAAACCTCCACCAGACAGAAGCTGAAAACATAACTACCTGAAAGCCCGAAATCCCGGTAATTATCAATGGCAAAAACATAACTTACGTTGTGTGTATGAAGTCTGATTTGGACAAATACTTGATGATAATTGTAAGGCATCGAAGCAGCTGCTTGTATCTTCAGACAACTAAATTTGCCTGTCTACTTTCTACAAGAATCTGATAAATTTGGAGTCAGCCACAAAGTGCTCCAAATGTGATGATCTAATACATTACTTTGAAAGAATCGTAAAGGCAACCCAAACTCAAAACATTTTTTATTGCCACTGATTGGAATATGATCAGTTTGGCAATCCATCTGGATTAGCACATACATCGTCACTTGGTGCATCTTCTCCACTTGGAATTTTTCCTGGATAATCAGTTTCAGAAGAATCCGACCCTATCATGCTGCACAGTACCCGAGTCAGCAGCAATAGAAAAATATGGAGATAGATTCGTTCAAATAGGTTTTAGAGACACAAACCTTCTGTCAACAAGAACCATGGTCCGAAGTTCACAGTTCTGAAATCTGCAAATGAGATGAGAATGTCAAATAAAGTGGTCACCACCAATCAGTATAATGATTCATCACAAGGAAACTGCTGAAACAATGTACTGTATGACCGTTTCTATAAATGGAGAAGGTCAACTGCAAGCACAAGTTTAACTGTCCTACCAAAATCTGAAACGATGGTTGAAGCTTGAGTAATTGTAAGGAAAACCAAAATCCCAAAGGAAATAAACATATCTTTTCGCTATTCGATTGAGGCTGTTGAAACTTGAGTTATTTCAGAGAAAGTCAAAAACCCCAAAGAAATATATGCAGGTTCGTATCTACTTCTCTTAAAACATTCAAGAAAGAAAGTCACAGAAAAGGGATAGGTGAGAGGAAATGATGCTGATTCGTATTAATCTACAGGAAGGAAATGAATGAGCATCATGAAGATAAGTGCCATACTCAATAACATGAAATTGATTAACAACCACATCCTATGACTAGCTACATGTCCTTGCGAGACAGACGCATCAATTAGTAGAAAGATGGTCCTTCCATAAGGCAAGCTAAACATGTAGTCAAGTTCAGTTCTTATGAGTACTTCCCTATATTTGTCATCTGTGTAGGCAACAGTCGTTTAGGGTTCCGTCAGGCATCTATCGCGTATTTGGGTTATTTGATGTTAATTCTACAGTTGGAGTTAGAATGTCATCAAATCACTGTCCAGCATATTGGTTCGCCATCGAGTTGAGAACTTACCGCCTGCATATCTCACTCTTCACATTTGGATGACAACCATTACCAAATTTACAGAGTGTATGAGTCAATAATCCACTGTGTGTAACAATTGCAATCTCCTTCTCCTTCCGTGTCCACAACCTGTAAGTACCACGACAAATTAGTTATGGTGATAATATGATGGCAAACAAGCCATTGGAATCTGTTTCAGGAACCGTGATTGAACAATAACACTTCCCATAGATCAATTTTCCTAAAGCCTTATTCGAGAGAAAATTACTGTGATCTAATTCAAGAGAAATTCATTGATACTGACATCACCTATCAAACTATATGACATCAAGAAGCCAAAGAAAGGAGTTAACAGAGAAACAAGCAACCAATAAATTCAAAGTAAGCTTGACCAGCATCAATAACTGGTTACAGAAAACCCTCTCAACTCTACACTGACCTAGGCATGATGCTACTGAATGTTAACAGCATTAGTGAACTACTTTCAGGTAGTTGAATTACTGGACATACTGAACCCCTTACCTGATTTTCTTGTTCACTTATATTTGTCATAAAACTCAAACATGGACACAAACATCTGAAGCTCATTAAGATCGATTTGCATTCTTTCTGATACATCAGCACTTACCACTTCAAGAACTCCATTCCTCTGGAAGCAACGTCTTCATTTTTCTCTCTAACATCAGGCTCCCAGAGAACATCATCATCAGATTCAATCTGGGAAAACCGAAGTGAACCTTGTTCAATAAGAAAACTCTAAGTATGTTGCAGCAGGCAAATCATACCAAAACTCTAAAGTTAGCCCAAATATTTTCCAAGTTAATAGAGCTAAAGTACTTGCCAAGGAAAAGTCAATAGCAGGAAACAGAGGCTTGTATTCGCTAATGCTTCTCCTCTTATCACACCAATGAACTCCCTGCATTTCGCAACACATAAAACATATAAACTTCTTGTATGCTGACACTAGAAAAGAGTTTCTACAGTTGTTTTACAATAACCTCCCTTTGTCCCAATAATACCGAGCCTTAGCTTTTTGGTCCCATCCCCATAAGAGCTGACCTCTTCCTTAAATGGAAAAGATTATCCCCTTCAACAATTCAAACTAATATAAGAAAATCACTTTTGATCATTTTGAGTTTTAGTTGACATCTTACCAACAAACTAATTACACTACAGTCAAATTTCAAACCAGTAGTTAAAAGATATCTTCACCTAATAGCATAACATTCTATTCAAAGTTCAACCTAAATGAAATAGAGGTCGAAGACTAAGAAGAACATAAAAGAAACAAGCCACCTAGTTGTTCAAAGTACTTTCAAGAGAATGACTGTCCCACATCTTCACCAAATGCCAATGCACTTCCCGTTAATCTTCATTACTTACTGGATAGACTTCAGGGAGTTCCTTTTCTGATCTTTAGTCATCTCAAAACTAAGGGGTAAGCATGAACATGATGAAATATAATTAACATATTAATCTAGCTATTAACATCGTTAATGAGTATGATCAAATATTCATCAATCTTGTTCTACTTAATCAGGGGCATATGCATATGCTAACAAAGTTCTAGAGTATATACCAAATGTAAAGGATCACAAACATCGATGTGAACAAAAGAAAAGAAGAAGATAAGTTGTCAACCGATGATACCAAGCTTACCAAGAAGCTTTACAAGGAACTATACCCCTAAAAGAAAAAGCAGCACCAAGTCAATCCTAGTCTTTTCAGTAACAATTAGCAAGACGCTACAGAAAACTCTCACGCCAAGAGATAGCTATAAAGCTTCAAGTTACTTTAAATTATTTCACATAATTGATATGCATCATTACAGATGAATTAACTTATGACAGAACTGCATAAAATTTCCCAAAATCCACGACAGAAACAAGGGTTTTATCAATTCTTGGTGAAGCCTTTTATAAGAAAATACTTTCTAAACAATTTGGTATTTCTAGTCTCTAGACATAACAGATTTTTGTCAAGACCAAAAAACAGCATAAACAAAGTCATTCTGCATCCCAGACTCCTCTACCTCCAAAGAAAAATGACATGCTAAAGAAAGAAAATAGAAGCGAAGCAGTTATGTTTTTCTGGCCAACAAATGGTACTCCTGTTTGCAATCTCTACGCACCAAAACAAAATTTCCAGATCTTGAATTTTTTTTTTAAAAAAAAGAAGATTGCATCCAAGATAACAAACACTGTATGCCAGGAAAAAGAGAGAGGGAGAGGGAGAGGCCGAAAAAAAAATCAATTCCTGACAGGGAGAAAGTACACAATCTTAAATCAACATCAGAGAAGGAAAACAATCATGGAAGGGAGGTAATTTTTAGGAGGAAACACTCGTGAAATAATTAGATTCATTCGTCTGCATGAGACGAAGATAGAGGAAGCAAATATAAAGACAGGAAAAGGATAAAGAAAATTTAAAGTCAGGTAACTTTTAGGATGACATTACCAAGTGTTCACGACAACCCTCCACCGCAATGAAGGGAGGGCAATTTAAACTTGAAATTGCTGGATGGTTACTATTTCCTGCATTGGCAACCATGAGTGGAGGAACATCTATTCCATCTGTGTAACCTTCTCCACCGAAAACTCCAACGGCTGTTTGCATACACCTACAATACAAGACCAATAAAGTTGGAGGTTCCAAAATAGATAATTGCAGTTATCAAATCCATAATAGATAGGGAAAGCATGATCTGTTAAGTCATCACACGCATGCAGACCTCTTAAAATAAAAGGACCTGCTACCTTCAACAATGCTGAAAACCCCCAACTACTCCCCCCTCACCAGAAATGTGATCACTTAAAGCTAACTTATAAAGGGAAGACTTTCAATGTAAGCCTAATAACTCAGTTTAAAGATATGGTATCTGGGCCTAGCTCAACTCTAAAAAGTTAGGAGAATTATTCAAGTCCATGTAAGCAGAACATTGGTCCATTATATTCCACAATCAATATGGGACTCAAATCCACTATCTAACCCCAACCCCGCCCCTTCATGCTCAGGTCTAATATGAATGTGGATCGGGAACCCAACGGGGATGATCTCGCTCTAATACTATGTAAAGATATGGCACCTGGGCCTAACTCAACCTAAAAGCTAGCTCATGATGGGAGAATCGCTCAAGTCCATATAAGCAGATCATCAATTCCCCAACCACTATGGACTCTAAACCACTCTAACACCCATAGACAACCCAGTTTTGGTCTCACTAAGCTCAAGACATATGATATCATTATGTCAAGACCAACAAAAGAATGATTATTCAAGAAATTCATAGCTTCTTTAAACATCCATTATCCAGGCCACCTCAAAAGCATAAGATTGTGCACATGTTCCACCAAAGGAGATGAAACTTTCATAATAAATGAGAAGAAAAACAAAATGTCACAGATAATCGATGCCAAGAGTGTGTACCTCAACAGAGGAGAAGTTATAACTAGTTCCACCTTCTTAGAAATTCCCGACGTCTGAACATGTTTCCGTAGATTGTCTACCTGAAACAGTACCAAATGAGATTTTTGAAACTACAAAACCTGAGTTCCATAAATGGAAGAAACATGTTAAAGTGACTGTTATTATCCCTATGCATGAAAATAATCAATTCAGTTATTGCAGACAGACTCTATATGGATAAAACTTCTAAGCTAAAGATTCATAAGTCAACATAAAAGATAAATACTACAAGACAAGTTCCTTATCAAAATACAACTATTTATCCAAGCAAATAGTTTCTGTTAGCAATTGGACATAAAGATAGCCATATCTAACTATTTATTACCTGCTGCCATCCAAGAGGAGTAAGGTGTGCATCAAAAAGGTGTCGAGATAGGTAGGCACTGTGATCCTTTTCTCCTTCCACATTGTGAATCCCCTGAGCATGCCTCACCTACATGTTAGAGTCAATATAGTCCAAAACTCTTATCAGAAAGCAAGTTATAAAACCAAAAATCTTCACTAGGAAGCATATGATTATTCTTTCACTGTTTGTACTACAAATTTGCACATTTAGCCAAGGCAGGCAAGAACAGTGACAAACCAGGTGTACAGTTTTGCAACGGTGTAAAGGATACAAACTTTGACCTCCAGAAACGTCCATATCTGCATGTTCAAGCATGAATTATTTTTACTATTATTGAAATAGCACATGCTGAGACCAAGTGATAAAAAAAAAACTACCAAAAGGATAACATCTGCATGTTTCAGATTAATAAATATGAACGACCTAATATCCCAGAAGTATAGAAAGGTGTGACATTCCTCTGTGAAGTAACGTCTATATAAAATAAAAGACAAAGACAGGAGACAAAGGGAAGGATCTACAATTTCTTAGAAAATGACAAGATTTCAGAGTGATATATGTGATAATGTGAAAGCAAGCATTACAAAAGAATAACCGGTGTTCTGTTAATCAAAAGCAAAAGAACATAATAAGGAACCAAAAGCAAACTTTACAAATTTTAAACATGAGACTTAAACAGTAACCACCACTTTCTAAGATTGAAGAGAAATGGCTGTAGCAACTTAAGTTTTCTCACCACTCTTTTGCCGATATGAAACATCGGCAACATACAGAAGACTATTTGTATAAATGCTATTCATTTTGAATTGATTTCCTATGAGGATATCAGATTGTAACCAATCATAAACAACTTACGCCATGAAATTCATTTGCAATGTATGAATATATAACAGTCACATGGCAAGTAGCGGGTACAATTTCTTAATTTAACTCATTCATGTGGCTAAGAAATATGAGCCATTAAGATACTTGCTTTAGATACATAAAGACATTTCTGCATGGAAATAGAAGTGTCCTACTATTTTTGGACGGGATCATTTCATCCTCAAAAATTAAAGCAAGCAGTAGTATTTTATCAAAATGCAACAAGTTCAATTTTTTTCTTTCCTCACCTGAAGGCCTATAAGTTGCTTTTACACTGCATGGAATATGATGAAACTGCATTTAGCCACTACAAGATAAAGAAGTTACTAATTGGGGCAAGTTGAAGTAATCATGACCAGGATTAACGCAGACCAGAAACAAGGGCATCAATTCAAACAGTAGAAAATTCTAGGTAAACATGCAATTCTCATGAATCAACAGAAGACACTGAAACTGTATTAACCAAGGGACCAATTTCATTTAAAGGCTTAATACACGGTCAGCCTCTTAAACTTGTTAGGATATTCCATTTAGACACTTGAACTAAGCCATGTTCCAACGAACACCTTAACTCCTCAAAAGTGTTACAATAAGATACTTTCAATTCAAATTTTGAAGAAAAAAAATTGTATAAGTTTTCATCCGTTTATTAGATAGTTAAGTTAACTATATAAAATAGACAATCTTCTATAATTATATACATCAACTTTACGTAGAAAATGCATGAGATTTTACAGCTTATATATAAAGGGAAACACATATAATTAAAGGAAATGACATATTTTATGTGATTAACTTAACTATAGAACACACACAAAATAAATTCAAAATTTAACCGGTAATTAGAATGCTTTATCAGGAGTTGAGGTGTTCAACTGGAATATGATTTAGATCGAGTGTCTAAGTAAAATATCCTGGCAAGTTTAAGGAACTAGTTATGTATTAAGTCTCAGTCTAATTGGAACGAACCTTTCCATCAGATGACTCTACAAGCCAAAAGAAGAAGCTCAAATTTGCTATCTCAAAAAGTGCAGAGTAGCTTTTCTATTAAACAGCCAAAAGGCAAAAAGGCTAGGATTTCCAACTTTAAAAAAACGCACTACTTTTGAATAATTAAATGTTACATTCATTCCGGAGATATGACTTTTCTTTTATATTATGTATTTCGTTTCCCGGATACTGATCTATTCATCGGCTCTCTTTGTGGTAAAAAAAACAAAAATATTCAAACTAAGGACATCAATTTTAGGCTCTAGTAATTGAGCTAAAGAAACAAACAAATGTGAGTTTATCAGAAGAGTACATCACCAGAACACTGCAGTTATCAAAACTCGATCTCCAAAAACTTGTAAGGAAACATCGAAATGCAAATACAAAACAAATAATCACAAGTTCACAACAAACATAGAATTGTAATGGAACAGTAACAAGCGAAAGACGATAAAATTGAAAAAATTCAAACAAACAAACAAAAAAATACCTCATCTCAGAGCAACATATATGAAAAAATACAGAAAATGAGAGGAATTATTTGCTCCGGCCAGATCAAATCAACAATACAACTGTGAATCAGACGTAGAAAGAGATTAAAAAATTACCGGACGGACGGTGAAGAGAAACGGAGAACGGAAGACAGAGAGAGAAAGAGAGATGAGGTCAGGTTGGTATATGGAGTCCAATAAAATAGGCACCTGTAGTAAAATCCCCTTTTATTTAAAGAGGTAACGTATCTCGGTTGTTGATTGACCCGTTTTGACGGACGGTTTTAGTAATAACCCCGTTTTCTACCTCTACGTTTAATATTTTTATTCACATCACATTAATGTATTGATAAAGGAATTTTAATATCAAATGATATGTTAATTGATAATTGATTATATACTTTAATAAAGATAGTAAAAGAGAGTTGGGACTGAAGCAGGTAGGTTTTATCAACGTGTCTGTTTCAGCAAGGACGTTTTTTTAAAAATGATAAGCGATAGTTGATGCTAGAGCAAGTAAGTCTCCGTCCACTTATCTGCTTCATATTGAATAAGTGACAGTTAAGGCTGAAGCAAGTAAGTTTTTATCGATTTATCTGATTCATATATAATAAGTGACAGTTAAGGCTGAAGCAAGAAGGTTTCTGTTGACGTGTCTATGTTATTGAGGACATTTTTAGAAATAATAAGTGACAGTTGGGACTGAAGCAAGTAGGTCTCTGTCAACATGTCTGCTTCAATAAGAATATTTTTTTTAAAAAAGTGAGAAAAATTCTTGTTCTTTTTTAATTTAATTAATATACAATTTTTTTTGAATTTATGAAAGCCACATTAACTATGTCTAGGCTGAAATAGGCAAGTCTTTATTGATGTATATTTGAAAAATATACAAAGAAAATATTTTTTTGTTCTATTTTAATTTATTGAATGTATAATTTTTTTCAAATTTATGAGAACTCACTGTAGTTATGATTTTTAGTTTTAAATTGTATCCTTTAATTAGTTATGGATTTATTATTTTGAATGTTGCTAATAGTTGTGGAAAATGTGTAACTGTTTTTTGAGTAAAAAATTAATGATCGGTGAAAAAAATACTTAATTATGAACTTTGTAATATGTTCGTGCATTTGCTTGCCTTGCCCTTTTCATACGTTTTTCAATGGGAGCCTGAAGCTGAGACCTAGGAGAGGAGACCAGACTGAAGTACTTTGAAATCCGATGGTGTTTTTCGTAGCAGTCCAAGGGGTTGATTTACTTCTAGGCATGCTTCATTTGCTTTGCTCTTCTTGTTCTACGGGCCGAGCCTCTCTCTGATCTGATAACAAATATCGCCTCCCCGCCCAGCTCTATCAGTAGGCCCTTTCTTTTGCAATACTTAAAAGAGTCTCTCATGATTCTTCACATTAGATTTGTAAGAAAAAAGAATGAGATGATTAACTAGCGCGCATACACATATATTTTTATGACACAGAAGAGTGAACAACGAGATGGTCAAGGGCATTATAGTCAATTTATAAAAATTCTTGCATTGTTTCATTGCATTGTACCTTATAAAAACATGGTCATAATCTCCAAATGACCAAAAACCCAAATAACTTTCTTGAAATATCAACCGTATCCCTCCCTAAATGGTGTAATCTCCCAGCTGGTGGAACCCATGACTGTCCAACCACAACTTTTTCTTTTTAGATTTTATGGATGCTCATTTCTGTTTTTCCTTTATTAGATAGAATATTTGGTTTGGTTTTGTTTCAATTTTATACTCATTTAAATATTATATAAAATAAACTGTTGTAATAGAAAAATATAAAAAGATATTGAAAATATTTTAAAAGATATATATTTATCCACGCTATTTGAAAATAATTTCATTGTATCTCATAAATTAATTTAAGTGATTATTTTTTTATACTGCTTGACTGATAGTATTAAGTCTCCTAAGCATTGTTACATGCAAATCTTAATTTTAAAAAAAAATGAGATTTATAATTTTAAAAATAAGATATGTTATCGGGGGTATATTTGGTTTGCAGCAAAATATTTTTAAAAATATTTTTAAATTTGTTTTTTGTTGTTTGGTTAGTTAAATTTTTTTCCTCTAAAAAAATAAGTTGCTTGAAAACGAATAAAATAACTTTCTAAATCAAAATAGAAAAAATAAATTATATAAGTGATTAATTGTAAGTTCATTATCTCTTCCCTACTCAACGAATATAGCTACCCCTATAATCTAACTCCCTACTTTCCACCACATTCCGCCCTCATAGTTTGTTTTTTTTTAGATAACATATAAATATTCTTGAGGTAATAATTTTTGCTAACCTAAAAAAATAGGTAAAATAATCCACTTGTTTTTCGAGAAAACCTTTTTCTAGAAAAATTAGTTTCATGGAAAATATTTTTTCCTTGCCATGCACATTCTACATGGTATAATAGATAAATGTGATATGGTAACATAAAATTTCTTACACTAATAATATGTATAAACTAACAATGTGTATAAAATTTCCACTTATTAAGGACTTGCAAAGAGATATTTTTCAAAATAAAAGTTAAATATCGATAAATATAATGTAAAATTATAATTTTGAGCCCGTATTAAGGGCCTTACATATCTAATGTGTGTATATATATAATTTACTTTAGAGCAAAAATTTAAAATTATTTAATCGATATCACTTAAAATTTATTTATTAATATTAATAATATTTATAATATATTTAATTTACACTAAATGAGTTAATTTAAAATTATTTAATTAACACAATTTTAAAAAATATAAATAAATATTGAACCTATGCATAGTACAAATAATTCACATAATTATATAATTAACACATATCATATTGTATATTTATTAATTCGACATAAATATCAAGTATGAATAAAGAAATATTTAAAGTTTTTAGTAAAAATAATTAGTAAATCCATCCAGGTATAGAATCTCTGAAGTTGCTTTAATATAGGGTCATTTGCACTTTTGCCGTTATTTTTTTTGTTGGTTCGGGTTTATAAAATCATAATTTTGTATCATAATATTTTATAAATTATATCGAATTGTTGAATATGACTTTAATTTCTCAAAATATTCATGTTTTACTAAATATAAACTCAATTATTAAAAAATAAAAATTAAAAATCAATTCATTAAAAAGCAAAACGAGCTATTTTACGTAAATTATACTTGTTAGCTTGTTGAGCTAATTAAGCTCTCGTTCCCAAAGCTCATTCGTAAGTCATAAACGAGTCTTCTCTCTTTTACTTGAAAAAAGGGGGGAAAAAAAAGTCAATTTCACTTATAACTTTAAAATTTAATTATTTGTGAAAGTTATTATATTCCGCAGTCGTAGAGCAAACTTATTTACATCCCCCGCTTCAAGAGATTAAAATCTAGAAAATTTATTTCGCACACCATATTTACATCAAACCAATAAATTTTATTACAATTGGATAATTTAATAAAGTAAAATATATATTAACTAATTAGATTATGTACAAAAAAAAAATATTTATTCAAATATATACTATTCCTTCTGTCCCACTTTGATTGTCATGATTCTCATTTTTATAATCAAATTATATAGATTTTGACTTATATTTTAAGTTGTATTTTTTATCATATTGACATGAAAAAAGTTGAATCAATTATACTTTTGTTATAGTTTTTGAATATTTAAATATTTATTTTAAAATATCAAATTAATTTAATTAATAAAATTAATATTTAAAAAACACAATATGACTACTAAAATGAGACCGTGCGAATAAAAAATCAGTGAGAGAGTGGAAATCGAACCTAAGCACATTGTTAAGTGGCATGTTATTCTGATGCAATTTGAGTGGCTGCTCCATGCCCAAGCAGCATCTTGTCAACTCTATCACGTCTTTTCTATTATTTTTTTATTTAATTACTCCAGTTACTTTGGATCTATTTTTAGGTGGATTTGAAAGTTTCCTTTCTCTTGTTTTTTCCATTTTAGAGATCAAAATTGAATAAAATTTGAGTATATGTATCTTAAAATATACTATTATGTTCAACCATAAAATATTCAAAGTCTTATATTAATATTTGAAAAGATTAAGAAAATTATAGAAACTTTTGATGATGTGAGATTTATGAGAAAAATCATACTTCCTTCGATCACTTTTATATGTCACATTTTGTGATTGTACTTTTATTTAAAAAAGAATGACTTTACTATTTTGTCAAATATTTTTTTTTAAATCTCATTAACAATCAAGGGTAAAATAGAAAAAATAGTGTCATTCATACATTGATTTTGTAAAATATCATATATTAGGGATCATTTATTTATAGTAAAGACGAAACCGAAGAGAATAGAAACTAAATCTAGAAATATTTTTAGGCCAACAAAATGTGAGTTGGAATAAATTTGATGAAAAATATAATATTTGGATAATTAAGATGTAGAAGTGTGGAGATGTGGCATGTGAAGCACTCATTGACAACACTAGTAAATCTGCAAAACGATTCTTCTAACTGTATAATGTCAATACCACGTTATTCCAATCCAGATTGGGACACGTGGCAGCAGGATTTACAAGCCTCCCAAATAAATTTCTTTCTTCAATTTTATTTAATAAATTACATGAACTTAGATCAATCAAATAATGATATTTCTATATATATAATACGATCTGATTTATTTTTAAGGAGCAATGCTGATCTCGACGGATCATTCCTTTTTTTGATATACGAAATAGGGGATTTCACTAAGTTAATTCTTAAAAAATATCGAATCAAACCATTTATCCCAAATTCTTTTACCGATTTAGAAAGTTTTTTCATCGAACGACTCGTGAGAGCTGAGAAGATACATTTACTACACAGTTTAGTACATACTGTGTCAATTTCTTACCAAGCAAGCACGATATATTTTTAAACACTTATATTGCATGCATAATTTATTTTAATGCAGGTGCACATTTGTCATAATATTATGATATATTGCTATAAATGGTAATAAATAAAAAGTATTGTTAAAATCAGTTATTATTTTTAAAAAGTACTCATCCAAGTAATTTTTTCAAAATCGACAAATATATAAGATATGTATATTGCATAAGTAAGAAATAACCCACACATAGAAGTGACTCTTGACACAACCTATTCCAAGGAGAAAAAACTTTAAGTATCTTGGTTCCATCATCCAAAGTAGTGGTGATATCAATGATGATGTCACACGTCGTATTGGGCCAGCTTGGACGAAATGAAGACTTGCCTCTGGAGTATTATGTGATAAAAAGATATCACCTAAACTTAAAATGAAGTTTTACAGAATGGTGGTTAGACCGTCTTTGCTATATGGGGTGGAGTGATGGCCAATTAAAAACTCACACTTTCAGAAAATGCAGGTCGCGAGGATGAGAATGTTGAGATGGATGTATGGACATACCAGGAGTGTTAAGATTGGGAATGAGATCATCTGGAAGAAGTACTGGGGGGAAGTGATTAGACAAAATATGATGAAACTTCATCTCACCAAGGACATGACCTTAGATAGGAAGGAGTGAAGGTCGCCTATTAGAAAAGAAGGTTAATAGGCTAGTAGGGGTAGGTGGATGTATGGCCTGTGATACAGTAGGTTACTAGGATTAGTCGTGTCTTTATATTCTGTGTTGTTATTATTCGTCTTATATTTGTTATTTTTATCGTATTTACATACTATCATTTGTTTTTCAGTATTTGTTGTTTTCCTTTTTTTCCCCCCCTTTTTTCTATATTTAATATCTTCTGCTTATGAGGCATGATTTTTGAGACGAGGGTTTTTCAGAAGCAGTATCTCTATCTCTATGAGGTAGTGGTAAGTTCTGCCTATATTTTATCTTCGCCAAACCCCACTTGAAGGATTCCATTGAGTATATTATTGTTCTTGTTGTATTGAAGAAATAAAAATTATATGATTTTTATAGTTCTCCCTTGTAATCATCCTGCTCTACAGGGAAACCATCACAATATTTCCATTAATCATTTGTGAGGAAGAAGCTGTAAATAGAATCATATTTTGAAATCTTATTGTTGAAAATATTGACATAGTTTTAATACCATCTTCTTATTATATTATAAAAAAAATAAAAAATCTATTCTGATCAAGAACAAATTTGCAGTCAAATAATAGCTAAGCACATTAATTATGGCAGCAAATTCTAGTTTCAAATAATATGGAAAATCTTGTGACTTGCCAAAATAGTTTGATTAATCTAAGTTAGTTTAAATCTCTTTTATTTAATTAGTTCAATTTAAATGATTTTCATCTATATAAAAAGCCTTCTTGTCTCCAAATTTGGAGGAACTGCCAACTAAAATATTGCACCTCCTTCATTTTTTTAATTTTATTTTTTTGAAATTTTAATATCTAAGAATTTTTTAATTAGCAAGTGAAGTCTTGTGAGAAGCCTATTTAATTATAGTTGAAGATTACTTTGTCTTTTTTTTTTTAAAACAATTAAATACTTATTTCTCAGTGAAATGTTGCTTAAGCTGCGTGATTAATTCTTTGAGGGGATTAAGGTTAGATTTCATTGTAGTGAGACTATGGAACATGCAACAACCTAATAATAATTAGAAGTTTCTAATTAAGTTTCATATATGTTTATATTAATTGAGCGTTTGTATTTTCTCAAATTATTATTGAATTGTTCTTACTAACCACTTGCTCAATTTTATTATTTGTCTAAATAACCATAATGAGTTTTCTATTTGCCACATTTTGTATTCAATTTGTCCATGATCACATGAATCATTGAGATCTAAAAACAAGATAATTATAACCCTTTTTTCCCTCAAATTAACTAGGGTAAGTTATAACCCTTTTTAGAATATATTGATTATATTATACTAGTTACGAAGATCCCGTATAATGCATGGGCCTAATAATCATTCATAAATTTATTTATTAATTATATAATTAAATGCTATTAAATTTTTTCATTAAGTGTAAAATTAATATCCAATAAAATATTATTAATATTGATTAAATTTTAAATTTAATGATTAAGTGATTTTAAATTTTTATATGTATATTTGTAGTACTTCCTTTTTTACACAAATATAATCACGGAAAGACATTAAAATAGTTATTTTACATTATTTGTCTACTTTAAAGAGAAATTCATTTTATCCTGATTTCATGATTTACATAACTTACAATAATTGATCGGGGTATAGCGAAATCATAGTTGAAGCAACTGGGGAAATTATTTATTAGGGGTAATGTTGTAAAATCCTAGTTGAAGTAAGGGACCAAGTTGGATTATGCAATGTTGATTGATGGTCTGCATGCGTCCACTACATTTAGAGACTAGGTCCCTTGATAGAGTAATGATGCAAGAACAGAAAGAACAAGTAAAAAAGGATGGGGTAATTTTACATGGAAACCCCCTTGCTCGAGGGAGAGATTACAAGCTCTTGGAATCCTAAGGACTAACATCAGAATCCCTTCCCCCTTACAATGATAGTCCGAAATCTTCACCAACTAAGCAATATCTCTGTTGCCCAATAAACTAATTAACTCAGATATTGGTCTAGACTTAAAGAATCTACCATGGCTAACTCTAGCCATAATTAAGCAATAACTCTACTACCACTACACTAACTATCCCTAGTTAATGTAGACTTTAACGGCTAACTCTAGCCACAAACTCAAACTTGAAATATCTACTATTCTTTATAATATAAGAGTAGATTCCCAGGATAAGCACAGTGAAATACAACTAAAGAAAGCCTAAAACTCATATGGCATGCTTGAGATTCATTGTTGCTTTTTCGTTCATATTTTTTAAGAGTTTTTGCTTATGAGATTGTGAAAGTGATGAATGGTAAAAACCCTAATTGTGTCAATGTGGATGAGACATAATATAGAATAACCATGGTATGCTGGAACAATTCTATTGACCAAGAGGCTTGTCACGCTAACACATCCCGAGCACACACAATTTACTTTTTACAGCTATCACTTTCAATTATGCAAATATAATTCTAACATGGAACCATGTCCAATACCGAATTTCAGTTTGTCAAATTATTAAAACTACAATCTAATATTGATTAGTGTTTTAAAAGAAAAGAGCACACGAAACAAGATATATATATAATACGGGGCAAGATGTAAGTCATAAGGTCTAGTTATATTTACTTTCCAGAATGAAATTCATTTATTCATAAAAATATCATATCAGACGCACCTATCAAAATCGTAATAGACCATGCAATATTTTATAAATTAATAAGATTAACTCCAAAAAATAATATTTTTAAAAAAATATGCATGTGCAATATATCAACGATCTCGTAAACTTATCGTTACAAAATATGTATCCATACTAGCTACATTAAGAACCCCTTAAACTTACCATGACAAATATATATATATATTCACAATTTGGAATAAGCCTAATGTTTTATGGCTTATTGAAGCTAATTTGTTGGAAGCAACATATATATATATATATATATATGATAAATGACTAACTTATTTTCATAATAGATGCTTGAGAATATGTGTTGAAATTTTATTATAAATTTTTGAGGTTCTTCATGAATTCCACTCAAATATGTTGACATTGCCTATGTAATTTTTAAGATAAGCCTAAAAGATAACCATTTTCGGACCTGTAATGAAAAATATCTAGAAATTCAATCGTAATTGAAAAAAATAACTAATTTTTTATATCTCTTACTATTATATATTTAACTATCAAGTATAATTATTTTGGTCAACTGGCCAAATAAGTAACTTTCTTTAGAAATCAATGACAAGATCTTGAATTTTTAACTTTTTAAATTTCATACTCATGGTACTATTATAATATTTCCACATCAAAAAGCATAATGAATTTTCGAATACCGACTATTTTCAATAAATGATCCAAAAAGTGCCTCACTCGTGGACTTTATATTTTTTTCCTTGATTTTTTACTCAATATCTGACACTATATTTAAAAAGTGAAATATTCATTCATCATATCATAAGTCGTTTTATCTTTAGAGTTGGAATGCGAAATTTTTTATTAAAAATGAGCAATCCAATATATCCTACCACTATCCAATATGATTGCACCTCTTAACTCAAATTTTTGTTCTTTTGAGTTAGTTCATTGAACCTCTTAATTTTTTAAGAAAACATGGCATGACTTTTTGACATTGATAAAATGGAGTCAATTGTCTTTTTCTCAATTAGCCTCATGGTTGGAGTAATTAATTTCAAAGCTAAAATACAAATCTTCAAAACCATGGACTAGCTAGTTTTATCATCCCACATTATTGGTAACAAAAACCATTGGCTCATCAATTATATATATTTATATATAAATCTATTGTACTATGTTGATTTGATCTGTTTCTGCTATTCATTGATTAATCAAATGATGACACAAATTGATGGGAAAAAGCATCTAATGTTCAGTTTCCCTCTTCTTGATTTACAATGTTGTCCTAAATTAGAATCATGAATACTACTATGTACCTAACCATCAAATAAGACTGACACGTGTTGTCATTATCCGTCATTTATTTTGTTATTTTCATTATTTTTATGAATTATCATTTGTTTTCACGCTGATCATTTTGTTTCATATCTAGTATATTTTATTTTTTGAGGATGATATGTTTTAGATGAGGGTCTTTCGAAAACAACTTCTCTATCTCTATGAGGTAGTGATAAGGTCTGCGTACATTTTACCCTCCACATACCCCACTTGTGGGATTTCGCTCGATATGTTGTTGTTGTTGATAGAGTATATTTTCGTCTTTAATAGTTAAAAATTTAAGATTTGAACTTTGAGAATTAAATCACCTTTCAAAAAAGAGAATTTTAAACTTAACAAGGGATGTTATACTATAAGTGTTTTTTTATACTTGACACTATCATATTAAAAATTAATATTTTATTTTATTTATTCATTTTAGCAAATAAGAGCAGTTTTTATTTCTCATACTACTCTTAGTATTAAATTACTATATAAAATAGTAATAGTGAAATTTAAACTTTTAAAACATTATTAATGATGTTAGTAGGATACCATATACTTCTAATTAATTTTTTTTAAAAATATTATATCAGATCAGTAAAAATCAAATAATATAAACGAAGAAAGTAACATATATATTATTATTTTTAGGTTATGTTACCTAGCTTGCTGTGAAATTTTATCTTGGGAAATGATAAAGTTGAAAAAGAAATTACACTTGAATAAAAAATTTCGATTTTGTATTGAATATATTTAGACAGTCCATGCAATTTGTTTATCAATATATCCCTTATACTATTTTTTTATTTTGTGGTGAATTTTTTCTATATATGTAGTGATTTAATTTGTGAAATAATTTTAAATTTATTTTGCTAGATAGTTATAATTATATTTAAATCATCATGTTAGTGCTGTATCAGCATTTGATTATTTTTTTATTTATCTATGTATCACATTGATTGTAAATTTAAGTATGTACATTTTTAATTTAGTGAAATGCATATTTAAATTAATATTTTATTATAAATATTTAAAAGAGTTTCTTTCTATCAAATAATTTTAACACTTAAAAGGTGCATCAATGCTTTTTTTTTTTTTTTTTGCTGTAATTTGAATCTTATAAAAGTATTTTTTTTTTAATAAAAATTAACCAACCACAATCTACTTACCATCAAAAATCCTGTTTTCAAATGAATTAGCCAAATACAAATTGCTTTATTTCAAAAATACTTCTCTAAAATATTATTTTTTTTCAAAAATATTTCTATAAATAAGCAGTTTTGAACAGCAATATGGAACACGCTTTAATAGATAAAGATAAGTTTAATGATTGGTAAAATATGTTGGATATTTCATAAACAGTTACCTAAATAATGAAAGGAAAAAGAAAAGATTATTTATTATTTCAAAATATATTACTTTACGTATTTCTTATAACAGATACACAACGATAATATACCCAGTTGAATCCCACAACTGAAATCTGAAAGAGTAAATGTACGCACACCTCACCACTACTTCATAGAGATAAAGAGATTATTTTCAAAAAATCCTCGCTTCAAAAAAGTATAAATATTTTTTTCCAATGACCATATATGTAACTTTAGATCTTAAATAAATTAAGCTATAAACTCCCACTACTTTGGGTTCTAAAAGTGCAATATTTTCAGCAAAATGACCAAATTAAAACTAGCAAAGTGTCAATCTATGATAAGTAATTAAAAATGGCCATCAATTTTCACAGAATTTACTGTTCATTTTTTTTTTCTTTTTTTTGAGACTTTGCAGATATAGTCAAATTAGGGTTTCATACAATCTCGTCTTTTTATGATGTTTCTGTTTTAATTTATTTTTCATCTTTTTGCACTTTTAGCCACAATTTTTCTTTCAGAAATGACTAATGAGGAGACACTTGGACAAATAATCTTATTTTTTGGCTCAAAACTCAAAATTTTTCTGAAAACAGAACAAAAAAAGACATACACTAAATGCCAATACTCAAGATTTCACAATAAAAGGCAAAGTGAAGAAAAAAAAAACTTTTCATTGAACAGAATTGTGCTAGTCTTCTCTATAAAGCATGTGTACTATTTTTTTTTGTCATGTTTCTTTATGTTTGAAATTATTTTTTATTAACGGTTTAATTTGTTATTCCTTTCGTTTTATTTTATGGAAATCTTTGATTTGACATGGTATTTTAAAAAAATTTAAAATTTATGATCTAAAATTATTCTTAAATATTTTTGTGACTGTAATAAAGTTAAATTATTTACAATCAGAGTAAGTTGACATTCTATTAGGACAGATAAAAAATAAAAAAGTGCCACATAAAATGAGACAGACTGAGTATATACATAAATGAATATGATGTACTAGAATAGAAATAGTATTTTTATTGTTTATATCATGATTTATTATGTATAAAACTAGTGTACATGTATTAATTATATCGAACTTAAATTTGCAAAAGTTAGTTACATGTAAAATTTCTTCAAGTGTTATAATTTATGAAAATGAAACATGTGCTTTCCTAAAATAGGTAAAGTGAGCTTAAAAGTGTACAATTTCTTACACCAACAATCAAATGCATAGCCAAAAGCTTTAATTTATTAGTTTTGAATAATACAATTAATATATTTTTTTTTAGTTTATTAGGTTTTAGCATATTAAATGGAGTAACCTTTTTAACAAAACACAGTCAAAATTATTAAATTCTTCGAATTTGTTGATGATGATGTATATTACTTTTAACTTTATTTATTTTTTATTTATTTATTTGCAATTTTTTAAAGTTAAATTTTTTGATGGTATCAGAGGAAAGTCGTCAAGTCAATTAATTAAGCAGTTAGGTAAGTGTTTGTCATAAAAGGGCAACGTGACAGTGGGTACATTTTCAACAGAAAAAAAAGACTCTATTTATTTATTTATTATGGTATATTAAAATTGGAGGTTTTCAAGTTGTATAAAATTACTGTAGCAGTTAAATATGAGCCTTAGAAAGGGAAGCTAAAAACCAAAATACTAGCTGCCAAATTAAAAGCCTACATCATAGGGAGAGAAAATATATATATATGTATGTATGTGTAGCTAGTGGTTTTATGTTTTAATCTTGTGGGCTGTCTAGGTTGTATTCTTTCTTCACTTTCCTGTTTTGAAGAAGAATAAAAATTGTACAAGTGAAATCCGACGAGTAAAGTTTGGGGAAGATGAAATGTACGCATGACTTATCACTATCCCATAGAGATAGAGATGTTGTTTTCGAAAAATATACTATCAGTTTGAATATATCTATCTTTATGAGGAAGTGGTAAGATCTGCGTATACTATCCTACTTATGAGAGTTCACTGAGTATGTTATTGTTGTTGTATCATTTTGGATATAAGAAATTTAATATTTGAGAAATTAAATGACTATAGTAAATAATGATAATAAATTTATCTCTTGATATAAATTAAATAAATATTTATTTTTATAATGTGAACAAATAAAATAGGAGTGACTACTTATTTTTAGTCATAGAATATAGTCTTTTTTTTTTTTTAATTTGCTAATGTCATCTCTGGGTGTTTTATACTCATTGTTAATTATGGATACTTTGTTAGGTAACAAAGAGGGAATGATATATCTGTGTTACTTACTCTGTCTCACATTATCAAACGATTTTTTTTTTAAAATTTATTATCTCAATTTATTTGTAAAGTTTTAAAATAAAATTAGTTCTATTTTTGTATTTTATCCTTACGTGTTTTTGAAAACTTCAAACACCTCAATTATGTGGCGATGATACATAAACAAAATTAATATTATGTAACAATTCATCTTTAGATAGAAGTCCACCTCGACAAAACACAGGAGAGATGTTGGGTATATAAGTAAACAAATTTTATGACATGTTTGAAAGCCGTGCGAGTTCAGGCTCAGACAATATTTCTAGCGAATTAGGTCGTTACACATTAAATGAAAATATATCATATTTTAAGACATAAATAAAGGTAAAATAGTGTATTTCTTATAATTAATATTTTCTTCTGACGTGCGAAAAAAAAATAATTTGAGATAATGAATCTTTTCTTAAGGAATATGTAAAAAAAAAATTGCGATAAATAATTTGAAACGAAGATACATAATAATTGCAATAATAAATAGCAACAACACTAGTTTTTTTTTTTTTTTTTAATTAAACATAATAGCCTTAATTAGTGTATATCTTTTGCTTGTTAAAGTTTCAAACCTGTTAATTATTCACGATTGATACAAACGCGTTGAAATAAATATACAAACATGCAAATTCTTCTAAGTTGTGACTTTTAAGTAAATACAACTAAGTAACATTGAAATATTAATGCATTCTGAATTTCTGAGTTTGAAAAATGAACACATCAATGTTTGACAAAGCAAGAGAAAACAATTTTTTTAAAAAAAATTATTAAATAATAATAATAATAATAATAATAAAAGGAATATGCAAAAATAATAAGAATTTCAGATAACGGAGGAGGATTATTGTAGATTGACAATGAACGAAAAACTATTTAATTTATGATAAAGAATTAAGATAATCTCAAATTGACCAACTTAACCACCGAAGATTTGCATAGTCTGTCTTAACTTGTTTTAGATTGAGACGTAATTATATTTTAATTATATTAGAGGAAAAATATACAAAGTAAGCCTTAAACTTGTTACATGGATTATATAACGGTAAATTACTAACAATAGTAAATGTTTGAATGATAAGCATTCCTCACATTTAATTGTAAAATTACGCATTTGGGTCATCAATTTTATTTTTTTTTAAAAAAGGTCGTGAAGAAATTATTACAGGCTAACACTAGCAGACAATAAAAATTTTGAAAAACATAAAACGTGTCTCTTAAACCCTATTAGTACAGCAAATCGTTAAGGGTTGTGTAATTTAATATTTGTTTGGATATCAGGCCACGTTAAGTAAAGACAAAATAAAAAAGACTAATTAAAGAAATAAGAAATATTTGATGAGGTTTTCTTTTAAAAAAAAATTGAGAGATTAAAAAGTCAGTCAATTAAATTACTATCATAATAAAATTTTTCAAAAATATTTGACAATTGAATTCAAGTTAGACGATTATTATTCTTAAAAATTTAAATTCTACATATTGATTCGAGTAAAAATATTTATATAATTAAGTTAGTAGAGAAGAATTTAAAATAAGTTTACTAAAATATCCTAGAATGAATTATACATAATTTGAATTATACTAACGATGTAAAAAGGTAATAACTATAATGTTAGTGTATATATGATTTACATTCTATTTATATTGTTCGATTTAATACGTATATATTGATTTATAAGAACGTTGAGTATATTAGAACGACTTTATTTGTTATAGTATATAATTTTCTTATTTAAATTTCAACAATTACAACTCCCATTTTCTTTTTTAAGGAAATCAACACTTAACAAAATAATTTTTTGGTGGCGGTTCAATTTGAAATCGCTTTGTCGAAAAACCAACGACAATGTGTGTGATTTTAAGCGGGGAATATTGAAGAATTTTCGCATATAGACATTTAAAAATATTTTAGTTATTCTTCATAATTATAGTTTTGGATAATTATATTTCGTAACTATAGTTATAGTAGTATTTGTATAATTCGCGCAACATTTATATACGTTTGTATAATTCGCTATACAATTCGCAATTTTTGTTAAGTATTTGTATATTTCGCTATTGATATCGTGCACAACATTTGTATAATTCGTTGTACAATTCTTAGTGTTTGTATATTTCGCTATGCAATTTGATTCGCGCATAACTTTTGTATAATCGTGCACAATGTTTATATAAATCGATCGAATTATACAAAATTTAAACTGTAATTACAGCTAGATGTTTGCTGCGAGTCGTAATTAATTCAAACTATGATTATATTTGTTAATTAAATAGTATATGTTTACTTATCCGTATAATCTTTCCTTATTTTTTAACTATACACTTTTTATTATATGACTTCTTCATCTTAATAATGCAACATTTCAAGAAACTTTGAGGTACTCCTTCCATCATATTTTACTTATCAGACATATTAAAAATAGCTGGCACAAAATAGTTATTAGATAATTAAGAAAGAATTAATTACTATTCAGATTATTTTTATTTGTTCACTATATTAAAAATAGATGTCTATCAATAACTATTCACTTTATGAAATCTAGAGATAATTTTATATTTATTTCCTAATTTACTTTTATCATCAATTATAGTCATTATTGTCTTATTATTTTTTTTAAAAAAGGTGATTTGGTAAGATTACCGTATTATTTTCTTAATCTCTATGTCAACTCGAAAGTGGATAGCTATTATTGAACAGAGGAAATATCTTTTTTCAACTTTGCTAAAACATTAATTATTCTAAAATTAATAAGCGATATATTAGTCAAATAATACTTTAATTATTTTCTTCTTAAGAATTGTGTCAAACTTTATCATGACAACTATAAAATATAACAGAAGGAATATATAATATAATTAAGTAAATTATATTTTATAAATATATATATATATATTTATTTTTAATTAAACATGAAATGAGCTATATGGCTATTAATAGTAGGAAGCTACCCCACGTTTGGGTACGTAGGCCGGAAATGTATGCATATTCGTCTGCAGTGTTTGCGCTCTGTTTGGGGATTTTGAAAGATTCCATTCCAATATTTTTCTAACACGTTTCTGCTCTCCAATATTATTTATATTTTCTACAAATTCTTTAAGCTTGGAATATTCTTATTCCTCATTAATTACAAGAGGGATCAATTAATCTTTTCATTAACACTGATAATCATTCCAAACCAGAAAATAATAGTATTGAAATGAATTATCTAGTAAATTATGGAGACTTGTGTATCTAGCTCGGAGGGATGTAACTACTGAACATTGAGGTAATTTTGTGAAAAATTGAAGAAGTTGAAAATTTGGAGTTTATTGGTATTCGTCATGTGTTCGTGAAAAAGAAGGAGCAAAAAGAATACATTTGATCCAAAAAACTCCAACTGAAAAATATTAAAAGTTTTTTTGGATGATTTTACAAAATCGAAATTAAAGAATGAAGACATAAGGCATAAATGAGTTAAGCTTTTAACAGATAACTTAAATAAATCTTTTTTCAAAGTTTGATAGTATATTTGAGCCTTTTTTAGTATTTCATTGATTAAGTAATAGTTACTTCATTGATTATATAGTTAATTAATGATAGTGTACTGTTGTGTGTATAGTAATTATTTTATTTATGCAGTATATATTTATTTAAGCTCTCCCTAGCAATTTTAATCTTAGAGTTAGAAGTGAGGGCGCTTCACTTTCGAGCAACTCTTTTTTGTCAGTGTTATATACATCTTGATGAATCGAGTTCGAAAGATATTGAATTTTGTTATCTAGTTCAGAGGAATGTTACTATTTAAATTTGAAGTGATTTTGTGAAAAACTGAAAAAGTTGCAAATTTGGAATTATTGGCGTTCCTCATGTGTTCTTGGGGTAGAAGAAGCAAAAAGCATTTATTTGATTCAAAATTTCAACTAAAAAATTGTTAAAAAAAATTTGGATGGTTTTGCGGAGTCAAAGAATAAACGCATAGATTCTCAAACTGCAATAGCACAGATGAGCCAAACTTTTAGCGAATGACATAAATAAACTTTTATTTTTCAAATTTCGATAACATATTTGAGTACTTTTCCTTACTTTCATTAAGTTTAGTAGACTCCAATTAGGAACCTTCCCTTCATAAGTTACAATATAGAAGTCGGGCGGAGGACAATAATTATTCATTTCTGGATTTTTCGACTTTCCTAATCAATCATTTTACACGTTTTATAATACATACTCTCTCTATCTCAATTTATATGATATAGTTTGAATTTTGAAAGTTAATTAAAAATCATTTTATTTGTGATTTATTCATATATCTCTTAAATATTTTAAATTGTTAATTCTTGTAATTTATAATTTTTTTATTTTATTTTTGAATATTTAAATCATTTTTTAAAAATCTAAAAAATTGTGCGTTCAGATGCTCAATCAAAATAATGAAGTCGAACTCTCAAAATTTAAATTATATATCATGAAAATTGAAACAAGGAGGGTACGTAGCATTTATATTTTCGAACTTTGGAAAATACTTATATGTCATATCCCTTTCGAACTTTGAAAAATTTGTCCATTTACGTCTGCATGTTCCTATAACTCAACATTTCACATGGTCATGGAAGGAAGAAGAGGAGTTAGTATGTCAATTACGACGGGATTGATAGAATTCAGTAGCTTTCATATAATTTTATATTTTTATTACAAAAATTTACTAAATATGTATGTACGGAAGAAGAATTACTTTTCTTGGAAGAAGGGCCGATTTGGGGCATTAGGAAAAGCCGGGCCGGTCGAGATATGAGTCACTTGACTTGGAAGAAGAATTATTTTCTTCCTGTTATTTTCCTTGCCTTGTAGCTTATGAATCATTTCCATTCTACAGATGTATACTTTTTTGGAATAGCTTTCCCGATCCCATCATATTCTGTATCTTTCGTCTCTTTTTTTATATTTGCTATCTTGTAGATCTCGACCATCATAGTAAAAAAGCCCTAACTAACCAGTCAAGTAAAATGAGTCTGCTTACCCACTCCCCTTTCTCTCCATTGCTAGGAGTATCGCCCTCTTGACTTCATATGTTATGTCATGTCAAGAAAACTACAATCGATAGTAGATTACTTTTTATTTTGCTTAAAATAAAAGATCTGCCTATCTCATATATGTGTTAAAGGAAATAGATTTTATTAACTATATATATTTTTTTCTTTTATTGGTGTACCCCTACCAATCCTTTTTTCCTTTCCTTTTATTGTATTAAATTGAAATAAAAGCTAAAGCAACTCGCCTAAAAGGAGAAAAACGAAGCTTCATGTTTGTTTTTCTTCAAACCCATAATACGCTTTTGCTCGTCGCTACTAACGTGGTCTCGGTTGATTTTCCTTCATTTAGCTACTAAGATATTTCAGCTCACTAAGTTTGAAAAGTTCATAAAGTGCAAATTAGCCGCGGAGCATGGATACGATTCTTCAATCGGAGATCCATGACTTATAGACGATATCTCTTCAGCGTCCTTCCTTCTCAATGCCCGTACATCCATTCAATCCATTCTTTTCGATCTTGTACCCTAAATGTAGTCTTGCAAAGCATAGACTAAACAAATGAGACACTAAACACCAACCAATCACAAACTGCGAATCCCCATTTTCTTAGATTCCACTTAGGAAAAATATATAGTTAACATAAAAAAGTGTTTCATACAACATATTTGGGTAAAAAAAGGTAAGTGTTGTGATCAACCACAATCGTACGTTGGTACGTCTATTCGATCCATTTTTAATTAACCTGCTCTTCATCACGGGCATCACAAAAATGCACCTATATATGCACCTCAACATGTGTACCTGTTTGTTTCATGATCAAAAATAAATACGTACTTTCATATGCATTTATTATATATGTCTACTAATTAATATACCTCTTCACGTACATTTTTTATGTTCATGAACTGAGGTTCTTAATAAGCTGGCAATGATTGTTGCACCAAAAAGACTTTAATTTATTTGCTTCAATATATTAAAAGAGATAATTAAACTGTGTCTGGTAAGACTCGTGTAATGAGCTCGACAAAGGAGTTTTATCCTTCATTATTTGGTTTCTCTTTATATCATTGACCTAAAATTGTAGACACAATTCCTATATAGTATATTTTAGGAGCATGTGTCCAAAATTTTATCCTTTTAGCTACTTTATCCTCTAAAATATATATATGAACTTGTAGCATGTGGCTATGATTCTCCCTAAGGTTTTTTTTTGGTTCCATTAAAATGGCCACAATTTCTTCTGTATGATTATCACAACTTGGATTAGGATAAGTTATATATGGTAAAATAATCATACAAACCCCATAGAGGTTTTAATTTCTTGCATGCCTTGTTCAACAGAAACAAGACAAAAGACGATATTAATAAGATCCAATAATATTTATTTGGTATAGATTTGATATTATCACATACAACTTGTTGTTGGAGGCTTAATTAAATAAAATTTGTGTTCTCCCAAGAAGAGCTTAATATGATGAGATGGTCGCGCACAGGTCAATATTTTTAAAATATGTGAAGGTTCTGAATTTAAGTTTTATCGTCACCTATTATTGACAATAATTTTTATATATTTAGCTCATGAAAAACATCGGAATTACACATAAAAAGGTATGTGGTTAGTTAAATAAAAGTAAGGTCTCGCTAATGTCTAGCTTGAACTTGTATTTGAAATAGCCACACACTTTAACGTTTGTAAAACAATACGTTACGTTCTTTTTTTTTCGATTCGATAAACAAAGGAGTTAATATATTATTACTAATATGCATCAATACAAGATAATGACAGATATCATAACAAAATACATTTGCATCGGGGAGCTTCTTCTTTATCCTAACAAAAAGTGTTCCGTCTTTGTCAGCTGATACTACTTTTTGTGCAAATAATGGCCTGTAATCAAGAATAATGTACGTTATATCTAGTTATTGATCACCATCAAAAAAATATCTTAGATCAATTTCTAATTATAAGGAGCGATTACCCCTTAAGAGGCCATTAATTTTACGTAAATTTAAATTAATCGAGACTACTTAAATTTAAATTAATTGAGACAAATAAGTTTTGGATTGTTACGTAAAAATAACGTTTCAGTGGGAACATAGGTTTGTGACTATTGTCTTTATAAGGCCATGTATATAATTAATATATATGGCCCTTTAGAAATTACCCTTATCTCCACCTGCAGAGATTTGTTCTTATTATTTTTAGGTTCATTTTTTCCAAGTACAAAAAATTAATGTTGTAAAAAAAAAAAAGAGTAGTAATTAATATTTTAAATTCAACTAGTATTACTAAATTAATATATAATATCCTGACCTTGACTACAGAAACGTCCCCTAATGAAAATTCCAAAATGTGTAGACCGCTTAATCCAAAAATTAGTGTAAAAAATATTAGATTGTACAGTAATGATATATTCTTAACCTCGATAAGACACTTAATATCAGCCAAAGTTTAATTAATTAACAATTACTGTTGATTCAATTAACATAATACTTTTTAATTACTTTCAATTAGAAGTTTATTTTTAATTTAATTAGTACCAAAGTTACAAGTACCACACACAGATTTCTTTTCAAGGGAGAAAACAAGGAACGGAATAGAGGTAATCAAAATCCTGACAACTGAGAACATGATTAATTAATTAATTAATTAATGAAAAGTTAATCTAATTAAAAGCGATTATTTTGACTAAGAGGAAATATTTTTGTAAAGAATTAGAAAAAGGCTTACCAACTATTTTGAAATTTTACTACTAGAGCCAAAATGTATCGAGACTTTTTTCTTTTTGGGTGTGATGTGCTCTCTTCGTTCCCCTTTAGTTATCAAATATCAAATAAATATGATTTAATTTAACTTTAATATAACGTAACAACGAAAAATACAAAAAGAGTACAAGTTTTTTTTTTTTCCAAAAAAATAATAATTTTGTACGTAATTTTTTTTTGTATACTGGGTGTATGATAATTAATCTCCCAGACATTTATGCACATAAAGAAGCTGACAAGGTAAAACCCCCCATCTTTTTTTGTGCAGACACAAACGTGATCAAATAGTCACTCTGAGAAGAGAATTAATAACCCCTTCAATTCATTTCATATTATTTATCTATTTTTTTCTTTATACAAGCTATTTAAAAATTTATATATATAAAAATATTAATACTATTTCATTAAGTATTTAACTCATCGTGAAATTAATCGAGAGACACTCACATGATTAAATGCGCTAATGAGCTAAATACATATAAGAATGGTATTGTGAAAAATCGACATGGTTGAACTGGATTAATAACGACCATTTAGTTTATTCAAGACATTAAGGTTCCATTGATGACACGATGAAGGCTTAAAATGGCCCAATTTAAAAGATAGGTCAAAAAGTATTTCTCGTTGAATAATAAAGGGGCAATTTTGGCCCTTTTTCGTTAATTTAACGTCTTGATTAGAAAATTCAAGAAGTGATAACTTATGTGTAATGCATTCAACAAGAAAAACTTTTTGAATCATAGCTTTATGATAGAGTGGCCTAGTATATTCATGGTTACGTTCGATTTAAATTTGATCATATTTTTAAAGAAATATCATTCAAATCATATACTTCCATTGTTCTTTGTATTTACATCTAGAGTTCTCCTATTTAACGATGACATTTATATAGACTCACATTTTATTAAATTATAAATCATGCTAACTAAGTCGATACGATTTGAAATGTATATAAAATTTTATGTTTGTCAATCGACTTCATTGATCACTAAATTACATACTTCAATGCACAGATCAATTCTTACCTCAATTGGACTTTCATTGACCTAACTATGGAGAAATTTCCCCATTTCAAAATAAGTGTCACTTTAAAAATTCAAGACAAAATTTGTACTATTTCTCTCCAACTGTACTCTTGTATTAAAGAGCTCGCTCTTCTTAATAGTGCTTAATTCTTAAGAAATATCCAAAAATACATAAAAGTAACTTAGTAAACTGTAACTCCTAACTCCTCTATTTATTTTCTTGTCCATTTTGGATTTTGCATGTCCTTTAAGAAATAATAATTGATATGAGTATTTTACCATAATACTGATATTAATTGATGTTTAGAAAAATGATTTGTGGGATAAATCATTGATGTTAAGGATAAAACATATGACAAGTAAAAATAAAAATCTAATTCTGAAATAGTAGACGGTGTGAGGACCGTTCTCTGAACCATAATTCTAAAAATAATAGTTCCCTTTTCAAGAATTTGACATTATTTGTAAGACAAATTCCAAATTTATTTAGTCTAAGGGTGTAGGGGACAAATGACAAATGATGCCTCATAAATTAAACATTATACTATAATAATTCTTCACCTATATATACCCTCCACTTTATTGTAACTTCTCATTTCATCAAGGTCCCTCCTTTACATTTACTACCCTCCAAAATCCTCTGTTTCTTTTTTTTTTTTTCCTCCCAAACAAAAAGCACAAAACTCCATAGGAACAAAAAAATGGAGTATTACAATGAGAATGGGTTGTTAGAAGAATTATTACATCTAAGAAGTGACTCATGGGATACTACAAACATAGTTCCTATGGAAATGTCTGATTTTTACAACAATGTCCTCAACTATGATTCATCATGTTTTGTTGAAAACAATAATGTTACACTTCCTTGTTCTTCCTTTGAAGGGTATTCATGTAATTTGCCATTTGACCATCAAAGTTTGATAAATTGTAGTACTTCATTTTATAGCCCATTTTGTGATGAATTGTCTCCACCATCTTCATTCCCTTCTCAAGAAGATTTTCCATCAATTTTGGATGATGAAGTGGGGAACTATAGTTTCCAAAATTTGGAAATGGGGAATAATAGTAGTAATAATAATGTTGTTATTCCTTGTAAATTGGAGGAAATTCAAGTGTGTGAAGGTGCAGGAGGAGGAGGTGGAGCTTCAAGTTTCAATATTGGTATGTGCCCTGAAATTAGAAAGACAAAATCAAAGAAAATAGATGGTCAACCTTCAAAGAATTTAATGGCTGAGAGAAGAAGAAGGAAAAGGCTTAATGATAGACTCTCTATGCTTAGATCAGTTGTTCCAAAAATTAGCAAGGTAATTTACTTAATTAAACTCTCTTTTACACTAATCTTTTATTTAAGTCTCGAATAGCTGGTCGAATTCACTGTTTAAGTCTCCTTTCAGATATACTGAATCGAGTAATTTTGATTAATTTCATATATTTGTTTCAATAATCTATTGAATATGTATTAATTATTAATTAGAAACAGCAATTCAAATCGACTAGCTAAAATTCTGAATTCATTAACTTCAAATTCTAGTTCCGTCTTTGTATGAATTTTACATATATTATATATTTATTAGTTATTTTTAATTTAAGTAATTGAATGGGTGACTATTTTGATAAAAATTTTAAGATGTGTAATAGCAATGAGCAAAATTATAAAAATAGAAGAATCACAGGAAGGGTTCGACTTTTCACATTGTAATTTCTTCCTTCATTTCCCCTTCATTTGCACTCAACTAAAATAAAATAAAAATAAGTAACTAGGTTGATTATACAATGAATTTTTGGTACTATCAATGTCTATAACTTTCTTGTAATTGTAATTTTTGTGATGTTAATTTACCTGTTTTACCCTTGATGTAGATGGACAGAACTTCAATACTTGGAGATACCATTGACTACATGAAGGAGCTACTAGAGAAAATCAATAATTTACAAGAAGAAATGGAACTTGAACCAAATCAACTAAGCTTGATGAGCATTTTCAAAGATGTAAAACCTAATGAAATGCTTGTGAGAAATTCACCAAAGGTTAGTCATAAATTACTATCACGGTTGACTATATGAATTTTCACTATCATGTCGCTCTATTTAAATCCGTCTCGACTCGATCTAACATTATTTAATTTTTTTGGCAGTTTGATGTGGATAGGAGAGGTGTTGACACAAAAGTTGAGATATGTTGTGCAGGGAAGCCTGGTCTATTGTTATCAACAGTGACCACATTAGAAGCCCTAGGCCTAGAGATTCAACAGTGTGTAATAAGCTCCTTCAGTGATTTTGCAATGCAAGCTTCTTGTTCTGAGGTACAAAATTTAATTATTTTTTTAATATTTTACAATAAAGTATGTGAAAGTCAGGGACATCGATACAGTATTAGGTACTAGTTCAGACTTCAGACGACCTTTTGTTTAGATCGAGTATACAACAACAACATACCCAAGTGAGGTCTGGGGAGGGTAAGATGTACGCAGACCTTACCATTATCACATAGAGATAGAGAGGCTGTTTAGATCGAGTATATGTATTGGAAAATTCAGTAACTAAAATGAGTTATGAGTTTGATGACAAATATAAAATTCGAATTAATGTGAATTTTTTTGTTTGACTGAAATAGTTTTGATGATTGTGATAGGAAATGGAGCAAAGAGGAGTAGTGAGTTCAGAGGACATAAAGCAAGCATTGTTCAGAAATGCTGGATATGGAGGAAAGTGTTTGTAGGGCATGTGGACTAAATCTACAAGGAAAAAATTTGGATTTTTTTTTTTTTTTTACTTGGTAGATTCTTTGGATTTGTGCATTTTGACAAATTAGGATCTTTTTATCATTAAAGTGAGAGGTTGTTGAAGATTTTTGTGATTTTTTTTCATAATAAGTGGCTTATATTAATGCCAAAAAAAAAAGACTAATTTAGTTCTGTTTATCATTCAAGTGGGAGGTAGAGTTTTAGTCAGAGATTCTAAGAATATTAGTAATTTTGGCTAAAAAAGTTGTATTTAAAATACAAAATCCATTTCAATAGATATCTATTATAACAAATATAATTTTTATGAAAAAAAATTCTATATATATACAAAATAAAAGCTAGTTGGAGGTACTGGTTGAAATTTCTCTCCTTTGGTTATATCGGATTCACTGCAATGTCAACGTAAATTTTAATATCTAAGTATCTTCGACTTTTTAAATTCTGAATTTGCCTCTAAATATAATTTGTATACTATCTTGATGATAAGGGAATCTTTATTGTATTCATGGAGAGGTTATTTGTAAGTTTTGTGATAGGAAAAATACAAATTATTTGACAAGTTCCAGTAAAAAGGGAGAAAAATAAATAAAATAAAATAAATTCAAAAAGGTGCCATAATAATAGACATGGACAAATGAGTTCAAGAGGAACTTTATGCCTAAAGTAAACTCCATCCACACTTCTTTTTTGATAAGATAAACGACATGGGCAAAAGATGTCGAGGTCAAGCCAAAATTTTGCGAGTAAATGATTCGCCATTTAAGCAATTTGAACCTGCTTAATATTATATAATAAATGAAGAAAGTAAATGTAATATATATATAAAGGGAGATTAATGTTATGAAGCAAATTTGAAGAAGATTTTTGAAATTGTTGTTTTAGTTTACTGTAATACAAAGTGGTGGCAATCGTTTGCTATAAGGAATTCTAAAAATGGAATGTTAGAGCCATGTGCAAGTTCTAAGCATTAAAGTAGTGATAGTAACATCATTTTTTGGATGTTAATGAGCAATGATGGTGTGTATTGAAGGGCCATGTCCTATTTTGAGACACTATTTTATTTTTTGAGGGTAAAGGCCAAGAAGTTTTAAGAATATCATCCCCCATTTAGCTAGGTATTTATATTAGTTGAACTTTTGTGGAATGAGGTACCCAACTTGAAAGAGAATCGTCGGTGCGAGCTTTAATTGTTGATGCTAAATTTAGATTGAGACAAATTTTTATGTGGATAACAAATATCGGATGAGGATAAAGAAAATGTTGATGATGCCTGTGAAAGTTAGATACTAGATACTCTGATGGTATCAAATAGTAATTTAACAGTTTGCTTGCTAAAGCATTGTCTGTTGCTCAATTTAACAGTTTGCTCACTGAAGCATTGTCTGTTGTTCCTTAATGCCATCATAGTGTGTGTGCGCGCACGCCCACACTCTAATGGTATCAAGGAATAAATGAGTTGTGTTTCCGCCAAACTATTGCTTCTTCCTCCCTGATATCCTCAGAATATCAAAGTATATATACATTCTGATGGTGTCAAATCATAATTGAACAGTTTTTTCATTGAAGCACTGCATGTTTTTCTTTGATGCTATCAAAGTTTATATACTTTAAAGGTATGGAGGAGTAAATGAGTATTGTTTTTCTAGAAGCATATACACATATACAGATGATATGAACCATGCAATTTCACTTAACCACTCTCTCTTTTTTCTTGTATACTCTAATAACATCAAACACTCGAAAATAGTAAAAAATAAAAGGTACGACAATACGAAGATATCCGCTCGTAAATAATTTCTCTTTTTTGAATTACAAGTGTCATTTTTTCATTTGTTTACTTAAGAATCTCTAGGCTCAATCTTGAGCCCATTTGATATATCATATTTTGTGGATTACTTTTTGTCACCCTCACACATAAATAAATATTAAAAACATGGCCCTACACCTAGAAGAACTACTATTGGACCCATGAAGGGAGTACATGTGAAAACGCAATTGCTTAATCATAATTAATATAGTAATTAATAAACCAAAGTACAATTTTTCCAAATGAAATGATGATGGATGTTCATAAAGCACACAGTTTTGATAGGAAAAACAAAAAACCAGAAACGACAGCTTAATTTGTGTTCTAATATAAGTCCAAAAACACATTCTACATTGTTCATATTATCTTGTATCTAAATATAAATTAAGCAGACTACGTGTACACTTAATCATAATATTACTGTTATTCTAATAATTAAATAATGAAAAAGTTCATCAGATATATCTCATTATTTAATTAAGAAATCCAATTATTGGTCATTAAAGAATACAAAAGAAAGAATTTCAAATTTACAAAATTCCAATAAATATTGAACTAAAAAAGATTCTTGCTTTCGAAGTGATCTGCCATTGGAGATGACTATATCATTTCGATTTGTTATTTGTTATTGAATTACGTGCGCATAAAATCCATATTGAATTTCGATTTGGCAATTTGTTCTTGTTCTAATTATTCAAATTACTACAAGAGGAACAATAATTACATGAACTTAATTAATCAAAACATGTACGTGTTATGATAAATAAAATTATCTTTCCTTGAACAGCTTGTTTTTTAAAATAAACCAATTAATATCCAAATTCAAGTTTCATTTTATATAATTCAAGCAGTTTTTATGTGTGGTGTTTACGTAAAAAAGAGTGCTCAAATAATTTTAAATAAATAAAATTTCTCTATCAAATACTCTTGACCTTTTTAAACAAGGCAATTCTATAAGTGAAAACTACACAAATCAGATCCATGACCATTAGGCAAAGTATTTAATAAAATTATTCAAATTAGATCTATCCTAATCTATTTGCCCGAGTTGAACCTTAGGCCCAAATAGTTTGCAACATTGCTCCTTCCCTTGTCTACGTGGCCAATGACACAACCCCTATCACTGTCATAAATTAATTCTCTATAATACTCCGTCAGTTTATAATCGATACTATAGAAGGAGAAAGGAAGAAAAATAAATGAATGAAACTTTTTATTTTTCAACCCCTTTTTGGAGGATTTCATCCTTTTTACTTCCTGAGTGATTTCAATTTACAATTTTTAAATTGAAAATAATAGGTGTTTATAATTCGAGCAAATCCCCTAGTCTAATAAATGTATATTAAATCATATGAAGTATTAAAAAATTGAATAGTTTAGATTCCCATGATATACACGAGTCACCTTTTGAAGAAAGAAAATTGTAAAACCAATTATTAATTACTCTTTTACAAAGATAAATCAATAGTGTTAATCATTATTAATTCATTAATGGCATAAATAAATAGTGTAAATCCATTTTACCAAGCATTAATTTTAGGAGTGGATCAATCAAGGATGGCCCAACAATCATTGGAGAAAGCAAATTCTATGAAATTTCCTGGAAGAACTTAAAAAGAGAAAAGGCATGTCCTTTGTGTCTCTTCAAAGTTAAAGTATAATTGTAGTATTTTCAGTATGATTTACATATTTAGCTAGCGTTCGATTATAAATTTTAGATCAAATTTAATATATTTATCTCTAAAATTCATTTGTTCATGATTAAATTTTAAAAAATTGATCTTTAAATATTTTCGAATTTTCAAAAGCTGACTTTGGGAGAAAAACATTCACTCATAAAACTTTAAATTTTTTCAAGTAAAATACATGTTCAAACACAATTTTAGTTTTTTATCTCAAATTTAAAAGTTTCAATCTTACAATAACAACACGTCTAGTAAAATCGCACAAGTGAGATCTAGAAAGGGTATAGTGTATGCAGATCAAATCCCCCTACCTGATGGAGGTAAAGAGACTATTTTCAGAGGATTTCATCTCGAGTGTATCGTATCAAGTTTATGAAAAGATAAATAATAGTGAAAAAATAAAGCAAGTAATAAGGAAACGATATCAATTACAAAATAATGTGATTATCCAAATACAATCAATAACAAGTGACGGTGTGATAAAAGCAAGACACGTATAACAAAACGGCTAAACCATCCGAAATTCAAGACAACACTTCATACCTACTAACTTTTTTTATCCAATATTCGACTCCCACACCCTCTTATCTAATTGAGATCATGTTCTTTTTAATGTGGTGTTGCATCGATCATATCCAGTCTAATCGCCTCTTACCAATAACTTTTTTGGTCTATCTCCACCTCTCCTCAGACATTTACGCATCTCCTCTTCACATGTTCGAACCATATTAGCCTTGCTTCACTCATATTGCATACCATAAAGATCACTCTCACCAAAAGAGAATTAAAAACACAATAATTAAAATACAATAAGAATTGAACGAATCGATAATTGGAACTTGTAAGATCACCAGATTGGACCAAACATTTGCATAAATAGTAATTAATTATTTCATAGCCACAACCATGGCAGTGATTACACAAAATCTAAATAAATGGTTAAACTTTAAATAGTAGGTAGAAAGTGATTAGCATATCTATAATTAATCACTACTAGTGGCATTTATTTGGAACCAACGTTCATGATTAGATTCTTAGATGCCTACTATTTAAAGTTTAACCATTTATTTAAATTTTGTGCCATGGAGTTTCAAATATCACATGTGGATATTTTCATGAACTTTCATTATTAGACTCTAAAAGTGACTATTTTTCAAAGTCGAGGCCCAAAAAGTTGCCAGTTTGTGCTATTTCTTTAACAAATAAACACTCCTGTTGAATTTCAGGCTAAATAATTTGGGCCACTCAGTTATAAACACAATAGGCCCATTTCACATTCTGATGGGCTGGCCCAAATTGCTCTGGCATTCTCCATAAGCCCACTCGATTGACAGATTTATGTTCTTACGGGAAATTAACATAAAAAGAAGGGAAAATTATACGGATAAACAAACATATATTAGTTAATTAGCTAACATAGTTATAGTATGAATTGATTATGGCTCCTGGAAAACATCTAGCTGTGATCACAGTTTGATTTTGTATAATTCGCGCGAATCAAATTGCACAGTAAATTATACAAAATATTGTGCACGAATTGTATGGCAAAACATATAAACGTTGTACAAATATTACAAATAGCATTGCAAATGGTACAAACCCTGTTATAACTACCTAAACTGTAGTTATGAAGCATAACTAAAATATTTTTGAGTGGTTATATGTGAAAATTCCTGAAAGAAAATTCTCCAATTATAATATAATGTTTCTAACACAATAGCCAAATGTGCAACTATTCTTTTTAAAAATTAATGTAATAGTAGGAGATTTTTCAAAGTCAAGGAAAAATGTTTTCCACTTTTGTTTTTATGAGAGTAATCATTTAAAATGAAAACTAAATAAAAATGATGAAACTTTAATGATTCATATGAATAGTTCATGATCAATTATATTTATTGTGAAAGTCAATAAATGTGGAAGTTGAATATTTTATGGAAACTATAATTGATAGTGTAAATTAAGGAGAGACATGTTATGAATGCGATGCGTATGGTATCCTTTTTTTGGTAGTGAAAGACAAAAGTATTTAATGTATTTGTCGCATGAAGAGAACAATCATGTCTCATCACTAAAACCCAAAGTTGGGGTCCAATTAAAACCCTCATCATAAATAACATAATCAATTAATCCCTAAACAAACTTTGAAAAAAATAAGGTTTATAATTATTTTATTAAAAATAAAAAAGAAAATTGGGGGGTTAGGGGGAAGGGAAATGGGGGGATTATAATATAGAGAATCGAACCATCACCAGCAAGGTGGGAATTCGAGTAATCAACCAACTGAGCTACTAAGATTCTCTAGGTTTATAATCTATTTTTAGTTAGAGTATCATTTTTGACAAATTAAGAATGGATAAATCGTTTTTCTTGTTATATCCTTAATTTAATACTCCTTTCGTTTCATTTTATTTATCAGGTATATTAAAACTAATCGTATAATTATTATTTTTTTCAATTTTGCTCTTAGTATTAATTATTTAAAAATTAATATGTATGTATATAAATAAAATTTTAATTATCTATAAGAGATAAATTAATCAAGCAACACTTTTATTTTTTATTTTTTAAAGATTGTGTCAATATGACAACTAAAATAGGACGAAGAGAGTAGCGTGAAGTAATATCTTTTTTTAAAATATAGTGAATAAATCTGTTTGGAACTCTATCAATTATTATAAAAAAAAATAGTAAACTCATTATATCAATTATTATTTTCTTAACAAGTATGGTAAATTAAAGTTTTTTTAGATCAAATATAACATAATAATTATAATAATAAAAATATATTTAGTATAATTTTATAAATCTTATAATCTTTAATACTTAAATAACTAATTTAGATATCACATATTAATACCTAGATAGCAATTTAATCCGATGCTAATTGTCGTGTATTCTCAACAAATCAAGTAAATTTGTCAAATTAATAAATATAATAGTACCCATATATAAGTCGCATTTTTTTAAATTTTTTTTCTATACGTCTATAAAATAATCTAAGCAAGAACCATGTGTTATTTTTTGAAATTGGAAAGGGCATTTATGTGTAATAATTATTTTGAATAGTTGGTCCAAACTATAAAAATAAAATTGTATAGTATACAGTTTATAGCTTGACAAATTTTTGAACCGTAGCTTTCAGCAATCGGCATATCACACGTGTGGAATGTGACTGGGTTGACCAAATTAATTCTAATTAAATCCATTTATATATTTGTAAAAAAATTACAAAAGTCCGATGTTGGTGGTTAATGAGATGGGTGTACTTCTTATAAGGCTAGGACAATCTTCCTTCCTTTGAGCTAGCTTTTGCGGTGTGAGTTAGACCCAAGACCTAATAACTTTCTATTTGTTAATTTTCATAGTAGTTGGTGAACTTTTATTTTTTCAAGAAAGTTCAAATAAAAATGAGTTTGGATGAAACTGAACAAGATTTAACAAAAGAATATAAAAAAAAGGATTTCTTTTGTAATATCGAATGTATTAGTGATTATATTCAGAATTCATACGTTACAAATTAATGATATCATATTATGAAAAAAAATTGATAAATTATGTCTGAAAAGAGATAAAATGTCTTTATTAAACTTATAATTTTACATTTATACAAGGTAAAATGTCTAGGTTGTAATAAAGGGAATAGAGGACATTTGAAAAATCTCAATTAACATAAAATAATATTTTTTGTGGCGCAATAAAATGACTTCACTTTTGTACCTTTTTTCCTTTTGGTAGAAAAGAAAATGTAATATTATAAAAATATACACACAAATCCATAATAAACCTTTATAGCTTTAGGTTGCTCATAATATTTTATATTTATCTCCTTTTGTCTCTTGTGTTTCTTTCGGCGTTATGAAATTAATTTATCCTTTTTTTTACATTTTTGAAAAACTTAAAAGAAAAATAATCAAAGTGATTGATCATTACAAATGTTCTTTTACAAAAAAAAAAAAAAAGATAAATTAAATATACAAGATATTTAGATTATCATTTTCTTTTAGTGAAATTGTCTAACATTAAAAGATATATATAACTTTGATATAAAGGGGAGGAATTAAGACATGTAATGATGATGAAATCTTCTCTTTCTCTTTATTGGTTTGTTGAAAATCTTCTCTACTATTTTTTAATAAGTAGTATACTACTTTTGCCTGTTGGTGCTACTTCTACAAAGTTTTTCTACTAGAATGCATAGACATATTGCAAAGAGTAATTGGCTATGGTGGGATCCATTAATCAAATACTCAAAACAACAACATGATTAGTTTGGAACGATAGAGTGTACGCAAATCTTACTATTATCTTGTTGAGGTATAGAGATCAACTCTCATAACAGATTATCTGATTCAAAAAAAAGTTCTTGAAAAAGGAAAAAAAAAGAATATACAACCTGATTTCTATTTTTATAATAATAGGGATTTTTTTAGGACTAGAAAATTAGGAGTTAGTGATGACAAATTTCATAGTTAAACAAAAAAAGTCTCATGCGCTAATTGTATTTAGCTACATGCTAGTGACAAAGTTTAAGAAAACTCAATCAGCTATGCAACTTTAATTTCTGGAGAAAACGACGAATTCCATAGCTAATTTCATAGTTTTAAATACTATTATTTAGTCATTAATTACTACTCGTTCTATCTCATTATATGTAGCACCATTTCCTAGTTCTGATTTTAAAAAAAATTCATCTTAAGAATGACTTCGGATCATAAGTTTCAAAAGTCTTCCTTTTTTTCTCAAACACCGTGTCAAGTCAAAGAGTGTCACATAACATATGATAAAGAGAGTACTACTTATCAGGGACAGAGCTGGTCTTTTGTTAGGAGGTTCATCCGAACCCCCTTCGATGAAAAATTATACGATTTACACATAGTTAAAATAATTTGTTATATATATAACAGATGTTGAACCTCCTTCAACTAATTTATATGTCTACTTTTCCAAATTTTAAATCCCCTAAGTGATAATCCTGATTCCGCTACTGCTGCTTATCATTTTGCATAACTCATAATCTAAAAGAGTGATCATAAAATTCACTCATTTTGTCCCTCTATAGTTTGCAGCAAACATGGCAACTTTGTATACTTTTGTCAGGCACAAACACCCTTCATTTTTGCTAAAAGTTTGCTTTGTCTCTCTGCCATTCTCAATATAATCCACCACACCAAGCTTACCACTTTATTAATTTTGTTTGTGCAATCCCTGCAAAGATTTCACCATAATGCTACATGCCCCATTCACATATATACCTTCTTTTATTTGTAACATAATAATATGGATATAAGTTTTTTTGAATTTCTTGTTCGATGTTCAGAACTTAATTATGTTGAATCTGCACTACGTAGAGCACTTTGAGGAGAAACGCTCCCTTCTAAGATGAATATAAGTTATATATATGTTGAAAGTATATTATTTTTTTATTCATCTCATCACAATTTATGAAAGAGTTCCACTTTTCGAAACACAGTTATTATATAGTAAAAATATGTGTACAAATTTTACAAAATTGGTAGAGAAGTATTCTAATTTCTTTTTCAGCCCCACTATAATTAGTTTGAGCTCTAACTAGAACTATTTCAAAAAACATAACCACTTTCTTTAAAAAAAGGGACCAATACATAAATAGCTCGACCCCTTTTGTCAATACACAAAAGTTTTTATCAAATACTCTTTAATTGTATTAATAATGTAATTCCTTCAATTATATAAATATGACTTGTCCAACTCCACTAAAATTTGAGCATATTGGGCTGAAAATATTTTCATCCATAAATGTATAAGTATTTTTGCGTGCTCTCAAATGCTTGTAACAGAAATAAGCTAATCATGTAAAGTATGTTCACATTCTTTAATTATACACTTTAACTTAATTGAATCGTAAAATTTCATATATGTTTTCAATTGATGTTGAAGTGTATAATTAAAATAAAAAGACATAATTTATATGACTAACTTATCTACATAATAAATATTTATGAGCATATACACATAATAATTTTTTTAAATATCAGTCAAAAATATATAAGAAGATTAAAATAATATTTTATCATTTGTTCAGATGGTCTATGGGAGCAAATTATGATTCAACAATTATCTAAATAATTTTTTCATGCAAATTTTACAGAATGTTGATATATTTATTTACCTATAAATCACATTCATATATTAATTTTACTAGAATGAAGAGGTAAATGAATAATAACATAAAATTATTAAATAGTAATAAGTAAAGACAAAATGAGAAAAAATATTAATGCGACGATATAATCACACCAAATAGATTGTTGAACAAAATTATCCTTTCGTCTACTTAATGATAAATTTAAATGATACGATACAATAGAATTTAAGTAAATCAAAACAAATATTGCATTTAAATGAACAATACAATATATACAATGGTTAATAACCATCCAATCAAGGTGTTAGATTTATTCCTGTGAAAGTATGAAACATTTATACTACTTCTTTAAGCGTCATTTGGGGTATAAGATATAACAATTCCATGATAAAATAATGAATTATTTTATCCCAAATCTAGTTAAAGGTATTAAGTAGTCATGAGATTATTTATCCTACTATTTATATCTTAACTAGTCTTGTTATACGCCAAAGGAGCATGATCAAAGTGTGTACCTCATTGATAACAAACATTATAGAAAAAGTTAAATTTGATTATGAATTTATGAAAAGATAATTAATTCACTACAAAAGTAAATTTTGATAAATTATTTATTTAAAAAGGTCCTATATATCACGGTAAATTAAAGTTTTTATTAGCGGATGCGGAGTATTTTCTTTATTCAAATAAGAAAGAAGTAGAAGTCTATTAAATAAAGAAGATTCAAGAGTCTTTTTACGGCTAGAAATCTTTATTTTATCATTTATTTCCATGTATTTTAAAAGTCAATATTATAAATATAATTAAATAAGAATTTAAAGAAAAATAGAGAAAAAACGATTTTGTCTAAAAACAAGACTTTTAATGAAGGGCAAAAAGTTCAAACAACATTTCTAAGAGTTTTCACGCTTTTGATATAGTATAGATAGATAATGAAATGAATTATTCCATATATATGATGGATAACTTGTCCCAAAATAACTTCCCCCGAACATAGGGATGGCAATGGACAGGGCGGGTTGAGCTCAGCCTGCAAATTTTGTTAACTCACCCCGCCTTGCATGATGATTTTTTTTTATTTTCAACCTGCCTCACTTAAATTTTTAAGTTTCTTTATTTCTTAATTGAATTTAATATGTAGAATAGAAATTCGTAATCTTTTTTTTTTAAAAAAAAAAATTCGCTATTTAATATTTCAACAACTCACAACTTACCGGACATATCTAGTTTAAATTTTAGAAAAAAATAAAATTAAATTAAAGTCAATATTTAATATAAAAAGTTTATATCTTTGATTTTTACTAATTACAAAAATTTAATTTTCTTTAAATTTCTATTTGGTTCTTTAAACCCGTAACCCGTCCCGAATTAGTTTTAAAAATAGTTATTTCAATCTGCTTCGCACCCATCCCATCCCACATAAATTTAAGGCTTAACTCATACAGAGACACCTAAACTTGTCCTCATTTTTCACTTAGACACCTAAACGAAGACAAGTTCCTAATAGACACCTCAACTGCTCAAATTTGATCCCATTAAACACTTTTATCCTACTTGGCACTCTTCGGTACTTTTTTTTAATTTTTCAGCCAAAAATAAATAGTTGCGGTCCAAAAATTTTTTTTTCTTCATAAAAGTAGGTTCTGAATTTTGAGAATCTACTTTTATGAAAAAAAAAAATTTTTGGACCGCAACTATTTATTTTTGGCCGAAAAATAAAAAAAACAGTACCGAAGAGTGCCAAGTAGGATAAAAGTGTTTAATAGGATTCTGAGCAGTTGAGGTGTCTATTAAAAACTTGTCTTAGTTTAGGACAAATTTAGATATCTATTTATGTATTTGACCTAAATTTAAATCTACCTCATCCCGCATAGCTCTAAACTGCCTCATATCTGCTCTGCCCGCCCCGTTACCACCCCTATCAAAACAAAACAGCCCCTAATATTTATACTCATTCAACAAGTTATCCCCCAAATCTCAAGTAGAATAATGATGACATATGAATGACGAATGTTGTATAGGCATGGTATGTGTGTTGTACCGTATGATGATGATGATGATGGTGGAGAACATAACAAACAAGAGAGACATGCACATGCCATGTCATTGCTTTAAAGACCGAGCGTGCGATAGTGGTAGCAGTTAATCATCATTAATTCCCTTAATATTCATTTTTAATTTTAATTTTACCTAAAACAAGGAGTCATCAAAACCCACTTCCCATCTACAGCGCGTGCAATTCTCACCACTCAACCATTAATAGCCAAAATTTTTGGTCAACTTAAATATATCTTTTCCTAAAAGCTACTTCTCCTTATTCTCGGTCTAATTCTAATCTCACAATATTGATAGATTTGTTTTTTATTTTTGCAAGAGGAAGAAATTATTTTTGATAAATTTTAAATTCAAAAAAAAAAAGGCGATACAAGATATTAAAAAAAGATACTATTTTCATCAGGACATTTTTCATTTTACGTGGTGATTAAAAAATCATTAATATATTAATAAATTTTTGTTATTTTACGCTTTATTTACATCAATGTAGACTAAATTAAGTTAGAAAAATACACATAAACTATAAGACTTTTTGACCGTGCCCTTTCGATTTCTTTTTTATAATGTGGCAAAAGCTTTGAATAATGTAAAGTTTTACTTCAATTAATTTTCAATAACCTCTTCCTAATTTCTCGTTTAAAACCAAGTTATTTCACATATATATTTAGAAAAAAGAAATAGAATATTTGAGGAGGTTATATGTCGCGTTCTTTGGGGGACAAAGGAAAAAGAAAAGGCGCTTTCTTGTCGGAGTATAAACATCATACGCTGTTCCTTCTTTGTCCCCCTTTTACCTTCTGCGTAACTCTTACGAAACTCTTCCATCCCAATTACTACATAATTTTAACTTCAAATATTATTATTCTTAAATTAGTGTCAGCGTTCATTATTATTTCTAATTATATACTTTGATATTAAAATAATTATTTTTTTGATGAACATGAAAAGAATTAAACAAGGTTAAAATTGAATGGAGGGTTAGAACTATAATTATAACATGGGATAAAAAATTATAAATTTTGAATTCGTCTTTATTTTTTGTCATAGTTAAATTATAAATGTATATATATATATTAACAATAAACAATAACATATTCAGTGAAAATTTCACAAGTAAGGTCTGAGGAGGAGAAAATGTATGTAGACCTTACCATTATCTCATAGAGATAGAGACTGTTTTTGGAAAATCATCCCCAAAAACAGAAAATATTAAATATAAAACCAAACAACTAGAATAGACAACAACAACAACATACTCAGTGAAATCCCACAAGTGGAGTCTGGGGAGGGTAAGATGTACGCAGACCTTACCACTACCACATAGGTAGAGAGGTTGTTTCCTGGAAACCCTCGTCACAAACTACTAGAATAGACAACAAATGAAAATATATAGTAACAATAAAAATAATAAAATAAATTACGGATAATAACAACACAATCTAAAAAAAAGGAGGGATATAAATATATGAGTGTATTAGAGTGGAATAAATACCAAATGCAAGTAGAGTTTAATTTATTTTTTCTTTCTCCCCATAAATCAAGAATAAAGAGAATCGAGAATTTTAGTAACTCAATTCGTTGACTATTTGGACTCTTGGTGAGATTTGATTCCCACATTGTAATCCCTCTTCCCATTTCCCCTTCCCCAACACCCAATTTTTTTTTTAAAAAAAATAAAATAAAGAGAATTTCTGTTTTAAAAATGAAACTTAGTATTATTTATTTATTTTTAATAAAAACAGTTTATTTTTCGAGGGGCCTGTTAACTTTTTTTTGGAGGATAAGTAAAAATAATTAATTAATAGAAGAAGGAATGATTTTTAAAAGATGCAAAATGATTTATACAAGTGGCGTATTAATTGTTGAATTGAAATATCTATTACAGATTATTACTCATTTTCTATACTTGTTTTTTTATTTTATTTTTTAATTATTTCTTTAACAAATTAAAGAGAGTTTTTTTTTTCGTGTTTTATCTTGTACTTTTACCTCTCCGTTTTACATCAATTATCAATTTTTTGCTCTGTACGCCTTTTAAAAAATTTATAAATGAAAAATATTAATTTTACTAATTTATCCATTAAGAAACTCTTTTGGAATTTTATAAATTTACTCACACTTTTTAAAAAATATAAATTGCAAGGGCAAAATATTAATTCTATTCCGATTTTGTAAATTGAGAAGTAATTTAAGATAAATTTATTCATAATAAAATGGATAATTAATATAAAATGGAGGAGCATATTTTAACTTTTTTAAAAAAAAATTACAGACAAAAAATTTATAAGTTGGTGACAATTGGGTTAGTAGAGCACATTCTGTTTGCTAATTGAATTTTAAAAGTTAGGTACGGTACCAACTATACAACTCAAAGTTAATTTTTTATTTTTATTTTGCGGCGGTGTTAATTAATTACAAGGCTTAATCATTGATTTAGTTCTACTAATATCATTAAAAATATACTACTCTTTTTTTAAAAATAAATAAATAAATAAATACTCAATGTTTTTCCCAATTAAATCCATAAAAGATGCCGAGATTCATGGATCTTTTTTTCTATTTTAAGGTCTTCTTCATTGGAAAAAAAAAAAGAAATTGGTAAGTGTAATTCCTAATCTACCCTTTAGAGTGGGGGCATTTTACTGTGGCCCACTATGTGATTGAAGGGGTACTTATGGCATTAAAAAGATTGAACTTTTAATATGAGTTTAATAAAATTAAATTTTAATTTAACAATTTTATATATATATTAGAGAGTTGAAATACTTGATTAAGTTTGAAAGGATAGTTTTTATGGGTTAAAGAAAAAAGATATTTAAGCAGAATTTGTGAAATGTTTAATACGTAAAGTAAATATTATATTGGAAGAGTGTAACAATGAGATCGTTAAATGTATATTATGCATTAAGCTCGTGAAATTTTATTTACCCCCTAAATATGAAATTTGTGATGAAAAGTTGATGGGATACAAGGGTTCCAAAAAGGATAAATACTTATAACCTAATTCTACTCAATATATTGCGTGAATTCCATCGTTATCAATAAACATTATTTGCATATTGAAATCATTAAATTCTCTCGTAGGAAGAAATCTCAATTTTTTAGAAAAACAATTATTAATAAGCCTCATCTATTTTGGAGGCTAATAAAGTACATCTTTGTACTAATTTCTTCGGATCTAAGTTTTCGTCCTTCATTACTCCAAATCTTAAACAACTAAAAATATATTTTTTTGACTTTAGTTCAAAGCTATGCTTGTATTAATCGTTGCTGAGTTGGACTTAATTAAATTCAAACTGTCACGTGTCATATTCTGATATGTTAAGATGTCAAAATCGAACTTTGACCCATATAAATTTGACATGGTAATTGCTCCAAGGATAAAACAAACAACAAAACCAAAAAGACCTTATTTTCATCTTTCAATTTGTTATATATATAGAATTGCCATATTATACTATAAATTTCATCCTCAATGAAAAAAAAACCCAAAATTCCGCTTAAAAAACATATGCAATGAATCACAATGATTATTGAATCTTGTATTTATTCTTGAAAAAAAATTGAAATTGTATACAAGTAATATAAGTTATAATTTCTTTCATAAAAAGTTAAATATAATTAAAATATTTAAATCGACTATAATTAAATTTTTAAGAGATATTTCTATAAGAGATATTAGAAAAATTAATACATAGTTAAAATATTATTGGAGATGGAAGTCTTCTTTCCCCTCTCGATGGTGAAGTAAGATCAAGCTCATGAGCTTATTATCCTAGGTCGGAACAAATTGATAGGACCCCATTATTTTACGTCCCTATGTTTCCCTGACATGGGTGCGAAAAAGTACAACCTATAAATCCAATGTGGGTATGGAAGATTTTGATCCTTTTGTTTCAGGAGGAATACCCTCTCGTCATATTACAGCAAAAACATTGGGCATATTATCATGTTTTGTAGTGATTCATCTTATATATATACACCTTATTCAATATTATTAATATATAGTAAATCATGACATTTAAGTATCAATATCATTTTTATTCTAATATACTATATACTATTTCTATTCTAATAGAATCCTATTCATTTAATAAAATAAATCAAATAATTAATAAACAATAATGCTAATATAATTAATTTCAGTAATATTAATACACATTATTTAATAATTATTTTTATACATTTTATCAAAGGATTTCTGCTTATGGGTTTTGTGACAAGGGTCCCCAGGAAACAGCGTCTCTACCTCTATGAGGTAGTGGCAAGATCTGCATACATTTTATCCTCCCCAGACCCCACTTATGAGATTCCACTGAGTATATTATTATTGTAAATTATAATGGAGCATCTGATATAAAATAGAAATATTATATATATATTTTTAATGATAAAGAGGAGAAGTAATGAGTGGAGTAGTTGAAAATTGTTGGATTTGCCAAAGGGAGGCCTGCTTTTCTTTGTCTACTCATAATAATTATTATGCTCCTTTTCTTAGCTCTAGAAAATTATTTGTCCTATTGTTTTTTGCCTTGGAATTTATCATATAAAGGATTATAAATTTTCTTGAGGGGTGAAAAACAAAGGCTGAAGTAATGCTAAAAAAGCTTAATACATTATGGTGGATTTGAAATTCATGTCAAGTTATATTAGGGGGTTGAAATTGACAATAAAGAATCATTATTATCAATAACAACAAAAATTTTGAAGTACTTTCACGAATAGAGTCTATAACGATAACATATTAAGTGGAATCTCACAAGTGAAGTCTGAGGAGGGTAGTATACGCAGAACTTTACCATTACCTTATAGAGGTAAAGAGTTTCTTTCCTGTGAACCCTCGTCTCAAAAAAACCGGAGGCTTCACGAATAGCGTCTGAGCGGATAAAATATATACAAATTTTATTTTTTATTCAAGAAATTCTACAAAGGAAGTCTGAGAGGATAAAATATATACAGATCTTATTCTTAATTTAAAGAGATAAAGATTGTTTTCGATAAATCTGGAAAAAAAATATTTCCTCTGTCCATTTTTATGTGACATCTTTTTTTTTTATCCGTCTTAAAAAGAATCTCGTCTTATTCTAATTGAAAATAATTTAACTTTAAAATCCCCCCTTTACCCTTATAAAATGATTCTCATTCATATAAATATCTAAGAATGATTTTAGACCACATATAACGACCCAAACCGCTAGTGATACTGTCTGTTCTGGGTCTACGCTCTCATGGCTTAAAAACGCATCATTAGTAGATAAAACTTGTCTATTTACATACACAACATCTCTCTCCCATGTTTTGTGAGACTTTTCATCTCTAGGTGGATTGTTATACCACAAATTTCAAAAGACTTCCTTTTTTCTTAAATATTGTGTCAAATTAAAGAGTACCATATAAAATGGAACGGGAAGAGTATTATTATATTATTTTGGATAATTTTTCTAATTTTTATTTATTTTTCTGGCTACATAATTAGACAAAATTGGAAAAATAAAACTGACCTGGTGGGGGTGGGGGGTGTCCTGTCTACTCTTGATCCTTTCTTGTAGATCTATCATCCATCTTCATCACATGTGTGTCAGTATGTGTTTGTATGTGTACTTTGGTCAGGTCAATTGTATCAGTACATGCACTTTTTCTTCTTATTTTTTTATTTTTTCAATCTTAAAATTAGAATTTTATATTTGACATATTAATAAAATTAATTTAGATTCGTATCGACTGAACTTACTAATAAGGTAACATATATTTTTTAATTTATTTAGAGCTCTCATTTTAGTACGTTTGATCAAGAACAAAAAGATTTTGACTATATCATAACATTCCTTCATGATAGAACAGAGATTTCAAAACGTGAATATAGAGAATGAAATAATCTCTATTAAAGAATATTTATATTTTAACGTAATTTTTTTATGCAAACTCATATTTGATCTACTAGAATATTGGATGGAAATTAAAACAAAATAAAGAGGGGCAAGTATAGAGAAAAATGATTGAAATACATGAATTTATTCTTCAAATCTCATGCTTGAAAATTATATAAAGAGAAATTTATTTGTTTTAACATCTTTTTTTTTTTTCAGAACCAGAAAGGGGGAAAAAAACTAAAAGGAAAAAAGGTTGACTAGAAGCACTACGAATACAACTTTGTTTGAGGTTGATTGTTGACTACAACCACAAAGTACACTTTTGTAATTTAAACTTGAAAGACTAATATATATCACAAATTATGACCACCCTCCCAAGAATAAAACTTTTTAAAAAATATAGAGCAATTTAATAGAATTAACAGCAGTAGCATGTTTTTTCTTATGAAAGTACAATAATAACAAAAACCTCTCATATTTCTGAATCTTGTTTATATTTTTATAAAAATTATATGCAAACTTATAATGATTAAAGGTCAAAGGCCAACCAATTTATCAAATCAACTGAATGGGACTAGTATGAAAGAAACTAGCCAAAACAATATCCAATCACAACTCGGCAAGTTAGTTTATGAAGCCTCTAACCATATGACTTGAGTGGTGCCAATGATAGGTCAATGGCTATCTTAAAACAGTATAAAAGCAAAATCTGAGACCTGAATCTATAAGCTAGATGAAATAAATAATGAGCATCCTCCAAAAGTCGCGATGACTCACCAATCAGCTGATATCTGGAATAAATAGTGAGAGTATAGGTAGACAATGACCAATCATATACAATCCAATCCAATCGGAGTACTGTCAAGACCTAGATGAGAGTTTCTCTTATCCGACAACAATCACTTATGAGCCAGTGATCATACAATAATCCTGTTGATGTTGCCACAACCGTTCAATACCTTGTCAGGGTAAAGAACGAATTGATCCATCATGGATCCAATCAATCAAGTCCTCTATTGTTTCAAGGACCTGTCAAGAGGAAACATTCAACTTAACGGTTTCAATCCTCTCATATGTTTCGCGACGTAGTTATTAAGTTCGAGTTCAACTTACCTTCACTCAGTTCGGTGCTCGATACTCCTCACAAGACTCAATGCTCATAAGATGATCAATCTCAATCAAACCAATCATAAGTCTCAGAATGACTCTTATCAATTCATCAGTCTGTCACAATCGAGCCTCTCGACCTATCAACCATTCAATCAACTCCTAATCACATCTTTCAAGAGGGGTTTAGACCATTGTTAAAATGATTATCAATTTAGACCAATCACTTGAATTTGATTATGAAGACTCTCGGGACTATTAAGTTTTATCAACATCATCATCATGCCTAATCACAATCACAATCATACTATCAAGGCTCAACTCGTAGGTTCATTCATGCAAATCTTTTATTAAATAATATCTAGAGTTTATGAAATAACTTATGTGAAAATATTTGTTCAATAAATCAAGTTCATGATGATCATCAAACATGTAAAATACATAGAATATATAGTTTACAAGAAAACCTTCAATGAGGCACATGGAAGAACAATTCTTTCACCAATTTTTCTATTACCATGAGACTCAATACTTTCACAATCTTTTATTCCCATCAATGGGGACACATGGAAGAACAATTTCATACTTTAGTTTAGCCTTACATACCTGAGATGAAGGATGACAATCAATCTTGCAAGAATTGGCTTGAATCCCTCGAATCCTAACTCTTTTCTCTTTCTCTTTCTCTTTCTCTTTCTCTTTAGTCGTAGGTCTTTCGTTAGAATGTGTAGAAGATTAAAGAGTGGGTTTAAAAATTCTTTTTACACTTAAAACGACCTATATTAGTCGTAGGCTAAGTTTAGAAAGGATAGGGAAAAGTCTGGAATGACCCTCGAAAAAGTGAAAATTTTGAACTGTTGGCTGGTCCCTCACTGTACATTTTTCTTCGAATTTTTTTTTGATCGATTTTCTAATCCCGTAGAAAATATTAGAACCATAGTTAAGTGCAAATCCGCGGCAAGTCCGCGATGCGGACATGTCGCGTTGCCCCAAAAAATTATCTTTTGATCCGGTTGTTCTAAAATTCAATCAAAACCATTTTCCTACACAATTTTTTGTGCTGATCGCGATTCCGGCCTCGAATTTGCAAGAAAAAGTTCGAAAAAAATACATTATACAAGCATTCTCTCATCTAAGGGTATTTTGAAAATTTATAAGGTGTAATAATTTATAGTAAATTCTTGATTATTTATTTTGAAAATACAAAGCAAATTTTAAGTACACTCTTTTGTTTCTTTCCTATAACAAGCATCATGTACAATGACTAATTAAGCATCATCTTTGTATTTAAAAAGAATTTAAATTTTCATTTTGAAAAATATGCAAACTGACAAAACACGATCTGATTATATCATATATTCAATAGTGCAACTTAGAAATCTGCTAAATTCATATAAAAACTGTAGATGTTACATTATTCTATTTTTGGAAAATTTTAACTAAAATTAACTAAACATTATCTATTCTTGTTTCCAACAAATAATGACTTAAATATCAATTAAAAGAATGTTTTATCCTTCTTAATGCATCTTTTTCTATTCTAATTACTCGACACGACAATTATATCTTTAAGATTATCCAAACTTTACTCTTTTTAGACCATCCATAAAGCTAAGAAAGTATATTTATGTTTAAACTTTTCCATAAATGAAAATTTTACTTTTAAATGCATTATTAGGGAAAAAAGAGTCTTTTTCTTTTCCCCCTTTTTTCTCTTTTTTCCCCTAACCCTAAAAGAACAAAATCTAAAACAATGGGGTGCAAATACACACCAAAAAAGAATTACTGAGTTTATATATATATATTTTTTAATATATATAGAGGGTGTGTGTTAATTACAGATTGTGAGCAATTAATAAATTTAATTATTTTTTAAATTCATAAAGTTTAAATTTTATATAAATATATATATAGAATAACTTTGTCTAAGTTTATTTGTGCTCGGCGTTTGTACGTACTAGGCATATGAATATGTGATATGAATTATGATTAGATGTAGAAAAAATTCGACTCATAAATTTATACTTTAATATGTGATTTTTGATCATAATTTTAAATTTTAAACTATGATTTTAAATTTTTTCTAAAATGTGAAATTTGACCAATAACTTTATATTTTGTACAAGAAAACTCATTATTTTAAATTTTACAAAAAAAGAAAAACTTATATACGACGTGAATAGATTATTTGTACCATGTGAATTTTTTTTTGAAGAATCCGTTTGGTCATAAGAATTTTACTTTTTTCTCATAATTTTATTTTTACTTTATTTAAAAATCAACATTTAATCATGAAATTTCAAATACAGTATGAAATTGTATTTGAAATGACACTTTATAAAATATTTCATTTACAAATTTATTCTAAATTTTTATCCTTATAAAATAACTCCATTAAATTATATTTCATGTATATGTATTTTTTTTAAAAATAAATTCAAATTCCAAAATTTATTAAAAAATATGGCCAAACACAACTCTAACTTTGATAATTTCAAATAAATTGAATTATTTCATTTAGTTTTCATGGCGAAGCACAACTAAATTATATTGTTGACGATTGATTTTTACAAAATTATGTATATTATAAATTTGTAATCATAAATATTTATTTATCAAAATAACTTGAGAATATGCAATTTTTCAATATGAAAGCTTATAGGATATTCTAATATCATGATTTTCTCATTTGATAAAATTATATAAAAATAATTATTAAAAAAATATTTTTCACAATTCGTGAAATTTTCACATATATGAAAACAATACAATTCAAAGAATTCAAATTTGCATGTCCAAAATTTTAAGTTAATTTAATTTCAAATTATAAATCTATATCGCATATCCAAACGAATTTCAAATTATGAACGTTGTATGTTTATATCTGAATTTATAGAAGTTAACCATATAATAAGTTTGAGGTAAATTTATATCTTTAAACAAATAAAATATAAATTTAATTCTAAATATCTCATTAAATTTGGTGTTAAATTATTGATTCTCCAAATAAAATAAATTAATCTAAAAATTATAATTTTTGAATAACTTAATTCCCACACCAAATTCTTTCAATATTTCTTTTCTTTTTTTTAAATGTTTTTTTTTACTTTTCTTTTTGGTAAGTACTTTTTCTTAATTTTAAAATGAGCCTAGAGTTTCACATAGGACAGCAAATAAGCTTTTGTTACTGTCTGCCAAATGGAGGGTCCTTAGTTTTTTTTTCTCTCTCTCTCTTTCTGCAAGCCAAAAAAAGCCTCACTACTCCACCATCATCTTCTTCTTCTTCTTCTTTCTTCCTTGTTCTTCTTCTTCTGCTGTTGCTATTATCTTTCTTTCTTTCTACTTGGGGTTTCTCTAAGAAGATCAAATTCACAAGTTTGGTTCCACAGGTAAAAAAATAAACACTTTTTTTTTTTTTTTTGTTGCTAATCTTGGTTTTTTCCTTCTTGATATTTTGACTTCTGGGTTCTTTCTTCTTTGCATGTTCTTGAAATTTTCTGTTTTTGTGAAGTTTGTGGTTTTGGGGTTGATCTGTACTCTGTTTCATATGATTTTGTAGATCTGCTGAGTGGTTTTTTGTTCTGATTTTTGTGTTGAAAATAAGCTATGTTTACTGTTTGAGCTGCATATACTTGTTGTAACTTCTAAAGTGAGGATTTTTGTACTTGTTGGAGTGAAGGCAACAATTTATTTTTATTTTTTTTGGTTCTTTGTTGGTTTGTGTTTGTGTATTAAAGAACTGATCTTTGAGGTATTTGGATAAGGTTAAGTTCTTGGTTCTTGTTTAATTTTATTCCTGGTGTTTACTTTTAAAATGGGGAATATTCCTTTTGAAAAGCTTATGATCTTTCTTTTTCTCTTCCTCTGAATTTTTCTGGGCAAAAGTAGCTGCTTTAAGAGAGGATTTTTCTTTTTTCTTTTTTCCTGCTGCTACATTAGTGTCTGTATTTGCTAATTACCTGCTGATTATATAACCCTAAAACAGAAAATGAGTTTACCTTGCTGATATCTACTCATATGGTTACTCATTTGAGTTGTTATCCCAGAAAGTCATTCTTGCTCTTGATTCCATGTTTTCTCCAGCAAAGAAATTGACTTTTTGAGATAATAACTATTAGTTGAGTGACCATTTGACAAATCATATATATGTAAATCCTTGGTACTTTAATTTTCAGTATTGTTGAATATACTAATCCTGTTTTGTCCATGCCTGTGTAGAGATAATGCTCAAAACATTCTGAATGATGTTTTTTTTTTATCTATAGAATGTTGCACTTGATTTTTGATCTTGAATAGAGTTATGCTTATTATATTATTTCCTTATCTTGAAATGAGCAGTGCAGAATTATTAGAGTGATTTGTAATTGTGATGTCTCCGCCAATTCTTGGTGTTGGGGAGGAGGAGGGCCAGAGTAATGTAACTGTACTGGCTTCTTCGGCTTCTTTAGGAAGCATATGCCAAAAAGGAACAGCACTTAAAGAGCGAAATTATATGGGGCTCTCTGATTGTTCGTCGGTGGACAGCTGTAATATTTCCACCTCATCAGAGGATAATAATGGGTGTGGATTAAATCTCAAGGCGACAGAGCTCAGGCTCGGTCTCCCTGGATCCCAGTCTCCTGAAAGGGGCGCAGAGGCTTGCCCTTTGGGATCGACAAAGGTTGATGAGAAGCTGCTCTTTCCCTTGCACCCTGCCAAGGATACAGCTTTCTCAGTATCACAGAAAACAATAGTTACTGGCAACAAACGAGGATTTTCAGACGCGATGGAGGTGAACAATCATGCCTTTACTAAGGATACTCATTTACTGGTAAGCTTTAACGATACTCATTTACTGGTAAGCTTTAACTGAAGTTACTAAATCTATCCTACAGGGAAAATTTCTGCCGAACTCAGGTGTGAAAGCAGGTGATACAAAGGAGACCTCACGTGTGCAACCACCAAATATGAAAGATGCAAATTCTCAGAGTACAGTTCCTGAGAGGCGTTCTGCTGTGAATGAGGCTTCAAACCGTGTGGGCAGTGGTGCCCCTGCTACCAAGTGAGTATTTCCCGATCGGTGTAAGAAGTGAGATATTTGGATTTTATTAGTAACATGTCTGATCTGTGATGTTTGTATTATTTCAGGGCTCAGGTTGTGGGTTGGCCACCCATTCGATCTTTTAGAAAGAACACATTAGCTTCTGCCTCAAAGAACAACGAAGAGGTGGACGGGAAAGCTGGATCACCAGCTCTTTTCATTAAGGTCAGCATGGATGGTGCTCCTTATTTGAGGAAAGTGGACCTTAGAACCTATTCTGCATACCAGGAGCTCTCTTCTGCTCTTGAAAAAATGTTCAGCTGTTTCACTATTGGTAAGCTATTTTGAAGCCTTTACCTGTTCATAATTTTGGGTGATTGGCTTTAGTCAGTATCATACTTGATTACAAGATTCTTTTGTTGTCCTAGTTACTGCTATTTCCCTGTTATGACAGGTCAATATGGATCTCATGGGGCTCCTGGGAAGGATATGTTAAGTGAGAGCAAATTGAAGGATTTGCTTCATGGATCTGAATATGTACTTACATATGAAGATAAGGATGGGGACTGGATGCTTGTTGGTGATGTCCCTTGGGAGTAAGCTCTTGCTAATTCAACTCCTTTTTCTTCCCTTTTACACTGTTTCATATAATTTACAACACTTTCTGCCAATTGGTTGTCTGCATTTTTTCTATGAGAAAAGAAGAAGAATTCGATGCATGTGGTGTGGATGTAGTAGTACATGTGGACTTGGGTGCAATTGATAATAAATACAATACATCTCCAGGTACACAAATGTAATTGGACTAGCCAGACCTCACCTTAAGGAAGCTAAACAAGTCCTTATGTATTTAGAAGCTTAGAGAGCTATGGCGCTCTTGTGGCTCCTAAATTAGTGAGGAAATCTCTAATATGAGATACTCGTTCTCTGAATTGGAAAGCCCCACTATGTAGTAGAGTTCAGGGAGAAGATGGCTTAGTTATGATATTCATGATATTTAACCGTAGCCAAGTAGATATCTGAGTGGTCAAATGAACCACATTTTGTGCTTTACCTGTCTTTTACAAAAAAGAATATATCATCTCCATATGGATATGCAGGCAGGTTTGGCCTTATGTTACAAGGTTTAACCTTTTTTGATTGACAGCTTTTTAGGAGGTTGATTGCAATGGAGTCTGTTTAATTAATTATCAACAAGTTAATTTGAGGGCTATCTTTGCTACTTGCCTTTTGAGAAAACTTGAGGCTCATTTTGTATGTGGATAGTGCTAGGTAGGCATAGATTTGCCGTGGTGTAGCTTATTGACGGGATTTTTATTAATAAAAAATTTTGTGCTGCCTTAAGTTATAAGACTATTATGTCTTATATCTAGCATGTATAGAAAACTATTACAAAGGTGACGTCTTGATAATGCCACTGGATAAAAAGGATGATATATGTAACTAGAGGAATTTGCTTTGATTGTTGGTTTTGCACAAAGCTAGGAGTCAAAGATATTGCTAGCATGGATTCAATAATATTTGTACTACTAGCTGCTTTGGGAGAAATAGCCTAATAATCCATGTGACATTCATCTCTTGCTCCATGTGTCCCATTATTAGTGCTGCAACTATTAGGCATTTCTAATCTTACAGTCAAGAAAAGAAAACATTAATGATGCAGAACATGATTCTGCTAGTTTTCCACAGCTTGATTCAGTAAGTATGAACAGTCTCTTGTTCGTTTTATCCTCCTCCTTTTTTGTCCCTTTTCAAGGTTGAATCTGTTGGTCTACTATAATAATGATTGACCTGAACATGTTGTTTTCTTGAATCTGTTTTCCCTTGGACTATATTAAATAATACCTATAGTATGTTTCTTAAGGTTGCTTTTTGCAATTTCTAGTATAGTAGTTGCACTTTATACTTGTAATAAATCATAACTAATGTAGTTTCTGGTTTATATATTTGACGATGACCATATAGTTTTAATTCCTAATATTGTCATGTTGTAGGATGTTTATTGATACTTGCAAGAGGTTGCGGATCATGAAAGGTTCAGATGCCATTGGCCTGGGTGAGTATCTCATGTTGAACCCACTCCACATTTTTAGACCATTTCATCCACACTATCAAAATGGAAATGGAAATATCGTTTCCTACTTGATTTCTCCCCACCTTGTTCTCATGGCTTATACCTCTATTTTGTATTTTGACATGCATAACCACTTGGCGAGAAAGTGAGGCTTGCTCAAGTGGTTGAACTCCTCCACCATCAACAGATAGGTTAATGGTTTGAGTCACGCTGGAGGGTGAGTGGGAACACTGTTGATCCTCCTCGAGGGTGGGAAAAAAGGAAAAACAACCACTTGGTGATAAAATAGAAATATACAAACTGTACCACAAAATTATCAGGTTTCAAAAATTGATTTCCGTGAACCCTGGCAATATTCTATGTTTTGAAACAAAACTACCTAGGCAGTTGATATATTAAAGTTATTACTAAAGTAGTAGTTAGAGGCTATGAGATGCTGGTTTAGAAATTCTCACCCCGGCTATATATCATGAATGTTCTCTGAATTACCATGATGTATTTTTTTTCCGAAGAGCAGTATGTAAGAGAGAATTGCTTGCCTGGCAGAACTACATTTGTTATGGATCTGGCCTCATTTTATTATTCGTTACGTGGTTTAGGATATCAAGGTAGGCTAGGCATCTTTGGATTGGTGGTGGTAGTTTCATATGCATTATAGACACACTTGCATCTGTGAGAGATGAGGAATGGAGTGTGCAGGAGAATGGTTAATGAACTCTTGAAACCAAAGGAAACGAGCAATAAGCGATTGTACATATATGGCACAGTGCTATACAGGTATTGCTGTATGAAACAAGTTAGCTTTGTCTCCCTAAAAAAGGGGAAGTGGGTGCAAAAGTAAGCTGGCTGATGATGCTAGATCTGCAGTTTGTAATTTAGGCCATGTATAAAGTACCCTGAGGACATCCGCAAAAAGTCCTTTATACCCAATAATGCACTTCCATTTGCTGATTCTTGTTCAGACTAAAGATAAGCTTTTAACAATCCATGAGTATTTGTTTTCTCTATGGTAGTGCAAATCTAGTTAAATATTTTGTATTGCTTGCAACATCGTGACAATTAATCCCTGCATCTAAGATATGATTGTTCACCTACGTCAACATGTTATTCTGTCACTAACTTTTGTGCATTTATATGTGCAGCCCCAAGGGCTATGGAAAAGTGTCGGAGCAGAAATTAGCCTATCTACACATGATTAAAGCTATCCATCCAGCATTACTGGTAGGAGAGGAAACACAAAACGGGTGAAGAGCCTATAAACTTGAATCCTTTTTAAAGGGCATGAACAGTAGCTGGTTGTTGGTCCTGGACAGCTTAGCATGGGTAGATGCTTTACCTTATTACGACATGGTGTTTTTTTTTATGTTCACGTAATATATGTCCTCTTAAGTTCTTTATCTTGTCTATTTAAAGAACCCTTTGATATTGGAGTTTGTCTGCAAACTAATGTGTGTCATGTACTGAGTTGTTCTTCTAGAGGTAATTTAGTAATGTTTAAGTGTATTGCTTGTTGAAGTTCCCTTAAGTGTGTACTTCTAAAGTTTGTCGTTTGATTCAGTATGCGTGTGCACTTAAGAAATTGTTACTACTGTATGAATAAATGTGTCGTCCACATTTTTCATCGGGTTGTCGTTATGTGAAATCACTTATCATCTCACATTGCATCAATGTTTATTTAGCTTAGAAAACTATGAAACTTGTATATGAGTTGAAGAGGCAAGTCCACATGCTCTCTCAACATCTATAACATTATTGTGTTTGTTTAGAGGTGTTGTAGACTCCCATAGCTCAATTATTTGATCATAACATTACATCTTCTTTTCTATATGCCATCGCTTTTCATGTCTGTTGATTTAAATATTCATGGCTTGCATTATTGAAATAGTATTCCAGGTGAATTATTAGGGATAAAATGGCCCATTCTTTTTTGTCACCACTGGGCTAATGAGAGTTTTCTCCAACCTACCAAGTCCTGCAGAATTTTATATTTAAGTGGGGTTTTAGCTTTTTGGCTGAAAATGCCTGGTTGGTTCTCTCTCCGTCCCAATCTAAGTCTTGATTAGGCACGGAGTTTGAGAAACAAATAAAAACTTTTGAATTTTGTGGTCTTAAACTTGTTACGTAGAGTTCTGGAGCAATAAGAAATGATTTGTTGACAACTTTGTTGGCAGAAAGGACAATATTTGTGGTTGGGATTGTTGAAGTTCATCATTGTACATAAATTTGTTTGTGTAGCTCTTATCTGCTCATCTGACACTTGAAATGAAAGATTTTGTTTGTTCATACTCAGTTTTGTGGCCCTTTGAAATGCCAACAGCTGAATTAGTATTCATCAGTTGTACTATTTAACAGTGCAAAAGATCGGGAGAATCTTGTAATAAATGGGATTTACATAATACCAAATTATCAATTTCTCATATACAGTCGGTGAGTTAAGGGTGACCTAAAAATTTTCGGGGATGAGTTAGGCTCAAGGTTAATTTATTATACAATTTAACATGTATAGTAAAGTAGATTCACTTGAGTCGAGGGTTAATCTGAAATAATCTCTGTTCTGTTTAGGTCGTGAATGTTTCATGAAACAAAATAAATATTTGTTTACTAATGACTTGGCATATGGACTAAGGAATCAAAAACGATAAGGATAATTTTACAAAAGGGTAAAGTATCATTATTCAATGTTGCTTTATCCCAAACTTTTATTAAGATTAGAAGGGTATTTTTGAAAAAAGAAAATCAATCAATACCTTATTGGACATTTAAAAATTCATTCATTTTGAATGGAAATTAATTTATTTGGAGTATAGAGAAAATAAATATTGTTTAACTGGATATTAGGTCATACTTGCAGTAATAAATTTTACTGCAGAAATGACAGTGCCCTTAATAGGGTCGTACATGGTGCAGGACTAAGGTTAAAAGTTCCAATAAAGTGCATTTCTAGTTAGACAGAAAATTTCAATTGGCTAACAATTACTACTATTTCTTCCAATCCAAAATAAGTAAATTTCTATTCGCACTTTTTTATTGGACTAAAATTAATAACACATCCAGTGGAATTTTACAAGTTGGGTTTGGGGAGGGTAGAATGTACACAAATTTTACCACTACCTCATAGAAGTAGAGAGCTTGTTTTTTGGGAACCCTCGTTTCAAAAATCCAAGAGGCTAATAATTACTTCAAAGTGATTCTCCTCTTTAATGGATTTTTAAAATCTCAACATTGAATACTTTTATTTAAGAAAAATTTGGTGAAGATAAAAAGGTATTATTGTCAAGTAACACATTAACTAGCGCAATTAATTAATTTTCTTTGGGGTTATGCGCGCATCTCAAATATTCACTTATTTTGAATGTAAGGGAGTCGGTTTTAATCTTTTATGATTTTTTTTTACATCAAAATTGGGGATAGGAGAAGGAGAATTTGGGATGCGAGAAATCACAGCCAATTATTTTCTCCGTCCATCTTTACTTATTCAATATATTATTTTTGAATGTCCAACAATAATTGTCCATTTTATGAAATGAAAAGATAATTTTACACTTAGTTCCTAATTTAACTTTATCATTAATTATAATTATTTCTCTAATTACATTTTTCATGACATTGTAGTTGTTATATTCAAATAGTGATTTGGTAAAATTATCTCTATCATTTACTACTTCTTAATATCTGTACCAAATCAATGGTGGACAAGTAAAGAACGACGGATGGAGTAACTCAATTATTAAGGTCACATCATTTTTCTTTAAATTTTTTCAAATTTTTTTTTTTGGGAATATGAAACAAATCCAATGGGCAAAAAAATGAAGGCAAGTTGTCCATTTATGAGAGCCCCCCTTTGTTGAATTTTGACAGTGTCATATAGTTTTCAGCAATTTTGGAAGATAAAATGTGTTGAGTCAGATTGGTTTGGGGGTTATGGGGTGTAGTAATTGAACCCCATTTTTTGATGTTGGCAAACAAGGCTACCAAAATTCTAACACCTACTCTTTCACTCTGCCACTATGCTCTTTTAATTTTTTTTTTTTTTTTTATGATGCTACCTACAAGACTATCGAGGTGACGGATTTAGGGTATCGAGTGTGAGTTTCTGAAAATTCAATAATTTTTGTATACAGTTTATATTTATATTGAGATGTTTATTATTTATTGAAAACCTAGTAATAAAACAGATCTTTGATCTTGTAATAGTGAAGGAATTCTAACCTTCCGTTGAATCATGAATTCGCTTCTTCTATTTATGGTATTGAATATGTACACGTCCTTGTTGCATAGTTTATTTATCTTGTACTACTATCATTTTACACGATGAATTATCAAACTTTGAAAGGTACAATTAATTTATCCTGCTTATTTTTAAAATAAACAACTTGCGTGCACTCTATGGCAATCTCAAAGGAAACAAAATAATAATAATACTAATAACACTCAAAAGAATAATTTGGGAGGTACAAGGCTTTTATAAAGTACTATAAAACCAACTCCTAATAAAAACTAAAAGTTCTATTTAAAAAGGATTGAAAGTAGGGCCTAATTCATCTCATAAATTATAGCTCATGAGTTGAGTATTGTCCAAATATAAAAAGAATCATATATATAATCCACAATCAATGTTCGAAACTAAACATTTTTGTACACACTGACAAGTGTCTGCCAATTCAAGCATGAATAATTTAATATGAGGATCAGTATTGAATTAGCCATGAACTGTGACGATAAATAACAAATATTTTTACAATATTTACTATTTCTTTTTTTATTTAAAATAATTACATATTGTCTCACTAATTAATAATTTCATATTAGATTGTAAGTCAAATAAACTTAGATAAATGTAGTTTTTCTACTAGATACACTCTAAATACATATGGATAGTGAGAGAGGTGAACGAGAGAGAAATAGGTAATCGAGACAGGAGAGAGGCAAGTGAGATAGGAGGGAGGCGAGTGAAAAAGTTTATCCCTTATACATGAAATACACTAGATTCATGTGTCTAATTTCCCAGATATATGTGTCTGAAACACAAATACAAGGAGAGAGGCAAGTGAGGAAGGATAGAGTTTATCCTAGATTCATGCAAATCACACCAAATACATTTTGAAGCAGATACATAGAGAGAGGCGAGCGAAAGAGTCATCGTATACCATATATATGAGAAACCACTTGAATATAATGTATTTGGAATAAATTACACTTAATTTTTACCCTATAAATCTGACACACACACACATATAGATGCACTAGATACATGTATCTAGAGATCGAAATTTGATACGAACTATAATTTTGAAAACTCACGAAAAAATATGTAATTAGACCTTAAACTAATGAAATTTGTGCGTTTTATCCTAAAAAAAAAATCACATTAGACATAACTCAATTCAAAAAACACACAATAAAATAACGATTATCGAAACCTTATAAGGAGATCAAATCTCCCGTCCTTAATCCATGTGTGGGAAATTCCTTATGAATTTCAGCATGAATTAAAGAAATTACAAAATATAAGATCCTAAAAATTTTGATTTATGCTCTTGATTTAATTTCGATGAATTTTATTAATACATAGGGTTGATCAATAAAATGCAATACACATAAAATACTTCATATAATGCAGACAATCTAAAGATATTTAAAATTCTGCAGTTGCATGTCTTTTTCGACTGTGAAGAAAACAAAAATAATATTTTTTCGAACCCAAATTAAATTAATCCAAAAATGAATATCTCTAAAATAAAAAAATAAATAAAAAAACAACTGTCCTAATTGGTCCCATTATTTATAGACGGTGAATGTAAAATATTATTATCAATTTATCATAATGTATTAATGTCTAGGTTTTTTAATAACTAACTAATTCAAGTCCTATATATGAGCATAAAGTACCTAAACAATATTGTTAGGCTTAAATACTTATAAGGAAAAATTATACGGATAAATAAATATATACTAATTAATTGGTTAATATAGTTATAGTTTGAATTAATTACGGCTCGCGATAAATATCTAATTGTAATTACAGTTTGAGTTTGAGTTTTGTATTATTCACACGATCTATACAATATTATGCGCGATTATCAAAAGTTGCGTGCGAATCAAATTGTATACCGACCTGCGAAGTGTATAATGAATTATACAAATGTCGTGCAACAAATTGTATAGCGAGATATACAAATACTATACAAAAACTGCAAAATGTATATCGAATTATACGAACCTATACAAATGTTGCGCGAATTATACATAGCTATGGAGCACAATTAAGATATTTTTGAGTGAGTATACATTAAATTCCTCTACTTATAATCATGTTAATAATGTCAAGTACAACATCATAATCTTAATTTTAAGCAAGGCATTATATGTGAACGCAATTTCGATTCAACTTCACCATAAATAAAATGTTAGTATTACTAAATAAATATACAATTTCATACTAATCGTTGAAGGTGAGACAAAATAATTATTTTTTTTAGTTGACTTTAATAATTAGTTGATTTATTCTTTTGTGCTGGTGATAATTGGTTTGATAATTAAATTAGAAACTATTAATAATAGTGTTAGTTGGGCCAATCAGAAGACTTATTTGCTGTCATTTTTCAACTCTTTGATAATTAGTTGCACAATTGATTGGCCCAAAGTATATATGAGTTATCACTTACCAAATAAATACTACTAATAAAGAATGCAATTAGTTATTTTCCCTACTCTTTTTTTTTAGGTTTAAAAATGCATAATTAATTGTCTCCATTATTAGAATTTTGATTTTTGAGGTTTTGTCGAGCCGACCTAGTACCTTATCGTGATTTCTAAAAATAATTATAAAAGTTCATAGATTACTTTTTTCTCCATTTTATTCTTAATAATATTGATAAAAATAATTATATCTCAATACATAAATGAAAATAAAATAACTAAATTTTTTTAAAGAAGCATATAAAAGAGAAAGACATACATAAAAGAGTAATGAAATAAAATTTTAATTAATATTTTTTTAATCCTTGACACTTGAGTTTCCTATGCACGTCAAGAATTGGCCCAAAATATAATTCTAGATAAATTTACCTTGATAAAAGGTTTAAAAATACAGTTGTTTGAAAAGGAGAGAAAATTTTCGAACAAGAATTAATTTGGGTTAATTCAGTTAAAAGATATTTTTAATATAGTGCAATATTATTTATTTTGAATCAAATATTCATAATATGTATGATTTTTTCAAAATATATTTTGATTCAAATGTATTCTTACACTTTATGTGTAACTTTAAAATCTTTTTAACCATCAATGTTGATTGCGTCCACTCATTCAACATTCTTGTGTTGCAAAGTTTACGATAGTCTGTAAATATTGATTCATTTTTAAATTCATCGTGTCTCACCTACAAGATCGAACATTTAAGGCTACCAAGTTCAAAGCTCGCTGTCATTATACCTTGTATATAACTTTTGAAATTTTTTCTACTATCAACTTACCACCTCAATTTCTTCAAAATTGTCTTTCAACCCTCTTCTTTCACAGCTTTTTTGCTTTATTATACCATTGTCCAAAAACTATTCTCCCTCTGTCCCATTTATGTGACATCCTTTTATTTTAGTTTGTTCTAAAAAGAATCTCATCTTATTTTAATTTGAAAAAATATAACTATAAAATTTTCGTTTTACTCTTAATGAAGCACACAAATATCTTAGAATTATTTTAGACTACAAGTTTTAAAAAAAATTCTTTTTTTTTCTTAAATAGTACTGTGTCAAATCAAAAGATGCTATATAAAATTAGACGAGGGGAGTATATTAGTCTTCAATATTTTTCTTTTCTTCCCCTAGACAGCAAACCATATTATACATGATACTACATCGTTGGACACTTAAGGAATCTAATTCTGTACAACAACAACATGTCTAATAGAATATATGCAGACTTTACCACTGCCTCATAGAAATAGTAATGATGTTTCCTGGACAGAATCTAATTCTATAAATAGTGGAAATATGAGATTTTATTTTCTTTATAGGGAAGGGATGATATTTAAAATTAAACGTGCTTTTACCTTTTCTAGATTTTACGTGGAGAATGAAAACACTACTACGTACAATATAGTCGTTCAAGATATGATTAAACTTTGGTTTTTAGTATCTTTTTTTCATCAAATTATTGGTGATATGATGTTGTTCTTTCTAATTTTATACAACCAAGCTATTACATCTTTCACTTGTTACATTGCCATCCTTTAAATTACGAGTTCGATACAATTTAGTAATTTTAGCCTAAATATTTTAGGAATAATTGTCTAATTACACTCCTTTATTTATTATATTTTTCATTGTTTCTATCTATTTCAAAAAATTACAAAAAATCTCTTCTTTTCATCCGGATACATTAATTATGATTCTTAAATTATCTATATATTTGATGTATCACACTTTAAATGTTACCTGCTGATACTTAAAACCTTTAATTTTTGCATCCGGAACTGAATTAACGTATCCAGATTGCCGTATTTTTTAAGAGATTTCTGTAAATTGAAAAAGGTAGGGAAAAATGGCACTCCTTCTATCCCATTTTAATTGAATTTGTGAGGTAGTGCACACATATTAAGAAAACCATTTAAAGACAAAATTTACACCATACTTTCCACTATTGCCCTTTGTAAAATCATAAATATGTAGTGTAATTTATCTCCTAGAAAATATAAAAGTTCAATAAATGAATGAGCAAATATGAAAAAAGTTTCAAATATTCACCTTGAACTTTTGAACAATTAAATATTTTGAACATTAGAAAGAGCCTCGAAAATTCAACTAATTTGGGACGGAGGGTGTAATAACTCTTTACACTATGTAATTTATGTAAAAAGTACTAAATCTTATATTTATGTTTAATTTCATTTCTAATTTAATACTCCCCTCATTTAAAAAAGAGTGACCTAGTTTGACTTGGCACATAGTTTAATTGTTCAAGGAAGAAAAAAATTTCAATCTTGTGGTTCTAAATTAAAGCTATGTCAAATGTACCAAAATGTCATTTAATCTTGTGACCTTAAACATGACACGTGAAAAATTGAAATCAATGTTTTGCCAAAACAAAAAATAAATTATTCTTTCTGAAACAGATAAAAAAAAAATCATTCTTTTTGAAACGGATTAAATATATATATATAAACAATATAGTAAACCAATATATAAACAAATTAAATCATAATTTAAAATTTTAAACTTGGCTTTAGCTAGAATCCACGCGATAACATAAGAAAGAAAGCACAAGATCCAAGCTCGTTGAATAAGTGGATTTATCATAGCTCTAATAAGCCAAAATAAACGTGTCAAAAGTTTGGAAGTTAAAAAGTGTCCAAAAAGTATTCAAGAAATAAATATCAAAGAAAAAAAAATCCTTTTTTTTAAAAGAGAGACAAACTCTTCATGACTTATTCAATTCAATGAATAATAATAAATATATATAGTGGGATCTTAGTAATATATATTTGAAATATACATCTTGTGTCTTGTTTTGCATTTATTCATGTATATCCCTATGATTGATTTGGCCCCCCCTTGCATTTGTACACTTTATTGTGAGCCTATCTTTTTCAAGATAGAAAAATGAAACATTTTTTTCTAATTGAAGTCTTGAAGAATCTCAAAAGATCTCAGTATGTCAATTTACATTGAAATACTTCAATTTCTTGCACCTTTAATGCTTTGTCTCTACTAATAAAGAAAAGGTGAGAAGATACAAATGTTTTGAGTTAATTTAAATTATCTTCAAATCTAATCTGGATTAGATCAATTTAATATTTGACGATTGTAATTTGGATTACTAGACCAATTTAATATTTGACGATTGAAAATTTCACAGGAAGTGTCCATGGTTGAATTTTTTAAATCTTATTGTTCTACTCTCGAGAAACAAAACAACAACAACAAACAACAATAATATACCCAGTGAGATCCCATAAGTGGATCTGGCAAGGATAGAATGTACGCAGACCCTTCCACTATCTCATAAAAATAAAAAAACTGTTTCCTCGAAACTCTACTCTCGAGAAACAAAACATGATAATTAATTTGGGAGAGATTGAGTAGGTAAATGAATGAACTAGTGTTTTTATCCTTTTCTTTCTCTTATTATTTTTTTTAAAAAAATATTTTAAATTTATATTGTCAATTGTATGGGCAGCATAACAAAGTATAGAAGGGAAAATGCTTTTTTACTTTTTCTATTTGACAAATACAAGAGATAGGAAATGGGAAATTTTCTTTTTCTTTTTTTTAACTTGTTTTAACTGCAAAACAAAATAGTAAGGAAATTCTTTCTACCTAGACATTTTCTTTCTCTTATTTTCTTCCACACTAGTGTCATTCTCAAACCACCTAATAGTCTACAACTATGGAATTGTCTCCTTTATTATTGTTTTTAGTAACAATTGTGATAGTGCAATAATTATTGTTACACTATCAATACAATTTAATTGGTAGTATAGCAAATCATTGTTATATTAGTATGACCTGGTTGGGTAATGCCAATATTTTGCCTATGGCAAGGCTCATGAGGAGGCTGAGGTGGTCTGGGTCGAAGTCATGATCGAATATGACGCTTGCGTGGTGGACTTAGTTAAGAAATAAAATTGCACTTTTACTATCAGTTATAACTTTTGGCATTATGATAAACGTTTTGATCCTAACAAAGCCTATCGGGATAGTACCCTAGCTAGTCAACAACAACAAAGAAAAAGTCATTGTTCTATTTTTCAGTTTGTAATATCATGGTGTAGACAAGAGGGGTCGATGTTTTGTTACATTCGAACCTATAAAGAGGTAAAAAAAAAAGGAAGAAGAAATTTTAGGAATCTAGTAAGGAGCTAATTATATTTTATTTCTATTCTTTTTTAATTTATAAATTTTTTTTAAATTTGGTGGAATTTGAATACATCTCAAAACGTTCTGATATACATTACATATTTCAGATATATTTCTCAATGTCCCAATACACCGTGTCTTAATTTTTGAATGCATCATTCAATGTTCCGATTCATCGTGTACGTCCCGATACATAGCGTGAAGTGATGTATCGATCAGATATATCATGAGAAGTGATATATCTGAGAATATAAGAGAGTATGAATTTTTATAATTTTTTTCAAATGATTAGAGAATATGATTTAAAAAAATATGTGTCATTTGTACCAAGTGATACACAAATTGTACTAGACTATCCTTTTATCTGAATAGATATGTTCTTATGAGTGACCATGTCAATCTTTATATTTTGGCCATGTCTCTTTCCATTTCCAAGAAAAAGATTTGGATCTTTCTATTTTATTTTGGTAAATATAACTTAATAATATAAGAAACCTATATATGTCAGGTGCACAAAAATAGATACTTTCAAATTTCATTATATTATTGATTATTGTTTTTGAAAAAACTTAAAGATCACACATGAAATGAAATTGAAGGATCCATTTATATTAAAGCAGATTTCATAAATAGCAAAGAGAAATAATTTAATTATACTTTTTAGTTACAGTTTGTGTTATTATATTTCATAGTTATATTTACGTTTGTTATGAATGAGTATTTCTATTTGCATATTTCGCTTGTCAATGTACAAACAGGGTAAGTACATATACATTCTGGATATAGAATTATAAATTTTCCATAACATATACAAATTAAACGTATCAACAAATTGTATTTCGAATTTTACATATGGACAATTTCTCAATATCGTGTTCATTTGCAACAAAATAATTTCTTTGTGCGTCAGTGAAAAAAAAACATAGGTAGGATAAATATAGCGAATTTATATAATTAGAAATCGAATTATACAAATTCTAGCAAAATTAATCAAACTGAGCCAAATACAATATAATTAACAAAAACTTTTGTTAAAATACATAACCATTAAATATTTGTCTTTTCGCACGGTTTTTCCTTCATGTTACTGGCGGGAAAAAAAATAGCAATCTGATGAAAGCATAAACTTTTCTGAGGTCGATCTATTGAAAATATTTTTTTTCTATGAAAATATTAAGACTGTGGGACTGTGTACATGTTATCCTTTCAATTCATACAAAATTATAATTAATTTGTACTATGTGAGTAAGCAACTCAATATTAAAATTAACCAAATAATTATTATAAAAGTTCTGTATAGTAAGAAAATTATAAGATGAAACTTCATTAAAAGCTATGTTCCTTCTTTTATGATTAGAAAGGGTAAGATACAAAGAACTGTTGGTAGGAACATGCACAATACTCCTCCTTTATTCAAGTCATCTAAATACCTAATATTTAAATATTAAATAATAATAATAATAAAAGAATAAAAACAAAAAAATAATCTATATTTATAACACCCATATGGAGCATAATATGGCCATTGGCTTACTTGGACATGCATATATAAATATATATATTTTCTTCCAATTGCAAACTATATAACTAATACTGCTTGATTAATTAATCATGTTTATTGTATTAAATAATTAAAATCAAAGGGTGGTTAAGGATTTCTTAATCAGCAGTTATCTGTTCATAGCATGTGCCCCAAATAATAATAGAGCATCTCAACCACCAAAGAATGCTTTTCTTTTTTCCAAATTGCACTTCATGTTCTTCTACTTCTTAATAACCTCATTCTTTCTAGAACTTAATTTTTTTTAATTAGCATTTGATATTTGACTAATTTGAGTTCATATCAGGGTTATCAATTAACGTATTAATGCTTTGTTATGACTCAAGCTTATGATTCTTGTTGTCCGTTTTTGATGTGATAAATGACTTTACAGATATATCCATCGAGCTACATTATTATCTATTCCAAAAGTACGTGAGTCCTTGATAAAAAAAATTGTCACTTTTCCAAATTACGTTATTGTACTTCTTAACAACTTCATTTTTTTACAACCTAATTTTTTTAAATTGGCATTTGATAGTCGACTAATTTGAGTTCATATCTGGTATATCACTAATCATATTAATGCTTACTACTCAAGCTTATGGTATATATTGTCCGTTTTTGGCATGACAAATGACTTTACAGATTTATCCATTGAACTTACTATTATCTATTCTAAAAGAGTGCGAGCCCTTAGTAAAAAAAAAAAAAAACTCTCACTTTTCCTCTCCCCTATTGCAATGTAAAATTCGTCTCAGGATCAATCTTGTACACCTTTCTTTTGAATAAGATTGCCTATTTTGAAACTTTGTTACTCCTTCTTTGTGACTCGCCTCGTACGCTTTTTACGAAGTGATTCCTCATTTATAAAGTTTAAACTCAAGATTATTTATTAAGGCGTAAAGTTCTGACTAGTACTACATGTCTCATTATAACTGTGAGATGACAGGTGTCATAACTAACACTCCTATTAAACCACAACTAATTTGTACATGTGACTTAGTTTAGTAAGATTTGATATAAACATCTGATTATGATAATTAATTATTTTTTTGACCCTAGGCTAGTGTCTAACTTTCCCCATGTGCTAATCAACTTATTAGTAATTTGAACATAACCGAAATATAAATGCCATTTTCTTTCTTCCCTTTTATATTACATATTACAAGGTATATTAAATGTTTTATTTTGATTATTGACTATGTTGAAGATAACCAACAAGAGTACTGTCTATATATAATAATTATTAAATTATATGGATCAATAATTTTTCTTTAATTTGATAAAACAATATGATGAGTTGTAAAAATGTTTATTTTACTATTTAACTACCTACTACTTGACCAAATAGTACACAATTCATGTGATAGTGAAAATAATAAAATTGGCCATGCTATTGCCAGCTCCATGTTAAGGGGAAGACACCTGTTATATGCCATAGTGGTCAAGATTAGAGTAAGAAGAATTAATGTCTTAATCTAGTTGCTAATTAATTGATTAACACCAAATCTCACTACACCTTTTGTTAATCAATAGTGATTTGAAGTTAATTCTTTAATTCAATAATAACACCAACAATATTCACTACATATTTTTCAATCCTTACAAAATTGGGGTTGGGTTGGGGGGAGGGGGGTTGATGTAATGTGCTCGAAGGAAAATCATTTTCAGGTCTCATGTGAAAGCTGAAATTTATTCCCAAACCTATAAGAAATTAAATAGTTGATGACTCAGTTTTAGAGCATATAAAAGGAAGTCGAAACTATTTTGTCACTTCAAAATAAAAAATAAATTAGTTATGAACTTTGTTTGTAGTCAACGGATCATTTGATAATCCGTAGCTAATTTGTCGCTAAATAGGATTAGGAATAGATTTTGTTTTTTAGCTACAAATTTATCCGTTGCTAATTTCTATTTTTTTTTATTGTGTGTACTTTTTATTGTGAGAATTTTATATAAATTGACCAATTTTTTGTTTCTTGTTATATCTTAAGCTTAACCCATTCTTCTTTATTCAAATTTGAAATCGATAATACGAAGAGCTCAAGCACAATCTTTTTTTAAGTTAATGTTATAATCTTGAAAAATAATTATATTTGCAACTTTAATTAGAATATTATAATCTAGAGTGAAAAGTAAATAGTATCTTGAATAACATGTACATGAAGATTTGATGATGGTGTTAGTCACATTTCCATATGCATCTTTCTGATTTAGATTGTACTTAAAAATTAAGACAATCTTAATTCTTAAACTATGGTTAGATCTCTTTTAATGGTCAGCTTCCTTAATTAATTCATTCTTAAAACACCTCTCTAAAAAAAGGGCTCTTCTAGTTATATATATGTATTTTATTTAGAAACAAGATCCTTTTCATATGGGGTATCCAAAAATGTCATGTGACATAGTGGTCATTTCTTAAGCTACAAACAAATTACATAAATTGTACTCCCTTATTACTTTTATTTGTCAATTTTGCTTTACCAGAGTTTATTTAATTATTTTTTGGAATTAAATTAAATAAAATGATTTTAATTCTTAAAATCTAGATATTAAAAAATTATATGAAAAATATTATAAATTATAATCCTTCTATAATTAATAAAATCAAATATAAAAATATGTATTAAAATATTGATCGATAAGTATTTATATATTATCATTTACTTTCCACTTTAGTCATTTTTTCCTCATATCTAGTATCTTCTATTTTTTGGGGCCTGATATTTTTTAGACGAGGATCTTTCAAAAACAATATCTCTATATCTATGAGGTAGTGGTAAGGTCCGTACACTTTTACTCTCCCCAAATCCCACTTGTATCATTTCACTGGATATGTTACTATTGTTTATTGATCGATAAGTATTATATAATTTGACTCTGAAAAGTGAAAAGTAATAAAGAAAAAGTGAATGATTGGAATATATTATTATTTATTATTATAAAGAGATACCTTTCAATATTTGCACTCAATCTTTAGTGTAAGAATACATTCATTTGAACTTATTCAACTATTGAAAGGGTGACAAGTTCATCCATTTTGTATAGAGTTGTGTGTTAATGTTTGTTGAAAGTATAAAGCATCTAATAATGAAAATTAATAAGCTTGTTTTATGGAGTTTGGTCAGCAAACTGCTGCTGGTTAAAGGGCTAAAACTGAACTAAGACATTATTTGATTGGACTTGATCTAATTGATTAATTAAGATTTGGTTGGTTCAAACAATAAACAATTGTTTTAAGGAACAAGTCAAACATAAAGATATTAAAGAACATAAGATGATTTCATTTGATTAAATGGTTTTAGTAATACTAGTAGTTAAGAACTTGCAAAAAATTGAAAGGAGTATCCATGAACATGTTATGCTTTGTGTTACATTTTTTCCCCCTTTTTTTGCATTAAAAGAATTATATCTTTTAATATTTAAAAAATTGTTAACACTCTTTTGGGGTGGCCCAATGGATATGGAAGTGTCAAGTTTGAAACTCCTTACTAGAGAAAGCGAGGGGTTTACCTTTTGGGTTGATCTCGTCACGCTGGGTTTGCCTAGTGTGGGTTACCACTTACCTCTCCTATGTGGTTTACGAGCTATTGCTAACGATCGAAGATTTACCCTATGCGCACTCAAAAAGATAGCAACTGCGGATTTCTCCTGTTAAAATAAAATAATAATAAAAAACTTGTTAACTTTAAACCTCTACTTTTACTTCTAATGACACACTCTCTTAGCGATAAATTAAAATGTGAAAAGAAAACGAATCTCGGACATATCTCAATCGCAAAAGTTAACTCCTTGAAATTGAAAACTAAACTATTCATCTTGAATTTCATAAACTCATGGAATATATTGATAAAAAGGTCAAGATGTAATTGGACTCTTCTTCAAAATTAAGTACGTTAAGAAGACTCATAAAATTCTTCTTTCATAGAAAGCAAATAAATTTCAAGGAGATCCGTATCATCCTAAACGAGAAACACGTAGTAATCCCAACCCTCAAATCATCAAGAAACAATAACTAAGGGATAAACAAAATTACACTCACAACTTTAATAAATAAGAACAATTCTTTTTTTTTTAAAAAAAAAAAAGAGAATAAACTATTGGATTATATTATTATAATTATAATAAAGAGAAGACACAAACAGAAGCACATGTAGAAGAAGACTATTCTATCATTTGCTTTCTTTAATTGGGTCCAAAACAATTTAATGAAAAGCTCTATTCACAATATGATATGTTCATTAATTTGTTTCTAACTGAAATCAATCAAATCTTACCAGCATTTTCTATTATTTTTCAGTTGAAGACTAAGGGTGTGTTTGGCATGAGCAAAAAATTGTTTTCTACAAAATAATTTTCTAAAAATAAGTAGTTTTCTAAAATATTTGATAAATATGCATAGTGAAACATGTTATATATAATTCAGACAAACACTATTTATGTGAATGGGCGAGTTGGCAGTGGAGGGAGATTGCATTGGGGATCTTATCGTGTTTGGTAATGCAAGCAAAGATGGAATTAAAATTTAATTTTTTTTGAAGTCAATCATTTGGGACTAGTCTTTTTGAATTCCTAAGTTCTAACGTAATGACTTGAACATATTCAATGAATATTTTTAAACAAATATCCAATTTAAATCAAAATTATGAAATTCGGTTGAATCTGTAACTTAGAATCCTAACTCTACCCCTAGATGCAAGGGATGAGGGTAAGGAGAAGAGAAGATGTGATTGGGGTAAGGGCCGAGTGGTGGGGGGTAGGGGGTGGGCGGTGGGGGAGCTTTTTAAAAAAAAAATTGGGGGTAGGGGAACAGGAAATGGGGAGGGGGATTACAATGTGGGGAATCGAACCCTCTCCAACAAGGTGGGAGTTCAGATAGTCAACCAACTGAGCTACTAAGATTCTCCGTGGGAGGGTTTGATGATGGAATGTTGGGAATAGTGAGGAGACAAATTAACATAAAAAATATTACTTTGACAATTTTATTTTTCCTACTTAGGTAATTAAGGAGTTAATATCTTATGTGCTCACTTAATTATTAGTTGTTTTTACAAAAAGTTACCCAACTTTTTTTTTAATCTCAAAGTCACTCAACTAGGGATTTCTTTCACAGAAAGTCACTCAACTTTATTTTGATAACTCAAAAGTCATTTTATTATTGGTATTTCACTTAGAAAATTACTTAATAATTAATGTTTCACTTAGAAAGTCACCCGGCCAATTTAAATGATTTTTTCATTACATTTTTTGTTGAAATACAATTTTTATTTTAAACTAATTTCAAAAGAATAATAAAATGCTCATTTTAGATTTTACTAAATTTTGTTGAAACGTAAGTTTGTTTTAAATTAATTTTTTTGAAATACCTAAATGCTCATTTTATATTTCATTGAATTTTGTTAAAATGTAATTTTTATTTCAAATTTTGTCTTTAAAGTCAAATGTTTAGGTTCTATAAGAGCAATAATGAAACAATAGAATATAACAACAATCTTTTAAGTAAAAATTATGTTTTAATAAAATTTAATAATTAAATTGAGTATCTTATTATTTGGAAAGAAGTTGGAAAGTGAGTATTTTAAAAAATTAATTCAAAACAAAAAAATATGTTTCAATAAAATTTAATAAAATCTGAAATGAACATCTTTTTTTTTTAAAAAAAAGGTTTAAAATAGAAATTGTATTTCAATGAAAAAAAACATTTAAAATTGGTTGGATGACTTTCTAAATGAAATTCAATTATTGGGTGACTTTCTAAGTGACATATCAATAGTTAAGTGACTTCTGAGTTATAAAATAAAGTTAAGTGACTTTTTGTAAAAAGAACTCATAGTAAGGTGACTTTCTAGGAAGGAAATCTTAATTAGTTGAGTGATTTTCTATGAGAAAAACTAATAGTTGAGTGATTATCTGAGATATTAATTCAGATAATTTTTTTTAGTTTTGTCGAAGCTTATTTTATTATTTTATAAATTATTTTAATCAATCAAATATAAAAGAAATTTTAAAAATATTTTCTGATACCAAACACACCCTTTAAAAAAAGGGAAACAAATTAAAATATATGTTATCATGGAAACTCTCTAATAATCTCTTTTATTTATTCCAAGACAATACACGAAAGATCGTGATTGTTGGGTCCTTTTAGGCCAACCTCAATCAGAAAATGACTTCCTCTATTGATGTTCTTAATAAAGGGTCCCTACTATATAATATAAATTATTAATCTAAGGTTTTGTCATTTATGATAAAAGCTATGTCCAAAATTAATTAAGAAATGATGCTAAATGATCCAATACAAAGTCCCCCCAATGAAACCTATTTGGCCAAATCCTTAGGGGAGAGTGACCTTAAATAATACAGTCAAATCTCTCTCCTATAATATTAGAAGTTACGAAAGATTCCGTCCAATGTATAAATTCAATAGTTATTCATAAATTTATTTTTTAATAATATAATTAAACGTTATTAAATTTTATTTATTCAGTTTAAAGAGAATTTTATTTTATCCTATTTACTTAACTTAAAATAACTGATCGAGATAATATAGTGCAATCATAGTTAAAGCAACTGAAAAAATTATTTATTAGCGACAATATTACATAATCGTAGAAGCAAGCAGCTACCTCAAACAATTAAATTAGAAAGTGAACAAAATATTTTTATGAATCCTGCATAATGTATAACCTAAAGCAGACAGCTCAAGCAGATCCCAGCTTGCCTCCTAACTCCCTCTTATATAATAAGAGAGAATCCTATTATTATACTTTTTTATAAAATAAAAAAAGAAGGTAATAATCCTAACTTAAAATCCTTCGTTTATTCTATTATCTAATCCAACATTAAATCACATTATCTGATCAAAAAGGACTTCTAGAAACTTCATTTAAACTATAGAGGAAAACGTAAAGGACATTTACAAAATTTACAAAATCAAACTATTTATCATCTAATCTACATGCATAATTTGATTTCAGTCAAATTGTTATAAGCCCTTTATTTTTTTTAAAAATTGTTACACCTTTTTAGCGACCAAAGTTTTTCTTCGCTAGTTATCTTTTCGGTCACTGAAAGCTTTAACGATAGATATTTAGTCATTTTATCCATATTAATAATTAAAACAATTTTGATTCAACTGTTAAAATATTGTCTGCTTTGAGTTTAAGTCTTCACGAATTTGTCTCTTGAGTTTTAATCTAAAAGTTGTCTCAATAGTTGATGATTCTAATCTCATTTTTATAAGATTCCTAACTTTTGTCTCTTATTTCATTTATGCGAGATTTGTCTAAGGTGTGATGTACAACCCTTCTGCGTAGACTTGCGTTCCATCGTCACGGACCTCACAAATGGAATACATACTTATATATAGTAATACTTGAACTTAAAAAATATATAGTGCCAAAGAGATTAAGAACTAATAAATGATATTCAAGAAACCAAAATGTTGGGATAATTATATATGGGAACAAAGAATATAATACATAATAGTGAGTTTCCTATTTTAGAATAATGTCAACGAGTTTAATTATGAAAAGAAAACGCGTGGAAGTCAAAGAGCAAAAAGAATGAATATGGGCCTATGCCATATGGGATCCTACTTGGACATCACACATGACATGTTATTGCTTCTTAGATTCACTACATATATTAACAAAAGAAATAGGTCAAATTAAACATCAATTAACTACCTAGCTACCTAGACCTAGTCAACTATCAATATATATATGTATCTATCTAAATAAATTTCACATTTCTTTTGTCATGTTTTGATGTGTATAATTGCAACAAAATTGTTTAACATAGATCTATCGTGTTGATTCTTGATTGTTTATGAATGAGGATCCACCATTAAAAGAATGCAACTTTCATTAAAGAAAAAGTTGGTCGTTTCTTCTGTTTATTCGTACTCAATATTTGTCCAATTGTGTTTGGGATAATTTGCAAGGAGATAAGTCATGAATATAACGTTTTTGAATGATAATTTAATGATTCTGAATTAACCAGCTATGTGTTATTTACAGATATCTAATGTGACCTCTTTTATAGAATACATCAAAAGTGATACTTTATATGTCTCAATTTATATGACACTTTTGATTTTTTAAAAATCAAACAATGCAAATTTGACCAAGAATTTGTGGACGGAATCGTAAAATTTTTTGAAATGAAATTTATATATTTCTAAAGTACATAAAAAGTAATCTAAGTCACAAACATTGATAATTCAAAATATTTAAAAAAAAAAAACATCTAAAATTTTTATGATAAAAAATAGACTAATTTGAATTGCGAAATCTGAAAGATACCCCATAAATTGAGATGGAGGAAGTATATAAATAAATCCATAATTAAAGAGCTAAATAAACCAATTTCTCTTAATAAAAATAATGCTAGTGGATGTTATAGACAAAAATAAACAAATTTAAAAAATGTGACGACTTATACTGTTCTTCCATAAGCAAAGTCCTTCTATACCTCGATATGGTTCAACAAGTTTGGTTTGTAATGAATGATTAACAACAGTATACTTAGTGGAATATCACAAGTAAAATTTGAGGAGGGTAGAATACATGCAGATCTTATCATTAATACCTCATAGAGATAAAAAGGTTATTTTCATAGCAGGCATTTTTCGTTTTGGTCCAATATGCCTTACGAATTCGCTCCTAGTCTACACCATTATCAATCCCAAAATCACGTGCCATGTAGATGTGGTTAGATTTTATAAAGCTATATGTTTCTCTCATACTCCAAGATAAGATTCTCGTAAAGTGTTAAGTAGACCCTTCTTTAAAAGTTTATCAACTAAGAAATATGTCAATTCTTCTCTTCTGTCATGGACATCACATGCACCCTCCCTAGGGACTCCATCTATTTTTTCATTCACATCATTTTCTCCATATGAAAGGATGCCCAATTTTAATACCATATTTGTCACAACTAAAACACATGACATATATTATCTATTTTGAGCCGATTATCCTCTCTATTTTACTTCTTATGCTACAGGATAGTTGAGCAATAAAATGTACATACCGTGTGAATTGTCTTATAAAATTATTCACTTTCAACATCGGCTATAAATAAATGAGGGATAACCAGCTTATGCCCTTAAATGACCGTTGAATAATAAAGGAGGTAGGGGTGTAGAGACAGCAGGACTTTTGCCTTAGAAATCGTCACTCTTAAAAGAATGCGTAATAGTTCACTAATTGAGCGCTTTTAAGCTGAAATTAAACGAGACTAAGTGATATCCGTAAGTTGTGAAATGTAAAAATACATTAATAAGGATGTGCACCACTTTTTTCAAAAGTTTATCAGCCTAAATTCCTACCCGTCTTTCTTTGTAACCGGTGAAAATTGATGGAAGGGTGACAAATAAGTGTTCAAATTAATATTGGTGACAAGTTTGACCAAGACCGGTCAAACTTGTCATTATTTAAATTAATAATGTGATTAAGTTAATGATGGGTGTAAGTGTAAGGTTTTAAAACTTTTGGAACCCATATGTAAAAAAAAAAAAATATTTATTTTTAAAAAAAAAATGAAAATTAAAAAAAAAATTTAAAATTTTTTTTAAAAAAACGAAATTCCCAGCGGTGGTTTTCGCATGTTCCGCGACCAGTCCGCGACGCGGACTTGTCGCGTAATAGCGTAGAAATGTGAAGCAGATTTTATTTTGCTAAGTGTCGCTCCGCGATCGATCCGCGTCGCGGATCTATCGCGGAGTAGTGTATTTATTTCCTCGTTTTCCGCGTAACCCTAGGACTATATAAAGTCCTTTTGCCGTTTTTAGGGTTTTTTTCTTACCCATTTCAAGCCGTTTTCGCATTTTCTCTCTTCTCTCTCAATTTTTTTGCCCTATTGTTCAACTTTTCAACTTCCTACGCGACGCACACATCTAATCTTGAATTAAAGTAAGTATTTTTTCTTGTAAATGTCCAATTTTTGTTATTTTTTGTTGTTGGATTTGGTTATTGCATAATTTGAAGTATGGGTGTTGTTGTTTTTGTTATTAACATGGAGAAATATGTTAGATATGTTGTTTGAGTTATATTATTTAAAGAATTTGTGATGGTTTTCATATAAAAGATTTAGTTAGGGTTTTGTTTTTACTCTTTGGTTTTGTAGTGAAAATTGAGAGGAATGTGACCCAAAAAATTGTAAATTATGGTTATTGTGATATTTCAAGTATGGTTGTTGTTGTGATATTTCAAATTTGTGTTAGATTTGGTTATTGGATTTGGTTATTGCATCATTTTGAAGTGTAGGTGTTGTTGTTTTTGTTAATAACTTGGAGAGATATGTTAGATTTGTTGTTTGGTTTATATTATTTGAAGAATTTGTGAAGGTCGACATAAAAAAGAATTTGTTAGGGCTTTGTTTTTACTCTTTGTGACATTTAATGCATGGTTGTTGTTGTTTTAGATATTAGATGTGTTGGTTGATGTAGTATATTTGAAGAAATTGTGTTGATGCTTTATGTTTTAAAGAATTTGTGATGCAATGAAGTAGATATTTAATGGCGTGACATTGTGTTGTTGCAGTTATCAATGGCTTCTAGGGCAAGACGTGGAGGACAACCGGGTCAAGTTGGTTCAGGTAGTCGCAGGCGCCGTAACAGGGAAGTCCCAGACGTCCCCCCAGCCCCGGCGCGCACTGCCCAACGCACTATATATGGGATCCGGGCAGTCCACCGAGAGGGACAGAGGTGGTACCGGTCTCATGATGAGACGAAGTACTTCCCCGATGTGCCTATTGATGCGGACTCCCTGGCACGCGAGTTCCCGGCCATCTATCAAAGGTGCATGGAGTATCAATTGTTTTTCTTCTTCAACAATCCCTTACCATGCAACCTCAACATTGTTAGGGAGTTCTATGCCAACATGAAGACGGAACCTCGGTCACAGGTTATTATTGTGCGGGGAGTTGAAGTAAACATAGGCCCCGTTGCCATAAATGCCATTCTGGGCACTGCAAATTGTGATTCTGGGCCTTTCAATGATATCCTAGCGCAACCCCCGTACCGTCTCATCCGGCACACACTTGCGGGAGTTACCTCCTCGGCAAGATGGATAAGGCACGCTGTTGGAGGACACCACCTAAGCTTCCCCTTTGCCCACATGAATCGGGAAGCTCGGGTGTGGCTCAAAATTGTCATGCATTCCTTCTTTCCGGGGCAACACTTTACTGCGGTGACCCGAGACCGGACCTGCTTGGTGTATGCCCTCATGACGGGCTCGGAGCTTAACTTTGGGTCAATTCTCAAGTCCTCCATGCGGAAGGCTAGAGTCCATCGTGGTCGCAGGTATGCCTTTGGGGGCCTAATTACTGAATTGTGTAGGCGTGCAGGTGTCCCGGTCGATGTTGCGGACTATTGCCCCGTGATCGAGGCCCCAGCGTACAATGTGACCAACATTAAGGGGGCAGAGGAGTCTACTGGTCCAATCCTCACCACTGCTGAGCGGAACCATCGGGATGAGCTAATTATGGCTCGCATGTACGGGCTTGAGATGCTGAGGCATAGGACGGGCGGTCGCGCATCTACGGAGGAGGAGTTGACAGAAGTTGCGGCCCGCTACCCTCTCAACGACCTTGCAAATGCTGTGCTGGGCATCGGGCCTACCTTTGTGGAGCCCCTTGATGATGATATCCCCACGGACCCCGAGGCAGGACCAATGGGATCTGAAAGTGATGAGTTTGAAGTTGAGGATGAGCCGCCATTAGCCACAGTGTTGCCCGAAGATGATGATTAGTTCAGTAGTTTAGTTGCTTTTGTTTATTTCAGACTTTGGTTGTGTACATTTAAGACAATGTTTATGTTTTTGTAAATCGTATTTTATGTACATATATCCTTGTTTTTATTAATTTCATTGCCATCCATTAATTAATCTTGGATATCAATTTATTTTTAGACATATATCATTGGTACGTTGCAATAGTAGGCGTCGCGAACGATAGTATGCGTATTAGGATGTAATATAATTATTGAGAAATGTCATGTAAATTTGAGCCATTTTTTTGCGAACAAGAACGTCTTTACATTTCGGATTGATCCGGGAGTTTTCTTGGTAGTTTTTTTGGGTGAACCCACTTGTCTTAACATATTGAAGGTTGTGTAGGTGTTGGTTGAATTTTTCGGGGTCCGGAACGAAAAATCCCAAATTTTTGGGTCACCAAAACAGTGTGCATCCGCGACCTGTCCGCGTCGCGGATGCATCGCACACATGCATTTCCAGTGCTGAAAATGTTGCGTGGTTTTGCGATCGATCCGGGAGTTTTCATGGTAGTTTTTTTGGGTGAACCCACTTGTCTTAACATATTGAAGGTTGTGTAGGTGTTGGTTGAATTTTTCGGGGCCCGGAACGAAAAATCCCAAAATTTACGAAAGCAAAAACAGTGTGCATCCGCGACTAGTCCGCGTCGCGGATGCATCGCACACATGCACATTTCCTGTGCTTAAAATGTTGCGTGGTTTTGCGATCGATCCGGGAGTTTTCTTGGTAGTTTTTTTGGGTGAACCCACTTGTCTTAACATATTGAAGGTTGTGTAGGTGTTGGTTGAATTTTTCGGGGTCCGGAACGAAAAATCCCAAATTTTTGGGTCACCAAAACAGTGTGCATCCGCGACCTGTCCGCGTCGCGGATGCATCGCACACATGCACATTTCCTGTGCTTAAAATGTTGCGTGGTTTTGCGTTCGATCCGGGAGTTTTCTTGGTAGTTTTTTTGGGTGAACCCACTTGTCTTAACATATTGAAGATTGTGTAGGTGTTGGTTGAATTTTTCGGGGTCCGCAACGAAAAATCCCAAATTTTTGGGTCACCAAAACAGTGTGCATCCGCGACCTGTCCGCGTCGCGGATGCACCGCACACATGCACATTCCCTGTGCTTAAAATGTTGTGTGGTTTTGCGATCGATTCGGGATTTTTTTTGGGACTTTTTTTGGGTGAACCCACATGTCTTAACACTTTTTTGTGGGAGTTATTTTAGGCATTTGTTTGGGAGTTTTAATTGCTGTGAATAAAACGAGATAATAATTAGAGATATTACGTGTACTAAAAGTATTCATCATCGACATTTCATAAATTCTGGAAATTAACATAATTCATACGTTAAACATCAAAACGAGTATATAATTACAAACACCCAAAAATATATGTTTTTAAAATCAACTACTGCTCCTCCGTAGACGTTGCTTGCTGCTCCTCCATCTCAGATGCTGCCGGCTGCTTGTCCTTCATCACGGCACTTTTGGCTTTTTTCCTTGCAGTCATGATGGCCTTTGAAAGTTGCTTTCGCCTCCTTTGATGTCGAATTGGAGTATAAGGTGACACCAACCTAGACGACGGGATGACACCTCTTTTGGATTGGATGATGTTCAATGATTCCTTGAATGATAGCATCATTTCCATCATTTTATCTATCTTCTCATTATGTGACACTATCATTTCCATCATCCTGGTCATCCTCTCGTTGCAACTTTCGCAACCACAAGTTTGACAAGTTGCTGCCTTAGAAGTCCCGGCACCGAAATCGTGGGATCTACCAAGGGTGAATGGAGTTCCAAAACCACATTCACCACCAACAGGAGAGAATCCACCAATATGTTCATCCCCTACCCCTGCCCCAGTAGCATCACCTACCCCTACCCCAGCAGCATCAACATCAGCACCAGCACCAGCACTAGCAACCCCAACCCCAACACCAACACCCACAAATCTTTTGATGGCCGTTACCCCGCGCAAATCTTCCACCATCCTCACAATCCTAGGATCCTCTTCTCTTTGCCTGAGTGGCATAAATCCCTTGCAGAAGTCCATATCCTTCTCACTTTCAGTCGGGATTAGCCACGGATAAACGACCTAAAAATTTAATAAAACTATATTAGCAACAAAATAGTAAAGTACGAGAATGAAAGCAGTTTTTAAGAAGTACAACAATAGTATGACTTACCTCGTCCTCCGGTGGATCAAAGAGTTCATGCGCCTCCACTCTAGCGTTATTTGGCGCTGCCAACCATCGAAGAAGTCTCGGATATGACACTTCCTCGTCGAACTCTTTGAATGTTTTCCGAATATAAGGAATTGTCTCAAAAGCCCAAGCCTAAATAAGTCAATGTTATTAATTAACATAATAAATCAATATAATAATAACAACCAAAATACAACACAAACAACTTACCATAAAAGCCCATGGAAAACCATATAGATTGGACGACTGTTTCGTTGATGTTGCCGCCTTCTTCAAGTATTGTACTGTAAGTTCATAGCTATCCCGACCCCAAGGATATGCACAGAATGCATCTCTGTCGGCCGATAGCTTGAACCAAGAATCCTTTGCATTAGTCCCTCCATCTCTACCCATAAGAACCACATGGACAAAGTAAACTAGACAGAGGGACTTCTTCACACTCCTCCTCACCTCACTTGACTGCAAAAGGTCAAGTATCTCCTTTGTTTTGCAATGCGTCTTTCCCATTGCTTCACAAATTCTTCTATAGGTCTTTTTTGTTTTTTGGGAGAAGAAGGGAGGAGGAGGTGGGACATGACAGTTCAAGCCAGTAACAATGCCAAACTCTCTCAGCCCAAAACAAACTGGCATACCGCAATAATTTACCCAGAAGTCATTCTGGCTACTAATCCACCGACGGATAAGCTGATACATCAGCTTCATTTGAAATCGGGGGATGTTTCCCTCACCTATGTCTAGGTATAATTTCCCAAATACCGTAGACCTAAAGTATCCATCTAAGTCTTGCTTCACTAGAATACTTTTAAAATCCGAAAATGGTTTCCCAAGTTCAGATTTAATCCCTATATCCCCCCCCTCATGACGATTGAGAAACCCTGGCATATCAAATCCATAATCGTCATACCTGAAAGCCACAACTGTGGCAGCTTCTGAAGCGGGTGATGGACTCCCCACAGCAGTTGAGGATGTCCAATCAGTAGGTGAGGAAGAACTGGCTGCAGCTGCTGGGCTCTGTGGAGCATTTGAGGCAGAGCATACAGCAGCTGCTGGGTTCTGTGGAGCATTTGAGGAAGAGCTTGCAGCAGCTGCTGGGCTCTGTGGATCATCTGCTTGGCTGGGACCAACACCAGCTTCAGCACACACTGCGTCGACGAGACGATCAAGTTGTTGTTGTTGTGTTTGATCATCGTCTTCTTTGTCTTCCAAAATAATCACTCTTCTACTATGTCTAGAGGGAGCATCAAGTGGGCCAACATTTTTTCGCTTTGGTCTTGCCATTTAGTATAGCCCTACCAAAAAATCAACCAACATTCAACAAGAGTGGGAAAAAGAAGCCATATTTTTTAATTAATTGTTGGAAATGTACCCCAAAAAACAATTAATCAAAAACAACAAGACCCAACAAAAATCAACAAACAAATCCAACATATTCGACAAAATTACTACAAAAACAATAATACCCATAAATCAAAGTGCAATAATAAGTACAAAACCAACCAACAAAGCACTCACACTAACCAAAAACCTAAGAAAAATTGATGGTGAGATGAGTCAATGATTGGAAATTTGAAGAGTAGAGGGAAAATACTTACTTGAGTTGATGGTGAAATGAGTGTGCGTCGCATAGGTGTTTGAAATCTTGAAGAATGAGGGAAAAAAATTGACTTTGGAGGGGTTGAGGGCCGAAAATCGGGTGGGAAAAATGTTAAAAAAGCCCTAAAAAATCGATGGGGCCTTTATATAGTGGTGGGTCCACGCGAAAATCGAGGCCAGAAATACACTGAAGCGCGACGCGTCCGCGTCGCGGACGTGTCGCGCACATACACTTGTGCAAAAAATTGAACGTCAAAATTTGCAGTTCTCCGCGACGCGTCCGCGACGCGCACGCGTCGCGGAGTTTTTTCCATGTCCAATTTCTCAGCAGCTGCTGGGCATTTCCCAGCAGCTGCTGGACCCGACCTTCGATTTTTCGTTAATGCGTATGGGAAGACGCCTAAGGGGATGCTATCGTCCATGTGTAGTGATAACTTGAGTTTTGTTACTCATACTACAACTAAAATGATAAATTCACCAATGATCTTATACATTGCCTTCACTATCTCAGAAGTAATAAACAATCGATTGATCAATTGCACATGTAAGTGATGCTGACTAAGTAAATCACACTTATTTCGGATTTTGTTTCGATTAATTGGTCGACGTGGTCATCGTTATACATGAATATGAGGAATTTGGTCCAATTCAACACTAGAAATAACTCGATCGAAAATATTTTTTTACAAATTCCCAGCAGCTGCTGGGAATTTCCCAGCAGCTGCTGGGTATTTCCCAGCAGCTGCTGGGAAAGACACAGCAGCTGCTGTACATTTCCCAGCAGCTGCTGGACCCGACCTTCGTTTTTTCGTTAATGCGTATCGGAACATGGCTATAAGGGGATGCTATCATCCATGTGTAGTGGTAAGTTGAGTTTTGTTACTCCGACTACAACTAAAATGGTAGATTCACCAATGATCTTATACATTGCCTTCACTATCTCAGAAGTAATAAACAATCAATTGATCAATTGCACATTTAGTAAATCACACTTATTTCGGTGGTTGTTTCGATTAATTGGTCGACGTGGTCATCGTTATACATGAATATGAGGAATTTGGTTCAATTCAACACTAGAAATAACTCGATCGAAAACATTTTTTTACAAATTCCCAGCAGCTGCTGGGAAATGTACAGCAGCTGCTGTACATTTCCCAGCAGCTGCTGGGGAAAACACAGCAGCTGCTGTACATGTCCCAGCAGCTGCTGGACCCAACCTTCGTTTTTTCGTTAAGGCGTATGGGAAGGTGCCACTAAGGGGATGCTATCATCCATGTGTAGTGGTAAGTTGAGTTTTGTTACTCCGACTACAACTGAAATGGTAAATTCATCACAATTGATCAATCGGTGGTTGTTTCGATTAATTGGTCGACGTGGATCACAATTGATCAATCGGTGGTTGTTTCGATTAATTTGTCGACGTGGTCATCGTTGTACATGAATATAAGGAATTTCGTCCAATTCAACACTAGAAATATCTCGATCGAAAACATTTTTTTACAAGTTGTTGTAGCAACTTGGCAACTTGCTGGATTATTCTCAGCAGCTGCTGGAAAATTCTCAGCAGTTGCTGGGAATTTAAGTGCATGTGTGCGATGCGTCCGCGACGCGGCCAGGTCGCGGATGCACACTGTTTTTGCTTTGAAAAATTTTGGGATTTTTCGTTCCGGACCCCGAAAAATTCAACCAACACCTACACAACCTTCAATATGTTAAGACAAGTGGGTTCACCCAAAAAAACTACCAAAAAAACTCCCGAATCGATCGCAAAACCACGCAACATTTTAAGCACAGGAAATGTGCATGTGTGCGATGCGTCCGCGACGCGGCCAGGTCGCGGATGCACACTGTTTTTGCTTTGAAAAATTTTGGGATTTTTCGTTCCGGACCCCGAAAAATTCAACCAACACCTACACAACCTTCAATATGTTAAGACAAGTGGGTTCACCCAAAAAAACTACCAAAAAAACTCCCGAATCGATCGCAAAACCACGCAACATTTTAAGCACAGGAAATGTGCATGTGCGCGATGCATCCGCGACGCGGACAGGTCGCGGATGCACACTGTTTTTGCTTTCGAAAATTTTGGGATTTTTCGTTCCCGGCCCCGAAAAATTCAACCAACACCTACACAACCTTCAATATGTTAAGACAAGTGGGTTCACCCAAAAAAACTCCAAAAAAAAATCCCGAATCGATCGCAAAACCACGCAACATTTTAAGCACAGGAAATGTGCATGTGCGCGATGCATCCGCGACGCGGACAGGTCGCGGATGCACACTGTTTTTGCTTTCGAAAATTTTGGGATTTTTCGTTCCCGGCCCCGAAAAATTCAACCAACACCTACACAACCTTCAATATGTTAAGACAAGTGGGTTCACCCAAAAAAACTCCCAAAAAAAATCCCGAATCGATCGCAAAACCACGCAACATTTTAAGCACCATATAAGTGCATGTGTGCGATGCATCCGCGACGCGGACAAGTCGCGGATGCACACTGTTTTGCTGACCCACATTTTTAGGATTTTTCGCTACCCAAGTGCACAAGTAATATACAATGTATTGAGCAATAAATAAATTGAGTAAAAATGTATTGAACAATAATACAAGTAATATACAATGTACAATGTATTAAATAATAATAAATGTTAATTGTTTCATCTATACTTAACATGCATAATGAAAAGACGTTTACAAACACCAAATAAAATAGAGTGTCCTTATGAAACATTCCGCTCAGAGCAAGTCGTTCTCTTGTGCCCAACCCTTTTGCAGATGGAACATCTATTCTTCTTGCTTGGCAGTGATTGTCCGATACTTGGACGCCGCTTATTTGCCCTTCTTCCCACCTTTCCCGTCGCAACATGTGGAGGAAGTATTTCACTTTCTAAAATCTCCCTAGGAACCTCCCAAAATTCTTCGGACGGCACGGGATTGATTTCCTCCGCGTATGCAAGGATGTATGTCTCTACCTTATAGTATTCAGAAGAATACTCATAAATACACCTTCCATAATCTTCGCCATATTGACTCCTAAGCGCGGCCATCGCATGAGGACAAGGAATTTTATCCAGATCGAACACCCTACAACTGCAAGATTTGCAATGAAGATCAACAGTTGCCACTGCATCATGTCCGGAGACAGCATATCTATAGTTGGCAATTGGATGCACCAATAGCTTGTTCCCTATAATAGTATTTTTGGAGATGACCTCCTCTATCGAAGGGACCAAGAGGGTTGATGCATTGATGAACTCCATTCTTCTTTGGTGAAATTTTTCCCCGAATTTCCTGATTATCGCATCAAATAGAGCAGGAATTGGAAATTCTCTTTCAACAACAAAAAGAGAATTAACCGACTCAGCTATATTTGATGTCATAATACCGAACCTGTAAATGTTGCAACCGATATTATAGAATTTAATAACTACCATTATTAAGAATAGAGAATTCTAAAACAGTAATTACACATACCTATTTCCAGGGAAAAAAGCCCTGCTCCATCTATGAAATCCAATTTGTTCCAGATGTGCGGCAGCCTGTGGAACCATATCTCTTATTTGATTGAAGTGATCATGAAACTCACTTACATTGTATGCTTGTGCAGCCTGGTAAAAATGATATATGATTCTTCCATTGTGAAATTGGGTTCGAATATTTTCACCAAGGTGCCACATGCAACAACCATAATGAGCTGAAGGGTAGAAAATTGACACCATTTTTTTAATGCTTGGATGTCTATCCGAAATTACGCACAATTCCGGAGTATCGTCTACAAAACTTCTCATTTGGTCAAAAAAATAACCATAAGCCGCATCACATTCAGAGTCAACAACACAGAATGCAACAGGAAAAATATGTTTTTCAGCATCCTGTGCAACAGCAGACAACAACACGCCACCATACTTCCCTTTCAAAAATGTTCCATCTACGGCTATGACTTTTCTCATATGCCTAAAACCATGAATCCAGGCTCCTAAGGCCACAAAAAAGTACTTAAATTTACCATTTTCATCTACCTCCAACGCCGTTTTGGTGCCCGGATTCACAGTGCTAAGCATATGGCGATATGCGTTAAGCACCGCATATCCATGCTCGTGTGTTCCCCTTATCAAAGATTTTGCAATTTCACTGCCCTTCCAGAATTTCCAGTAACTAACCTTGCATCCCAATTCAACCCGCAGTGAGGTTCGCATATCTCTAGTAGACGGCCCTTTACCCTCGGGGAACTTATCTTTGAAGTATGCGCCAATTACCTTGGCCGTAGCATGGGGGTTGTGGCTAGTCAGATGCTGAGAACCACAAGTGTGAAACTTTTCATATTTTCTGATGTAAAACCTATCAGAACTTTCAAGCTTCACCGCTCTCAACCACCACTTGCACTCGGGATGCACACACTTGACGCAATACACATTTCGCGAGTTAATCACTTTTTTTATTCTAAAATCTTTCTTCAAACAGGCCATTTTCAATGAAATATCTAAATCTTCCTTATTCTTAAAGGTCATACCATTGTGAAAACCAGTTTCATCATCTTGGTGGTGATTCGACTGTGTCGATTGTGTATTCGCCAGTGTGTTGCTCCCAACTTCTGGGGTCGGCGTCAACTCACCTATACTTGCTCCATCTGGAATGTCCATAGCCATCAAAGGAGGTTCATCATTCACAATTTCCAGATCTTGTTGACAATTTTGGTTCTCCAACGCCATTTCAACCATGTATACCCGTAGAACGGGTCTTCCTTCATCTTCCAGATAAATCCGTAAACTCACTTCATTTTTTATTCGAAAAGGAGCCACTCTCTGTTTTTCACCACAAGAATGCATGTAAGTGATGACGATATCATCCGGCTCACAATTTAATTCACAACTGCAAATAATTTGATTTACAAAATCAGCGTACGAGATATCTCGATTCACAATCATCGCTATCGTCTCGGCCATTTCTTTCCCTTTCCAACGCCAAATAAATCGATTATTAGACTCAACCCATTCACCATGGCAATCAACTCCTAATACTATTTTGTCTGCCATGGTTGATCTTCAAGGTACCTATATGAATAACAGTTAAAAGCGCAACATCAGAAAACATGTACAGAAATACAACAATTGCAGCTACTTCATCATATGAAACCAACTAATTCAGTCAAAAACTCCAGCAGCTGCTGAATTTAGTCCAGCAGCTGCTGAACTCAGTACAGCAGCTGCTGCACACAATCCAGCAGCTGCTGAACAGTCCAGCAGCTGCTTCACAGTCCAGCAGCTGCTGCGTCTTCTCCAAATCGCCCCCAATGTGCACAAATGGCAACAATGGCCAAATATTCAACAAAACCACAAAACACAAATAAATATCACCAAATACACTTTTATCAACCATAATGAGGATGGAAACATACCTTTCAAGTAATTTTTACGGCTATCCGAACAAATGCCCCAAATAAATTGATTTTTTTTCAACCTAATTTGTGCTTCAAATTAGGTTGTGGGGAAAAATACAAACAACAACAAGAATACCAAGAAGGAGAAGAAGAACAACAACAACAACAACTACAACAACAACAAAAACAAATGCAAATGGGAGAAAAATGTGTCGCGGGGGAGGGGGTCTGCGTCGCGGGGGAGGGCTGGGGGTCGCGGGGATGGAGGTGAGGAAGAAGGGAGGGTTTGGGGGTATTTTGGGTATTTTGTATTGATGGGTTAAAGTGTAAGAAATTGAAGTTGAGGACCTTTTTGCAAAGTCAACTTAAACCATTAATCCTTAATTAAATATTTGTCACCTACACCTAATTCTTAAGACTTGAGTCACTTTTTTTAAATTTTGAAACATTCTTGTCACCCTTAATTAAAAAGCCCTTGTAACCGGCCCTCTATTCTTGCATCACTACTTCTTCATAAAGTTTTGTGACATTTATATAAAACAAAAATAGTGTAATTCTACTGATGGAAGGAGAAAAAAAAAAAAAGATAGTTAAGCTGAAAATAGAATAAAGAAAATAATTTTAAAGTGTGTGAATATTCATTTATGATACTTTCTACCTATATTGAACTAAGAAGTTGAATCATATATGAAGAGGTGATAAATGTACTGAAGGGATTAAGCTTGTTCATATTCCAACAAGAGCTAATTAATCTAATTAATTAAAGTATTGATATATGTTACATGTATTCCCATGGCAGTGGAGTAACAATCCCCTTTTTTTAATTAATTGACTAACTTTATATCAAAATATAGGGATTAAAAAGATTCCATCCATTATTTACCTAACCAAGACCCTATAAATACTAAAATATGATGTATATTTTGACTAAGGAGGTAAAAAAACAATATTTAATCAAAGTTTTGGACTTTTATTTATCTAGAAGTGACAAATTTGGTACTTACTACTTCTAGCATGGTGTAATCTTGACGTGTGATGATGACTTTTGTTAAATTAAATTATTAAAAAAATTAATAATTTCGTTATCCTCAAGAAGAGAAAACAAAAAAAAAAAAGTTGGGTAAGAAGCACGTTAATTTTTAGAGGATTTAGGCAATCTTCAGTTAAAAAGACAACAATTGTTAAATAATTACTAGTAGTACATAAAGTAGTTTAATTACAAAGTGCCTAACTTTGATTAATAAAATGATTAGGTTAAGATTGATTAACAATAATTTAATGAGTATAAAAATGTTTTTACAATTTTAACATATTTCCAAAGTCCAAAAGGTGCATTTCTGAAATCTGTCACTCACTCACATCTCCCTAAAATATCAAATTCCAAAGAAAGCTTTTTTCTGTGAAATTATTTTCTGTTGTGATTTTCTGGGGTTTTCTTGGAATGACCATACGTGATTGTCGTAATTTGTTCTCATTCGTTCATTTTTTCTTGTTCACTAATCACGAGTACAATAAATATATATATATATATATATATATTTAGTGAATATATTGTTATATTAGCAATATCATAAATTTAAATTATCAAATTCGTTTCTTATAAAATTATTTATGACTATATAAATATTAATAGTTTATTATTGTCGTGAGTTTGAATAAAATCTTTTTACAAATAAATCCATTATATCTTTTCATAACTATGAGATTTTAGCTATGAAATTAATAACTAAAAATCAGACCAATGGCTTACAGCTACATGATAAAATATATCAAAAATCACGAGTAAGAAATTATTTTCTATTGAATTACATTTTGCGGCTATTTTCACATATAGTTTGATTGAATAGTGAGAAAAAAATATTCTGATATGAAAAATTAGAAAGTTTTTCACCATTTAAGTATTCCAATTATTATATTGTTTCAGTGAATTCATTTGGTAGAAAATGAATAGAAAAAATCATGACCTATTAACACAAAATTTTCATTGATACATAGTAAAAAAAAAAAAGAAATCTTTATTCATAGTAGTGAATGTAAAATATCTTTTAGTGATAGTGTAATAGCTCAGTTCGCTAATGATATTATCCATTTTGTGCCTAGGCCCTCACGGCTTTAAAATGCGTCATTACTAGGTAAGATCTATTTACTTATATATCCAGCATCTCTCTTATGTTTTGTCAAAGTGAAATTTCTCATCTTAACATGGAATGTTAAAAATAATGTATAACTAAATTTTTGAATATTGGTATGAATATTTCGTAAAATTAATTGAGATACGTCGAATCTAAACATGATATAATAAGATAAAATTACAATTATTTTTTTGTTTTCGACTGTCAGGCCTTGTAAATACTGCTGTTTTTGGGAAGGTACAAAATCCCACAAGACAGTTGCAGATAAGCTGCGTGTCTAAGTTACTTGTCAGAGATGGTTAGAGATTATTGCACTTTAATTATTAGTTAAACGTTAAAAAGTCATTAACAAATGTCATTTAATTATTCCACTAGTAATTTTAGGCATGTTTATTGACTTTGGGTAGAATAACCAGTCAATTTTCTTCCATAATTTTAGTTAATCTGCACTTTCCATACTTTGTTGTTCAATTTTGTTATTATTAGTTATTTCTTTTGACTTTAGTTATTGTATTATATGTTGTTGTTATTGTTTATTTTTCTTTATTGTATGTTCAACATGATTATTTTTTATTATTGTATTTTTTCTTACGTATTTAAGTTTACTATGTTTTGTTGGAGTTAAGGATCTATAGAATATAACGTCTTTACTTTCAGAGGGATAAGATAAGTATATTATACTTCCTATGTTTCAAAATAAATGGTGTTTCACGTTATCAAATTGATATTAATGATGTTTTTTAATTTTATCCTTATTTAAATAAAGAGAATTTTACATGATAAAAAAATACTAAAGATCCACTTACATCTTTTTCAAGGATATAAGTTGATAAAATACACTATATTTCATTTTTCAGGAATAAATAATTTCTTAAGAGATGTGTCCAAATTAAAACACAACTTATTTTAGAACGAAGAAAATATTACCCTTTATGAATTTTACTTACTGCGATTATACTTATTATGAAATTATTTTTGTTAGTTAATTTGCTATTTGGTAAATATTCCTTGCTTTTTCCTTTTTGATAGATCCATTTGGAGTGAATACACAATTATCAAGAGTTTCGAAATTCTGAGTCATAAATTATTTAGTAGGTAAGACGTAGAAATACGAGCTGACTTTTTGTGTATAAAAGAATAAAAAATTGATAATCTTATTAAACAAAACTTAAAAATATTTCATCAAGTTCTTTTTATAAATTAAATTAATCAATGAAATGGGCATCTTAGTTTTCAAGAAAAAAAAATTAGTTCTCCATATTTTTTTATATTTCATGACAAGCTTGTATTTAAACAATTAGAGAAATACTTTGATTTGTCTTTAAATTATTAAAGCCACAAGTCTTTTGTCGGCCTGGATGAATATTATTCACAAGTCACAACTATATATTTATTCACTATATATAAAATTTCATAATACCTGAGCATCTAAATGTGTGGTCTAATGATTAATAAAATAATTAAAAAAATAAATTTTATTTTCATAATTATAAATAAATAAATAAATAAATTTTGTCGTAACTGATGATGAAAAACTGAATGAGTTGCTTAAATATTGAGCAACAGAATCCCACAAATTAATTAAAGAAATTGAGCTGCTATTTCTTCAAGACAGAAAATAAATTAAATTCATGCATGTTCCAATCTCATAACACGTCTGGAGCAGTTGCATTATTGCTAATAAAAATAACATAATTTTTTTTCCCACCAATAAACTATTTGTAGTTTAAAGAAAATAGAGTTTGAGATTTTATTTTATTCTTTTAAAATTAGAGAATTTCCCTTTATTGATAATTTCATGATCCCAGGCCAGGAAAAATAATACATTGAGGTGAAATTGTTTTTTAATGTGTCATTAAATATTTAATATAATTTTAAAAAAATTAATTTCGTTCAAGTAATAAATTTAATTTTTGATTTCTAGTGAACTTTCAGTAAGATAGAAATCAAGATGAAGTTCTAATCATTTATCAGAGAAATTAAAAATAAATTTTACTAGAAAAATCATGAAAAAAATTTACCAAGTTGCTTAGACTGAAAGTTTAACCAACAATTTTATCCAATAAATATAGTATCATTTTATTTGAACACTTTTGAAAAAATAAAAATGTGAAAGAAAGAGATAATATATGGAATATTTGATAGTAAAAGATGAATTTACAATTTAAAGTTCTGAGTTCTTACCCTCTAATTATGATATTCTAAAATTTAAAATTATCCAATATATTAAATAAATAAAAATTATTTAGTTCTATCACATGCGTACCTATACGAAATAAATATTACGTAAGATGTGATGGGAAATTTCTATAAAGATGACAGAAATATTTTTACTTATTTCTTGTAACCCTCAGTAAAATTATTTTTATTTATTTCTTGTGACACAAATTACTCCTTTGGCATATTCTTTTTTTAATCAATTTCAATAAGAAAAAAAGGTTTTTTATTTAATAATATTTAATTATATTTTTAATATTTTATTCATGTTCAACCATATTTATTTGACCAAAAGTATGTCCAAAAAAATTCAATTTTGTTTATATCATCTACAAATATATAAAAAAAACTTATTTATTGTACTAATAATTTTTAAAACAATACAAAAACTTCTTATATTTTGTAGATTAGATATTCAACATGTACTTTTGTCCCTATCATATACAAACAAATATAAAATTCGTTTTACAAATAATTTTTAAAATATTTACAAAAACCTTTTAATATTTTTTAAATTATATATCCAGATCATATAATATCAACATGATAGAAGAATACAGTTTTTGAGTTGATAAGAATAAATATTAAAAAGTCGTTTGATAGAGTATATTAAAGATCAAAAAATAAATATAACATTTTCCTTAATTTATTTTTTTATGCTATATTTAAATAATACAAATATTATTAATAGACTCGATCGAACAACCCTAAAAAAATACGTAGTAGGGGCTACAAGTGAAACAAAACGGTCTGAAAAGAAGAGACACTTTATTTCATGGACAACATTTACCTAGTTACTACATTATATAGCTCTGGTTCTAATGCTACAACCTATATACTATATGTTATTAATAATAAATATTTTAATAGACTAATTAATGTCTCAAAAATCACACTACTTCCCTATAATAGCCTCTCTTAGCTGTAAATTTAGCCTTTTAGTAAATATTTTTAAATAATTTTTGTAATACCTGTAGTAGCAGAATTTCCTATAAATCTATTTCCCCTACCTAAATAATAGCAAGATGCCAGTATTGATTGAGATAATCATGCAATATTTTTTTAATTTTTTGAGGGTAGGTTTCAATAATTTTGACATCATAGGTAACAATTACATCATGATTTTCAATTTCAGGTTTGTTTGTAATTTCTTATCTTAGTTACATAAAGTAATTTATTTTCAAATTGAACTTTTTTATATTACTGTTATATTCAGTGAAATGTTGATAATTCATTTTAAGCAAATAAAGAGATAAATCTGGATTAAATTTGATATTTCCCAAAATATACTTTTATCTTTAATTTCTTATAAGTTGTACGACTAAAAAATTAAATACGAATAATTTTACTATAAAACGCCATAGAAAATGACAAAAGATATGTGCTGCCAACCTTTTAATGAGCCCCTTTTTATTACTATTGCATTAAAAAAATTATTTTTTTCTAGTAATGTGGGTTTATATAATCTTATCAAATCATGAAATTCTTTTTTATAAATCTGTATTAATTAAATTTAGTCAAAACTTCAAAAAAAAAAAAAATCAGATGTTCTCAAAAAGTGTTGAGCATCTTCATTTTTACACATACAAAACCCCTAAAAAAAAGAGGGAGGCAAGCTCGGTGCACTAAAGCTCCCCCATGCACAGGGTCTAAGGAAGGATCCGATCATAAGAATCTATTGTATACAGTCTTAACTTGTATTTCTGCTAGAGACTGTTTCCGAGGCTTGAATCTGTGACCTCCTGATCACATAGCAGTAACTTTACCGGTTATTCCAAGCTCTCCTTTGCACAACCCTTAATATTTTCAAATTTATTCATCAATTAAACATATATACACCATATTATCAAATTTACAAACGAAGAACTTTTTAAAAAAAAAAAAAAAGTTAAAAATCCATGCAGTACAGGTGCCTGTTAATTGACGATATCAAAGCTGAGATCATTATTATTCCAAAACAACTCGAACTACATTATGATTGATTGAATAGGGTCCAATCCATACAAAAAGTTACTACAAATTTATTTTTATTTTATTTATGAATGAGATTCTAATTGTACTTAAAATCATTATTGTGACATCACAATATATCATTTATAGTCAAGCAACTTGTAAAACTCATCCAAAAATCACTAGTGATTATTTTAGTTATTAATACTAAGATTTCATGATTGATGTTTTTGCCTGATGTGTTCATATATATCTTTATATATTTGTTTCTACAAGAAAAAAATTAAATGCAATTAAGATATTTATTTGGTTAACTATGATTAAGTGCTAATTTGATCAGGCAAAATTTTATCCATTAAATTCAAATTGTGTTTAGAACATCTGCAAGAAGGCATCCTCGCTTTTGAAATTAGCAAATCCTCTTGTATTCATCCTTTTTATTAACAAAACCTCAACGTAAAATAAGAGATATCTACTTTTATATTAATTTTTTTCGAAACAGAAAATTTACCTTAAAGTGTTTGACTATTGCTCTAAATTACTCTCAAGTTAGATCTCCATTAGGATCAAGGAAAAAAATGAAACTATTATTAAACGATAAAATTAAAATGTCTCTATATTGCCTTTATATATATATATATATGTATATATATATATGAAGATATATAAATTGAAACAAGTAGAATATTCAAAAATATTTTTGGTTACCTCAATTGTAGCTCATAAATCCTGTCATAAATGTGAAATTAAGAATTGCATGTGATTAATCAAACGACCTCTTAATAATGAACAAATTAAAATAATTAATTAAGCTTTTGCTAGCTCGTAGAATTTGAGCTTTTAAAATTGCAATCTTTTTATACTTGGAGATATTTTAGGACATGCCTATTTATTTGGAAAAAAAATATGAAGTTTTGTGACTGAAAATGATTTTTCTTTGGAAAATTGTCTTACATATTTGAAGATAAATTTAAAATTTCATAATCAAACATACATTTTAAGATTTTTTTTGTAAAATTCAATCAAATTCTATGGTCAAATAGATATTTTAGGATAAATTTTAAATTTTGATTTAAAATATATAGTGAAACGCTAGCCAAGTTCTCTAAAAAAAACATTAACCTTAGAAAACAATAGTCACTCCATTCAAATTTATGTAGCATCTCAAATATAATTTTTCAAAAATAAAAAAAAAATTGTATTTACCATATTGCTCTTATTAAAGTCAATTCAAATAGTTGACTTTTTTGTCACAATAAAGTGTTAAATAGGAATAAACATAAAATAGGGATATGCAATCACATATATTTCAAGAATTTTATTAAAATTCAATGAAATTTCATGTTCAAGTAGATATTTGAAAATAAGTTTTAAATTTTTATCCAAAATCTATAGTAAAACGCTAGTCAAGTCCTCTCAAAAGAAATCATTGACCGTACGATCCAAAATAATAGTCATCTATCCAAATTTATGTAGCATCATCTGACTAGATACAAATTTAAAAAATAAAGAAAGAATTTGATGTATTTTACCAAATTATTCTTACTAAAATCAATTCAAAGTATAATTTTAATTGACTTTTATTGTCATAATAAACTGTTAAATAGGAATAAGCATAAAATGGGGCTATGCAATCAAACATATATTTCAAGATATTATTAAAATTCGATCAAATTTCATTGTCCAACGAATATTTTTGGAGATAAATTTTAACTTTTGATCCAAAATTTATAGTAAAATGCTATCCAAGTCCTCTCAGAAGAAATCATTGACCTTAGGATCCAAAATAATAGTATATCTGTTCAAATTTATGTAGCATCATTTGATAAGAAATAAATAAAGAATTTATTGTATTTATCAAATCGCTCTCAGTAGAGTCGATTCAAAGCTTACTTTAGTTGACTTTATCGGTCACAATAAAGTGTTAAATAGGTATCAAACATATATTTCAAGAATTTTATTAAAATTCGATCAAATTTCATTGTCAAATAGTTATTTGAAGATAAATTTTAAATTCTGCTCCAAAATCTAAAATGAAATGCTATTCAAATCCTCTTAGAAGAAACCATTGACCTTAGGATCCAAAATAATAGTCCATCTGTTTTAAATTTATGTAATATTATTTGACTAGAAATAAATTTTTTTTAAAAAAAAAATTTGCACTCTCAGTAAAATCAATTCGAAGCTTACTTTAGTTGACTTTTTTTGGTCACAATAAAGTCTTAAACAGGAATAAACATAAATGGGGATATGCAATTATTTTTCAGAAACAAGGCTAAAATAAAAAAGGAAAAAAAGTTTTTTTCTTTGATGTATATTAGCTATATTTTATTTTAAATACTGGTAGTATATTAGCAGTATTATTTTAAAGTCTAGCTACCAAAAACCAAACAAGCACAAGGTAATTTTGTGGAAATAATTTACCATATCCCCAGGAATATATTTGTATATATATTTGGTCACAATAAAGTCTTAAATAAGAATAAACATAAATGGGTATATGCAATTCTTTTTCAGAAACAAGGCTAAAATAAAAAAGGAAAAAAAAATTCTTTCTTTGATGTATATTAGCTATATTTTATTTTAAATACTGGTAGTATATTAGCAGTATTATTTTAAAGTCTAGATACCAAAAACCAAGCAAGCACAAGGTAATTTTGTGAAAATAATTTACCATATCCCTAGGAATATATTTTTGTGTGTGTATATATATATATATATTGAATAAACAGATTACTCAAAACTCCCCCATATGACACAAGACAGAGAGTACTATAGAAAAGAAGAAACAGATCTTAAGCACTTTATAGATGCAGCTATCTTTTTGGTTCTAATAGAAGCAAAAATTAAATTCAGAGAAGAAAAAAAGGCTCTGACTATAAGTCTGAGCTGAGATTTCTATATCTTCAATTCCACCTCTACTTCCTTTGTTTCTATCATTTTCTTCTTCTTTCTTGTCTTCTCTTGTCAACTTCTTCAGATCCATCAAAGTTTCTTGAATCTTGAATTTTGGAAACATTGTTTTTTTAAGAAATGGGGACAGGATGGAGGAGAGCTTTTTGCACAACAATCCCAAGAGATGGAGAACCCCACTTTGTGGATAAGCATGCACAAGATTCACAACAAGTTAACAGTGGTGGACAACAGATCCCAAGTCCAAGAAGCTGTGCAAAGCTTGGTTTTTTTTCTAGTAGCAATCCTTCTACTCCTCGTTTGCGTTGCAAAACCAATAACAAAGCTTCTTCCAATGACATTAACAGTCTCATTAGTCCAAAACTCCATTGTAAAACAACACCAAAATCCAACACCAAAAGCCCAAAAACTCTTCTTGGTTCCAATCCATCTTCTCCAAGATCCCCCTTTTCCATCCTCAAGAACACCCTCCGTCTCTCCAAAGTAAGATAATTTTACTTTTTTATGCATTTTTTATATCATTTCTGTGTTATGTTTTATATGTTAGAATTGATTTCTCATGCTGACACTCAACTAATAGTTACTATCTCGCAAAGTCACTTTCTATGTCGAAAAAATTGAATTCAAGAAGTAAGGCGAATTTAAATCAACCCCTTTTTCTCAATTCTATATTAAAAATCTGATCTTTTTGTGTTTTAACTATTTGCAGCATAGCTGTGGAGTTTGTACACAGAGTGTGAAATCTGGGCAAGGAATGGCTATATACACAGCAGAATGTTCACATACTTTTCATTTCCCTTGCATTGCTTCTCATGTTAAAAAACAGGGCAATTTGGTTTGTCCTATTTGTAATTCCACATGGAAAGATGTACCCCTTTTAGCCATTCACAGACTTCAACAACAAGAAGATCAAAAAACCCAAAAAGCAGAAGAAAAAGAATCATATCCCAATACCCCAAGCAAAAAACAAGAAAAGCCATTACCTAATGTGAAAACGTACTACAAACCAGGGCAGTGTGATTACAAAGGTTATAATGATGATGAGCCCCTTTTTACTCCTACTGCTGGAGTTAAATTTGTTCCAATACCGGAAGCAAATGAGGAGCAAGATGAAGAGGAAGAAGAAATCGAAGAATTCCGTGGGTTTTTCGTTAACCCAATTTCAAGTGATGAAGCATTTGCCAACCAGAGAGATAACAGAAGTGTGGAAGTCAGCTTAATGCCTGAAGCTGCCATTGTTTCCGTCGGGAGAACTCATGAGACATACGCTGTTGTTCTAAAGGTCAAAGCTCCACCACCTCCGCCGCCACCTCCGGCGGGGAATTCGAATTCCGGGTCGGGTCATTTTCTTGCCCCGGCACGGCGAGCCCCGATTGATTTGGTCACTGTTTTGGATGTGAGCGGCAGCATGAGTGGAGCAAAGATTCAAATGTTGAAACGAGCCATGAGATTGGTCATTTCATCTCTCGGCTCTGTTGATCGGCTTTCAATTGTGGCTTTCTCTGCTACACCAAAAAGATTGCTCCCTCTCAGAAGAATGACTCCACAAGGCCAACGCTCGGCTCGGCGCATTATTGATCGGCTCGTTTGTAGCCAAGGGACTTGTGTAGGTGAAGCTTTGAGAAAAGCAGCTAAGGTGCTTGAAGATAGGCGCGAGAGAAATCCAGTTGCAAGCATTATGCTTTTATCCGACGGTCAGGATGACAAGATCCAGGGAAGTAACACTCACAATCGACGATCGGAATCCACCCATGTGTCTTCCACCCGGTTTGGTCATATAGAAATTCCGGTTCATTCCTCCGGGTTCGGGAAAAAAGCCGGCTTCAGCCATGAGCCGGCTGAGGAAGACGCATTCTCAAAATGCGTTGGCGGTTTATTGAGTGTGGTGGTTCAAGATCTGAAAATCCAGCTGGATTTCTCCTCCGGTTCAGACCCGGCTGAGGTCGCAGCAGTTTATTCGTACAATGGTCGCCCAGCTGTACTCGGCTCGACTTGTGTTCGGCTCGGCGATCTTTACGCCGAGGAAGAAAGGGAATTACTAATAGAAGTAAAAATTCCATCAATGTCTAACGGGTCACACCATGTGTTATCCGTTAGATGTTGTTACAAAGACCCCGCAACACAAGAAGCAATTTACGGGCGGGAACATTCTTTATTGGTTCCGAGGCCTCAAGCCGTTCGATCTTCTATCCCGAAGATCGAACGACTTAGGAATCTTTTTATAACTACAAGGGCTATTGCGGAGTCTAGGAGATTAATCGAGCACAATGAGCTACCTAGCGCGATGCATTTATTGTCATCGGCTCGAGCATTGTTGATACAATCCGGATCGGCTTTTGTGGACGAGTATGTTAGAGGCTTAGAAGCCGAGCTGACGGAAGTGCAATGGAGGAAACAATATCAACAACAGATAGAGCAGCAAAAAATGATCCAACGTCAGAGAATGAACGAGAGGGAAATGAATTTGTTCTTAGACGAAAATGGGGAGCCGCTAACGCCTACATCGGCTTGGAGAGCAGCCGAGAAGCTAGCTAAAGTGGCTATGATGAAGAAGTCGATGAATAGAGTCAGTGATTTGCACGGCTTCGAAAATGCTAGATTTTAAATAATTTTTATTTTGTAATAAATTGGTTAGGTTTTAAAGGAAGGCAATGACTGGGGAATCGGCCCAATGGGCCATGCATATAACAGTGACTGTTGATCCGGACGGTCCGGCCCTTTCTGCAGAGTGTGACTCTCTGGAGTAGAGGCCCACTTAGGATTGATTGATTTACTGGGCCATAGCTTTTGTCTAGTTTTCAATGTTTTTTTTTTTTTAAAATTATTATTATTCGACTGAAACTTACTTAAAAGAGATTTGCTTTTGCCTTTTGTATTGAACAACGTTAGAGGACTATGTAAATGCAATTCTCAATTGGAATATTTAATATTCCTTTGTCTTTTAGTATTATTTGTCGATGCAAATTCTTGTTACCACTTGACAACTTGAATTCATCTTTGAAGAAATTTCAAAACAGCTTAGACTAAAAACATGATCAGACTTTGTAGTTATAGTTTGCTTAATTACAATTCGTAGCTACATGATAAGAGGAGAGAGACAAGGGAGATCTAGGAGACAGAAACAATTGATTTGTAGATTTGATCAATAATTATATTACGAATATAATTAATACAATTAATTTGTATAAAATTAGCTTCTAGATGGAGAAGAGAGACAAGCGAGATCGAGAAACGAAGGTACAAGGCAAGGGGATCTATAAGAGAGGGGAGAGAAACGCATTTTGTTAACATATCTAATCAATTATTATATCAAGAATACAATTGATTTTTATAAATAACTAACTACTATAAGGAGGGGGGAGGCGAGAGATCTGAAAGAGGGAGGAGAGAGGCGAGAGAGATACAATTGATTTGTATATCTAATTGATAATTCTCTCATGAATACAATTGATTTATATCAATAATACAATGATATCAAATACTATTGAATTCAACTCGCTGGTTCAAATCAATTGTATAAAATATTTACAAATATAATTTGTGTCCTAGTACAATTTGTTAAGATGAATACACTTGCAATATAGTTGTAATTCATAACAAATTATATTTGTATTCATTTATTGTGTCTTGTGTATTATATTTATGTATTACCATTTGTATTTATATCATTGAATGTAATCATTTGTATTATATAGTTGACTGTGTTACCATTTGTATTTTTATTTCAGAGAGAGAAAAGAGATGGGCGATAAAGGGCATAGAAAGAGGACACGATAGGCGAACAAAAGTGCCTAGAAAGAGGAGAAGGGCGAGAGAGAGATACAGGAGAGAAATTTGCTATAAAATCTTAATTATATTTATGAATCATAATTCTTTTATATTATAATTGCGTATAGTAAATACATAAAGATCACATGTTTGCCTTCTTATGTAATTTTCCCTGACTATGATTTTTTATTGTAAGCCATTATCGTTTTTTTTTCAAACTACTTATAATGCTTTTACTTAAAGTCCAGTATCTATCAGAAATAACATATCAACTTTCCAAATACGTAAGAATAAAGTTCATACACACACCGTCCTTCTCAAATTTTTCACTTGTAATACTCCCTATATATTTATTTATTGTTAGATATTTGATGATAGGCTCACAAAGTTCCACATCTTAAACTATCAACTCATCATATCAAAGTCACATTTTCCTCATTCAAAAGTTTGAGATAAAAGATGGAGGACCTATGGTGTATTATTTTTTGTTGTACAAGGACAAGTAGACATAAAAGATGCTTCCCAATTTACTACTACTAACTGCTAACACATGGTGTAAACACAAAGTGACAATGTGACCTCAAGTATATAGGATAAAAAGGGGGCCAAACTCTACATTGTTTTTTCAAAATCGAAAAATTCCATTTCCCAAACTTCTTTTCAATCTCTTCTATGTTTTGTTCTACGTGACACTCATCAAAATATCATTTGATTCTTTGTGGATATGATGTTTTGATATGTTATAAGGATTATATCAAAGAAGCTTATATGATACAGAATATTTTCCATTTGAGTGGGCTCTATGAATCGTTAATTTGAATTAATTTATCCAATCATAAGCTCTGAATACTAGATGGTTAAACCAGAGAAAATGATTGAAGACTGTGTTTGTTGTGTGGAAAAGGCGTTTACTAGTCACTCTCAATCATATATTTAAAAAATTGTTATTCCTTTGAATTTCAAATCTTACGTTTGAAACTCCAAGATAATATCCTACGATTTTTCTTGTGGTTTTTAAACTCCAGGATGATGGATATTTTTCAATTGCAATGAACTGAAAAGTGGATATTTGTGAAATTTAATTTACTTGTTTTAGATGGTTAAGCTAGAGAAAATGATTAGATACTATAGTTTTTGCGTAGAAAAAGTGCTTCTTTCAATTCTATATTAAAAAAATCTTTGTTGCTGAAATTTCAAATCTTCCGATTGGACAATATCCTACAATTTTCTCTTGTGATTTTTAAACTCCATGATAATAGACATTTTTCAATTGCATGAACTAAAAAGTGAATATTCGTGAAATTTACTTGTTTTTTATCGTGAAAACTTGATTCTGAATTTTTAAACCCTATGCTCCAGAGATTCTTTCATAGAATTCCAATAATTTCTTTCGAATAAAATAATCATTTACTACATATATAATTTTTTAAAGAACAATCACGCCCAAAATGTCTTAAAAAGTATGGTTCAGAATTTTGCACAAGTGATAGGTATGATTGCTTGAGTTTCAGTTATTGTGTAACAATAAAGATAAAAAAAAAAGTAGGTTAAACTTTTATTATTAGTCCTAGATCTAGGTTTATCCTAAAGTTTGAGAAATTATAATATATATTTATCCATTCTTTGATTAGCCTTATCTTCCTTTTCCTTAAAGTGTTTCTAGTATAATTTTTGTTTAAAAAAATCACTAGGTACCTCTGAATTTAGTTTACATAGTACCAATGATTATAGCTAGAAGCAACTAGTATAGATTATTTTCTAAATGCTAGTCATAATTGAACAAAGGAGATAATAATGAGTTGAAGTAGAAGGACAAGAAGCTAAAATCATCTTGCTCGTCCGTAAATTAATGAAAAATTTGTGTTATAAAGTATGATTTTTTCATGATTTTTCAATCAAACCAGTTCACTAATGAGATAATGCATGATGAAAATAAATTTTTACTGAAATACTAGAAAGTTTCCTAATCTTTTTTCACTCGTGAGAATAATCACCGAACATTTTTCGATGAAAAATATTGATTTTGTTAGTAGTGCTAATTGTACCTGTTTACTAACTTCAATAGCATCACAATAATTAAAGACTCAAGGAATTCAATTTAAAAACTAATTAAATGTACCTCTATTAGTAGGTAGTATAACAATAATTTTAAGGAATAATATATAGAACAAATAATTGTACTTTTGAACAACTAGCTAAGGTGGTACATTTGCATAGGAAGATAAAAAGAAAATGTCATTGAGTTTTAAGTCTACTCTTACCAAAAAATGACTTTTTTTTACCTAATACTCCTTTCATATATCAATTTAGTCTTAAATTTCTTTTTAATTCTATCTTTTTCAAACAATAACTTGAACCAACCCAAGTGATGAATAACGATATCGACTGACAAAGCTGCGTAGACCCATACCACAATTGTCCCCATCTGGAAAGTAGTGTCATATGCGGGTGCAAGGCCCTAATATCTATGCTTGTACGCCAACAGGCCCTCATAAGCATAGAAGATAACCCCGCGCACAGTCTAATCAGCCGAATCACAATAGAATCCAACTCCCAATATCACATGATGACAAGTCGATTGTACGTGGGTGTAAGGCCCTAGTGTCTAAACTATGTTTCTTTTTCTTTTATAACAATTCTTTAATAGGACATTTCGATATATTCTGCTTATTGTTATTTAATATCACAAAATTAAAAAGTTTTGTTTTTTTTCTTTTCAAATCTTGTGTCAGGTCAAAAATCAGAAAAATGAATTGAAATGGAGAGGACACATTAAGACCCCTAAGTTCAATGTCCAAAGTGCAAGACAGTGAATTGGACAAAGAATATAAATGACCTGAGATCTCAAAGTTCTATGAAACCACATTTTTACCATAGTTTCACCAATAATTGATGCATGCAAAGAATGACAATGGATAAATTAAAAGTCTTTATAATTATGGCTCATTGGCAAATGCATTCTTGTGATTTAATTGGGACCACATTCTTCACTAGTTTTCCACACAAGTCCACCCTAGTTGATGAAATAGGGGTCTACTTGAACTAAAGGGAAGGGTAGTTTCCATGTGAGTAAAATGTTTGCTCAAGGTCCGCGATCTGAATTATAAGTGTGATATTCTTGTTTCACGATTATAAAGAACCTAATGACCCTCGAAAAATGGATGATATTGAACTTTTGACCCCTCTTGCTCCGAGGAACTTGAAATGTTACCTAGCATGTATAACCAAGTAAACATAGTAATTGTTTTTCTAGCAAATAATTTACATAGAGTAATAAATGAAAAGTTTTCAATTGTTAAACTGTCTTGTCAAGATTTTACTTGATCCTTAGCACACATGAAAGCTTTTCATATGCTTCATTTTTTGCACAAAAATAGGATTAAATAAGATAATACAATGGTATTTTATATTTAATGTTTATGAACTTGATTGAGCAAGAAGCATGATATACATAACACAAGTATTATACAAAGAGATATAAAGGGATGATTATTATACAAACTAGAAAAAGGACACAACTTAAATGAACAGACAAATTAATGTGTTGGCAGAAAAGTGGGGGTGGGTGAGGTTTATTATTGATGACTTTGGAACTGATGATGTCTTTGAATTGTGTGTTCTCTCTTATTCATGGTCTGGCAGCTATCCTTTTCATACATTTCCAAAGCGTCAAGCCAACATTTGAAGCTTATGAGTTCGATTTTTATAGTCTTTTTGAGTTGCTCGGTTCTATATCAAGGTTAGAACCCAAATTACTGGGTTATTCCGAACCAGCTTCTTATAATCTAGCTCCTTCCTGTTTCAACTGTTTAACATGAGTATTTGTAGATGCTGAACTTCATTATCTATAATTAGAGTGATATAATGGTTAATATTCACATATTCTCAACCTTTTCTTTCTATAAGTGAAATTCATGCAGGTATATAACTTCCAACTTTTAAATACTCTTTCATTTTTAAGTTTAACCATAAGTACTTTTTACTTTCAATTTCAACCAAATATCATAAAAATGCCTACTGTATTCAGAGAATGAGAAGTATGTGATGTTTATATGTTTAGGAAGTTTTCTCAGCAAGTGAACCAAAAGGTTTATAAGAGCTCAGCGTAGTGTATAAAAACAACAACTTTGGGCCTAACTCTAACTCAAACTCAAAAGCTAACTCGTGAAGTTAGGATTTCCCATGACCATAAACAAAGACCATCCCAACCCTAAAGACATGGGACTCTACAGGATCCCAATTCAAAGTTTTCTCCAGGAAGTTTCGTTGTGCAGGCTTGATATGCAAGGTACTGATAGTTACTGGCTAACAAATTTGACAAGTTCTAGTTCCACTTTTCAGGATTCTTCCCTAGTTTTGGTACACCAAAACCTAGTTGACCCTGTCATGTTCTACCTGCTTTGCAAACTCATTAGGTTATCATCAGTTATACCAACTACTTTAATTATGAGGCAAATAAAGTAGACGAAACGTAATGTGAGACCAAGCTGTCTCACAGAGCACTATCTTGTTAGAATGAATTCTGTTATGTGGAAGAGAACAGAGCAGCATTCCAGTAATCAACATTGCTGCATTAAACAATTACTTTGCAGGATACCAAAGTAAAAAGGGAAAACAAGTTGAATGAAATCAATACATCAACGTAACAATCATAACAGTAAATGAATCAGTGAATATTTTACAAGGCTTAAACTGTTTGTGGAAGGAATATAAGGATCTCTCCCATGAATAATTCATTACAAGGACATAACTTCAAGTAATAATGTCCCGATAGAACAGCTACATACAAAATGTACTCTTAAGACACAAGGGGAATTCACATTCAGAGGTTTGCATATGTCTTTGACAAAATTAAATCAACAGGAAAGATCTCAGTAAGGGATCATATACTGTTAATGCATTTCGATGAGAATTTACAGTAGCGCCAACAGAAAATACAATTGAGGAATTCTTCCTCTTATTCAGTTGAGGCTCTGAGAGAATTCTCAAGGAAAAAAGCTTGAGAGATTCACCTTATTTTTGAGTTTGCTCCACTTTAGCTCGGATTTTCTGTTCCAATACAGATATATCTGTCTCGAGGCTGAACATCCTATTTAGAGCATGCATATTCTCAAGGGTCTCACTCAATGTGCGGCTATCACTCCCATCACATCTTAGGTGTTGCATGGGACCATGAAGGAGCTTGTTAACTATACCACGACTAAGATCATCAACGGCCTTCTTCGTCTTCTTTGAGATATCATCGCCCATTTTTGACATGCACTTCTCCAGTTCAGCAGCCCTTATTCTTTCTGCATAAGCCCTCAGTTTCTTGATGGTGGGAACAGTCTCCAGTGAATCCCTCCAAGCTTCAAATTGCTTGGATTCTTCAGAAATAATTGCTTGAGCTTCCATTGCTTTACGAAGACGGTCCTCCTTATTAGCTGCCACAACCTCTTTTAAATCATCTACATTGTACACACGTGCATTATCTAGCTCATTCACACAAGCACCAACATTCCTAGGAACTGAGATGTCGACGAAAAGCCTTAAACCTCCAACATTTGCACCAACAGGTGGAAGATCCAGAACATGCTCTTTCATAAACAGCGGGGTTTCTGATGCGGTGCTTGTGAAAATAACATCAGCTTCAACAGCACATTTAAGCATTTCGTCGAGGGGCTTGTAGATTATCTCGACATCTTTCATTTCTTCACGAATGGCAGACACTCTATCCTCACTTCTGTTCACAACAACCATCTTTGTGCATCCCTTGGCTACCAAGTGCTTAATCACAAGTTTCCCCATCTTGCCTGCTCCAATAACTAGCATCCTAGCAGTAGCGTGGCAGGATTCAGGAAGCTTCATCAGGGCCAACTCCACAGCAGCTGAACTTACAGAAACTGCCCCTGCCGCAATGTTTGTTTCAGTTCTAACCCTCTTTCCAACTGTAATTGCATGCTTGAATAGTCCACTGATGTTCCTTCCAAAGCCTGTAACTCCTTGACCAACCTTGACTACTTGCTTAACTTGTGCAAGGATTTGACCTTCCCCTAAGACCAAGGAGTCTAGCCCAGCTGATACTTCAAAGATGTGCTGCGTCGCATCATTATTATACAGTAAAAAGCGGTGCTTACAAATCTCTGTAACAGGGACTCCACTTGTCTGCAAAAGAAAGGGACAACTGTTAATCAGATTGATGGTTATACCTGTCACCGAGAATGCAAATTTCATGATTGTGAGCAGAACCTCAATGTTGCAAATATAATGTAAAAACACAAGCATCCATCTTTCCAAGGGAGGAATCAAGTACCTTTTTATGTTTTCTCCATCTTTTCAAGGGAAGAACTCAGTAAGTACTCTTTACGTTTTATTAGAACCATGAGAAGGAGGTACGGGCTCATAATATTATCCCTTCTCACCAATAAAATGACAACGTATAATTTCAGTTTCCTCTTTCTAATCATCATACAAAGTCAAAGATAGCAAATGATAAAGCTGCACAATCACATTCAAGTACCACCAGAGACAAAAACACTAGGTGATTTCTCCCCTCTATCCTAGCCTTGGTGGACAGTGTTACCCGGTATTTATTGTAGGTGGGAAGTGGTAGGTATCCCATGGAATTAGTCGAGGACGTGCAAGTTGGCCCGAACACCCCATGGTTATCAAGAAAAAACAAACTACACAATCACATACAAAGTTCAAGGGAAAAGAAATACCTTTGACATCCACTCGGTAACCTCTTTAACGCCACGATGTTGAGAAAGAGCCACAACATAGATCTCCATCCTGTTACAGGTACTAAGAACTGCAGCTTCTTCAATATGATTCAAATTGCAGAGCTCCCCAATGGCTCTCGGCCACTCAGCTTCAGGAATAGCAAGTTTTTCACGTACTTCAACAGGTGTAGTGTGGATACTGAGCCCAATGACAACGATACTGCTTCTCTCCTTGGTATATCCTGAAGCATATTAAGATTTAGAAAATTGCTTCTTACTGTGCGTACACTGATTAATATTGAACGAGGGCAGAAATACATTACATCTGACATGTGCAATAGTGAGTACTCTTTTTCTTATATTTGCAACTATGACCAGCACAATGATATTATGTATTATTTCAAGAGGATATCACGTTGTCTATATTGTTAAATCATCAAGAACTCAAAGGACTGATACTACTGCACCACATGAAAATCTGCAACCAGGATAGACCAGGAAGCTATCAAATATTCGGTCAGGATGCAAAAACATGATTCCAACTACTCCTACAATAGCAGACAGTGGGAAAAATAGCTAGGAAATTTCCGCCATTTGACTAGCCTTGGTAGGCAGAGTTACCCAATAATCGTTATATAACAGAAACATGAGGTCCAACTTCGCACGTTATCAGCCAACACAGAAAAAAAAGGTAAAAAAGCTAAGTGATTTTTTCCATTTTCCTAAGCCTTGGTAGGCAGGGTTGCCTGATAACCATTATGCAGTTAATGATAATGTTCCAATCTATCACGCAACAGGAAAGCAGCATAAGCACAAACAACTTCCAGCCTAAACCTAAAACCAACAGTAAAATCTAGTATGATAAATCCTCACTAAACAAAGAATTAACTAGAAGACCACAATTCCACCATAGCAGAAGGAATAAGACTTGATCAAAAAGGAAAAACTACTCCAAGAACAAAAAAGCAAATAACAGAAAATAAGATAAATTAGTGTGGAGCTAATGAAGGAGGAAGCTACTAGAACATCTTCAGCTCATTGATTAAACGGACGAATAAAATACGTACTGTCAGCAGCTGAGGTCTTGAGCTGTTCAAGAGCAGTAAGGCTTGGAGACGAAGTCACATTGCCAGACCTCTGACTCTGATCCAAAACATCAGATGCTGCAACTTCACACCTGATCCCCGAATTGAATAAACCCTTTTGAATTGGCAACCTTCTGACCCGACCCGGGTTGCAGAACAACCCAATTGACGCCGGAGAAGACACCGCCGCCGATGATGATAAAGACTCGAGCTTGGGCCCAGAAAATGCGGTTGGAATAGCCATTTTCTGACGACAACAACAAGAAATTGGAGCTCCCAAAAACCCTAACCCTAAATTAGTAATGTTGGAAGGAGATATGAATTGGGGATTTTAGGAGCTCTGTGGTCAAAAATGGTGGAAGGCGTGTGGCGTACAAAGGGGAAAAGTTTGTGCCTTTGGAGTTTTTTCCTGTTTGTATTATATTTTCAACTCTATTTTCTTTTCTTGGAAATAATTTGTAAATTTAGTGTTTGGTTGGGCAAGTATTGACAATAAAGCGTTTCTGGGATTTCTCTCAATTCTGATTGGCTGTGGATGCCACGTTTTATCCACACTCACTAACTCCTATCCACCATCTAAGTTTTCTGTTTTTTTTTTTCCTTTCTGGTTCGGGAGAGAGATATTAAGTAACTCGACTTATACGAATATAAAGAAATTATCGAAATTTTTACCTTTCTTTGGAACTTGAATTTTATACCTTCATAATTTTCGATTCACTCTATTAACGATTAGGTCAAGTTAGAAAATTTTGTTGTGAGTTTATGATCTCTCTCTTTTTTTTTTTTTAGTTTTGTTTATTTTATTTTATTTTGAATGGCATGATTGATATGGTGAGAAAGTTGAAGGTTGGAAAGGTGGGAGTGCATAGTGATCAATGCAATTGCAATTTTATATGTTTACTTAATGTAAATTGAAATTATAATCATTCGATTAATCTTATTAGTTTGTTTTATTTAATCCATCTCTTTTTCAATTCCTTTCAATTTTAATAGGATTTTAATTTTAATTTACCAATATCACTTACTTACAAAGTTTGGAAAAGTGCATAAGCATATTGAATCTTTAAAATATGAAAAAAAAAATAGTTAAATGTATGTTTTATTTTATCATAATTTCTCAAATTTCCTATCATTTTAAAAAAAAAGTTAAAAAAAATTTCCTCTCGAATACATTACTCTCTTGTCACTGATACATTCATCCCCTTCCAAATACATAAATCTCTTCTTGAATACATCACTCTCCTATATATTCAAATGTTCTGTTCTCTTTGATATATTCTTCTATTATGCATCGAATATCTAATGATGTATTTAGAAGTCCGACGATACATCACGAATTGTAAAAGATTTTTATAATTTAAAAAGGAGTATTTAGAGATGGTTTACTAATGAAGATTAGGATCATTATCTTGGTTTTGGCCAATGAAACTCTAAAGTGGAGATGCCTATCATCGTCACACATTAATTGCCATTTTCTTGGAAAATAATCTCTTAAAAATATCATTTTAGTTATAACAAAACAGGAGATTTTAATTTGAAAATAAAATGGTAGAGATATTTATAAAATTAATTTTATTTATTCAAATTATAAGTGGCATAACGTGTCATTTCCTGATCAATTTGTTTCTTCTCCTATTTTGACGATTAATTTTATTTAATATAAAAAAAAAGTCCCAAATAATATCTTAGTGTATATAGAAAAAGATAGTGAAATAAAATGATTGGTGGAAAATGATATCCAAAGAGAGAGAGATAAGATGAGAAGAGGGGAGTGGTGATTGAGATTTCTTCATAGATTTCCAAAGGGTCTTTTTCTGCCACAATTTTATTTTTATTTACAATATAATCGTGGAGAATCTATGTACTCTCATCATTATATATGCACACTCTTTAACTCATTTCACTAATATTTCTTAAAAATTAAAAATATTAAAAATATCTTTAAACTTAGCACGAATTGTTAGTTTTAACTTTGAATTATTGATAGTATTAAAAACGCTCCTCTGTTTGACTAATTGAACTTAAATACACCTCTGGTCTTGTAACAAGAGTGAAATACACCTCTAAATTCTTGTCAAATTAAGAGGTATTTTTACCACTTGTGATAGATTGGGGGTGTATCTTAGTTTAGTTAGTCAATTAGAGGGGTATTTTCAAGACTGTTGATAATTTGGGAATGAAATTAATAACTTGAAGAGCCAAGTTTAGGGGTGTTTTTAATACTTTTCTCTTTTAAAAATTTAAGACTAAAGTTATAAATGATTTTAACTATATCTTTAACATTGGAACGTTTTCGAGGTTGAATACATTTTAATTTGATAAATGAGCTATTTATGAAGTATTTATGTATGTTGTATAGATTTATATTTTGTTGATTGGAAATTGGAAGCTGATATTCCAAAGAAATGATTGTTAAAAAAAGAATATGCATAACATCTAAGAGCAAAAATTGGTTTGCTTTATTAAACGAGGGTAATTTAGTAAATTATATTTTGTATTTATTGTTTTTTTATAATAGGCATAAAAAGAATTAAAACGACAGTTAAAATGATAAAAGAAATTTTATTCTTTGGATAAAAATTAATTTTGCAAAAATAAGTTTCTCAATGGTTGTATAGCACTTTTAATCCCTTAGTTATTGATATAAATGTGCAATTTTGATCCCTTTAATAGTTAATATTCATAAATTTATCATAATTATTAGTCGTTGGACCACGTAATTACTCATGTGTTATAGTAAGTTTGTACTATTGGTCTATTACTCCATATTTGATGGTTATATAGATTTATATATGAGATACAGCATACATACATAAAAAAGAAAGAAATTAAAAACACATATTTCGCTTAATTAAATAAGGGTAACTTAGTACACTATGCTTTATATTTATTGTTTTCTCATAATAGGCATGAAAAGAGTTAAAACGATAGTTGAAATGACAAAGGAGATCGCACTCTCCAAATAAAAGTTTAATTTTGCAAAAATAAGTTTCTCAAATTGTTAATAATATGGGAATATTTTTTTCCCACAAAATGTTGAATCCAATTGAGATCTTGATATTCAACCTTTTCAGAGCTCAAAAATTATTTATGATAAAAGTATTTTGGGTTATATATTAAGAATAATCCAAGGTTTGTGAACAATACTAGTTGAATGTATCTGTTTTAACTTATAATTTCTTTTGCAACAACAATGTATCAAGTAGAGAATCAGTGATAACATACATAATTATTTATGATACAAATACTTTAAGTTACGTATTAAGAATAATTCAAATTTTGTGAATGATATTAATTAATGTAACTGGTATTAACTTGTACTTAAATTTGCAACATATATGTATCAGTTACAGAACCATAAACATGATTGTAGATATTTATGCAAACCATAAGATATATATATATATATATATATATATATATATATGGTTCATTAACTTATGGTTTGCATCAAAAATAATACGGCAACATAACACTTTGCACATTATAAGTTGTAATGTATCATGATATTGAAAAATACATATTATATATAATTATAAGGTAAAAGACCACTAGATACATAAGAAATCAATATCTTTGGTAAAGAAAGACGTGTCGTATTTGGTTCAACATTTTTCTCCTTTTTTAGAAGCTTTTTCAACTGGAGATTTCAAACTTGAACCTACATCATTCCTTGGTTTCTTCCCTAGCAATTTCATCATGAATGGATCATTCCACTGTTTATACGAAAATCATCATCATCCACATCAAATTCACGAGTAACATCATCTACCGTTTGAGGAACATCTTCAAACTTCAATTTGAGGAGCATCTTAAATTTGACGAAGGTCTTTAGTTTGAGAAACATCTTTCATTTGAGGAAAATTTTAAATTTGATGAACTAAATGAGTAAGACCAAAACTAAAAGATGGACGAGAATCCATATGTATCAAAATTTTAAGATGGAGAACAGTGATTTGAAGCAAAAAAAATTCAAGAAATAGTATAGCCAAAAATACGAAGAATGAAAAACTTCTCCTACTTTTGTTAGAATTCGAACATAATAAAAAAAAAATAAGAACAAGATAGTTGTGAAATAAAATTGTCTGGTTGTAGCCAATAATTTGAGCGTGATTTTATCGAGTTAAGAAAGAATTGGGATTGTGAGAGTCTTGCATAAAAAATTGGAGAGAGAACAAAAAAAAATATTTTTTAGAAAAAAAATATTCAAACGGTAGAAATTTTTAAAAAATATGATAAAATAGATTTAGATAATTACTTTTTTTAAAAAAATTAATTGGGTTTTTCAATTTCTAAGTCAATGGGCCAAAGTTAGCCACCGTTTCAAATGTTACAAAGTAGCAGCCTATTTTTAATATTTCCCCTAATATCCCAAACCAAAAAATGGAAAATTCTTGTGGAAGTTCAAACTTTGAAAAATTCCTAATGAGGGCATGTTGATAAACATTTTAAACAGATATTATAAATGATAAAATATATATTCGTTTATTTCAATTTAAGTGTCTTATTTTTATTTTAGTTTATTTTTAAAAGTGGACGTCTTTATATATTTGATAATTCTTTTATTCTAAAATTTTACTCTCTTCATCCCATTTTAGTTTTTACTTATCAGAGATACTAAAAATATTTCTTCAAAGTAGCTCTTAATTTAAACAAACAAGAAACAATTAATCACTTTTTTACAATTCTATCATTGGTAATTAAGTCATTCTGAAATGTAAAAATCTATTAATATAATTTTCAAAAAGTATCGGTCCTTTTAATATTATGCCCTTTTTTAATTTTTTCTTAAGGGTTGTATCAAATTTTATCCTGAAAACTAAAATGGGACAGAAAAAATACATTGTATATTTTAAGATAAGAAAATTCAGTGAATATTTCAGTATATTACAAACACACATCTTAAATTGGGTTGATTACTTAATTATAACTCCAACAAAATACTATAGAGTTTCATTTTTAAATCAATAAAAATTCATGTTGTCTAATGTCGATCTTAACTTATTTGGGACTATGACGGCCTTGTTCTTTCCTAATTCAAAGCAAAGCATAAGACTTGACTGGACCAACCAAGTTCCAAGACACTTCTGGCCCATTACAGGGCCCAAATAGAACTCATGAGGTATTTGAACTATGATTCGTATTTAATATTCGGGAAAATTATAGTAGATGATCATTTGGTTAAATAACTATCATAAGAACAATCATTTATTGTATAGTCATATATAGTCAGTGTATATTTTATGTATAGTCAAGCTGATATTCAACTTTTTAAGTGTATCATAATGTATATTCATATATAACTCATGTATAAGTAATATATATTGTATCATTCGTGTATACTTTCTTTAACTTTTGGCAAGTTGTATTGTTTACTCACTGTATATTTCGTATGATTTTTGGTTGTCTTTTATGTAAATAAAATATAACTATATTTGTTGTAAGCTAATTTTTTCTTTGTTTATTATCTATATTACAAAATTATCCCTTCATATTCAAACATCATGTCCAGGCTCCAGAAAAAAAAATTCAAACAAAGAATTCTAATTTTTAGACGGAAAGATTCTTTTCTTTCCACCTCTATTTATATTTTGACCAAAAACAAAATATTTCTTTGAATTTTGATTAAGCGTTTTTGTCGTGATTTAATATTTTTTTCTTACCTCTTTTTTCAAGTTTTTTGGCGATTTGAGGTTTCAAAGCTCCTTAACACAATTGAAATACTAGACATGTTAGCTAATTTTGTTCAATGTAACGATTTTGTCACAAGATTGAAATTTTAGGAAATGTTTTTCATGTTTTGTTGGAAAACAAATTGGTTTCTAACTTATTTTTTTTATGTTTAATTGATTAGTTAAAATATTTTCTATTTGTTTGGTAGGTGAATAATTTTTTTTTTTTAGAATATATCTTTTATTTCTGGCTAGAAAGTAAAAAAATATTTTTTAGTAAAATAGTTTCTAAAATGAAAATCAACCCAGATTTATGACCCGTCTCCGACACCTAATGCAAGATTCAACTCAACTTTCGACCCAAGATTCGACTTTTAAATTTAGACTCAACCCGGACTTTCGAACAGAGATTTGATACTCGACTCCAAACTTAACTTTCAAATAATTCGATTTTTTTAAAAAAGAATTTAAAAAAATTCTTTTGGGGTGGATGGGTGGATAGGGGATGATGGGTGGGGGTTCTGAGGTACAGATAAAGTAAAAATATAAAATTTTCAATACTTTAAAATATTTTTTAGAAATAATTTTTTTTTGGGGGGGGAGGGAAGGGTGGCTGGTAGAGAATAGAGGTACGGATAGAGTAAACAAATAAAATTTTCAAAATTAAATTTTAGATTTTTTTTGTGGGGTGGGGGTGGGAGGTAGCGGGTGGAGGAAAAAAGTGAAATTTAATATTTTTTTTAAAAAAAATTGTTTAATTTTTTTTTTTTGGCAGGGCAAGGGCAGAGTGGCGGTTTAATGTTTTTCTTAGTTTTGAGAAGGAAGTCTTTCCCTTAAATTTAAAAAAAATAAGTTAATTTAAAAAATATTTGAGAAAATTAAAAAATATTTTCCTTCGCACCAAAATACACATTTGCTATTGGAAAAAAGGGTATACATTAGTCCTATTTCACTTTTTGAAAAAATCTCCCAAGGTAGTTAGATGCAACATCTAATTTTGGTTTGACATATGATACATATTTATTTATGCATTTCAAACATTAGAAATAGTGTGTATATAGTAATGGGATTTTTATTCAAACGCACCATCCAAATAAATACTTCCTTTCTTTTATTTGGTATTTTTTTCTTTTTAATTCATTCCTAAAAGAATGTTATCTTATTTTAATTAAAAATAATTTAATTTACAAATTTACTTTTAACTCTTAATGAAGTGATTCCAATCAGACAAATAATTAAGAATGGTTTTAAACCAGAAATTTTAAAAAAAAAAAAATTTTCTAATAATGTCATACTAAGTTAAAGAAAAGAATGATACATAAAATAAGATAAAGAGATAGTATTTTGCCACGTCAAACAACCAAAATTGAGGATTTAATTTGGAATAGTGACAAAAAAGAGAAGGCAAAAAAGAGATCTAGAAGAACTTTAAGATTGTAATAATAAAAATGGAGGACAAATTTATTATGTATAAAACATATAAATTATTTTATTCGTTCATTTAAAAATTACTTTATTTCCTTCTACAATTTATCACAAAAATCTAAAAAAACTCATGATGTAATATAACCGTTCAAAAAATTGTTAAGGTTACATCACGAATTATTTTTACTGTGTATATTATATGTATATGACGTTATCGTTATATGTATATTTTATTATAGAACCAAGTTGACCTGATCTATTTTTTTTCTCAATTATCTTAAAGTTTTTACAACCCCTATATTGTTTTTTTTATAAAATAATTTTTTTTAATATTTTAAAGGGATAATTACTCCATAAATCATTTGATTAATTTAATTAAAAAAAATAATCAGATTCTTTGTATACCTTCTCGTCATCGTCGTCCTTGTTTTTTGTCCTCCTCCTCCTCTTTCTTCCTTCCTCTCCTTCCTCTTCCATTTAAAAGTGCGATATATCGCAAATATGAAATGTTTTAAGTGAATTATATATTAAAAGACTTGAAACATTAAGCATATTCAAAATTTGAAACTGTTTAAAGGTGATTTTAAGTTGGTCGTGGCTTGATAGTCAATGTATATTCAGTGTATACTTCATATATTATTAAGCTATATTCAGATTTCATAATATATAGCCAATATATAACTAATGTATAAGTAGGCTATATTGTATAATTTGTCTATTTTTTATGACTTTTCGCAAGTTAAATTTTATAGTTAACATATACTTTCTATATTTTTTTTACTATTTTTTATTTTTATGTAAATAAAAATATAACTATATTTGTTATAAACTACATAACTTTAGTGCATGTATTTGAAAATATTCCTACTTTTTTAAAAATAATATATTTTTATTTGTAAAAAGTTTTAACTTTAAACTATTGTATTTGTTTTAATAATTAGGTGACAAGCTTAAAAGATATTCAATGAAATATAAATTCTTGCCCATTAAAAAAATATTAATTTAAATGATATTCTTAAATCACATAGATATAAAAAAAAAAATTAAGAGATATTTCCGTATAGAAGTTGAGATGACATTTACTTTGTGTTTAGTCGTTGATATTCAAATATAATTGAAATAAACCTTTGAATCGAACTTAGAAAATAAAGGCCTAATTAAATGATTGAAATACCCCCTATTGTCTCCAAAATTATGTTAAAGCTAAGATACGTGGATGACAACTGTCACCTAATTTGTCTATAGCCTTTGTTGTATCATCTAATTTATTTTTTTAATAAACTACGTTCCTTTGCATCAATATTAGCTCACACTCAAAACTTTAAGACTCCCTTAACATGAATCCTCATCATGGCGCTATGGTTTGTTTCCCGACTTTGCTGGTGCGATTTCCACTTTTTGATTAGTTTCAACCATTCTCAATCTAAATGAATAATAAATTATTAAGGGATCAGCCAATTCTCAAAATACGTGTTATGTATTTTCTATTTTATATGTTTTTAAACAAAATATTGATTAAGAGATGTGTTTGACTATTTTATTATCTTTCTAACTCTAGTTACTACTAGTTTCTAACAAAAACTTATCTCATTGAATTGTGTTATAACGTTGAAATCTCAATCAACTTGCGTATCTTGACTATTTGGTGATCTATTCTAATAGTATTACCAACTTGAGCATCACAGTTGATATCGAATAGATATTTATTTGTAAATTTCAACGATCTTGAAGAAAATATTTAATCAATAATTAAATAAAGATAATAAAAAAAAAATGACATCAAGACATGACTATTTTCTTATTTGAAACCAGAGTAGTATGCATAATATATATTATTATTATTTGTGAAGATAGTGACCTTATTTTCAATCAATCATTAAATCAAATAAAGCATATCAAATCACATTTAGAAAAAAATAATGTTAAAAATACTAGCCATAAAAAGAAACAATAAACAACCAAATATGATCATATATATAGTGTTTGATACGAAGGAAAATGTTCTTATACTACAACAACAATAACATAAAGTGGGGTTTGGGGAAGGTAAAATGTATGCAGACCTTATCACCACCTCATAGAGATAGAGAGATTATTTCCGAAAGACCCTCAACTCAAATATATCAGCTTCAAAAGGAGAAAGGGAAAATATTCCTAGATAATATTTTCAATGAAACAAAGGTAAAGGGTGGGGGAATCTCCAAACCATTTGGGAAACTATTCCTAGTAGTGTAGTCCCCATATTACTATTTAATTGGGCCTGTAATGTCATGTCCATTTCATAGCTAGTCACTCTCTTAATTATTGGAGGAAACAGATCTCCATTCCTGACCATAACTCTGCTCCATATTTCTTCTATCTTTTTCTTTATGATAACTTTGAATCAAATAAAGAGGATTGCCAATGCATCAAAACTCTCCTATTATTAAAATCACTCCACAATATATATCTCTATCTATATATATTCAAATTAAGATCTGCCACAATTTTGTCTATGTCTTGTTCAATCAATTTTGTCTACTGCTAGATTGATAAGAAAAAAGATAATGGGATTTAAGACTTTAAAGATTAGTTCTTGGAGTGAGATTATTCAAGATCATTATTGAGAATTGATGTGGCAATTTTTGATGCGAAGCATGTCTAGACCTGTTATACCATTTTATATGACTTTTTTTTAATTCGTCTCAAAAAGAATATTATCTTATTATAATTAAAATAATATTACTTTGAAATTTCTCTTTAATCCTTAATGAGATGAATCTCAGATAAACTTTTATGAAATAGTGGTACCTCAAACTTCAATTACTTCAACGAACTCAAAAAGCAACAACATAATCATACAAAGACTCTATTTTATTTGAAAGAAAATGTATGCAAAAGAATAAGGAAATTTAATGTAAAAATTTTAGAGGAAGCTCTCTATTTAAAGTCAAAAATGATTGTGAATTCACCTGTTCAGAACAGACTTGTCTGTTTAGAACATGCATGATGTCTTTTGGAAAAAGAAATATCAGGAACAAGTCCTTTCCAAACAATTCGACAAATTTAATTAGTTAATTCTATTAATTCAAATTAGTTTTGTAAATTTAATTAACTAATAAATAATTCATGAATTAATTTAATTAATAAGTAATTTGCAATTTGATTAACTAATAGTTTCATGAATTCAATCAATTACATCAATTGTCAAAGTCGAAGCCGAGCGAGCGATGACGACAACGCGAAAGAGTACCGTCTACTTATCTACTTAACCCCTTAAGAGCTAAAGAAATGTTCCCTAATATAAGGACAGAATATTTTCTCAACTCTACCAATGAGGAAAAAATAATCCTTCATTTTTCTTTCACTTGGTTTTCTCACTTTTTTCAATTCACACTTCACTTAAATCCAACAGTTTTTACTTGAGGTTTCTAATTAAAAATAGATGAATCTCATCCATTTCACTATACATTATGAAAAGATGCAGGCCTAAATGGATGTCAATACATGTAATGTACGAGTATGTAATATAGCAGAATGAAACGTGCATCATGGTAAAATAACATCAGGTCCAATAACCTCAAATCAGAAAGATAAGCAACTCGATCATAATGTCATAAGTTTAAAGCAAGAATAAGGTTTAGATAAAGATCAATCATATACGATCCAATCCAATCATTGGAGTACTATCAAGACTTATTTGGGAGTTTCTCTTATTCGACAACAAGCACTTTTGACCCAGTGATCATACAATAAGCTTATTGTTGTTGTCACAACCATCTAATACTTTGCCAGGGTAAAGGATGAATCCACCAATTATGGATCCAATCAATCATGTCTACGTAAGGGACCATAAAAAAGAATTCATCCGAGTTATGGTTCAATTCTCGCCTACGTTTGACTACTTACTTATTGAGTTTGAGTTGTTACTTATTCTTACTCGATTCGGTGCTTGATACTCCTCCCAAGACTCAATGCTCATAAGACTCCAATCAAATCGGCACAATCTGTCTAATTACAAGTCTTGTTCGGAGTCTTATCAATTCATCCATTCTTGAACAATTAAATCTTTCAACCAATCAATCTATTCGATCAATCCCATACATCTTTCAAGAGTGGTTTAAATGTGCATTTATGACAACAATTAGCTCTATCCAATCACTTGGATCCGAGTTAGTACTATGCATTCACAACTCAAGGCTCTAGACTCGATCATTAGGCATAAACATTTAATCATAGTCAAAATATAATTAGGGCTTGGTGAAATAAAAGATTTAAATCATTCGTTCAAGAGATAAGTTCGTAGCAATCATCAATTATTCAATATTAGGTAAAAATATGTTAGGGCTTAAAGAAATTCTCAAGAAATACAATCAAGGAAGACTCAAATCATCCACTATTCAATCATTCACATTGAGAGGGCACGTGGAAGAACTTATTCCATGTTTTAGTTAGCCTTACATACTTGGAATAAAGACTAGAAAATTAATCGATGAAGCTTTGGCTTAAATTTCTTGAACTCTAGCCTTTTTTTCTCTCCTTAGACGTAAGTCTTCAGTTAGAATAGTGTATAGTGATTACGAATATTCTTAGGAATTGTTTTAAAGTCGAAAATGACCTTCGGAAGTCGTGGGTTATGTATAGGAAAGGAAGGAGAAAAGGTTGAATTTTCCCTCATTAAACGTGTCATCTGAATACGGTCTTGGAGCAAGTCCTGCGACATAGATTTGTTCCATTTCAGTTCATTTTCTTTCTAAACACATTCATCACATGTGTTTTATGAAATAAAACATAAATCGCATCTTTCGGGTGTGTTTTATGAACAAAAGTGTAAAATAAACTATGTTGGGTAGATCCGCGACCTGTCATATGCTCTTCTAGTTAAATAATTTTGCCCCAAAAAATCATCTTTTGATTCGGTTGTCCTAAAATTTAACCGAGATCACTCCTCACACAATTGTTCGCCTTGACTGATATTCCAATCTTGAATTTGTCAAAAAAAATTTAGAATGATGCATTATGTGCGCAATCTTTCATCTAGGGGTACTTTTGGTAATTGCCAAAAAAAAGTTACATCTCTTCTTCAACAATAAATATGTGTTCTTAAGTTTTTTTCCTTTACATATCTTGAGCATCTAGTTAATTTTGATTTGTAGCATTTTCTACAACAAAATTGATAGCCATACCCCTCCGGATAATCTTCTTTTCTGGTTGTTCTGTTTTACCAGTTTTAGACCATTTTTTTTTAGACAATTATTCTATCACCATCTTATATAAAGGGTAATTTTTATTTCAAAAATAAATAAATACTATGACCAAATTAACGATGAAAGTTAGGTAAATTCATACTCATACTCTAAGTTTAACCTTCTTTTATTTTAATTTGATGAACATATAGTAAAAAACTTATTGAAGAGTAGCTAAAGGGTGGAAGAAATGGAGTTTTGCCTACTTGTTGGGTAAAAAGAAAATTATATTTAACCAAACAATGGATATATCGTATATGTTGGTCCGCACCAATAACTATTATTGGTCGATTAAATTTGTAACTTTGTTTTTTCCTTGATTTGTTTTTTCACACAATATTTCTAATGCAAATATTGGAGCTCGACTATATCTAAATTCATGTCGCGTAAAAGTCACATTTAAGAAAAAACACTTACTATCAAGAATTTTTTCATTTCTAGAACTCAAATCTGAAATCTCTGATTAAGGAAGGAGCAGTCCGTTTGTAGCTTTGTTTTGTTCCTGTTATTGGCTTAGTTTAAGCAAAATAAATATTTAACGATAATTCTTGTGCAAGGAAATGAGTAGATATCTGGTGTTATTATCAACATTTAACAGTTCAGAAAACGACATTATTTTCAGAAAAGTGTACATCTCTGACCAAAGTGGAGAAAAAAAACAAATGTATAACAAAAATAACCAAATTGTAGTATGACGTTGCGGAAAATTATTTTCTTGAATTTCTCAATATAATGGCTGTCATCTCTCTTCTTTCTTTCTCATTTTTTTAATTTTTAATTTTTGTATTATTTTAAAGTTTTGATTTATTTGAATTTATACTAAAAGTATCACATAATCCTTTGTTTAAATTTTATGGTATCAGTTTCATTTATTCGTCAACGTCCATAGCAAAGGATAATTATACATAATAATTATTAGAAACCTCACCCCTTTGGATTAACCAATGGCCGTCTTAACATGTTTTAAGGATAATTGTATCTACATCTCCCCCAAAGGGGCATTTAATTTTAAGTCATACATATGCTATAATTTATCAATTTTTTCTTAAAAAAGGGGCTTTCTAAAGCGCGAAAACGACTCGCAAGGACGATTGAGTTGATTCGATATTTCAAAAGAGAAATCAGGGATTGATATTTCTTATCTTTTATATTTTTTTAGTCAACCTAGTTGTATCAGACTTATTTAATATGGTTTATATTTTGTATGTAATTATGAGATTGCATAGAAATGAATTCACCCAATGTACACTTGACAAATAGGAGTGTATGTCAAAGACAAACGTAGTTTAATTTATAAGGCTCATGTTAAATTCACTACATATTTAAAGTTATAATTTCATATCTTACTTTTTTGCTATATTTTCGTTAAATTTTACATATAAATTTGTTTTACGCATCAATACTAAACTAATATGAAGTTAGTATCAAAAAGTTACATCCATCTCAAGCGTATATGTTACTTAGCTGCTTGTTTGAATGGTTGTTACTCGTTGTATTGCATAATATTGTTAACTCAAATATAATATTTGTTTTAATTGTTTCTTAAATTTTATTGTATTGTATCGTTTAAATTCATCGTTAGGTAACACAAAAATACCCATTTTGTATAACGATTGATTTGAAGTGATTGTGTCGTTATGTCTTTTTTTCATTTTTGACTTTACTTATTACTCTTATTTAATAATTCTATTTTATCATTTACTCTATCTTTTCATGGTAGCTCCACCACATATCCTACAATTTCTTCTAGGTTTATAATTCAAATTATAGATATATGACATTATGTAACGACCGAGAATAACACAATTTATTCAAATATTATATTTATTGAAACAATATAATACAATAATAATACAATACAATATTTTATGAAACAATACATAACAACCATTCAAACAAAGCGTAAGTTCGCAAAAAATTAGTCTAGTAACTAATGTGGTCCACGATGCCAAATTGTTTCAACATATTGAATAGGTATAGTTACCTTTTTGAATCCCTTACATAAAATATTTATTATTTTTAAATATATTTTTTATTTATTACCTAGATATTTCATATTTGAAAAATATTTATTATTTATAATAACTGTATTATCTGTATATTAAAAGTGAATTATATATGTAATATACATGTATCAAAATGCATTATAATTATTTTGATTAAAAAACTGCACTAGATATTAAAAATGAATTATGCATGTAACATATGTATAAAAAATGTATTAAAATTATAAAGATGCATTATAAGTGTCTTAAAATATATTAAACTGATATTTTGATAAAAAAATTTACATTATATATTAAAAATAAATTTTATATATATTAAAATTATATTATTATAAATAATAAATATTTTTTAAATATGATATATATAGATAAGTTCCTATTTAATATCCAAACACGTAGTACAACTACTTGCAACTATTCAATTAATTTACAGTTGTAAAGGAACATCCAAGATTATGTGACAAAAATATATTGTAAAAACATTTTCTTTGTGGGTCCAAAAAGTAGGAGAAAAAATAATATTAATAAAACATAGTATATAATTATATATTTATCCAGTGAAATTGGAAGGTGTGCCCCTTTGGAGAAAAGTAAACAAAGAAATGGGAAGGCACAATCTTCAATTCTTGATAAATCATCATCATAATCTTCTTCTTTTTGGGGGAGAAAAGGTCATGAAAATTTGCACGTGTCCAATCCTTAAGCCCTTGTGACATTTATTGAAAATAATATTGGATGAATATGTCTTAATAAATATAAAAGTATAGTTGAAAAACCATGTTAAATATTTATCTTTACTTCTTAAGTTGACACTTATTTTGATATAATTTTTTATTGCTAAGACAACACTTACTCTTTTTTTTTTTTTTTTTTAGAAAAATGAGGTAGGGAAAAGAGGGAGGGAAAATGAGGAGAAGATTACAATATAAGGATTAAAACTTTATTAACAAGATGAGAATTCAGATAGTATATAAGGGGTCGATTAAATTTAAATTTACTTGTGATGGAGCTTGTTTCTAAAATGATGCTCCCAACAAATTATTTTTTTTCCAAAAAAATAATAATTTAAACCTAAGATGAGAATTCAGATGGTATATAAGGGTCGATTAAATTTAAATTTACTTGTGATGGAGCTTGTTTCTAAAATGATGTTCCCAACAAATTCCTTTTTTTTCAAAAAAATAATAATTTAAACCTAATATCTCTAATTAAGAATATAAAATTATAATTATTTTATTATAATTCATATCGATGCGATTTAGGCCCTATTTGTTTGCACTTATGAAGGTCTTAATTTTAATTATCCAAATCTCATTTATTAAGTTTGTTTGTATTCAAGATCTGAATCTTAATAACGTAGTCTTAACCATTAAGTGTGTTGTTTTCTTATTTTACAACCATTTAATAGGTGTGAATAATTAAAATCCATACCAAAGTCTTAATATCATTAAGATGCCAATTTAATAATTTTTATAAAGAAGAGAGTTCACCGCTACTCTATCTACATCCATCCACCACCCACAACTATCACCATCGTCAATGACCACTGTCTACCATCCACAACCACTATTCTCAGCCAAACCACAATCACCACTATGGTCAATTACCAAAACCAATCACAATCACCATTAGTTATCATTTATGATAATCACCACCAATAATTTCAGTATTCACTAATTATTTCATTATTAATTATTAATTATTGCCATCAATAATAATAGTGGTTAATTACTATTGCCAGCCATTATAACATAAAATACTATCTTCAAACACTATTTTAATATCATTCCAAATCAATGCATATACCCACTATTGTTAGTCATCACTGTCATAAATTTCATAACATTGACAAATTTGATATTATTCATATGTTGAGAAAATGAATCATCCTTAACAATTTGGTATTCATATCTTAATGCAACATTTTAAATTCAGAAGTGTATTCAAATTTTTTCTTAGGCTATCCTTATAACATTTTTGAAAATCCTTATTAGACATTTATGACAAAAAAATTAAGGATGCAACTCCTTATTGGACGATGACGACAAGGACAACAACATAATATCCAATAGAATTTACAAATAAGGTCTGGAGAAGATAAAGTATATGCGGACCTTACTATTACTTTATAGAAATAGAGATGTTGTTTCCAAAAGGCCTCCAACTCAAATATATCAGACTCCAAAGCAGAAAAATATTAGATATCTAATAACAACTAAAATAAAAAGCAACTGATAATTATACAAATATAATAAAAATAACAAAATAAATGTTGGACAGTAACATCACAATATATAAAAACATGACTAATTCTACTAATCTACTGCATCACCAGGAAAGACAACATCCTACCCCTGCTAGCGTATTAACCTTCTACTTTAATACGTAGCCTCATGTCCTCAGTGATATGGAGTTGCGCTATATCTTGTCTAATCACCTCCACCGATATTTTTCTGGTCCATCTCTATCCCTCCGCATAACCCCTAAATTTAACTTCTTGCACCTACTAACAAGTTCATCAGCGCTCCTCCTTTACACGTGCCCAAAACATCTCAATCTCGCTTCTCTCATCTTGTCTGCCACATAGACCATCCCTATCTTCTCTAGAATAACCGAATAACCTCATTTCTAATTTTATCACACCTAGTATATCCACACATCTATCTCAATATCTTTATCTCTAAAGTTTGGGTGGAGTAATTAAAAAAGAAAGAGTATTGTTTTTTTCCTTCCAAAGTTTGAATTCAAAAATCTATATCATGTTCTTTTCATTAGGAAATTGTTGTATTGAAAAATGAAAAAATTACAGAACTATGCAATATATTTTACCATATTTTCTAATTATCCCTATCATCCTAAAAAATTATAAAAATCCCGTATTTTCACTCTTTCTCTTCGACTTGTAGATACCTAGACTACAATTTATCCTAAATTATCTCCTAATTTTAAGTATTCTAATCAATATCTACATAATCTTCCTATTTTTTTAGTTGTATAATCAATTTTTTCATGGTTAATTTCAAATTTTAAATTTTAATTTTTTTATCATTATTTCAAACTAAACAAAAGGGAAAAAATTGAAAAAGGAAGAAATATTTTCATGATTATCTCTTTTGCTAAACCAAATAAACATTGATTGGTACGCGTTTTTTTGGTCATTTTTGGTATTGATACACAACACTAGGATTATACAGTCATTTTTTTACCTAATCGTTACTTTGATTTATCAAATAAAATAACTATTCAGGTATCTAAATTAAGTATAAACGTTACAATCAACTTAAATAAAAATAGGTAGTTGTTTTTGGAAGAATAAATTCATGCATCAAAAGTGTTAATGTTGAAGAAATTCAAAATCAAGTCAAAATATTTTGAAAAATCAAACTAAACAGTGATTGGTATGTGTTTTCTGGGCGTTTTTTGGTATTGATACACAATACTAGGGTTATGCAATCGTTTTTTTTTACCTAGTCATTTTTATATTTGATACTTGAATTTATGTACTTAATTTAAAGTTTTGATACTTGAATCCGTCTATTTGATTGTTGGACACATTTTAGATTATTGGTGTTGTAGATACTTGATACTTGACTTAATGTACGTGGAAAGTATATTTGATACTTGAATTATGATTTATCAGATTTGGAACTCCCAACTACATTTTCACAAATACCTGGTGTGCTTTCATATATCAATATGTAAACAACATGAAGTATGTGTATTTACAAAATTCATATAGAAAGACACACACAAGAACAAATAGTACAAATTTGATACCTGAAAAAATGTAAAAGAACCCCCCACAAACAAGTAAAGAAAACGGTATCCTACATTATTTCAACAATGAAGAAATTATAAAAACTATGTTGAAGAGTCAAACTTTCGGCAACAAAAGGCAAGTGGTAATGAGCTTTTCCTTTTTCCCCTTTTTTACATGTCATTTTGGGAGTTCGGGTTTTGAAGTTGAAGCTATATTCTTGATGACCTCCATCTCTTCTTGGGAATCCTCTTCAATAGACTTATCTTGATGGTATTGGCATTGTCGCTTATTGTTTGAGAATCCATTGGAAATTTCGCTGATCATATGGAAAAAATCAGTTTGGGGAAAACTTTGGAACAAAGAATGAAAAGGAAATTTTGAAAATGAAAGAAATAATTGTGTGAAATTAATTTTGAAAAAGAACAAAAATTTGAAAAGGAAAGAAATAATTGTGTTAAAATTAAGGAATCACCTTTTAATTGTCAGATTTTTTTCCTTATTTAACGTAACAAATTTAAATTCATATTAAGGTATCAATGACACTGAAAAAATTGAAATTTTTGATAATTTTTAAAAGAGTCGAAAAAACTAGAAATTATGAATGAATAATATGGTATTTATGAAACTTATAGTATAAAATTTTCAAACGTGTTATTGTTGCGGGCCCATACACATAGTGGCACAGTTACATGTATTCAAGAAAATCAATTACGTTCATTTATTGAAAAATTACATCATATATAAGGCAAATTTACACAAGCTATAAATTGAGCCCCCTTTAAATGCATAAAATATATTTTGCACACCTATAATATTTAAATTAAATTAATAAATTTTAATCTTGTAGATTTTTATCACTTTATTATGATTTATTAATATATAGTTTTATAACTTTTAAAAAATAAATAAATATTTTTTGTATCCTATTAGGCTTTTCTACCACATTCGCATGCAAAGGTCATTTAGGTGGTAGAATGAGAATGATAATCTTGAGATAAAATATGAATTATTTTATTCTGTATTTAATTAGATATTAATTAATTGAAAAATTATATTTATCTTAACATATATACTAAAATAACGAGATTAATTATCTCATATAAAAAGTAAAATAATTAATGTCAAAATTTTAATTTATAAAATATTTTATTTATCCCATCCCAATAACCAAGCGACTAGTCCCTCATAGTACAATGTCCCCCCCCCCCCCCCTCCCCCCACTTTATGGCTTCTCTTTTGAAAATCCTATACACGTGATTAAGCACTATGACCATCTTCAATTTAGACAGTTTATCTAACGTAATTAATTAAAAAAAAAGTGAAAATGTATACATACATTTATATTAAATTCAAACCGATTGTTAGAATAAAGGCATGTATATGTATGTTGATGTTGTCTCCCGTATTCAAAACGGGTTATCTTTAAAAATATCCTCTATAAAAAGTGATTTTAATTTTTTTGCCTTTTATAAGAAATGTTTTACATAAATGTCCTCATAAGAGGTGTACTTTGATTCAATTTATAATTAAAAAAGATATTTTTGTAAGACTTTTCTTACGGAGGGCAAAAGATCAAGACCACTAATTTGGTGACATTCTACGCAATTTTCTGATTCAAAACAGTAAACCAGAAATAATAAAAAGATGAAAAAGAAGAAGCATCCGGGTTCACAGAATTCACTCGGTGTTCTTAAGGAATTTAATCTGCTCATTGTATCTCTGATGTTGTGGATTATTTCCTCCCAAGATAAAATGAATTTTCTTGTTAAAGAAGTAGTATTACCTCAAACTTCAATAACTTCAGCGAACACACTAAGACTCCACTTTTATTTGAAAGATCTCAAAATTGAGAGAAAATCTTTCTATTTATAGCCAACAAAAGGTGCTTTATTAGAAAGATCACAACTATTTAGAAAAAAAAAATATTTTTTAAAAAGATTATCACTCTTACAAAAAGTTATAACCTTTTAAAAAAGAATATAATCTTGTAGAAATGTCTCAATCCTTCGTTTCCATTCACCCGTTAAAACTCAACAGTTGATACTTCATTCCCATTAATTTATAATCTTAATCCAGCTTTTAGGGGTGTGATATTGGTATTTAATTTCTTTTTAATCATTAAAAAATAAAAGATCTTTGGCCAAAGTCAACGAAGAAACAGATGCATTTATTTAACTCTAAAATAAAATTACATCGGTTTAAAAAGGTAATTAAAAATCAAATTGCAATATGACAATTTGGTCCCAGTACCAAGTTCCAATTAAATAAAATAGTTAGAATATTACCATGAAGAAGTATGGTAATTGTGGATAAAATCTCATCATTCATTATTAAAGGTAATCAAATTTATGTTTGAAAATAAAAAATTCTTGTGAATCAGCATAGATTAAAAAAAAGACATTTTTTGAGTTTTACTAAAAATACACTTTTTAAATTGCACCTTTCCATCTGAATTCTTTCCAAGTGTTTTCAAAAACAAAAATATAGTGAAGCCATGGAATTTGCACTGTGATTTGAGTTTGCTCAAAATCCTGTAAATTAAAGTATCATTTTTATATCTTCCCCCCTTCCCAATTTCGTTATTACGATAAGATTTGACATTATTTAACTAATATATCTCTTATAAAAAATTAAATTTTTTATCATTAATTTTGTTTTCCTGATTTTCTGTTTATGAACTGGGTTACCAAGACAACATAAGAAATTTCCCGACCACTTTCGTTTAAGATTGGTGCTTTAAACAGCTAATATTTACCCCAGATACAACTTTACCATATAGCTGGTGTAGGTACCTACTAGTAAAGATTGATTTTCTTTTTGAAAAGGACTTGAAAAGTGTACAATTTCCCAGATTTGATTCCTTTTTTTCCCTTTTATTCTGTTTCTCATATCCGATCATTTTGGTATATGATTTCTCCTGCAATGTCCTTTTCAATGGGTTTCGTATTAAAGTTCGATTAGTTAAAATTTATAAAATTAGAATCTTATTCAGGAGCAAGCATTTTCTATCAAGAATTCTTTTCATATAAGAAACTGAAACTTTTAATAAAAAAGAAGCAATCTTATTCCTTCAATCGTCGGATTTGATTTCTTAATTTAAAATAAAATAATTTTTTTAAAAATTTCTCAGATTAAGATGCATAAAATGGATGAACGAAAGTATTACATGCTAGATCCACTTTGAGGTTCAAATAAGCGAAAATAATAGGACGAGGAAGAAGGGATGGACATGAGCTGAGTCATTGATCTTCCTAGAAAAATTAGTGTTAATTATTATAAAAATATATTTAATTATTTATATTTTTTACATAATTAATAAAAATAGTTATATATTCTTTGTTAAATTTCTAACTCGAATGGAGTGAAGTGGAATTATTGCGGACCAACTGATTACTAAAAAATGGAGTTAATACGTAGTAATTTAATATTCCTTCCGTAAGGCCAATTTGATAAAATCATCATATAAATTACAGAAATTTACAGATGATGATGCTAGCTGCAGTGAATATACAGCAATAGAATTTTAAAGTAAAAAAAAGACAATAAATTTATTAATTGTCAATTTTTGGCTTTATGATTACGCCTCTGACGTGTATCCTACCCACCCCCCCCCCCCCCACAGGCAAATACGACCCATTTCTTCGTTTTGCACCGAACCTTTATTTACGTATAATTTGTCCATCCTTATTTGCCAACTTTCTAAATATTTTATCATCTATTCTTTTATAATTATCATATTCTATTTTTTAAAAAATTAATATCACTAACTTGAATGGGAGTTGAGTTATAAATTTTTACAACTAGCAATTATATTTGTCCACGTAAGAAACAACTAGATATGAATCATATCATATGATATGTGCGAAGAAATTATATTGTTCAGACTTGAGTTCTATTAATTGACTAATCTTAATTAGAATATAATAATATTAAAATGAAAAATAAGAAAATATCATGAAAAAAAGGAATTCAGTCAAGGGTGTATTGTAGGAGTTTCAATGTGACTGTTTGATTGGTTATTTTTATAAAAATATATCATATAAATTTTTTGATATTTTATAATGTATAATTAAAATTAAATTATTTAAAATTATTTCAACTCCAAAATACACTATCATTAAAATATTTTTTTTCCAAATATAGTTTTGAAGAAACACTTTAATTCACCAAAAAGTCAATAATATAAAATCTTGCCATATTATTGATCTAAAACTTTAATATAGAAATATTTTCATAGATTTTGTCATATTTATTTGATAGAGTTTCTATTATAGCATTATTTTGATTTGAAACATACTTAATTAAAGACTAATTAAAGAGTAAAGACCCAAAAACGTTCGATCACTAGAGGCTTAGAAACTAGGTTATATTTATATTTGAAATTTTTTATAAAATATTTATATATTAAATTTAACATGTTAATATATAAAATATATTTATATACATGTAAAATTATTCGCTTTGATTTGGAAACTTTTCGGATTTTTTTATAAATTAAAAAGATCATCTCAATTATTTGGAACGGTTATAACTCAATAAAAGTCTACAATTTTATTGTGAAAATGATAAAAATTGATCTAATATGATTCTGTTGGTTTGATTTGCTCGATTTTTCATATTCTTTTCACACCCCTAGTGTATTGACAGGTCGGAGAAGAATTTTCTTATTTTCAAGTTTCATTTGGTTGTAAAAAAATTGAAAATACTTTTATAGGAAATAAATTTTTTGAATAGGAATACTTTGGTAATTGAATAGGAATACTTTTCACACTTTATTTTTACCCCATATTTTTATCATGTTCGTCAGAATACATATAAATACTTTTAAAATCATATTAATACTTTTAAAATCATATTTTATTTAAATAGTAAAATAAAAAATAGATATTATTGGTAATTAATATTCCTCTTTTGGTACCAAAGACTCCCTAATTAGTTCAATGAGATATCCTTGTTCCTCTTTTTTAATTTTTAAATGAATAAATCATTATTCATGTACTTGAGTAATTATCTTTGCAAATTAATTAATTGCATTACTTATACATGTTGTCTTTTTCCAGCTATATAAAATTATTTTCTTATTAATTTTCAAAAAAAATCTTATCTTGACGGCTTCTTGGGTTTATCCACTAACCATGGTTAGCTGTAACCAGCGTCGAGGCGTGTGTAAGCGTTACTATAAATTCCACACCTCAATTCCCCATTGACACATCCTTCCATGGTTTAACCCTTTCACTTAAATTTTCTTCTTCGAATTCAGCTCTTTTGATTACTCCTCTCTGATTCCTCTGATTCTGGTAATGTATAAAATCGAATTATGCTGGAAATCGCTTTCGATTTCAATTTATATATACATACATACAGAAAAAATGATAAGATCAGAGTCGTTTTGAACTCGATCCGAGATTTGCTTCTAATTTTTCAAAATTTTCATTGTTAATAAACGTGATGTTTTCGAATTTGCAGGATAAAGATGGCGTCGAACGGAATGGGGAATGGAGAGTTCAGTTTTGATAGCAAGAGGAAGACTGGGCTTCCGAAGATCCAGACACAGAAGACGAATGATGAAAACGAGGTTTGTCACGACGACAGTGCTACGCCGGTGAAAGCTCAGACGCTGGACGAATTGCATTCTCTTCAGAAGAAGAAATCGGCGCCGACTACTCCGATCAAGTCTCCTCATGTATTCGGCGTCGCCGTTTCTGAAGAGGAACGGCAGAAACAACAGCTCCAATCCATTAGGTAAATTCATATCATCATTAGTTATTATTTGCCGTCAGATATTTACTCCAACGGCGTCGGTTTTTTGTTCCCCTGAAAATTTACTGTAGAAGTATGATTATTTTTGTCGTGTTAATTCGACTAAAATTGAGTATATTGAAAACAGGTTATTTGCCTCAAAATGGGCTAAAAATCGAATAAAAAATATAAGCCGTTTAATTTTTGCTTAAGTTTAGAATTATTTTTTTTCGTAATAATTATCTTTTTGAATTTTTTAAATAAAATATTTATGATTTTTAAATATATTTATTATTTATTACTTAAATATTTCATATTTGAATTTTTTAAACTATTTATAGCAATTGTATTAAAATTTTACCAAATTAAGCTATTATTTAAACAGATTCACTAAAATAATACATTTTTTAAATTTTTTTACAAAAACTAGTATAAACGTATGTGGCATACGTTTTATTCTTAAAACGTTACTCACAGTAACATGTAATATATTAAAAAGCTTCACTATATTATGCACATAATATAAATGAATTATATTATGTGTAAAAATATATTAAAAGCGTAAAGATGTGTTATAAGTGCATTTAAATATATTAAATTTGTATTTTGGTAAAAGATCTGCATTATACCTCAAAAGTAAATTATATATATATATTAAAATTATCTTACTATAAATGGTAAATATTTTCTAAATATAGTGTAGATATATGTAAGCTCCAAAGATATCTAGCAAAAATATAAAAAATCTTTAGGGATCCTTTACCATGTACTGATTTTCATATAAATTATATGACATTTAGTTGTTAGATAGAAATAAATTATTTATAATATATATTTATTGAGATCTTTCTATCTTAATTTATGTGACATTTTTTATTTGTCGAGAATCAAATAATTTAATTTTGATCGCGAAATTTGTATATGAAATTCTCAAATTTTTTAAAAATGAATAAAATTTACATACTTGTAAACTACTCATAAAAAGGACTATATGTTATAATAATAGTTGACAATTCAAAATTTTTTAAAATATATAAAAAAAATTTAGTATCAAAAGATAGATTTGTTTGAATTACAAAATTCAAGAAAAAGAAACATAAATAGGAATATTTTTTATTGCTTAAAATAAGAACACAAATTTATTCATAACTAATTTTTATATTATTATTATTATTAATATCTGTATAATTCTAATGAGAAACAAACGGAACCTCAGGTAATTGCCATCGTAGTCCTAATGTCTTAATTTGTCATTGTCACTCGGAGATAAGAGTTTGATCCCTCAAAAGATATTTTTTAACGTCACGGACTCACTCTTTCAGGAAGATAAAAGGTACACTGGAAAAGAAAAGAATAGTCTTAATAGAGTGTTTGACTGAAAAAGTAATTTATTTTGAAAAGTGAATAATAATATTTTAATAAATATAGGATATAGGTTTATTTTCCGTATTTTTGTCCTTAATTTGTTAACGTGGTAAAATTTATGAGCTTTTTGTAGCCTGTACTAATTTATTTTTTGTCTATTTGTTATGTAAAACAGTGCATCATTGGCTTCATTGACACGAGAGACAGGGCCAAAAGTGGTGAAAGGAGACCCGGCAAGGCAAGCCGAAACGCCCAAGGTGCAACAGCCTGTTCATCACCACCCCACCCCTGCCCTCAACGTTAGTGACAGTGGACTCAAATTCACTCACATCCTTTATAATCTCTCTCCTGCTGGTAAATAATTTTACCTACTCTTTTCTTATTTTTAATTTTTATTTTAGGTTAGATATTAGTGTTGAAAATTCTCACTTTTGAATAAAGAAATTTCACTTTGATATAAAGGTTTTACCTGTCACTGTGACTTATCTTTATCGAGACTTTACTAATTGTGCCTACCCACCTCCATTTGTCTTTATAGTCAATGACTTAATTCAAACTCTTGTGCTATTTTCAAACTTTCAGTACGTCGTAAATATTATTTGATTAGAGCATGGAGAATAAGATTTTATCCATTTATAGGTTTGGATGTTTTATATGGTAAAATCTTATATATAGTCTATTTGGTCAACGCTAAAGGTTTAAAATAGTACTACCTCCGTCCGATCCGATTTTATGTCATAGCCTTTTTTTTTTTAATTCATCTAAAAAAAAGATGTCAGCTTACTATAATTAGAAATAATTTAAATTTATAATTTCTTTTTTATTTTTGATAAAATAATTTTCAACCATACAAAAATGGATTATTGCTTGTTTAGAGTTGTATGAGCAAGCAATCAAGTATGAGAAGGGATCATTCATCACGTCAAGTGGAGCTTTGGCCACACTTTCCGGAGCCAAAACCGGCCGTTCCCCAAGAGACAAACGTGTTGTTAGAGACGAAACCACCGAGGAAGACCTTTGGTGGGGAAAGTAAGTTCATTTCCCCTCTTTTCGACTCGAAATATATATATATATATATGCACATACGTGCAGTTTAATAATTGCACATAGCCAAATTGTCCGACTAAAAAAGTTCTTATTATGAGCACCAAATTTTTTTAATTCCATAAAGTTATTATTTTTAGTTCATAGTGTCACTTTGTAACATTGTTATGATGTTTTTATCAACAGGGGTTCACCCAATATCGAAATGGACGAGCACACTTTCTTAGTCAACAGAGAAAGAGCGGTTGATTACCTATGCTCTTTGGAGAAGGTACTATTATTTCATTAGATATTAAACAATATTATCATTTCACTAAAGTCTGCTTCCAAGTCATTTTTTAAAAAGGGCACTCAAGATATTAATGTCAACGGTTATAGAAACTATGCATATGCTTCCCCCTTGCTTAGTGCTGCCGCGTCATCATCTACACCTCCATGTTTATTTTCCCTGATTAATAAAATATTTAAGTACCTCATTAAAATAATGTCAGTCAATAAATAATTTAATTCCAGAATTTGAGGGGAGAGATAAATATAATTTAATGTCAGTTCTTATTCGCCTAGTCATTCTTGGATAATCTAAAAGCTTGTCTTAAATCCCATGTAAATAAAATATAATGTATTTGTATAGAGCCACTACTTCTAATTTATTTTGTCTTTTTGGTGTTGTCGTGGTGTATGAAATGGCTACAGTAGCCATCACAACCTGTATGTTACATTGTCTTATTCATGTAATTATTCTTAGTTGTGATTCATTTCTGTCATGATTCATGGGCCTAAGCATGGCCACAAGACACTACTGTTTATGGGAAAATAGAATCTCCTCATCTTCCTATACGAATGGATATGTTGCTACAATAATTGTAACATTTTTGTCTAGCATTTAATGAATATGCACACATGTCCTACAACAAACTTGTACTGATATTTGGTCCCAATATGGAGGAAAATATCTGCCTATTCATATCCGCTAAATATAGTTATATCCAAATATTTTTGTTAAGGTATCCAAAGATTGAAATCGCTATAAAGCAGTTTCTGGGTATCATATAGATCACGATTTCAAGCCATAGAATCAGTCACTAGTACTTGCATCAGGGTAGACTGCCTAAATTACACCCTTAGGATGTGGCCCTTCCCCGAATCCCACGTGAACTCAGGATGCTTCAAGCAGGGACCTGCCCTACCCAAAGATTGAGATCTCATTCCTTGCTGATCTCTTTCAAACGTTAGGTCTTAGCATTGTATAGATTATGGATAGCGAGAGCTGCAATTTGTAATTGGAAAATCACCAGTAAATAAAAGATTTAACAGGAAAGAAGCTGCTTGCACATATCGATAAGAAGACTGATAATCAATTTTATAGTGATGAAAATCCTTCTCCTCCTGACTAATTGCTACTTTTGGTGGGGTTACATTCCAGGTGTTCGTGAATGATCAGTTCCTCAACTGGGATCCAAACAATCGTATCAAAGTTAGAATTGTATCTGCCAGAGCCTATCACTCCTTGTTCATGCACAACATGTAAGAAGCTGATAATGATACTTTTTCAAACTCTGTTTTTACTTTTTTCTGTTTTACAGGTCATCAGATAAGTATCTTTCTATTTTTACATATGCACAATATCTATCTTTAGATTTTACAACCATTAAAGAGCCTTAGTGAATTAAAGGAATATCAAAAGATCATGTAAAACATGTTAGTCAGTGCAATTCAATAACCGGGTCGGTGACAGGTGTATCCGACCCACCCCAGAAGAGCTGGAGGATTTTGGTACTCCGGACTTCACAATATACAATGCTGGTCAATTCCCATGTAACCGTTACACCCACTATATGACTTCCTCCACTAGCATAGACATCAATCTTGCTAGGAGGGAAATGGTCATCCTTGGCACACAGTATGCTGGGGAAATGAAGAAAGGTCTTTTCGGTGTAATGCACTATCTAATGCCTAAGCGCCAAATCCTATCTCTACACTCTGGCTGCAATATGGGAAAAGAAGGAGATGTAGCCCTCTTCTTTGGATTATCAGGTATAGTATAAAGGGATTGGTCCTCCCTTTATCGGAGCAGCAACATTACGTGCCCTCTTATCTTTATATCTTTCAGCAAAATGTGACATATTTTGTATTTGATGCTCATGTTTCTCTTTCTGGACTTTGTTCATCTTAGGAACTGGGAAGACAACACTGTCTACTGATCACAACAGATACCTGATTGGAGATGATGAACACTGCTGGAGTGACCATGGTGTCTCAAACATTGAGGGAGGTTGCTATGCCAAATGCATAGACCTTTCAAGGGAGAAGGAACCTGATATCTGGAATGCCATCAAGTTTGGCACTGGTATTTTTCTGATTCTGACTTGATCGTATTGATGTTATTTCCCATCAAGTTGCAGTATGAACCCAAATTAATATTTTTTTTCGCTCTATGTAGTTCTGGAAAATGTGGTTTTTGAAGAACATACCCGAGAAGTGGATTATACAGACAAATCTGTAACAGGTAACTTGTGTTGAATCGAACAGACATTTTTTAATCTCTGGCATCCATCTCAAAGTCTTGCATCAGTTGATGTTGCTTCATGGCTATAATAGAATGGTTTGATTGCAGAGAATACCCGGGCAGCATATCCAATCGAATACATCCCAAATGCTAAAATACCATGTGTTGGTCCTCATCCAAAGAATGTCATCCTCCTTGCATGTGATGCATTCGGCGTGCTTCCACCAGTCAGCAAATTGAACTTGGCGCAGACAATGTACCACTTTATCAGTGGATACACAGCTTTGGTATATGCTTATGAAATTTATGCCTCACAGATTACATTTGAACTTTCAAGATAGGATGTAAAGATTATAGCTTTGATGTTTCACAGGTGGCAGGTACTGAGGATGGTATTAAGGAACCTACAGCAACATTTTCAGCATGTTTCGGTGCAGCATTTATCATGCTCCATCCAACTAAATATGCAGCCATGCTGGCTGAGAAGATGAAGAAACATGGAGCTACAGGATGGCTTGTGAACACTGGCTGGTCAGGTGGAAGGTAAGAGCACACACCCAGAACATGTACCCTTGATGATGTCATTTAATCTATATGTATAACAAATCTCTGTTATGACCAGTTATGGATCAGGAAGCCGAATTAAGTTAGCATACACAAGGAAGATCATCGATGCCATCCACTCTGGCGCCCTTTTGGAAGCAGAATACAAGAAGACCGAGGTATTTGGGCTGGAGATTCCAACCGCACTTGAGGGAGTACCTTCCGAGATTCTGGATCCTGTGAACACTGTAAGTTGTCATACTCTTCAGCATTGTCTATTAGCTACATACTGCAAACACTTTTCTGTTAAATGTATAATATTGTGTATGTTGTTGTAACAGTGGACTGACAAGAAGGCATACAACGATACCCTGTTGAAGCTGGGAGGCCTCTTTAGGAAGAATTTTGAGGTTTTCACAAACTACAAGATTGGAACTGATAACAATCTGACTGAGGAGATCCTGGCAGCTGGTCCAAACTTCTAGTTGCGGAAGAATTTGACTGAGTGATGGTTGGTTGGGAAAATATTATCTAATATCAAAGAGAAATAAGATAGCCAGAAAACATATGTAGTATTATTGTCTGTGTTATATTTTACGTATAATTGGTCAGGAAGGAGGTTTCACATCCATTTGTCTTTGTTATTTATTTATTTTGTTTCTTTGGGGTCGCGTTTGTTTTCTGGTGAGGTTGAGGCCGGAGGTTGTAAACTTTCATTCACTTGTGCTGTAATATCTTCAGTCAATAATGAAAGCTTCATATCCAACTATTTCTTCTCTATTTCATGTCAAAATAATTTTAGAATAGCTTTGCCATCGAGTTTTGAACCATGCGCCGGTTTCATGTAATCAAAAACAAAAAAAGCGCACTCACTTGTGGGGAGCCCAATTTGCATTCACTACACAACATCAAAGATATACAAGGAGTTTGACCAAAGATATATCAGCAAGTCCGTTCCATTCATGCTAGCCCTATGTGATGTGTGGATCATCGTCGATGTCTTCGCTACTCTAGATAATGGACCCAAAATATTTAAAACCTTCTCTCCTGAAATAGGTTGAGTGGCAAGTCACACTACTTTAGTACAAATTCTTGTCATTTCTAATTTTTTTTTTTTAAAGAAAAATCTGCAGCTATTCTCATAATAGTACCAAATTTTCTGACGGAGAATATTCGCGTAACAAAGTTATAGTTCAACGTAATTCAGTAGACAAGAGGTCAAGTTCTCTAAGATTAAATCCTATACTTAGAGGAAAGAGATGATAATTTGTATCTAATTTTGACCGTAATGGATATTGCATCTCAGTTTCTTTTTCCTTTCATTTATTGGTACATGACAGAGAAGAGATGGCCTATGTTCAAATTCTTCAAAAGCAACTCAAAATGGCTCATTAAACCAAGTTTCTATTTATGGCAGAGGCGAATGCAGCATTGGGGCAATGAGTTCATTTCAACGCATAAGTTTAGAAGTATAATGAGTTTAATGCCAGGAACCTTGAAGATTGAACATGTCAAAATTAACTCTTGGGCTCATAGGAGCACATCAAAGTATTGACAGGCGGTTTGTCACAATGAGATACCCTATTGCAAAGTCGTTGCCTATTTCTAAAGGGCGAACTGATCAACTTGCACGTGTTAAGCATACGACTGAAGTAGCATGATTAGACGGGCCACTTGCCTCGCCTTTTTTTTCCACCTATCCATCTTGCTTGCTTACCTATAGTTCTCTTGTCTTAGTGACTCTTCCTCTTTCTAGGTTTTCTTTCTGACAAATTTCAAAGATGGGAAAGAATGACGTAGTTTCCAAAAACCATCTGGTAGACCCACATTTAAACTCGTTTGATTGCCCTTGGGGAATGACTCAATCTAGTTACAATACCAATCATTGGATTTCAATTTCTAGGACACATCAACTCTTTCTTATGTCACATGGACAACATACAAGACAAGCAACAGGCAATAGGCAATAACTCGTATAAAGAATATCTGTTTCCAGCAGCCTTCAAGGAGCTCCAATGCACATTTGAACCAACTCCGACATCATCTGATCTTGTTAAATCATTAGTGGTTATACAAATACCTGATGGTGATCTAAGGACAACATAAAGCCGAAAAATTAAGAAAATAAATTAGTTTTTGCACAGGCTCACAGCAAAAGTCATTAGTTTGTCCAATTTGGCTGGTTGAGGAGGAAAATCTGAGACGAATGATAAACATAGGAAGAAGGATTATATCAATAACAAAGAGCGAAATGAAAGACACAAGGACCAGCATAGTCCACATAAATTTGAGAGCATAAAGCTCATGCCAAAGAACTCAGCAAATATGACTGTTGCATCTCAGAACTTCACAAGGCTGGATTAACATGAGATTGGCCTCCTCAATAAGATGCATGAAAAAAGCAGGAAAAGCATCATAGTCTTGATAAATTTGAGGACATAAAGCACAAAGTCAAAGAAACCAGCAAATACTACAGTTGTATCTCAAGTTCAGGTTTCACAAAGCTTTAATAACCTGAAACTTGGCCGCCTCAATATGATTCATAAAGTAACAGGAAGAACATCATTAGTCCAACTAAATTTGTGACATAAAGCAGACATTTAAAGCCATGTTCCTCCAACTCTCCAGAACTGCTATAACACCTGTGTTGAATTCTGCAATCCGACATGCACCCGGATACATTTTAGGGAAGTGTGAGCATCATAGATTAAAAGAACTGAGCAAATAACAGTTACCATCTCAAAGTCCACACTTCACAACGCTTTAATACCTACCCCTTATCAGAACAAAACAAAGTTCAATAACAGACAATTTTGCCTTTTCCTATATGATTAATGAAAGAAAAAATAGGAACCACCAGTCTAAACAAATCTAAAGGCATAAAGCACAGATTTAAATAAATAAGCAGATATGACATTAGCATCTCAAAGTGCTGGATTCACCTAGTTTTCATGACATGAAACTATGACTCCTCAATGTGATTCATTTATGATAAAGTTGAGGAGAAAATTACACTTTCAAGTAACTCCAAAAGTTTACAGTTTAATCTTGTGATTAGGCTTCATCATGCTAAAATTGTATTTCCTTGTCAAGATTCACTGGATGTGGCCACATCATCTTTGTGTTTAATCATGCCAGAATCAACTAGAATGGGAATCTCTGCTGCAAGCCATGGTGCAAGACCCAAACAGAGAGCGTGTGCAATGCCAAATCTGGGGCTGAACGAATATCAAAAGTTAGATTTAGAAATACATTGCAGTTCCAATATACAGAAAAAATAGAACAAATATGAAACAAAGAGTACTCCTTTATCTACCTAGGCAAACATAAGCACATCTTAGAAAAATTATGTTCATTAAATTCAAAATCTACTATATTCTAAGTTGACCAAACATTTGCTTCCACTCAACCAGAACCTGATCCTACTAGCAGTCTGATCATTGAAGAGCTAAACCCAAGTCAGAATAAATCTATCAAGTACTCCTCAAAGCAGAACCCAAATAATTTGGAGTAGGCTCATGATTATATTACAACTTACTGTAACCATCCTCCTTTATCTCGACCCATTCCCAATTTGCATGTGAAAGAACTTGATATGTCGAAAACTAAAACAATGTGATAGACCAATACATACTATCATGAATTGACTAAAAGTCACAGTAATACAGCTTCAATTCAAATCAAAGGGGAGAATAATTACCAATTCTTCGCCCATAGCGGCTTGAAATGCACTGTCAAGCATATTTTCCCTCCTCTGTACATCTACATAATCAAAAAAATAATAAAATCAATCAATCAACAAACTAAGCCACAGATCCAAACTAATTTGAGTCGGATAAATGAATTGTATCTATCTCTTCCACTCAATTCAGACCCATTGTAAATAATTTGATTTTAAGATAAATTAGGGTTTAACTAAACCTCAGGTAACAACAACTGCACCAAGAATTCACCATCACAGATTCGTCTCTACAGAATCATAAAGATGAACAAAACAACGAAAAAAACGAACCTTCTCAGTCTTGCCATCGAGTTCAGGCAGCTCGAGTTCAGGAGCAGTGGCAGGGTAAGTAACAGGGATATCGAACTGGAGGTCAAACTCATACTTGAGAAGGTTATGCACGTACCAACACTTACCCTTCCACCGAGTACCTTCAGGATTAGCCGCAGAGATACGGAACCAATCGTTATCTTTGGATTTGTTCATTGATGTATAAGCGATTAGGGCCTTGTACTCTTCCTTGAGCCGCTGCGTCCATGCCGCACCGTCGCGTGGACCGGCCTTGATTGTCAACAAAGGGATCTGTGTGAGGGTTGATTTGGTATTCGGATCCCAACCCTCCATCTCAGAATTGCCGGAGAACGTTTGCCGGGAGAATCGCAGATAGAGGATTTGTCTTCTGATGGGTACAGAAATTCTTTAAATTTTTGTAGCGTAAAAGAGCTTTTCTTTCTGTTGGATACGGATTCGGTTCGGATACGGATACGGATTCGGATTCGGACTCACCCAATTGTGAACCTTTATTTTAGGTCATCATTACCGGTTGGCCATGTTCATTTTTTCCCCAAAATTTTGTTTGGAAATTTATTTGAACAGAGAATTATTATAATTTTCAAAAATTAATTTGAGTTTGTATTTCAATATTACTGATAGATTAAAAAAATAATTTGTATTCATGTTCAAATACAGATTTCTCAAATATCAATTTTATTTTAAAATTAAATGATGTTACCATTTTTCAAATTTCATAATTTTTGTGTCCAAACTCTTGACTAATTTTACTCGTAAACTGAATATTATAATTCTCCACATCATAAAAATAGCTCGTATCATGTCTAGAGAAAATTAACAATTGAATTTATAGAGAAGTTAAGACAAGTGAGATGTGATAATCACAATTAACTTATAAATATTGTCAACTTATTTGTGCAACTATAAAAAAAAGTTAAAAATGTCGAAAAGTCCACAAAGCTCCAATTGACATCAAATGAGTAAAATTTTCTTGTGTTTCAGAACTTCATAGTAACAACAACAAATGTGCTAAACTATTAGCAAGAGTAGAAACCGCGGCAGTTAAGAAATTGCAGTCTTCCAAATAAGAACCGGTCAATCCATGGGTGTACCATGAAGTTACAAAGGTTGTACATATGAACCAACCCATTACAACAAAATAGGCACAAAGAAAGAGCAATAGACCGGACCAGCCTACAACAATGAAACGATCCCTCCGTAACCAGTCATCCATAATATCAAATAAATCATTTTCCTCTTTGGTCTTAATTTCGTATTAAGGACTTTCTTGCCAAACTAATGAATAACTTGGATAAAAAAAATCGCAATTGTTTATCTATATTCTATATTACCTTAAAATTATGAACTCCAAAATTTTGAATATTAAATTACCATTTTACCGTCTTATCAAATTGTAATGTGTTGTCACTTACCCAACCTACAACAATACCTCATACACATTCATTCAGCATGAACAAACGCAACCCCCTGCCTTTTCATTGTGAATAGACACAACCCCCTGCGTATTTTATATAAACAGGAGCAATTTCTTGCTCCCCACTTTATATAACAATTAGATGCATATGTTATTTCTCATCAAACAACCATATCTGCAATCAGTGAACAAGTATGCACTTCAATACCCAATTATTCAATTGTAATCTTTTATTCCCGCTTCAATCGTAATGGCTTACTTGCTCTTACCTATTCCTTCATCATTTTAATCTGTACTCCTGTACACGTAAATTATTTGCTACGAATTTGCAATTAACGAACATGTATGCACTTCCCAATTAGCTTTTGTGGTATATGGCCATTTACTTCCGTCTGTCTTCATCGTATTAAGCCAAACATAGACCACATAGTGATTTCAGTGACTGATTGGTAAGTTATAAAGGTTTTTTGGCGTTGTGGCCACTAGAATGGAAACATTCCTTTGTTTTGTCAAGAACTTTTTGTTCATTCCATTTCTTACGCTTTGAAAGAACTCTTATATCCGTTACGCTTGGTAAGTTTTCACATTATTTCTTACAATTTACACTGCCGCCTTTTCTCATTTTGATTAGTCCTCTGTTTGTTATCCCCAACCACTTAAACACACGTAGACAACCTATAATTTGTTCGATGGATTGCAGACAATGTCATTTGCAATTACACTCTTCCCATATCTAATCTACTCCCAACCTTATGCTTCTAGAAAATTATATCGCAAATGGCCTCCCATTTCCAGTTACTTTTTTGCATATATACTTTATTGTCAATCTTTTGTTTGCTTAGCAGGTGAATGGATTATACTTTTTTTGTCGGAGTGCCTTCAATGTTACTAACGTTTACGGTCCTCCTATATCTACGCTATTGATAATCTTACTTTCCTTGCAAATTAAACCTTATTGTTATTTGTTCGATGACATTCAAATAATGCCCTCCCAATTCCAGTGACATTCTATGCATATATACTTCGCTTCTAACCTTATGTTTGCCTCAAATCTTTCTGGTGATGAATTCCAATTACATCCATTGCATATATACTTTTCTCCCAACCACATGCTTGACGCTTCTTAAATCTCCCTGCTAATCTTCTGTTTGCCTCCAATCTATCTGGTGTCACTTCACTCACGTTATTAGCATATGCGATCCTCATCATTGGTAACACTTACTATCTTTTTAAATCTATTTCTTATTTGACACTAAATTTAAAATGTTATCATAACTACAAGTCCCTCGTTCTAATAAAAAAACTATACTTTATCCTTTGTTTGGTATGACCCTTATAGATACACAATAACATCTGTTAGTGACATTGTGACTCTGATCTTCATATCTTCCTTTACTCATCCAGCTATAAACCACATAGCGACCGAAGGTGAACTAGAAAAATAAAGTTTTTCGATATACAAGATATCAAAACAATTTATTCATTCGGTGATCCGCGTCTTGGTCATACGAAGGGTCTCAATAATACTTTACAAGAATTCAAGGCATGAAGGGGCTTTCATAATCATAATATTAGGTGAGAAAGAGGTTATATCATTTTCACTTTTGCTAATCTTACTATACTATCGTTCCCATGTCTTGTGCTAATGCTGTCATCCGTTGCTTAATACTAGGGGGCAAAGATTCAAGCAATACTATATAATAAACATATCAAAACATGGAAGGACTTCTTGAAGCCAAATAAGAGTTATTACATTGGTAATAATCATTTAGATCGTGTAAACCCCAATAACTCCTCCACGCATAAATAGGTTGAATTGTCCTTTTACAAACAATATAATCATAAAGGAGTCCGTCCTGGATGTTCAACCATACAAATTTTCTGATGGCTTTGTACCCTTGGACCATGCAAAGAAACTACCATATGGCGCTAGATTTGGTAGCTATTCAACCGAATTATTGGTCATTTTCATGCTCCAACACATACTCTCTCACACTAATTTCAATTACGTATTTACAGACTTGATTTGCATGTTAGTTATGGTGAATCCCTTAATTGGCAAAAAAATAGCAAACTACGAGAAATTGTAGTTACAAATGAACTATAAGTTGCAAATATGTAGATTTATTTAGTATACACTTCTAACTTATACTTCAACATGGAGCATACGACTATTACTCCAAAGGAAAATTTTGCAAAAAATGAAGGCGCATTTCTAAAAAATGCTGAAAGATGAAAATTCATTTTTGACTTATGCAAATATTCGGTGAATAACAGACGATATGACCATCGGCAGGCAACTTTCATACAAGATTTCTACTATGTCATGTAGAATTAGTTCTTTCAAAATTATGCCAGATTATATTGTACCTACTTAAAGATAACACAAAATGCAAGAAATCTATAAATAAGACTCTCAATTATTGATTCTTACACAAAATGTTACTTATAAATTGGGTTAACCGTCTGCGCAAATATATATGTTATACTAATAAGAAATTTTGAAATCGATGCTCAAAATTTAATGCCCTACAACCAAAAAAATAAAATAGAAAAGCCATAAATTAGTCAAGCGTAATAGGATATTACTAACAAACTTAAATTTGAAAATCGTGCTAAAACTATAAAATGAATACTATTTTCCGACTATATGATTCTCAGGACTAGGCATACCGCATACACGTGCAACGCACGTGAGGTGGTTCTTGTTATAATTCAAAAGCTCAAAGAGTAATAACAATAACAAAAAAACGAGATTGCATGTGAGGAAAGGCCGGGGGCTTGGGGGTGGGGGAGTATTTTAGTTTAATCAAAGTAGTGTTTTTCTAATATTAAACACATAATAATGGTCATCATATACATGTATCTCGGATAAATTAATACTAGTTTGTAACTGCTACGATGAATCTCAGTTTTTTCATGTACAGTTGATTCGTGAGACTTATTATATTCAATTACTAACGAATGATTGATCACTTAATTCAGGAGAAAGATCGACTTTCGCTATATGCTTAATTCAAAATAAATTGAAAGTAAATTTAAAATTATATTTCGATCTATATCTCAATATGAAGTCAGAGTTATCCTAATCATTGAATCCGATGAGATTTATTTTGTCACGGGTTGTCCCGTAAGTCATCCAAATATTAAGATCATATATTTAACAAATACAATTATAAATACAAAGATTTTTTTAATAACTTGATAGATTTTTATAAGCATTTTGTTAAGAGGTTTTAGTTTATTCCAACTTTACTGATACACTCAACTTCTAATTAATTTAACATAATTTTTTTCATTTGATTTAACTTATATTTTTGTTTTTTACAAATAATATGTATGTGAATTATGCAAAAATTCAATTGTTATTTTATGCAGAATAAAACATGTGAAACGAGAATGTGAAATTATTAATATATAACTTTAAAGATACTAAAATAACAAAAATAATCCTCATATAGTAAAAAAAAAAAATATTTATAAACATTTAATTAAAAAATAACATTCTATCTACCTAATAAAATCACAATCTAATTTTTAATTTCTCAAAATAAATAAAATAACATATTTTTATAGAGATATAAAGAATTTTAAAAAATAAGTAAATATTATGAATTTTTTAAGCAAAAACAATATTCTGAAATATAATAGTATAGTATATTTTTCATTAGGACCACTGATATAATCTCTCAAAATTAAAATGGTGGCATATTTCACATGCTTAACATTCATGTAAGTTATTAATTATTTTTTAAAAAAAACAGTAGAGTAATTGGCAAGAAAATTTTGAATGGTTAGTTATACATGCAATAATTCACTAATTCAAATTTCCTGCTATACTTTAATTTTTGACATTATTGAAAATAGAGATATAATATTCAATAGAATCTTAAGAGTGTGTGAAAATTAAGATAAACTAATTAAATATAACATCCTAAGTCCTCCTAGCAAAGACCCAATTAAAAATCAAGAAAATTTAAAAATATACCATGCTAAATCATGTCTGCGAGCAGTATTTTGGAAAATTTTAATTTTGAGAAAATTTTCTTAACTAAAGAAGTGTGCGGCAAATCCGTGTTACGGACTTGGTTATGGATCACATCCCATGATGTGATTTACCCTTCGTACATAAAACACATGTCCTAAACGTGATTTATAGGTCGTCGAAAAAAAAAGAATTAAAATCAAACAAGTCCGCATCGCAAACTTGTTTCACCAAATCCCAGTCTTCAGTTTTATGCAGGGGCATCCCAATTTTTTTTTTTCATTCCTTCTAGACTTAACTTCCGTCGTTCAAGGCTAAATTCGCCCCAATATCAGTACCCTAAGTACGATTTCTCTCAAAATCACGCACTTTATTCTGAGAATAATGGTTTGGAAGAAACGGAAAGGGCCAAGGTTGAGGAAGTTCTTCAAATTCTTCAACCAAAATCTTCGTACCACAAGTATAAAGGCTACATAAAACTTATTCTCGTGCCATACTCACGTTTTTTCTGAGAAATTTAACTATCAGGTTAGAATTAAATCATTTTCATTGACTTTTGTGAAAAAAATTCTAGGATTTTTTTTAACAAGTAGTCCTTACTAAACCGCAGTATTCTATTTTAATGATTATATTGTTGGGTGAATTTCTTAAAAGTTATGAAGCAATATTACATATACAACAACCTTGGAGAAGTTTTGCAATCATTTTTATTATGTCTTACTTGAATTGAAGAATGATTTCTTTTAATAGTATTTACAGAGAGTTTGAGCACAATTTGAGTTAAATGATGAGAATGAATACTTTTAAAATGTTTATTCGAGACTGAGTTGAGAAGAAAATCTATATTTTATGCTTTCGTTGAATGAAGATCATAGTTATAAATGAGAAGTAGTAAGTTGAGAAAAGTTAAAGTTGGGCTAAGTCCCAAAAGGACGAATAAGTTGTTTGAGTAAATTTCACTCTTAAGTTATGAGCATATAAATGACATTTTTGAGAGTAGTATTGAACATTGATATGAGTAAGAGTAATAACATTTTTGAGAGTAGTATTGAACATTGATATGAATAAGATCGTACCAAACTTGTACGACTCCTCATTTCCCTTTGATAAGGCCTATAAGATGGATCCATGATTTAAGTTGGTCCTTTGCCCTGCAAGGTATTGGATGATTCTGACAACATGGAAAAAAAGTTGTATCATCACAAAGCTCAAAGTGGTGGTTCTCGGTTAGAGAAACTTCCCAAATTTCAAGTATTATTTTTATTTCTATACTTTGAGTTGCACTCCTTAAAAGTGTCAAAGCTTATGTTTTCCTGCATAATATATTTTTATTAGCTGAGCTAGACCAGAGTTAAGTTCTAAAGTTGAGTATTTTTGTCATGAAATTCTTTTGACCATTTTATATGTTCGTACATTTCATATATTGATATCGTCTCGTCTTGCATCCTTTAGGTGATAGAAATCCTCATGAATAGTTGCATCGTTGAATATCCAACTTTTCCACTTATCCATTGGCGAGGCATTTTTATATCATTTCAGTTTCTTTGTTTTCTTTAGTTTGGGATAGTCTTGGGCTGCCACGGTACCAAATCCAAATATAGTACTCTAGAGGCTTCATAGATTAGATTGATATCATTCAGTTCTTTGTTTGGAGTTAAGATTCTGTACTATTGCACATTTGGCATTGATTTCCCTTAAATATTGAGCACTTGTATTATTAAGCCAATTCTAGCTTATTATGATATTTGGCTTTTTTTTCCACTGAGTAAGTAGCTAGACCAAGTGGTTAGCTTGGGGCTAGAAATAATTTATGAGTGTTTGGTCACTTTCAGAGTGTAAACTCAGAGCGTGACATTAAATTCAAATATAGTACACACTGAAATCAAATAAGTTTATGTGGTATCTTCTTATCATACAAAACTCCGGAGGCAAGCCTCCATTTCGTCCATGCTGCCCCAATATGGTGTATGACATCATCGTCGATATCACCACTACTCTGGATAATGGACCCAAGATATTTAAAGTTTTCTCTCTAGATAATGGATTGAGTGTCAAGGCTCACTTCAATGTTTGCTTCATCCCTTACAACACTGAATTTGCACTCCAAGTATTCTGTTTTAGTCATGCTCAATTTGAACCCTTTAGATTCCAAAGTCCGTCTTCAGACCTCCAATATATTATTAACTTTAGCCTGAGTCTCATCAGTACTATGTCATCTGCAAATAACATACACAATGGAACCTCCTCCTGAATAGATCGTGTCAGCTCATCCATTACTAAGGCAAATATGAAAGGGTTCAACATAAATCTTTGATGAAGCCCTATCTCAACAAGAAAATATTCTGAGTGTCCTCCCACCGTTCTTACTCGAGTTTTGGCTCCATCGTACATGTCTTTTATCACCCTAATATACACCATTGAACACCCTTATTCTCTAGACATCTCCATAGAACATCCCTCGGGACTTTGTCATACGTCTTCTTGAGATCAATGAACACCATATGAAGGTTCAACTTTCTTTTCCTATATTTCTCCACTAATATCTGAACAATGAATTGCATCAGTAGTCGACCGCCCTGTCATAAATTTGAACTGATTCTTTGAAATAGACACTCATTTTCTTACCCTCATCTCCAGCACTCTCTCCCAGACCTTCATACTGTGGCTTAACAACTTGACACCCCTGCAATTTTTACAATTTTGAATATCAAGCTTGTTCTTGTACAATAAAACCATTATATTCCTCCTCCAATCATCGGACATTTTAGTAGTCTTCGTAATAGCATTAAACAACCTAGTCAGCCACTATATACCATCCTTGACTGTGCTTTTCAAAAAATCCATCGGAATCTCATCGGTACTGATCGCCCTAACTATTACCATTTTCGATAACACGTCTAACCTCCTCAGCTCTAAAATGCCTACAATAACCAAAATTTCGATGACCATCGAAGTGCAACAACTCACCCAACTTAATATCTCTATGTCCTTTTTTGTTTAAGCGTTTATGGAAGTATGCTTGCCACCTTAGCTTAATGGAAGTCTCACCCACCAACACCTCATCCTCCTTATCCTTAATGCACTTCACTTGGTCCAAGTCGCGACCTTTCCCGCCTCTCTCTTTTGCGAGCCTATGCAATCTCTTGTCCTCGCCTTTATCACTTAGCTCCACATACAGACGCTCAAACGTTGCTGTCTTAGCACATATCACCGCTGTCTTCACCGTCTTATAAATATCCTTAAGCCTTCGCTTTTCATCCTCATCCCCACACTCTAATCACTCCGTATAAGCAACCTTCTTAGCTTTCACTTTGCTTTGAACGTCTCCATTGACTATCTAGTATCAATATTCAATATTATTGCTTTAGAGAAATTAATCAACAATAAATGATTTAAATGTCAATATTAAGGACATAATTAACATATAACTATCTAATATCGATATTCAATATTATTCTATAGATTATATAACAGAGAACACAATTAGCACAAACATTGTATAATATAGAGAATATGACAAGGGAGGAGTACCTTTTTCTTTTTCCTTTTCTTTTAGGTACAAAACACATAAAATGGTAAGTGAATATTGAATAATCTTTGAATTTGTTGCATTCATAGATAAATTAACTTAACGACGTGTAATTTAAATGTTCTTTTAGTCAAATTAAAATATGATTTTATATTTTCTACCTTTTACATTATTATTATTGGTTACTAATGTGATGCCAAAATCACAATATCAATCTTAGTTAAGAGCGCTTGTTCCACTTCTAACTCGTTAAGGATGAGATTTCTAAGACCTCGGCGTCCACTGAAATTATCATTTGATATAGCAATACTCACCATCCGAGCAATTCTCATCACTTTTAAATTTCTGATTATTCTTTATAATAAAAAAATATTCGGCCATACTAATTATTATTTTTTAAGGAAAAATAGCGTAACTAGACAAACATATGATATGTATTTACACTATACAACTATAGTTTGAAAAAATTACAATTTATAGTTATAGTTAGAGTTTTGTTGCTATTTCCTCTCTTCTTTCTTTCTTTCTCTTGCCATTCTCCTCTCTTTGCAATTTCTTCCCACATATATAATTACATATATTTACCAGTTGTATATATACAATTATTTTGACTGATATACATATACAATTCGCCTCTCTCCACTCTCCACCCTCTCTTGCTCGCATATTTTCTCCCTCTCTCGATCTCGCTCACCTTTTTTCCTCCCTCTTTGAATCTCGCTTGCCATATATTTAAATGCATCTATATATTAGTTAATTTTATACAAATATTTGACAAATATAAGCAGACAATTTGATAAATATATAAATACAATTCGCCTCTCTCCTCCCCTCCCCTCCAGGTCACATAGTCAAAATTATATATATAATTATATAAAATATAGCGATTTGACCATATTAAGATTAACCATAGATTATTTATGAAAATTCCACTATTTTTAAACAAGGGCTCTAAAAGTGGATACGGCTGCAAACCGTCCTTTTTTTTGGGCCGAGTCCAAGAACCGCTTCAAGCCCCAAGTTCCCTCAACAAATCCAATTCAAAATCCCCAACTGATGTCCTTCCTTGCTCATACGAAAATGGTTCAATCCAGAAAATTATTTTCAAATCTCTATATGAGATAGCTATACGAAAACGCACTATTCCATCCGTGTTTTCTGTCCGGCTCGGCGGCGACGAACGGCGAAGTTACGGCCTTTATCTCCGGCATAATTCTAAACCCTAAGTATAAGTAAACCCTAGCTACACATTGTTTTTTGTCAAGAGACCTTCACATGGCTGGACAACTACGCGAGCAAGCCCTACCGCTGCTCGCGGCCGCTAACAACCATGGTGATTTGTCGGTAAAGCTATCTTCGTTGAAGCAACTGAAAGATATATTGTTATCCGCAGAGCCATCACAAGTTGCTGAGGTTTTGCCGTATTTAATTGACCTTCAGTCTTCGCCTGAAATTCTCTTACGCAAATGCCTCATTGAGTAAGTTAATTTGAACCTTTATATTGAAATATTAGTGTCATTTTTGTGTATGGAGTTGTAATTGTTGGAAGAGTGGATGCCAGAATCATAATCAGGTTAATTTCCAGCTAAGAAAATCAAGTGTTGCTCTTCGTTTGTGATTGAATTGGTTCTTTATATTTGTAGTAGAAGCTTATTTGTATATTAGGACTAAAATGTGTTTAGAAGGTGCTGCATTTTGTGATAGACGACGACAACAACAACATACCCAGTGGAATCCCACAGAGGTCTGGGGATGGTAGAGGTAGAGAGGCTTTTTTCTTGAACCCTCGTCTCAAAAATCCATAAGCAGAATAAACTAGATATGGAAAAATGGATTGAAAATTACAGATTGACGCCTTCTTTTGCACATATAAAAGTTAAGTCCTGTTAAAATTTGATTACTCCCTCGATATGAGAGGGTTGCTCTTGCGGTTAGAGCCATCTATCTCTAACCCAGAGGTTAGGAGTCCAGCATACCTTAAGAAAAAGAAAGGATTACTAGCTGTTGCAATCAGTAGCTAATTAGTTGGAACTAGCTGTTGCTATGCTTTCAGTAGACTGATTTTACGTGCAATTGTTTCTTTTCCATGTTGTGTTCATCATTCTAACTTTATTCTATACATTATGTCAGGTTAATTGAGGAGGTTGGGTTGAAAGCAAAGGAACATTTGCTGGTCTTAATGCCCGTGTTATGTGCATGCTTAAAAGATGTGAATTCTATGGTGGCAAAGCAATCAATTATATCTGGCATGAAAATCTTTTGTGGCGTATTGGAGGAATTATCATCTCAGGTTACATACTTGTGGATGATTATATATTTTCTGTAGCTTGTTGACTGAGCCCTCGTGCAACATAGGGTTGTTCCACTGCAATCATGTTTGTGATTCTTTTGAGGAGATCTTTGGTCACTTTCACCTCTTATCCTTCATAAAGTTTGGTCTCTTCTGTGAGAGTCTTGCGCACTAGGCCACTTCATGTTTTATGCTGTTATGCTTACAGTTCTAGACTTGTTAGTAATTCAAGGCCATAATTGCATAATTGATTATCTATAGAAGTTCAAATTTTCAGTCTCAGGTGAACTTTAGTTTGTACAGTTATGTGGTTCAGTGAACTTAGTGGCTTTGGCTTTGCTGGAGCCTCATCTATCTCTCATTTTGAATGTCTCTACGGGTTTTCTATTTGAATAACCTTGTATGATAAGCTCCATCAAATCATAGCGTAGAGCAAGGTTCTGTTTTTGGTGCTTTAAGATTTTCTTCCATAGCACCTCTGTCATTATTGGGAGTAGGCTATGTGTTCGAACTTCGAACTATATTTTTATTATTACCTGTTCTGGAAAGAAGGGTAAGATAGAAATATTCTGGATGTTTATTTGGGTTCCAGCTGTATTTTGTGTAGTATCACTCTAAGACAGCGAAGATACCCATTTGGATGAGATGACTATTTCTCTGCTGTCATTTCTTTGTGGCAGGAGCTTCAAGGGATACATGAGTGGTCTGAATTGTGACGTTCATGTGGGCTATTGGTGGTTGGTAGAGGGGAATACAAACATGTTCACTTTGAGTAGTTTGGATTTTCTTTTTTGGGATCAGGATGAGTAGTTCGGAGCTTGGAATTAGTATCCCAAAGAAGTTCAAAATAATATTTGCGAGCATAATGTGGGAGCAATAGCGTAGGTTTGAGCCTGACAGGAACTACGTAAACCCATTGGAACGCCATGCATTGGTCTTGGCAAGATGGGTGTTGGTGGCTGACATATTCTATACATATGCTAGTGCTATTGTATGATGTGGATGGCATGAGAAGTTCAATCCGAGTAAACCAGTTTCTTAATTTTTCTGCATGTGTCAAGATGCATTGAATCACTAGCGTTGATTCTTTTAGTTTTATCCTCTCTGTCCCTGTGCACTTCCTGACATACTATTTATAACATGTTTAATTTATCCTTCTTTAACAACATTTATCTTCTTCCCTAATACATTTGCAGATCTAAATCCTTCTTTTATAAATTGTAGTTTCACCGGCATGGTATAGTTGAAAGGTGGCTTGAAGAGCTCTGGACATGGATGGTCAAATTCAAGGATGCTGTCTTTGGCGTTATTTTTGAGGTATCTTGTTTTGCTCGTGTATGGGTACCTATTGGCTAGTGAACTTAAATATGGTAATCAATTTGTCTGTTACTGTGTATTGGGAACACATTATTTTTTTGAACCCATCCTCACAGCAATGTGGAAGTTTTGAAACTTGCCCTTTTCTTCTCCCTTGATAAACTGTTCTGTTTTCAGTTTTTTCTTGTTAATGGCTCCACTAAACTTCATATTGGACTTAAATAGATCATATCATAAAAGAGGATCATGATATGTTCTGAACTATGAAAAAGTAATTTAATGTTTTGTGATTGTTTTTCAAACATTATGCAAGGATTTTCGGCAGTTGGATTTGTCTATTCTGGTGAGAGGATAATTCCTTTTCTAGATGCCTTGATCTCTTATCTACTTCTTTATGCTGGTTTGGGGTGGTGCGGGAGATAGAATTTTCTTTACCGTATGTGGCTGCTTACTAGGCTACTACAGGAGGAGCTGTCTTATCCTGTTACTTGCTTAGCTTAACTGTCTGGTTTATTTCATCTTTATGAAGCTTGGGGACAAAATAGTGACTTTGTTAATCTATATGAATTGACTAGTCACATACGTTTGACACTCTCACTCTCTTTAGGTACAATGAATATTTGAAATCTCATTTAATAGCCATTTAGTACTACATTTTGGTAATAAGGAGATGTCTTCGTGAAATCTGTATCCACATGTTCTTTGTCAAAAAAAATCTGTATCCAAATGTTCTCCTAATCTAGACTTCTTTTTCTCGTGTTCTTCTCTGTCAATATCTGGGGAACAGGAGGGTATAGCAAAGGAAATAGAAGAAAAAGTAAATCCATTTTCAGGCCTTGCTGATGTGTTTTAGGGATGTCTCTCTGCTAATTGTTTGGCATATCTACATGACATGCTTTTCTTGGATATGCTTTTACAGGCAGGCCCTATTGGTGTGAAATTGCTGGCGTTGAAGTTCCTTGAAACATATATTCTACTTTTCACATCAAGTGATTCAGAAAATTCTGGAGCACAAGGTAATTTCTTACAGGATTTCAAGGATGGGAAGATTCTGAGCACGTTTCACTATTATATTAGTAGCTTATCAGAAAAGTAGCACTATGAGAATTTTGTATGCATCAATTTGCTTTTCATTTTTTCTGTTTGCCGAGTCTGATTTTTGTTTGTTCTTTGGATTTGTCTTTTCGTTGTACCTGCAGCTAAACATGGATGGACTTTTAATATTTCATGGGTAGTTGGTCATCACCCTGTTCTTGATCCAGCTTCACTTACAGCAGATGCAAAAAATACTGTTGGGACTCTATTGGATTTATTGCACTCAGCTAGTTCTTTCCCTGGTTTACTAACCATATCTGTCATTAATAGGTGAGCTTTTTATCTGTTTTACACAAAAACCTGTATTATTCATATGGATAAGTGCTATGTTTGATCTCTAGGGATGATTCTAAATTCATCTAGGCTTTAGCTAGTTGAAAGCTTTTTGCACAGGATTCGTCCTTTTTTCTGTAGGAGAGGAGTCTGTCTTGTGAATGAATACAGTGGTTGAGAAAATAGATTTGACGAAATTAGTGTCAGTACAAGGTTAGTTAATTGCATGAGTCGCTTTGTAAGATTGAGGGCTGTCTACAGAAAGATCCGACTGATAAGTTATTAGTTTGGGGGGGGGGGTTGGTGCCTATTTTGTGAATATGCTGATCTCCTGTGAAATATACAGGTGGAGCTTTTAATTCCTTTACGTCATACATATGCCACATTATTTTTTTTGTAGAATTATAGGGGAGCATTTGAATTAGATCTACTTCGTGAGCGGGCTTCTCATGTTGGAGTTATCTACGTGGAGGTTTTTGAGTTTTTGTGTAGATCTTCTGCTAGAATGTCCCTAAGGATTTCGGGGCACAGACGTACAGTTACTTAGGTTAGATTAGTACTTCCTACTAAATTGTTTCCGCAATACTTTTTCTAATCGAGGATAGTCTCACAATGTGATATGCTCTCTAGCATATATATAATAAATTGTTTGACAGAATATGACTGTTTAGTGAAAATTGCAATCATACTACTATTTTTGTTAAAGATCCTGCATGTCTTTTTTTTTTTGTTTAACATTTCTTGAGTAGATAGATTTTGATACCAGGTTGGTGTGACATCAAAAATGATATTTCATTTATCATGAAAAAATGCTTTGAAAGAATCGACTGCTTAAGAACAAGGCATGCGCTCTGTTATGAAGCTAATTGAGTTATCTTCTTTATGTTGCTTATTAACATCATTATTAGCAAGTATGTATCCTTCCACAACTTCTCTCTCCTCCCTATATTTGGGTGTTGAAATGTGTGAAATAATTTGTACTTTAGGGTGATAGGCAAATGTCATGTTTTGAGCTCAGTGCAATCACATGTATTTCCATCTGTGATTGTGCAACTGTATTCTAACTTTTTCTTGTATTCCTCATTGTCATCCAAACTTAAAGACGTTACGGTAATGGAAGAAAATCAAAAGAGAACAATAACTATTATGGAAGCAACTGCTTATCGTAAGTAAGGGCAGAATTGACATTTACGTCAGATCATTCGTCTTAACCCACATCTGTAAATGCAGTGGTGTTGTCTCTTTCTCAAGAAAATAAAAAATAAAGTGCTGTTGTACTAGGAAAGACGTGAACTGAGGGAGCGAATTAGCTCTATACTAAGAAAATAGAATGCTTACTGGTATATAATAGGTCCCTGTTCAGTCTTTAGGACCTTCACAGAAAACATTGGAAGAACTTTAACTGGGTGGTAAAGCATGCCGCCAAGTTAAAAATACAGTGTAGGGTCGATCTTTTGGTAATTTTTTAGAATGTATTCTGCATGTTTATGCTTAACCAGTTGTGTAGAGTTTCTTAGAATGTATTCTGCATAGTTCATACTGTAATTATCACCTTGTTTGTGTAGAGTTTTATACTAAGAACTGCAAACACATGGGTTCTTATTTTTCATTTTGAAAGTTTTTGATCTTAAGTTAGGTGTGTCGTCAGTATCGTTGGCATCTTGTGACAGAAATATTTTTTATTTTTGGTTTCAGATAGGATGGTAAACTACTCGAAGCTTTCTTTTTGTTAACTTTTCTATATTATGTGTGTTAAGTTGAGAGTATCTTTTCAAGTCAAATACATTTGGCATCAGAACTTGCACATGTTTTGTCGGAAGGCTCAAACTGGTGCTAGGCATCAAGATTCTTATCATTTCTCTATGTAATTTGGCTGGAAGGACTTACTTTGGTTCCTGTATTATTGTCTGTCTTTCTTGATTTCTTTCTAGACGAGGGTGGTTGTTGTTGTTGTTATTATTATTATTATTATATGATGATGATGATGATTTCATTTTAATATAAACACACTTTTCAAGTCAAGAGAAGTGGATATATGATCGATCTAAAATACGTTTATGGAAATAAACAACAACAAAAAACGTGTTTGTCATTCTGATTTCATGATACTTGAAGTGTACATTTTTTTATAGCAATGGTGTTTGTTTCAGCTTGCGCACTTTCACTACTCTTAGTGTATTAGCGAAGGCGTAGACAAATGAGAAGAAAATCACCTTCTTCTGCATCTTTTGGATGCCTATTAATGGAAGACCTTATTGTTTGGCTGTAACTTCTCAAAGAAATCATACTACTTCACTTTTGTCCATCTTAAAAATTGTCAATTTTTTTTGTTTGATAACAAGGAGAACCCGCAGCTCCCTTTGGGTGCGCACAAGGTAAACGCCCGCTCCTATGCAATAGCTCACAAACCACATAGGAGAGGTAACTCGCACTATTTACTATATATGCTTGCTACTTTATTATCTATCACTATTAAGTGTCACATGTTATCTTTAAATAATCCCAATAACCTTTGGGAGGCTAACTTTTAGCTCTATATTAGGGTAAGTTTTTCTTATCTTATTATGTAAGTTCAACTCTACTGTTATTATCCGTGTCAAGTCAAAGTAAGAGTATAAAGATGATTAAGCGAGATCATATTGTGGGGTTCTAGTCAGTGTTTATGTTAAGACCTATAACAGCCTTGTACATGAGTAATTTGTGTGTTGGTATTTCCTACTGTAATTGTTTGAGAGGTGTTACTGGTTGCTTTCATCAGCAAGAGATACAAACTTATTTCTTAAGTGACTTATGTGACATAGCTTGTATGAGTTTTTGGGATTATTATGGTAGCTGATGAAGTCTTGTTCCTTTTTTGTCTAACAGTAACTGGCAACTATGGCAGTGATCTCTGCCAAAAGTTTTTGTTACGTTTGCCAGAAAAATTTGATCTGATGATCCTTTGTCATAATCTCTCAGTACATCCCATGTTGCCCCAGCTAAATAAGATGGCTGACTCTAAAATTTTGGCAGCGATTGCTGTTTGATTTATTATTTTGAATTTATGGAGAGTTGACAGATGCTTGGTAATGGCTGTAGTTCAAGTTCAACTGCTTATTTTTGCTGTTATTGCAGCATGAGCCCAGCTTTTTAACGTGGAGTTAAAATGGCATTTCGCTTGGAATGCTGAACTGATGGTTCAGATAACAGATGTAAACGTTAGCTGATTTCCACAAGATTGACAGATGGTAGGCAGATTAAGCGGTGGATAAATTGGTCACGTCAATTGGGATAAGAACTGTTTGGACAAGCTATTAACCAAGCATTGTACATTTTCGGAGACAATATTAAAGTTTAGCAAATTTTTAATCTCTTAAATTGTACATACGGCATCAGTACCTTGAATGTCTGACACTTCAAGTATTTGTTGATCATGTATTGCTATTTTTTTGTAACATTGACACACTTCTTATTACCCAGATAATCTAATTTTCAGCAGGGTTTTCCCACTGGATAAACCTTCTGTTCTTACTCCTGTTTTTCTTTTTGCTGCTATTACATTGTCAAGTTTACTGTATGACATTCTGTGTTTCACGTTAATGTTGAACTTAGAAATTGGTGATACTGTACTTAGCGATCTTCTTTATGGGCATTTGTGAATCTGCAAGTTTTCCTACATTTAAAATCCCCTGAGAAATAGTTTTTCATGTCCGTATGGTGCCAGTAAACTTTCTGTGGTATGATCACTTTTTCTTCATCATGTCAAATATTTAAATGTCCCCCTAGTGTGGATTGTGTATTACCAAGTGATAGGTATGTAGCGGAGCTGCTGTAGCATGAGCATTTCCAGCAAATATGTATTGTCGCTTTGCATTGTTTCGAACAAAACTACATCATTATCAGTGGTAAATGAGCAACGTGTTCATTAAATCTTTTCTACTTCGTGGATTTTAAAATCAGAAACGGGTAAAAAGCTAAACTGGTTTTTGAATGAGAAATCCAATACTCTGGGGAAGGCTGCATGTTGATTGTTATGTTCTGTAGGAAGTTTCCCTGTTTTTTATGAGCACTTCTTTATCTTGCTTCAATATCTTGGTTGGTCTCAACTGTAAAGGAATGTGAATCAAGTTTCGCAGGGCAAGTCTTTCCTTCAGGATTTAACATATATTTCATCAACATCGGTACATTCTGTTATGGTCTCCTCCTCTTCCTTGGAATGAGAAATTCTGACATATTGTGATGTGGAACTTGTTTAAAGCCTTTTCTCTTACCAATCAGAAATGTTTTGCTGCTTTCAGAGATGAAACACTGTAGTTTCATTTAGTTTGGATAATAGGGTAGCATAGTATTGTCTTAGGATCTCCTTGACACCATGTATGTAACAAGTAGCTTACGTAACACTTTTAAATGCCGAACTTCATGGCTCTCATTGTGGCAAAACGCTAGACAGAAAATATATTGAGAATGATCAACTTGAGCTTATTGTGCTTATTTGATAAGGCAAAATCTACCAATTCCAATTAGTTGTCCTCACTGTAGTTTCAGATGAAAAAAAATGCAAATTTATGTCCTAGATGTATTGAAGTTTGTGCTAGTTGATTATGTGAAACTTGATGCATGAAATATGGAACAAGCTCTTGCTAAGTTGTGCCAGGAAAATGTTCCAGATAATTGTGCTTCCAGCCTTCCAGGCACTTAGCATTATGCGGATGACATTTGAAAAGAATGTCTCATGGTTGTACATAGATTATTCTGTGTTTTTCAGCTTTTTGTTCTGGTTTTGCTGGCTACTTGTCCATTTGGAAGTGCCAGGTATTCTAAAGGTTGTATAAACATTTTAATACTTGACCACTGTGTTTACTTGAAATGCATCTTTTTTTAATTTTGATGGTGGTGTCCTGACAAAGATGACCCTAGTTGTCCTAATCAATATAGGATAAGATATGGTCAGTTGAATCCAAATCTATTGGGGTTGAAATAGATCTTCCGAGCTGTTGTGTACAGCTCACAAGTCTAGTTGCTAGGTCATCCTGCCCACCTAGACTGAAGCTGATGGGCTTACACTGAGTGTTGTAGTTGGGTTAGGATCCTGTAATCTTGCTTTCTTACTCCTATGCCCCAATTACCCAGCTGTCTCTTTGTTGACCATTTGTGATTGTTTTTGTGCCATATCTTCTCCTAGGTGACATAGTTGATATGATGTACTCTTTGATGTACTTTTGTATTTATTTTGGGTGATTGGTCTGATCAAATTACTAATGGTGTGACTCACAGTCAGGATATTTCTAAACTCAAGTTCATAGCAAGCTTTAGAATTCATGCTTGTTTGTTTTAAAGGATGACATGAGTTCAGGGGATGAAGAAAATGGCTTTTGTGGGTGGTAGTTGTTTGACATAGCCAATTTACTACATAGAATGGTTTTAGAGTTTTGATTTTCTTGAAGATTAAGGATCTCTGCTGATAATCTTCTTTTGCTGACATTTTATTTCCATGGATGTAACAGCTGATTAACTCTGTATATACAGGCCCACACCCACTCTTAAAGTCATACACACATAAAGTTTTAAACAATATGTGTATATAAATACATATACAGACACATTGCACCTCCAATTCCCTGTTTTATCTTATTTGCTAATTTACAATGAATTCAATGTTTGAAGAAAATTTAATGAACTATCATTGTCAAGTATCAACCTAGTATTTTGACACCGTTCACTTCATGGACTGCTTTCTCTCCTGCAGCTGCTTGTCTTGGGTGGGGATATGCGTTTGTTAATTGCATGCTCGGACTTTGTTTAAGAGACCAACAGTTAATGCTAATCTTGTGAAAATATCTTGCATCAAGAAACAATGCTTGTATGCACCAAAAGCAAAAAATGTGAATTTTTTTCGAGCTAAAGATTGATGTACATTCTCAAGTACGAAGTGCTTCAGCGAGTAAAACGTTGGTTGTGCCATTTAGTTCTCTTTCCTAATTTTTAACAGAAGAGTTAGTTGAAATCCATGTAGAGTTGAGCTTCATCTTACTCCACATCTCAAATTGTGCTTTGATACTAGGGTATTTGTTACAGTAATAGAGTTGTTTGGTTTCCTTACAAATGATTGTAGTGGATGGTTCTTGTGACCAATGCAATAGCTGAATGATTCCCACCTGCAAAACAGGGTAGCGAAAATGGTGACATGATTTAGTTTATATGCCAACACTGGTCAGTGTATATTGTGATTTCGTTTGCGGTAGCGAGCCATAGTTTGGTTCTGGTACGCCTGGTTTGAAGTTAAACTTCAATTGGGATTGTTCGTGGTCATTGTATGTTACTTGACCATTGTTATAACAGATCTAGTTTCTCTGGTGAACCTCACAATCTTGATGTTCTAATACTGGGACCAGCTTGCTGTATAACATCTGAAGTTGTGGAATTTCTTATATGGGTTTGTTTTTGAAGTCTCCAGCTGCTGTACAGTAATATGTCATAAACAAATGTTGTGCTTGTGCCTGTAAAATGATAGATAAAGATAGTTGTTGTGATTGGGTATAGATTTGTTAAAAAGACGAAGGGGTTTATGTTCCTAGTGAATAATGTAAGCACATTAAGGCTCCTTAATGTGTAATGGTATAATAAATATGCAATTCATCCAAGATGTGATTTGTAATGGACTACGATGGACACATTCTTATCTCGTAGAATGTGTGCAGTATCTATATATATATTCTTATTACTGCTCTGATATGCGATTTTTGAGCCGAGAGTGGAAGCAATCCCTCTACCTCCATGAGATAGTGATAAAGTTTGCGTACACTCTACCTATCTAGACCCCACCTGTGGAATTTCACTGGGTCTTTTTGTTGTTTATGATGTGCGCAATAAAACAATCTTATTTTTTTCTGTAACATCTTTCGCTCCCAACTCAACATTTTACTGCGTGATTCTTTTCTAAGGCATTTAGGGTATAAGGTAAAACATTATCCAGCTAAACTTTCCTCATAATATCAAATATGTGTTCATGATTTAACTTGCTGTTTCTTTTGATGCCTAAGTTCTGAAATGTGTCAAAAACAGTAAATTACACGAATAGCAAAACCATGTTCTGGTTAGCCTTTCAAATTGGTCAGATAGTGGTAATTCATCGTCATCCTGTGTAAAAATGTCTCTTCGATGGAGTGTTATTTGTCTCAAGAAGATATGGACATGGATAACACTCAGATAGTTTTTGGTTGAAAAAAATTTATGTGCTAGTAGAAGGATAAAAGATAATAAAGTACAGCTTACGCAAGTGCATCCCATGCTAAAAATTATACTTTCTATTCAAATAATCTGCTGATTGAATTTCCAAGCTACAGATGTCTCTATTTCTCTTTTGCCTATACCTTCAGGCTCCATCTTCCCATGCTACCTTTTAACAATTTCGAGGACTTCTTGACTAGAATTATTACTGATATTTTTTGATTGGAATTTTCGTAATTTCTTCTCGCTGGTACTCTTCTGCAACTTCTCTCCATCCAGATCTAATGCTCCCTCCGTCCCATTCTATGTGGCACGGTTTGACTTGGCACGATGTTAAAGAAAAATTGGAGACTTTTAAAACTTGTGTTCTAAAACAATCCTTGGATGCTTGTGTGGTTGTAAATCATTCGATTAAGGGTAAAAGAGGAAATTTAAAGTTAAATTGTTTATAATTATATTAGGGTGACATTTTTTTTGGGACAGACTGAAAAGGAAAGGGTGTTACATAGGAGTATACAACAACAGCTTGCTTTGAGTAAACTAGTAGAGAAGCCATCTGTTTTCTCTAAGATCAAATGTGATCAAACGTATAATTTAAGATGGCAAAGAGTTGAATAATGAACTTGTATGCTGGTCTGAGGACAGTTTATCCTTAAAAAATGCTACTTTGCTACCACTAGACTGGTAGAAGGGCTCGTCTGTGCTTATTTCTGGGTTGGGATAACACTTAAAAATGTCCTTCAGCTGTGTTACCTGGTAAACTTTGTTGTGTACTGTGTCTGCTCATGAGACACCAAAGTGATGCATTGGTTAGTTTTGTGATAAGAGGGTAACAACTAAAATAGATTGGTAGTTCTATGTTAGAATAGTAGTCATCTTTGGTAGATTATTGAGGTAATTTTGTTTTGTAATGTAAGTTTGTTTCTTTGTATTCTTTTCTATCTGCGCCCCTCATTCGTGTTTCTACTTTCTATATAATCATTTCATCTCGACTTGTATTATTTATTTGTCTTGTTTTACTTGATCTGATAACTCTTACTATTGTTTCCAGTTTGGCAGTTATAGCTAGGAGGCGACCTATCTATTATAACCGCATTTTGTCAGCATTGCTTGATTTCAATCCAAACTTTGAGATGACAAAGGGTGGACATGCTGCCAGCATTCAGTATTCTCTGAGAACTGCCTTTCTAGGATTCCTGAGGTGTACACATCCTGCAATTTTGGAGGTATACTTGACATGTCATATTAGAGCCTCATTATTCTTTATCAATGGTTTTTCCGTCTTCCAATTTCCATCAATGTCCATGCTGTAATTTCCTTTCCAACTATTTTTTTTTGGTTAGCAAACAAAGATTTTTCTTGTATATTGATTGAGAGAATGAGGCAATGAGCGGTAGTTTTGTTATAGGGTGTTGTACAATCCCCTCACATCATGAACTGACTTTTGGGGTTTAGTAGGTTCAAGGTTCATTTTCTTATCCTGGTATTAGAGGTAGACCTATCCCTATTGTTTCTCATAAATATGATGTGCCATGAGTTGCCTTCCCTATATGGTATACTTAGTGAAACAATTTAGGGAAATTCTTATGGCAACAAAAAATTACTATGGGTTGTCTGGATGTTTAGAAGTGGGAATTTGGGGAGGAGTTATGTTGACAACAGAGAACTTGAGGAAGAGAGAGATTATTTGTGTTAGTTGGTGCTTCATGTGCAAAGAATCAGAGGAAGATGTAGCTCACCTACTCTTACATTGTCAGGTAGCATCTTCATTATGGGGGGAGCTGATGAGATGGTTTGGTTTTGAGTGGGTAATGCCAAGAACTGTGAAAGAAACAATGTTTAGCTGGTTTGTAGAAGACGAGGAGGAGATGAAGGGCATGGGAAGTTGCACCTTTAGCACTGATGTGGACCATATGGAGAGAGAGGAACAGGAGAACTTTTGATGTAATAGAGAAAGATGTTGTACACCGAAATTTCCTCTTTCCCATATTTCTTTTTTGGTGCACCATTTTGTATAGATGGTTCGGGTGACTTTCATAAAAAATCATGTATTCTTGTAAGGTTTTCTATTTTTTGGTATGCATTTTGTATATTGGCTAGTTAGTGCTCCTGTTAATAGTATTCATACTTCTTGATTACTCAATCGGTCATAAACGCACTCAAGTTCCCAGTCATTCATATTTCTTCTGAAGAGGGGACTCCACTGATTTCCTACTCTATTCTGTCCAACTGTAGAGTCAGGATCACATGCTATCAGGAAGAGTGATGGATAAGTTTCTCTGAAAATGGAGTTCCCTAGTCACCTATCCTTCCAGAACTTTACTTTCAGGCCATTCTTAACCTTGAATAAGATTTCTTTAAGGAATTCCTCCAATAGCATGCTTATATGTTTCCATGGCCCAACACCATATGGAGTTCTGCTTTGCGCAGTTGCACCAGTGGCTCCACTTATCATGTTTGGCTGCAACCACTTCCTTCCATAAGTTATTGTCCTTCATTCCGTTTCTCCAAATCCATTTATACAACAAACAATTGTTGTTCTATCAATGCTCTGAAACCAATTCAAGTTGTGGACTTCATTATGTTCCACATACTTGCTGTCTGTGGCCTTTATTTGTATTGCCTCTTGTTCTCTGGTTAGATTAAATGGCAAGCTCCAAGTGAAGCTTAAGACGGAATTTCATTCAGTATTTATAGCTCAAAGGAGATGTGCAAAGATTGAAATTATATAGTTAATGCTACTTTGGAAAAATTATATATCAGAAGGCCTATTTTCATTAAAAGGAGATACCCAACAGGACGGGCCAAAATCGACCGAATTTTGAAAAACTAAAAAAATCGAATTGATTTCCTTCAGTTTTCAGTTTACCTAATAAAAAATTCGAAACCCGAACAACCGAACCGCGATCTTCTTGAAAATTGAACCGTACCAATTGATGCTCACCCCTACCTGTTGAGATCCTAATAATCTGTTAACTTCAATCAGAACGTTCAATCTGAAAACTTGGGAGTTTATGATAATTTACTGATATTAAGTACTCATTTATAGCCTATGCACCCCCCGGATTAGTCGGGGCTCAAAGAGACTCGGACACCCGGTGCAAATAAAAAAATTAAGTACTCGTTTATATGCCTAGTAGGCCTATAAAAGAGTTATATTCTTGCTAAGAAGATTGATGGAAATCTATTATGAAAATAAGAAAGATCTACCCATGATGTTTACTGATCCTAAGATATGGAGTACAGCATAAGGTTCTTTGGTGGTTGATGGAGAGGAAAGGAATGCATATTAAATATGTAAATATCATAAAGGATATGTATGAAGGAGCAGTACATAGCGTGAATACAGTAGTAGGTGATGTAGAGGAGTTTCCTATAACAGTGAGTTCACATCAACGATTGGCATCGAGCCCCTATTGTTACCCTACCTATGGATGAACTAGCCCATACAACACGATGAGATCCAATTGCGTATGCTATTTACTAACTATTGTGTTAATTGACAAAACTAGTGAGTGTGTCAACCATAAACTTGGAATTATGGAGAAGCACTTCATAGAGTAAGGGTTTTAGGATAAGTTTCTTATTAAAAAATGAGCGAGGATTTTAGGATAAATAGAAGTAAGACTTTGATACATGCATTGCAGGTTTAATGAGCTTGAGAAGAGAGAGTTGAGATGAGTCTAGATGGGATTTCATTGCCAAAATGCAAACAATTTAGAAATATAGGCTCACTGTTTCAAGAGAACAGAATGATACATGAAGATGCTAATATGATTAAAACTTGATGGAAATGGTGAAGTGCTACTGGGGTGTGGTAGAAGATGCCTACTCAAGTGAAAGGTAAGTTCTATAGCACGACTGTTAGACCGACAATGTTATAGGGTAGTGAATGCTGGGCTGTTAAAGTCCATGCTATCAACAACATCAGTCAACAAGATTGTTGCAGATATGCGGATGTTAAGATGCTTGTACGGCTCACTGTCTTGGGTAAGATTAGAAATGACCACGTTCGGCAGAAGGTGCATAACACGTTGATGATAAAATGCGGGAAGGTTGCTTGAGATGATTTGGCATGTTCTATGCCGACTTACAAATGCATTGATCCATAGGTGTGAAACTATGTAGCGAAGGGATTAAAACGGGATGGATTAGACCTAAAATCATATGGAAGGAAGTTGTCTCGAAAGACCTACAAATGTTGGATTTCATTGCATACTTAGTTAAGGATAGAGCACAATGAAAGGAAAAAAAATCCATGTACGTGAAAACTTCTAGTTTAGGATAAGTTTTAGACTTGTTAGAGATTTTCTCATATAATGATAATAATTATTATTATAATTTGAAGTTATTTTTCACTTTTATTCTATTTAGTATGGTGATGATATTATATAGACTTAAAATGAAGAAATGAGGATTCCTAATTTGTTTGGGGCTGAGGCATAGTAATCGTCGTTGTTGATGAGTACTCTTGCATACACTCATTCTTGATTCTTGTAATAGATAACTATAGATCAAAAGGTATTTTGTTTTCCTTAAACTTTAGCGAACGGTGGTTATTTCACTTTCTTATACTTGGAAAGAACCATATTTACGACAAACTCAAAGAAGCAAGTGATATTAAAACATGGTCTGATTTTCTGTTAAGAGTAATGCAAGTTAAAGTTGTATAGAGTCAAAAGATCTTTGTGTTGTATACTGAATGTGAAGTGCGATCAATATCTTTCAACTCTAGGACCATAGAGATTTGTTTCTGATTATTTTTAATTAAAATTGAATAACTAGTTTAGTGTGTGTATTTTTGAATTTAGTCAAGAGAAAGACTGTTGAAATCGTTGCGAGCAATGAATGCTGGTGATGCTGCTGATCAAGTTCTTCGGCAACTTGATAAAATGATCAGAAATAATGAGCGAGCTTCACGTGATTTTAGATTGAATAAGGTAATTCACTGAGTAATAGAGTCTCTCTTATTTGTTATGGAAGACCAAAGATCAGGACTTCGAGTTGTGAAATATATATTTTCAGAAGCTGTTCTCAGAACTTTCTACTTTCTTTTTCAGGATGAGCTGTTACCGAATCATGTGCCCATTTCAGGTGATCCAACCAAGAAGAGGTCAACTCCATTAGATAATGAAGATCCATCTAATAACTATGACTTGAGTACAAAAAGGGTTCATTATGGTCCGAACAATCACAATCACGCAGCTCCAGTTGAGAGAAATGACTCTGGGAAAGAATATGTCAATGGGGTGGACCCAACGGTTGCACAAATAATTGGCATGATTGGCGCTTTTCTAGCAGAAGGAGAGAGAGGCGTCCAGTCTCTTGAAATTCTAATATCCGAGCTTCACCCTGATTTATTGGCTGATATAGTCATGACTAATATGAAGCACTTGCCTAAAATTCCCCCTCCTTCTGCACCAGTTGGAAGCTCTTCATTAGCTCAAACGAGTGATTCTACTAATCTATCCCAAATTATGGCACCAATTGATTCCTCATTAGGCCAACAGGCTTGGGTTCCTGGATCCCAGACGCTCAGTTCTGTATCAACTACCACAAGCAGTTCATTCCCAGAAATGCCTACTTCTGCAAGTCTCCCTTTAGATTCAAAACGCGATCCTAGAAGGGTGAGAAAAACTAAGTTATGTTAGGTTAATTCTCTTCTGTTTGTACTTTATTTTCTTTCACTAGCGACAGTCTAATAATAAACTGTTTACTACATTATAATGCTTCACAGGATCCACGGCGTCTTGACCCAAGGCGTACAGCTGTGGCTGTTGAAGTATCACCAGCACTTGGTGCAGAACATAACACGAGTGCTATGCAATCTGCAATACTGCAATCTGAAATAAATCCTTCCAGTTCATCTAATATTGACGTTGCAGTGATGTCAAGTTCTGAATGTATGCCAATGGCATATCCCAAGATGGAAACCGTCTCTATCACTGATGAAAGTTCACCAGGACCAGTAGTCAATCTATCAGCTCCGAAAGAGGAAGTTCATGATAAAGATCTGAATGGAGCTATTCCTGATCACAAGTCAGATGCTGCAACACATGTTCCACTATCATCTCTTGGCAGAGTAGAACCAGAATTAATGCCGGAAATTCCATCTGAAGTTGGAGTAACAAATGAAATTTACTCTCCTTTGTTAGAAGCAGATCAACTTTCGCCCCCTATTTCAACTGCTGCAACTCCTGAAGATCCATGTGAGGACTTGCCTGCACTTCCACCATTCATTGAGCTGACTTATGAGCAGCAAAGAAATATGGGAACACTGGCTGTTGAACAGATAATTGACTCGTACAAAAAATTAAAAGAGACAGACAGTAAGCATACAGGAATGGCATTACTTTCTCGGTTGGTTGCCCAGGTGGGGTCAAACTTTTTAATTTTAACTATTTGTTTTTGGTTTTATCATGGAGCTACTTTTGTTAGGTTACCAAATGTTGGTTCATAAACGATTTAGAACTTGGTGATAATCTACCCATTTTGTCTCGACTGGTGTAATATAATATTCTTCTTTGAGGGGCTGCAAGCTATGCTTGAATAAAGTGGTTTGCCACTTCGTCACCCTTGTAGACTTCCTCTGTGAGATTCATTTGTGTCATACCTCTGTTGGTATACCACTTCATCATTCTAGCACTTTCTAGTTAGGTGTTGAAAGTCACTTGTGAAGGAGACCTACCTCTGGTCCAACTTATCTTTCATATATTTCTAGAGTTTCATCAACCCCTAGTGACTTTTGTTGCATGCCAATTCAGAGATGACAAACAAATTAATTAAGCAGGAGAAGCTTGTTAAGATCTAGGAAGTGCATGTGCTGGCCAAATAATTTCTTTTCTAAATTACTTCACCCATTTTGGAGCTGCGGCTGCCTGGGATTATGGTTAGTAGTACAATGATAAGTGGCTGAAATTGGTTACCAATTATTCTTTTGTTTTTAGATCAGTTTGTGTACTTATCTGTTCGTAGTCTTGTATTGTTTCTAAATTCAACATGCAGTTGGGTGTGCTAAGTACACGACAGTCCTTAATATTCAATATGAATAAGTGAATAAGTTGACTCATTGTTAATGAGCTATCCCTAGATATACTGATTATAGTATTGTGCTGTAGAATTATAATAATTAAATTGACACAGCTAACAGACACACAGTCAGCTTAATCCACCAAAAATATCTGTCATTGTGAAAAGTAATTTAGGTAGATGCGACTTAGATCTATTTAAGAAGTCAAAGCTAATACGAACCTTTGATTCAGTGTTGGAACTAAGCCAATGCATGTTTTGAGTAGTATTGGGATGTTAAATTGAATAATGGAGATATTTGAGAAATACTTTCTCTGCTTCCTGACGGAATAAGTAGGTGTTTGGATTGGCTTATTTTAAGTGGCTTTTGGCTTTTAAGCTATTTTTTTTTTAAATTTATGGTAGTGTTTGAGAACATCTAAAAGTGCTTAAAAGCACTTTTTTCGGACTGAAAAAGTAAAGAAAAAAGCCAGACGTCATAAGTTGTGTCCCCAACTTGACTTTTGACTTTTAGCTTATAAGCCATTTTCTAAGAGCCAATCCAAACACCTCCCAAGTCCCTTACATATTCTCTGGATGACCTTCCTGAAGTCTTAAGTTTGAATTGACCATGACTCCCTGAGTTGCTTCATATAGCTGCTAATAGGTTCTGCAGTCGTGCAAAACTTCCTTCTGGGATGATCTGCAATCATTGATTTTTTGGAGTAGCATCTTGACAGCAATGCTTGCAGATTATTCCAGCGAGAAAGATGTCATTCTTTTTGGTATACAGTAGGGGAAGTGAGGAAATCTAGCAAAGAATGTTAAGACATTATTTTATGATGAAATGGAGGGAAGCTGATGAAAGGTGCTAATGAAATGATGAGCTTCCCTATGACATAAGCCAGAAAGATATTAGGTGAACTCATCATGTTGATCAAGCAATTTGGTGTTGCTAAACATATTTGTATGACTAAAGTGTAAATACTGATGTTTTCTTTTACTTTTGGCCATCTTTGCGCTTTCTGTTGTCAATACTTTTCTTTTCTTTGCTATATTCATCATGGTTTTTTACTTGAGTATATTCCGAACCTGTTTTGGAAAAAAAAAATTCTTGAGCCAAGGGTCTTTGGAAACACCCTCTTTGCCCCATGACCTTACCCCCACCCTCCCTAGATCCCATTTGTGGGATCACATTGGGTATGTTGTTCTCAAATATTGGCAAACACTAGTCCAAGCATGTGAATGGGATAGTTCAGTATTTATTTACCTATTGCCTTGTTTGACCTTTCAGATTGGTGCTGATGCTGATGCTCATGTAGTTGTGATGATCCAAAGGCATATTTTCTCAGGCAACCAACACGAGAAGGTATCTACTTTCTTGCTTACTCTCAGAGTATCTTACACTAGTGTCATTGTTCAAGTTGTGTAGTCAATCAACTATGATTACTTTCTCCGTTTATGTTGGTAAGATTGGTTTTTATTAGGTGAAGTGTTTTAGAATCATGAATTCATTTTAGTGAAGTCTATATACTGTTAGTTTATCCTTTGCTGCCCTCCAAAAATTTTCTCGGAGTGAGTCTCTCCAAAGCATTATGTAGTTGCTGCATATAGAATTAAAACAAAAATAAAGAGCTCGCCAATTTTTCGTCTTTCGAATGATACCAGTTCATTGTAACATCTATGGTTGCTTGAATCTTTGATCGCTCAATTATCAAGTATCCACACACTGCAACAAATCACAAAAAACAGACGCAGCTTTTATATAGTGTGCATAAAGCTTCATGCATGCCGTCTTTCTTCAGAAGCTTTGGTCTTCCCTTGCTTCTTGTTGTCATTATCCCCCTTTATTGTTTTGCTTCTTAGTTTGTGTAATTTTTTTCTAAATGTTTTGTACTTGGGTATCCAGCAATAGGGTGTAGACTGATAGGGTATATTAACCACAAAATCCTTTTTGTTTCTTTTGTTCTGCTGTATATCTTTCTGCAAATGAACTGTTAGTGGAAAATGCTATTGCAAGCTAACAATATGTTGATTTGACCCTCAGATACATGAACTTGCAATGCACGTACTCTATCATTTGCACTATCTGATGCTATCTGATTCAGTTGAAAACATTTCACCTCCTGCCGCTGCTCTATATGAGAAATTCCTCCTCAGTGCGGTAAGTACATTAATTCATTATCCTTGTCTAAATCATTCCCAAAGTTCCTGTAGTAAGTCCTTTGCTTGCAGGCAAAATCATTGTTAGATTCTTTACCAGCAAACGACAAGTCATTTAGTAGGCTCCTTGGAGAAGTTCCATATTTACCTGAATCTGTGATGAGACTGCTAGTTGATTTATGTTCTGAAAATTATCTTGGGAACGATGGTCGCGATGGTGACCGTGTAACTCAGGGCCTTGGTGCAGTTTGGAGTTTAATTTTGGGGCGCCCCCCCAATCGTCAAGCGTGCCTGGATATAGCTTTGAAGGTATATGACCATCAAATGTTCAATGATGATTGTTTTATATTCACTTCCCGTAATTGCAGGCATTAGTTGCCTAAGGAGGCGCCTTCTAAAGCAACACTTGTAGGAATTTTGATAGAGATTTTGGAAGAAAATTTTAATTAGTGGGCAATTTAATTGAAGCAAAAGAAGTGCTTTGAAGTTAGTTTGTTTTACGTGTTTGTGAACTTCAGTAATCTCTAGTCTCTTATAATTGGAGAAGTGGTGGAATCCAGTGGGAATATTGAATGCAAGTATGCATTTAGAAGTCTTTATTCTCTCATAAGGATCTCGTATCTATTTGAAGGATTCAAACAGAATTTCATTTCTGTGTGAAACTAGTTGAGACAGAATTACCAAGTCAAATCAATAGATTTCCTTTAATCAGTAGTGTCCCTGTAATATTTTTTTCAACTCAAAGGTGTATTTGAACATGATGGTGGAGTGGCACAAAAATAAGAAATCACTAGCTATAGAGAGATGAGAATGATATCTAGGGTTTGACTTCTAAATGTGTTTCAAAGAGATGATTGGGGCACAGATATAGATGTAGGTGGAGAAATGGTAGTTTTGATACCATAGCTAGCCAGTAGGTTGGGTTATCCAAGGAGGATTCTTGGCATCATGAGATGGCTGCAATTTACATTTTGTTATAATGGTGTGGCTATATATCATATTTGGTTTTATTAATATAAACACGTGTGTGTGTGTGTGTGTGCGTGTCATATATCATTTTGTAAAGTGTTGCTTGGTTTATATTTTGGAAGTTTATTTGTCAAACTTTTCCTTGCATTGAATTGTTTGATGGTGTGGCTATACTGGCATGTAAATGGAGTAATCTTCTTCAGGGCAAATAATAAATCCTGTAATATTGGGTTTTTAGTACCTATCTTGTAACTTTTTTGTGTGTGGCGGCGGCGGCAGCGGCAGCGGCGGCTGTGTTTGGAGGGTTGAGGGTTCAGGGTGGGAGGAGGATGAAGAGCTTAGGCCCTCGTGAGATTTGACTTGCAGGATGGAGTTGCAAGTCTAATCCTCGGGTTTTAGTATCTGTTTTGATGTTTATTTCTTTAGTAATTGAGTGACAAGGTCACGTGTTCAGAATTGTTATCTGTTGAGTTCCGTGATACCAAATATACACAACTCTTGGACTGTCCTACAATTCTGCATTGCAAAAAAACAAAAGTATTGCTTGCCTTTGGCAAAATAAAATTACAATGCACTCATTAGAGTTCATGCTTTTACGCAGTGTGCTATTCACCCTCAGGACGATGTCAGAGCAAAAGCTATTCGCCTGGTATGCAAACTTGTGACTGTTTTTTGTTGCCTGCTGTGGATTTTCACTTGCTGGTGGCCATTCTTTACATTTCGAATCTATGTATTTTATCTGAATCTCTAAAATGTTGCAACGCTTGACAGGTGGCAAACAAACTTTACGTGGTTGGTGACATTTCAGATAATATCGAGCAGTTCGCTAAGAAAATGTTCTTGTCAGCTGTAGATCAGCATATCACAGATGCAGAATATTCCCAGTCTGGAAGTTTGGTTCAGAGAACAGGAGAGGTGTGTTATTATTTTTGTATTTGCCTTTAAATTCTCTGAGTTTGGCTTTGTTAAATGTCTTTGCGAGTATATTTTTTTACAAAATTATTTTTGTATTTGCCTTTAAATTCTCTGAGTTTGGCTTTGTTAAATGTCTTTGCGAGTATATTTTTTTCCAAAATAGGGTTCTGATCTTTATTCCTCTTTTTATTTTGTTCTGTCTGGATTTGTTCCTTTAGTATTTGATCAGCTTGACCAGATTGCAGTGACTTGGAACTTTCTTTTTAAAATTTAATAAATTATATTTAAATGAGTCAGGATGTCATTCCTGTAAACGAATTTGATAACTGAATAAATGTACTAGAAGATGAGAGTTTTGCGTTGTAGGAATATGTAAAGCTTGTCTGCTATGTTGTGGTCAAAAACTGAAATTTCACTTGAAACAAGACGTGCAATTAAAAAGATGAACATTACTTTACACGTTTCGGCTTTATGCTTGCACAACAAAGATATTTTCTTTTATTGGTAAAATGCAAGTTATGTAGTTTGATTGAGAATTCCTGGCTTTTGAGATAATTTATAGCGTGTTTGACCAAGCTTCTAAAATAAACTCATTTTGGGATCTGCTTTTTCCAAAAGTACTTTCTGTGAGAAGCAATATGTGTGTGGCCAATAAATTTTAAAAGCACTTTCAAGCTGCAATTAGTGTTTGCCTAATCATTTTTTCAAAGTGTTAAGTGTATTTTTCTTAGAAGTAATTTTGGAGAAAAGCTACCTAAATTAGCTTATAAAAAAAAAGTATCAGTCCCTCCACAGCAGCACTTATTTTTCTCCCAAAAGCTTGGCCAAACACCTTACCTTTTTAAAATAAACACTTCTGGCCTGCCAAAAGCTTGACCAAACAGGTTATTAGTTTGGAATTCTACTAAATTCTGTGATTCTGTTTTAAAAAATTATATGCAAAGAAATCAGACTAGCTATTTCATTCAGAAGTAGCAGAAGCTGCTAAAGACTTAAATACTTTAGAACTTCTCTTTTTTCGCTATGAGGAATGTATATTCTAAATCTTTTTCTGTTGAAATGTCTGTTGTTCAGTAGTTAGTTCTTTTTTGGTACGAAGGAAAATGTTTCCTCGGAAAAAGTGGTTTTTTTACTTAATTTTTTGTGATCGGTACGCAAGAAAAAAAATATTATCTTAAAAGCATTTGTATATAATCTAGACAAATATTGTTGGTGTGGGAATGAAGATCAAGTGTATTGGAGGGTAGAGGACACTATCAATGTGCCATCTGTGGAACTTGTTTTCCCTACTTCCATTAGGGAAGTCATTTTCCTCATTGTTAAGGAACTTGTTTTCCTAGAGAAAATCAAAACAACAACAACATACCCAGTTGAACCCCACAAGTGGGGTCTGGGGAGGGTAGAATGTACGCAGACCTTGCATCTGAGTTAATAGCGTAGAAGGCTTTTTTGTGTCCTTTGTAAAAGGCTTTTTTGTGACCTTTGTAATGTAAATCAGACCTTACATCTGAGTTGTAGGACAAAAATTGTGACTTTTGTAAAAGGCTTTTTTGTGTTGAGAATTATCTTTTAGATTGGACATTTTTATCCTTCACTCTGTCTGTTGGTAATTTTCAAAGTTTGGATGTTTTAGATGTCTATCGAATTCCTGAAATGATAAATTAGCTTTTATGTTGCTGCACGACTTAGTAACTAGATCAGTGAAGTCGAACATATGGATTGAAGTAAGAGAGTTTTCTATTTCTGGACTCCATTAAGTTGAGGAGCACTTGCCTTCTGAAATTGTTTGCTCAATCTATCCTTTCTGTACTGTTTCTCTTTCAATGTTAAATTGTTCTTAACCTAAAAATATAGTGATTTTCTTTGAATTTGAATATTATTAACCTAAGAAAAACATATGATTATCAGACAGGAAATCAGGAAGCCTCAGTTAGTGGTTCTCAGATTTCAGAGCCAGGATTCTTTGAAAATGATTCTGTCAAGCCTGCAGCATCTGATTATCAAAGTGATTTAGAGTTGTCTTTAGCTCAAGCGCAGCGGCTTATCTCATTATATTTTGCTTTATGCACTAAGGTTTGAACAATTTCATAAATGCAAGGATGTATGTTGAACGTGCACTTATAATGATGTTGACCGGGTAACTTTTCCTGCAGAAATTTAGTCTTCTCCACCTTGTATTTGATACCTATGCACGTTCTCCTAAGGCAGTTAAGCAGGTCTGTTTCTTATTGTGCTCCACTTTTACAATCCTAACAGCGGACTTAATTATGGTTTGTTTGAGATGAATTAATCATTCACTCCGATAGAACTATAGATAGGCCAGCAATAATTTGACTGTCATCTTATCAAAATAATAATAATTTGAGTGTCAAATGTGCTCAACCCCCCAAACCCCACCCTTCTATTTTTTTCGTGTATTTCCTGGTGAATAGCCTTAATGGAGTCACATAACAAGGAGCACTTTACCCTTCAAAATGGGGCTTCACGATGCAAATCTGGATTAGTCAGGCCTCAGACATTAAAAAAAAAAAAAAAGAAAAGTAGTAAAACTAGCATGTTGATGATCTACGCTCAATTTAATTTTCCAAGATAAGCTTTAGTTGCTCTTCCAGAGCACTATTAACGAATCTCTTATTAACTTGTACTGAACTTCTTGTTCAACTCATTTCAGTTGGTTGACATTCCTTCTATAAATTTTTGATCTGGTGCAGGCTGTTCACCGTCATATGCCTGTTCTTATTAGGGCTATAGGCTCGTCGTGCTCCGAACTGCTTCATATAATATCTGATCCACCTCAAGGCTGTGAAAATCTTTTGACACAGGTAGGTTACTAAACCTCGCATTTTAGATATTGCTTTTCTTCTTGAGCTCTCTTCCTTATCATGGTGCCATTATTTTGTTCACTGCAAGGTGCTTCATATCCTCTCTGAAGGAACAACTCCTCCGCCTGGTTTAGTTGCAGTTGTCAAGCAGTTATATGAAACTAAACTGAAGGTTTAGCATCTTTCTTTTTGTTTTTCCTTGATAGCTCTCAATCAGAAACTTCGCAATTCCACTAGTGATACCCTAAATTGTTTTGTAGGATGCAACTGTTCTTATTCCAGTGCTCTCTTCATATTCTAAGAGTGAGGTATGCTCCAGATTATTGTGCATTTTTATTCTTCACTCATTTTCAGTTCTCTTTTCTGTGACAAAATGATGATATGTTATATATATTTCCTCACTAACCTTGAATGGAATATCTGATCCTTCCGTTCTCTGTTTGTTGTCCTTTAAACTTAACTATAATACTCCCTCCGCCCCATTTTATATGAGTTATAAATAAGCTATAGATGTTTGTGTGGCGGTAAATCATTTCATTAATGGTAAAATAATTTTTAATGTTAAATTGTCACGAAATATTAGAAATGTACATTCTTTTTGGGACTGACTTAAAAGGAAAGTAAGTCATATAAATTGGGACAGAGGGAATCTTACACTATGTCCGTTTCAATTTTGCTGGCTCAAAGGGATTCCCTGTTTCGTCTAGGGTTTTCCTGATAGAGAGTGTTATTTGGTTGACTTTTTCGTTCAGGTCCATGTTATGAATTATCCTTTCGTAAATAAATATTCTTCATTTTGTGAGCATTGCTATATTTTTTCTTTCTTAAAAAATATCTTTAATTTAACTATATAAAACGTACTCCTCTGTTTTAATTTGTTTGTCTTACTTTCCTTTTTAGTTCATTTCAAAGATATGCCTCTTATCTTTTTTGACACCTCTTGAATTCAACTAATTCAACTTTTCATGTGGCATGTTTAAGATCACAAAATTAAAGGACATTTTTGTTCTGCGTATCTTTTGTTTAGAGCACAAGATTTGAAAGTTCTCTTTCTTAAACTCCATGCCAAGTCAAAACTTGTCAAACAAATTGAAACAGGGGGAGTAAATAGCAGGTGTTTCCTTGCATAAAAAGACTACTTCTGTATCTGCTCTCTCTCGTTGGATAATTACTGAGGAGAAAAAAGCATTCTTGGAAGTCAGTTTCCTCGCCATCTTAGTGGTCCTAGTGTAAAAACTTTCTCTTGAACGGCCAAGACTCGCTTTATTTTTGTGGGAAGGCCCTTCTAGAATTACATTTAACGTGCCTGATTGGCAGCTCAGGTTGATTTCAAACTGCACTCAGAGGTAGGACATTTCCCCCATTAACAATCACATCTCCAATTATATGGAATCTCACTTCTTTATTTCATATTTCTTTTCTTACTCATTAATATCAGTTAGAGAGAAGAAGAACAACAACAACATACCCAGTTGAATCCCACAAGTGGGGTCTGGGGAGGGCAGAATGTACGCAGACCTTACCACTACCTCGTAGAAGTAGAGAGACTGTTTCCTGGGAACCCTCGTCTGCAGTTAGAGAGAAGAACGTTTGATAAAAATTCTTAGTCTGATAGGGGGATAATTTACCTTCAATCTGGATAATACGTTGAGATGAAAGACGGAAGAATTGAAATCTTAGATCAAAACTCTATGCACAGATGGTATGAACTTGCCTAAACAAGAATTCCTTTTTTTTTCCTTGATGAAGGTAAAGGATTTCATTAAAGAGCATCAGGGTGATCTAAACAAGAATCTTGAACAACAAAATTATTGAATGTTTTTCTTTATTGTGAATGATTGGCTCAAGTGCTTTCTTCCTTGGTTTCCTCCTGATGTGATAGTGAATACTTGATATTCTTTCCTTTCAAGTACTGCGCTTTATTCGGAAAGACTAGCTTTTGATGATTCTTTTTGTTTCTATATTAGGTTTTACCTATTTTTCCAAGGCTTGTTGCTCTTCCACTGGATAAGTTTCAGATTGCCCTGGCTCGGATATTACAGGTTTGATTGAATTTTACTTTCAATAGATGTTTTACTTCTCTGTAGTTTTTAGGTACCGTCTGGTTTCTGTGATAATGACACTTATGTTCATTCCATTTAACCATGGTACTCTTCTTGTCTTTATTGCCGTGCTCAACTCTTTCTTCTGAATATCATGCTAATTCAAACTATATTATGTTTGAGTTTTTATTTATTCTCTTAGGTAAGTGAGTTTGTGGTTCTTTAATCAAAGACCACATGTACCTTTATTGTTTAATAATCTGATGACAAAAATTCATTACCTGGATTCTTCACTCCTATGTTACTTCTTCTGATCTGATAACATTTGTTCTGGAGATAGACAAGATAAAAGGTCCTTTACTTGATTCACCTCAGGGTTCTGCCCACACTGGTCCAGCTCTGACCCCAGCAGAAGTGCTGGTTGCAATACATGATATAAATCCTGACAGGGATGGCCTTCCACTGAAAAAGGTATGAGCCTCCACTTCTACTAGTCTTTGGATTGATGGCTGTTGCATGTAGAACTTGAAAATCCATTGTTTATCTTTCCCTCAGGTTCTTTGCTGTGTATTTCCTCAATTGTGTGGTTCCCTTGTTTCATGTTGAATTCTGTTTCTTCTCCCTGTTCCTTACTACAGATTCAGGATATAGTGAAAATGCCTTGGCAGAATTACAAACCAATTTTGTGATATTTTGATGCTATTATCTTTCAGATAACAGATGCTTGCTCAGCTTGTTTTGAGCAGCGGACTGTTTTCACGCAACAGGTCCTGGCGAAAGCCTTGAGACAGATGGTAAGGAAAACATGCATATACATAGAGAATGCACGGATGATTTTTTTGATAAAACATGCATATTTACAGAGAATGTACGGATAATTTTTCTGATCTCTGCAATATTTATTTAATCAGGTTGATCAGACTCCTCTCCCGCTGCTCTTCATGAGGACAGTGATTCAGGCCATCGACGCTTTTCCTACTCTGGTAAATCACAGCTCCTGTTATATTGTATATTAATCAGTTGGATGCACATAAGTATGTTCCAGACTTTTTACACAACTTATCTGTTACTGGAAATTTTGCATAATCTGCACCAATGCTACTAGTCCCACAACTGATAGATTCCCATGTTCTGCCAAACGAAGTATGTACTTTATGCGAGTATTATGGAGTTGATTGTCAATTGTTAAGGGAATGATGCTTTTGAATGTCTTGTTTGTATTGGACAAAGGATTTTATTGCTTAAAATCTGAACTGCTACTGCCACAAGTATGATTACTACTATTGAGAATTAGTGCTGGTTTTTTAAAAGATGGTGCAGCCAAAAGGGCTGATAGTATTTATTGAAAATGTCTCTCAATAATTTAATTAAACATATGAGGGCTTTAAATAGTCACCTTAAAACAAAAATATGTATAACTTGAAATTCAAAAACTAAAATATCTCAACAAATTAACCAAAACCTAATACAATTTATAATTCAAATCACCCAACTTATTATGCTAAAAATTGCTGCAATAACTAAAACAAATTTTAACACTCCTTTGCTTTAGTTGCTGCAATTTTAAAAAACTGTTCATTTGGTGGTTGTTGCTAAGTTCTTTTGAGTACACATTTGTAACATGATCTCTTCTCGAACTGAATTTCCGTCTTTTTCTATCACATGCTTGTATGAGGTAGTGGTAAGGCTTGCGTGCATTTTATCCTCCCCAGACTTCACTTGTGGGATTTCACGGGGTATGTTGTTGTTGTTGATTGAAAGTGTTTGTGTGACTTTTCTTTCCAAACAGGAGAGATTTGTAAATTGCTTTCTGACGTCATCTTCACTGACCAACTATAATGATTTTCATCAGTGAAGGTCTCTGGGGTTAAAATAAGTATTGGTTGAAAATAGTCGTGCCTTAAAATAAGCATAAGTTAAAATTTTGAAAATTGGTATTGAGCCCAAGCGTTGAAAATAAGCAAGGGCTTAAGCATGGGCTGAAAATCAGTTGAAAATTGATATGGTTTAATATGATTGGGAATTATATTTCCTCGATGAACTCACAGATCCATTAAGATCAATGGAGGCTCTTGATACCACCATGAGGTAAGTTTTAAGGTCTGCGTACACTCTACCCTCCCCAGACCCCACTTGTGGGATTTCACCGGGTATGTTGTTGTTGTTGTTGTAGATCATTTTAAAACTATCAACTTATTATGCTAAAAAATTACTGCAGTAAGTTAAACAAATTTCAACAATTAGAATATGAGAGTTTATGAGCGTGACTTAACATCTTAGGCTTCATCTTTTTTATATTTGTTCAATGTGGGCAACAACATGGACAACGTTGTACTAGCCTTCTAACACCCACCCCTCAAGCATATTACATTGGATGTGTCGAGCCTGGTACATATGCAAGTAGTTGAGGACATGTGATAAATTTGGTAAATAGGTGTACAAGTTGATCATTGGACTTCACAGATCATGTTACAATATTTTCTAAGAATATCTTTCTCTGACAAAGACCACGAATCATTCTGTGTTGGGTCTTCTCATGGTAAACTGGATTTGAAACAATTTGCAGCGTAGTTTGATTGTCACAAACAATTTCCATCAGAGAGTAATTCTTCAAATTTCAGTTCTTCCCACAGTTGTTTGGTTCAGATGAGTTCACTAATAGCAGCTACCATCGTTTAATATTCGGCTTCTACAAAGGTCTTGCACCACAATTGCCTCTTGCTCAATTAGGAGATCAAATTGCCTTCGATGAGAACGCAATATCCAGAGATAAGAGTGTCTATCAGGAGATGACCATGCTAAATTCGCATCAGAATACCTGACAATTTTCATGTCCTTCATCCTCATACAATAGCCCTTTACTTGGTGAATCTTATATACCGGAAGATACATGATATTGCATCCCAATGGGCTTCACATAGAGAACCTAGAAACTGAGTGACAGAACTCTGTGAAAAAGTGATATCAGGTAAGTTTTAGTGAGATAATGTAACTTGCCTACTAATCTCTTGTAGTATCCCCCTGGGTCACGGAGCAACTCCTTTGAGCCAGGTAGAAGTTTGAGACTTGTGTCTATAGGAGTAGCAATGGGTCTACAATTTGTCATCACTATGTCAAGTATGTTGCATGCTTCAACAACAACATACCCCGTGAAATTCCACAAGTGAGTGTGGGGAGGGTAGAGTGTACGCAGACCTTACCATTGCCTCACGAAGATAGAGAGGTTGTTTTTGAAAGATCTTCGGCTCAAATGCGTCAGCCACAAGTGAAAGAAGGAAAAAACAATAAATATAGCATAGCAGCTAAAACAAAGAGCAATGTAAATTCTCTGAGGAAAAAAAACAATAATAGTAAATAATATGATAATTAAAAAACAATACCATAATGGCATGACTAGTCCTATGACCAATTTACTGTTACAAGGCAAGACAACATTCTACCTCGACTAGTCTTATACCCTAATGCCTAGACGATTTTCAATACTTAGCTTATGTACAACTACAAAGTACCAAACATTCTAATTGGATTAGATTAATATCAATGGATCCTTTATCAGTCATTCATTGAATGATAAATAACTACAAGTGACGGAGACAGACGATTTAAATAACGGAAAATCCAATATTTAAAAATTGTATCGAGAATGACTGGAAAGGTGGAAACAAGACCAGCTATAACTTGATCATTATAAACAAATCCAAAATCTTTATAGATAGAGCATATAATTAATTCCCAACCCTGGGGTGAATGAAATCCGATACATCCACATCCTTATTTCCTCCGTTAATATATACAAATTTCTGCTCATTTCATCTTTTTGGTCTTATTTAACATATAATTATAATAGTAAAGGGAAAAGACTTCTCTTATAGATTATATAGAAAATACTTATATACAATAATATACAAAATATAGAAATACAGAACCTGTCGTAAAAATAAATTAGTCTTTTTCGGAAATTCTCGGTAAGAAAGAAAGGGGTGTATTCTTTTGCTTTTTTTTTCGGTTTTAAGAAAAGAAAAATCTTATTTTTCGAATCATTGTACATTTCAATTTGAATTAGGAATTCTGTGTCCAACTCTAAGCAGATGCCGTGATCTGTCATTACGTGCGACCATCTCCAATATAGAAAGAAAAAAAGAAAAATCTAGTAAAGTAACTACTAGAACCAAATAGGCTTTCTACATATGCATTGTCTAAAACAACGATTTTTATCCGCTGTAGCAAAGAAAAAAACTTCATAGAAGTTGAAATAGGAAAAAATCAAAATGCCTAGCAACTTTTTTCTATGGATATAAAGCTTTAATTGAGAGAGATAGAGGAAGCGAAATGCTGAGAGATCGATCATTTCATGCTATCAATGACCACTTGGTTATAACTAAAATCAATGTATACTACCAAATATATACAAAGATATAACGCTGAGTATTGATGTGCTGAGTGATTAGCTTCGCGATGAATGATGCCCATTTATTCTTTTACTACACTTTCTTAAACCATGCTCAAGGAGACTCCTGTAAATCATTTAGAGCTGTGCAACTGTGATAAAGTTTACAAGATTCCCCTGAGCAATGAAACCCGACAGTTTCTCTTTAATACACCTCCTCCTCAAGATCAACATGAAGAAAAACATTCTTGGGGAATTCTCATGTCCATTTGCCTTAATGGTTATAGATATTATCTATTAGATTAAAGTGTCTCGCACATACCAACGCACTGGAGAAGCCACTATCATGAGACTGCTTCCAAGGAGAACAGTGAAGGCAGAAAGGGTGAGAGGAGCTTCTCATCTGGCAGAAGAAATATCAATATTCTATGGCACCCAATCTGCTTTTTGTTTAGTGGCGAAGATTGCCACCTTAAAAGAAACTCAAAATAATATGCACAACTTCTCTTTGGTGTGCGTTATATTCCTTTTTGCTTTGGAATAATGTTTTGTTTTCTTTGCAAGTGCATGTTCAAATCGGCTACTTCTCTCTTTTCTCCAGTTCAATATACACATAAACACATATACACGTAAGTTGACATCTTATCATCTTAATTTAATTTTGGATAAAGTTATTCTTCCATGTCTCTTAGTTGCATTCCTTCAGCCTACCATATTACACGTGAAGGGGCAATTTTGAAGACAATTAAGTGAATAAAAGCTGCTCTCTTGAACAACTCAAGCTCTTAGATGAGATGGTCATATAATTGAACACCCTATGGATGTGATTATTGGTCTTGGGTTTTGAAAACTATATAATCCTAGATATGGTTGGAGCCTTGGAAATTGGATTCCTGGATGTTTATGAACTAGCGCTGATACAGTACTGCAGAAGCATTACATCTTCATGTTGATGCAGCTGGGCAGAATTAGAATTTGAAAGTCAACAATAGTATGAGTTTTGTGCTTAGCTTAGCTATTAGCATGGACATTTCTTTGACAGCGCTTCTTACTGAGCATATATTTGTTTTGATGTGGAAGGAATGTAGTCAATGTGTGTGACATCATCTTCCTTTTTTATGTTCAGGTTGATTTTGTGATGGAGATACTCTCCAAACTTGTGGCTAGACAGGTATTTAAGCTTCGATTTTTCCCTAATCACGAACTATCATTTCTGCTCTATAAATGAGTGGTCATCCTATCACATATTGGATGCAGGTATGGAGGATGCCAAAGTTGTGGGTGGGATTCCTAAAATGTGTCTCACAAACGCAACCACATTCCTTTCCTGTACTACTACAGGTATTATTTGGTAATTTGTAATTTTTACTGTATATTGTGCATGGAGGCGACTTTATCCGTATTTTGTCTTAAAATGTGTTGATCTTTGTTTGCAGTTGCCACCACCACAGCTTGAGAGTGCTCTAAACAAATATGTTAATCTCCGAAGTCCATTGGTTGCCTTCGCAAATCAGCCAAATGTTAAAACTTCACTACCTAGGTAAATTTTATATGTGATCAACCATTAAGTAATGTTCTACCTTGTTGACACCTTTTTCTGCATTATTTCAACTGGATTTAACTTATGTTCTTCATGGCACATGCCATCTATTTTTTGGGACATATTATTCCAAGTTTTATATTAAATATACCAAATTAGAAATTCAATTTACGTCTTTATGTGAACCTAAAATAATAGCTAGTTGCATAACTTGTGACTGATCATGTCTAACTTGTGACTGATCATGTCACACACAGTGTTGATTATGGTTTTTAAAAAAAGAAAAGAAAAAAAAAGGTGACCTTCCCCGTGATTGTTATAAATTAACTAGTCTTGGTGGTCACTGAAGTTGTTTTGGCATTGATGCAGATCAACCTTAGTACAACTTGGTCTTTTTAATGAACCGAGTTTGCAGCAACCACATCTCTCATCTACTGTGCATGCCTCAGAGACAGGTGCTTCTGTTCACGAAACAACGCTAACATGATAGTGCACTTTTTTAAAGGAAAGCAGCAGTCAAGTATAACACATGGTGTAGACACCAGGGCTACTGCAGCCCCTTATCGCAACAATGTGCTATAATTCTCCAGGGCCTGCGTAATGTGCTAGTATCTGTGCCCTGTCTAGCAGAGTCTGATGGCGACAAGATGCCTTGTGGGATGGCAGCGCCCAAAAGTTTTCAAGGAGAAATCTCCCTTTGGAGAATGTATCATAAGATGTCAATTTCCCTCGTGGTTTCTTATCTGCTCTGTTTGTCATTCTTTAAATTGTTGTTTAATTTGTCTGCTCAGGCATCAGTTGAGGTGTGTAGGCAACCCGTGTGGGCTGTGGGGAGTAGCATAGCTGGTAGGTCAGGTCATTTAAACCCTTTGTATGAGAGGGAGGCGAACTGGAAGTGTGTAATTGTACTATAGTTTTATAACCCCCTCCCCCTTCCCCTTCCCCTTCCCCCTCTCCCTCCCCATCCCACGGCCTTGCTTTTGGTCCAAGTAAATGAGTTCAATTAGGGATTAAAAAGTAAAAGAAAATAAAGAATTGATACTTTCTAGCTGCCTATGAGCAGCTCTCAGAAAAAAATTTAACTAAAAGGAAAATGGAGTTTATTAATTAATGGAATGTAAATTTGGAGCCGCCTTTACGGTAAATTGGCCAATGGTTAAGTGATTAGAAGTGGAAAAAATGAACTGGACTTTTCGCCCTTATTTGCTTCATCTTCGATGCTTTTATCAAGTTGTTCTACTTGTAGGAAGTGAAACTCATAGGAAAGTAAGAGTGCAGCTATATTCATCTTGGGAAGTAGCGACTTTTAGTTTAGCTTCTCAATTTGATTATGTTGGTGGAATTTGGACATTTACAAATAGTTTCTAGCATAGTGCCTTGGTGTATTTTAGCTGCATCAATCAATATATGATCCTTAACAAAGATCAACAATTTTGGTAACAAGCTAATGTCGTGTGACCTTGACTCGTACTTGGGTTCTTGCTCTTTTCTTGTCAAGTGGGACTCCCTTCTTCTCCGACATGCTCCAGTATAGAATTTATTGTCCAAGTTGTGGCTCTGCATTACGATTTGAATTGCCTCTAAATGGTGGGTTGAGTTTTAATAATTCCAGACGCCTGACCGTTTATTTCTACTCCCAAACACAAGTTTTCTTCTTTATGCCCTTTTAATTCTAAAAATAATTTCAATTATTATTATTGTTTTAATAGTAATTATTCTTGAAATTTACAAATATCTCAATTACAGAGAAATGATGTTCAAATAGAGTAAATACTTAATGAAAATGGATTATATCTGAATCAACAAAAGTCTTTGTAATTAATACTTGAAACAGTGGGAGTCTATTGACAGATTATGTTGTGCAATGGTCCAACACTCCATTCCTTGCTTTAATTGTTACAAAGCTTTCCTTATGGAAATAATTTTGGACGACTACGTCTCGAACTATACCATATTCAGCTTCTAATGATTGTAAGGGTGGAGAACATCTAGCCCTCTAATTCCTGCAAACACCTTATTGTCGAGCTCAAATGAAATGATACTGCTCTTAACACTGTTTTAGCATGTAGTAATAACGAACAAATAAATTAGACGAGTCTGGTTACTTGTTACGGGCTGGATCCAATATTCGCTTGAACTAATAAATTAGTGCTGTATATTTAATTAGGGTGTCACATATGCTATTTCATCATTCTGTTAAGGAGAAAATGTATTAACCTTGAAATTAAAGTTAATGGTGTTTCAGATCCAATAGGTAAATGAAGGGCAAATTTAAGTCACTTTCAACATGTTAGGAATATTCCTTTTCTCCCCTTCTTTTAAAATATATAACCTTGGAAGAGAATATAATATATGGTCGTTGCTATTACATAACACACGCTTTTATTGGTGACTAAGTCGTTGCGAGTACATAGCAAATTACAATTTTTCTGATGACTAAATAATACCTAATACCGTGCGCATACACTACCCTTTTGTGGCGACTTAGTCGTCACTAAATGTACAAAACATACTTTCACCGGAGGCCTTTTTGTAGCGACTAATAGTTGTAGCTAATACTTTGCACAAATACTTTCAGTAGCAACTTTTTTGTAAAATATTGTTTTCGTAGACTACTATCCTGGACAAGTGACAAATCATGGCCTCTTTGGGCGATGTCTAATCATCATATGATATAGCGATGACAAGTAATATTTTCCAAAGTAATCTTGGCAAGCAGCAACAAAAGATGAGGTACTATTGAACATCTCAAAACAATAGGTATTGACCAGGTCTCTCCTACTATAGTACTCAAAGAACGTGTATTTTAACACTCGGAACTCCAAAGAAGAAAATTAAGTTGGTAAAAGTGAATCCAATGTAGAAAGTAAAAATCTGCACAATTGTAAAAGACTACAATTTGATCTAAGCACCACTTGCTTCCTGCTTCCAAGGATGATAATTCACAACCATTCCATCCTACAGCACGCACACACTCCGCCGTAGCAAATCAATTTTGCAATGGAAACTGAAGAAACCACATTCCTCGCCTTGGGAAAAGCAGCAAAACTCCACAAGAAAATGAGTTCTGGTGCTGTCAAAGAATATTTTCGAGAAAGTCAAATAAAAAACCGATCACTCCTTTCGCTATAGCTAGCTCGTCATTGAAGGCATGCTTGCTGCTTCAACTTCGCAATCTAGTAATTATCTGATCAGCTTGAAAATGATAGCTTCCTACTGGGATTAGCACTGGCCTGTCAAAACTTACAGTTCAGTGCTTTCATTTTTCTTTGCTTAGTCAAACTAAATACGGACACAGTCACAGAAACAACAATAATGTCAAAAACGCCTCTGGATAATCTGTTCAAAAGAGGGAGTGGGGAAAATGAATTTCCGTCCTGGGAATAAAATTTGATGATGTTAATTAAGAGAAGCTATTCCTCACCCCACCAATCCCTAGTTCCCCAATTCGCATTTGACCTTTCCTTTTCAAGACAAGATGTAGATTTAGTGATGATAAGAGGCACTGACCTCCCTACACGGACACTGTTTAGAGTCCCCCCACCATGCTTGTGTTTCTCATGTGGTAGAGAAAACAGCATCAAGGTTCTTCTGAAGCAGCCAACCAACTGGATAGACAAGTCCACGAGCTTCCAGATGAAGGTGCCAATTCAATACCTTTGAGCAACCAGGAGGGACAGCCTCCATTTGGCTTTCATCTTCAACAATTTGTTCTATGAAAGTGGTCTCCTGCAAGTAATCAATATGAGTAAATTTCCAATGTCAAACTGTTCACACAAACTTCTATCCCCAAAGTAAGAAATCAAGGATTTCAAAAAGGAGGAGGAATATGATGCATACTTGGAAACCTTCCTTCACATTGTCCAACTGTCGAATGGGATCTGAAGTTGGTCTATGCCATTTCTTTGGATCCCATAATATAGTGCTATTGAAGGCAAAGCCAGACATATCGACGTGAAATCTCCTGAGTTGCTTACTCTTCTCATTAGTGTGCCATCCAATAACTTGACTTCCATTGCACACAGGGCCCTCCAGTATTGCTTTGCTTTTGCTTTGTGCTAGCATAGCAACAGGCCAAGTGCCAAAACGACTATAAAGAGGAGATCACAAGAAGATAGAAGCAGATTAGAAAAGAATAGACAGAAAAGAGAATATTCCAACAATGACATCAAATCTGCAAAAACCATGTGCTCTCAACTTATAGCATCTAAAAACAGTCATAATCACAGGAAACAACATACATATTAACTGTCACACCGACAATAACAATAATAGTTACTCATGTCCTACATATTAACTGCCATACTGACAATAACAATAATAGTTACGTATGTCCTAGCTCAACCCTTTTACTTCACCATACTTCCTAGATTCACTGCCCTGGTACTTCACCAGCAGTGCGTCCCAGAAGGGGGATCTAAATTTATTTTATTGAATAGTTGTGCTTACTTCAGTATTAAAAAAAGAAGTCCTGTAGCATCTTTCCACAACAAATTCAAATAGCATGGAAAGGTCTACTTTCTTTAAAGGAAGTAACCAGGATCTGGGAACAAATAGATCAATTACTTTAACACTCGGGAAGAATCTCCAGTCAGGTTACATATTAATGACTTCATGCAGAACTCTAAGCATGGTAATCTGTCATTGTGAAAGCTCAACCCTTGAAGCAAGGCTTTTAGATGATTCTATTCGAGTAAATGCTAAAGCCGTAGAGTCAAAATACAAAAATATATCTTACATGCATTGGCTTTTATTATACCGGCCAGCAGCGCTCGCTGGTCCTCACAAAGAAGCAATCAATGAATATGACTAAAGCATGGACAAAAAGAATCTGTTGTTCATTGCTGAGGAAATTCCCCAAGGTTTATCAAACTTATTTCAGCAAAATAGTGAAAGAACAAGGGCAAAAGAATTACCATTCAACCTCTTACTGCTCACATTACAGTATATTAAAAAAAATTACTTATTTCCTTTGATTCATAAGTTGTTATGAAGTCCTATCATAAGCAAAGATCATGGGTTGCTGCAACAGCAAGCAGAAAGCTTAATTATTCTTCGGATTATGTAATGCTTAAGTTAGAAGGCGCCAAGGATTGGAGGAGGCATTGCTGGGGGAACACAGTAATGATCATTAACTTTGCATCCTATGGAAGAGGAATCCACAAATATTCAAAAGTATAAGAAGATTAATTGAATTGTCTTCAAACAAGGATTTGAGAAAGCAATAGAATTTGGAAACCCCAGCGAAAGCAAAGGGTTTGCCTTCTGGGTCAAACTCGTCGCATCGGGCTTGCCTAGTGCAAGTTACTTCTCTTGTGTGGTTTGCGAGCTATTGCATAGGAGCGGAGATATACCCTATGCGCACTCAAAGGGTAGCAGCTGCGGGTTCCCCTTGTCATAAAAAAAAGAGTGGAAACCTCAATTTGCTTCTCGTTACACCTGTCAATTGTGGCAAAAGAACCAACCATTGTATCCTCTGGAAATTCTGTCGTTGGAAGAATTTCATGAGCTTTTCAGTATGAATCACAGACGCCTGTGAGATTTTTTTAAACATCCACCAGTGAGATTTTTTAAGAGCCACAAGATTACTTTGGCGGAAAAGTTGGGAACTAAACTGATCTACTTCTAACAGAGTTCCTATAGACAAAAGGAGGGTGTTGGGAGTGTTTGTAACCTATTTATTACATGGTAGATGATCACACAAAGAATATAGTTTAATTTTTCTCAAGTCTGAAATTGCATAAATTAATAAGGACGGCAAATGTCAAGCACATTAAGAAGATCCAGAATGACGTTCACTTCAAAAATCCAAAATGAAGTATGTGCAGCAAAAGAGGCAAAAAAATGAGAAAACAAGGATGCAACAGGGTGATAACATTGCTCTAAGTAAATTGCTGGTGCAAACCAAGTTTTCAACTAATAGAAGGTAAGATTTCCTAAGGAATCTTATCATAACTTTTAGGCCAAAGAAAACTAGTCCATGTTAAATCATTAAAGAAGATCATATCAAAATGCTAATGCCCTGGACTTTACCTAAAGGTCTGCAAAATAGTCCAGTATTTTCTTCTTCTTCTTCTTCTTCTTTCTTTTCATTTTTATGATGACTGTGGATGAGCAGTAACCTAGAACCTTAGGGACAAGGCTCGAAAGTATCAGATTTGAAAGGAGTTTGTCTTGCGGCAGTAACTTCTATCATCTTTTCCTTATTATGTAAAGCAAAACAAACTATACTTGGATCTCAGAGGTAGAACTCAAGAAATTGGATCCAAACATGTATGAAGAGTTCAAATAACCACTATCATGAGATCCAAGAATTTCCACGGAGGAGCTGATGCAGGAAGAACAGAAAAGAATCAGAATATTGCAACATTACATAGATTCTATCTTGAATAGAGAGTGGACAAAGACATGCAGCTTGTATTTTGGAGTCACAAGGTCATGTACTAGGATTATTCACAAATCAAGTAACATTCCAAGAAAAAATGCATTGCCTTTTCAGTGAAGACAAAAGTCTAGCATAGACATTTCTGACCCATGTTCGACATGAATATACTATTTCCCAGGAGCATTGTAAAGTGAACTCACAAGCGTCCTATTCCTTGGTCTCTCCCAAACCAAGTGGTAATGCCGGCAAACAACAGATCTTCTCAGTTGCTGGATCAGGAGAGGAGGCAGCAAGAGTCACAAGAAATGGTGAAGAATCATCCAAACTAATATATGATGGACAACACGGAAAGGAAGAACAATAGATGTTTTGAAGGTAGTCTTAGTCCCACTCATAAGATCAAAGGGAATTGAATTTTAACATTTTATGTTTGGGGTAAAGAAGAAAGAATAGAGGAAGCTGAACAATTAATAGATCTGTTTTGACTTGGAATTATTGTGATTGATTAGTCTTTGTTGACTAATCCACAACTTTTTGTAGGTCTCCAGTATATCATTGATGCTGAGGAATACATTACCATTATCCAAAAAAGAACAAAATATTTCCCTTGAGCATCATGAGTAGTTACTGACTTGTCTAGTGTGTTTTTTAATCATATATAACTTGTCAAGTCTGTTGTTTTTTGAGCTCAAATGTACTCTGGATTTAGTTCTCCCATAGTCGGTTAAGAATTTCAGATTTTAGTCATTTCTTTTTCAATAACTACTTGGAATATGAGTTCTAGTTTCTAGGATATGGGTCGGGCTTCGAGTAGCTATGTATAGATAGTCTTACATTGTAGAAACCCTATCCTTTTTTTTATGACAAGGGAAACTCAGAGCCACTACCCTTTGGGTGGCACAGGGTAAAAAAAACCCTCCTACGCAATAGCCCACAAACCACATAGGAGAGGTAATCCACATTAGGCAAGCCCGGTGCGACGAGCTCGACCCAGAAGGCAAACCCCTTGCTTTTGCTAACAAGGAGTTTCGAACTTGAGACCTCCAACATGGATGTCCCAAGCCCAAACCGCTGGGCCTCCACAAACTTGAGAAACCATATCTATTTAAAATACTACTCATTCAACTGCAACAGGAAAGCTCTTCTCTCCGACGTATTGTTTGCACCTCTCTTGGTTGAGAGTTAGCTTCCAGTAAAAGCAGTCCATTGAGGCTTGTTTTGTTGCATAAAAAAGTCGCAGCACTTCTCTCTGCTTGAGAATTCAGAGCTCACTGCTTCTAATCCTCAGTGAGACTTATTAGCAAGATATTAAACAATAAGAAAATTTATGAAGGAATACTATAGACTGAATTCCTTAGCGATAAGTATCTGGACATCTTGACCAAGTTAAAAATTTTGTAGTGGCAATTTTTTTAAGCTTTATTGTGTGAGGTAGACATCAGGGAAGATGAGTGAGTAGCTGCTATTCTTCACGGAGCAATCCATACTCAGAATCAGTATAGCAAGGATCAATCTATCAACTTATGGAGATGAAAAAAGATACCAGTAAAGTCATTTTTATGTAAAAGTTTCCTACATCAGACAGCTTCGACTAAGCAGAGACATGAATAAATTCTATTTGTTAGAAGTAGGAGAGACAAATAAGATAACTTCACCTATGGCTATAAAAGAGGACCCTTATAGTTATAAATACAGTACATTCTAATAAGGGTTCTGATTGATGACTATGATATCAAGCATGCCATATTAATAATTGTAATAAAATGTAGTATGATATTTACATTTCCAAATAATAAGAAAAAGGTGGAATATTATAGTAATGAATGTAGTTTTGATTCTCATAATAAAGATGGAAATACTAGCTGTTTCTTTAAGATCCCTTGAAAAGAAGATAAAGTGGATGAAGGCATCACAAGGATTTTCATGATTTCTATGAAGAAGGTGAATGACAAAAGAAGTGGATTAAGGCATCAAAGAGAATTTCTATGAAGAAAGTGGACAACTGAAATCAATGTATCAACTTCAGGGATTGAGCAAGCAACCGCAATTGTTAGAAGGGTGTTTTCGCAAAGGTAAATCAGTGCTCTTAGCATCTATAAAGAACAGGTGTAAGAGTCTAGTACTAATTCTTACTAATACTTCTTTATCTAACTTACAATTTGTGAGGTTTCACTGTTATCTTATTTGGATTGAAACAACTCTACTAAAAAGGTTGAAGCACAATTGTCCAACCAAGTAGTTGAATTACATCTCTGTCAAGACTAGCTTTTTCTTTGACATCAATTAAGAATGAACAAACACATAATCCCACTAATGATGAAGATGCTGCATCTGGTGGGCATGTCAGAGTTATAGCCCTTCTAAAAGTCGATCATCCAAAGCACATAACTCTTTTAGTCCACTAATCAAATTCACACAATTTATATTTTATCAGAAGAAGGGGATTCCACTATACACTAACAAGTTGGTCCTTTTCTCAGCTTCAAGTCTAAGGACTGCTACTTTGAGGAAGAATTGAGATAATAATTAAGTCCAAAAATCACGCAATCAGTGGTCGAATCTACAACTCTTATAATTATAACTATGAAGAGTGATGAACCAAGAAGGACACCAGTAAAAGAATTTGTTAGTGAAGTTATAACGAATTGGGAAATAGCTGTAGAATATTCGCCTATCATCAACTTGAATATCTACATAAAGCACATAACGTCATCCTGAACATGCTCACAGCAGGATAAAACAAAGACAAAGTAATGTAAACATGAATGATGAATCTCAACTTACTTGATTGATCTAATGCTCTCAAACAACTCAAGTGAGTAGATATTATCATCATCTGCAAAGTAAACAATTCCATTGAGCCTATGATGTACAATATGCTCCAATGCAACATTCCTCTGGTGCACGCCACGGTCTTTTATATCTGTCATGTTCTTGGAGCACACCAGATGCCGATACATAACTCCTGTCTTCCTCAAAATGTTTGCAGTTTCTGCTGACGCCACATTCATCTCAACCACAACCCACAACAGAGGTGATTTCACAAGCTTCAACACCTTGCCCAATCTATGAAGATAGTAAGCTTGAAGTGGCCTATTATAAGTCGGAGTCACCACAATCAACAGTTTCCTCGGTACATAATCAAACTTCCCCTTCACTTCATCTCCCGAATCTTGTAATTTAACTGAGTTTAACACAACATTATCAGGTCTGTGAATTACCACATCTTTCATCTCCTCCTTAACATTCACTACCGGTGGCTTGATCTCAAATGAAAAATCACGGCTCCTGGCATCATCAAAACCACCAAAAGGTGCCATACCTAATACAAACCCTAGAACGAAAAATATCAAACACCTATAGAACAACTTCTTCCTGGATATGTAATTTTTTCGAGAATATAGCAGCGTGGAGCTTTTTCCGTTAAGAATGAGTTTATGAGATGGTGATTGAACTGAATATTGGTTTCCATTCTGATAATGCCGTTCGTTGCTCGGTGATAGTGTTCTCCGGATCGACGCCATTGATCAAGTAAACTGCCTTATCACATCAACTGATACGCAATTTCTCCGCTTTACACGCAATGAATCAACAAAAGGCGCGAAATGCACGAAAAATTAACTAGAGCCTATAGTAGAAGAAACAGTACAGAAGATCATACCAGCGTAGACGATTCAGTTTGAAGCGAAACTTCGCCGAATCACAACTGATTACACCGAAACCCTAGATATACAAAGAGAGCCTAATTCTCCGAATCAAATCTGCTTGATTTGGTAAAAAGTAGAATGAAATCTCTGCTGAACCACTGCACAATTTCAGCAAAAAACTTCAGCCACTCCACGTATCAGATTTAAGAGAATACATGAAATTGTTCAGAATTCCGGTGGAGTAGCGACTAGATTTTCCGGTGGAATTTGAAATTTTTGAGTGTCGGCTGCAAATGGAAGTCTGAAAGGAGTCCTCAGTGGCGGCCGTAGAGGCGCAAAGGGGCGTAGTGTGCATCAAGTTGGATCCGCGCCAGATAAGCAGAGCTGGGTGTTGGTTGCGACTAACGCGCGCCAGGTTGGTGGACCCGTATAGGAAACTGACGCGTGGCTTGTTGTTTTGTAGGAAGCAGCTTGGTTATTATTGTCGGAGAGAAATTTAATTCACTCCAATTAATCATCGTGATTAGGACTTTAACACAATCTTTTGGACCGTTTGGTAAAGCTAATCATGGTTTAACTATTTATAATGTGATACATGGGAAGGTATTAGAGAATTCTTGGTAAATCTATGTACATGAATGCTCAATTGTCGCTGATAGAAATAAGATATTTGAATTGAGAAAATACATAAACAAAAAACCTTTTGAACTTGGGAGCAAAACAAATATTAGTACTTTAATCACGCGAACGTTTAGATATATTTTTAATATTTTCTCTATCCTATTTTAATTGAATTTGTGAGCTAACGCGCACATATTAAGAAAAACATTCAAAGACAAAATTTACACCATACTTTCTCCTATTCCCCCTTGTAAAATAATAAATATAGTGTAATTTATCTTCTAGAAAATATAAAAGTTTAATAAATGAAAGGGTAAATATGAAAAAAAGTTTCAAACATTTATCTTAAACTTTGAATAATTTAACTATTTTGAACTTTGAAAAAAATCTAAAAAATTTAATTAATTTGAGGCAGAGGGAGTCATTTTCAATAAAGTGTTAAATGCATGCTAATTATATTGATCTTTTTTTTCTTTCTCGCGATGAGAATTTACTAGGGCAAATTATACATTTGCTCTGAATTCGACAAAAAATTGCATTGACTAATTAAATACAAAATATATATATACACCATTTTATGTTAAATATATAAATATTATGTATATTTCATATTAATATAAAAAAATATATATTTATCAATTATAAAATTATTTGTGTCCATTACTTATTAACAAATCAATTAACTCGAGATAAAGAGTAGTCCCAATAATGTGAACAAAGCTAATAATTTTATTTTTTTTAGAAGTCTATATTTTTAAATCTGTTATAAAATAAATCTAGAATTAACTAGAATATATGTAAGGGGAATCAAAAGCTTAAAACTGAGGAGAAGAGAGAATAATATATTGCAGTGTATTTATTTTTCTTCCGTTGATCTGTGTATATATGAACAAATGAAATGGAATGTTGAGGTACATTTATATGGCAATGGTAGCCACTATTATGGACTACCAAAGCCATTGGAAATTGTAGCATTGGAAATTGTAGCAAAGACAAGTACCACTATTGTGGACTTTACATGAACACAATTCATACTTAACACTCCCCCTGAATTGTCCATGTAAAGGGAAGTTCTAGGTGATCTTAATACGCATCATTAGCTGCCTCATTAAAAATCTTACCAGGAAAACCCAGTGGGATAAAACCTTGGTTAAGGAAAAAAGAGTACAGCGCGTATTTTACTCCCCCTGATGGAGACTTCATTTGATACTTTGGAGACGGTGCATTCCAATCTTATATCTTAGTTTTTCAAATGTTGACGTTGGCAATGCCTTGGTGAATAAATCTGCAAGATTATCACTCGAACGAATTTGTTGTACATCATTATCACCTTTCTTCTGAAGATCATGTGTGAAGAATAACTTCGGTGAAATGTGTTTCGTTCTGTCTCCTTTTATGAAGCCACCCTTTAATTGAGCTATGCACGCAGCATTGTCTTCGAATATGACCGTGGGTACCATGACATCATTTTTCAGTCCATATTTTTCTTCGATGAAATGTATCATTGATCTCAACCACACACATTCTCTACTTGCTTCATGAATTGCAATTATTTCAGCATGATTTGAAGAAGTAGCAACAACTGACTGCTTTGTAGATCGCCATGATATAGCAGTTCCTCCATATGCAAAGAGATAGCTGGTTTGAGATCGGGCTTTATGTGGATCTGACAAATAACCTGCATCTGCATAACCAACAAGGTCTGCACAGCCTTTGTTAGTATAAAACAAACCCATATCAATTGTACCTTTTAGGTATCGCAAAATATGCTTGATACCGTTCCAGTGCCTTCGCGTTGGGGAAGAACTATACTTTGCTAGCAGATCAGAAAATGTTATATCAGGTCTGGTTGAGTTAGCAAGATACATAAGTGCACCAATGGCACTGAGGTATGGTACTTCTGGACCAAGAAGTTCTTCATCCTCTTCTGGAGGACGGAATGGATCTTTATTCACTTCAAGTGATCTAACAACCATTGGAGTACTTAACGGATGTGCTTTGTCCATATAGAATCGCTTTAAGATTTTCTCCGTATAGGCAGATTGATGAACAAAAATCCCGTTTGCTAAATGTTCAATTTGTAGACCCAGACAAAGTTTTGTCCTTCCAAGATCTTTCATCTCAAATTCTTTCTTTAAATATTCAATTGCCTTTTGGACCTCTTCAGGAGTTCCAATGAGATTTATGTCATCGACATAAACAGCGAGTATTACAAACTCCGATCCTGTTTTCTTAATGAAAACACATGGACAAATGACATTATTTATATATCCTTTATTTATCAAGTACTCACTAAAGCGAGTATACCACATACGCCCTGATTGTTTCAGACCATATAATGATCTTTGTAATTTGACTGAGAATATTTCCCGAGACTTAGTACATGCTTCGGGCAATTTGAATCCTTCTGGGATTTTCATGTAAATTTCACTGTCAAGTGAACCATAGAGGTAAGCTGTAACTACATCCATTAGATGTATTTCAAGATTTTCATGTACAGCTAAACTAATGAGATATCGAAAGGTTATTCCATCCATAACAGGTGAATATGTTTCCTCATAGTTTACACCGGGTTTCTGAGAGAATCCTTGTGCAACAAGGCGTGCCTTGTATCTTACAATATCATTTCTCTCATTTCGCTTTCGCACAAAAACCCATTTATAGCCAACTGGTCTTACACCATCAGGGGTTTGGACTACAGGTCCAAATACCTCACGATTAGAGAGTGAATTCAATTCAGATTGAATAGCTTTTCTCCATTTTGGCCAATCATCTCTGTGTCGACATTCTTCGACAGATTTAGGCTCAAGACTTTCACTGTCTTGCATGAGACTAAGTGCAACATTATATGCAAAAATATTATCCACTGTAATTTTCGATCGAGCTAAACTTATCTCATCACCAATAGAACTTATTGGAAGTTCTTTATTTACTTGAGTCTCGGGTTCACTGATTTCTTCAGGAATATCAGGATTTCTCAAGTCTGGATCTTCTTCAGGAAGTCCTTTTGTAGTATCATTTTTATCATTCCTTATGCTTCTCTTTCTAGGATTTTTATCCTTTGAACCCACTGGTCTACCACGCTTCAGGCGTGTTTGGGATTCAGAAGCTGTGATACTAGCAGATGGTCCCTTTGGGACTTCGATCCGGATAGGCACATTCACTGCAGGGATATGTGACTTAGTTATCCGTTTCAAATCAGTAAATGCATCTGGCATTTGATTTGCTATTGTCTGCAAATGGATGATCTTCTGGACCTCCTGTTCACATGTGCGTGTTCGTGGATCAAAATGAGATAGTGATGAAACTTTCCACGCAATTTCTCCAATTTCTTTCTGGGGTTCCTTTTTCTCTCCCCCTAATTGTGGGAAAATTGTTTCATCAAACCGACAATCTGCAAATCTGGCAGTAAATAAATCTCCTGTCAACGGTTTGAGGTAGCGAATTATGGAGGGTGAGTCAAACCCAACATATATACCTAACCTCCGTTGAGGGCCCATCTTAGTGCGTTGCGGTGGTGCTACAGGCACGTATACTGCACAACCAAAAATTCGTAGATGAGCTATATTTGGTTCATGACCAAATACCAATTGTGATGGAGAATATTTATGATAATTAGTCGGTCTAAGACGTACAAGTGCTGCTGCATGTAAGATAGCATGACCCCACGCGTCAATGGGTAATCTTGATTTCATGAGCAGTGGTTTAGCTATCAATTGCAGGCGCTTAATAAATGACTCTGCAAGGCCATTTTGAGTATGAACATGAGCTACCGAATGTTCAATTTTTATCCCAATTGATATGCAATAATCATTAAAAGCTTGGGATGTAAATTCTCCAGCATTATCCAGACGAATGGATTTAATTGGATAATCTGGGAATTGCGCCCTTAATCTTATTATTTGTGCCAGTAGCCTCGCAAACGCCAGGTTGCGGGATGATAAAAGGCACACGTGAGACCATCTTGATGATGCATCTATTAGGACCATAAAATATCTAAACACTCCACTAGGTGGGTGAATAGGTCCACATATGTCCCCATGTATACGTTCCAAAAATTTTGGGGATTCAATGCCAACCTTCAGGGTCGATGGTCTGGCAATTAATTTGCCTTGATGACAAGCAGCACATGAAAATTCGTCATTCATAAGTGTCACGACCCGGGGTCGGGGTCTAGATGTGACACGGCGAATGGGGACCCGAAAGTCCCCAAACAAGCCTCAAATTTGCAGAAAATTAAGGACAAGATTAAAGAGAACATTCTTAAAATCAAAAGGGAGGACATATTCCATAGATAACGAAATAATAAGTTTATACAATTGTCCGATAAGTGCCTCTAATCAAGGAACGGGGGCCGGGACAAGTTCCGGGCTCACCCTCAGTCAAAATACATACATAGATGAGGTGTACAAAAAAAAAATCAAGAGCATGCCCTCGAAAGACGGGGCTCACCACAAAATATCTAGAAAGGGATAAGCTACGCGTCCGGCGGATACTGCTCAAACTGCTCGGTCCCTGCATGGTAAAATCATGCAGGCATAGAGTATGCGTTAGTACTTTTGAATGTACTAAGTATGAGGGGATGCAATGCACGTGATTTACCAAACCTGCGTAACCATGTTAAGTGGCAAGGGCACATAATATACAAGGAATACATATACAGTAGAAATTATATATACAAGATGCCATGAAACACGTGATGCGTGCAATGCGATAGTGTTCCTATATAACGGGGATGGACTATAACCGACAAACCAAATCCATGCGAGCTATTACACGAATTGGACCGATTGGGACCTCCCACCGGTAGGGAGAAGATTACTTGCCAAGGGTAATCTACATCACACCTTACGGAACACACCATTTCGGGGATGGTCACCTTCCTTACGGAAATCACCATTTCAGAAGGATTTACAAGATCGAGACAAATCAAAGTCAAGTACAGATAGACGAATATCCTCCGTCCCTATGTAGGCACATAGTTCAAGGAAAGGGAGAGGACCCCCAATCCATCGGTGCTAAGTCTTACACATCCCACAAGAATACTTATATATATATATATATATACACATATGCTTCAAGAGAGAGAGTCAAGTGCAAATTCATAACGTTCAAGACATAATTGGGCTCAACGCCGATTTACAAGATCATATTCAAGATGTCAATGCAAGGAATAGCTCATCTACAAGTACAAGATGGTGCAAGCACCCAAGATGCTCAAAGAGCCAAGATTATAGATATACCGGTGATCACCTTATTTGTCATATCCCATGTCTTACCAAAATTCACATTAAAATTCCCCTTTGGGGCAAAATTGGGTTTAACCCCACAACTCCGGAAATTTCCATGTAAAATGTCATGTATGTAATGCAATACATAGTATAGGAATGGCATGGGTAATGTAGAGTATACCAAAACAAGATACAATGAAAGACTAGAAATTCAATTAAAAATTCAAGGAAATGGTAGTACATATCACCCATGCAAAATAACACATTTAAAGGGACATGCAAGTTCAAAATTCCATAGTCCAAATAGTTCATTTCTATAAAACTAACATAACTCATGATAAGGATTCTAAACTACCACATGCATGGTTCAAAATACTAAGAACAAGTACTACAACTTCACATTTTAAGTATAAACCCCACATACCCGGTAGAAGACAAATTTGAGGTGAAATTGACTCACAACCTTGGCCCCTAGCTTGAACAAATTCTTAGAGAGATGTAGGAGAGCCTTGAGAAAGAACTTTTAGAGAGAGAGTTGAAGTGTAGAAATGCTTCAAATTGGTGAAGTATGGAATATATAAGAAGCTCAAGAAAGGGTGGAAAAGACCATATTTGCACCGGAATAAACCAAAATTACGAAATTGTCATTAATGAAACGGATCAAGAATTGGCCCGTCTGGGGCATACGGTCCGGTAAACGGACCGTATGGGCTCACACGGACCGTCTACCGGTCCGTGGCCCTACCCTTAGAAAATTTTCAGGCGGAAAACTGCCACGAGACGGTCCGGTAGACGGACCGTCTGGCCTCACACGAACCGTGCCCCTGGCCCTTTTTTTCTGACCACACGGACCGTGTGGCTTCACACGGACCGTGTGGTGGCCCATCTGCTCCTCCCCTTTCCCACGCACCATCCCCACACGGGAGGCCACACGGACCGTGTGGCTTCGCACGGGCCGTGTGGTCACCCGTCCGCCTTTACTTTCCCAGGCGCCACTTCACGGAAGGCCACACGGACCGTGTGGCTTCACACGAACCGTGTAGGCCCTTCCGTGAGGCGGTGCCTGGCAACTTTTGGGCAGTTTCAGGGACCTTGAGGTGACGTCAAGGGTTCGGGGCCTTTCAATAAGAATCTTCAGGTTCTTTAATGGATGACCGCTTGAATTTTCAAGAATTCGTCTCATCATTATTGATCCAGGAGGACCTACTCGATCATGCCATAGCACAAAAGTTTTTGGATCAGTAAACTTCTGGTTTACGATCGAATGTGCTTCAATTGCACTAATTTCTGCATAATATAGGCCAGACGATAAAGTTGGTAATTTTTCTAAAATATATTTTTGGCCTGAGACACTCTTGGTTATACCAAGGTATTCAATATTCATTTCATTTAGTATCTCAACATGATATCCATTTCTGCGGATATCTTTAAAGCTTAGCAGATTTCTTGGGGATTTAGAAGAGAACAATGCATCTTCTATAACGATTTTTGTCCCCTTAGGCAGAAAAATAGTAGCTCTTCCGGAGCCTTCAATTATTTTTGCACTACCAGATATTGTAGTAATATTTGCCTTTCTTTTAAGTAAAGAAGAAAAATATTTTTCGTCTTTAAAAATTGCATGATTCGTTCCACTGTCAATAACACAAATATCTTCGCGATTGATTATTGATCCAAACAAAATTTGAGGCATATTCATTCTTCAAAGAGAAAAATAATAAAGTAAATATTTATTTGGACCTCATGTGAATTTAATGAAAAGTCTTGCATAAGTTAAATATATAAGAATAAGGAAGACAAGATACAAATTATTATTATTTTTTTTTTATCTTCACGGGATATAAAAACATAAGCGCACATATAAATAAAGAAAATTATTTTATATATTATCATGCTCATCATCGTTCACATTTTCGTTAATATTTAAATTTTCTTCTAGAAAATTTAAGTAGTCCGCTACATCCAGATACATATGTTCCATATTATTTTCAGACAAAAAAATTTGTCTCTGGATTTTCGGCTCTTTTCAATGATGCCTGATATAGTTGAACAAGACGTTTAGATGACCGGCATGTCCTTGACCAGTGCCCTTTGCCTCCACATCTGTGACATATACTTTCTGAATTTTTCTTTGGAAAAGCTTCTGGCTTTTCTTCCTTCTTTTTAGATTGCTGGTCGTGCCTCGGTGCGAGACGACTATCATGATTTCTTCTTTGACCTCGGCCACGGCCACGACCACTTCTGGGGCCATAATTTCTTTCTCGTTGGTTATAATTCGCCTGATTCACTTCAGGGAGTGGCGAAGAACCAACGGGCCGACTATCATGATTTTTCATCAATAATTCATTATGCCTTTCAGCAATAAGAAGGTGTGAAAGTAATTCAGAATATTTTGTAAAACTCATACCGCGATATTGCTGCTGCAGGAGCATATTCGCAGGTGGAAATGTGGAGTATGTTTTTTCAAGCTTGTCAGTTTCAGTTATTTCTTCTCCACATAAATTTAACTGTGATATAATTCTAAACATTGCTGAATTATACTCTGTTATATTTTTAAAATCTAATAATCTTAGATTTAACCAATCATGACGTGCTTGTGGAAGGACGACCAACTTCAGGTGGTCGTATCTATCTTTTAGATTCTTCCACAATTTCAGGGGATCTTTTATTGTCAATATTGTAATTTTAGTCCCTCGTCAAGATGGTGGCGGAGAAAAATTAAAGCTTTGGCACGGTTTTGACTGGATGCCTTATTTTCATCTTTAATGGTGTCTGCCAGACCCATTGATTCTAAATGTAGTTCAGCATCTAGTGCCCATGATGAATAATTAGATCGAGAAATATTAAGTACAGTAAATTCAACTTTTGAAATATTAGACATTTTGATAAAATAAATTCTTACCCCTTTTTACCTGTTTACGCTAGCTTGAAATGGGCAGAGCTTCGTGCTGATAACGTGTTATAAAATAAATCTAAAATTAACTAGAATATATGTAAGGGGAATCAAAAGCTTAAAACTGAGGAGAAGAGAGAATAATATATTGCAGTGTATTTATTTTTCTTCCGTTGATCTGTGTATATATGAACAAATGAAATGGAATGTTGAGGTACATTTATATGTCAATGGTAGCCACTATTGTGGACTACCAAAGCCATTGGAAATTGTAGCATTGGAAATTGTAGCAAAGACAAGTACCACTATTGTGGACTTTACGTGAACACAATTCATACTTAACAAAATCCAAGTACTTTTAATTTTACAATTCAAATCTTCTATTAAATTGTTTATTAATTTTGTTTGAAATTATTAAGTGCTTTTTAATAGCTTGTTACTTGTTTTAATCACATTACAAATTATTCTTTTTCTTAATTATATATATATAAAAATAAACATTCAAAGTGTCTTTTAACTTCAAAGTTGAAATAAGACTAATAAATTGAAAGGATGGAGTGGTATGAAGAATATCAATACCTCCCTGGGTTGATTACTTAATTTTTCATAATGATACGACTCAATTTCTCCTTTAAATCTCCTCTTTAAAATTGCCTCATTGCTGAGGATTCAGTTCGACTCCCCTTCTAATAATCCTAATACCTCAGGAATGATGTGAGAAGTGTCAGGCCTAGACGTGCCCGCCGTTCACCGCCGGGCTACTAGTCGACGACTCCATTTCGCCGCGTACCGCGATCCCCTGCCCAGTGACAAAGGAGAACTACTTGCAGAAGTGCGAATTCGACTAGCGCCGTCGTAAGGAGCAATGTTTCTCTCATCAATTCATCTGTAATTATATGTAAATGCATGATTTCTTTTTCCATAATGACCTTTCCGTTTCCTTTTTTCCTTAGTAAGGAGGACTTGAATGCGTCTAATAATTTTCCATTTGATTCTCCTTAATTGATATTTCTAAATGAGTTTACCAGGAAATTTGTGATATGTATCATTTTGGTCATATATACTGCTCAGGTATAGTCATACTTAACTAGTTAATTGGCTGTGAAGGGGCAATTATTGTCTACTTATCTTTCCTGGTCCTATGGACTAACTTTGTGTCCGGCCCTTTTTTGGACCACATGGGAGCCTAGTGCACTTGGCTGTCTTTTGATCTCATCAGAGACAACAATTATGCATCTAAATTTCTAATTCTCTGCTGGATTAATATCAATTCAAGGTATTTTCATTGAGTAAGCTGGCTGTTAGGAATGCAAAGGATCTGGAAAGTTTAAATGTGTCAGCTAATAAGGGAGCATGAACTCTTCATGGAAGTATTACTCAGGAGAAGAAGTTGCAGCTGCCAGCCTTTCCAACTATATCCATTGTAGGAAACCATGATGCATCCAATTATGTTGGACAGCTGTGAGTCGATTTTTATGTATTATTTCTGTTATCAATGTTGCATGGGATACCTTATTTTGTTTGATTTTGCATTCTATTTCTCTTTCACTATTAGTCTATTGATTTAGAGCTTACTAAATATTTGTTGTTGGTCGATTCAGCTTCTAATTTTCTTTTGCTCGGTCTGAGGTGTCAGTCTTCCTAAAAGCTGTCCATTCTTGTTACACGATTGGCTGGTTAGATTTGACTTGTTAAGGAAATCTGCTGCAGTCGAATTTGTTTAAGTTATCAATCAGTCCGATCTCTATATTTAGCAGTTAACTAATTCCAGAGTTGTTTTATTTGGCATTTTTGACAATATGTTGAGTGATGATCGTTGACAATGATAACAAAGAGGAAGATGTGGGAAAAACACATTGCAAAGATCGTGGATAGTTGATGGGTCCAACTAGGCCTTAATCCAACTAATATATGGGTACTTTGCTTCCATTATGCTCATTCTTAGTTAAGTAGATATTGATTTTGAAATATATAGGTCTTTTTGAGATAACTCCTTTTATTCTATTTTGGGTCTAGCTTTTCCATTTTTATTACCTTCAATCATATGAAATGACTATATCATCTCATATGAACATATAAAATTCTGTGTGGGACATGACCATACCATCTCATATGACGTCATCTCGTTTTAAATTCTGCATGCTGCTGCACCTCTTTGGGATGTGATCGTTTATAATCTTGCAATATGAATGCATATCCATCTTATCTGCATTGATATGATTCTTGACAATGTGAATATGTTATTTTTGGAGACCCAACATTCGTTCCCATAATAATGTTGTTGTTCTTACAACCATTTTACTGGACCTAACTGCAGCTCTAACTCCAAACATACTACATATTTTCCCGTAGTAAGTGCAAAATTCCAAATACTTCCACCCTATCAAGAGTACTGCCACAACATTGATTCATTTGTTTTTGAATCTATGTATCTACAGTCTCTTCCTCTCACAGCATGGATAGGTTTTTTTTTCAGCCATATTGTCCAGAATATGCAATTTGGAATAATCTTACTTATCTTCTTCAAGCCCCTCTTAACTTTTGAAACTGCCAAACTTCCAAAGGGCTGCTGATCTTCTGTGGTAATACCAAATATATGCCCATGATGTTAAAGAAAAGTTCCCAGCATTGTCTTGAGAAGCTGCTGTGCAAGAATACCTGATCAACTGTTTCCTGCTCGGAATTACATATATAACATCTGCTGCACCGTGAACAACCTCTCATTTGCAAGTTATTCTTTGGTCAATCCAGGAAGGAGGTCTTATTCTTGGGAAGAACTAAAATAGAAAGCAAAGGAAATAGTCTTCAAGCAGAACAAAAACTAGAAGGTATTCTTTAAAAAATTACTATTTAGCACCACAAAACAAAAAGCACAAAGTTAGAAACAGTGTCACGTTGTGGAGTGAAATAAGTGACTGAAATGAAAAAAATAATAAGGATCTAGGTCAGCTGTTAGACACGTTTGCTAGTGTTGTAGTTGGACTCACGTACAAGTCACACTTGCAGCCGGACTAAATGTGGCATTTGTGTTTCTACGCAACACATAAGAACAATCTGCTGCAGTGTTTTATATTTTGTATGGGCAAGAAGTACAGAATTCACTAGGAAGAATATAGCGCTGTGTGTGTGAGACAGAGAGAGAGAGAGAATTCTTACCAACAAAAGACCCACCAAAGAATGATTCAAATATGTCAAAATGATTGTGTGAACCGCCACTTATGAATAAAATAAAAACTTCTCAATGACGGCACATGTTGATATAAACAAGTAAACTAATGTCTTGCATATTGGTTTCATGTGTCTAGAAGTCCATTCTACTCTGGAACACCATGATGATGCAGACTTTTACATTTCCTGTTTTCTTCAACATGAAAGGACACATTGTGTATGTGAAGCGAAGGCCTCATTTCGAGACATTCTTGGAGAAGTTGCAGATATGTTAATCCATGTTTTTTACTGCCAGTTGGATATACTGGATCCAGATGGAAAGCTAATTTCAAAAATGCACTTGTCGTAAATTATGCATATTCTCAGATGGAAGTTACACTAAAGATCTGACAGTATTAGGTGCTGATCTTTTAGGCATACATCTTGATGTTTTTAATAATCTTTGTACAAGCATCCTTTGGTTTTAGGATTCCCTTGTTCTCTTGGATGCTGGACTGGGGGATGGGGAGATCAAGTACTCGACTAATCTTCTCGTGTTATTTCAGGGAGGAAAAAGGAAATAGAGCTTCTATGGGCATTTTACAGTGTCATGCAACTTTCTTTGTATGTTGACAAGCATATTCACATTATTTGTTAAAAATAATAACATTTCAGAAGGATGTTGTTTTCCTTTAAACCAGCAACGTGGGAGCACATGGTCTTCTTAGTTAATCATAAAATGTGCCAAAAGAAGCATCTTGTTTTCATTGAAATCCAGCCATTTTGTTTTTTTACCAGAGAATATATTTCTTCCTTGATTTCAGGTTTTCAGATTGCAAGTGAATAATGGACTTTCTATTATCAAGAGTTGGTCTGATGACCCGTCAGACTCTGCACTAACTTCATTGCTTCAATTTCTAGAATGCTGGCTGATGCTGATGATGTCCGTCCTATCATTGCTAAGAGATTCAGTAACAAGGAACACGAGTCGTTGTCTCTTTGTAGTAGTTCCTTTAACTATCTCTCATTTCTCATCTCATGTTGGACAATTTATCCTTCATTACTTGCTTATTGTTATTCCTCATTGAGCCTGATATAATTGTTTGTGCAGTAAGATTTAGGTCCTGAGGTCCACTTCCAATTGAGTCAGCTTTTGCTGCTCATTTTCTTCTCTTTACCCTTTTGACAACCTTCTTCAGTCCTCTCATCTAATTTGTCTCTGGAGATAGTTGCAAAAGGTTCTCAATGCACATGATATATAGTTCATCGACGCCTCGTTATTTTTGAGCTTCTGTATATGAACTTCTTTTGGTGGTGAAATAATATTTTGAGTTCTTTATTGAATGAATTACCTGTTCTATATCTTCTTTAGCATAGTTTATCGAGGACTATCAATTCTGGTGCAGTAACATAAGCTTTCAACTTTATGTAAAATTGGCATCATAGAAGATATTATATGATATAATATATTACTGAATGTAATGAGTTATGCTTAGACTAAAGCAAAATGAGAAGTCTTATAATTTTATAAGAGAGCTTCCAAAAATATCACTTGTGCAGATTGGAACAAATGTAGAAATTATTTTGGTTTATTTATTAAGACGAAGGTTCATTGAAGTTGGAGATGAAATATCATGCAAAGGACTGCATCAGTACTTGTTAATTTCTCCTAAACAGTATGTAGCAGTATTAGTTGGTATACATGCTAAATTTCATTGAAAAAAACTGCTAAACATATCTCAAAACATAAATAAGACTACTGTCCATATAGTCTATTGGTCGAGGGTTCTACTAGTGTTAGATTAAACACCTTCTTTCTCCAGGAAAGAGGACTTTCTTCTCGAGTTATTCATTAGAGAAAGAAGGTGATTAGTTTATGTTAGAAGCTGTTATGGTTATCATTATAACACAAGGAGAGTACGTTGATAAAAAGAAACAATTTTTTCACGGCTGATTATCAGCTATAGCCTTGGTCCAAATGTTCAATTGTTTACCATGTTAAGCGCAATTTAAAACTTTATTGCTAGAGTTCTTTAATAATGGCGTAGATTTTCCTTTCGTGGTCCAAGGAACATGCTGAAGACCTTCAACATGAAAATATCACTTAACTACAACGGTCACAATTTGTTCTAATCTTTTAATTCTCCTTTGATGTCTATTCTTGTATTTTGACTAAATAACATTGAATTCAGTTCAATCTCTTGCATGGTTAATCTTTACCGAGCTGATGCATTTGCAGGCTCCTTATTCTAGTGAAGATGATCCCATACACAATGGCTCAATGCAGATGATATTGAGGAACTCAAAGAAGTTGATCTGCAGAAACAATGTAAATGTCATCTTTTGGTAATGTGTTGTGCTATTTCTTTTTAAAATTGACATTCATGCTTAGTTCCAATGGACCAAATTAAGATTTATTCAGAAAGTTAACGCTAAAGATGTGTTGTTATTGTGATGGATCAAGACTGCAGTTTTTATGGGCTGGCTATGCTTCGCATGAGAATATTGACATTTGAATCTGTGTCTCCTTCCTGTGATTCTTGACCATTTATTTTTCACAAAATGATTCTTAACAATTTTGATATCAGGAATTCGACAGTATAAATTTTAATTTTAGATTGAGAATCATTTATAATGAGTGGGTTGAAGTTTGCAAAAGGTGGGCAGAGGTGAAAATTTGAGGACAGTTGTTTGTATTGAGACTGGCATCATTTTGTCACTGAAAATGATTATAGTAAATTAGTCAGCAAATGAAAATGCTGAACCACGGGAATCATTTTTCTTTAATCGACCGCACAAAAGATTGGGAGAAATTAAAGAAAGGGATACTTACAGTGCAAGGCCATTCGGTCAAAATAATTACCAAAAAAATAGTTGTTGTATAGGCATGTGTAGTCAACGTATATTTTATTTATAGTCAAGCTATATTCAGTTTTTGAGTGTATCATAATGTATATTTAGTATATAACTCATGTATAAGTAATTTACTTTGAATAGTCAGTGTATATTTTCTATGACTTTTGGCAAGCTATATTGTATAGTCATGTATATTTTTGATGATTTTGGGCTATTTTTTATGTAAATGAAAGAGGACTATATTTATTGTAAATTAATTAGTTCATTGTATATATTTGAAATTATCCGTTAAAAAAACATGCAAATTAGAGGGGGATCTCAGGGTAAAAGTGTAGGAGGTTGAATAATATCTCATTAATTTAGTATGGAAGGTTGCCTTGTCCAATTAATGTATTTATAGTTCGATTGCAACTGCATTGGGCTTCTAATACTTGGTTGGATCTTTTGCTTGCATTTGGTCTGTGGACAGTCCAATATCAAAGATATATATATCTGATGTTCAAAACACTGAGAATATCAAGTGAAAGGAAGCAAAAGTTATATTGGAAAGTTGCTTAATTACTGATTAAACCATTAAAAAAAATAGAATGTTGCTTCATTCAATTTCTTTTTCTGTCCAAAGTATAAAGATTGACTGCTTGCATTTGATACCCTTTTATATCAGAAGGAACAGAAGTAAATCTTGCAAAGTAGAAAATGTAATCCATCTTCTCTACTTTTCCTTTTAACTAAATAATTTACGGGACTTCATTAAATTACCTGCTCTCTGTTTGATCTCAGCTCCCTAAACTTGAACCTAGAGTGCAGTTATTTAATTTTAGTGACGTTTTCTCTGAATCAGTAAGACCTCATTAGTACTTTTTACTCTTTAATTTAAAACACAAAGCTATCAATTGTTTATAGTAGCTTTTGTATTTACATAGTTTTATGGGATGGAGCAATTTCTATTGACAGTCAATGTGGTACTGCATTTGTTTTCCTGTTATTGTTTTCTTAAGTTGCTCTGTATTTCAAAGTGGGCTGACATGTAGTGTTTGTCTTCGAGGGTAGTGGAATCAGATATCCATTAACATTGAGTGGTCTTTTTTGGGGGTAGATAAGGCCGTCAATAATTCATTTAGGTGAAGAAAAGTTGATTTTTCCTTGCACTTATTTCATGATAGGACTTTTTTGTACATTTCCCCTGACATTGTTCATGACACTCATGACTTGTTTCTTTTATGGACAATCATAAAGGTTCCATCCCAATTTGTTTGCTGAGGAAATAACACATTCCTGAGAAATCATAAGTAATCAACCACCAATTTTTGTTGCAGGGGACTTGTATGGATTGATTGTTCTGCCACTAGAGAGACCAAGTTCAATTCATATGTTTAACTTTGACGACTCTGCTGCTGGCTTATCCAGTGGATTCCAGAGAAGTATAAGTCATAGTAAGCAATGACCATTATGGATATTTTTACTTCTACGTTTGTGTTTGCAATAATTTGGTTGTGTTCTTATCCTGCTGAAAAATCTACGCTATTGCTTAGGGCTCTAGCAGTTCTTTCAGCATATTGTAGCCACATTTGTGATATTGTAGCTAGGCATGTGGAAGGTGATAAGTCTTGGATTCAGGGACAGTGGTCTTTTTCTTTATTTGATCAAGTAAAGATGGGACAAAAGTCTTTTCAACTGAAGTGACGCGATGTTTTGGCTCACATATAGTTGTATAGTTATCTCCAGTAATAAAATTCAACTCTCTCTAGAATTTTTACCGTGTCAAATGCTCCGTAATTGCAGGATGTGCCCAACACTCCTAAGTAACAGCACGTCCCCTCCCTACTAGACTTACTGCTTAGTAATTTGGAAAATTATGTCATGGATGATGGAACTTAGAGTCAACATTTCTCCAACTTTAGTTGCAGGTACTGCACGTTACGCAGAAACACTTGTCTTCTTTTATCCCAAGCAGTCAAGCCAATTATGGTTTGTGTTTTGAACAAGACACAGATATTTTAAATGGTAAGACTGATATTATGCTTAGTGATTAGATACATCAATGTGAACTTTTCAGATGTTATATCTCATGAGAACAAGTATTTGACTCATGTTTCTGCCTGTAGTTATCAATTCATCATCATTTTTTCCTGTCCAATTTGCATTATTTTTCAAATTCTGGACGTTGACCTCTGGGACATCCACTAAATTAATAAAGACAATGTGGTTCGATACAAGTTTAGTACATCTTTTTCTCTTTTTACCTGGTACTCATGTCTTGTTGGACTCCTTTTTTGCCTCTTTCTGCTTTGCCTTTCTCCACCTCTGATTTGTTAACTTTCCAATTTAATACTCTTAAGGCGTTATCATTAAGCCCCAGCTGAAAACCGACCAATCCTTTTTAGTCAAACCAAAAAACAAAACTAAAAGAGGAAATGAGTCAAACACTTGGCTTTCAATGACATATAAATGTCAAACGCACTAAGTTTAACACAATTGCTTCTTTTTCTTTTTCAAGTAAAGCTACGTGCAATCAAAGTACTAGTAATTTAAGTAGTGCTTTAAACAAACATCTTCTTAGGCTTAATCCTACATGTGTTGTGCAATAAGAAAAGTATTTTAGTAGTTGTTATCTCATCTCATCCCTTTTCTCCCAATAAACAAATCTTTTGTTCCTTTCTTTCTCAGTTGTAGTGGCCAAAAAGGCATTGGTTCACCTATAATAGATTTTTTAAGTCTATCGTAGCTTTGTAGAATGACTTGGAATTAAGCCACAAAGAAACATACAAGTTTGGGTGAGTGAGAAAACACAATATGGGACCAACTTTAAAGAGATATGTTTGTGATATTGTTATTACTTTTTGTCTTTTCTTTTTCTTATCTTGTGATTTAATAATTTAGAGGTTCCCAATTGGAGCAGACTCTTTGATACAGAGTGTGAGTTTTCTAAAGGAGACAAGTTTTACCCCTAAGTTTGTCAAACTATTATTGCTAAGAGCCCTAAAAGCAACAATTGTTGTGTCCTACAAATAACAACAAATGCTTATACTTCTTTAGTGGTGCCCAAAAAGTCCACAATAGGTGACACTTAAAAAAAAGAAAAGAAAAAGTGAGAGACGGTATTGTGGTTGTCGTCGTCGTCTGCATGTGCTAGTTTAGAATGGTCCACTACCCACATTTGCACCACATGATGGATTGATAATAGAAAGAAGAATTTGATTTCTATTCAAGATGGTAAAAGATTTGACTTTTTTTTTGGTTCCGTAGCCCGGGGAACATTGGGGTAACTGGTAAAATTGTTGTCATATGATTAAAGAGGTCACGGGTTTAAGCTTTGAAACAACCTCTGGTTGAAATACAAGATAAGGTTGCGTACATTAGATCATTCTGGTCGACCCTTTGCTGGACCTTGCGCATAGCGGGAGCTTTAGTGCACTTGGCTTGTCCTTTTGCCCCATAGCCATGGGATGGTTTATAACTAGTCAATTAAGAAATTAAAAAAGTTTCAAGTGTACTAGCATTGCATCATTGATAAGCAAAGATACTAATGACAAGAAAAACTTTCTTGTTGTGCCATTAATACTTGCATTGCTATCCCATCTCTCCAATCCTGGGTGAGAAAGAGCTATAATCGTAAAGCAACTACCAAATTGATAATTTAAAGGATATATAAAGATAATCATCTATAACAAGTGGAAGATAACTACAATGGAGTTTGTAATTTGGAAGGTAAAACATGTTACATGCAATAATATATGGAAAATACAGACAAATCTCTTTATAACGATGTTATATATTGAACATCTTTTGATAGCTATAGTGACATATCGTTATAAAAAACATATTATACAAAAACAATTAAAAAAAAAACTCAACCATCATAGTAAAATATTGTTGCATAAGCAACTATTATAGAAAGAATTGGTCGTACATTATTGTTGTGTAATTTTTGAAACTTTTTATCTTTAGAAAGGTATACGGCACTGCTGCAGTCCTCGTTGGGTACACACAAAAGAAAAAGCTGAATGCCACACGATTGGCATCTTTGAATGGCCCAATTTGAATATGAGAATCCTACTTGTTTCTTTCTTTGTCAATTTTGTCATAGCCATTTTTTACACTCACTCTATTTGGTCAGCACGCATGTTTTTCCCTTAGGTCTTCTTTTCGTGGTATGGTAAAAGCCGTATCCCTTGTTACTATTATCTCTTATGACTATCATCAAAAATAGTAGTCTGACATGACCAACTCTCAATTTCTGCCGTCCCTTCATCGTCCCACCGCACTCTAACTGTGGCGGAGTCAGAATTTTTGTTAAGAAGTTTAAAATATAAAAAATAAATAGACAAAGTCAAAAAAGATTCAACATTTACTATATGAACATAATAGATAAGTTTAACCATGTATCGTTCTGGCTCCGCTCCTGGTACACTCTATATTTATTTTTTTGGGAGGATTGAAAAGTCGATTGTATACGGAAAGTTACTTTGTCAATTATGCAACTTTTGATGTTTGCCCTATAAGTCTATAATAATAACCATAAGATTCATGAACCTCAGTTTTTTAAAAAACATATCAACTAGCTCTGGAGATGTATACGGCAAAAGCATCAATTTAAGCCGTGCAATGCAGTAGTAGTACTTATTCTAGACCAATAATTCTTCTCTTCTAACATTATAGATTATTGGTCATGTAGGGGGTAGGTGTTCTTGAAATTTGCCACATGCTAGTGTATAACACATATCATTGTGGGTCAAAGTATACTTCTTTTTCTTCAATGGAAGCAAAAAAATTGCTCCCTCCGTTCTAATTCATGGGACACTTTTTATTTTTTAATTTGTTTCATAAAGAATGTCATCGTACTAGAATTAGAAAGGCATAATACATAAATTAGTTCTTTAACTTGGAGTCAAATTATAAGTTGGAATTCTAACTTTCAAAATGTACAAACACACACTTCAGCTTGCCCGTTTTTTATCAATTAGGCACAACTATCCAACAACCAAAATGTGTGAGATATAATCTCATTGACGTGTATTTTATGTCCAATCCCGCGACGCCACATCGTTATACTTATTCAACCTATTTATAGTTTTTTTAAAAAAAAAAAGAAAATGTCACGTCATGAACACTATTCCACCAATTATAGTAAAAAAGAAAAGTAAAAGAAACATTTGTGATTGGTAAAAATAAATTTATTTTACAAAAAATTAACATTTTTTTACTCCACCTCGGACCCTTATTCCCCCGCCCCCCCACCCCATCCCCCCCCACCCCCAAAAAAATTAAAAAATTATTTTAAGAGAAATTTAAATTTTATGAATTTTAATTTTTTATTCCACCTCGGACCCTGATCTCCCCACCTCCACCCCATACAAAAAAAATTTAAAATTTAATTTACAAAAAATTCAAATTTTGTAAATTTTAATTTTTTTACTCCACCTCAGGCGCCTCATCTCCCAACCTCCACCCTCATCCCCCCCCCCCCCCCCCCACAATCAAAAATTAAAAATTTATATTTACAAAAAATTCAAATATTAAAAATTTTAATTTTAAAAAATTTAATTTTTTACTCCACCTTGAACCTTATCCTCCCACCTCACCCAGCCCTCCCTCCCCGCCCCACCTCCCATTCCTATACAAAAAAAAGTCAAAAAAATATTTTCTAGAAAAATTAAGAATTTTAAAAATTTTAATTTTTTACTTCACCCACCCCTAACCCCCTACATTTACCCTCCCACCTCCCAAAAAAGAAGTTAAATATTTATTTTTAAAAAATATCTTAAATTATGATTTATTTTTTTTAAATGTCAAAAACTAGAAAAAAAATTCTTGAAGATTAGTATTAGAAAAAAGAAAAAAATTGTATTTTGGTTTGAAAATAATGATATATATATATATATATATATATATATATATATATATATATATAAAGGAATATTATTAGGGTTAAAATAGACAATTCAACCCCTTTTTACCGCTGAGGGCTTCAGAAAGAGAGCAATAACGCGCCCTATTTTCGTGTGCATCACGCGTTGTGCCAGCTCGGATCCTTGTGTTTAAATGTTAAAAAACAGGCAAGTTGGAGTGTCTGTTTGTGCATTTTGAAAATTGGAGTTCTAACTTATGATTTGACTCCAAGTTAAAGCGCTAATGTGTGTATTGTGCCTAATTTAACTTTAAAATTTTCTTTTACCTTTAATGAAATGATTTTTAACTACACAAATTTCTATAAATGATTTTAGACCACAAGTTTCAAAAGTTTTTCATTTTTTTTCTGAAACAACACCATGTCAAATCAAATGGTGCCACATAAAATAGAACAGAAGAAGTACGTCCTGTTCTCATATTTGTTCAAATCTTGATGAATAAAACTAGTATGTTAGTGAGAGATCACACATTTAAGACATGCAGATGTCAAGAAGCTGACTTGAACACTATAATTACAGTACGACAGACTTCTTTTTATAATAAAATAGAATCAAAAAATACTTTTTTTCATGGGGTTTTTTGTAGGCTTTAGTGTGAATGGGAGGATGCCTTTCGGCAATGGTGGAATCAAACAGTTAGTAGACAAGTTTTTTTTTCCTTTTTGTGTGAGTTAAATATGAACACTTGTTAAAAATGGAGTAAATGATATACAATCATACACTACTATTTAATGACTCTTGGAAGTATTGCTCAAACTTTTGTCTTTATCTTGTGTTTGGTCGGAGAAGGATAAAACCATTTGCTATTTATCTCCTCTAGTGGCATTTTCATTTGAAAAGACATTCACTTAACACCCCATTAATCAAATATAACCTATTCCTTTTAGACCTCCCAAAAAAAGGCAGTGTACAAAATTAGGTAAAAAGACTCAATTTATATGATATTCTTTATTCACTTTTATTTATTTAAAAAAACAATAAATTCAACGTAATTCGATAAATGAGATATGAAGAAGATAGGATATATATATGTAATCTTACGTCTACTTTTATAAGACAAAGAGGTTGTTTCTGAATTAACCCTCAATAACTCTCTTTGTTTATCTAAACTTGAAATAGACAACGTGAGTGAGTTCATATAAGCGGAGATATTTTCTTTATACTAAAAGTAAATATTCATTCTTACTTGTTAACTTCAATATATCCAAAAAAAGAACTTTTTTTTTCATTGTTTTGCTTTAATATTAATTACTACTTCCCCTCATCATTTCCCCCATTTTTTTAAATGCTATTACAGTTAAATATACATTTCATTTCGTATTATTATTTTTATTTTATAGAAAGTGTAATGTCCATTATGAACAAATATAGTGAAGGAAGAGAGTGCTTTTTTATTTGTTCAATCAAGCTTATCATTTTTTATATTTAAAGATAATTTAATTTATTTTTAATGAGAGTCTCATAATCATACAAGTGTTTAAGGCTTGTTTTAAATTTCAATTTTCTAAAAAGGATTTCTTTCTTAAATTTCTTACTCACATAAATTGAAAGGAGGGAGTGGTAATTAAATACATCAAACTTTAAACCTTTTGAGCTAAAATATTGTGACAACAATACTTTTTATAAGATCTTCTAGAGGAATAAAATTAGAGATGAAAATGGTAAAAGAGACTGTCCAAAGAGGAATTTAAAATAAAATAAAATAAAAGCAAGCATATAACATGGGAAATAAGCACAAATGCTGATTGCAGTTTAGGGTATGCCAATAAAGGGATCAGAAAATAATATAATTGTATGATTGTATCCTTTTTAAAGATTCCCCAAAAATTTCTGTGTATGTTTCCACCTTTTTGCTAAGTTTCATACATGCATTACCCTACCACTTACTCCCACCAATTGGGCTACCTGCAAACTATTAATTAATGGGAATATTACGTGACTGTACGTGTTGATATAATGACATTGAGTGAATGCATATAATTTATCGTAATTGTATGAGTTGATATTTGATAGATTGTATGTGTCGATACAACGAATTTGACCGAATACATATAACTAATTATTATTGTATTTAGTGAGACTGTATGCTTTGATGCAACGAAATTGAGTGAATGCGTACTTAATGGTATTCCATGATCATATGCTTTTTCATACATGGAATTTGAGCGGGAATACCAAAACAGTAACTAAGAAATATATTTATGTAAAATATAGCTATTAATAGCAATTATGCTCATTTATGAAATTCTCCCTTAATTAATTGAGTCTTGAATCTTAATTATTCCTCATAAATTTTATTTTTTCTTTTTCTCTATTTAATTATGTGGCACATAGGATGCTGGCATTGGTGCCTTTACCAACTTTGAGGGGAAAAAAAAAGATCCTTTATAAATTATAAAATATATTTAACAGATGAGAAACGCATTTCCAACAATTGTGACAAGCACTAGAAGGAGTAAGAAGAATAGAAATTCTTGGGAATAGAAAGTCGCACCAAATTTTATTCGATATTCTATAGTTTAGAAATTAGAATCAAATGCTAGACGATGATGGGTTTTTTTTTATAGTTACTGACGTTGTCGCAATAGGGTGAATAAGATTTTTTTGTTTCTATCATAAATTTTGAACTCGGACTATTTTTTTTTAAAAAAAATTGATATAGAGTGCGTCTTTCTTTAATTAATCTTACGTGATATGAGTATAATATAATTGGACCCCAAGCGAGTATCGACCCTCCCCTGTAAACCTAAAAGAGGTTTTGATAGATATATTCCATAACAAGAAGAATCTCCTTTATGTAAGCCACATTCTTTATATGCAGCTCAAGGATTTGATACGTATACGTAGGAAAATACGAAAGAAAAAATTAAAATAATAATATTAATATGCCGTGTGAATTCAAATATTAGTTTCCTTAACTTTTTGTTGACAAATAAATTTACATAATTCCACATTACAATATTACTATAAACAAGGGGAAATGGTCCAAAATTGACCTTATTATTCGAAAATAGGTTGGCTTTACCCTTCTTATTTTGGAGTTATCGCATAAAGTTGATCTATTTTAAATAGTTTTTTAAAAAAATTTAAATCCGTTTTAAAAATAAATAAGTAAATAAGCATGTGAGATTTGATTCTGTTGGATAATGCCAACAACCGACCTATGACAAGGCTCATGAGGGGGTTATGGTAGCCCGGGTTAGAGTCATGATCGAACATGGGGCTTGCGTGGTGGACTTGGTTAAGAAATAAAGTTGCACATTTGCTATTAACTATAGCTTTTGACATAATGATAAGCGTTTGATCCTAATAGATTGGTCTGATGATAAATTCAAAATGAGATTGTCCCATTATATCAAAATTGAAACCCTAATCTGAATATATGGTACAAAAGGAGTCATGTGACATATCATGTTCTTTTTCAATCATACATTATAGGGGTACTTGTATAAGAGACATTAACATAATTGTTTTTAAAATTCCTTATGGATGAATTCTTATTTAATTCCTACAAGTCTCATCAACAAGAACCATAGATTTATTTTGATATTTTTTTTTTTTAAAAAAAGAATGAATATATGCCTAAATTAAACACCCAATACTGTGGATATACAACTAGTTATGTAGGTCCACCAAAAGTGACCAACTTGAAGAACCCATGCTACACTTGAGACAATTTACACACTCTTTTTGAACTTTGGATAGTTAAAGTATAACAAAATATCTGAAATAATAATGATATAATTTTTGTTTGATTCTTCAAATGATAATAATGAGATATATAAAATTGGATAGAGTGATTGAGTTTTAAGAATATAATGACAAAGATGTATACATATGTAATATATATAGGCCTACCATTTATTTATAAGCCATCCCTTTCTGTTATATTGACACATCCACGTAGTTCAACTTGTACTTTAATTTGTAGAAGAGTTGAACTTTGACTAAATTTATTACGGCATTTTTATAACACAACAAAATTTTGATGTGAACACTAGATAAAATAGGGACACTTGTGTATGATTACATATGTTTTGCAAGTGAAAATATTACATAAAAAAGACAGTTAAATAAAAAAGAATGATGTCGATGAAAACGTATTTTATTTCTTATCGCGCGGAAAGAAAAATCTATAGTTTATTTGATAGGCTCAGAAATGCTTCTTATTGGTTCCCTGCCCCCTATTGATATGTGAATGGATTTTTAGACTAAACTCAAGACTACGCTCTTCCCTTTTGAGTCTGCTCTTAGGTGCCTAGCCCAAAGAAGGAAAGGCGAGGCATAAAAAAGGCTAAGGCGATGGTAGCAAGACTGAGTCCCTGTGGGGAAGGCGCCAAATTAAAGCCATTTCGAAATATGTGTAGGATGATAACCTAATTGATTATTCTGAAGAAAAGACCTACTATCTTCTATTTCATTAAAAAAAAAGGGGGGGGGGGGGGCTATTTTTAGAGTAATTCAAATATTTTAATTCTTACAAACTATTGGACGGGAAAATAAAATCAAAGGTGGATATTAGAATGTGCCACTGAAAATTGAAGATTCATTTGCTTATATGTGGTTGAAACTTAAATGATATTGAGTAGTGTTACGTTGAACTTATATTGTCAATTCTTAATAATTTGACTTGGTTTAATTGGAGAAATTGAAAATATCATTGTCCAATTTTGTTGAGATAGGAAAAAGCTTTTATAAGAAGATAAAAGTGGGTCTATTGTTGATTTGAGAGTTTGGTAAAATCTATTATTGGAAATTGTTGGGATTAGTATCGGAAATTCCTTTTTTTTAACCTAAAGAAAATCCCTAATCACTATTTTTTGGGTGTTCATTGGATAAATCAGTTCTTGTGCAAATGCTCACAAATCACATGGAAGATATAAATCATACTAGATAAGTCCAGTGCAACGAGCTCAACTGAAAAAGCATTGACTGGGAGAATCGATCTCTGGACTCCCTTATATTATGAGATATCACCTAGTGCACCAATTAAGTTAGTTTTACGAGTATAATATTTGAAGAAAACACGTATTGATAAATTTTTATTGCAAATATTACGATGATCACTAAGATTTGACTCAAAATCTTCCAAGAATTCTGACAGTCGGTTAGGATTTGACCAAATAATGATAACATGAAAAAAAAAATTGAATGATAACACCAAATAACCCCTATTTGTAAACGGGATCAAATTTAAATGATAACACAAAAAATCCAATTTGCACAAATAACCCCTATTTGTAAGCCGTCCTTTTATTTACATTTTGGCTACTCCCTTACGTTTTCCTATGAATTCATCTATCGTTCACGAACATCATGGACTTAATTATCAAAAACAACCTTCATGTTAACAATGTTTTTATTTTACTACGTAACTAAAAATTTGAATATTAAATTATTACTATTCGATAAAAATCTTGACTTGACCACTCATTCTTATTAATCACTCCATTATTGTTGTTTATTCTTAGAATTTGAAGATTGTTTGTTGAAATAGAAGAATATAATAGGGTTATGATGAACGTTTTCAATTTGATAGCTAGATAGAGAGTACAAGAATATTGTACAGGGCATATAGTAAATGGGAAAAGGAAGGAATTTGTCATTTAGCCTATAGAGAATGGAATAAAATAGAATAATAGCATATTATATGTTTTATCCAAAAGGGACATTGAAGAATTGTAAATAAGAGAATAGTTTAGTAGTACTAAAGGGCAGAGGGACTATTTCCACTTTCAAACTCTCACTCCAATACTTGTCACGTACGGTCTGACATCACTGTTTCTATTCTACTATAGATATCCTTTTCTTAAAATTATCAACTAGTAGGTTAATAAATATATATATTCAAAAATGGTTTAAATTTCATCGTCTTATACCTACCTATTGGACTTAAAAATTGCGATAAATAAGGCTTGTTCAAATAGTTCGGCATATTTATTATCAATTGATATTATGTTGAGAGTTCGAGCACTAATGATCATCTTGATGTAGTGGAAGAAAAGATCGAAGTTGCCTTGACGTTAATTTTCGAGTTTAAAATGTCCATTCACTATTGGACAAGTGATATTGCATGTTAATTATCTCCTTCTTATGCCCCTAGCACCGGTCAATATCCCTTTTCCCAAATGTCTCGATTCACCATCATAAATTTTTTGCCTAGATTAAATAATTGTATTTAGTATAATATATATGATATTATTTAATATTTAATTAATTATATATTTTATTTAAAGTAAAAGTACAATGATAATTCAATTTTACACTTTGAAGATTTTTACTTTTAATAAAATATATATAGCTACTGGACTTAAGCCAGGGTTTTAAAAAATAATTATATAGAAAAATGATTTAAATTTACTTGCCTTATATTTAGCTATTGGACTTAAGTTACGACAAGTAAGACTTGCTCAAGTGATTGAGCATATTCATCATCAATCGATATAAATGTTCAGGGTTCAAATTACGCTGAAGGGTAAGTGAGAGAGCACTAATGATCATCTTGATGTGGTGGGGAAAAAAAACCGACCTTGACGTTAATTTTCGAATTTAAAATGTTCATTCGCTATTGAACAAGCGTCATTGCACGTTAATTATCTCCTTCCTATGCTCCAATCACCCTAGCACCGGTCAATCCCTTTTCCCTAACGTCTCGATTCACCATCGTAAAATTTTTGCCTAGATTAAATGAAAATATTTTTTACGTACTTATCAGATGTAAAGATATTTTTCACACTGAATACATCTTAAAATAAAATTTGATTTAAATAATAATAATAATACGAAAAAAGATAACAGAAGTGTGACGCATTTTTCGAAATAAGAGATAACATATGATGCAAAGAGGACAAGAATGGTACTGCGCTCGAAAATTGACCTATTTTAGGCGTGTGAGTTGTGATATAGTATATGATGTAAATTAAAGTCCTTACTCTGTACCACAAATGCCAGCAAATCTTCCCACTACCTACTTAGAACTTTGTGGGACTAACAACTCTTGATATTTTTCATAATTATTTCAAACATATATAGGAGGGGATAAGGAATAGTCCTATGATAGCAATATGCCTCCAAACACCACTATATATTACAAAGTTTTATTTATTTATTTGCAAAAATATTTTTTATACAAATTGTTATATGTTAATTTTGAGTAGTTATACATGTTGATTGTATAAAGATATCTACAAGTAGTTTAACTTGATAGTTTTTCTTTTTACACATTCTTGGCCATAGAACTTATATAGTACTATTTTTTAATAAATGTATACATAGTTCTATTAGAATAATGAGTTTGATTGAATAATTTGAACTTACACTAAGTTTGAGCTAGAGGGGCTCTTCCAAACCCTTATTTTCGAAAAGTCAAACGGTACAACATCAAATATGTTATATAATAAAAGATAAATTTTTTTGATGAAAATTCTACCTTCGCCATCATGTGCACGTGGTGGCAAAACCAATTTCGTGTGTGGCAATTGTCAGCCTTTTGACAAAATATTTACGTGTGTCTGTTATTCTAGTTGTTGTCTGTTTTGTTGAAGAATCGGTTACTCAGACTGTCGTCTGTTTTGCTGAAGAATCGATTACTCAGACGAGAAGTGAATTGTCAAATATAAACAATACAAGAAATTTTATCGCGAAAAATTCTTTGCTCAAGGAAGTAAAAACTCACGAAACTCAAGTAATTTCAAATTATATGTAACTCTATAATCAAAGGTACTCACCCTAGTACCTTCCACCTTTCTAATCAAACTGATTGTAACAATCTCTTTAAAAACTACAACCCCCCCCCCCCCCTCCCCCCCAACCAATCTTAGACTAGAAAGTAGAGAGCCTTACTCAATCACCTATTACAATACTTCTATGAAAGTAAATATAGGTTACAATATATGAACAAAAGACTCAAACATAATCAACTTAAGAATTAAAGCAACATCTTCCTCTGGAACATATATTTTTGTTGATTAAGTGAATCTCACAAAGAACTCCATCACAATGTAAGCTCAATAGCATCAATCTTGCCCTTTTTTCTCCAAATCTCATTGGAATGTAATTAAGAAATTCAATCCTACTTAGATTTAGTTTCCTTATTTTGTTTCGACCTCCATACTCACGAAAATCTTATATTTCCTCAGGAGGTTCTAACACCTGAAAACACTCTTTAATTAATGGATCTTTAGCCTTAGCTGGTCATGACCTAAAAATCACTAATTTCGCTTAGTGAGCGGGAAATGCCGATTTCTCCTAATTTCAAACACTATGATTTCGTAAGGACCTAATTCTTCTATAGCATCAAACAAACTATGTTCTCTCTCTCTATATATATAGATATATTGATCATTTCTTTAATTTTTCTTATATATTTATTTTCTTATATTTTAAATTTCTTAGTAAAAATCACAATCCAATGTATCATAAATCAACAAATGAGTTTGGTTGGACCCACAAAACCTGCTCTAAATCAGGACATGTGCATGACCATGATAGGATAATTGATGTAATTAAGCCTCCTAGCTTAGCTAATAGGTATCTTCTCTTTCCAAAAAATTACTTGTTTTTTAGTAGAATTGAGTGTGTTTTGTTGGTGGAGGTAGTGGTTTCTGTTGGTTAGTGGTGGTGCATCTGCAGAGAAACAAACAAATTAATGGACACTGAGATGGTGGGGAAGAAGAGGCTGGAAACTGCTATGCAGAGGCACTGCACAAAATTTTGTCATCTCACAAGTAGACACAGGCAATAATAGCTGGATTTTGTTTCTTCGGTTACAAACAGGGCCCCCACTCTGGTACTTCTCCACTCTACTGCCACAATACATATTATCACTCATTTATAGCTTAACTTGTTTGGTATATATAATTGAGGATTGGATAAACATCGATCAGTCTTTCGCTCTTAATCAGAGGTTTTAGATTAACTTGAGTATCATATCGCGTATGCATGAAAAGAATTTAGTTATGTTAGCAGACTTTCTCTTTAAATGAGTCTTACACAACACAAATATCGAAAAAGAAAGTGTTTGGATATATAGATACTAGTCTTTGGAGCTCCTGTATACACAACAACAACAATAATGTATTCTATCACATCTTTCACACAATTGATAGATATTGTTATAAAAAAAAAGAGATTATTATCAAACAAAAATTAGTTATATTATGATGAAGGAGAATCAAATAAAAGAAGAAACTTTGAAATCAACAATTGAACACTATTGTTTTTTATGATATATCTAATATTGCCAGATATCTTAATCTATGATTTGCAAGACCAACTTTTTCCTTCATTCAATATGAGGAGAAAAAAGAGTTTTAAAATTTAACTTTTAGAAATGAAGGGTTATGAAATCATGATCTTTTCATTATAATATATATTATTAATGTCTTTCTCATTTGATTGTATTTAAAAGCTCATTCAACTTTTTCATTTTTGCATTTAGTATAATGTATATATGATATTATTTAATATTTAATTAATTAAATATTTTATTTAAAATAAAAGTATAATAATAATTCAATTCTGCACTTTGAAGCTTTTCACTTTTAATAAAATATATGCCCTCTTTTTCTCCCCTCATACTGCTCATTTTAGTGTTGCGTCATGTAAGCAAAAATAATCTCTTTAGGCACATTATTTGCTTTGTGACATGGGGTTCATTATTCTAGAAGGCCAATTAATTAATTAATCACTTCAAGGGCAAAAGGCAAAAAAGGACCAACTTGGTGCACTAAAGCTCTCACTATGCGCGGGATCTGGGGAAGAGTCCAACCACAAAGGATTATTGTACTAGATACTATTTCCAAAACTTGAACCTATGACCTCCTGATCACATGACAACAACTTTACTTGTTACTCCAATTCAAGATCGTTTAAAATTGTTTACTAGTAGTTGTACTAAAAATACAATAAACTTCTCGAAAAAGCTTAGATTAATAATCACAAAAGGTTGTACAAGATTCGATGGTTTTAAAATGCTAGCTGAAAAGTCAAAAGGATATTGAGATGGTAACCCCCAAATTTGGAAAGTAGACCTGGTTGTGTTCTAGCTAACATTCTAGAAAATAAACCAAAAAGAAAAAGGAGAGAATATCACATACAAGAAAGGTGACTTTTGAAGTAAGAATGTGTTGTAAAGCAATTTAATTATAAGAAAATCAAGAAACCCTCCATCCTCAATTAATGAAAAAACAAATAAATAGTATATTATATTAGATGAATAAAGAAAAAGAAAGTGTGGGAATAATAATATTTTGTTAGCGTTGAGTTGAAGTTTGATGTTTAATTAATAATAAATATAGTTTATGGAGATATGCTTAAAACTTTTCCATATTAGGTAGCCATGAATGTATGGCCTTATTATGGTAATAAGGGAACAATTAGAAAGCTTTTAGCAAGTTGGTGTATTGTATATATGTCTTCCTTGCTCCCACTTCATCAAACAACTTTTTGCCTTTCAATGCCAATTTATAATATATAGTTTTAGCAAGAGTTTGAGTTCCATGAATGAAGGTGGTAAAAAAAATATTTATATAATTATGTTATTTAGTGTCAGGTCATCTAGGTGATATTTATAAGTTATTATTTTTTAAGTAATTTAAAATTTTAGAAATCAGATATGTTATAGATCTACTACAATAGATAAAGATAACTCAATGCTATAAGAGTTGTTTATATGAACAGTTTATATTATTTAAACTCATCTATAATTCATAAGTATCATTTGATAATCGGGTAAAAATAAATAATTTACCTGCTATTATTATTTAAATGGTTGAGTTGGTGCATCAGATAGTTTTACGGCAAACCTTGACCATCGTTTCCAAGGAAAATTGAGAGAAATTGCCAATAAACGATATTGATTCTGGAAAAGAGATCCATTTCCGAAATCTTGCGTTTTTTATATTCTTCCTGAAAAGGTCAGACTTCTACTCTCTTTCTTCCGTAAGGGATTGAAGGCCAGTGATCGATTCTTTCTGCCAACGCCATCTCAGTCGAGTTCGTCATTTGTCGAGTATAATTTACATCTCATTATCCGTGTAATTTGCGGAAGAGAGTTTACCCGGTGTGCAACCAAAGAATAGCGATCAAGGATTTTCCGGTTTGCAAAAAAAAAAAGAAAAAAAAAGTACCAACTTAAATTCACATAATACCTAGAGGCTTTTCAAGGTTGAATTATATATATTTACTTCTTATGTACAAACTTTAAAGAAATTCTTGAGTAAAATTAGTTTTTACGAGAATTAAAATAGGAAGTAACAACCAATAGGGAATAGATTGTAAGAAGATGTCATATTCCATATTATTATTACAAGAAAAACATATAACAAGCTAGCTAGTAGTTTTATATATATCCTCATGATGAATACATGACTTTTGATCATCAAATGTTAACATGATTAGTATATAAAATCCCAAACAATTTTTCACATCAACCCATCAAAGGGTATTAGAGGGATCAAAAAAGAAAATAAAAATGGAGAGTTAATCCAATGAATGCACAATAATCTCTGAACCTAATTAAGTAGTGGAAGGTATGAGAGGGTCTGTTTCAAGTGAAGCTGCTGCTGATTTCATCAAATCATCTTCCTCTTTATTGCACAAAATCTCTTCAAGATTATTATTATTATCATTATTTATATTATTCCCCCTCTTTTTCTTCTTCTTCTTGTTCTCCAAACTAGGCATTGTCACTGGCAAAGAAGCACCACCACAAGAAAAATTTGATTGTGTCAACTGTCTTGATCTTTCCACTTGAACTTTCCAATCAGTTTTGCACAACACAAATAGCATGAGTATTGCACATGAGGCCTGTGCTGCAAGTAACCCAATCCATAATCCACCAAACCCCTTTTTGAGTATAAATCCAAGTAGTATAGCTACTGGCATTCCCACTAAATAAAATGAGCCCAAATTAATATTTGCACCAATTGTAGGCCTTGCACTTCCTCTCAACACCCCACAACCTGTTGTTTGTGGACAATTCCCCAATTCACAAAGCCCCACAATTGGCAATGCTATTGAAGTCAACTTAAGAATCTCCACATCCTTTGTAAATAAAGCACCCCATTTATGCCTCATCAAAGTTGTAAACAACATTGCCCCTAAACCCAATGCCATCGCGCAAAAAAGCGACACGATCATCGATACGCGGGCCCTAGCAGGCCGGTTGGCACCAAGCTCATTCCCTACTCGAGTTGAGACACCAAGGCTTAGGGAAGATGGGAAGACGTAGACCAAAGAAGTAGTTTGGATTAAAATCCCCATAGAGGCAATTGTAGCTTTCGGGTTTGCCAATAGTCCACATAATAATATCATAAATTCATACCACCACCACTCGAGGCAAACGGAAACACACGTTGGAATCGCCAAGGCTAACAACGAGGACCATCCGCGAAGACAATCCATGCTCGGAACAACCCAGGAATCTTTATATACACCAGAAAAGTAGACAAAGGAGCAGAGCAAAAGGAAAAAATTCAAATTTGTTAACGCCATTGCAAGAGCAACCCCAGCGATACCGAAATCGCAATATCGCACGAGGAGGAAGTTGAGTGGGACATGTAGAAGTACAGAAATAGCAGAACAATAAGTTAAAGGCAATGTGATATTTTGTGTCCTAAGGTAAATCCTCAGGGGATGAAGTAAAGATAGAAAAAAAAGGTCAGGAATTGCAAAGACAATGAAGGTATGGGCCATATTTGAAATATCTTCATCTTGGCCACACCATAAAAGTATTCTTTTCATGTTTAGCCACATGAAAGAGATAGGGATTGAAGTGGAAAGTAGAAGAAGTACTGTTCTTTGAAGGGTAATTCCAACAAGCTTCATTTGTTTAGCACCATAAGCTTGTCCACAAATTGGTTCCATTCCCATAGCCAAACCAGAGATTACAGAGTAGCCAGTAATATTAGCAAAGCCAATAGAAAGAGAGCCTCCTGCTAGCTCAAGTTCACCTAAATATCCAAGAAATAGCATGGAGATCATGGATCTTGAATAAAGTACCAGCCCTGTAATTGCTGTTGGTCCTGCAATCTTACCTATTTCTTTCATTTCTTCAAAAGCCTGAATTTTTTAAACAAAAAAAAAAGAGTAAGTTTTAGTGTTATAGGAAAGTGTAAAAATATGAGACTTCGATTATAAGCAGACCACCGGTCCATTTCCTAACCAATGTGAGAGACTCTAACCTACTCTAACATAAAGAAGGGAACTTTACATGCATATGTATATTTGTGTGTATATATATGTGTATGGAGGTTGGTTGAGGTGAAAGATGGGATTTTTACAAAGAAAATTCAAAAAATATTAGAATATTGTGAGTTAAGTACTTAAAGCTTGCAATTTAAAACTTTTCTTGAACTTGCTTTACCACTAAACAAAAAGTTCCCAAGAGTTGTAGAGGTAAAGAAATTTATATAGAAAAAAGTTGTGTTCCACTAAACAAAAAGTTCCCAAGAGTTGTAGGGGTAAAGAAATTTATATAGAAAAAGTTGTGTTCTTGAACTTATATATAGAGCTAATGTAGCTCTAGATTAGCTCAGTTTGGGTCTAGGAAAAAAAGTTTGTTTTTTTTTTAATTTTTTATTTTATATATATATATATATATATTTACCTCAGTTGGGGTTGGCCATTTATGAAGTAGTTCATCTTCATCATCAACTTGAACATCAATTGATTTGTGTGAGTTCACAAAATGGACTTTCTCCTTAGAAACAAAGGAGGATGGAGAAGAAGGCTTTGGGTTGCACATAGTTTTCTCTATCTATATTTCTATCCTATTTTTTTTTTTCCTTGTTTGTGTGAAGAGATTGGTAAGCTTGAAGATGTAATAGTGGTACTATAGAGAGAATAAATATTATGGTTTTGTGGGCGATAGAAGGAGAAAAAAAAGGGGAAAAGAGAAATAAATTATAAATATATAGTTAGGGAGAGAAACCTTTGATTGAGGGGTTTTAATGAGGTATATATGTTTTTGTTGTTTTAGAGCTTTGAATGCAAGTAAGGGTGCAAGGGAGATGTGAGTATATATATACATGCAAGAATTTGACCCTACAATGGCTTCAAATAGACGTGTCGTTATATTAGGGTGCTAAAATTTCCCAATAAAATGCGGCTCTTGGAGAAGAGAGATTGAGGGGGGAGGGGGGGTTTGAGGATCGAGGTGGAGCTATAGTATTAAGTATGAGTTCAATCGAATATAATATTTTATTGTTTTGATTTTGTATTTATGTTAGAAAATCAATAAAATGTGTTTAAATATTTGATTGTGTATTTAGTCATTAAAATGAGCTATGAATTTGATGACATGTTTAGAATCATAAACTTTAAATGTTGGTTTCAGTCTCTTATCTTTTGCTTAAATTATATATTTGTATTATGAAATTAATAAACTATGAATTATATTTAAAACGGGCTATGGATTTGGTGACAAGTTTAGAATCATAAGCTTCAAATTCTGATTTCAACCTATGTACCATTAGCTTAGATTATGTATTTTATATTAAAAAAATTAATACGATACGTATAAATATGTAATTATGAATTTAATAATTAAAACAAGCTATGAATTTGGTGACAAGTTTAAAACTACTCCTTTCGTCCCATTTTATGTGGCGCTCTTTGACTTGATACGGGTGTTTAAGAAAAAGAGAGAGACTTTTAAAACGTGTGATCTAAAATTATTCTTAGATATTTGCGTGATCATTTCCGGATAACAATCTTTTTGGAACGAATCAAAAAGCGGCATAAAATGTGTGGGAGAGAGGGAGTAATAAACTTCAAATTCTCATTTCAGACGCAAGTGGGGCCTATCTATCTTGTCATTCTACTTTCTTTAAAAAAAACATATTAAAAATAAAAAAAATTCTATCTTTAATTCTTTTTCTTACTCGAATGAGATGAAATGGACGTGTGGCTTCTACTAAATGAAAAGGTAGGGCCTTTGTCCATTTCAAAAGGCTATGAATTGGAGCTTTTTCCATCTTGTCTTAGTAATAATATATACAAGAAATAGTAGAAAGTAAATAGTAATAAGTATTCTTAAGGGAGAAAATGATGTTAATCCATGAATAAAAGATGCATTATAGAATTTATTAATGGGCATATAACATATTAGTTTTTCACCGTCCAAACGGTTTCACATGAAGAAACCAACTTGGTTTTGTGAATTTTGTTCAAGTGTCAATGACTTATTGGTAATTTATAATGTTGGATGATTATACCCAATAGTTACATCAACACATTATTTTATTTTATCAAGTCTTGGATAAGCTTTTTATTACATTTCTCTTGTTAGGTTTCGATCAATTCTATCCAACCATACCCCTTTAATTCCTAACACAAACACAAGAAAAGCCTATTTTCTTCCTCTTCCATCAAAAGAGGGGAGAAAAGAGAAAGTCAATAAAAAGATTATCTATGTTTGCCAAGTAATGCCAATATTGTCAATGCCATGTGATCAAAGGAATGGATTGACAAGTAATACCAATTATTGTCCAAAGTTCTAGCTAGTTGTTTTGATATGATGAACCAATTATAACTTTCTTGATCTTGACGCCTACGGATAAGCATACAAAATTGATCAGATACTCTTGATAAGAAGCGTTTTCCCTATATCAATCGAATTTCATATACTGAATTCGAAGCATAGGGGTGTGGAGGCGTATCTAGCTAGCCATCCCCGAGTTCATGTAAACTCATAGTAACTTTCACCCTAATCTTGTACTTGTACCAAGATATTTAATTGTGAACTCAATTTGATATCGTTGTAAAAATCATAAACTTAAAATCTTGGATCGGTCGGGAAGTGTGGCTGAGGAAATGTTGGCATGTTGTAAGGCAAAAGAATTGCATGCATGTTACATTCCCCTCGCAGCCCATGTGATGCACCAGAGTATCGAGCATGACTTATGTTGTCTGTAACCCCCAAACACCGTTTTAGTCTTTGGCTACTTGCAACTTTTTTGTGAGTGCACATCTGTTTTTTCTAAAATTCTGTTTTCAAGGTCCCATCTTTTTTTTGGACTTTGCATATAATTTATGTACTATTTTTTCCACTTTATTATACTATATATCAAACAACACACTATCACATTATAATATGATATCAAATACCACTGTAAAAATAATATTATTAATAATAATGCGTTTGTTTGTGAAGACAACACGTTGTGTTGTTTTTAAAGAAGCAGCTGGAAAAGTTGTGGCCGGAATTTTCCTTCTCTTCAAGTAGTGGGAAGAGCAAAAAAACTGAACGATTCCTTATACGACATTTTTCATATCATTTTTATTTAATATAAGATGTCCACTTTTTTTTATTTATAGTCCAATCACTGATGTTATGGTCGGTTTTTATGGTGGGCCATTTGGTATGGGCATTTTTTCATTTTAATTCTTTAGGAGGTAGTGGTAAGATCTGTGTATTTGTATTTGTATTATTCATTTCTATTTTACTTCGTTCAATATGATAAATGGTTACACACCCAACATCAAACATAGTTTCTTCGTCAAGGGATACAAACTTCTATAAAAATTTTCAAGTGGATGAGATCAATCAAATGGTCTCAATCGGAGATGACATTGTACTCATTTAAACCTAGGGAAATGGTTAAATTTGCCAACCGTCTGAAAGATACATAATCTTGAGAATGCGAATGTACAAACTTCATGAGACAAGACTAAAGAGCTCCCACCCTTTCGATGACTTGAATCCACAACCTAAACCTCAGAGTTGAAAGTGGATAATGCTTACCATCTGAGCAACTATTGGAGTGAATATTTCGCTGGATCAGTTGATTTGTGATTGTGGACATGGTTATTTTGGATAGGAACAAAAGAAGCAACAAACTGGTGGGGTTAATTTTTTTTAAAGTGGACAAAAGTGTCAAATCGTAGGGATCTTTTTTCTTACATAATATTTGATCTTGGAGTTGAAATAAATTATCCTGAATACTCTCAGTCACAGTTTGTGGGAAGTAGAAACAGAAAAAAGAAATGGGGAATAGTTGGGTGAGTGGGAAGGTGGTCGTATATTACAAAGCATCATGCAAAATTGCAAAAAGAGAAAAAAAAATTGAAAAGGGAAAAAAAAAAAGGACCACTAAGGTTAATTGGGGTGTGACAGTATGCAGTAGATGGCTATATGAAGAAGAGGCAGATGGAAGAAAAGGGGACACTGAAACAAAATCTTGGAAAATAAAAATGAAAAAGTACGTGCTGCATTTACAGCCATTTAAATTTTATTGTATCCAATTTTCACAACAGGGATCAATGTGTCTCCAAGTGGGGGGCCTTAATACCCTGTTTGTGCTTGTCTCTGTATTTCTGCAAAGCAACAGAAACAGAACACCTTTAACCAGCAGCCAGAGTTAAATGCAGCTTTCTGAATCAAACAACCACAATACTCATCTTTTTTTTTCCCCATAATTTTCACTCAAATTTTACCCCCGAGTTAAAACCGATAATATGAATTTCAACTCCCAGTGTTGAAGCTTGCTTACATTGCTAGTCTCAAAACCAGATAAAAGAGAACAGTTTTTTTTTTAGTTTCCTACCTGGTGTCTTTTGCCCACATTGAAGTCGGACTATATTCGAATTCGTGTCGCGTAAGGTCCCGTTTGGAGGAAAGCACTCCCTATCAAAAATTTTCCATTTCCGAGCTCGAACCCGAAACCTCTGATTAAAGGAAGAACAACCCCATCCACGTCACCACATCTTTTGATGGTAAAGGAGAAAAGTTATGGTAGGCTAACAGCTAGTTTAGAAAAACTTATCAATTCATAATGAATCCTTATAATAAAGTATTTGGATCTTATCCACCAGCGTGGCTACGAGAAGCAAATGAAGTGTAACATAACTTAAGCAATAGAATAATGCTTGCCAGTTCAAAGGAAAAAAATCTCTCACTCTTCTGAAGTACACTACTAAAATAAACTTCTATCATTAAAAAAGTAACATACTTGTGTTTTAAAAAATGTTTTTCCACCGCTCTTCTACTTTATAATATAAATAAAAATATAATATGGTCCTGATTTTGTTGCTCAATATCCCAGATGGGAGGTGGGGATCCACAGTTACAGCAATATGCATATGGAGCTGATGCCATCAGATCGTAATGAACCAAAATTGACAGATTGTTAGAATCTAATATTGGATCTGATTCACAGGTACGGTTTTTCTTATTCATCTGCACCAAGTTTTTATTCTCCAAAATAACTTTTAAGCTTAAATCACCTTTTACAACAGCAAAAGAATTTTTTCTTTCTTTTTTTCTTTTAACGATTGTCATGTCCTCTTCCACCAGAGATGCCACACCTTAAATATGTTTCAACATTTTCCCAAGAATGATAGCTCTGCACACTACAGAACAAATTCACTGATTCTAATTCTCCACTTTTCTCTCCAAAAAAACAAAAAAGGATGGTAGCTAATCTTTTCTCATTTCGAGTATCTTCTGGTTCTAGTCTTTCTCTCACCCTCACGAAACCACAATCAACAGGGTCTTTTGATGCGAAAAGGAAATATCAATGAATAAACAGCAAAATATTTCACATTAAGCAGACAACGATGTGATTCCAGACATCTTTAGGTCTTTTAATGCATTGCATTTTGCCATTTAAGCTAAGGCACAGTTAAAATTCCAATGGTGTTTAAATGAATCGTACCAATCACCTTTATTAAATGTAAGCATTTTACGGAGAGGCAAGGAAAGCCATCAAAGCTTTTATAGATACTGATATAATGCAATAACAGTAGGGAATTTATTCCCAGGCACACAAGAAAAGCTACATGAAAAGAGAGAGAGAATATTAGAAAAGGGAGCCTTTTCTTATCACTCAAGCTTCCAACACACACAAAATATATAGTGAAAGATGAATTATGTCTTAATCAAGGTCCCAATCTGCCGGAACTATTAGCCTCCAACCACAATTTTATAAAATGAATTCACCAAACATCATATGCAAACTGCATGAGATTCCAGGCACCTTTTAATATCACCAAAGAAGTAAGTTCGCTAAAAACACAATATATTTTTGTAAAAGAATAAAGCTTGATGACAAATAAGGATCCCTGGCTGCAACTTCACTTCTTTTCTGCTTTATTAGCTATGGGCAGAGACTCCATGACCATGATTGTTGACAAAAGCAAAACATTGATTCCAAATAGACATTAGAGAGACACAAACTTGTGTCCTGCCGTGTTTGTACAGCAGAATAAGATGGAACATCTGATACGAAACTTGTTCTCATCACAGTCAGTGAATGATTTTTAGCACTACATGCTATAGGCAACTCAAATGTGAAGGTTTCACTAAGGACCTAACTTTACAAAAGTTGGAATCAAGGATTTCATATGCCCTCGAATTGCCTATTCGGTCATTGCTCATACAGGGAACATTGTGCAACATCCTGGCAATCTCGAGCATGGGAGTGGATGCTGAGTAAACGATTTGGAGTTCTTATACACCACTTTTGAAGTACATAGGAAATAATAGTTGGTGCAAGATATGTTCTGGTGTTGAGCTACAGAAAAATATGACCCGATAATGTTCAGAAAAGTTTTCCATGTAACTTCCAACATCTTAGATGACGTGCATCTAAAAACCAGGTTATTTTATATCTCGCAGATAGATTCTTACTCCATGTGGTTAATACGGGCAGAAAAATCAATCCGTGGAATCACAAGTTTAAGATGCCATTGTGTATGTTCGAGATCATAACAACAGACTACATTCATTACTATACTAGGCTAATTATAGTTCTTGTTGCATGTCAAAGCTAACTATCTATAAATGGCTGGAAGCAATGATGAGATGACACTTGCTATAGCCTTGTCTAACAGAGCGCAATTACAAAGTATATATAGCCTCCTGTGATATGGATGTGGTGAATGCCTTTGCTGCTGAAAAAGAGTATTTGCGGAGTACAATTATAATGCACAGTTAATATGTGCTTTATATCGTGAAAACTTCTTGTACAGTTGCACTGATAATTGAAATTGTTTTATCTATAAAGTGGAGAACCACCACAGAGAAAATTGTTCAGCAGCAATTTAACTAAGTAAATAAATGACGAGCACGAAGAGCAATCTTGGATGCTAGAGCAATCTTGGATGCTAGAATCGACACCAAGTGAGTGGAAAAGTAATATTTACAAAGTGGTAATGCAAATTGCGGGTTGATCATAAAATGCAAAAAAATAGGATACAACAATATACCTCCGCAAACTCTTCAGCATGCCGATTGAGCAATAGTCAAAACGGCCACAACAGAACATAAAATGCAAAAAATAGGATACAACAGTATACCTCTGCGAACTCTTCAGCATTCCAATTGAGCAATAGTCAAAACGGCCACAACAGAAAAATTAAGTGTCTGCCAAGGCCAGTGTGGAGAATTACCACCACCACCAATCTCATATTCCATATGACAATATAGCCTATCCAGAGAAGAAAATATAATGACCCAGCAGCTCAAGAAAAAGTAAACAATACTCCAATAAAAAAAAAGACGGGGAAATCCATACAGAATGACAACATGTGTTAATACACAGATGATAAGTCTTTTACAATCACATGTTCGTAAGCATGCACATGGGAAATAAATGAGGAAAAAATTGTCATTTTTACACCAAAACACTTCAAGGTATTTCTTCAAAACTTAGCTAGAAATGGATTACCAAAAGATGAATCAATACTCCCTGACTTTGTAATCTTTTCAATGATAAAAGCATCTTAAGGTCGCAACTTTGTAAGCATGCGCATTGTGTGTAAATGAGGAAACATTATCGTTTTTAAGCAAAAATGATCAATGCATTTCTTCAAGTACTTGGCTGGACAAGGATGCTAAATATGAGATTAATCACTAATTCGGCGGAAGATACTGAATTTTTGTATTTGAAAAAGTTTCCGTAGGAATCTCTGAAGTAGATGGTGGTTGATAAGGAACTCTTTGCTCATAATTTCCCATATGAATATTGCATCGAACATGAAACTTGTGGAAGGTTAAGTCATAATTAGACACTTATGATTCATCGGTGGTTGATAAATTTAGTTAGAGGTTACATGACACTGTTGAATAGGTGTAGCATTTAGAGAAACCTAAGTTTTGAAGAACTCAACAAATGGAAGGGGTCCTATTAGAATTGAGGAGGAGGATTGATACCAGTGGTATCAAAAGCAAAAAAGCTCTAAGGCCGGTTGGGGCTTGAAGCGCAAGGCGCAAAAAAATGCCTAGGCTTTAAAGAGAAAAGGCAGAAAGAGGGAAAAAACATAAATATGTATGTTTAGTCCAAGACTAATAATTTATAAGTATAAATGACAAATATATGAACAAAATAATTAAAAAATCATTATGATAAAGCAAAATATCAATTGTTTAGTGTCATCTCTTCAGAAGAGGTTCATTTGTAAGGAAAATATGCCTTAGAACATTGATGACAACACTAAATTGCACATTAAACGAGGTGAAGCACTCAACAGATTTCGAGATCGCTTCAGGGCTTAAGCCCGCTCAAAGCGTGCCTTTGATAACACTGATTGATACATTGACCTTAACTAGTTTAGGGATGAGTAGTAGCAATAGTAAAATAGACATGGCTTCTACAGAGTCTTAATAAACATTAAAAAATGTTAAGAATCTTCACTAATAATTACGATGTATATTTTGATAGCCAATTCAAACCTAAATGTTAAGGCTGGTAGAAAGGAGACTCTAAAAGGCTCAAGGTCAATATCGGTGTTTATTGATATGCTCAGTTATGTAACAATGATATGATCAAGCATCTCAGTCGCAACCCACACAGGCTATAGGTTTAATTTGATTGAAACTGGATATGATCTCCTTCTACCAGACCGTCTGCCTCAAGGCATTGCATTTTAATTGGTAATATAATATTTTAAACATTAGAACAATAAGATTTGGTGACCAGATGAAGTGCAGAAAGCAGTATCACACCATGTCTTTAGTCATATATGAGCTGACATGGTTAAAGCAACTTCCATTAGAGTTGATATGTTAAAGAAATTACAAAATGCAACTTATTTGAAAATCGAGTGGTGCTGCATGTAGCTTCAAAACTCATGTTACCAAGAACGAAACATGCTAAAAAAGATAGTCTTTTTATTAGATAAAAGATGAAATCAGAATGTATTGCAACTAGGAAAGAGGGGCAAGCCCATTATCCACCGACTTTTGAACCGTGCATCATTGGCCTTCAAGAATTTTCTCGGTTATCAATAAAAAAGGTAATTTGACTAGTTTTGTTAATTTAAGTGACTACAAAATGTAATTTGACTAGTTTTGTTAATTTAAGTGACTATAAAAAGTGTAATTTGTCTAGTTTTGTTTAAGTAAGTGACTAGTTAGCTGATATTCGTACAAAATATATTTGAGGCTCCCAGATTGATTTTCTTTTACAACTATGGTGTCTGTGCTAGTTTGCGCATACCTCAATTAATTCTACGAGGTATCTACCACCACCCACCAGCACAAGTATCAAATAACTCTGTCCACCAAGACTTGAATAGATGTGAAGAAAATATCTAGCGAGTATACTGTGAGAAATATTGGGGGAGAATGTTATTGAATTGTGTGTCTACATTATTACATTGAGACCCTATTTATAGATACTATATTAGACTCCTTTTCCAACTAGGATACTATAATACAATCCTTTTCCAAGTAGGATTCCATATACTATACTATTCCTAATCTATTCCAAGTAGGATTGTAGATATTATTCCTATTCCTGTTCCTATTCCTATTCTAACACTCCCCCTCAAGCTAGTGCATACAAGTCATATGTACCTAGCTTGTTACAAATGTAATTGATACGATGACCGATGAAGAGCTTGGTAAGATATCTGCACGGTGCTATACAAATTGAATATGAAAAAGTAGTCACCGAATGATGGCGGTGCTACACAAACACTGAAAGATGTGGGGTTGACACAAAACAACCCTAGAAAGACACCGAAAATTGACGACTTGTTTGATTGAATTTTCTTCCCTTTAATATGAGAATCATATATATATCACTAACCCTACTTTGTTAATATAAATACTGGCCAAACGGGCAGCATATGTAGGTCATAGCCGCCCGCCGGCAACGGAAGCTCTTTGATTTTCTACCAGGACCGTAGAAGCTCTGATACCATGTGAGAAATATTGGGGGAGAATGTTATTGAATTGTGTGTCTACATTATTACATTGAGACCCTATTTATAGATACTATATTAGACTCCTTTTCCAACTAGGATACTATAATACAATCCTTTTCCAAGTAGGATTCCATATACTATACTATTCCTAATCTATTCCAAGTAGGATTGTAGATATTATTCCTATTCCTGTTCCTATTCCTATTCTAACATATACAATATGTACATCATATCCTTAGGTGTGTGTTACAACAACAACAACATACCCAGTGATCTTTAGGCGTGTATTAATCTACGAATATTTTAATCCGTCAATATTTTGTTAAGAATCTATAAATATTCCTTAAACTGTTGTAGTTATGTCTTAGATTAGTGTTGGAATATATAGAAAATGTGTATTTAAATGCATGCTTATCCAGATTCATCATACTTTAATAAGAAAAATCTTATAGATTTAATTATGTAACAAGTATAGAGGTTTGAATATGTTCTATAATACATACATTGGTGTTACTTAGACAAGTCAATGAGAAGTTTTTTGCTCTATTTCGTGTGACTTAGACAAGTCAATGAGAAGTTTTTTGCTCTATTTCACAATTAGGAAGACATTATTGACACATAATTGACACCAGTTATGCAGTTTATGTCTCTTTTTACGTATATTTAACACTATTTGATCTCACAACACTTGAGGTAAAGCAAAATGGATCTCTTAAACTTGTTTTTCAATATTTGTTTTATTTCATGTCCTCAAGCTCTGGGGATTAAATAGTTTTTGCAGATATCTTCAAATAGAAGAATGTGAATAATAAGAGGGATAAAGACTTCCTCATTTTTTCATTAACTTCTCCTAATCTAAAGTACAATTACTAGGATTACAGATATACTAACAGATTCTTGGACACAATTCTAAGTGCTTCTGGACCGGGATGCTTGATATAGGGATACATTGTACTGCGTCAGTAATCTGCACATGAACGACAACTTAGGAGTGAATCGCCTCCACTCTGTTCATTTCCTAGGCTTCCAGGTACATGTTACTAAAATATTGGAATAAGAGAAGACGTCTGAGTTCAAGACACTGAATGTAGAGAGATGATACACAAGACTGAGAGCAGGGATGGAGCTAGGGGAGCGCCAAAAAGTTATACAGCACATACAAGGTCAAAATTATTTTTTATATATATAATATAGTAAATATTGAATCCTCTTAGTTCTTGTGTGTTTACTTTTTATATTTTGAACACCCTTAGCGAAAATCCTAGTTCCGCTTCTAATTGAGAGAGTCATTGTTTGCATGATTATTTCCTTTTTTGGAAAAGAAATGGGTCGAGCGACTATGAATTCGAGCCCTATTATAGGTCCTTAGGTGGGAAAAGTTGGTTCAACAGCCTGCTCTTGAGAAGACTAGAGATAGATGATTTATAAGTGGTAGGCAAGTACACAAGAAAGGAGTACAAACAGAGACATTAGTAGCTTACCTCATGCAAAGATCTTGGGTTTCTCAACCCGTGTACGAGGAATCGCCAAGATGGCTATAATTCCACCAGCGAATGATGAAAGCACAGCCACAACAAAGGCTGGTGAATTGCCTCCACCAAATAGCTCATCCCACGGCCCACTTCCAACTGAAACCACAATCTGTGAACAATGGCGATATCTTTTCATTCAGTGGCCTATATAACTTTAGGAAATGATAAGATACATGCTATAAAGGTGCAGCAGAAATTCCTAGTGGAGACACCCTTGAGAATAATAATGCTCTGAATTCACTTGAAAGATACTCTAAATTCCATCACTCACAAGCTTCACTCCTTGCCTCATTTTTTTTTTTTAACTCTAAGGGCTCAACAGATAATAGCTACAAGAGCAAACTGGCAAGAGACAAGACAATGCACCTGCAGCACATCCATCCCCATAAAGGCTTTGATTTTTTTTAATCAGACCACTTCCTAGAGAATGTTCTTGTTTCGAAAAATACCTACAGAAACAGAGAAAAATTATACCTGTGGGAACACAATTGCCAGGTTCAGGACGCCCATTGACAAGCCTGCAAGGTTGAAGTAATAATTGAAGCACTATTTTCTATTTGAACTACAGAATAATGATCACAATAGATATAACTCAATCTACCTTGTCCTAGCCCAAGAGCTTCAATCCTCGAGGATACTAAAGCATATGGAACACTGTATGTTATCTGCAGAAAATGACTTTGCATTATACAATAATATATACCTAAATAAAGCTCTTTCTAAGCCCCCATGAAACTTGTGCTTCAACTGAAGTTTTGAAACAGTGAACTCAAATTACTTTTGTATTTTGTTGCATTTGACAGGAATCTTTACAAGAAAGATCATTTCAGACAAATTGAACTTCTATGTACATTTTCAACAGTAACAAACTCTGAAAACCATAATTCATCTGTACATATAACCCTGCTGTTAAAATTTTCAAAGATTAAAGAAAGTTAAAGATAGTCTTCGAGCTAGTGAAGAAATCTCAAAAGTAAAAATGAAAAAGACAGATAAAGGCCGGTTGGCCATAATAAAATATTAGAGAAAGAAATTATAAGTGATTTAGATGTGTTTTAGTTAAACAAGTTCTACACATAAACATGTGAGATAGTGCAAAATAAGTTCTGAATGTGACTTCAAAATAAAGCAACTTACAGCTAGTGGGATCCCAAGAATAGTAAATACAACTAGCGCAGCAATAACAATGCCATCTGGCGGAAGACCCTGACCGATGTCTATGTTACTACGAACAGCAGTAATTATAAGCATGGCTATAAAGCAGAGAGACATGACCACGTTTGAAACTCCCCATGTGAAACCAGCTCCCCATTTCCGACAGAGCTTCTCCATGAACAATGAAGTTATTCCAAGGAACACAGAATTCAACATTAGACCCAATGAACCCATTCGGACTCCTGCACTATAATTCCTTCCATCATTTGGTTCACCACCATAAATTTCTCGACCAAACCAGTCAGTATCGAACAAAATAAACGGGAACCATCCAATCCATGTGAGGGCAGTGACAAGCAGGATCACCCAAACAACACCTGGGAAATACTTGAAAATTCCAAACAACTCCCAGAGAAAAGCTTCTTCTTGACCATGGCTTGATTCAGCATTCTCTTCTCCAGTATGAGAGGAACCAGGAGTGGGATCTAGAGGCTGCTCATTGACTGACAATATGCTAATACACGTAGTTGCTGCAATAAAAATAATGTCGAGAACAAAAGCAGACTTTAAATTGGCACAGTTGATGGTGCACGCAGCAGTGAGGGTGAAAGGGAAGACCTTGTACCAGCCACTGTAAGATCCAGTTGCATAGCCAAGGATGTTACCAATGGCCATAAATAAGGAAAAATATGCATTTGCTACCCGAGTTCTTCTATGATCCTTTTCTGTATATTAGAAAGCAGAGCAAGTGTCACTAATTTGAAGGCAAATTCATGATATAAATATGCAAAGATAAATGACAATGAAGTCGTAAAAATGTAAAACTGATGAATCTCGCCCTGAAAAAATTAAGCTCTACCGATCCTTTTTCATTTGGTGGCTATATCATCTCTGGAATAGCACCATCCCACCATTCATCATCCTGTGGAGGCCCTCTACTTCAAACCCCATAAGCATTGTCAGACCATAGCCTTCATTTTGACCATTTTGTCTTTTCTTAAGCTTCTGTATTATTATCTCCTAAATGGTTGAAACTAGGGGTCAAAAACGATAAAATGAGATTTTTGTCTTATGCTTCAGTTTTATTTTCTCCTACATACTAAATAATTGAAACTAAGAGCCAAAATTAACATAAGATTTTCTTTTGAATTTTGGATCATAAGTTAGCTTCACCAAAATTTGATGTCATGCAAATTAGGTGGTCTTACCAGCTCCTTAGATAGGGCATATATAATATTATAAAGAACTAAAATAAAGACTTACAGTAATAAGGAATAAGGATCACACAGTGTATGTAGACAAAGTAAACCTAATCATTTCTTTTTGAGATAATAGACTCCACAATCTTCTCAGTAACAAGCAACTGCTCTTATTTGCTTAGGCTGTCCTGCACAGGGGGGATAAAGAAAACTAGCTAATTCTGCTTTTGTTTCTGTTCGCTAGAAACAATTCTTTTGGGGGGAATATATGATCACTGCTGCTGATAAATGCTCCCTGAAGAGCTAGATAATGAACATTTCTAGGGAAACAACAACAACATACCCAGTGGAATCCCACAAGTGGGGTCTGAAACATTTCTAGCGCAATTAGCTCAAAATCTTATCTCAGAGAGAAAACAAGGTGGTGATGATATATCATGCTCCAGGAATGAGTTGGTTCAAAATCAACACCACCACAAGAGCACATCTCCCATTACCCTTGTTATCTATCTCCCATCTCAAAAACACTCTGGAATCCATCATGCATTCAAGCACTAGAACTAAAAAGGTAAAATTCCAGAACCCCAAAATGCTTCTGAATATGTGATGCCAAAACTTTAACTAGTTTTTGTTTGTTCTCATATAAGCAGTTCACAGATGGATGCTTTGGAAGACAAAAGCACCATCAAAAAATGCCCCCTTTGGGTGGAAGGAAACTAGAAATGCTTGTCTTACTCAAGAAATGCTACACAGAAGAGGATTTTGATTGTGTTGTAGGTGTTTTCTGTGTCGAAGGGAAGCCACAAGATGTGAATAGTTTTGTATTAATCTCACAAGTGCAGAAAACTGGAAGCGCAAATGAGAAAATGGGGAGAACAGCGCTTCTGTGCAGTATGCGGAGTATCTGGATTGAAAGGAACAGAAGGTGTTTTGAAGCAGAGAGGAATCAGATTGCAGCTGTTAAGTACAAATACATAGAGACTTTAATCTACTGGTGTAACGAAAGGACAATTATGAACTTTCAGTTGTGCTAGATTTTCGGACCCTTTCAATTAATGATTGTTGTCTTTTCAGGACCTATGGAATTCTTTTTTCTTTTTTCTTTTTCCTTTTTGCAGTACCTCCTGGGTACTTGCTTATAAAATTTACTTTACCTTATAAAAAGAAATAGTTCACGGATGGATACAGAGTGAAAAGATGGCTCTTGTTGAACTCATCATTGCAAATGTTGTGGGCCCGACCTACCGCTTTATAGAGTTGATTTTTGTTAGGAAATTGACTAGACATGACCAGCGCTGTCTCAACAAGTTTGAGGGTCTAAAACTAAATTTCATAGAGAGGCCTTAATTATTTTTTTCCTAATTAACATATATAAATTGAATAATAATAACATACTCAGTGCAATCCTACAAGTGAGGATTGGAGAGGATAGGATATGCGCAAAACTTATGAAGTAAGAATGTAAACATGCAAATTTTAAATGAAAAATATAATATGCATAAAGTTAAAATAATAAAATCCAGTTCAAGAATTTGAGGAGATGATATACAACAACATATTCAGTATAGTCCCACAAGTGGAGTTTAGGTTGGTAGAGTGTACGCAGACCTTAAGATGGTATCCGATAGACCGTTGGCTCAAAGAAAGCAAAAACACAATTGCAAACATATGGCACCTAGGTCTAACTCAACTCCAAAAGTTCGCTCATGAAGGAAGGATTGTCTAAGTCCATATAAGGAGTCCAATTTTCCATCCCTCTAGGATAAATTGGATAATTCCCATTATTTAATTAAGAAATCCAATTGTTGGTCATTAAAGATGTGGGATTTCTTAATACCTAGACCTTAACTGGAGCGTGGACATTATAATACACGGGCCCAAAATCAATGAACAAAGAATTTGCGATGGGTCTGGTTCTGATACCATGAAAAGATATGACACATGAGTCTAACTCAACCCCAGAAGCTAATTCAACAACAACAACATACCTAGTGAAATCCCACAAGTGGGATCTAGGGAGGGTAAAATGTACGTAGACCTTACCACTACCTCATAAAGAAAAAATAATCCAAGTCCATATAAAGAGTCCAATTTCCCATCCCTCTACCAATGTAGAATTTCTTAACAACAACATTTAAGAAGACATAAGCAATGGCAGGACTGTAAAAATGTATAGGCTCAAAAGCCAAACCTCCAAAGCAAAAAAACCAAAATTCAACAGTAGTATTTGCATATACTATTAACTCGTGAATTCTTCAAAATGCTCGACCTTTTGCTTATGTTTTCCTTTTCAATAAGTTGTTCTCTCCGCTAGAAACTACACCATACCTCCTACGAATTTCTACAAACTCTAAAATTATCAAATCATAGGAATGGTTGAAAAGTAAACATTAAAAAAAATCTTCAAGTTTGAGAATCATCTATACCTATTATTTGCAACAAAACAAAAGGTAACAAACTCCTTATTTTCTTCTTACGCTAGATTTTTACAAATTTTGGGCTTTTGAAACTAAAGTTATCCAAGGTTGAGTTACGCACCAGTTCAAGTAGGGTAACGAAGCTGCCACTCCGCCTACAATGGAAGTTCTAATGATATCAAAATAGTGTTGCGCTAAATTTGATAAGTGATATAATGACATCGAAATAGTATTGACTCGTTACAGTACTTAAAATTTGAAGAAGACACCAAAAAAATAAATTTAATTTTTTCGTATACAAACAATATATAGATATTTTGCATATTGCAGAAGGTTTGACTATTTGGGAGATTTCAAAATATTCAATAAGAGAATAAAAATAGTAAAGAGGCATGGAAAGGTAAATATAGGAATAACAATGTGAATCCATGTTAATTGTCAAGATATAAATGAGACAGTAAAATAGGTAGTCATGTAGAAAGAATACTACAACTACCTAAATAGTATTCCATTTCTCAATTTAACCATGAACCCCACACTAAATAAGATAAAGTAATTATGTTTTCTATCCAAAAATTTCTTTTAGAGTTTAAGCGTACATGAGATTGTTTTAAATAATATATATATATACACACACATCTTTAGGAAAGAAAATGGAGGCCCAAAACCATTGCTTTAACGGCCTTATTATGACATGATGTGTTTCTTCTTACTCTGTCAAGAATTTATATCCAAGCCAAAGGATGGAATAAAAAGTCACATCTCCTTGGCATGTTCGGGCTAGACATGTTAAGTGCATAATGTCGAGGACTGTGATATAGTTACTGCTAAACATGAGGCACCATTGAGACTTTCCTCTCACTGCGCGATACTAGTTAGAACCAACAGTGATAGGGACTAAAGCGAAAAGGAAAAAGTCAAATAGATTCACTGAGAAACTTAAACTTTGTTTTATTAAAATGATATGATTTGAGGAATTTGATCAAAAAAGAACAATTGTGATATCATAGTGAGTAATACTAGCACATGATGCTTTCTCCTTTAATTTTTTGAACTACAAAATTGTAAACTAATAGGAATGATTCATTCCCTATGGATATCGGTGCTCTTTTCCAACTGTTAACGTTTCTTCTACTTTCAGCAGTGGAATGGACATTCCTATTTTGTCAATGAAAGGTTTTCAATTGTCTAAAAGGAAAAATACATAAAAGTCCAATTTTTGACAACTCTATACCACAAGAATGAAGTGTAGTGCCCTACTGCAAGTGCACAAGCTGTGAAACAACTAGTTTATCAAATAGATTTCCAAAATGAATGATTCCCTACTTCTTCCTTCCTTTACAGCTTGTTTGGATGGTGGTTTTTGGTGGTATGGTATGGTATGGTTAGTAAGAGAACCATGTTTATTTTGATTTTCATTGATTATATGGTATGGTATGATTTGATTTCATGGTTCCATAATCATGAAAACCCTCACTTTTTGAAACCACCAATTTGGTGGTATCCCATAGTTTCCTTATTTTTTTTCCAATTATACCCTTACTTAAATTTAAATAATTCTAATTTGTCCTTTATTCTTTATTAAACTTTACCCTAATATATCTACTGTTTTTGTATTACTTATTTTCCCCGCATCAATTTTTGAAATTTCTCTTCCCATTTTCATCTTTTCTTTCAAGTTTTAGTCTATTTTTTGAGGTTAGTTTTCTTAAAAGTTCTTATTTTTTTATTTTCTTGCGTTGTTTGTATGAATTAGAGATATATTAGCTTGTATGTTTTCTTACTTATTCTACGTATTTTTTTTAAAAAAAATTATTTAAAAAATATTGATAAATTTAATATTTTATAATTAAGGACATTTTTGTAAATTTATAAGTTACGATACAGTACTATACAGTCAACTCAAACAACAAATTATCATTAAACAGTGGCAACCCATACAATCTATCCAAACATTGTACAGTATTGTACAGCACTGTACAATACCATACCATGCATTATGAAACCAGGGCAAACTACCATCCAAACAGAGGGTTAATATCATATGTGTGACTTCTACAGCCTTAGCATTAATCTCATCTATAGTTATCAAATTTCGCATGCAATTGTGGATTGGCAATGGAAGCAAAATCAATTGATGTTGAGTGGTGCGCTGACCTTCCCAGGCATGCTAAGCTAAACAGTGGCATTTAACCTTATTTACTTGAGTTTTGCCCCTGTTAAGTTATGCAATGATTTATCAAAATATTCCAAGCAGTGGCTTCAAATTTTTCAGAATTTTGTGCAAATCTGAAACTTCTAATTTTAGAAAGGTTATCTAAAACCTTATTGACATGTACAAAATGATTCATGAAGAATGAGTTTTAAGAAACTGAAAAGTTGTTACACAAATTTTTAATTTATCTTTAAGCATGCACCATAAGTAAAGGTTACGACAACAAAAAGCACTAATTCAAATACAAGCCTTTGAATTGAAGTAGCGATCCAACTTCACATATCAAGGATAAAAAGTACTGTTTTAATTTGTTTTGTTATTATCTAGTCATTTGAAGTAGTAAATTAGAAACTGGTGTTCTTTTTGGATTCTACATATGTTATATTTTCAATTCAAGACGAAGTGGTAAATCGTCAACATGATCACCTGACAAATAGGTCTAGTACTCTGGGAAGGAGTACAAAATAAAAGATATTCTCTATCATTAGGATAACAAGGAAGAGAGAACTTCTCAAAACTGTTTGAGCCCGCTCAGCAAAATTGCTAGATCTATCAAAATTTAGATTGCAGGTGATAAATGTTGTATTGTTTTCCATTCATAGCTTCTGCAGGGCAGTGTTTATTCTACCCCAAAACATACTCGAGGAAGTAGATAAAATATGCAGGGCTTCTCTGTGGGGTAATACTGGTGAAAAGAAGAAGGTAGCTTTAGTCTCCTGGGGTAAAGTCTGCTATCCTAAAAGAACAAGGTGGACTGAATATCAGGGCAGCAACAACTGGAATCTAGACTCAGTGAGACAATGGTTATGGCAAATTATAGTGAAGAAGGAGTCCTTGGGGGCTAAATGGGTCCATGATATATATAAAAGAGGATTCCTCTATATGGAATCATAGAGCACCTATAGCTTGCAGCTGGTATTGGAGGAAACTCAATGCAATTAAGGAACATATGCAGGCTGGTATAACCAAAGGAGAATACACGTTGACACAAAATGGGAACTATTCCATCACCAGAAGCTACTTGGCAATTATAGGCCAAAGGCCAAAAATGAGAACTGAAAACTTAGTCTGGACTTCTATTGCCCTACCTAGGCATAGATGAATGATATGGTTGGTTGTACAAGGAAACTATTCACACAGGAGAGGTAGCTTACACTGCACATTCAGGTTGATGACACTGAATGCTGCTTATGCAATACGAAGGTAATGGAGACTAATGTGCATTTATTTGAGGAACGTAAATGGATAAAACTGTGTGGCAACAGAAGCATCAGTGGACAGGCATGACACTGCAAAAAAAAGGGATCAAACGGGTTCTGGACAGAATAAAAGAGAACCCTCGGAAACAATTTCAGAAAGAGACCATTGCAGCTATTTGTGGAGCAGTTTTATATCACACTTGGCGTAATAAAAATTGGAAAAAAAGTTCAAGGGCAAGCATGTACATACATAAAAGGTAGTAACACAGATCAAAAAGGAGATAATAGAGAGATAACACTTAGCAATTCAAAGAAAGCACAGAAATGTAAGACATGTCATTCAGCATTTACTATGTAATTAGTTTTCTTGTTTGATAGGAGGCCTAGTTTCTGTTATAAGAAATAGGTGCTCTTTATTTGTAATTGTTACTTAGTGGTTATGGTAATATTTTACTGTTGTACCAAAAGAAAATTGCTAGATCCGCTCTTCGCGGGAAATATAGCTAGTCCATATAATTTGTCATTCAATTCCATAATTTAGTTAGATTAACCTACTTTTTTTTACGAAAATAGCTAAATTACCCTTCTATGGCTGGTTAAAAATCATCAAAATGTAATAATTTCCAAATCAAACGTCAAATCACTAAATTTCATCGATAAGACAACAGGATTTGTGTTTATACAAACAGATAGAGTAACGTACAATTAAGATATTCACCAATGATCGTAACAGCTCAACTCAATAGACGTCCATTAGCCATTTTTGAGAAAAAATAGTCTCTTATATATAGTAGTAGGTCTAAAATGGTCCCTTGAATAAATAAATATACACTTACAGATTTTAGTCCTTTAAGTAATTCAAAAACTTATCAAGTTTGTTCTATATACCCATTTTTTACAGAAGCAGCTTAGGTTTATCTTAACAGAACTCATTCCTCCATGAAATTGAATTTTTAACCCATCTTTTAGTTGTTTTTCCCTCCCCACTATTTTGTCATCAAATTACTTTTATGAAAGATAAAAGGAAACATATTATTTCTACTAATGGCTTGAATAAGCTATGTTCCCTTCTCTAGTGTTCAACCACTCATAATCAACAAAAAAGAAATTTAATTTTATTTTGATATAAGTATTGAAAGCACCCTCAAACTAACCACGAATTATTAGTTTCATCCCCAACCTATTGAAAGCTTTAAAAACACCCCTTGACTAATTAAAATTAAATATACCCCCAATTTTCCAACATAAGTGAAATATACCCTAAATTCTCGTCAAGTTTGGAGTGTTTCTTGGCTTTTTATAGTTAAGAGCGTATGCTCCTATAGGAGTTTGAGACTACTTAGTACTTGCTATATGATGTGGCAGATCAAAGATATATCTAAGTTTAATTAGTCAAGTAGATCGGTGTTATTAAGACTGTCAATATATGAAACTAATAATTTGCACCAAGTTCAAAGGTGTTTTCAGTATATTTAAGGGATCATATTCTCTCCATTAATCTATATCTATATACTATATTAAAAGTGTGAAGGCCGTTGGAAATGTTGGTTGAACTTTTTGCCCTTCGTTAAAAGACTCTCCGACAAAATCGTCTTTTCACTAATTTTTTTTATTTATTAAGTGTTTACTCTTTTATTTAGTTAGTTGAAAGATTCACTTTTGAATTAGAATTCTTTATATTTAGAATTTACTCTTGATTTAGGACTTTTCTATATAAATAATTGTCTGTGAAGGAAAGAAAAAATATTACTATTATTTTTTAATATTTAAGACTTTGAAATTAAATAAAATTTAGATTATCAAATATTTTGTTAATAAAAGTATATAATATAATAAATTTAAAAAATAAAAAGAGTAACTAAAATTACGTTGGTAACATTAAACTACTCCTTTTATATTTAGGAGTCCTTTTTAAAATTAAATTTTAATCCATTAATTATTTGACTCCTAACTATTTAACTCCAAATTATTACTTTTTATATTCATAAACTATTAACATATCTATGTTATAAATAATTGAATTATTTTTCATATCTTTGTATGTACATAATAGATTAAACTATTGAATCAAATTAATAGTATTTATTTAATTTGTTTATATATTTTATTTATTTTAATGATGAGTACTATTTACATATAATTTTTAAATTGTCACGACAGTACCCTAAACTAGTATAAATTAAAGTAAAATTTATGAAAATCCCAACCTTTTTTATCCAAATATCAATTTTTCCCAACTTTTTATAAAAATTACTAAAATCCCAACTTTTCTAAAAATTCCATTTATTTTTGATACCTCATTATTATATTTTTTATTAAAGAATATAATTAGTACAATTTTATAAATTTAGAAGTCTATTTATTGTCAATCACCTTTTACATGTTAATTTTTCCTTTTTTAAATCCATTGTTTTTTAAATTTTTGTTTTTTGATATTTATCTATATTACAGTTACCTTTTAAACATTTAAATTTTCCTTTTTCAATTTTTTCCAACTTATCTCTCCTGAACGTTTCTTCCATCAACTGCTCCATCTCCATCTCCATCTCCATCTCCATCTCCATCTCCATCTCCATCTCCATCTCCATCTCATTATTCCTTGTTTGAATCAACAATGGAATCTATTCCGTCTTTTAGTCTTGGCCTCACTCAAGATGTTGTTGAAAGTGGTGAAGAAGTCGACATTGCCAATGTCGACCAGCACAATAGTTTCGGCGACGAGGCCGGCGAAATATCTCAACTAATTGATTTCTTTGTTATTTTAACTGGTTGGGTGGTCAAAATGTTACATAATTGTTTGAGTATTCTTCTTTCACAGTTGATGTGGATACCTAACAACTTAAGTATTACTGCTAATTAAGTATTTGATAACTGTTATGTTAGGGATTTGAAAGTTGATGTAGATACCTAACAAATTAAGTTAGCTTGGTACCTCAACTAATTGATTTCTTGATTTTTTGCACTGGTTGGTTAATGTGGATACCTAACAAATTAAGTAGAATTGCTATTTAAGTAATTGATACCTATTCTGTAAGGGGGTCTGAAAGTTGATGTGAATACCTAACAAATTAAATATGATTGCTACTTAAGTATTTGAGTCCTATTCTACAAGGGGTCTGAAAGTTGATGTGGATACCTAACAAATAAACTAAGCTTGATAATTAAGAAAAAATTCCATATGATCCTAATAGTGCATCTAACTAGTGATACCTATTGTTTTTAAAAAACGACGTATTCTCACATACAACAATTCCATCACTTTTATAGCCAACATACACTACATCGGATTCCCATGTTCCGCTGTGACGTATCAAAATCGAGATATTCATATTTTTCCAGCCCGCCTCTTTTTTTTTTCCTTCACAGATCAGATCAATGGTGATCTGATCTAGTCGTTTTTTTTTTAAATTCAAAATCCAACGCCCAAAACGGTTTTTTAGGGATTAATTTAATAACTTGTAACTTAAATCCTTAATTAAAGGGATATTGCTAGTTGGCAGTATTTTAATTTCCATATTTAACGGTAAAGCATTAAATTTTCAGTTACAATTTGTAGGTATCAAGCGTCTGCACAAGGTATCAAATAACTATCAAAAGTCGGGATTTTTTGAAATTAGGTAAAGATTCAGGATTTTTTGAGATTTTCTTAAAACAGTATGGGATCCCTAAAATTTATACTAAATTAAATGGAAACACCATTATTGAGATGAATGAGACGAGATATAAGCACCAAAAGGAGGAGAAAAAAAGGGAAGAGAGAGAGTCAGAGAAATTAGGATCAGAGGGGGGTCCCACCCGTATCGTTGCCACAGGGATATTTTTGTCTATTTGAGCTGAACTAATGCGCCCCATGCGTTTTATACCGTCAAAAAGTAGTAGGTCTCAACATCAATTGCATTTCCATTTATTATGCAGTTATGCTGAAGAAAGCTAAATATTCCATAAGAAAATAACTTATTCAAAGAAAAAAATTAAAGACGATGTTTGAAGCTTCATCTTCCTTAGAAAGGAATAAACAAATTACGTATATGCATCAAATTATAAATAGCGGATGAAGCGTGAAGAATCTTAGTAGCCTAATCGATGGACAAGGCGAAAGTTCCGATTTCTTATTTTGTAATCCAGGGGAAAAAAATTAGGCGTGAAATAAAAGCATAAACAGAGTAATTCACAAGCAATGAACAAAAATAAATTAGGAGTATATGGACATCAAGCTGTAAAATTGAATTAAAAAGCTTACGTGTAAGATCAGCAAGTAGAGCTCTGCAAGGTCCTTGAGTCATATTATTAGCAACATCGAGAAGCCAAAACCCTACAATAAACGCCGCTATAGCTCGGACTTTAATTTCACCACGGTCACCAAAAAGCCAGCCAATATCAGCGGAGAAACCGATAATCAACACCGCAATCATGATCGATACTGCTCCGACGACAATAAACGGACGCCGGCGACCGAACCGACTTGTGCACTTGTCACTCATGTGACCAACTAAAGGCTGAACCAGCAAACCCGAAAGCGGTCCACAGAGCCATATTATGCTCGCCCAAGCATGCGGTATTCCTAGCTCTTGCACGTAAGGTGTGAGCAGTGATAATTGTAAAGCCCAGCCGAATTGAATTCCACCGGCTACCGAAGCTACTCGTAACAGGAGTCTCAGTGGTACTCTGGGCTTTACCGGTTCTCTAATCGCCGGTCGGTGATGCCTTGTTCTATGCCTTTCTATCTCCGGCATCGTACAAATATCAAAACGCCGACGTATTGATCACGATGTGGTGGAAGAGAGAGGAGGGTGATAGTGGTGCAGAAATCGAGAGAAGGAAATGCCCTTGTAGAATGATAAAATTACGGGATATATCGAGAACAGTGTGCGGGAAAATAAATTATTCTCGAGGGCAGAGTAGTAATTAGCCTAAAGGCGCCGGGGCATTTGGAGCTTGGTATATATGCTTAGAATTGCTTTACACCTTTTGTAGTGGTGTCATTTCCTAATTTTCTTTTTTCAAACAAATATAAACAGAAAAAATAGCTGTCTTGAAAAAGAAATTGATTTTTTTTTCATTTTGATGATAAGTAGCACAAACTACTATATGGTGTACAATAGGGGTAGATTGTTAGATCATGATATTTTGGGATTAATCATTATGGTGTTAGTAATAGTGTCCAACTTTTTTGCATTTTGACACGTTTATATAAATGAAAAATAATGTGTGCTTTATAAAATTAGCTATATGTTATGTTGTCCTAATTAAATAAATTTTTAGATTTTTTAACGTTTAAAATAGTTAAATTTTTTGAGATGAATATTTAAAAAAAAAATTCATATTTATTTTTTTATTTCATTGAAGTTTTATTGTTTTAAGAGATAAATTATATTAGATATTTATGATTTTACAAAAATCAATAATAAAATATATTGTAAATTTTATTTTTAAATATTTTTTTAATGTGTATTATATTACAACTTTAATTAAACAAGATAGAGGGCGTAATTAAATACGCTCTTTCGAGGAGTGGGACAAATTGGACCGTCTTAATTTTTTAATTTAACTTGAGAATTTTTTTTATATTTTATCTTTTCTTGAATTGAACTCTTATAACTAAATCTTCTTATACTCAATCATCAAGGAATAAAGTTTTTTAAAGAAAATAATTTTCATTGTTTAAGTAATAATTTCTTTTAAAAATTATAAATCTAAAATAATGTGAAATTTGCTAGAAATAATCTTGTTTTTAAAGTAAAAAATATCATTTGAAACTTAGAATTGTGTTGACTATGCTCGTGAATATAAATTGAGATTTTCTCTAACCTTTTGTGAATAATTTAGAGTAAAAAAAATAAAAATATAATTTTAATTATTTTAAACTTCAAGTTGAATTTCGAAATTTTATGGCCAAAAGTATTTTTTAAATTCAACTCTAAAAAAAATTATGGGCCAAACATTACTCTTTAATTCCATTACTGAAACAAAAAAAATAAATGCATCGTTAAATTATTCGTACAAATAGTATAAAATTGATATTTACACTATTCTTTTAAGAGTGAGTGGAATCAATGTTAAAAAAACTTTAATCATTTTGGATATCTACACTAATCAATTCTGGCATGTCATATCATGTCATGGATATGAGATATTTTTAATTTAATTATATCATAATCAGTTTTAAAAATATTTTCTTTCACTAAATCACTTAACTATAATTGGCAATATATATTGAGTTAGCATAGTCCCCGCATAGATTCTTATTAACGAGTAATCGATAACCATTAAGGAAAGAACCAAAACACCTAAAAAAGATTAGAACGAAAGGGACAATTTTTCTTTTAATAAAAATAAATATAATGGTGGGTCACGTAATTAGGTAAATCATGCAGGCATTTAGTGCCTTAAATAAAAATTAATCAACGTAACTCGTCATTAGAGAAGTTTGGCCTTTTGTTTCTTTATCATTACGTGTGCCTACAATCCTTCAAGTGCGGTTGGTTAACTTTGTGTCATGCTAAATAGCTTTTTCTCCCCTACTAATTATTTTACCAATTTTGAAAAGACAATTTTCAAAGACAAACTTTTTAGAATATTTTTTGAATGAGTTTATATGACACTATTTAGAAGGAGAGAATGTTAGAAGAAATTTATTGAATTCACTTGAGATTAAAAGTAAATCATCAACTAGAGATATGAATTTAAAAAAACGATAAATAAATTAATCTCGTTACACTGCAATTAATATTTCTCTAAATCTATTATTTCTTCTCAAAGATGGGGTAGAATAGAAAAGAAATGTAGTATCTGACTTAGGATTATATCTTATATAATCTAGGTGTTTATATAGATTTAAGAGCCGGTTTAGATTAGCTGGAAAAAATGATTTTTATAAAGTACGTTTTAAAGTGCTGAAACTTATTTTAAAACTAAACAATTACGTATTTGGATAAAAGTGCTTAAGCTGAAAAAAAATTTTAATGTGTTTGGTACATAAGTGTTATTAAACACTTTTTTTATTAAAAGGTCTGAAATACCCTTAAGTTGTTTTACATTATAAAATGCTAATTATTACTAAATTTTTATTTTTAAATTAAATTGAATCAGGATTAATTTATTTTAATTCAATTTCAATATAAATTGATTATATAAGTTAATTTATATGTCTAAGTTACTTTTAATTTTTTAAAAAATATAATTTAAATAAAACACATGAGATATTTGAGATATTTTTTAAATTGTATTTATAATAAGTAATGGTTATATTGCTTCTTTATCATAAATAATGCATAAAAAAATAAAAGAAAAAATAATAATTTAGAAGAAAAAAAAACGGAAGAAAAGAAAAAACGAAGAAGGATAAAATGGAAGAGAGAAAGAGCAAGAATGAATAAAAAAGAGCAAAATTTTAAAAAATGAAGGGGAAAAAAAAAGCAAGAGCAAAATAATATAGAAATTACAAACAATCATTAGGGATAAAAAGGTAAAATTATTGATCGGATGACTTGTAAGCCAAAAAGAAAAAAAAGCAGGGGGAGACGAATTTTAACCTTTTTTTAAGTCATTTTAACTTATTTTAAATCATTTTAAAATTTATCAAACACTTTCAAAAGCTACAAAGAGTATAAAAGTAGATTTAACCAGCTTTTAAGCTCATCCAAACACTCTCTAAGTATCTTCTGGATTTAAACGATACATTTCCAAAGTTTCTATCAAACATGATAAAAGGATAATAGATCTATTAAATTAACCTCCATATTAATGAATGTTTATTTTTAGACCTAAATATTTTAATACTTTATTAGATTATGAAATAAATTTATTTAAATGACAACATATCCATCTACAAATATATTAATATGTGAGTTCATAAAATAAAAATTACGAACATAAAAAAGAAAACTTATTAAAATTGTTTATATAACTCTTTTAAGAACGTAATAAAACTCTAAACACTTATAAGTAACATTCACTATTTAAACACTTAATTTCTATTAAATAAAAATATCTGCATATTTGTATCTGTTGCTCAATAGTGAGAAAATCTCACCTAAAAGAATAGACTAAGCAATTTTTAATTGACTTCACTAAATTCGAAATTAAAATTTATATTGACACCTAATATCGTATTAAACTATGTGAAAATTATATTATTATATTTAAAATACAAGTTGTCATATACAAAACACTTATATTGGAATATAATTTTGGCTTCCAATAACTGTTTAAGCATCTCTTAGAGGATTTTACATGGTGATAATGCTACTTTTGTTTGAACATTAATATTACAATAGATATTTTGTACAAATTGTAAAAAGTTTTGTATCCATATTTTAAGGAATGAATAATTTCTTTAATATTATTGATTTTTAAATTAATTTTTTAAATTTAATTACATGTAAAATTCATATTTAAATATAATCATTTATAATATTGAATTGACATATTAAATTATTCACGCATCAAATATTTAATCATGGGAGAGAATAGTGTGCCAAAAAGTTGAGGGCAGGAATTGAATTGAACCAATATTTGGCTTTGTCTCTACACCTTTTTTTGCTACAAAACAAATGGGCTGATTCTGCAACATTGCAGTGCTGTTACATTCCAATTTGCAGTTTGCCTCATTATTGAAGTAATGAGGGTGCCTTTTTAGATGGATTGTATTAGTTATGATATTATTTAATTATTTATTTGATAGAACTTTTAGCTTATGTTATAAATTATTCAGATGTTAATATATAAAAATACTTTTTATATATCAAATTAAATAGTGAACAAAAATAATTTTGACATATTATATCATCATTAATATATTAGGAATTTTATAGTGTAAGGAGTTAATTATATTTTATTTCTATTTTTTTTTCTATTTATAAAAATCTTTTAAATTTGGTGGAATCAAGAATTTATTTCAAAATATTCTGATACATCACGTCTCAATCTCATATACATCCCTCAACCTTCTGATACATCGTGCCTCGATTCAGATACATCACTCAATGTCTCGGTACATCGTGTCAAGTGATATATCCGATAATATGATAGAATAGGAATTTTTATAATTTTTTCAAATGGTAGAGAATTTTAAAGAATATGGTAAAATAAATTGTGTATCTAGATAATTTATCCTAAAATAATTTATGTAGCTAATCAACTAAGCTATTAATTAACAGAAGATGAAAATTCATAGAGCCAATTAACTAAGTTGCTAAGTAGTAAAAGATGAAAATTTAGATAGTTAATCAACTAAGCTACAAAGTAACAGAATGTGAAAATCCATGTAGTCAATCAACTAAACTATTAAGTAACAAACGATGAAAATTCAGGTGGCTTAATAATAAGCTACTAGATTCCCCTAAAACTTGTAATAGAAAGTAAGATCTCTAAAACATCGTCAAATGGGATGAAGTTCAGAGAATAGCATAATCGGAGAGACTTTCAGCTAGTCTAAAATCATTAGCTAAAATCGAAAGATTCAACTAGAAAAAGAAAAATTGGAAAGAAGAAGGACGAATTCAGAATAGATAACTTGGTTTTAAAAGAAGACTTCTTGGATTAAATTAATTTGGGGATTGATCATAAATGCACAAGATCATCGTTATTTATACTGGCCTATGAATAATTTAGATATTTCTCTAAATATGCCTACAAAAATTCTAATAATATTTATAAAATTCTTATTCGAGTGATTACACTAGAGTTTTGACTATTCAAGCAACTTGACTCAAAACCTATAGTGTTTATTCTTCCAAAAAATCTATTTTGAGATATTATCACAAGTTTGTCTTTACATTGTAGATAGATACTTTTGCACAATCAGCTCTGCAAAAACCTCCAAATTTATTAATCCCCCAATTTTAATTTACGTGACACTCTTTAACTTTGTATACTATTTAAACTTGTGGTTTAAAATAATTTTTAGATGTCTGTGTGACTTTAAATCATTTAATTAAAGATAAAAAAAAGCTTAAAATTAAATTATTTTCAATTAGAATACAGTAACATTATTTTAAAGACGGACAAAACAAAAAAGATTTCACATCAAATTAACTCTAAATAAATAAAAAATGAGAGTTCAAAAATATCAACTTCCTTTCAACATTATAATGAGTTTTGATTTAGTCCACCAATTTATTTTAAGAAAACATTTTTGGATGGTATTAATTAAATGATGTAACTAATCCATGTCCCATGTGCCCTTTTTGTCAATTATAATGAATTCATGAGTGTGACAGCAAGCCTTTCACTCTTCTAAAAATTGTGCAAATTAATCTCGTGATCAAAATATTAATACTGGGACATTAATATTGAATGGAAAAGAAACTATTGGGGTCCATCTTGTTGGTAAAATATTAACGCTGCTTCTTCCGTTCATTTTTATTTATTTTCTCATTATGAAATTAGAAATAATTTTATACTATATTTTTTAATTTATCGTTATCATTAAATTATAATTATTTTTCTATTATATTTTTTAAGATATCGTATTTATTATATTCAAAAGGTGATTTGATAAAATTACTCTTATCATTTACTGCTCCTTAGTTCATGTGTCAAATCAATAGTGGGCAACTGTTATTGGATGGAAGAAGTCCTAAATAAGTTATTGATGTCTTAGGTCGAAATAAGCAAGTGTAATACAAAACTCAATAAAATAAATACTGAAAGATGATAAATCAGACAATAAGAGATATTTATACTAAAAAAGACACAAAATTTTAATATGATTCAATTAGTTGACTTATATTTACAAGCAAAGATGAACAATCCATTTACACATAATTCATTTGAAATAGAAAAATTTACACAAATAATATATATAATAACACTTACCTCTTAAAAAATCTTTAGTCTAAACGAGATTCTCTAAGTCTTTATGACTACAATATGAATGTTGTTAAATGAGACGTTAATTTTTATATTTCATCGTGATTGAGCAATGTTCATTATAAATCACAACAAAGACGTATTCTTTAATTTTGACCCCACAAATACATCAGAAAATAATGGTGTTCCTCACCTTTTCAGTGAGTGGCCAACCATCTTGATGTTAACTTCAATTTCAAAATTAATTAAAACACTTCTTCAAATTTGATCAAGCAGACTGCTAATATTTCATACTATAAACAATATATTATTAGAGATAAATTGTTATTAATTTTGAGGTCTATTATTTTTTCCAATAACTCCTATAATTAGAGCAACACGTCTTCATGAAAAAACCAAAACAAAAGTGCTTATTTTTTAAAAATATATAAAGAAACTTTACTGCTTTTACTAAAAAGGTTTAAAATACAAAAAGATGAAAATATGAAATAATTAAGAATATTTAAGAATCAATATATATATATATATATATATATATATATATATATATATAAAATAATTATTTTTAATGTTATTTATATATAGCATTATTTTTTGACGAAAGACGTTTGGATACCCCGACAATTATTCCTTTGGAACGACTAAAATGGAGTGTGGACCAACAAGAAGGATAACCTTATTGGGCCAATTCTAAATGGATGATATTATTGGGCCGTTAAACACTTCAGTTAGCTTCGCTTCAACAGCCCAAAACTTATACAAAAAATCTTCCCATACACTTGACTACATAAACCTTATGTTATTAAATTCATAGGCATTTTTTCTTATTTATCAAACATAACAGATTTTTTTTTTAATAACTTATTTGGAAAAGAAGTGTCTGTGTGGAACCGCTTCCTTTTCTGCGCAGCCCTCTACCAATTTTTACTATATTTTTATACACATATTTATCATATTTTATAGGAATTTCATGTTTTATATAATTTATGTATACTTTTATTAAAAGTACAAGAACTCTACTTTTTCTGTTTTAATTTGTTTATTTGATTCAAAGTTGCAATGGCTCGAACCATCATTATTGTGCTGAAGAGACGAAAAATCGTGCATTTAGTCTGTTCTGACCGTGGGTATTTCAGGACTGATGGCGGGGCAGAAACTTCGAAATGCCAATTTTTTTTGTTTTCCTTTTTTCTTTGAGTTGAAAAATAAACAAGGGTCACCTAAAAAATTTCAAAAAACTTCTCTAGCCTTGGGAATAAGGGAGAGAAGGGATTCTAGCACGAGAAAGACTTTAGCCAATGAATTTTAAGGCTTTGTTTCATATCTCGAACGTCAGAAATTGCATTAAAACCCTTCAACAGCTACTTAGCGCCCTGGTAGGCTAAATTTTCTTAATCAAGTAGTTATAAACATGTTCTTCATGACATAGTATAACATAAATTTACGAGAGAGATCATGTCTAAAACTTCAAACATGGAATCTAGATGGCTAAACGTATTGTTATTGTCATTAGGGATAGGAATGTATTACATGGATTTGAGGATTAGTCCGTGACTAGTAGTGATAGTCGAGTTCTGATTGTTAATCTTACTACTTCTTGAAGGGATGATTGATGGTCTTAATAAGGTTAAGTGTAGGTAAATTGTTGGGTTATAGTGAGATTCCATGAAACTTGTAGAAATCTTCGAAGATGAATGCATGCTTGTAAGGTGGTCCACCATGGGATGGTAACATGTAAGACTATTGAATATATGTGTAGGTGATAGTTTATTTTTTGTCTGTGCTATATGTGTCTGTCAACTGTATTGTTAGTATTACCTGCTTATATGTGAATAGAAAAAGATAAAATAAATTTTAAACAATAACGATCTATGATCAAATTTCATACGATGAACATTTTACTTGATTAAGCATGTATGTAAACTTTTGCTATGCCACTTGGCATGTTTTGGTTGCAGAACTATAGATGTTCCATAGGTGAGGACTGAGGAGGAAGACGCTCTCCAATAATTTTTGTTTCTTCCTTCCTTGTGGTGGGGAAGTTCTTGTATTATTTTATATCATACACTTATCTTAGAAGCTCTTGTATCCATTTTGACTAGATCCCTTGAGAGTGTTAGGTATTTTCTAGAATTCAAATTTAGACTTTTAACTTAGTATTTGATAACCACATGATCTCCTCACTATTATATTATGATTCTTTAATTTTTTCGCATCATTCAATTGCTTGAAAATTAAAAATTCTCCTACTTAAGTGTTAGAGTGGGTGTCTGCATTGTCTGACGAGTTGGATCGTGAGAAAGGTATGAGAAAGAAATTCACATTAATAGACGTAAATCAAAATATAAAATTTTAAATTTTTTAAAAGAAAAAATACATATTTAAAATTATGTAAAAAAGATGGTTAACAATTTCGAATTTTAGTAAATATTTTTTAACTTATGATCCAAAGAAAATATCATTTGACTATTAAACAATAACTAAAACCAATAAATTGAAGTGAAAAACGTACAATTTATATACATATTCTATACCCAACCATTACATCTCACTTCTAGAACCCTCATTTATAGAGTGTATGTGTGTATATATACATATATAGATATATAATATAAAAAATTCTATAACATTTAACTCATGAAATCAGCGGAACGTGAAGCGATACTTTTGAATTTTTTTTTTTAAAAAACTAATTATATTTGTTAAAGAAAAGTGTTACTCCATTTAAAAATTATGAATTCTCAAACATATTATATACTTAAAATTAATGTATCAATTTTGAGTAGGGGTGTGCGAAAATTGAACCGACAGATAAATCGAATCGATAAAAACATTATGGTTCATTTGTTATTGGGTTATTAGATTATCGAGTTTTTAATAGTTTTGAATTTCTTTTTATGGAGTTATTGATTCGATATCGATTTTCAGTATTGAATTATTGGATAAACCAATAACCCAATAAGATTATAATAATTTACTATTTTATCTCTTCGTAAATATTAAATATTAGTAATTTAATTTTACCTATTTTAATCTTTACCATAATTAAGTGATTAGTTAACCACTTTACTATTTAGTCTTTAGTCTTTTCTCTTTAGTACTCTATCTTTATCGACTTTTATTAATACAAATTTTCATTATCATCTTTATCGGGTAAATCAAAAATCAAACTATTAAGAACGTAAAACTAAAACTGATAACGAAAATCAATTAAAAATATTTTATTAATTTAATATATTTAAAAGTTAAAAATCAATAAACCAGATAATATATAAAATGGCCCCTAATTTCAATTCATTGAATCTGGTACTTTCACATCTTAGTCCCAACGAAAAAGGCGGCAGTAGCAAAGTGAACCGACTTTAATATTAAAGCAGCTATTAATTCGCATTTCAAATTATAAATGTGGGAACATAAAATGAGGTACGTATTTAAATCGATTCCTTTTTTGTCTTAATCCTTTTAATAAAATACTCCAAAAAATAACTTTTTCAAAGAGATTATTTATTATTTTTAATTTTAATTTACTTAAAGTCCATTTAGATTAGCTAAAAAAAGTGGCATTTAAAAAGTATTTCAAAAGCACTTTTTAAAGTGTTAAAATTTATGTTAAAAATAAGTAGCTACGTATTTGGATAAAAGTGCTTAAGCTAAAAAAAAGTTATTAATATGTTCGGTACCTAAGTGTTTTTAAGCACTTTTTAAATTAAAATATCTGAAATACTCTTAAACTATTACATATTATTAAATGTTAACTATCACTCTAAATTTTTATTCTAAATTAAATTAAATTAGAATTAATTTATCTTCAATATAAATTGATTATATAAGTTATTTTTAATTTTTAAAATGTATAATTTTGATAAAATTATGGAATATTTGAGATTTTTTAAAATTTATATGTATAATAAATAATTGGTATATTTCTTATTTACCATAATAATTTATAAAAAAATAAGATAAAATAAAATAAGGAGAAAATAATTTAGAAGAGAGAGAGAGTGCAGGGAAAAAAAACATGGAAGAAAAGAAAAAAACAAAAAAGTAAGAAAGAAAGAGCAAATTTTTTTAAAAAAATGAAAAAATATAGAAATTATAAGAAAAATACAGGGATAAAAAGGTAAATTTATTGGTCAAACATAAATGACTTTAAGCTAAAAAAACATAATCAAGGGGAATCAACTTTTATCTTTTGATTTTTTTAAAGCTATTTTTAACTTGTTTTGAGTTATTTTATAATTTGTCAAACACTTTTAAAAGTTAAAAAAAACTTAAAAGCATATTTGACCAGTTTTTAAGTCCATTCAAACACTCTATTACACATAAAATTTTAAAAAAGGATTTTAAATTTTTTCTAAGTTTAATTTAAAAATATATGCAATAACAATAATAAATATGCAATAATTTTACAAGTGCAATCTTAAAAAGATAGAATATATGCATAGTTTATTCCATCCTCGTGGAGAAATTAGAGATATTTATAATATATTAATACTTCTTTTAATTCTGTATTTATAAGAAAAATATCATATGGCATATTGAAACTAAAAGATTGTAAATTAAAAAGGAAACATTCTTGATAAAATGGATAAAAAATAATTAAAATAAAGAGAATAAAATTATGTTTTAGTACGTACTGAATTATATTTATTAATTATACTTTAAATCAAAGTTGGACCATTATTGGTTTTTACCGTACTTAATGATAAAAATAATAAAAGAAGAATATGGTCTTTATTTGCTAAAATAAATCAATAAAATAGAAAATATTTTTAATATGTAACCAGATAAAATGAAATAGAGGAGTTTATTGCATTTTATAAGTGAGGATTTTCTTTGCTTTTATAACTCATTTGTACTACTCTTTTTGGCTCTTTGCAAATATTTTAATATAATTTGTTTGACCATTGTGAATAACTTCAAAAAGAATGCACATGTTATACTGTTTTCAGTTGTAATTTGGTTCATATAAACCTTTTTAAAAATTAAATAATTGAATCTTGCATACAAAGAAAAATATGGGACGCATGCGGGCATGACATAAGGTTATTTGGCGTTACGAAGGTGAAGCGGGAGCATATATTGTATTTTTTTTTAATATATTGTATTTTTGTATCTACAAATTTGGAGTTGCAGATTAAAGTAACATGCAAGGTGTAATGGTTATCTTATACCGTAAGTAAAAATATTTTTGTTTATCTTTATTTGTCAATATTTCATTTATTAAGGTCAAATATTTTAAAATGTATTTTCTTAATCATATTAATATAAGAAAGATTGCAACTAATAACATTTTTTGTATATTTTTAACTATCTAAATTTTGAATTTCAATTATTAAATTTAGCTACTTCAACTTAGCTTTGAAATTTAATCAAGTTAATCTCGAAAAACGAAATAGTGACAAGTAAAAGAGAATAGAGGGAGTAACTAGCAATATATCCATTTTAATTCTATTTGACAATTACATTAAAAATTTTTATTCTTTAACAAATTAAGAAAGAGCTATTACTTTTCTTTTATATTAAATATTAAATAACTACTTAAGCAATAGTCACATTAAATTACAAACTAAGAAAGAGCTAATGCTTTAAGATGAAATATTTTCGTTATTTTTATTTATACTTTTTCAATTACTTATAATTTTGTATTTCTCAATGATTCGTGATTGAAAAAACTTTTGCTTCCTAGTGAAGATACACTTCTAATAAAGTAATAGGAAAAACAGGGGGAGTATAAATTCATTGAATATATATGACAATTCTATCCGAATTAAATACAACTATATTCAGATAACATTTTTATGGCATGCATGTTGTATACAGAATTAATTCATCTATATATAAATTATTAGTTACAAGAGCTCGCGCATGTTTTTTTTTTTTTTTAACTTATATGATATTGATAAAAAAATTTTTTTATATATTTTAGAAAAAAAATTAAAGTTGTTAATTATTGAAATTTATAGTATATATTTTTATTAGTTTTAAATAATTATATTACTTATTTTGTTCCAATGTATGTTACACATATAAAATTTTGAGAGTCAATTAAAAATATTGTTAATCATGATAACTAAAGTTGCTCAAGCAGGCAGCAGTCGACATGATAGCTTGAGCAACTTGAGGGTATATCCGTTATTTTTTATGATTCTTCCATTGTAATTTGCTTGTCTTACTTTTATTAGTGTTAAAAAAATGTTACTAATCATGATAATTAAAGCTGCTCAAGCAGGCAACAACAGGTCGACATGCCCGCTTGAACAGTTTGAGGGTATATATGTTCATAATTTTATATGATTCTTCTATTGTAATTTGTCTGTGTTATTTTTAGCGTTAAAAAATGCTACTAATTATGATATTTAATGACTTAAAATATTTTAAAACAATATATTACGTCAAATATTAATAACTAAAAACATTTAAAAATCATATAAATTATTTAATTAACTCTCTAAATTCTATATCACTTAAATTAAAAAAAAATTAGCAGATATTGAGTCTGCGCTAGTACGTATACCAATGTCTAGTGTGTGGGTATATATATATATATATATATATATTTTAAAATAGCAAATTAAATTAAGAATAAATATATTATTTATATATAGTAATAATCCACAGGATGTGTGCGCAATATTCTCTTGTATTATGCGGCACATATAGTCTACCAAAGTCCAAAAACTACGGGACTTCCCTTTTCCAAGTATAATTTTTAATTGAGTGAATGGTCAACTTCATCAACCTTTATAAGCAAGTACACTAGTAACAAGTGTAATTTAGACCTTATTTGTTTGTATTTAATCAAACCTTTAATTGGTAATTATTTATATTTAATTTACTTGTTTTAAAATTTTGAATTTTAATCATGAAATTTAGTTATTGTTTTAAAGTTATAATTATTTAATAGTTAGTGATTTGAATAACTAAGATCAATAACAAAGTTTTAATATTATTAAGATATTTATCAAAAGGATTCTAAAAACAGACAGTACATCAATTTCGTTTTGAGGTTTGAGAATATAGATCTTAAAGGAATACTAACGGAGTCCACTAATCATTTAAAAGGGAAAAATGAAATTAGTAGCTTACCACTTGAGTTAGAAGAGAAGTTAAAAGCTACTAAACTAAGGATGAATATAGCCTTAAAAAAGAAATGGTGTTATAAAAGCAAAAATTTACAAGATTATACACTTTAAGACTTGTATTAACATTAAATTTGTTACTTACCAAAATACCATCTAAATTACAAAAGTAAACAATTCCCTTTAAGGTCTAATTACACGTCTTAAATGAGAATTAATGAGCATTTTCCTTTTGTAATCTGTGTTACATTTAATGTCAAATAGCCATTTATAGTAAAACAAGTTCTTTTTCTTTGAAAAAACTTTCATCCTTTCACTTCCAAAGAAGACCCTTCTTCTTCTTGCTGCAGACTCTCTAAGCTTTGGTGAAGGTATTTTTCTTTCGATTTTTTTTCTCATCTTAAAAAAAAGGGTTTTGTTTAGAGGTTATTGTTGCGCTTTTAAATTGTTTCCCAAATCCATTCAGCCTTTTTATTTTCAATTTTAAAGATATTCTTAATTTATTTTTTATGATTTTCTTGATACTTTTGTTGTCCGGATTTTTTTAAATTGGTATTATTTAAAATTTCATGCATAAATAAAGTGTGGATGTACAGTTTTGTTTTTTGGCTTAATTTTGGTGGTATTATGATTTTTTTATATTGAAGTGTATATGTTGATATAATCTAAGTTTTTATATAAATTGTTTAAAAGTTAGGCAATGTTGAAAATTTATTTTGTATAATTATTGGTTCTGAATAACTATAATAATTGATTATTTGAAATAATAATTCTTTGTATAAGTTAAAAGATAAGAGTATTTTAATTGGTAATATAACATTGGTATTGAAAATGGTAAAATGGAATTATGTTGGATGTTGAAAAGTATAACTGCAATAATTAAGGTATTAAGGTAGTAAAAAATTATGTTAGATGATGTTTAATCTTAGCTCCTCCTATGAATACAAGATAATATAGATTTATAGAATATTGAAATCATTTAAAAAAATGGATAAATTAAGTGTTATTGTGCAGTTTTGATTTTTGTAATATTTTGTGAGTTTATATATTTTTTTTTTATATTGGTTGATACGACATTTGGTTGATTATTATTTTTTACAAAGTTAATTTTTTTTTTGGTGTATATGATGTACATATAGTGGTATAAGTGTTTGCATAAATCGTTTAAAAGTCAAATAAAGATGAAAATTTGTTTGGTATGATGATTAGTTCTGAATAATCATAAAAAATTGTAATTTGTAAAAATAAAAATCGATTTGAAGATTGGTATTATGTTGATGGTATGATAATTTTTTTTATATTAGATTATATGACACTAGTTGGTTTATCGATTGATAAGTAAAAATTTTAAACAATATTCAACTATAATTAAAAATTAAATCAATAGAATTGAAATTAATCTGTACATGAAAACATTAATAAATATTATAAAAATATCACAACTTAGTTGCCCAAACTAATGTATATGCAGAAACAACTTCAAAAAAATAGTTGAATCAAAATATCAGAAAAAAAAAACATCCACAACAAAAAGCACATCAACATCCACATCAAAAAACATCCACAATAGCGACAATAGAAATAGGATGCCTTAATTAATGACGTTATTGGAAAAATATGTTGCCTTAATTATTGAAATTTTAAAATTTGCATTAATGACGTTTTTAAGTTTTGTCTTCTAATCAATTTAGTAGAATGCGACTTTATTATGGGGATTTACTATCATTAATTGTATTGGTGCCTTAATTAAGCTCATGCTAATTAATGTTACCTTTTTTGCAAAAATAATAGGTATCCTAGTGTAACTTGGAAAAAGTTGGTAAGGTCATATAATTTAGGTTCTTAAAATGTATAGTTAAGTTTTTTACCTTTATAGAAAGGGACACGGTCAAAGTTAAAGAAGAGTTGAATAAATCACTCAAGTAAGTTATATCCCCAGGAATCTTAGAAAATCACACAGTCAAGAATTTAACAATTGAAAGATCATGGTTATGAGAAGAAAGATCCTCTTCACAACTCTTACAACAAATTTGTCACTGTATCTAATAATCTTTTTTGCATTTATTGTGAAAGAAATGGACATCGCAAAAATGCCCTAGCTGGATAAGAGTTGAAGAAAGTCTTTTAAAATATACCAAATAGAAGAAGTTTAGTAGCAAACTTGGTCCCATGTTAAAATAAAAGACTAATTCTGATTTGAATAAAATGGCCTTACTTCATTAGACAAGAAAACTCTTGTTACTCCTTTATTTGAATATTGGGAACTCACACTTAAATGAATTCCCAAATCTATTAAGTGATCTGTATGCAGGTGAGTGAAGAAAGCATCAGTCAGTGTTGGTACATAAATGATGGATGCTCAAAGCACATGATTAAAAATGTTGAAAGCTTTCCTATTCAAGGAACTTCAAGGTGGAGGTATCTCATTTGGTAATGTCAAAAAATGGGGATAAGATATTGGAGGTCGAAAGTGAAGTAAGGGACCTAATCGAAAGAAGGAAGTAATAGTGAAAAGGGGAAGTAACTGTGATAGAGGGAAGTATTGATGGTGAAGTTGATAATCTTTCTACAGTTATGATTGTCATCATCAAAAAGGGGAATTGCTAAAGTGTAGTTTTGATGATTTGACAAATTCTGAGAGGGGACCTGGTTCAATGGTTGAACTATTGACGTGTAATTGAAAGTGATAGTTGTGTTGATAGTACACTGCCGGTAACCAATTTTGTGAGTGCTCGAATTTTGGCAGTGTGGCGGACTTATTGACCAATAAAATTGCTCCAAGAAAAGGTGGTCATACTACATTAGGTCTTATCAACATTGGGAATGAAAATCCTTAGTACATCATCTTTCCTATTCAAAAAAGGGGCACAAAAAATTACTCTAAAGAAATACAACGAAGAGCAATAAAATGTTATCATTTTATCTTGCTGTCTTTTGGTTTATTTTTTTGTGCATTCGTAAATCAAGTCCCGATTTATAAAAGAACTTGGTGTTCATCTTGAATCACTTTATTTTCTCATCTTCCAATCCATAGCTAGAGTTAGCTGGGGTGGAGTTTTTAAGTCTTGACTGATTTGAGTAGATTGGTTTAGTAAGGTTGAGAGGATTTTCAGTATCTTAGGTTAGTCCTTAAATTGCAAGAGGTTGCCATCATTTTTCGCTCCTTGAAGTTAGTGAAAGGGTGTTGAAATCCTGTGAGACAGGTCGTGGTTGGTTCTCCCTTGTGCAATGAATTTTTCATGTAAGAACCTCCACATTATTTACTTTCTGTCCTTTTTAGCTTTGTGATAAGGGACCTAATCCCTTACGACAGTAGACCTGTACAACTCTCAGTTCATCTTTCCTTCTTTATATTCAATTTGGCACATTTTTAAAAATAATAAATAAAAAAATAATTTTATTATATTATTTTTTATAAATCATAAGTTTATCTAAATATTAAAAAATAATATTTAATATTAAATATAAAATGACAAATTTTCTCTTTATTTTTTAAAACTAAATAAATACAATGAAATAATTATTTTTAATATATTGCATAAATAATGGAGAAAGTAATACTTTTTACTTAAATAAATACTTTTCATAAAAACTTCAAAAAGTTATACGTAATAAAAGCAAACCGCCATGAGCAATTAAAACATCCTCAAAACACATGCGCTTGAACTTTTTGACAACAAAAATCTTAACAACTAAGATAAAATAAAAAATAAGTACTAAAACCAACCAAATCAAAGAAAAAAAAAGTATATATATTATACTTCCACAATAAGTGAGTACCAAAAATCCAAACATGGCATCAACTTCCCCTTCACAATTCCCCTCCAATATTAATCCTTACTATGAGAATTGGCTTATCCAACTCCAAAATTTTCTTGAAAAATTAAATGCAATTTCAAACTCATATGATGATGATGATGAAAATATGAGTAAATTGTTGAGCCAAATTTTGGATCATTACCAAGATTACTATAGAGAAAAATTCATGTCAAGCAGTAGAGATGTATTTGTTTTATTATCTCCACCATGGTACACTTGTTTGGAAAAGACATTTCTATGGATGGCTGGTTTTAAACCTACTACACTCTTTTCAACTATTGATTACTCAATAGGAACAGAATTGACAACAGAGCAAGGGGAAGAATTGAAGACACTAAAAGCACACACTAAAAGAGAGGAAAAGGTAATGTAATGTACTTATATATATATATATTTTTTAAATTAAACTCTAGAACTTCTCTAGACTAAATTTACTGTCAAAATCTTAAAAATTTTAAATTTAAAATTTCTACCATATTAAGTCTTTCTAACCTCATATCAAGTGATTTTTCCAAGTTTGGTATGTCTTTCTAAGCAATTAATAATAATATTCTTTGAATTATTCTCAAACTATTTAAATAATTCGTACTAAAATAAAAGGTTAAGAAGGGAAAATATGATGGAAAAAAATCTCATTAATTTTTTTATTTTAAACAATTTATATATTTCACATTATGAATATGAATCAATAGTAATTTTTATAAAAACATAAATTAGGATAAATAAAATAATTTTTTACTTTCTTAAGATTGTGCATTTCGAACCAAGAATGTTAGTTAGGCTAAATTTGTATAGATTAAGATGAGTCGAGCTAATTAGTCACCTGTCAAAAAATTATTCAGGTAAAAATTAAATTGAATGAAAATAAAATTAAATAATGAGTTAATTCGGTTTTATTTATACTAAGTTTTTAAAATTAATATAATATTATGATTTCTCGAAACTTCTTCGACCTTGGGCCTGCAAAACTGTTTTTTTGGTGTGTGTGTGACAGAGAGGTGCTATACACATTAATATTTAATATTTCAATTAATTTTTAATTATTATAATTCTGTAATTCTTGAAACTTCTTCGACTGACAAAACTTTCAAATATTTATTTAAATATGATAAATACTTATGTGATTTCTCGAGACTTTTTCAAATAAAATTTATCTCACTCGATACTCTAAATTAGCTTTGGGTGAGTTTGGCGCACCTAAATATCGTTTAGGTTAATTAAATTATGAAAATATAGTTTTGATTAATTAAATTTATATAATACTCCGATTTGAAACAGTTAATTGAAAAAGGGATGGCGAAGGTTCAAGAAAGCGTGGCGGCGCCGCCGATATTTGAGCTGATGAAAAGAGGGGAAACGGTGATCGACGGAGAGACGTCGGATTTAGGAAGTGTAATTGATGAGCTAAAACTGTCGATGATGTCGATGATTGAAATGGCAGATCATTTGAGAGGATCGACGGTCAGGAAGATTCTAGGTATTCTCCGGCAAAAACAGGCCGTTAAATTGATGGCGGCGGTGGCTCACTTTCATCTTCAGGCCAGAAAGTTGGGTTTACAAATGGAGATTCGCAGTGCTAAAAAAATAAATGAAGATTTTATCAACTGACATTTCACAAAAGAAAAAGGGCTCTTTTTGTAAAAGAAGACAAACAAGTGGGTTGACATGGTCAAATTATAATTGGAGAAGGCAGGAGTAAGATGCTAGTAATTGTTGGGGATTTGCCAAGAAAAAAGGGGCAGACAACCTCGAAGAACTATTGGGTGGAAGTGATTAAATATAATGCAATATATTACTCAAGATAAAAAATAAAGGAGGTCGCATAGAGGATTAGAGGGTGATAATTAGAAGGCGTTTGGTTGAAAATATTTTATCTGAAATAATTAATTTTATGATAATTTATTTTGAGATAAATTATTTCATTATATATATAATATAAACTTATCTTATTATTAAGACAAAAATAATGGAATAAATAATTAAAGTATAATTTACTACCTCCAATCAAATATGGATAAAATAACTTTATACTTTATTTTGAGATCATTATACCTTATACTTTATCCAAATGATCTCTTAGTGTTTCGTATTATTAGTCGTACTCTAATAATTCTTGTCATATGTTGTTTTTATGTTTTATTATTAGTATTTTATTGTTGTTAGGTATAAATTTTGCTTTTTCATTGTTCCTTTTCATGTTATTTGGATTTGTTATATATTGAATTGAGGGTTTTTCGAAAACAACTTCGTTATTTTTATGAAGTAGTGATAAAATTTGCGTTTATTACATCCTTTCATATTTGATGTAGTGAAATTTCACTGGGTTATCTTTATTGTTCTTGTCATCAAATTATAATTAGTCACGTGTAACAAAAATATACCATGTATTTTTATGGTATAAATATATTACTTATAATTTATAAGTATACCATATATTTTTATGGTATAAATATAATTTGTAGCAAAAGTGATTATTGTTTCATTTTTTTCTACAAATTTATGAAATAAATATTCACCATATAAATTACTTTGTCGTCGGTATTTTCGTTTAAAAATTATTTATTGAACATGAATATATTTTTAGTATATACATGGTATAAGCTTTTTACATTTAAAATATACCATATGCTTTTATGATATAAATATAAGTTGTGGCGAAGTATTCATTATTACGTATATATTAATTACACCATGTATGAATTTATTTAACATATTTATATAATTATACATCATCATAATAACGTGTGTGTATAGATATTATATAATTTATTTACTATTTCCTATTTTTAAAAAAGTCCCTAAAAATAAAAAACATTACAGGGAAGAATGGAAAGATTAGTTAGTATCTCTTTTTCATTTGAACTAACATTTATTTTCTTCTGTTTTAAATTATTTTTAAGCTATAAATGTAAAATATAGAAATATAGAGCCTCTTTAAATTGACTTATTGCTTTTGGCTCAAAGTTAAGAATTTTCAATTTGTGATTTTTAAATATTTACAAGCACTTTTAGTTTTATTCAGATACTCTAAAGTTTTGAATTTAGGCTTGAAGGACTGAAGCATGAAATTCCATATTAGCAATTTTCAATTACAATCAAGTAGATCTTTAATTTGATTATGAAGTGGCTCACCATTAAATGCTTTATGATTTTGACTTTTTCTTAAATAGCTATCCAACAAGTGGCTATTTTTGTATACTTGACCTCCGGCCCAACCCACATACACAAAACAAAGAGTTTGTAGCCCAAATGGGGCCCAGCCCAGTGATTTCCCCGAAGTAATGGGCCAATGGAATGACAAGAAAGGAGTCTAGGCCCACGAGATATATATGGGCTTTTCGGGCCAGACTATGCAAATTGTGGCCATGCTACAAAATATTGTTTCTTCCAACAAAGCTAAATAATTTTTTTCGTTTATTTAAAAGTTATTTTCAGTAACTTCTTTTGATATTTAGTCAAACTTGAATGACTTCTTTTTGTCTCACAAAAAATAGTTTAATGAATGTTTATAGTACTTGGCCAAAAGTCAGTGATTTTTTATGTTACTTTTTTATATATGATTAGCTTTTTAATTTTAAAATTTTACCTGATGTATTTAAAAATCACAAGATTCAATACATATATATCTTAGGTTCATAAAATCTCACTTATTGTTTATTTAAAGTATGCGTCATTCGCACGAAGAAAATATGCGATAGTTATATAGTCCCCCTCTATAATATTACTGATAAAATGAAAGAAGCTACTAAACCAAAGGGGCCCCTATAAAATCTCCCATGTCCACACCTACCAAAAGAAACAAATCCAAAAAAGAAAAGGAAGAAGTTTACATTCCTATCCTTTTAACTAAAAATTATGAAGGAACATGGACAAAACGAATAATATTTCAGTTGAAATTTAAAAGTATAATTATTTTTGATTGTGTAAATTGTGAAGTTATCGCAGATCTCACTTGTGAAATTTCACTGAATATGTTGTTGTTAAATTGTAGAGTCATACATATAAGGATAGTTCAGAAAAGGATAGGATTTTAAAGAGTATAATGTAAATGGATGCAAATATTGTAAAGTGAAGTTGAACCAATTACGCCACATTCTTTCTTTATATAAATAAAAGGATATTTAAGTGAACCAGTCAAACACTCATGTTTCATGCTCTTTAGTGCTGACACTTAAACTTATTTTCAAACAGAATAATTGTTGTTTGTGTTCTATCATTGTGATTATTTTAATTGCTTAGGAATTAATTATTTAAGGTTTCTTGAAATCCACAATTTTATCCAATTGGAAAAACTAAATTATGATTTTCTGTTCCACTTTCAGCAACATTTATATCGTGGATTTTTACCTTTTAAGTAATTTGTTGACTTTGACAAGTGCAGAGCCTAATCAACAGCAGCCACTTACCCTTTTTATTGGATTATTAAAAAAAATAAAAATTGATATCTACGTCACTATATCTTATTCCTATTAATTGACAGGATTCACTAATTATATTTTTTAAAGTTATTAATTTAATGATAATAAATTAAAGATATGTAGATATATATAACAATTTAGAAATTTCAATAAAATACAAGAAAGATGTTGGATATATAAGTAAACATGTTTTACTATGTACGCATCATCCGTCACACTATGGGAGCTGGCCGAAGCAAATGAAAGGCTTTTATAAAAATTCTCGTAGAATCGAGAATGAAGTTTTCATTTTGTCCATGCCAGATCATGAATTAGTAACTGCTTCCAATTTCCAAAAAAAAAAAATACCAATTGTGTCGAACTTTCCATTTTTGGAATAGCTACGGAATTTCCATGAATAGGAACAAACCTTATTCCATGGTATTTACATGAGGTTCCTCTTTAAGAAAGTCCCCCAAAGGGCTTAGTTGATCCATGATTTATCTTTCATCTTTTGGATTTGCCCCCCCGTCGTCGTTCAATGAGAATGGATAAAAGGCTCATGGGATTGACGTGAGGGGGCAGGGATGGCTATATTTCTGGGAGCGAACTCCGGCGAATATGAAGCGCATGAATACAAGTTATGCACGCATTGTAAAGCTATGTCGGCCTAGGCTCAAAGCGGACAATATCATTAGCGGGCCAGGCTGTTACAAATGGTATCGTTCCGCGAATCTCGGTGAGACAAGTCAAACCTTGTTAAGTCTAGGCAGATCCCGTACGGTGGGACAAACCGCGCTGAGTTCATAGAAGTGTATGTAACAACTCATCTTAAGATGAAAAGTCTTATCTTAAGTTATGCAAGCTTAAGTTCAAAATGGACGATATCACTAGCGTTAAACTGTTATAGTTTAATAAAAGAGAAAAAGTCCTGTTTTAATTTATCAAAAATAACAAATAAAAGTGAAAATCAAAAAATTCTTTTACAACTATTACTGAAGGGAGAGAGCATTGCTCATGGAGTATCTTCCCAATTACTCACATTAACTACAGATTTAGAACATTCATGTAGTACAATTGTTGAAATCTTGTTGCAGTGGTTGATAAAGCTGGGAAACAATTGTTGAATTCTTGTTACAGTGGTTGATAAAGCTGGGAGAGAATCCAAAATCGTATTCAACAGAATAGTCATTTGTTGCAACAGATTAGTTATGGTGTGTTTTCTATGGAGAAATAAATTATTTTTTAATTTGATTGGTGAGTGAATAATAATTTTTGAAAAATATGTTTTAATATTTGGTTAGTGAATGAAAAATATTATTCAAAAAACATTTTTTATTTTTTACTAGAGTATAAAAAATATTTTTTAGAAATAAATTTTTTTATACAAAAACCAACCTTGATAACTGGTCGAGACTCGAACTAGGACACAATCTCGATGAGTTAATTGGGATCCAACCCCGACAATTGATCTAAAATATGAACTCGACTCTCGATTCGAGATTCGACATATGAGCTAAGGTTTGATCTCAACACCTAAATTGGGATAGGACCCCCGAACGACTAATTTGGGATCTAGCCTTAAGACCCAATCAAGGACTTGACCGTAAATTCCAACTTGGAATACGACATTTAAGCTGAATCTAATCTCAGCTTCGGCATTCGAACTTGATCTGAAATCTGATTTTGACTCTTAATTTGGAATACGATATTTGAACTGAAACTGAACCTAATTCTAACACCAATAATCAATCTCAATAATTAATTTGAGATCCTATCTTGACACTTGACTCGAAATTCGAACCTAACATGTGGCCCATATTCAAATCGAGACTCGACTTTTGAATAGGACACAACCATGATATCCTATTTGAAATCCACATTCATATAGAGACCCAACTTTTAAATTAATACCCGCCTTAACATTCGACGTGGGAGCTGATCTCGAAATTATCTAGGATTGAATTTCAACTCTCGATCTTGAACTCAATTTTTTTTTAAATCGAGATACAATCTTGACTCTTGACCTGAAATCTGACTTTGACACTCGACTTAGTACTCCATCCCAAATATTTGACTTGAGACTCGATCCCGATCTTGATTTGAAATTCAACCTCAACTCTCGATCCCAACTCCTGACCTCGGACTGGAGTTTCAAATTGAAATTCGACCACAACCCCTAACTTAGGATTCTAATTTCAAGCCATGTCTCAACCCCAACACATGATTTAAAATTCGACACCCGAGCTGGGATTTGACCCCAAACTTGATCCCCACGAATTATTCAGGATCCTAACTCGTCATCTTATTTGAGAGTCAACTGGAACTCTTGACTTGAAACTCCACTCGGACACCCTACTCGAAACCCTACCCAACACCTAACTTGGGATCAGACCTTGACGTGCGATTTGGGATTTGACCTCAAATCCTAACTCAGGGGGCGACACCCAAATTAGGATCCGACTAGTGATTCGAGTGTTGTGTGTCGAATTGAGATCAAGAGTCTAGTTTCAAATCGAAAATCAAGAGTCAAGTCTCGAATTAGTGTCGAAAATCAGTACTCGAGACTTGAGTTAGGGTGGAAAGTTGAGATGCGAGGTTGGAAAGGAGTTTTGAAATTTTTTTACTTACTTTCTGGAGATAAGTTATTTTCCTTTAATTTGAAAAAAAAATAATAAGTTGATTTAAACAATATTTTTTAGAATATTTAAGCTAACTAAATGTAAGAAAATAAAAAGAAATATTTTTTTTAAAAAATGTTTTCCCTCGTATCAAAACAGAAAAGTATTTACAACTCGTTGTCCTAGTTTTTGGTATTATTGAATGCTTTCGTATACAGAGTATGAGTTAATTAACTATATAAATGTTTCTTTTTATCTTCTGCTCTATTATTCTAGATTAGCTTTTCACGTTTTTCAGGCATATTGCCTATTGTGCCGAATGGGCGATTCGTATATTTTATCATTATAATAATATATTTAGTATAATTTTATACGAAAACAGGGAGTTTGCAGATGTAGAAGGCAAATAAATAGGTAGGAAGAAGGCATGTTGACTTTTGTTTGTCAATAAATTTGAGTGCAGGTAGCAATATTGTGTTGTGGCCCTGTTGGGTAGACTCAGTAAATGCTGCTATATTTGACTAAATTTCAGAAAAGATACTCCATATAGGAAAATTATTTGATGTTCGAGAAGCTCAATTAATGATGGCTCGTTGATAAGAGCAAATAATTGCCATGCTATTCAACATTCAACACAAACAGTAAAGTTGACTGGAAAAATAAAAGGTTATAAAGGGCTCCATATGAAGAAGTTGAAGCCAGTTATAAGACACAACTATGGTTGATTTTATTTTTAAATTGAAGATAGGGGGGAATTATGAGCTGACGGATCGAATAATCACCAACAAGGAGAATTTTTTTTGTTAAATATTTTTTACCTAACCTTTAATAGTGCAAAATAATTCAATTATAGAAATATTTTATTTATTTCATATCTTTAAAAAATTAAAAAATATTTTTCTCAATGCACCCTAACCCCTTGTTTGGATGGTGGTTCAGCAGGGTTTCATAATGTATGATATGGTATGATATTGTACAGTACTGTATAATGTTTGGATAAACTGTGTGGTATTGTATCGTAACTTATAAATTTACAAAAATGTCCTTAATTGTTATAAATATTAAATTTATCAATATTTTTTAATAAAATATATTTTTTTAAAAAAAATACATAAAATCAAGTAGGGGAACATACAAGCTAATATATCTTCAATCCATACAAACAACATAAGAAACTTAAAAAAAGTAAGAGCTTTTTAAAAAATGAACGTAAAAAAATAGACTAAAACTTGAAAGAAACGACGGGAGGAGGAAAAAAAGTTTCAAAAGTTGATGCTGAGGGAAATAAGTAATACAAAAGCAGTAGATGTATTAGGATAAAGTTTAATAAATAATAAAAGATAAATTAGAATTATTTAAATTTAAGTAAGAGTATAATTGTAAAAAAAAGAACCACGAGATACCACCAAATTGGTGATTTCAAAAAGTGAGAATTTTGATAGTTAGAAAATCATAAAATCAAACCATACCATACCATATAATTAATAAAATAACCAAAATAAACGTGATTTTCTCACTAATCATACCATACCACGAAAACCACCATCCAAACAAGCTGCAAGTGTTAATACCAACTTCCTCCAATTTAAATAATTCTGTTGATTATTTCTTCTACACAATTTGGATATTATTAATTAATTGTTGCAACTTTAAAAATGAGAAAGCTAAAAAAAAAGAAAGAAAAAGAAATTCATTAAAGTTGTCCTAGGTGCATTGATTTATTTTGTTTGTTAATAACTTCCTCACAAAAAAATAAAAGGAAAGGAAGAGGCCAATTACTACCCTTTTTTGTTGATTATTCCATTAAATTGTGACAACATAAATAAGACTAGTTGCCATTAATATTACACTAGTACTTATACTAATAATTAAAAAAACTGCTTTGATTATTAGTTTATTATATTAATATTAATGAAATAGACATCTTAAAAGATTCCATATTAGTCAGACCGACCAAAAAAACAGAGTTGATGTGATTTCTCTTTCAATAAAATAATGCATTTCTCTGCTTTAGTTAGTGGTATAAAATTTTCCCGTTAAATTCCTCCAATTAAATAAGAGGAAGGCAGGATATATGATGTCTGGTTGGCAAGCAGCAAATATGATGCACGCCTTTCAATATATAGATGATACTATTTCATTTTATAATATGGATACAATATTAATTAGATTTTTTTAAAAAAAATTTGCAACATTGTATTTTTTTTATAATTCAATAATCTTATTACGTCAATTCGAAGTTCTTAGTTACTTTGACTGGATGAGTCCTGATAAGGAAATAATTAAATCATAATTCATTAATTGATTGTATCATAAAAATTATTATATTGAGTTATTTTAGTTCAACAATAAATATCAAATGTACGGTTCAATAGAATGGGTATGGTGATGGCATGGGCTTCCCCTTTGTGCTTTTGCACGCTACAAGTTAGTTTAATCACCTTTATTCATGGTTTTGAAGATATAAATGCGTGCGCAAAAAATAAAAGGTTAATGTGTTTGATGATCGTAAATACTTAGTTCAACGGAGTTGGCATAAGGTTATGAGTCATGTATAGAAACTAATTATTTTTAAAAAGAGATTATTCACACAATAACTGACAGTTGAAAATAAAATGATAAAATTGAATAAAAATTCATTCTGGTTAAGGTGTGGATATCTTGCTCTCTTTAAAGGAGATTCAAGCCCACTGCGGCATAATTTATACCGATCCAGCAGTAATACACTTGACTTGTCCCCTCTGGGATACAACAGCCCCACAATGTTGTATTACTCAAACAGCTCCGGATTAGTTGAAGAGAAAAAAGCTCCACAAAAGAACATCTTCCTTCAACATATAATTACTCTCTTTTATATAGTGAATATAGTTTAAAACTTAGAATATTTTCTTCTTTGTGCACATTTACTCATCACCTAGTCACCTTTTATGATGTTTAAGTTTAGATTCTCAACTTTAATTCTAAATCCTTTTTTGATGCGTACAAAAATTCTCAATAAATTCATCTCCCCTATTTAAGTCTCATCTTATATATTAACGGTGTTAAATTGAGAATCTAAATCTTTAAAAGAAAGAATAAAAAATTATGCTTATTATGAGAGGTCTCAATAGTTGCATCTCACCTAATAATAAAGTCCTTTAATTTCATTAATGTCTTTTTCGTTTGTTTGTTCATTTTGGTAAAATAATAAATTGAGTAAAGCTTAAGTGATATGCCTGATTTTTGCCTTAGTCATTTTCGATTAATAGTTGCATGAATTTGAAATAGACAAATGAAAGACAAGTCAAAGATAAAACAATTGGTGGGCCTATAATTCACTTCAAAAATCCAAAATCCAAACCCCATGGTATATAATTATTTAAGATGGTATTTTTAAGCTTTAATCATCAATTATAATAATAGTTTGAAATATAATAATATTTTAATTTAATTTTTTATTGCTAATAATGTATGGATTCACTCAATATCAAAGTGAACAAACACAATGTAATTTAATACATTGATAAAATTCAAAATTTTGTTATGCACTATTTTCTTCGTCCAACAATAGTTGTCTTTTATTGACTTGACATAGGAATTAAAAAATAGTTAATAATAAGTTAAATTAAAAGATCTCACCAGACTCTTATCAAATCAACCTCATCTTATGAATTTATCAAATCTTTCCTTTGAGTCAAGAAATATGCTTTTAAAACTCAGTTTTAAATAGTCATTTACACTCGAATTACTCGTGTTCAAATAGTGAAAACTTTCAAAGACTTCTCAGACTCAACTTATTCTCATTAGTTACGTTCACTAAATCATTCTTTAAAAGTCCAATCTATGCATAAAATATAGTTAAAGCAAAATTCAGCTAGGTTCATGTGAAAGGCATCTCAGCTATTCAACATCATCAATAAATATGTAATTATAACCAAGGACATAGTAGAATTTATAAATAGTTCATAGATTCAATTCGTAGGAAAACTTTAAATTCAAATTCGGAACTCAACTCTACTCAATGAGAAGATAGGAGACGTAGATGAATTCAATCCAACGTTTAGTTAGCCTTACATACCTGCAATGAAGAATTGCTAAGTAAAAGTAGAATATTAGGTTTGAAATTCTTGAATCCTAGCATCTCCTTTTCGCTAAAATCACCATTCTCAAAAGTTTAAGCATTAATTAGAGGAAAATAACTCTTAGGCACTGATATGGGGTCAATTTTGGTCTCAAAATGATGTGGGTTTAGTATAGAAGGGATAGAAAAAGACTAGAATCACCCTCATTAAAATCGAAAACAGACTAAAAATTTGGCCTGTGGTGGAACAAGTTTGCGACGTAAACTGGTTCTATCATAGTTCATTTTTTTTCGAAAAACATAAAATGCATTCGAGCAATGCGATTTATGAACAACTCATAAATCACATTTAACGCATGCAATTTATAGGCAAGTCGATGACGCAGACTTGACGCACTCTTTAGGTTAAGAAAATAAATGTTCATATTCGACGGCCAAAAATTCCACCCAGGTCCACGACGCAGACCTAGTCTATAACAAGTCTCTCCTTATTTTTCTTTTTCATTTTTTCTTGTTTTAGCCTATTCTCAACTAAGGATCGTACGTGATATAACATTTATATTTTTCTATAATTAATCACAAATATCTTCCTCAAATATCTATTACTTTACACTATCTAAATTTTTCCTACGTACAAATATTAAATATATTAATTACTTTACAAAATTCTACTAAATATCTATGATTTTTTATATCTTTAAAAAAACATCTTTATTTTTTACGGAATCGATTTGATCTCCTAACTTACTCCTACTTATATAGTTTCCGTAGAACACCAACTTGCCTTTGTTCAGTCATTTTCAGAAATCACAAAGCAAAACTAAATGCATGAGATTGAGAATTCGATAGTGAAAGAAAATGGAAATATGAGCTGCATTCTGCTTCTCTTTTAATGCTAATCAATTACTCTTTATATATTTCTTTTAGAAATAATCTTATCTATCTAAATATAAAGTACACGGGATACTACTGCTTTACCCACAACTCTTTCACAAAAATGTATTATAAATCAGTTCATTAACGTTAACAAGTTTATCGTAGGATGAATAAGGTCCTATATTTAATTAGAGATTTCAATTTAAGTTTTAGGCGTAAGAAAAATCTTGTTAGAAAGTAAATTTCACTTTACTTAGTGTAGATCTAAATTAAACTAGATTTCAAGCTGATATCGAACGCTAGAAAATGGGTCATAATATCTAAGTTTACACATCCAATATATTTCCCCGATACTGCCAACACCTCTCCTATATAAGGACATTGATATTTGTTTACTATGCCCATAATTAAACGTGAATTAACGCTAGTATATATCCACGTTTGAAGTGAATGAACGAAGGAGTTTCACTGAAAAATATGCAGGTTTGAAAGATACGATTATATTAACAAATTTCACTAGAGACATTATTCGCCTCAACAAGTACTCTTGCTATTTCTTTTTAGTTATCTCCTTGTAATTTTCGAGAGTTTATTTGGTTAACTTTTAAAATAAAAATTTAGACATAGAAAAACTATACAAAGAGTAACATAAAATTATATAAAAAAAGATCATATTAATATAATGATGGAAAAATCATCTTACTTGTTAGTCAAAATTTATATTGTTTGGTTTTTAAAACGAAAACCGTGACAAGTAAAAATAAATGAATGGAGTACTTTGCATAATTTTTTCCTTTTTTTTTTTATTTCAGTTTGCGTTTTCAAATGCGTAAGCAAATTGTAGATTTTATCCCTTATTTATAACATCATTTAATTGTTTTTGGATATATTTGAATTTGCCTTATAAGGCATTATATATAATGAATTTAAACTCAATTTTAGAAGTATTGGTTAAGAACTTTTTATCATTACATTTGAAAATTCAAGTCAATTGACGATACTACATGCAAAATCATTTATTTTAAATTATGTATATGTTACATTTTGGCAGAAATAATATTTATCTCGTTACCTGTAATGATTGACTGAGTTGAATGGGTGAGTGATTTTTCACATGAGTGACAATCTTCGTGGACAGAGCTAATCGTATTGAGCTTGACTAACGCAATTTATATCCCTTATATAGTTTATAAGTGATTACATAAAACTAAATTTACTCATTGCACACTTAAAAAATAGTGATTTTGATTTTTCTAAAAAAATAAATATTTGTCCTGTGCTTTTATGATGGGCAGACCGCAGATGGGAGTTGTTTGATATGTATTCCCCTCTCTTTTATGTTTTCTGGCATTTTTCACTCTTTATCTATATTTAGCAACCAAAAAAAAAAGGTATTCATTTCATTTGGTTCAAGTTATAATTTTGTGAGCTCATGACTTTGATTTATATGAGTAAAGGGACAATAAATTATTTTGGAAGCTCCTTTATACAGCTTTCATCTGTTTTTTTTTTTATTAATATATAAAAGACATAATATTTTTGTTCTTTTTGAAAAATGAATATAAAAGCTGTTTACAACTTGCTGGATCAAAATTTTCTTAATAAGGACAAATTAGGTTCTAGAAGCATTTGAATTTCTCGATTTTAATTATATATAATAAGGAGAAATGATTGTCTTCCAGAAGTGTTAATTAATTAATGAGTCGTTGGTTTAAGTTTAACGAGTTATTAATTTAGCTACCACGTTGATTAATAAGTCAGTTTTGGTATTTAAATAGAAAAATCCATATTACGTATCTTCAAATTACCCCCCGCAAGAATTATTAATTTAGTATATTGAAATAGGACTACATGCGGGTTTTCGATTATTTATAAGTTATATGTAAGTGCATTATAACTCTTAATATAATTTTCGTTCTTCAATTTTGTTAAATTATTCACAAATTATGTCGAATTAATAAAATTTACTTGTGTTTATAATTATTGAGAGGTAACGGTGGTCATGTCATATATAACTTTAGAAAACTCATTATTCTTTTATTTTAATTATTATAAAACCTTGATTGTTTGTTTTTATATTGGGATGTGGTAATGTAGAAACATGACATGACAATTAATAAAGCCAAACCGTCCATGAGTCATAATTTTGAGACTTTTGTACTTGATAATTAGGGAATTAGTGTTAATTAATTAGTAGAGTATTTGTCTTTCTTCTTTCTTTCAATCACTTGATTGATTAATCACGACATAAATAAGGACGTACATAATACATAAACATACTTTTTAATTCGATCTTGAGTGTTATTTACATCCTTCATTTTTGGATATATATAAGTGATACATGTAAATCTATATAAAATTGAATAAGTAGACACATATATATACTCTACGTGACAATTTACGTGAGATACACTTGAACAGTGTGTCTACTTATTCAACTTTCTATAAGTTCAAGACAGGTCTACTTATGTAACAACCCATCTTAAGATGAGAAGTCCTATATCGACAAAACACAAGAAAGATATTGAATATATAAGTAAACAAGCCTTATCTATTAGTGACACATTTTAAACTTGTAAAGACCTAGACTCAAAGAAGACAATATCGCATCCAAGATGGACTGTTACAATTATGCAATTTGTCTTACTTAGTTGACTGTCCATGTTTACTTGACGTGGCCTTTATCATTTGATTTGCTTTTGTAGTTGGTAATAAAAGCAAATATATATAGGCTGTCCAATACACTCTTTATTTCATACTACTTGTTGGAATATCTATACTTTATAGTTCTTTTATTAATTTACTTGCTTGACCATTTTTTTTTCACAGGTAAAATCTGAATATTTCACGGGCCAAGGTACACAAAAGGATAAATATAAAAAGACTTATATTATAAAACTCGCAGTTTAAAATATTTTATATCATAAATGCAATTTAACTGGTTAGCTTATAATAAGTTCTGATTAATTTACTGTGCAAATATTGGTATAAAAATTACATATTATTGCAATATGGTACAAAGATTTTGTCGTTATTAATGCATAAAACATAAATTCTCAACTAATGGAAGTTAAAATAGTTTTATAGCTCTAATTTTGTGATGAGCTTAATATTTCATCGTTAATTTATTGCTAAATAACGTGATTTTTTAGTTATATCTATATAATATGTGAATCACTAATTTCTTCAATAAATGCGATATCTATTAAGTTCAAATCTTTAGTACTGTTTGGATATTAATAGATTAAAAAAAAAATTGAAATAAAAGTCTAAATACAAGTTCATGTTGTCTCTTAGGAGTCGTTTGATTGACAACTTGTTGTCCTGGGATGATTAATCCCAGGATAAGTTATTTCATTCTCTATATGGGATAATTTATTTAATCGTTAAGAAAAAATAGTGGGATAAATAATTCAAAAACTATCTAATACCTTCAATTTAATATGGAATAAAATAATCTTATATTTTATTTCAAAATTATTATACTTTATACCAAACGCCAAACGACCTCTTATAGTCTTATTTTCAGTTCCTTTGAATGCATCTAGAAGTAAATTATTTGGAATATTAAAAAGTGATAAATTATTCATCTGGAGTTCAAATTTCTTCGTCCAAACAGGATAAGCATTAGTGGTGCAAGTTAATTATTTCATTACTTTTGACCATGCTTAGTGCAGATTATCATTAATTACACATTACTAATAATAAATTACTTAAATAATGGCGCACTCAATAAATGGTGAACTCAATAATAAGGAGGACAAATTGACTCCTAAATTTTAAATTAATTGTTGGATCATCAAGATAGTTCCCAAAATATATAAACCATGTCCCAAGTTGATGGTATTAACCATCAATTTAGTCATCAAATTCTCTTATTTTATTCTGTTATTTATGCAACTAATTGCTTAAGCATTTCATCCAATAGCCCATTCGTTTTAAATTTACATGATTATGAATCAAAGTAGGCCACATCATTGAAATTAAGAAATGTTTATCTTTTAGTTCCTTTTAATTTGAACCTAAATTTATCGATTAAATTAACATGTAAATAAATAAAATGAAAGAAAAAGGGAATCTTAATCATATACTATGATGATTGAGTTCTTTGAATGACAGAATTTGGCACAAATCCCCAATAGTAATTATTTCACACGTTTGGCCTTGGAGTTGATGATTTTCCAAACATAAATATATTCCTCTTAATTCGTTTTAATTTAACTTAACATCGCATTTACGAAAGAAGAATTTTTTTAAAAAAAAATTATTTTTTTAAAATTGACGTTTTAAAATAAGTTATAAATTTTATTTGTAAAATAACTTAAAATTAAATAATTAATAAATATTTTAAATGTAAAAATAATTAATAAATATATAAATATGTCATTATTTTTGTTATGAATTAAAATAAAAAAATAATATAAATTAAAATCAAAGGAGTAATATACTTTATAATAATTTGCTAATCTTTTTATAAATTGATAAAAACATACCAATATATGAATTGTATTAAAATAATTACTAAATTAAAGATCTAAATTTTATTCCTCAAATGGATTCAATCTTGTGCAAAGCGAGTCCCTAAATTTAACTTTAATAAAATTTGGATATAAATAAAATGAGAAATTAGATTTATTTTTATTTTATTTATAAGAAACATTAAAAAGACAAGGATGGAAGTCCACGTGGTGGTTAGGGTCAACAAAGGCAGCTTGGAAGTTTCCATGAAACAATTAATTTGGCTACATATACACACACTTTCAGAAATAAAAATATAAAACTAAAAGGAATTTAATTAAAAATATAAATTTGAAAGTGAAAGCAAGTGGAAATATGAAGTGCACTACTTTAGCTATTTTATGATTTCAATTAAGACAAAAATCATATGCAGTCTTCTATATCTTGTTCCCCTCTTTCTCTCCCTCTCTATATAATAATAATAATAATAATAATAATAATAATAATATAAATACACACTAAGTCGACTGGAAAAATGAGAGAATTTTAGAGACAATGTGAAAACAGTTCAAAAAATTTTAAAATTTTATATTTGAATCACACTAAAATTTAAGAATTTAACTTTTGAAATCTTAAATTGAGAAAGAAAAAGTAATAAAACTGAAATTATTAGTCACTTTTGTAAGCACTAAAAAAGCATTAGTAAAACGTATCTGGTTATATATAATTAATGAAGAATGTAATTATTTTTTTAATCTTATATATTAAATTAATGAGTGTATAATATACGAACGATAAATCTTATCGCGTTAAACATTTATTACATTGCGATAGAATGCTATTGAGAGTAAAATGCAAATGATCAAATTTGATGTTGAAAAAAATTGTTTCAACTATACTAAAAATAAAAGTAAGTTATATAAAGTGAAAAAGCTTTAACGCGGTCGATGTTAAATTTTGTGATGGTTTATGTATTTTGATGCTGTTTATGAATAGAAACATTTATCTAATGTCTTTTTTTCTCATAATTAAATATTATTTACAATATCCATCTTTTTTGTTAGAATATAATAAATGCATTTTAAATTTAAATATTTAAAAAAGGAAAATTTTAATTGATAAAAAAAGTAATATTGCGTACACGTAAAATAATTTTCACTAAGCTCCAAATACTAAAATGTTATAAGGAGAAAAAAAAAAGGATTATATATAATAAGGTGATAGCTATAGAAAACAATAAAGTGGCAATACTTACGTATATGACACTGCCACAGCTAATCTTAGGTGGATTAGTTATTCGTCACATTATCTATTTGTACCATTTGCTTTTATATTTTGAGATTTGTTTGTTCTAAAAATGTTTGCTAATTAAATATATATATTACAGCTCAATGAAATATAGCGAAACTTCATCTCATCGAGAATGTGATTTTAGATAAAAAAGAGTGGAGGTAGCATATTAGGATAGAAGGTCAATAGGCTAGTAGTGGTTGGTTGATATATGGTCTTGTGATATAATAGGATAGTAGGAGTAGGAGTAGTCGTGTCTTTATATCCTCTATTATCATTATCCGTGTTATATTTATTAGTGTTATCATCATATTTACATATTATCTTTTTTTTTTCCATTGTTATTCGTTTTCTTTTTTATCCTTTTTCCTTTTTATTTTTTTTCTCTTCCATTTTTTTCATATCTAGTATCTTTTGCTTATGAGTGAGACGAGAATTTTTCGAAAACAACCTTTTTATCTCTACGAGGTAGTGATAAGGTCTACATACACTTTATCCTTCCCAAATCCCACTTGCAAGATTTCACTGAATATATTATTATTGTTATTACAGCTCAACAAGCTTAATTGAGTATGTTAAATATAGTTGTATTAAATTGTTACACGTCAAATGACAAAAAAATCTAATATTATTGTTTGTCCTAATATCGATAGGAAGATTCTTTACATCTTGTTGGTTTGGACGAGTATTAAATATCGCTTCGTATTAAATTGCTACTTTAAGTATAGTATTCATATTATTATATAAATTATATTAATATATTAAATTGGTAAACTTACTATTAGGTAAGAATGAATATATTATTTTATATAATAAAATTAATTTGATGTGTTTGCATTATTATTTTTTTTTCTTTCATCTTCACCTAACTTAATCTTTAATATACTTTCATTTTACTTTTTAATATATATATATATATATATATATATATATATATATATATATTATAAATTTATTTTCTAGTAATTGATTTGTAATATATTAATGATGAATAAAGATATAATTACTGGCACATTTATATTTATCATGATAAGATAAATATATAAAATGATAAATTACTTCACATATAATATTATGCTTATGCTTTATCATCTTGTTTTTTATTTTAAAATGACATAAAAGCTAGCTGAATTGAACATTTCAACTATAATCCCCTACATTACGTATTAATACATTGCTGCATTTTATTAATTATTGGTTATAACCAATTAAAAGTCAAACAAATGACTCATTTGAAGATTTTGTATTATTAAGTTTATGTCAACTCTTCATCTTAAAAAGTTTTAACAAAATGCTTTTCCGGCAATTTTCCGCTTTTTAAGCAAACGAAAATCCTTTTATTTATACCAAAAAAATAAAATCATTTCTTTATTTTCTGACACAACAAAATCATTATCTTACGACTGCAGACACAATACTTTAATAAAGAGTTGATGATTAAGAAAATATTGTAATTATTATTCTACATGTTTTAATTTATTTATGTTATTTTATTCTAATAATATTTTTAAAATTGGTGTTTTTAAATTAGCGATATATGTCAAATGTAAGAAAATCTTTTTTAATCTTATATTTTAAATATGTTCTATAAGAAAATAAAATTAAAAAAATGATTAGAAAAAGATTATTCTTCTTTAAAAAGTTAAAATAAAGAGGATTTTTTTTTTTGAGTATCCTATTTTAACTATCAATTTTTACATTTTTCTTATCTATTTGATCACAATTTACTTTTTAAAACAAACTTCTAAGCTTATAGTTAAAAATCGTTTTTTTTAATCCAACTATCATTATTTACTTATTAGGTATTATATTTTTGTAAAGAAATAGATTTTATAATTAACATAATATCCAAAAGTTAGCTCATATAATGAGATCAATTATCTCTCTCATATTCTATACAAAATTCTCAACAATTTAATATATAGATAATAATTCAAGTAGAATAAAAGAATTAAAAAAAAAAAGAAGATAATTCGATGTGATTTTAATCAATATCTGTTGAATATTTTTAAAGGATATATTTGCTCCTCCCTTAAATAGAATCTTGGGTTCGAATTTTGTGAATTTTTTTTATTAAGGAGCGTTTCTCCTTGAATGAGACCTATACAATGCGAGTTCAAAATAATCGGACTACAATATGATTATCAGACGTTGATTAAAAAATTAAAATAAAAAATATGTTTTAAATAATTAAAGAAATAGTAAACAAAGTAAATAGTAAGGTATATAATGTGAACACCTATAATTAGTTAGAATTGGCGCTCTTCATACTCCTCGTCTTCACACGTTTTTCTCAACACCGAAGACAAAAACTTCTCTTCGTCAACTTCTTCGTCAGCAATGGCGGCGCTTTTCAATTGCCAGCCGGAACTTATCTTTGTTTTCTCCTTCTTCTTCCTCTTCCCCGTCGCTTTTTCCGACGAGCTTCAAACACTTCTATCCATTAAATCCTCTTTATCAAACCCCACCACCAATGTATTCAAAAATTGGGAACCCAATACTCCTCTCTGTGAGTTCACTGGCATCACATGTAACACCGATGGGTCAGTCAAAGAAATCGAGCTTTCTAATCAAGGAATTTCGGGGTTTGTTCCTTTTGATAAAATATGTTCACTTGACTCATTGGAAAAGCTCTCTTTGGGTTTCAATTCATTTTCTGGGAAAGTCACTGATGATTTGAACAAGTGTGTTAGCTTGAATTACTTGGATGTTGGCAATAATGAATTTACTGGGTCTTTTCCTGATGTATCTTCACTCAGTGAGTTAACCTATTTTTATGCAAATAACAGTGGGTTTACAGAGAAATTTCCGTGGAATTCTATTGCGAATATGAATAATTTGATCGTGCTTAGCCTTGGTGATAATCATTTTGATCGAACACCGTTTCCTGAAGTGATTTTAAAGCTTAATAAATTGAATTGGCTGTACTTATCGAATTGTGGACTTGAAGGGGAAATTCCTGAAGAAATTGGAAATCTTACGGAGCTGATTAATTTGGAGCTGTCGATGAATCACCTTACTGGTGAAATCCCTTCGGGAATCACAAAGATGAAGAAATTATGGCAGCTTGAGTTGTATGAAAACGAGCTGACAGGGAAGTTGCCGGTTGGATTTGGGAATTTGACGAGTCTCGAATATTTCGATGCTTCGACTAATTATCTGTATGGTGATTTGTCGGAAATTCGAAAGTTGAATCAATTGGTAAGTCTGCAGTTATTGCAGAACCAATTTTCAGGGGAAGTACCAGCAGAATTGGGAGAGTTCAAAAAGTTGGTGAACGTCTCTTTGTACACTAACAAATTAACTGGTCAGCTTCCGCAGAAGTTGGGTTCTTGGGCGAAGTTTGATTTCATTGATGTATCGGAGAATAATTTCACCGGTCCAATTCCACCGGAAATGTGTAAGATGGGGACGATGAGGGGACTGTTGATACTTCAGAACAATTTCACTGGAGAAATACCAGAAAGTTATGCAAATTGTACAACAATGGAGCGGATTCGAGTAAGCAAAAACTCACTTTCCGGTGTGATTCCTGCAGGGATTTGGGGGCTTCCGAAACTCGAAATCCTTGATGTTGCAATGAATGGTTTTGAAGGTTCTATTACTTCTGATATCGGAAGAGCAAAATCTTTGGGTGAAATTTATGTTGCTAATAACAAATTTTCTGGTGAATTGCCTTCTGAAATTTCAAATGCTTCTTCCTTGGTGAGAATTGATTGTAGCAACAATCAGTTCTCAGGTGAAATTCCGGAGACAATTGGGGAGCTTAAAAAGATTGGTAATCTTTATTTACAGAACAACAAGTTTTCTGGTTCAATACCAGATTCTTTAAGCTCTTGTGTTTCACTAAGCGAGATTAACATGGCTGAGAATTTGCTTAGTGGCTCTATTCCTGTTTCTCTAGGATCATTACCGACTTTAACTTCATTGAACTTGTCGGATAATCAGCTTTCAGGGCAAATTCCGACGAGTTTATCTAATCTGAAGTTAAATCTTCTTGATTTTTCCAACAATCAGTTGACTGGAGCAATACCAGACTCTCTATCAATTGATGCTTATAAGGGTAGCTTTGCTGGGAATAATGGTCTTTGTAGCCAAAACATTAAGAGCTTTCGTCGATGTTATGGTGAATCTGGAAAGCCTAGAGAATGGTACACCCTTTTGATCTGTTTATTAGTGGCTGTGATTTTTATGCTCGTCTCATTTGCGGGTTATTTGTACTTGAAGAAGAAGAGTCATAAGGAACATGAGAGGTCTTTGAAGCAAAATTCTTGGAATACAAAGTCATTCCATATATTGACCTTCACAGAGGATGAGATTCTTGATGGAATCAAACAAGACAATCTGATTGGAAAAGGTGGTTCTGGTAGTGTATACAGAGTGCAGCTTTCAGAGGGAACAGATTTCGCGGTAAAACATATTTGGACTTCTGATTCAGGAAGCAGGAAAATATCAGGAACAACATCACCAATGTTGGGAAAACCAGGGAAGAAATCGAAAGAATTTGAGGCTGAGGTTGAAACACTGAGCTCAATTCGACATGTGAATGTGGTGAAATTGTATTGTAGCATAACGAGTGATGACTCGAGCTTGTTGGTGTATGAATATATGCCAAATGGAAGCTTGTGGGATCGATTGCACACATGCAAAAAGATGTCACTTGATTGGGAGACGAGGTACGAGATAGCTCTTGGTGCAGCCAAAGGACTGGAGTATTTACACCATGGTCTTGATAAACCAGTGATTCACAGGGATGTCAAGTCTAGTAACATCTTGTTGGATGAGTTTTGCAAGCCAAGAATCGCGGACTTTGGTCTTGCTAAGATTGCTCAAGCTGATTCAACCAAAGATTCGACTCATGTCATTGCTGGAACACATGGATATATTGCTCCTGGTAAGACAATGTATTGTAGTTAATTTTTATATGTAGTTTCAAGTTTATCTTCTGAACACTAACCATGTATACATTTTTTGTCACCATCTATAAAATTGACTTGCAACAATAGGCAACTCCCCATATCAAGCTACGCGTATCTTGAAAAATATAGTGAGAACTTGCTATAAACAGATGGATTGCTATGTTACTCAGATCCTTCAAAAATGTCGCTACACCCTTGTTGGATCCCTCAAAAATGGCACATTTTTGGAGGATCTGACATGAGTGCAGCGGCATTTTTGAAGGATCGGCACAATAGTTGAATTGCAGTAAAGGCGGTGTAAAACAGTGTTAATTAACTTAGATCCCCTATCTAGATTATCTATTCATTTGGTCATAACGAGTTTCTCATTTCTTGCATCCTTTCGGAACTAATTTGAATTGAATTGGTGTTGCAGAATATGGATACACGCACAAAGTGAATGAGAAAAGTGATGTATATAGTTTCGGAGTGGTGTTGATGGAGCTTATATCTGGGAAAAAGCCAATAGAATCCGAATACGGAGAGAATGGCAACATAGTTACGTGGGTGAGCAGCAAATTGAAAAGCAAGGAAAGTGTATTAAGCATAGTGGATTCAAGTATCCCAGAAGTTTTCAAGGAAGATGCAATCAAAGTCTTGAGGATTGCCATTGTATGCACAGCTAGGCTTCCCACGTTAAGGCCAACAATGAGAAATGTAGTCAAAATGCTGGAAGATGCAGAACCTTGCAGATTAGTTAAGATAATTGTAAGCAAAGATGATGGTTGTAATAAGACAGAATAATTGAAGGATCACACCAGGATGTAATTGGATCCCCCACGTTCGATGAGTTTTAGCCCGATAACTTCATCTATGTCCGTTTCACTCTTCAACCTGATTTCATTGTGTATGTTATTGTTGTTGTACTCTTCAACCTGATCTCTACGTTCAGATTCTAGTCCTCCGGGAAATGTCGAATCTTGTAGCAAAATCTAAAGTTTTGAAGGATGGCCTCTTGGCCTTGTAACATATAGTAGAAGCTAGATTAATACTAGTATATTGAATTAGAGGGACTTTAGAGATGTATAAGTAGCCATAAGATGTACTACTTGTATGTGTTAAATAAAAATGGTTTAGTAATTCAAATCCTTTCCCAACTCTGCATTATTTGCTCTGTTTTCACACTTGATACACCAACAAGGTAATTGTCATCTACTTATCCAAATTATTAGTTACTAACCAATTTGCAACAGAACAAGAAACATGTAAGCTACACGTATCAATGCTTATTATGGTACATTAAGTACCATTTCATCGTACTGACAATTCATGCTTATAATAGAGATGACTAATAATTACATCGTAATTAATGTGTAAAATAATTATAATGCAAAATAATAACAATTTATTCGCATCTAGTATTTATATCAAATCAATAAATACGAAAACTTTCCTTGATTGGTTTGGCAAAGTAAAGGGGTGAGTCAGAAAATAGTTACGTCTTTCTTGTGATGTCTATATACCCCAATAGAGAAAACTTGAGAATACTAACACTTAAAAGTCATATCTTTTATTGAGTGCAACTTTTTTGTGTACTAATTACTAAAGTTTTCCTTTTCTTTTTATACAATAGATTAAGTTTGATGAATAAATACAACATTCTTGTGAATCAAAGTCTTACAATTCTTTGAATAATTGTTTGATAACCAAGAGCTAGACTACAATTCTCTGAAGACAATTTGGCATTTAATATAAACTAAGCTAAACCAACAACTACAACAACCCACAACAATCGTAACCATGGATTACAGTGGAATGATTGGGAATCAGAGTTTTCGAATCCAAGCTCTGTGAATGAGAAAAAAATATGTTGGGAGGTCACCCTAGAAATGGATATTGCATTATGCAAATTTAAATTTAATCGGACTTGGGTGGAATGGTTGGAATCTCTTCATCTTTAATCAGAGATTTCGAATCCAAGCTCTATAAATGGAAAAAGAAAAAAAAAACACGTTGGGAGGTCATCCTAGAAATGGATATCGCATTGTATGAATTTAAATTTAATCAGACTTTAATATGAATACCAGAGATCGAATGGAAATAGAGAAAAACATGGAGCGACTGCAAGAACCAAAACAAACAAAACATCAACTATCAAGTGAATATGGACTGGACTCTATTTATTAATTAAATTGAATTATTGTTTCTTATTTATACCAGAATTGATGTTATTAATAGACACTATTGATATCTTTTGTCCATTGAAATTTACTTGGATTGATTCATTGAATCGACCTTTTTGTCCTTGGAAACAATTTACAGGCAATTGATTTTTCCTATTTTATTAAGCCAAGCTCATTGCAGTATGGGATCTTTCTTTTTCGATCAAAGTGGATTGTGGTGGATGATTGAAATTCCTCTATTATTAATTAGATGTTTCGGATTTGAATTATAAGGAATGAAAAGGCCAAGAAGAGATGAAATATGGGAGTGTTGTCCTCAAAAATGGGTCTTGCAATGCGTGAAATCAAATTTAGTCAGGTTGTTATATGAGTACCGAAAAGGCCAATTAAGATCCTTCTTTGGTCGATTCTCTATATTTTCCATCTATACAAACTATCCTTATTTTCATATGGGTTTTGAACACTGAATGATTTCCGAGCGAAAAAATTGTAAGAGTATGCAATTTAAGAGCTTAAATTATAAATTAGGTCAACATATATATTGATTTCAACAATTTTACCAGCACTGTTACAAATCAAATAAAAAAATCAAGTTTGCCACCAAATATTCACCCAAAAACTAACAACATATATATTGTTATCAATAATTTTACCAACACTATTACCAGTCAAATAAAAAAACCAACATTCCCATAAAAAAATCAACCAAAATACTGTCATCATATTTATTGTTATCAACAATTTTACCAAAACCAGTATTGCCATAAAAAATTAACCAAATTAGTGGGAACATATATATTGTACGCAACAATTTTACCAACATTAACACCCGAACTGTCCACTTTTTTTCTGTATATAATGTCCTTGACTTTTGGGGTTTTTCCCATGTATGTGAGAGACAAAGAGCATTAATTAAGACCACTTTTTTGTTCTTCTCTCTTTTTTTTGGAACTTTCCACGCATGTGCATTAATTACAACCTTTTTTTTCTTTGTTTCGTTTTTTTCTTTTTTTTTTTTGGTGGGGGGAGGGCAGGGGGACGGGGGACTTTCCCTATATATATATACTTTTATTTAAAAAAAATATTGATATTTGATTGTAAATAAAATTTATTGACACATTTATGTAATTTAGTCTCTTAAATTGTATAGGGATGTTTCTTTTTCCTTTTCGAGCTTCATTATCCTTTACATTCCCTGGAGTTCACGTGAAGAACAAAGGAAGTCCATTCCATAGCCCAATAACTGGATAGGCCCAGTAATATGATGAGCCTTATCAATCGTAAAATTTATGAAATTACATAATCTTTTTTATTCAAATATTAAATATTCCCAATTTTTTATAAAAATTACTAAAATTCCAACTTTTCTAAAAATTCCATTTATTTTTGATACCTGATTATTCTATTTTTTATTAAAGAATATAATTAGTACAATTTTATAAATTTAGAAGTCTATTTAATGTCAATCACTTTTTAAATTTTAATTTTCCTTTTTTAAATCCATTTTTTTTTTAAATTTTATGTTTTTTGGTATTTATCTATATTAAAGTTACCATATCAACATTTTAAATATTCCTTTTTCAGTTTTTCAAATTTATTTCTCTCTTGGCGGAACCGTTTCTCGTTCTTACTCCCCAAACTCCATCTCCATATCCATCTCCATCTCCATCTCCATCTCATTATTCTTTGTTTCAATCAACAATGGAACTCATTCCGTCGTTTAGTCTTGGCCTCACTCAAGATGTTGTTGAAAGTGATGAAGAAGTCGACATTGCCAATGTCGACCACCACAACAGTTATGTTACTTAATTTTTGAGTTTTATTTGAAAATTGATGTGGATACCTAACAAATTAAGTATGATTGCTACTTAAGTATTTGATACATATTCTGTAAGGGGTCTAAAAGTACCTAACAAATTAAGTATGATTACTACTTAAGTATTTGATACCTATTCTGTAAGGGGTCTGAAAGTTGATGTGGATACTTAACAAATAAAGTAAGCTTGATATTTAAGAAAAAAATCTGTAACTGTGCATCTAACTGGTGATACCTATTTTTTTTTTTAGAGATGATGCAAAGTTTGATACTCCATACATTATATTGTACCTTGTTTATGTTCTTAATGAAGTGTCACGGCCCTTGCTAACTACATTTCACTTTCTTAGTCATTTCTACATTTCAAGTTGTATCAATGATGTAGTTTTATTTTTAGTAAGGAAATATTTGGATAACTTTTACATAATTTTGCATTTCTTCAACAAATTTTAAACAAATATTCATTTAAAGTTGCATATCAAATATATTGAAATTAAATAAAACATTCTCACATTCGAGTGAAGTTTTAATATATTGAAATCAAATATAACTTTTTCCATTTTTAGAGCTGTTTTTAAATTTATTTTTTATTTTAATATTTTCTCTCTCTTACAGTTACCATGTTAAACATTTGTAACAGTTAAGGAGTCAATAAAGAGATCTACATAGTTGGCAGAAATTTTTTTTCCTTATTAAGCGCAATGACGCCTCCAGGTATCAAAAACGAACAAAAAGTCGATATTTTTTGTAATTAGGGAAAGAGTCGAGATTTTTGAATATTTTTAAAAACCTGGATGGGATTCCTAAAAATTACACTTTATCAATTTGTGTATTTGGGCCTGCTATTGTCACTTCTCATTCAATTGTACAATATGTTCACTGCATTTTATAAGCCTGATTTAATTAAAAAAATATGTTATAAACCAGATGCCATAAATATAAGAAAGGAGAAATTATATATATATAAAAAAAAACTGATTTGTTTACGACAAATATAACTCGTATTTTATTTACATAAAAAATACATAAAATTACAGAAACACAACTTATGTTTACGTAATTTCATATAAGCCTAATTTTTTAAAAAATTACAAAAATTTCTTAATTTATATAAAACTGCAACACTTGTTGATACAAATTACAATCTCTACTTCTCCATGTATTATAATTAAAATCCCTTAATGCTCCTACATTTTCGACATGTATCACTAGTTTCGTTTTTTGTATAGAAAAAAAGAAATTTTTGATAATTTTGAAAAAAAGTTGAAATTAGCTCTAAAAAGTATGAGATTTGTGTAAAATGCTCTAAAAAATAGCCAAAATGGCCCAATTATTGAGCACAAAATTCGGCCCAGCTAGATCAACCCATGGCACAGGCCTTTCTTCGGTTCCTTTCTTTTTCTTTCTTATTTTCTCTTCCTTTGCAACACTGAATTTTTTTTTTAAAAAAAATCAAACTTATTTTTTAAGTTATTTGTTATTGCATCTTTTAAAATAAAAAATATCTTTTATTTTGTTGTGATATTTTATATAAAAAAAAAAATCAAAAAAATAAAACCTTTTCATGTATTTTGGGGCAACATTATTTTTTATTAAAAATTATTTTATTTTTATTTTGTTATGGATTTATATATATATATATATATATATATAAAGAAAAAATTTCAAATAAAATTTTCTCATTTATTTTTTTCATGTATCGATTGTGTATACAGGTGTATAAACGTATATGAATATTGTATAGATAGTTATGTAATAAAGCAACATTGTATAAATTATGTATAAGCATGTATCAATATTGTAACAATAGTATGTAAATATGTATCGATATTGTATAAATTGTATACAAACATGTGTTGATATTATATAAATATATATGTAATGTATCGATATTATATAAATAGTGCATAATCGAGTATCAATATTGTATAAATAATCATGTAATGTATTGACATCGATATTTATTTGACTATCATGCATTCTGCATTTTAAAAAATAAAAACTAAACAAGGCATAATAAAATGACGTAAATATTCATTTTTTTTTACAAAATAAGTGAAACGTTGTCAAAAGGTAATAAAATAAAAGAATAAACATGAAATAATAAAATGACAAAAAAAAAACACAAAAGAAGTGAAATATTTTTTTTAAAAAAAGTTTTTAAAAAGTGCAAATTAAACAATTTATAAAACAATTACATTTAAAAGAATTAATTTAACATAGCACAACAAAATAAATACAAAAGAGATTTATTTTAAAAAATTAGAAAGAAAAAGGCCAAATAAATAGAGTCAATATGTGAGACGAAAAAAATTAAAAAAAATCAAAAAGAAAAAAGGGCAAAGGGGAAAAAAGGCAAAAAATAAAATAAAAATAAAAAACAAAAAAAGGCCGAATGGCCAATTTTTTTAAAAAAAAACGGAGCGAGAGAAAGATGAATGGCCAGTGAGGAAAGGAAATGAACAAACAAAAAAAATAGCCAAATTTTGAGTAATTAATTAAAGTTGGGCAAAAAATGTAAACAAAAATTATGGGTTGACAATCCATCTAATTTTCCCTATAAGAAACAATAACTCGGTATTTAAAGAATTCCCTATTAATAGAGTTGAAGTAATAACTCGATGTTGATAATGTCCCAAGTTAGCAAGGTCTATGAAAGGATCGCATCAAAATGATATAAGGTAGACAGTTTATATTAATGCATGTATTTTTGTAAAGTGACAGATGACTTATCAATCAACCTTTTTCTTTTTTCTTTTTTAAATCAAATAAGTCCTATCAGGCCAATTTTATTTCATAACAACTAAAAAAGATGTAAACTTGTGCTGAGCCCAACATAGAACCCATACCCATCGGCCCATTGTACCCTTGTAATTATAAATCGAGAATTTTTCAAAAAGAGCAAATAGTTAAAATATAATAAGGCAAAAATAATTATACTTCGCTAAAATTACGATTTATAGCTATATAAGAGAGAGGCGAGCGGGATCCAGAGAGGAAGGAGAGAGGCGAGCAAGAGAGGCATAGAGTAGAGAGAGGCATATTGTCTATGTATATTTGTCAAATTGTATGCATATATCTATCAAATAATTGTATATGTGGAACTAATATGAATATGTAAAATATAGGATTTCCAAATCCTTGCAAGAAATGGAGGAAAACAAATACTCAATTTAAAATGAATACATAAATTTCAAACTTAATCTCATATATAAATACATATAGAATTCTGCAAAAAATCGTATTTGATAAAAATCACATATACAATTTAAAGAGAGATCTTTTATATCTTTCGAAATCCATCCATAAAATATAATAATAATAAAGAAAAAACATATAACCACTGTAAAAGTTTTACAGAAAGTAAGTAGGAATATGCTAGCTATTCTCTAAAGTTCATTAACACCGATTACATGTTAAATAATTTATTAAAGAATAATATATTCAACGTAATTTTATAGGGCGATGAATTACAAAAGATAAAATTTATATAAATTTTTATCCTTACTTCCAGAAGATAGACATATTATTTTCAAAAAATTCTTTCACTCAAATACACTAACTTTTAATAATTGTTTGAAGAAAACATGACAAATAGTGAAATAATTTTAAAAAATATTTAAATGTAACTTTCATGACAAGGAAAAAGTGGCTACAAAGTGCAATTCCTACTTTGTAAGTTGGAGCCTTTTCAAAAGCTGGCTACACAAGTAAACTTTTAAGTAATAAAATAAGGTGTTTAAGTAATATTTTCTTCGTTTATTTTTATTTTTCTTTTATTAATTTGATACAAAAATTAATAAATAGTAAATAATAAAAATAATTCTATCAAATATAATATATATAATATCTTAAAAAATATAATACAAAAATGACTATAATTATTGATAAGAATAAAGTAGGAACTAAGTGTAAAATTATCTCGTGATTTCATAAACTGAATAAGTATTATTGAACATTACAAAATAATATAGTGAATAAGTAAAAATGAACAGAGGGAATATACTATATTAAATAAGTTGTTGAGTATTGGTTACAATTTGTTGTACCTATGAAAATGAATTTTGGTCAATCATACAAATTAAAAAGATTTGTTATTCCTTTCCCACTAATTTCAGTTTATATTCCTTAATTTTGAATTAAATAGTACTATGAACATGAAACTTAACCAAAATTATTCAAGACTTCTTTTTTCAAGTCTCCTTGTTCAACACTTGATGAATCTTCTAACGCAACAAAAAAATTACAAAACAAATGTGGATATATAAAATTAACTCTATTATAAAAATTCATCATAAATTGACAAATTTTATATTGAATAACAACATATCGCAATCCTCCTTTTTTATTCGAAAACAATATATATATATATACTATAGTGAAAGCAAGTGTATTTTTTGATTCAATTTGCAAGCAACTGCATTCTGTTTTTAAATATGAAAGCAACTGTATTAAATAAAGTATCAAATAACTACTACATTTTCGTTAATCGTCATAATTTATGTTATACTATTATTTTATTTTTAATTAATATAAAAAGAAATAGTATATTTTTATTTAATCATTATAGTCAAGCTTTGTTATCACAAACATTAGTTAAATAACATTCACTATACCAATCTGATTTTTAATTATATTTTACCGCTATATAATAATATCTGCCTATAGTAACAATGATATTCATTAATTAACTCCTTGTTTGGATGGTTGTTAACTATTGCATTGTAGTATATGTTTTTTTTATAGTTACTTTAATTACATTATATTGTATTATTTAAATCAATCGTTAGATAACGATGAAAAGATTCATTTTATCTAATGATTGATTTGATGTGATTGCATCACTACTTTATGTCTTTTTATTTTTTACTTTATTTATTATTTAATAATTTCATTTATGATTCACCTTATCTTTTCATGATATTTACCACATACACTATAATTTCTGGTAGGTTTATCATTCACATGATAGATATATGACATTATGTAATGATAGAGAACAAGACAATCTATCCAAATATTGTATTCGTTAAAACAATACAAGATGCAATATAATACATTATCTATCTATATTATATTAAAAGTGTGAAAACCCTTAGAAATGTCAATTGAACTTTTTGGGCTTCATTAAAATACTTTTCTTTAGACAAAATCGTCTTTTCACTATTTTCTTAATTTATTATTTATTTAGTTTCAGGATTCATTTTTTATTAGAATTTCTTTATATTTTTCTTATAATAGTATATGATAGAAAAAAATTTAAAAAGAAAAAAATTCATTAAAATTATGTTAGAAATATTAAACTACTCCTTTTATATTTAGGACTCTTTTCTTATATTAAATTGTAACCAGTTAACTATTTAACTTCTAATTATTCAATTGTAAATTATTACTTTATGTATTAAAAAACTATTACATATTTATATTATAAGCAATTGAATTGATTTTCTCATCGTTGTCATTTCACAGTAGATCGACTAAATTATTGCATCAAACTAATAGTACTTATTTAATTTTTTATATGAATATTATATTTATTTAATGATAAGTACTATTCATATATAATTTTTAAATTGACGTGGCACATACGTGCAAAGTATATTCAATTTCAAGATTAACTTTTGGATTAGAATTTCTTTATATTCAGAATTCACTTTTGATTTAGGACTATTATATATAAATAATTGTCTAGGCTATCAAGGAAAGAAAAAGAGATATTATTATTATTTTAATATTTATGATTTTGAAATTAATTACAATTTTGGTTATCAAATATTTTGTTAATAAAAGTATGTAATATAACAAATTTAAAAAGAAAAAAATCACTACAATTACGTTGGAAACATTAAATTACTCCTTTTATGAATTCTTTTTTTGGTGTAATTGAATTTAAATTATGCCTTTTAACCAGGGTAATTTTGATTTAGTCTTTTAGAAATAACTTTTAGGAAAAATTACGTAATTAGGTAAACATATGATATGTATTTATATTATATTATTATAGTTTAAAAAATTACAATTCATTGCTATAGTTAGGATTTTATTGCTATAATTAGGGTTTTATTGTTGTGTTTTCTCTCCTCTCTCTCTGTATTATTTCTTGCCAGATATATAATTATATGTATGCCAGCTACATATATACATTATTTTGATAGATATACATAGTCAGTTCGACAGATATACATATACAATTCGCCTCTCTTCACTGTATGTCCTCTCTCGCTCGCCTCTCTCCCCCTCTCTCGCAATCTCGCTTACCAGATATACAAACACATATGTATATTAGTTACTTATATATAATTATTTGATAGGTATACACATGCAATTTGATAAATATACATATACAATTTGTCTCTCTTCTCCCTCTCTCGATTTCACTGGCCTCTCTCCTCCCTTTTAGGTCATATAACTGAAGTTATGCCATGTAATTATGTAAATATAGCTATTTAAGTTTCAAGCCTAAGCTATTTATGAAAATTTTCTTAAATTTTGAATGTCTTCAATAATTTTGGAGAGACAATAAGTTTGGATTAGAAATAGAAAAGAATACTTTCAAAATATTTCATTCATTATTAATTTTTCTTTAAAAATTTTGATAATTTTCTTGAAAATCTATCTTCTTATCGTTTTGATTTCTTAATAAGAAATTTTATGTTTATTACTATAAACATATATGCAAGTGATAGTAATAAAAAAAAAGCATCAAATTAGTGTAATACCATACATGGAAAGCATCTCTACTTGACTAGTGAAACAAAATATAATACACCATCCAAATAAATTGTTATATACTCTTGTAAAATTACCTTTTATTAAAGACATAATGAAACGATTTATTTTATATCATAAAATTCATTAAAAAAAATTCAATTGATTAAATTTAATACTCAATTAAACACCACATAATCACTCTTTATATTAAAAAATAATTATCTTCTATCGACGTAGTATAAATAGTAAGAAGCTGTAAATAATAAGAATAATTTTATTAAATTTTAAAATTATTCTTATTAAATATAAATTATTTAAATATTAAAAAATAAATACTATTTAATGATAATTATAAAATAAATAAATAATAAATTATTTATTAATTTTAAAAATTAAATAAGTATTTTTAAATATCTCAAAATAATATAGTGACAAATAAAAATGGAGATAGAGTATTTTTTTTTAATTTATGAAAAGTAATTTATTAAAAGAAAGTCAATTTTTCAGTTGCTCTACTCTACCTTCGGCTCTTGTACTAAGAGTAAAATTGCAGACTTCCACCACCACCATAATCGCCATTGATATTTCTTCCCACTAGACCTCTTTACTTTTTCATGGATTTTCCGGCAAACCGATTCTCCAAACTGATTCCGGCGACTTTTGGTGCCGTTGTTAACTCGTCATGTCCTTTTTTAGGCTTCATCGGGCGATTTTCTCCCATCACCGGTGCAGCATCCGCCGCCGCGATTTTAATCGTAACCGTCGCACTCCCAGGGTTCATGTACTTGAAGAAAAACAAAAACAAACTTCCTTGTGAACGGCACAATGTCGCCGGCGAGTCGATGGACGGCGCTCCGACGTCTGATCCTCTTCTGAATGGTACAACAATATATGCTTTCATTAATTTTTTTCTTTATTTTTCGTCGTGATGTTCTGGGTTTGCCCAAAAAGGTGTCTTTCTCTTATTTTCTGATCAACTTGTGTAAACGGGAAAAAAAGGCAGTTCGGTGTACTAAGATCCGGCGATCACACGGGTTTCGAAGACGGGGAAAACTTAATTTAATGCAAGCATTAGTAGCTTTGATTTCATGGCTCAAACCCATGATCTACAGGTCACTTTACCATTGCTCCATGTCAGTCGATTTTGTAAAATTTCACAGATGATAAAGATTTTGAAGTTTGAAACTTTAAAACTTGAGTTTTTGAAGTTGCGATTGTTGGAACTTGATCTTGTTTTTGAACATGCATTTTATTGCAAAAATTTGAAGTTTTGTGAGTGGAATTCCAAAAACCCCAAAACTGGAATTTGAATTTTTTTTATCTAAGCCAAACAGATATCTAAAGATAAATTTTCTGAATTTGATCCCAAATCCATGATCAAATGTTTGTTTAGTAGGATTTCCTACTTCTCACACAGTGAAAATGAGCTATCTCTAGGAATAAGGATAGTGTTTCTTGAGATATGGCCAAATTCTGTGGGACTCTCATTGCATTCTATCAAGTGTTTCAACATTTCCACTGTTTCAGATAATTATTATGAGGAGGAAGAAGGGTATCGTCTCGGCTTTTCTTGTTGATGTAAGGTTATTTACTATGAACTGCAGATTGAATTAGAGAAACCTGATCAAGTTTCCAACTTAATCCGTTATAAGTCACTCTTAGAACTTCTGTACCCATTTTATGAGCTTGAACTATGTTCTTTTCTTATTGGGTGATTGGTTATGTTGATTCTAGATCTTGATCTTCTACAAAAAGAGGCAATCATTCTACAGTGACGCTATTCCGAGATGATCCTCATTTTGTGTTTGTTGTTTTTTGCGCTGAGTTAATCTCATACGGTGTGATTAAAACAATGATTTGGAAGAGGGGAAATCTTTAGAAAATGATGGGGTATATTGTCATTGTTTAAAGGTGAAGCACCAGATCATTTAAAAAAGTTGTAGTTAGATTATCATATAGAGTATAAAAAGTTACAGTCTGGATTTGAAGTCTTCTTTTGACCGTTGACACGCAAGGCTCGATAAAATTCAAAATAGCTCCTCCCTCCCCAAGTCATTTTTGAAATTTTACTTGAGCAAGCAATGTTCAAATATATTTGTTCTAACCTCGATGTCCTTAAACTATTTGCAATTTGAAATGAAATTTAGTTTTGTTCACATATCTGTAAAACACATTTGTGCTTATAATCATGTTGCAGGATTTGTTGGAGGATGTATAAGTGAGATAGATGTCCATCTTGATGCTGAATATGCAGAAAAGTTACAGCTTCATGAAGCTTTAGTAGCCTCACTTTACACTGGTCAAAGCAGTAATTATGCATCTCTATCTGCTGAAGGACTTGCGTCTGAAATAGAGATATTGAATCTTGAAAACCAAGGTGAAACTCAAATTAACAACTTCTGTGAAATTTGCTTGGACAACAAAGAATGGTGGGAGATGTTTAAAAATGATGGTTGTTCTCATTCCTTCTGCTATGAGTGCACAAGCAAGCATATTATGGCAAGGATTTCAGAGAAAGCAAAAGTAATTGGTTGCCCTGGAGTAAGTTGCGGTGCTGCTTTTGATGTTAATGCTTGTAGGTTCATGATTCCTGAAGAGGCATGGATCCAATGGGATGAATTGGTATGTCAGTCCATGATTCTCGACTCTCAAAAGCTGTATTGCCCTTTCCATGATTGCTCAGCCCTGTTGGTACATGATTCTGAGGCGAGTATAGAAAGGATAAGATGCCCTTTGTGCAAGAGACCATTCTGTGCAGCATGTCGAGTTCCATGGCATTCAGAATTTACATGCAGAGAATTCCAGAAACTGATTGCCAAAAAGGCGGGCAAAGGGGAAGAAATGGTGAAGATACTTGCCAAGAAGAAAAACTGGCAGAAATGTCCTAATTGTAAAGTATTTGTTGAGAAGACAGAGGGATGCATTCACATGACTTGCAGGTGTGAATATGAGTTCTGCTACAGATGTGGTGCAAAATGGACTGGTTCTCATACTTGCCGTAAAAATTGATATTGTGCTGGAAGCTCCATAGTATTTCTCCATGAAGTGACAATCCATGAAACTTCCTTTAGGATCAGTTTAGCTAGTACTCCGTAAATGTAGGTCTCAGTTACTTTAATCATTTGGAAGGAAGCAGAAATGTTTATGATGTACATAACAATCTGGATTTTAGCTTTTGTCCATGGTAAGTACTAACTAGCAGTGTCGAGTAACATAATGGCTTTTGCTTTATTTACAATCTTCTGAAGGAAAAAAGATGCATGAAAGACTCTTTCTTGTCTTTACCATGGATAAAAGAGGACATAGCAAGTTTTCTGGTTTACTCTTTCTATTAAATTGTTTGAAACCAATCTACTAATACTATTATTATTCTATAGGGTCTAATCAAGTTTAAAAATTTTAAATTCAAAGGGAAGGTTCATAAAGCATAAAGCTTTAGCTTCCAACTGTATCAATCAGACAATATATGTACCTTTTGAAGGGCCATCGGTAGAGGTGTAGGCTAAAAAATTGGCCCCAAGTGTTTGCTTTGACCCCCTTTGGGCCTAACCCAAGTGATTTACAGTCTATCTTCTACTTAGGAACACTTCACCAAGAATGCTCCTCTTTAACTTTAACAGATTTTGCAAATTTTGGTCCCTGATGGTGTTTGTTTGCATTAGATCTGGTGAGATACGGAAAGTTTGGAACGCAAGAATATGATTAAATTGTTTGTTGTATTGCTTAGTATCATATGCCTTTACAATCGTATTAAAATTACCATTACAGATAACAAAGGTAATACATCAACTAATAGAAAAGTTTCACTCGAGCTCTAAAGAACTATGACCAATGTGTGTTGTCCACAAGGAAAATATCATTAGTGATGCCAATTAATATTCCTCTATTTCGATTAAGGTCTCACAAACGTGCACTAAGCAAAGGAATGTTATATAGTAGCAATTTTATATTCATAAAAGATATTGTGCATGTGTTCTTAGTGAGGACGACCAGATTGGAACAATCAGGTTAATTGAGGGAAGCAACATACCAATATTGATTGCTCAATGCAGGGGTATCTTGGAGTATCAGTAAAATTATTTAGCTATTAATAAGTCAGAAATTCGAACCATGAAATCAACAAATGATACTTACTTTAAGATAGACTGTCTATATCATACCTTTTTTAAGGTGCAGTTTTTTAATTTTTTTTTTTAAAATTCTATGTGAACACGTGATGCTTCGTACATAGAGCAATCCATTGTATTAACTATTGAAAATCATTTAATAGGGAACAAGAATTTCACAAAGTAGCTCGTCTCTTTTTTGAAGCTCTGTTCTAAAGGAAGCATTCTTTTTTTCTGTATAGCAAGTGTGGTGCATTTGTTTATATCGTTTTATATGTTGTAGGGAGTGTACATAAATCATAAACAAACAAAAACTTATAGTTAAACAATAAAAATAGTATAAATCGTAAGTGAGGTTTGAGAAGAGATGAATATATAGTCTTGTTCCTATTCATGTGAAAGTAGAGAAATTGTTTCCAATAGGCACTTGACTCAAATAAAGCATATTAAAATCAATACAAAAAGGAAATATAGTAGCAGAAAAATTATATAAAAAAGAATGAAAAGTAAAGAAAAGAACACATACAATAATAGTACAATAAACGAAACAAAAAAGACAACAGGTAAGAGTAAACTCGAAGAATACACAAGTAGGAGAGTCATTAATTATAATACTACTAAGGGCTACGCAATGCTTGGCTATCTACTATGTATTTTGTACCCTAACTATCCTTAACCTCTATATCTTTCTATTTAGGATTGTGTTCTCGGTAAGCTGTAGGTATGTCATATATTGTATAATCACCTCTCTCCAATACGCTTCTCAATTGGCCTCTACCTCTCCTAAAAACCCACCATAGTCAACTTCTCAGACCTCCTCATAGGGACATTTATGCATTTCCTCTTTGCATGTCTGAACCATCTGATCAATCTTACCTCCTTCAATTAGTTTATCACTCAGGTCGCTCCTACCTTATCGTATATATCTTCGTTCTCAATGTTATTGCTTTGAATATACCTACACATCCATTATTTCAACGTCTTCATTTTCGCTACTTACATCATGCAAATTCTTGAAAGGAAAAGAAATGCATTAAGGATTACCTAAACATTCTAGATGATTGAGGTAATGACTAATGAATCCCTAATACTAGCAAGGTTTCTGTTATATTAAATGTGCTCAACTTGAAATGGAAAAGTAATATATTCTCAGCATCATAATCAAAAGGACTAGATTGTAACACATTTTAATTCAACGGTTTACGAACTTATACTCCAATGATCCATTAATTTCTTTCTTTATTTGAAGATAAGTATTTAAATTCGAAAATTAATTTACAACTTGTTTTTTTTTTAAACTTCTAAAGTTATATTTAAAATTTATAACCAAACGTCTATTAATTTGCTGAAAGTTATTATGGAGTAAAAGACAAATATGGATAAGAATTTGTCTAATGTGGCACCCTATTTGACAAGAAGTCGATAAATTCGAATTCTTGATGGCTTTATTTATCGATATAAAGTTGCAGAAAAGTGCTTAGCTATTAGTATAAAAGTAAGCTTTATTTCTTTGTCTCATTTGTTGCTTTCTTAAAGCAAACGAGATAAGTTTTCTAACGACTTTGACTTAAAAAGAGACGCAGTTTTTAATTATTCAATTCTATATCGAAAATGAGCAGTTGATCCCACGAAAGCAATACTGACTTGACCTCAATAAGTGTAGAACTCCAGAATCACTCGTAAAAAAGTCATTTTATGAGGAATGAGTTAGGATTTAAACTTTATAAATTTAATATTTAACATTTTATTATTGAATTTATCAAACTTTGGTTCAAAATTGAATAATAATTATATATATATATATATATATATATATATATATATATATATATATATATATATATATTGTATATAAAAGAGAGGGGGTTCAGTTGAATCTGTATAACATGGTACATCCCTCTTAACATTTTAATAGTAAATGAAAATGCCATAATCCTGAGATTATTTGGTATGAGGAATAAGAGTAATAATTTTGGAGTAAATTGAGAGTATATTCTATCTTGTGTTTCATTAGTTAATCACACTAAAATTATTTATTTATCATTTATATTATAATGATCAGATAAGTTATAGTTATGATATATATATATATATATATATATGCCATAGTCGAAGTTACCAAATTCAGTCCAAAATAATTATTTCCTCCATTCCATATTTTAAGTGAATTTGTTAAGCAATGCTCAATAAAAAAAAAATTTCAAGGATATAATTTAAATTATTTTTTCACTATTGATCTTTGTTTTATTCTCTATTTTTTAAAAGTAAAGATAGTCATTACTCAAAAGGATTTGGAAAAATGTAAAATTTTATTAAAGGAAAGGGGAAATAGAGAAAAAATTTAATTTACAAACATCTATTTAACTTTAAACAATATAATTATTCTTTGAAACAGTGTAAAAAAATCTAAAAATTCACTTAATATAAAATAGAGAGAGGGGTTAATATATTAGGTTTTTAATTTCAATTACTCCTGAAAGCGTAGAGTGATTTACCAATAGGAAACCACGATGACATTAAAAGTTGCACTTTTGCTTTTCATCCCTTTTTAACTATTTGTTACTTATAAATTTAATTAAGTTTATTTTTTATTGTAAATATTTTTATATATTTTAAATAATAAATTATTGTGATTTATAATATATTTTTTCTAAATAGTTTACAAATATATAAGTTTCACAAAAAATTAAGGAATTTATGTATAAATTTTCAATCAAATTTAAATTATTTGATTTTTAAAAAATAAAAAATATCACATAAATTAAGATAGACGGAGTATTATTCAGTGCCCTATTTGGTTGGAGTTCATGATAATTTAAATACCAATTAAATAATCTAAGTTTGGTGCAATAATAAAGCATTAATAACAGAGAAATGCCAACTCCAATATGGAATAATAATAATAAATGTTTTAATAGTAAGGGGAATTATATTCCTAATACAATGATTATAAATTGACTTTGCTAAAGCTAATCCTATTCATTCCTTTACACAATTAAAGAGAATTAAAGCAATAAAGAAAGAAAGATAAAAAGGGAATAGAGATGTGCTATTGTATGCGGCCTACCGCAACATTAACTTAATTCACATTAAAAAAGTTTTAAAAGAATAATTTGCTTTTCTTTGATGGCCTTAATCACAATTTGGATTTTTTGCCATACTAATTAGAGTCGAAATAGACAATTCTTAGCCTGTTGTCGAGTTTTGGGAGGATTTTGTAAAGTAGCATTTGTTTGTAATAAATTTTAAAGAGATGAAAAATAAGTTATTGAAATCACAAATAAAATATAATGAAATATAATTTTATTCATAAACAATGTGGACACAAATCTGTTCATCTCTTGATTCTTCTCTCCTAAGATTTCTCCATTATTCGAGAAGTGTTAATGGTGTATTTTTCGAATTGCGATAATTTGAGCTTGATCTCCATAAAAGGATTTTGTGTGGATCTTATCAAGAAGAGTATGGTATTAATCTCTTTATGAAAGACCAAGAGTTTATGAGATTTGCTTGATCTCCATGAAAGTATTTTGCGTGAATCTTCAATTCTTGAAATATTTGATTATCAAGAAGAGTGTGATATATTTTAATCTCTTTATGAATATCCCAAGAGTTTATAGGATTTTTGAGATGTCTTTATAATATAAGAGCCTTTATATAGTCATGAAATTAGGGTTTAGGGTAGAGTAATCTAAACAAAAAAAAGCCTAACTGAAATAGAATTATCTTGTAGAGTTCTACAAAATTTCGATGTCTACAATATTGTTAGAAAAAATGAATTTTAAATTAAATTCAATATTATTCAAATCCATATATGTAAAGACAAAAAATCTCTATATCTTACTTAAAACATGAACACGAATACATTCAGTTGGCATATGAAAGAATGAAACATGAAATAATATAAAAGTCAAATATCAAGTGAAACAACGAATTAGGATGATCTTGACTCTAATATATGCACGATAAATACTGAAATTTGAAACGTTAAAATTGTCACAAAATTATAAAAGGATGCAATACACAAGCAATCAGTTCAATCGAATCTTACATTTTTTTTTAACATAAAGTATAGTTATATATTTGTGCGTGTGAAAAGTCATTAATTATTTTATTTGTTTTTTAAAAAATATATTTGGAAAGAAACAGTAGAAGACTACCACGTGTCCATATGATGACCTCATAGTGGTTATATCAACCAATTTTTTTTTCTTTTTGGTAATAATTAATATCAACCAAAAAATAAAATAAAATTCTTTGAGCAAGAGTGGATACATCTTTAATCACGTCCACTATTGAGTATCTTATCCATTAGATATTCCCATTTATTTGTGATCTTTTTTATAATATACGGTGCGCGATTCGTATAATATTCTTTGCGTTACGTAATATTTCGTAAAATTATTATGGAAGGTTTGTTAAAAATATTTTAGATGTATATGTTAATATTTTTAATAGTATTTCGACGAAAAATTTCGGAAAAAAATTATATTGTTTAATAAATGCGAGAAAGAAAAGAATCATATATTTCTATGGTCAATAACAAGTTGAAAGATTATACAATATTCTTTATTAGTAGAGAGAAAGTTAAAACAATAGTCAAACAAGAATAACTGAAAGGGGAAGAGGTAAAAAGGGCAGAAAGGTTCTTTAGTACTGTATAACCTAACATCATGGGTGTGTTCAGTAAAGATGAAAATATTTTTTCTAGAAAAGAATTAAATATCTGATAGGTTAAAATTTTAAAAAAATATTTTGTGAATTTGATGTCTGAAGATGCAGAAAACCTCTCTATCTATAGCCAGCAATGGGTGTAAACTCACCTGTTTGACAAGATATTTTTTTGGAGAAGAAATATTTATTTGGAAGGCACAGATTAAATAAATTTTGTCTAAAAAAATTATCAATCAATCATTTGTCATATCTGTAGCCGTAGCCGAGCCGAGCCGAGCCGAGCCGAGCGAGCGATAGCGACGCCCTCTACTTGACCCTTTAAGAGATAAAGGAAGTGTAAGGACAAAATTTCCCCCCACATTTTCTAATTTTCCCAAATTCTCATTTTCCAATCCACACCTTACTTTAACTCAACAATTTTATCTAAAAGATATTTGCCGTAGAAGAACAAGTTCTTCTTGAAATGAGGAATAGCGAAAACAAGTTGACAACCGACATTCCAAATTGTTTGTGTACATTTTCCAATATATCTTATCTTCACTTCTATCCCGATAGTATTTGTCTAGATGCAGGTCAATATTTCTTAATTTATAAATCAAACACAAAAATAAATAAAAATTACTTATTTTTTATATAAAATATTTTCCTTCATCTAAACAAGCCTATAAATCTTGAAATATTCGAGGTGGTCCTTTCCAATGCATTATGAGATATCATATACGCAGGACAGATTCAAACTTATCCAACCTTGCTAAGTTTTCATTTCGTATTCAAAACTTACTATTTATGTTAATTCTAATTTGTGTTATACCTAGGATTCATTAAAGGGGAGAACTCTCCTTACTGGTTTTTTTTTTTTTTTTTTGAATTCCAACCCAAAATTATTAATTTATTAAGCATGAAGATTGAATAAAATATTTACGGGACATCATTTCGTTGAACTTTTTTTTTCATAAAACAAATTAGGTAGGTATATTATCCGCGCCAGCACGGGCTCAATGTTTATTATTTTTGTGTCTCTGAGAATTTAGAAAGTTAATTAAATTTTAATATAATTTTTAAATAAAATATATTATTCCTCTTGTCCCAATTTATGGCGCTAATAAAATTTTGAAAGTCAATTCTTTTATTTTTTTTACTTTTAATTTTTTTTAATTATTATGATCTATATTACGTTTAAGCCATTTTTATATAATATAAGTTGTCCATCTATCCTAATTTATGCGACAGTGTTAATTGAATTTTTTGTATGTCTTTTAAATATTTTAAGTTGTTAATTCTTGTGATTTATAGTATATTTTATTTAATTTTCGTATATAGATATATTTCTATTGTTAATTATCTATATGTATGGTAATTTTTACATAGTTTTCAAATTAAATAATAAATATTATTTCTTCTATCCCTTTTTATGTGACGTCAATCGATTAATTTCAATAATTAATTGATTTTTTTATTTTTTATTTTTTTTGAAAAAATCAAGCAATTGAAGCAGACACGTCAATGGGCAGTTGCATGCTTAAGCAAACAGCTGGAGCAGGCATGTAGTCTAACAACTGCCTACTTCAGCTGCTCCTTTAGCCTCTTCTATATATTAGAAATATAGGTAATAAGTGAAATAAAATATTGAGCTATAATAATTTCTTCATTTGTTTACTTCCATACGAAAAATATTGCGTAATCCACAAACAAATAAAGGTGAAGCTAACGGTGGCAGCGGCACCGGGACCGGTACCACCAGATCGGCATTGACCGGTATCGGGACCGGAACCGGTAAGGGAGGGTCGATTTTTCTCGGAACCGGAACCGGTGGTACCGGGAAAAACTACCCGTACCTTACCGGTCCCGGTACCAACCGGGACCGGTCCGGACCGGTCCACCAAATTTTAAAAAAAATATATTATATTAAATTAATATGTTAAATTAATTGTTAATATTTAAAAATTTAAATTCAAGTTTAAAATGTTAAAGGTTAAATTAAAATTTTAAAATCGTAGTATTATTATTCATTAATCATTATATAAATTTTTAAAATTTAAAATGAAGTTTGAAAGTTTGAATTTAAAGTTGTTATAAGTTATAACTTATAAGTTATATAATTTATAATTCAAACTTAAAGTTGTTATAAGTTTGAAAGTTTGAATTTAAAGTTGTTATAAGTTTGAAAGTTGTTAAAATTTAAAATGAAGTTTGAAACTTTGAATTTAAAGTTTTATATAATATAAGTATATAAGTATATAACTAAAACATTTAAAGTGTAAAATCAAATTTTTCAATCTTTGTACTATAAAAGTTTAAATTTCTAATTTTTTAAATATAAAATTATAAAGTTTAATTTTTAACGATTAAATTTTGAATGTTTCTTTTTATATTTTAAACTTTAAAGTTAATAAAGATTTGAGAAATAAAGGGGCAAATATATTAAAAAGAAGTCAACAGTCAAAACTTAAATTAAGATTAAGTGAAGATAATAAAAATAAAAAAAGAAATAAGGCGAATAGCCTCTAATTTTATTAGGTAATTTTAAAATTTAAATTGTACAATGTAGAAAGGTAAGATATTAGAAATCAACCTAATTTACGCAGCCATCTTCTATGAAGGGTTCTGTTTCAACTAGGTATTATTTATTGTAAATTTGTAATACAATAAAATTTAATCACTAATATCTTAAACTACTTTGAAACTCGTCTAAGAGTTTCTAACATTTCAGCTGTCACATTTTCTGGAATCGGCTCTTGAGCTTGTTCTTCCAGAAATTCCATGCCGTTTTCGCTTGATTCCGATATAACATTATCGATATCGGCTTCAAACTGAGAAGGCAATGTCGGACGCCCTAAATTCCTCCGCTCCGCATTTATCCAGTCTTAAAATAAGACTGAAACTTCTAAGCTATCGGCTGCTAGTGAATGCCTATAGTCTCCTACTTGGAACCTAGCAGCGCTAAAAGCGCCTTTCGAAGCCACTGAAGAAGCTTGAATTGCCAGCACATCACGAACCACCCCTTGAAGTCTTGGAAAATTTTTTCCACGAGTGTTCCACCACGCCAAAAGCTGCGGCTTCCCCTCTGCGTCCTTGATGCTTTCTGGTGCCTGGTTAAGATATTCATCAAAGTCGTTGTTTTCGTTAGCTTCTAGTCCAAGTTGTAATTCTAGTATATAGTCAAGATCATCATCGTGTCTAGGCCTAGTAGGTTGTGGTTCGTATTGTTCATTTTGTACTGAATTATATTGTTCTAAATCATATAATTTCCTAGCTTCATGTCTAATGTTACTTAGAACTGCTTCTAAATTAAGTGATTGATTTTCTCCGCCCGTATACTATTTCTAAGTCTGAGTATATACTAGTTACCATTTTAAATACACCAAAATTTATAAGCAGGATTAAATAAAGAAGCAGTTAAATAAATTTGAGGGATTGGGAAAAAGTATTTCCTAAATTTTTCAATCATTTTTCTAACAGGTTCACTAAATCTTGCATTATTTTTAAACGAAGCTAATTTATTACAAATAGTACAAATATTAGGCAACACAGAAGAAATAGTAGGATAGTAAAGACCAGATATTTGTTTAGTTGCTAAATAAAAAACTTTTAAAAAATCAACTAAATCTTTAATATTAACCCAATCATTTTCATCTAGACGGAAGTTGGGATCTGAATTATGTGCATTCCAGACTATTGTAAGCGGTCTCCTATAGTCGTAAGCAACTTTTAACATTTCATAGAATGAATTCCACCTAGTTGCTATGGATTTAGGAATTTTTCTAACAGGCAAATTACATTTAATGCAATGCTGCTCAAATTCCCTACGCCTAGCCATTACTTGACATTTAAAAATAAAGTGGCATGCGGCTTCCACTTTATTACATCCATTTTCAAATAAAGAAATACCATCTTTAACAATTAAATTATAAATATGTGCAACATATTTAATATGAAAACCATCTTCATAAGTTGGACAAATAATAGGTTTTAAAAAATCTACAGCACGTTTATTATTACTAGCGTTATCTAAAGTTACACTAAATATTTTTCTATTTATACCAAAAAATTGTAAAACATTAAGAATAGTTTGCGAAATATAAGAACCTGTTTTTCGAAATTCACAAGTTTTATATCCTAAAATTCTTTTTTGCAAATTCCAGTTATCATCTATCCAGTGGGCCGTAATTATAAAGTAATCGTTACCGGTTACACTACGTCCCATATCAGAAGTTATTGATAGCCTACAATTATTATAAGCAAATAAACATCTAAGGTATTGTACATGGCGTGCTTGAAAGTCAAAAACAGCTTTTTTTATTGTATTTCTAGAAAAACCATTAAAAGACGGGTTATACACAATTTGAATATAATGGACAAAACCGGGATTTTCAGCAAAACTAAAAGGCAAACGAGTAACAACAATCATTTTAGAAAGCTCATCCAGGTCATGTTGTCTACTATAAGGTCTATGTGTATTAGGACCGGAAATATTAGTAGGATTTAGTTGCGATTGCACCATATTTGAACCTCCTGTCGATTCATCGGGAATGGGAGTTCCAAATTTTTTGGCGTCCGCAACTGCCTGGGCATGCAAAAATTTCATTTTACAACAATGCATAAGGTAATTTTTCAAATGACCCGTCCCGCCCCCCTTTCCCGAAGTTTTATGGTTTAAAACGTGTTTACATTTGTTACAAATTGCTTTTGTTTTATCTTCATTTTGCGTTAAAAATTGCCAAACAATAGATTTTTTTTGCGCATTCCGTCTTAGGCCTATTAGATGACGTAGGTTGTACGGGGGGAGCGGGAGCGAGAGCGGGAGCAGGAGGGGGGGGGGGAGTAGTAGCACTATATGGGGGTTGAGTTTCATCGTCATCAAAAGTATCTTCGTTTTCATTTATTTCAAAATCATCTTCCGGTAAATCTTCGTTAAAATTACCAAAATGTTGTTCAAGAAAATCATTGTCTAATCCCGTGTTAGAGTCAATATTAATAAAACCCGTGTTGTCTACGTAAGTAGAATCTTCGGTATTTAATCTAAGTGGTGGTTGTCTTGTAGACGAACTACCAATTGATTTTTTACCGGTTAAAGCTTTTTTAATTCCACCAAAAAATGTACTTTTTCCCTTTCCTTTTCCACCGGAATCCATGTTAAATTTAGTTAAACAAATTACGATTATATGCAAAAATTCAAGTTTATGAATGTAAAAAAATTAATTCAAGGAGACAACAACTCAACAAGTAAAAGTAATCAAATAAGTAAAATTAGAAGAACAAATAAGTAGGATTTAGGAACGAAGGTACCAAGCGTCTGTGTAAAAACAGACGTAAAAGCCGAAATTGATGAAAGTTGAAGCTTGAATATGCTCCAAATTGATCCACCAAATTTTGCTCCAAAATGCAATTACCAAAACTAAATAATATTTTGAAATAATGATTGAGAGAGTAGATAATTAATATATAATATATAATATTTGAGAGTAGTATGTAAATATGTAATATGTATATAATTATAAATTTGTAATATTAGTAAGTGGAGAGAATTGGATTGAGAGAATTGGATTGAATTGAGAGAATTAGATTGAGAGAATTGAAGTGAAAAATTATGAAAGATTTAGGGGTATTTATAGTTGAGAAAATATTGAATTTTGGAAAAAAAAAAAGGTCAAAAACGGACCAAAAAAGGCTAAAAATTAATATTACCGTTGGTGGGCCCCACACCAACGTTAACAAATTAAAAAAAATTTAAAAAAAAAATTTGTACCGGAATTACCGATTCCGCTGCCAGCCATAGGTGAAGCTAAGATTTGAACTGTATGTTCCAAATTTAATTTTTGTATTGTTCTATATATATATTCCTAAATTTAATATAAATACAGAGTTTAAACTAATATCATCAAATTTGATCGAACCTTTTTAGCTCCGTTAGTGATAAAAAGAAAGAATGTATTTCCACAGAAATTGTATAACATATCTATTTTTAAAAGAATACAAAAATTGTTCGAATGATAAGCCTTCTCCATGTCTTTTTGAACCAAAAGTCAACATATATAGCATTATAAATACACGCCCTTATTCTAATAACGGCTCTATTTAATTTTAAATAAGAAATATCTTAATTTACATGTGTATATTTTTCTTTCTAATTTACATGTGTATTTTTTCATTTTTTATTTTTCAAATGTGTAGGTGGAGCAAAGGGACAAGAGGACAAATTAATTTACACTGTCCACGCTTATATTTGAGTGGTACCAAAATTCATTATTTGCCATGGCGTTTTGTCTCATAGTCAAAATGCTCTATTGACGAAGTTTTTTTTTAGTAGGCGTTTGGTTATTGGAATTTGGGGCTCAAATTTGAAATCAACTTTTGTTTATGAAATATAAATAGAATTTTAATTTATATTTTAAATCGTGATTTGAGATTTTGAAGTTTTACCTGCTAAGCAAATTCGATTTTCTTTATATCTTTCTCTATTGGACCCTATTCGGGATTTTTGTCAGTACCTCTTTTCGGAAAAGAAATCTATAAAGTTCTCAATAGCATTGGCAGTATCCCGCTCAAGACACGATTCTGAAACAGAATCTCTTGAAAAATAAAACATCAATGTTTTCTCTTCCTGATTTGCAGATTTCTGTTTTTGAAACACAATAACCTGTAACACTCTATCTGAGAGCCACAATTGTGGATTTCAAAAAGTAGAATTCAAATTTTAAGTTTCAATGCGTTTGAATGTAGAGATTGATTTATAAGCTTGCATTTTGTAAAAGAAATAAAAACAGAGGAAGAATCATATTAAAGAATAGCAGGTTAGACTGTTATTGACTAATGATTTTTTATAAAATTATGTGCATTTGAAAGTTTTTTAATAGCTTGTAATCACAAATATATAGTCATTTATAAAAGAAACATGAAGATGTCATAAAGAAATTCTAATTCTAATTATGATTTGTCCATTTGCTAAGATGATATAAGTGTCAGATTTTTTTTTGATGATTTTCACGAATTATTAAGATTTTATGTTTATAATTAAAAAAAAACTCTAGAAATTTATATGATATATCTCAAAAAAGTTTCAATTTCAAATTACTTATCTAAGCAGGTTTTAAATATTGTAAAGATGACAAAAATGGCACAACTTAGGGATGGGACCACTTCAATCATTTAAAAATAAACATCAATTATATGCACATAATACACTTTTGATATAACATGCTTAAATGGAGGTCGACAACATAAATACACTTATCCAACAAACGACAAACATACATTAATCTAATAATACTAATGACGGTTAGAATTTAAAATTTATGAGTTCAAATTTATAATAAGTTCATAATTTATTTTTAGTTATTAGACACACAATTATATGTTTATGCATATTGAATGAATTTCCTAATACAAATTTTTAATCTTCGAAAAGAATATTAAGTCAGTCTGAATCCGTACTTAATATTATAATTTTGCCCGCGTTGGAGGCTCAAGTAAACCTATTTATCTATTTTCTCATATGAATTTTTTATCTCTGACTAGTTAAAACACATTTCAACGAGAATCATCTGATATTTATATCGCTTAACTAAAAAGAATTTATAAAATATTTATTAAATAGTATTTAATTAAAGAAGCACGAATTTCTAAAATATTACCAATAAATATCAATTTGGTACTAGAAGAAAACCCTACAATCTCTTACATAGCTAAATACAAGTTTATTGGTAAATAAATACTAAAATTTACACAGTTGATAATAAAATGAACAAAAATGAATAAACATTTAGACGGGGCGTGAATATCCGATATTTTGCTCTTTTAGAAAAAATCAAGTATATAGTAATATAATCTACATAAGCCAATACTCCTTCTGTTCCAATTTATGCGACAATCTTTTCTTTTTGGTCCATCTGAAAAAGAATGTCACCTTACTCTAATTAAAAACAATTTAACCTTAAAATTTCCCTTTTACCCGTAATGAAATGATTCTCAGTCACGCAAATATATAAAAATGATTTAAGACCACAAGTTTCAAAAGTCTTTTTTTTTTAAAAAAAAAATCATGCTAAGTCAAAGGATGTCACATAAAATAGGACGGAAGGAATATTATTTATGGAGAATTGTTCGTACGCCCCTGATTAAAGACTGATATCTGAGAATATGATCAATAAATACATGCAGAACATAAAAAAATGAGATACAGTATATTTAGACAGCTCTTGATGAGTATAAAGAGCTTTATATTCTCTTGAGTGGTTGCAAGTGGAGGGTATAAACATAAAGCTTCTTTCTTTTCCATCTCTCACTTTCAGTACATATTCAAGCACCAAAATGTTCTTATCAATCTTCCCATTTATATATTTCTCCTCCACAATCTCATCTACCATAACCAAAAAATAACCACTTTAATTCCCTTCCTCTCTAGGGAAAAAAATTTAATACAATGACTATGATGAAAATTATCACTCTTGTGTTATTTTTTCTTACCTTGTCCACTTTTGTTCAAGGTGACCAATCTCAGTTCTTTGTACTCATGAGGAAATTTGTCACAGGGAATTCTTTGTCCAGTTGGGATATTGGAAAACCAATTTGTCAATATAAAGGAGTTGGCTGTGATGAACATGGAAATGTTACAAAAATTGATGTGTCTGGATGGTCTTTATCTGGCCAGTTTCCTAATGATGTGTGTACTTATTTGCCAAGTTTGAAAATTCTTCATCTTGGTCATAATAATTTCCAAGGTGGTTTTCCTAGGAACATCACTAATTGTTCTTTTTTGGAGGAATTGAACATGACTACAACATCACTTACAGGACAAGTTCCTGACTTGTCACCATTGCAATCTTTGAAAGTACTCGATCTTTCAAGTAATAAATTGTCAGGGGATTTTCCTTTGTCAATCATTAATCTTACCAATTTAGTCATCCTGAATTTCAATGAAAATCGTCATTTCAATCCGTGGCAATTGCCAGAGGACATTTCCAGGCTTACAAAACTCAAGTGGATGATTTTGACAGCATGTAAGCTGCATGGGACAATTCCAGTGACAATAAGCAACATGACATCTCTTGTTGATCTTGAATTGAGTGGAAATCGCCTTGTTGGTAAAGTACCTAAAGAATTCGGGCAGCTAAAGAATTTGAAACTCCTTGAGCTTTTCTACAACTTACTCGAGGGTGAAATCCCAGCGGAGCTAGGGAACCTGACAGAACTTGTGGACTTAGATATGTCCGCGAACAATTTCACAGGGAAAATTCCAGAGTCTATAAGCCGCCTTCCTAAGCTCAAAGTGTTGCAGCTTTACCATAACGCGCTTTCAGGAGAGTTTCCAGAAGCACTTGCTAATTCAACAACCTTAACTATCCTGTCTCTTTATGACAATCTCTTTACAGGAGAAGTTCCACAACACTTTGGCCTTTCATCAGCTTTGTTGGCATTGGACTTGTCAGAAAATCGATTTTCTGGAAAGCTACCGCCTTTTCTGTGCAGCGGAGGTAAACTGAGTTATATTCTTTTACTTCAGAACATGTTCTCAGGTGAACTGCCTGAAGGCTATGTGAAATGTGAGTCTGTTGTTCGTTTTCGAGTGAATTACAATCAGTTGGAGGGAAGAATACCAAAAGAGCTTTTTACTCTTCCACATGTTTCAATTATTGATCTGAGCTATAACAATTTCAGTGGTCCAATTCCAACAACAATTGGAAGTGCTAAGAATTTATCAGAATTGTTTATGCAAAGTAACAAGCTTTCAGGTTTGCTTCCTTCTGAAATCTCTGGATCTACTAATCTTGTGAAGCTTGATCTTAGTAATAACCTCTTGTATGGTCCAATTCCTTCACAAATTGGTGACTTAAAAAGCCTCAATTTGTTACTCTTACAAGGTAACAAGTTCAATTCTTCGATCCCCGAGTCACTTTCTTCACTCAAATCATTGAATTATCTTGACCTGTCTAGCAATCTTTTGATAGGACAGATCCCTGAAAGCCTTGGTCAACTGTTACCAAATTCCATGAACTTATCAAACAACTTTCTTTCCGGTCCTATACCTCTTTCGTTCATAAAAGGAGGAGTTTTGGAAAGTTTTTCAGGCAATCCGGGACTTTGTGTCCCGAGCTCTCTGAACTCATCAGACACAAGTTTTCAAACATGTTCACATAGTTATAACCATAATAAAAGAAACAACATTGTTTGGGTCGTTGGGATATCGGTGGGAATAGTCATTGTTGGATTAGTGTTGTTTCTCAAACGATGGTTTGGTAACAAAAAGGCGGTGATGGAACAGGATGATCATTCCTTGTCATCCTCATTTTTCTCCTATGATGTTAAGAGTTTCCATCGATTGAGTTTTGATCAACGTGAAATCTTTGAAGCTATGGTTGAGAAGAACATTGTTGGATATGGAGGGTCAGGAGCTGTGTACAAGATCGAGTTGAGTAACGGAGGAGTAGTTGCTGCAAAGAAGCTGTGGAGTCACAAACATAAGCATTCTGTTTCTCAGGATCAATTGATTTTGGACAAGGAACTTAAGACAGAAGTTGAGACTCTTGGTAACATAAGGCACAAAAACATTGTGAAACTATACTGTTATTTCTCAAGTTTGGATTGCAGCTTGTTGGTTTATGAATACATGCCTAATGGAGACCTTTGGCACGCGCTTCATGGAGGGAAATTCGTGTTGGATTGGCCTATCCGTCATCAAATTGCACTCGGTATAGCACAAGGATTGGCCTATCTTCACCATGACCTTATGCCACCTATTATCCACAGAGATATCAAATCCACCAACATCCTCCTGGATATCGATTATCAGCCAAAAGTCGCTGATTTTGGCATAGCCAAAGTGTTGCAAGCCAGAGGAGGCAAAGATTCCAGTACCACTGTTATCGCAGGAACTTATGGTTACTTGGCACCAGGTATAATTTTCTAAATTCATAACTGTTACTTCAATCTTTGAACTTAAGAGTTATACATATCTTTATGCCTTTTTTATGTGCAAATAACATCCCATATGTTCAAGTTTCTTGATTGAACTTTCATTTAACACCAGTTTTAATTGTTCATATTGGCCTAATGTCAACTCAATTTGTTGTAACAGAGTATGCATATTCTTCAAAGGCAACTACAAAATGTGATGTCTATAGTTTTGGAGTTGTCTTAATGGAATTGATCACTGGAAAGAAGCCAGTGGAGCCAGAATTTGGAGACAACAAGAACATTGTTTATTGGGTATCAACAAAAGTAGAGACTAAAGAAGGTGCATTTGAAGTGTTGGATAAAGAAGTCTCAGATTCTTTCAAGGATGACATGATTAAGGTTCTACGTATAGCTATACGTTGTACGTATAGTACACCAACACTACGTCCTACCATGAACGAGGTAGTTCAGCTGCTAATCGAGGCAGATCCTTGCAAATTCAACTGCTGCAACATGTCAAATAAGAAGAAGAATGACACACAAGAAGTCATCAATAAGCCAAAGAGCATATATGATTTGTAAATTTTAGCATACCAAATTAGTATAAAGGTATTTAGAATATAGTATGTGTATTCACTATTGACATATTACACTCCCAAGAGAATCACTGTTTATGCTTTCTAATAAATGGCACTCTATTTTAGTATATAGATTCTATAATTAGTGTTACTTTGCTTTTTTTTATATTCTTGTAAGTATTTGGGAATTTTATGAAATACAACAGCTTTATTCTAACGCATAGAATATTTGTATTATGGAGTTCTTGTTGGATATCCCACATCCATCATGGGGATGTGCTCCTTTTTTCTTGTTTTATAATCTTTGCAATTCTGAGCTAATTTTTGAAAATATCATAACCTAACTCATTACAATTCTCAATTTATACATTACTTATCACGGGCGTGATACATGATTAAAATATTTTTTTATATGTATATAATAGATGTCGAACCCCTTTTGAACCTCCTTAGTGACAAACCTGACTCTGCCGCGGGAATTGTTGGATATTGACCCACAAGATGGAAATAATAGTCATTCCTTTAAGAAATTTTGTATTTTTCTTCTTCTTTTTTTAGTGAGATTGTCCAATAAAAGAGATGATACTCAAAAGGAAGAGAAGGTGCTGATTCAAAGGGCTTTTCTTTTTGTGCATGAAAGTGGGGTTTCTGATTCTAAACTTTAAAAATATAAAAATATTTTTTGTTCATGGAGGGACCTATTCACCTCAAATATGAAATATATATTCCATCAAAAAGGAAAATGATAATGATTGATTGATGAGCATCATCTTTGTCTCCATTTTAGCAAAGCCACACTCATGAAAAGCCAAAAAAAAATGTAAATAATTTTTTTAAAAAAATTCTCTAGCCCTCTTTTTGTTAAGTTGAACTCTACTATTTTTGTTGAAATATAAATGTTATTTAAAAATATTTAAGTTGATGGTGTTCCACGAATCTCCACTTGCAAAATGTATATATTATTATTCTTTTGAGTGGGAAATAGGATTCTTTTGAAGTCATTAACCACCTTTGATTGCCCCTGTACACTAGGAACAATAACTAGGAGACTTTTTTTAGACGAAATATATCTAACTTTGAGAAATTAAAAATATCTAACATACTTCACTGTTAATCAGATGTCTCATGTTTGAAGTTTGAGTATGGAATAAATTTTGTTGAACTATTGCCTCAAAAAATAAGTCCTCAAAAAATAAGTCCTACAATACGCTAATCTAAAATAGTCGAGCTTCAAAACGAAAGTCAAATATATAAAAAATCAATTGTAAAAATTTAAGTTATTTAACATGTCAATTATCATAAAAGTATCATTATAATTACTTATTATTTCGAACAAGTGGCTTGAAGCACACATGTGTTGAACAACATGTATGCTTCTTGGAATTAACTTTGCATTTAAAGGACAGTTTTATCATTTAAATTTTCACTTACAATTGAATGTTTTAATCATCTTGTACTCAATGTTACATTATGTGTACTTTTTTCATTTATGAACAAAAAGAATAGTACTCCCTTTGTTCACTTTTACTTGTCACTATTTCGCTTTTTGAGGTCAAACTTGACTAAACTTCAAAGTTAAATTGAAATAGTTAAATTTAATATTTAAAATCTAAAATTTATATGGTTGAAAACTATATATATGGAAAATACTATAAGTTGCAATTTTTCTCATTTTAATATGATAAAAAATACATTTTAAAATGTTGATCAAAGTTCATATAATTTGACCTCGATATCTAAAACCTTATAAGAATTTGATTGAATCCCGAAATTGAAACAAAGGGAGTAACATATATTATATGAAAATAACATTAAAAAAAAGTACTATGAATTACATGATTAACAACTAAAAGCATCCATAGAAAAGACATTTAACTATTAAACTGAATCTCAAAATTTCATTCTCACGCGATAAATAGAACGAAAGAAGTAACATATATATTATGTGAAAACCACATAAAAGATACTATAATTATAATAATCAATAACTTAAAATATTTAAAAAAAATACTAAAAATTTGATTAACTCCAAATATTCATTTATAAATAATATATATTGGACTCGTATTAATACGAACAATTTATCTCGTTATTTTATAAATGATCTGATTCCATAACCTTTTAGGGATGGTAGAGAATGCATAAAACAAATTAAAAGGTTCAAATGATTCTTCAATGGAATACCTCCTCTTCCATGGAACTTTACCTATAATTGAACACTTTACAATTTCCATTATTTTAAAAAATATAATAATAAAATTAAAAGGGTAATAATGACAACTTACACTACTTTCCAATTTCACCTCCTTTTCTTGAATCAATACTCCCTCCATCTCAATTTTGTAGTCGTGATAAGATTTAGCGCACCTCTTAAGAAAAAGGAAAAATCCGTTTGGCCCAAAAAAAATTTCCCAAATTTGACCAAAATGATAAAGAAATTTTTTTGGGGCCTATTTACCCTTTATTTTAAAAATTAAATGTATTCTTAAAAATTACATTTGATAATTAGTGAAATTAATTATTAATAATACTTTCATGGTCAAACATGGGGAAGAATTACAAATTAAAGTCTGACTATATTCTTTTCTTAAAATAAATATATATTATTTTTATCAATTTCAAATATATTTATTTTGTGTATTATAGGAAAAAATATGTAAACGAGTTAGGTATATATTTTTTGGCTAACGTCAAAATTAGATTTAATCTTTTAATTATTATTATTAAAAATATCATGTAAGAGTGAGATTGTGATTTGATCACTTCGACTTTGAGTAAAATAATATTTAATTTCTTCATCTCTTTTTTAATATCCAAGACTTTGCGTAAACTTAATATTTGTTGTATATTAGTTTTCAGACCAACGTGAACTTTATCCAAAATTTATATTGTTATATACACTTTTCATATCAAATGTATACACTTTTCACACATGAAAATTACGAGCAAAATTCGAAGCCTTGGTTGAGATATACATTTTTCATACTGACTTTTATACAACTTTATATACGAAAAGCATGATCAAAATTCTAAGCCGAGAGAGAGATTTATATATTTATACAATTTTTATATACGAGATTCTAAGCGAAATTTATAATCCTTGATCGAATTTTCATATATATTTCGAAAAAAACTCGTAAAGTAATGTGTTTGGTAAATGAAAATCTCCGACAAGTATTACTTGTTCTAGTGGTTAAGTACCCTCACCATCAACTGATAGATTAAGGATTCGAATCATGTGAGAAAATAAGAGAAAAATTATTGATTCTTCTTAAAAACAAAAAATACCTACTATATTTCGTAAATATGAACTTAATTTTGTGTGTATATAAATAACATGAAAAAATGGGCCGGCAAGTTCGAGGGTGGCCCAAATGAGCTATGGGGCTTAATAACCGAACTTAAAACCAATTTTCAATTATATACATGTAACTAAACCGAAATTCAAATCGGGCATATTAACAGTTCATTTGAACATGCGATATGAAATCAGATTGATTCACATTTAAAAATATAAATTTATAGATCAAGTTTTTACATTTTATAATTTTTGAAATTATGATTTATTATTTTAGATCATGTTTTTTAAGAGAATTTTCAAAATATATTCTCAAATTACCTATCCAAATGATAATTTTTTTAAAATTAGAGTTTAGGGCAATTAATGAAAACATAAATGTGTCTAGAGATTCACAAGACATAAATATGTTAACGTGTGAAACTAGACAAATTAAATACCTCACTAATTTCACTTTTGGGGAATTGCATTTTACTATTTCTGTTCCCACAATACTTTACTCATCGATATAAAATTTCAAATCTCCAATTTTCTGCCACTATTAATACAGTTGACTCTTTTTTTTTTCCTTTCCCTGTTACTTATTCAGTCCAAAAATGTTGTTGAAGTTTTGCTTTTCTTTTAAAGTCCATTTGATTGAATTTCGAAGTTAAATTGAATTTGATTAATATAATATTTAATTATAAAAAATAGATATTCAAAAGTTATACCTAATATTCTGTTCTCTGTCTTTATTTCTTTGTTCAATTTTGGCTTTGATGAAGGTAGAATATTCTCTTTGATGAAGCTTTAATATACACTACAAGAAAAAAAACTTTTAACGACCATTTCTTAATGAAGGGAAATGAATCCGATCGTTATAAATACACTTATAGTGACATATAATCAACTATTAATTAATTAAGTAAATTGTGATTTTTTTTATTATTTAAAATTTAAGATGATATAATTGATTTGTATCTCATAATAATTTTAATAATATTTAATTATTTATATTAGGTGAATACCGTTAGTATAAAGAATGAAACTAAAAGAAGTTGGGGTTTTATCCATGAAGCAATGTGCAAAATACAAAACATACAACTTTATGTCTAGAACTAGAAAGCCCAACTTTCTTTTTATTTGGTTGTGAGAACAGAAACAAATTTTATATTCCATAGTGGTTAATCTTTGATTTTGCGAAAAAAAGAGAAGATAATAGTTATTAGGAGTGTTATTAATAACCTTACGTGAAGTTTTTATACTTGTGTTTTGACAGATCATGCAGTTTGAAGAACTCATCCTCAGAGGAAATGTAAAGAAGTATAAGCAACAAAAATTTTTGAAGCACCGGAAGAATACATTTCATATTTTAGAAATTGTTTAAAAATATTCTAGTTTTTCTTTTACAAGAGTTAAAGAATATAATATCATACAATTTGTATGTCTATATTTTTGAAACGTTACACAATATCATTCTTTATAGTTAACTATGAAATTTCATATGAATATAATCAATTTGGATGTTTTCATATGTACACGTATTTTATATGTGTGTGTGTATATGCACTTTTGTTGATCTGATTTGTGGTTATAATTAAGGTTTTAATAACCAAAACTGAAGGGAGCCTTGGAGTAACTGGTAAAGTTGTTGCTATGTGACCAAAAGTTATAAGGCTACATACTATATCTTTATGGTTGGGCCCTTCCCCGGAAGTGCACTCGGCTTGCCTTTTTTTTTAATAACTAGAATATCAATTAATGAAGGGAAAATCTAGTTGTTGAAAAGTGGTATAATGGCCGGATTTTTGTCGTCGTTAAAGTTTTTTTAACGACCAAATTAAATTTGATCGTTAACTTTTAATGGCAAAGCTTTTAACGACCGATGACGACAAAATTTTTACCAATCATTATTGATTAATAATGACCGGATTTATACTTGTAACGATCGAATTTCTCCTCATTAAAAAACCTATTTTCTTATAGTGATATACATTATGTTGCCGTTTTAGGCATTATTAAATATTAATTACATGTCTTGTTGCTGACCCAAAATATATAAGGGATAGTGACATACTTTGCATGGTAATGGAATACGCTACTAAAAAGATTATACTCTCGTTTCAAATTACCGATCGCGATATTTTAAAATAATTATTTTAAATTATTTATATTGTAAATAATCAAGATAAAATTCATTGTTTTTTTCATTTTGTATCCTTGGTAAATTGTTTTTGAAATTACAAACACAGGGTAAATTAGAAAATATATATTATATTCTTGATTTTTGACAACAATAAATAATTTTAGTATAACTATCATAGTGTAATAAATAAATAAAAACAAAAAGAGTAACATATGATAGCAGTATTTAAAAGTTATTTCAGTAGATTTTATGGTTTTGGTAAAATAGAGATCACGATTCACTCGATTGATAATGGAATTATCTTGTAATATGAAGCGATTTATTATTAAAATAATATTTCTTAATATAAATTTGAATTAATAAGATCTCGAATCAAACATCGAATATCATACGGACGAAAAACCTAACAGGTTTAACCTAGCTGTCACTCTTGGAAGCTATCAAGTTAATGACATTAAACATTCTTGTACAGAAGATATTTGCTCACTTTTAATTATCCTCATCTACTTATCCTTTAGTACAGCATGTCTATTGATGGTAAAATTGATTGCCTGTTCAATTTAGTACTACTACTACGTTTTTACTGTAAACATTATAGTAAATGAAGTCAAACCTACTACGGTATTTGTCTACTAAATACTCTCTTTGTTCACTTTTACTTGTCACTGTTTCGTTTTTTTATCAAAGTTCATGATTTGATCTTGATAAGTGAAATAGTAACAAGTAAAAGTGAATAGAGGAAGTAAATGTTACTGGGCTCACTTTACACATCTTTTTCTAATCCAGTTAAAAAAAGTTGCAATTTTTTTTTTGAATCTTATTATCGTAAATTAAATATATGTGAATTGTATTAAACATTCTTTTAGTTATGTGGTTACAAATGTGTCATGTGGGAAGAAATTTTTGAATCGAAATCCATGTGTGGTTATGGAAAAATAAACTTGAAAAAAATATAGTACTCCTTTTGTTGGCATGCTTTCATTTTTTTGTCCGTTCCAAGAAGACTGTCATCTTACTCTAATTGAAAATAACTTAACTTTAGAATTCCTTATTTACCATTAATGAAATGATTCTCAATCACACAAATATCTAAAAATAATTTTAGACCTCAAATTTCAAATAAACGTTATGCCAAGTCAAAGGATATCACATAAATTGAGAATTCCATCAAATGATTAAACGAAAGTCATAATGATTCCCTATTCCTAAGACAAAATGTTTAGTTAATTAATTACATATTTAATGATTATTGCTTGCTTCCTTGCAAACAAATTTTGCTCTTAATTCATGTATGATGAAAAATTCAATCCAACAAGATAATTGTCACATGATATGTTTTCTGGATTACATGTTTGGTGAGGAAGACTTTGTCTGAGAGTCATGCTCATTAGTATTTTTAAAAACTTATTAAAAAGAATCTCATGTTTAGAGATGGTGGCTGGAATTATATTATTAATTAAGTTTGAGGTATATATATTTAATACAACAATATTGATTTTAATTGATGAAGTTGCCACGTCTTGATCAGTACATAAAAGAATTGACAAGGTGGTATGTTCACTGAAATAGAAGATACCAATCAAGATTAAAATAATCATCAAATTAGAAGTTGTTGTCGGGAAGATTAATATTATGATTATAGAAATTGAGAGAGGATTAAGGTAATTAAGGTCATATGAGTTTGAATGAATCAATTGATTTTTTTTTTCTTGTTAATTTTGAATAAAGGCATGTTTAACTTATTTTCTTTACTAAATAATTAGTGATATGGGGGTAAATATGTTGTCCCTCTTTTTTTTAAAACAGTAACGTAAATGGTAAATGAAGAAAATAAAATTATAAAATTATCTGAGTCCACAGAATTTACTGTGTGTCCTTGAGAAATTTAATCCTCTTAATTTTTCCAAGGTTGTGTATTATTTACTCCCAGGATAAAACAGATAATCTATTACAAAAGTAGTGGTACCTCAAACTTTTGTAATTTCGCCGAACTCAAAGAATCAACAATGGCTTCACACGCAGACTCGAATTTTTGTAAGAAAATGTTATATATGCAGAAGAGGAGAAAATTTCATGTCTGGAAAATGCAGGAAAGGTTTGTATTTATAGCCAACGTTGGGGCGAATTTACCTGCTCAGAACAAGCATGGAATTGTTTGGAATAAAGGTGTCTGTTCTGAAGAACTTTACATGCGAAAATTAAAACACTGATTAAATAAATTTTGTCCAAAAATTTTATCAATCAATCATTTGCCAAATTCAAAACCGAGCGAGCGATGACGATGGTGCGAGGATATCCCTTTTACGTGACTCTTTAAGAGTTAGAGGACAAAACTTTTCTTCTATTTTGCCGATAAGAGAAAAATGACTCTTCATTTTTCTTTAATTGGTTCTCCCCCACATTTCCTTATTCTTTCCATCTTCATTTCGCAGTTCCCATTGATTACTTAAACCCAATAAAATAATGCTCAAAAAATAAGTTTAAAATATCCTAGTAACTTTACATAAAGTGTATAGCTGGTAATTTTAACATGATTTAAATACATTTTTATTCCCTATCCCAAATACTTAAGATGATAGGATCAAACTTCTTTTATTAAATGGGGTAATTTAATAAATTGTACTTTTATTTTATTATTTTATTAAAGAGTATAAGAAGAATTAAAATGATAGTTAAAAATGAGAGACGGGTGTACCTTGACATGATTATTTAACACTAATATTAACTATCATTCTGTTTTACATTATTTTACTTGACATAATTTGAAAATATTTATTGGTGGTGTACTTTTACTAAACTAATATTATTAATGATATTTTGGAATTCTATTTGTCTACTACTATTTTATGTAGTTATATAATATCAATAGTAGAAAGGAAAAAAATTATTTTAATTTTTTTATTTTGTTTTGATTTGGAACAAACAAAGTTTAAGAAAGTACACAGATTTTTTGAATCTTATGGCAAGTTAAAAATAAAAATTTGTCAAAAAAAATTCTTTTTCAAAATAAACTAAAAAAAAATAAGACAAATATATTGAAACAGTAATAAAACTTTTCTTAATTTGTTGAATTAGATAAACAGTAATAGAACGCTGAGGAAGATATTTGGTCTCACAATGAGACGTCAAATGAAACAAATTATATAATTATAAGAATTTCTAGGGAAGGAGTGTGTTTTTAAAGTGTTACAATTAATTTCTATTCAATTTATTTATTTTATTTTTCTTTTTAATTCATTTCTGAAGAAGTCTTTATTTTTGTTCTTTTACAAACTTTTAATTTTATTTTTCACATGACAAGTTTAAAATCACAAGATACATAGCAATTTAGTGCATTTGATATATCTTTAATTTATGACCATAAAATTTTAAAATTTTTTTACTCTCTTAAATTTTGTGTCAAGTTAAATTCGAAAAAATAATTAAGACGGTAAGAGTACATTTTATGGGTATTATGAATATGTGACAATTTTTTTTTATTTATGTTGAACAATTTTGTAAAGAAAAATATTGAATTTTTTAAGAGATTCAGAAAAACATAAGTGGTATGTATCCCATCTAATTTCCAGTTATTTGTGCATGGTAGCCTTTCAAATCATGGACGTTATTATTCATAGTGCGATAAGGCAGGGAATTCAATCAATATGAGTCGTGGTGTAATAATAGAATTGCTTCAATTTTAATCAAAGGTTTTGAGTTTGAGTTTTAAATATGAAAAAAATTCTGTTGAAAATGTCACTCTCAAATAAATCATATAATGCGCAATTCAAATTTAATCGAAGCTCCAATACAAATAACGACGCGAAGTTAAAAATCAAAAAAGGGAAGAAAAAAAAAAGCAAGGAGTTCCGTCTTCCTTCTTTCCCATCTAAATCTTTAGTCTTTTTCGCTTTATTTTAAAGAGAAGGGTCCCTCTTGTCCAACAATAAGCCATAAATTTGTTTAAAGATTATTTGCATAAAAATAAATAACGGGCCATACATTTATTTGTCCAACTTTTTTCAACTTTTAATTTTCTTATTTATGTTATGTAACAATTGCCCCTTTTAATAGTGACTAAATACAAGTACACAACACATGAAATGAAAACAATTTTTCTAAAAAGATATTTTGATAAAAAGTTTAATGAATGAATTTAAATGATTTATCGACCAAATTTTTAATCAAATTGAATTGAGTTGATTAAATAAATTGCTATAGTAAATGAGCCCAAACTTTAATTAATTAACCGTTCATATATTATTATGCCCAATTTTTCCATCCATAAATGAGCCCACCCTTATTTGCATATTCATAGTATTTGTTTAAATTATGTGCAAATATTTTTAAAATAATATTTTTTATTTACATATTAAACAGAAAAATATAAGTAAGAATTTTACTTATTTTTCGAAAATTAATTTTTTTTTACTCCTCAAAATTAATAAGTTTTTTCGATGCAATTCATTAAAAATAACTCCTCAAAAAACTCTCTTATTTCTGTTTATGTAGAAATTTATAAATACAATTTACTGTCGATTTGTGTTGGTTGGGAAGGGACAGCCATAGAGAGAATTGATGTAATTCAGAAATAGTTTACTATTTTTTATAATTAAATACATTATTAAATCATTTTGTATTACGTTTTATTATCTTCTATCCTACCAAATCGAACAATCGGGGAAGATTGATGTTTGAATGATGAACTCCTTCTCTCCACCAAATTGAACAATCGGGGAGAATCGATATTTGAATGATGAACTACTTCTCTCACTCTCTTTTCTATCCTCCTTCCGCATAAGGTCAGGATTTACTTGTTCAATTTAGAAAATTAATAGAGGTTTTTTATTACATATTTTTCTTTTTTTTCTTTTTAATATTAAATAATTACACAAAATAGTAATAATCAGATATAGACACTATTAAAAATAATTTTAAAAAATTGACGAATTGAAAATCGACAAACAGGATCAGTCCAAAATATCGAGGAAACATTGACTGTATTTGTCCATTTTGTTTTTATTTTACAAACTTTAATAGAAAACTGATGGACCTTCATTGATTTTTTTTTTCCGCGCAAATACTAATTTTTTTTAATTTTTAAACAATATTGATGGATAGGGTCGATTTTGAAGTGCAAACTTACAGTTTATGAGTACAAAATAAAAAAAGATGAAAATATTTCATCAAAAAACATATGTGGTCGAGTGGTAAAATTGTCCAAAACCATAATATTTAAGTAGTATTTCAATTAACCATATTTTTTTATATATGTTTTTGAAAAGTCAATTGTCTGCTAGTATCACTCTATTTTAGCCAATCTTGTCCGTCGATTTTGTAAAACTAGATGTAAAAATCGACTTTGTTCGTCAATTTTAATCACGTATAATCGAGTAATAGAATTTTTCAAGTCATAGATAATACTGAATTTAATTTCAAAGTAGTTATACTTTTCTTATAAAAATGACCTTGTCCATGTGTTTTTTAAAAAACAACAAATATTTTTAATCGATTATGTTGGTCGATTTCACGAAAATAATGAAGGCAAAATAGACATGAAAAGTTTTGGTTTTAAGCAAGGTCTAAAATAGGCAGGGTACATTAGGTATAAATAAGAAATGAAGGAAATAAGTGTAGGTTTGCAGCAGTAGTAGGGGAAACTATTTATAGTGATTTAATGTTGAATTGTTTACATCAAAATGGTACTCCAAATTTTAATTTCACATTTACTAAAGAGAAGAAAGGTGTTGGGGGGAATACGTAGGTACTACTCTACTAGCCTTTAGGTTTAAAATTGAAATGTCAAAATGAAAGCTGAAAATAGAGCAGTTATTCTTTACCAAAAACCAAAAGTACACGACAGACAGTGCCTGGACAAACTTCCTTCATTTATGACTCTTCTTTTCTTTATATCATTATTAAATTATGCTAAACCATTTCTTTAGGTTAACCTCTTTTTGACTTTTATATCACCCAAATCCAGCCTCAATCTAGACGAGAAAAATGAGATTAAAATGATTTGTATACGTGAAAGAGAGATATTTATATGTTTTAGTGACGAGATGTGAGAAGGTTATGATGGATTTAAAAAAATGTAAAAGTAGATCGAAGAAGTATTGAGGATGAGTGATTAGACAAGACATGATATATTTATAACTTGTTTATAACATAAGCTTAGATATCATTATATAGTTGTTCACGATTAGGGCACATAATTAGTAGATAGCATTCACTGTCTAATATTCCTTATAAGTATTAGTATTAGTATTATTTTCTTCTACTCTTTTTGTCTCATTTTATGTGATATCCTTTCCTTTTTTATCCGACCCAAAAAGAATATCACTTTACTCTAATTGGAAATAATTTACCTTCAAAAATTTTCTTTTTTACTTTTAATGAAATGATTCTCGGCCACACAAATATTTAAGAATGATTTCAGATCACAAGTTTTAAAAGTCTTCATTTTTTCTTAAATGTCGTGCCAAGTTAAAAGGTGCCACGTAAAATGTGACGGAGGGAGTATTTTTTATACTTTGATTTTGTTGTTATTTATTAGTTTTATTTACTTTGGTTATTGGATTATTTGTTGATGCTACTAGTATTCTATATTGTATTTCCTTCGGGTTTTTTTTATTCGAGCAATGGGTATATAAAAAAAACAATCCATTTACCTTAATAAAGTAAAGATACAATTTTATATACACAGTACATTTTTCATACTTCATTTATAGAATTTTAATTAATATATTATTATTATTATTATTATTATTATTTGACATCCGAAACTCACTAGTCTTATGGTATTCGTAGGGCTATAACGGGAAAATGCTTACTGTATTTTAATTAAAGGCGAAGGGTCATATCCATCCACCATACAACCCTTGAGTGATCGTAGTAAATAAATATCTTTAGCTCAAATTTTATATTTATATTAAAATTTCCACTTAATACATACAAATAATTTATTCAAAAATCAATAATAAAAAAATTAGAATTCTTACTCCGTCATTGAAGTTGTTGTTCAATAATTATATTCTTGTCACCTTCTCCTTTATATTTGAAGATAACATAATTTAAAAAACTTAAAAAGAATAATAGACTAAATTTAGAGATGAAGTAAAAGGTAAAAGAGCAAGACAAATGGGACAGTCATTACCATAAGAAGGAACAAAGAGAAAGTTGAAAATGGCCTTTCACCGGCCTCTACCCATAAAAATTCCAAATCCAAATAATTCGGCCCAAACACATCTCCCAAATTCCCAAATCCCAATACCCCAAAAAACAAACTAAATTTTCTTTTTTGACATAACCAATCAAGAAATTAAACACACTTTCTTTTTTTCTGATGAAATTTTTTTTCTCTCTCTGTAGACCTTCAGAAAAACAGAACAGTTGCAGAATATACTAGTACTAGTACTATTACTAGTAGTATGGTGTTACTGGGGTTGGTGTTTTAAAGAAAGCTGAAAAAGACCCTTTTTTTTGTTTTCTCTGTTTTTCATTCTGTTTTGGCTCAAGATTTTATTTTATTTTTCTTGCTTTTGGGGCATTGTTTTTGTTGACCTGAAAAATGGGGTTTTCTGGGAATAAGTTTTTCTATTGTGTTACTGGCATTGTGAGAAGGAAGAAGAAGCGGAGGATGACGATGATGTGTAATGGCGAATCTGCCCTTATGTTCATGAAGAAAGAGGTAATAAATCCAAGGTTATTTCTGAGTTTTCACAGATTGAAGGTGGTGCTGGTGATGATGGAGGAGGACAATGTAGGTGTCTCAATGTGAAAAAAAAAGTTGTCATTTTGCGTGGTTAAAAGGCAAACAGGATGGAGCCAGGCATTTTTTATTTATATCAAGTCTTTTTCTTTGTGTTTCTGTTTTTATTTTTTCTTTATATATAGTGTTTTTTTTTTTTTTTTGGCTAATGGAAAGAAAAAGAACTGTTATACTATCTTGGAGTTTTTTTTTTGGTTGGTGCTTTCTTTCTAACTCAACTTAAAAGATATGAAGAAGAAAAAGCTAAAGTTTGGTCATTTATTATAGTCATGCATTAGCAATGAAGAACCTACTGTGCTAAAAGAGAAAAAAATGAAGTTAAGACTGGAATAGATTTAGATTTTATTTGTTGAGGATTGGTGTTTTCTTGAGTGGAGTACAATTTAATGGGCCATTTTCATTTTGTGTCACCTAGATTTCTAATTTTTCTTCTCCTAACTTTGTTTGGTAAGTAGGGGGTAGGAGATTGCTTGTTCAGTCAAGTTTTGGGGTTTAGCTGAGACATCTAAAGATTATGTTTTTTAAGCTTGTAGTGCTGGCTGTTTGGGAATTGATTTTAGATCAAAATATTTAATGATGTTTCTGAGTTGAGGGTTTTTTGAAACAATCTCTTCAGTTTTGTGTACATCTTAACCTCATGAGACCCCACTGAGTAAGTTTTTGTTTCTCAGATATCACAGCTAGTTCTGAATTGAGGTGTAGTTATTGTTGAACTAATTCTGGAATATTAGTGTAATCTTTCTGTATTTTTTCATCAATTAAAAGGGAAAGGAGCTCTTTGTGTTGCTCAAAATGCACATCAATTATCTTTATCTGTTAAAGATCATGATGTTGTTGTGAAGCTTGTTATTCATATGATTCTGTTTCACCTTGTAGTGCACCTTTTGCCTTCATGTTTGTTAGTACTATTCTGTTTAGAACTCATTGTTTCCTTGTTGGTAATTCAGTGAAAGGAAAACATAGATGTATACTTTTGTTACTTTTTTATCCTGGACTACTTTGAACTGTTTTTCCCAAGCTGAGAGTCCTCTCTACCTTTGTAGTAGGGGTAAGGTCTGCGCTAACTCTACCCTCCCCAGATTTATTTTGTGGGACTACACTAGGTATGTTGTTGTTGCAATAAGGGTCATTAGTTTCGTGGTATCCAAGTCCTCATTTGAACCATCAAAAGATTGCATTTTTACATTTGAAATAGGTGATCTTTCAGTGTATAATTTGGACTACTTCTTTATAAATTTTCATTTGTTGTCCACTTTAATCATTTCATATCTAGTATTTTTTGCGTTTGGGGATGATATTGTTTTGAGTTGAGGGTCGTTAGATAACAACCTCTCTATCTCTGTGAGGTAGTGGTAAGGGTTGCGTACATTTTACCCTCCTCAGATCTCACTTGTGGAATTTCACTGGGTATATTGTTATTGTTGGAGAGAACATTACATTTGTTTGTAGATCTAGATGAAGTGCATTCCTCAGTTTCTGATTTTGCTCATGTTGAGTGCTTTGACTTCAAAATATTCCTGACTGCCCCTTGCTTTTAATCTTTGCAAACTTGCATAAAACAATCTTTTGTTGGTCCTTGCTGAGATTGGTAGTCACACTTCCCTCAGCGTTGCTGCATATCTCACTTTGTGTTCTGCTGAGGATATTACAAATTCAATTCTTCTTCACAACTTGCTTATTGAAGTTACTCATTCAGCGGATTGCATTCTAATAGTATATTACCAGGTGAGGGCTCTTGTTCTTCCGTTCTTTTCATATAACTCTATGAAGATAAGGAAAAACTTGTTGTACTTTCCATTTTCATTTGCTTATGCTGATGTTTGTTGAAAGCGATAAAAAAAGGATTTTTGATTCAAGCAATAACAACATATCCAGTATAATCTCATAGTTTAGGGACGATAGAATGTACATGTATTTACTTTCTACCTTGAAAGCAACTGTTTTTCTTATTTCTATCAGACAACTGTTTATTTCTGTGTCTCTTGCTTACTTGCCTAGTATTGATTATTTACATTTGCATCCTTCTTACCAACTGGTAAAGATCCTTTAGTTTCCATTCATAAGGCACCAAAGTAGGAAAAGAGCAAACTCTATTGGAGAGAAGTGATTCAGTTTTTGGAAAATTTTAAAAAGTTTTTCTTGACCCTTTTGAAAGCAACTTCACCTAACACTTTCAGTTAGTGGTTTGCTTTCTGTGGCAGTAAGTATTCAAATAAGGTATTGCCTTCAAAAGTGGAGACATGATGTTATTACTAGACATTTCCTTGTGAAGTTTCTGAATCCAGCTTCTGTAACATGACAATTTGCCCTGCTCTTTTTACTATAGTCAGATGACAGTCTATGGGGGTTTTTCCCCCCCACCTTTTTACCCAGAGGATGATAGAGATATGTCTATGATACAGCTGCTTACATATTGGTTAACTCTGGGAGAGTAGTTATACACACTTTAAACAATATCACTTTTGAATTAGGACCACCTCTTTGTTCCCCGAAATTCTTGCTTGTAGGAATCTCATTTATAAGTACCCTTTTGTATCATCATAATTTATCTTAGAAATACTACCACTAAAACCAACAAACAACTTATAGGTTATCGGTCACGATTGTCATTAAGTGGTACTTACTCTCTTACTCTTCATTAGGGGTTTTAGTTCTTTAGATACAGAGTCTTCTTTGTTTATCCTCTTGTGTTGGATTTTTTAGTGTTATCAAATTTTACTCTTTGTTTATCCTCTTGTGTTGGATTTTTTAGTGTTATCAAATTTAGTCGGGCCTTAATATGGATACTAAACTCTGCATGAGAAACAAAAAAGACAACTTAGGAGGTGTTAGGTGGCATCAATCAATTTTTTTATTTTATCCTTCGGGGTGGTCCAGTGATTTGGACTTGAGACTTTCTTGAACCCTTTGCCAACAAAAGCAAGGGACTTATCCTTTGGGTCGAGCTCATCGCATCGAGCTTACATTATTTCTCTTATATAATTTGCAAGCTCTTACATAAGAGTGAGAATTTACCTGCACACCTAAAGAGAAGCGATCGTTGGTTTCCTTTGTTACAAAAAAAAAAATGGTTCCAAGTTTTTTAAGTTGGAGTTGAATGTGAAATTGGATTGGGTAATACTTTTTGTATAAAATATTTGGTTTTTTCTTCCCCTATAAATGTGAAATGTGAAATATGATATGTACCTCCAAATTTCTAAAAATTAGTGCGAAACCCATTTAAAATGCAGAAAACTGTCGCATTGATTCTAATGTCATGATTAGCTTAATATATTCTTGTTTCTTTTTACTTGTCGTGATCATAAATTAGGAGCATAGTTTGACTAATATATCTTTAATTTTTATCTCTGTATCGACTTTTTTAACTCAAATAATTAATGTTGACGCAGAGTCGAAAAAAATTAATTTTTTTTAATTGTTAAAATTGACAATTATTTTAAAATAAATATTTTTAGTTTATATGACAATTAACAAAAACGGAGGGACTATATATTATCACTATCCGTTTTGGATAAGTTACCTGCAGTTTAAATTTTCTATATTTATATATATATATATATATGTATATATATATGAACAAGATAATATGATGCCTAACATGATTAAAAATGGAAATCAATTCATGTATGATGAGTTAATATAAATGAGAATCATTTTTATAAAAATAAAATACAAGAGAAAATTTGAAAATAAATAAATAACTGCAATTATTAAAAAAAAAATGAGATAGAAAAAAGTGAAAATAGATTTTGAAGTATTTTTCGAACATCAACATAATTTTTATGAAATAGCAAAAACTTATTCAAACCTAGTCCACGCAATAAAACTATGAAAAAATATGGTGGGATAATATTTATCACCGTTTAAAATGATAAAGAACTTATAAATATTTAAATTTCATAAACAGCTTTTTTATTTTTAACTTATAAAATTTGAATATGTTGAGGGTGCGTTTCGTACAAAGGAAAATATTTTTTAAAAATTATTTTTTAATATTTAGTTGGTTGAACTTTAATGAAAGTAAGGAAAATAAGATTTGTAAATAAAATTTCAAGTTTATTTTCTCCTGACTAGAAAACATTTCACTATATATTAACATGTTGAAACTCTTTTTTTATTATTAAGGGAAGAAAAGGTTTCTTCGTAAGGATTTTTTTTTTTTTATGACGTGTCAAATTTGCATAAAAAAAAGAGTTGTCTTTCTTATAAAGAAATTTAAAATGAATTGTAATCCTTCTTGGTGACTTTCTTAAAGAAAAACTTCATGTAAATACGATGGAAAGGTTTGATCTCATTCATGCAAATTCGATAACTATTCCAAAAATCACATTTTCAATACAACTAATATTTTTTATTGGAATTTTGAAATAGCGCCGCCACTTTTGAAGCTCCACTTTCCACCCATTACATGTTGTTAAATTACTTATAAATATTTTTGAATACTCTTTTCGTCCCAAAAAATATCAGCTTAGCAAAAAATGATATACATGGTACACTCATTATTAGGTGTATTATCATACGTATTCATCTAGTTAAGTATAGAAATAATTGAAAAGAATGACTATTTAGTCACTTTTACAAATCCAAATTAACCCAAAAGTTCATTTATTACTCCAATTAATCATTCTACTATCATACATTGAGTTTCAAAACTCAAATTTTAAAATTGGTCATACTGCAATTGTGAATTATTTTGAGTGAATGATATATTTAAAGACTCGAAACTTCGAGATGAGTTCATATTTATATTCGGAATTCTTGAAGGACATTTGAGCTGGTCGGAAATGAAAAAGGAAACTCAGTTCGTCGAGGAAGATGAACTACTGAAACATATCAATTTTGTATAACAATAAATATGAATGTATATACATGTATGACACATTGTTATAGATCATATACCACTATTTATTATTAATATAATATCGATTTATAACATATACATATGATTATTTTATCTAAAATTGATACATCATATATACATATAGACATTTTTGTTGGTTTTCAGCTATACATTATATAAGCAGCCTAGTCAATTTCTTATACTGTACATCTATTAGGAGCCTGTATCCTGGAAAGTTGACGACGATCCATGCCTTTCTAAGTAGCCCAGCCCAACTTTAGCCTTAAAAGGATATCATGGGCCCGAACTTCCATTTCTATTTGTAGTGCAACCTTTCGGAATAAAACTCGCAAATAGCTATCGAGAGGAAATTGGGCGAGTTAGATCTAATTTGAATATTTTATAATAGGTCAAGACTTAATTTGGCTTGTGTCAAGATGGATCAAGTAATGGTTAATAAAATATGTCTAGACTTGATCCACCCCAATTCAGTTATAATCAAGTTTTACTTGTTTATTGTTATTTTAGTATCTAATAAAATTATTTTTTGTAATGTTCATATTAACATAACAAATAAAAAAGAAAACTTACTAAGTGGGTGCTTGGATTTTTTTCCTTTTTTTACTTGTAAGCACTTTTTAAATTTTGCAACTGTTTGGATAATACAAAAAAATGCTTAAAAACATGAGCGGATCAATAATCCATCCAAACTTAACACATCAGACTTGATTTGAATTTGCCACTCCTAATGCTATTCAAGGTCCAGGCCCAAGACATATGTAGACAGATGAGCTCTATTTCAATTAAGGTATACTCAACCCTAAATCCTAACTCATCCTTATATAAAATGTACTATATAAATCATTTTCCTAATTAGAGAAATACACCACTAACGGTTCTCGAATCACAGAGAAATCTTAGAAAAGAGAAGAATTAAGGGATAAACAGATTTATATCCACACCGTTTATCAATAAAATTATGTTTTTTCCATATTATTTTGTAATTATAATTTATTTTCTATCACCTTAAATTAAACGAAAACATTACTTTTGTTTCATTAAAATTTTGGAAAGGACTAAATTGAATGGAATGTAGAACCTTGAGGATCCATTTTCCTTTCACCGAAAGTTAAGGGATTGAACATTGCAGAATTGCTTGTGAAGTTTGAATGGTCCCATTTGTCAGAAAGGTGAGCTGCCGTTTTAACATAGCATGTGATGCCACTCGCTAACCGACACCATTATACAAGACGTGAAAACGAAGCGTTAATATCCTCCATTACTAGGGGTGGGCGAAAAAAGGAAAATCGAATCGAACTAATTTAATTTTTTAGCGTTGATTTTTTGGTTTGATTTCAGTTTTTTTTTTGGAAATTTTGATTCTTTGGTTTGATTCTTAAGGTAAGGATTTTGAAATTGGGATGCACCGAAAAATCAAAGTTTTATTCTAATATATATTTCAAAATTTTTATTTTTAAATTTTAACCTAAGCACAACCTAATTTTAACCCAAGCCCTTTTCTTTCTCCCTTTTTCACTCTTTGTGTTTCAGCCTTCAAGTTTCGCGGTTCACACTTTCACTTAGTCTTTGCATGTGGGAAGATTCTACATGTTTCCTCACTTATATTATGTTTTTCCTTCTAACATATTATGTTCTTGCATTGATTCACCATTTTATTCTAGCATAAAGGAAATACACTTAATCCATGTTAATTGATTTGTCTTTATTCTTCTTCTTTTTTAAATCAAATTTTAATATTAATCAAACTTGATTAACTTTAACTCGCTTGCGTATAATCCCTTTTCACAAGTGATGATTTTTGGGTAAAGAATGGTGCTTGTGAATGACGATTTAGATTTTTATTCTTATTTGAACCTCCTATATTAAGTGTTATGTTAAAACACGATTTCTGAAAAGGCTTAGGAATCAAAATGGCGCTCGAAACCTTCTTAACCAAATAATGAGAAAGAGGGAAAAGGCCTCTGCTTTTATTATGTCTAGTTCAGCGTACGTGCTTTGCATGTATATGTCGCGTCAATTTAAAAATTATACATAAATAGTATTTGTTATTAAATGAATACAATATGCATGTAAACAAAATTAAATAAATACTATTAGTTTGGTGCAACAATAAGTCTATTGTGAAATGACAAAGATGAGAAAATCAAATTCAATTGAAATTTAAATAATTAAATAATTTGATGCAAAATACTACTTGTTTGATGCAATAATTAGAAGTTAAATAATTAACTAATTAAAATTTAATGTAACAAAAGATTTCTAAATATAAAATGGGTAGTTTAATGTTTTCAACTTAATTTTACTGATATTTTTTTCTTTTTAAATTTGTTATACTACATACTTTTATTAGAAAAATATTTGATAGGCAAAATTTTAATCAATTATTAATATAGAATAGTCCTAAATCAAAAGTGATTTCAAATATAAAGAAATTCTAATTCAAGAGTAAATTTTGAAACTAAATACATAAAAGATAAAAGATTAAAGAATAAATTAAGAAAAATAGTGAAAAGACGTTTTTGTCTAAAAAAGAGTCTTCTAATGAAGGGCAAAAAGTTCACAATATTTTCAAGGACCTTCACGCTTTTAATATAGTATAGATGAAACATGAAAAAAGCCTTTTTCACCGAAAAATCATTTTAAAAATACCGAAATAAATCGAACCGAACCGATCTAATATGGTGCGGAGTATGGTGCACACTTTTTCAAAACCTAACCAAAATTTGCTAAAATCTAACCGAAGAACCGAACGTCCACCACTCACTTTTTTCTTCTTGACATTTTTGCCCTCCCCCCTTCGATGTACAATTCATGATAGCAACAATCATATTGGGTTTGAAGAGCATAAAATATGCGTGAATTTTTATTTCTATTTTATAGAAATAGTTTTAAAAAATTCTTAAACTTGAGCATGCATCAAAACATTATATCACAACCCATGTTTGGACATGGTGCTTCAAATATAATTTTTTTTATATCCAAAACTCAAATCTAACACCTTATCACAATCCATATTGGTACGTTTTCTTTGTAATTATATCAAACCAAAAAGATCCATTATTTTACAAATAAAATAAACTGGCCGGGCTTAACCACGGTTAATATAGACCGGAGAATGGTGATAACTATAGTCCAATAATGTCGTATTAGCTGGCAACCAATCATAACCACGGTTAAGTTTAACTAACCGTGGTTCTCAACCGCAAGATTTTTCTCATTTTTGGAGTTGTTCACGGTATAAAAAGGGCTTCTCAACAACAACAATGAGCCAGATCTGAAAACTTCGGAAGAGGCGTCTTGATAAACGTCCTTTCTTTCGTTTTGAATTTGAAATTTGAACGTTTCTGAAAAAACCCAGAGAAAATGAGAGAGTGCATCTCGATCCACATTGGTCAGGCCGGTATTCAGGTCGGAAATGCGTGCTGGGAACTTTACTGCCTCGAGCATGGCATCCAGGTATGTAAAAATTCAATATTCAATTTTGTCGTGCATTGATCTCTTCAAATGCTAAACTTTTTATGTCGATCTGTTTGAATCTTTTGCATTTACGTTCGTTTGATGTGAAATTCATTTGAATCTGCATTTTATACACAGATCTATGTGCTGCTTGTATAATATAAAATGTTGTGCATTGATCTCTTCAAATGCGAAATGTTTTTGTATAGATCTGTTTGAATTATTTATTTTGAGTCCTATTGATGTATAAAAACATTTGAATTCGCATATATTTGGGTATATCAGTGTTCTGCATATCTCTCTTCAAATGCAGATGTTATAATATGCGTCTGTCTGAATAGTGGTGATATCAAAATAATTTGAATGCAGATGTGTGGTGAGTATTAGGAAATTACATTCGATTGGCGTCAGAAACATTTGAGTCAGCTTATATTTAGGTAGATCGATGTGCTACATAAATTACTCTTCGAATGCCGATGTTAATATAAATCTGTTGGAGTAGATGGTGATATCAAATTGGTTTGAATGCATTATGTTTGTGTATTAGTAAATTGCATTTGATTGGCGTCAGGAACATTTGAATCCGCACTTTCTTTTGATAGATCTATTTGAAAATAGCATTTGAAAAACATGTTATTCATTAAAATTGTATCTGTTGCAAAGAACCTGTTTTAGATGCATTGCTGACGATCTTCTTCTTGTTATTTCTCCCAAAAGCCTGATGGCCAGATGCCAGGTGACAAGACAGTTGGAGGAGGTGATGATGCATTCAACACCTTCTTCAGTGAAACTGGAGCAGGAAAGCACGTTCCCCGTGCTGTCTTTGTGGATCTTGAGCCTACTGTCATTGACGAAGTCAGAACAGGAACATACAGGCAGCTCTTTCACCCTGAGCAGCTCATCAGTGGCAAAGAAGATGCAGCAAACAACTTTGCCCGTGGACATTACACAAGTAAATATTTGTATCTGATTGCAGCACTGCTTTCGATCTGTTCAGCTTGATCAAGTTCTTATATTTGTCTTTTGTCTTGTTTGCAGTTGGGAAGGAGATAGTTGACCTCTGCTTGGATCGTATCAGGAAGCTTGCTGATAACTGTACTGGTCTTCAAGGTTTCCTGGTTTTCAATGCTGTTGGTGGTGGAACTGGTTCAGGTCTTGGGTCTCTTCTTCTGGAGCGTCTCTCTGTGGACTATGGCAAGAAATCAAAACTTGGTTTCACCATTTATCCATCACCACAGGTCTCAACCTCTGTGGTCGAACCTTACAATAGTGTCCTGTCAACTCACTCCCTTCTTGAGCACACTGATGTAGCAATTCTTCTTGACAATGAGGCTATCTATGACATTTGCAGGCGCTCATTGGACATTGAGCGCCCCACATACACCAATCTGAACCGCCTTATTTCACAGGTATCTATTGTTACATCTTAAGCAGTACGTTTGACTGCAGAGTTTCTTTAGTTGGGTCATTAATTTTTGTGCAATCTATGCAGGTTATCTCTTCACTTACTGCTTCTTTAAGGTTTGATGGAGCCTTGAACGTTGATGTGAATGAATTCCAGACCAACCTTGTCCCCTACCCCAGGATTCATTTTATGCTTTCATCCTATGCTCCCGTCATTTCAGCCGAGAAAGCCTACCATGAGCAGCTGTCAGTTGCAGAGATCACCAACAGTGCTTTTGAGCCATCTTCCATGATGGTCAAGTGTGATCCTCGCCATGGCAAGTACATGGCTTGCTGCCTTATGTTCCGTGGTGATGTTGTGCCAAAGGATGTGAATGCTGCTGTTGCCACCATCAAGACTAAGCGCACCATCCAATTTGTTGACTGGTGCCCTACTGGATTCAAGTGTGGTATCAACTATCAGCCACCAACTGTTGTTCCTGGAGGTGATCTTGCCAAGGTGCAACGGGCTGTGTGTATGATATCCAACTCAACCAGTGTTGCCGAGGTCTTCTCACGCATTGATCACAAGTTTGATCTGATGTATGCCAAGCGTGCTTTTGTGCACTGGTATGTTGGTGAGGGTATGGAGGAAGGTGAATTCAGTGAAGCACGTGAAGATCTGGCTGCTTTGGAGAAGGATTATGAGGAGGTTGGTGCTGAAGTGGACGATGGAGAAGATGAAGATCACGAGGAATACTAAAACACATGATGGCTTTGTTTGTTGGATTGTATTTTCCTTTGGGTGTTTTATTCAATTTCTGCACTTAGACACATCACTACTATTTGGTATTTCAATGGTGTCTAGTATGCTTAAATGAATTCTACTATGTTGTATTTCAATGGCGTCAAGTATGCTTGAATGAATTCTTCTGCTATGAAAAGCTAGACGTGCTTGTTTACTTAATACTGCTTTGCCTTTTATCTTCTTTTTCTTTCCATATTTTTTAAAAAATGTTCTATTTTCTCCATTGCTTCCTTTGTTTGTGATTCAGCGGATGCCAATACTCAGATTGAAACAACAGCGCTTGTCTTTTTTCCTTTTAAGGATGAGATTTTAACAATTTTGGGGAAAATATCTCCTTTAGCTGTCGATCTTTCTGAGTTATTCTGCTTTTTTCTCGTTTAGCTGTCGATCTATCTGAGTTGGCTTAAGTATTGAATTGTATCTCTGCATCTGGAAAAAAAACTGAAATAAGAGCTTGAGTCTGGGCTTCAGGAACTACAGTGTCAGTGATGGATTTGAAAAATAAACCAGGTACATTTATTTGTAACAAAAGGGATAACTGTAGTTGAATAATTCAAAAGGAGAGTATATTTAAATTATTTCACAAAGTAGCGTATTATATGACCTTTTCTCCAGGAAAAAAACTATGGCAACTCTGAAGTCCTGTACAACACTGAGTGGAAATTGACTAACGTCCCAACTTTTGGATGAGACGATTTTCAATTTCCAATCTCTTCTTCATCAACAATGTATACCTGCCAACAAGGTCTTGATCTGCAGCAGGCACCGCAAGCTTGCAGCTTAGGGATGTCTCCTCCAATTTGCTGAGATATATATCAGAGATGGGCACAAATTTCCCCTTCTGGTTGCACAACCAACCGTGAGCAGCTCTCAAGGCAGCACCGAGGGAAGCTGAATCTGTTGAAACATGTGAAAATCTTCTTACAAGAGTAGGGCCAAATTCACTCCATCTCACAGTATAGTATAACACAATGTAAGAGTATGTTCAAGAGAACTGTCAGCAGAACACTATGAATGAGTTTGTTTACCTGGTTTTTGTACAGTATAGACGTTGCAACCAAAAATAGAAGCAATCATTCTCAGGATATGATCATTTGCAGATGCTCCTCCAGTTGCAATAATCTTTTTGGGCGGAGAAGGCATTCCAAGTCTCTCTGCATGAGCTCGCATGGATAGTAACTGTCCCTCAATTAATGCTCGAACCTGTAAGTACCATTTACCTCCATTTGTGTTTGTCTCTCTAGATACTAGTCAAAGTCTTTTATGATTCAGATAAGTCCTTCAGTCCAAAGCCACTTACCTCTGAAGGCGGATCAAACTCCTCTACTTCATGTTCTATTACTCCATCCATGGAGTCACCCATGAAATTATCAAGAATGTAGCGGTGGAAACCAACTGGAGACCAAGCTTGTGAGTTTTATTATAATCTTCTCATGGTATCAAAAATAAATCAACTGGTCTATTAGCACTGACCTGGAAGAGGAGGAAGTATCTCATGTTCTTTGTAATAAAAGCCAATCTTTCCACCTTTTGCAAGTAAGAAGTGTACAACGTTCATAAAGACGCTACAGTTAACGAGATTCAAATCAAATTTCACTAACCATTCAAAGGTGGAGTTTGCTGTAAAAACATATTGAAAACATCCCAAGAGCCATCCGCATAGCGATCACGTATATCTACAAGGGTTTCAAGCACTTGCCAGTAAGATGTGCCCCAATTTCACAGACATCCTTAAAGTTTTTAATCAGATACAAGCAGAGTACCTTCACGAGTCAAAGACCCATTCTTGTAGACCAACATTACCATGAAGCTTTTGGTATCTACTGGATTAGGAAATACATGCCCATCTAAGCTAGGTTTATGATCAGTGGCAATCCCGAAGACCTGGACAATCGGCATGATTACATATAAATCATGTTTACTAAGTGCCCTGATAAAAGTTTTTTATTTTTCTTTCCTTTAATACAGAAAACAGTACAATACAAAAGGAAGGAATGGGGTACAGAAAAAGAAAATTGGCAAGCTGTACATATGGTGTCTTTATGCATCTCTTTGACGCTAAAGTTCGTTGTCAATTTGAATTAAATATATATCTATGGAGCAAGTACACAAACTTTTACAACAGCATATGTTTGATGACGTTTAACCTGTTATAAGTGCAAAGCTCTTTTTCTTAGAAAAGAGGCAATGCAATGTATGTATGCTCACATCAAGCTTTAAGTCTCTTACAGTGTCACTTGTGCCAAGACTGATTGCCAGATCTCCGTAGGTGTTAAGGGTCAACCCTGCGGGATCCAAAGGTTCAGTTAGCAGTAGTATGCTGATGGATGAAAATTGGATTCTTGTTGATGGTGTACAACTATTGCTACCATGTCTCAGTCCCAAACCAGTTTTGGTATGTAGACAACCGGAGAGAATCTAAAATAGGTCGATTACAACTGGCCATGGAATACGAAATAAAATGATTCATGTCTTCACTGGAATCTAGTGGTGCAAATAATAGCTGCTTAATTAGATAAAACATCAATTCTCAAAAAAGAAAAATGTAAGTTCTCGTTCATCATGGAAAACTGGGAGAAAAAAGGAATTCACCTGCTAAGCTGTTGGGGTTGTCTCCAGACCATTGAACGACCAGACAATTTTTGTTGAAGTGGTACCTGCAGCTGTTTCTATCAGAGGAAACACAAACTAACGGAAGAATGAAGCAGAAATTGGGATCATAATGAGTGAATGCATCATAGATAATACCATATTTGTTATTGTCAGGACATTATAAGCGGATATTTTTAGATTAGACTTGGATATACCAAAATTGTGACTCAGTGTCATCGGGATTCCAGCAAATGCCTCCGAATTGAAGGCAGAAAATATTCACTGTCATACAACAATAACAACAAACTTAGTGTAATCTCACGAGTGGGGTTTGAGGAGAGTAAGATGTACGCAGCCTTACCCCTCCTTACCTTTATGGGTAGAGAGGTTGTTTCCCCTTTATCAGGTCTTGGGACTGGCAATGTAAACAAGCTCACACAAGTGGATACACGAGATGGCAAATATTTGTGTTAAGTTTCGTATCAGCTTAATTTCAATAGGATGCTTCTCAGTTAAAATGAAGGACGAAATACTCGTAATGAAAGAAATATTAATCTTGAGAAGAAACGAGATAGCTTTATAGAATCAGAGATAAAAGAAGATGAACCAAAGCAAAGCAAAGCCCAGAATGGAAAGACTATTGTAAAAGGCAACAAAGTTTTGTAGATAGCATGTCAATTTTCACTAACCTCTCAATATAATAGGAAGCAATAGAACCAGCAATAGCATAAGGAGGCGCTAACTTTCCAAGTTTCTCCTCTAAACCAGGCGCAGTAGCCTAGAACAAACACAATTTTGACACAATCAACTGCAACACTTAAATAAGCTATAAAATTTAACTACATAAACATGATTACACTAGATTTCAAGCACAAGAAACAACCTCCAGAGCTATCTTGGACCAAGTTCTGTGTTCAATGTCCATGAGATTCATTCCTGCTCCATCAGTTTGATCAATGCAAGCATAATCCCCAATAAGTAAAGACGCCATAAAAGAACTAATTAACGATACCCTCTCTGTATTATGATAAATTTCAGGCTGTGTTTCAAAAATCTTTCGAATTTGAGGACCGACGTATCTTTCATGTGCACGAGAACCTGTAAGTTTGGCCAGCTCAAGACCACCACCAACAGCTATTTCAATAGCTTTGCATTGTTCAGTGGTGCTGCAGTCCATCCATATGGGCGATTTTTCGACTGAAAAAGCATCAAGAAATTGATCCACAAGTGGTTTTTTAGGATCCAATGATGATAATATTTCAAAACTCCCATTCTTCCAATAAACACTTCCATGTTGCTGAGCACTACCAGAAACAGCAACAATTTTTCCAAAGTCCAAATTTGACATTTCAAGTCTCTGGAGAATTAGGTCTAGTGCTTCCACCCACATCAATGTTGGTGATACAATTCTACCATTAACAAATTGGTCTCTAAGGACTCCACCTTTGGTATTGTAGTGAGGCAACTCAGAATCATATTTTACAAGTTCTGATATAACTATGTTAAGATTAGCATCTAACACAGTTGCCTTCAGTGACCTAAGAAATCAAGACCCATATAAGTTCTTCAGTCAAAGATCCAATTTTTATAATCAGTTCAATTGATTCTTGAACACTTTGAAGGAGTACCAAGTTCAAGAACAAGTAGAAGCATAAGAAAGCAAAAGTGGTTAAGCATATTGCTTAAATGATTATGGATGAAATCAAGTTTGAAAAAAAACACACAGAAATTTAGATTAACTATGCTATCTAACTTTCAGTTAGAAATATAAAAGAACTTACTGAGTGGAACAATCAAAACCTAAGAACAATGAGTCCTGAGGGAGTGAGCAGTCCTCCATGTAACAAAAAACTTGAAAAATTTAAGCAACTTGGTTGAAAGTGTTTATAATATTTTTAACGAGAAAATTACAATTTTTACAAGATCTTGATACTTCAAGAGAATGAATCAAAAGACAAAAATGGAATAATCTAAGGAATTTTAAAAGTAAATAATTTGTCGTCCTGATAATTAAGGAGAGCCTTTTATTGCACTCAATCAAGTGGTATATTGCGCATGATATAGACATTTTGATTTCAAGAGGAAAAGATATAAAACGATGAGAAATTGTTTTGAATTTTCAAAGATATCTAAAGTTTAGAGGATTTTATTAGCGAAACGATCTGATAAAATCTTATATTTAGGGACGTGTATCAGTTGATTCGGTTCGATTTTATACATTATCGGTTTTCGATTTTTAAATATGCTAAATCAATAAGAAATCAATAAAATAATTTTTATCAAGTTTTCAGTCGGTTTTAAGTCCTTACCGGTTCGGTTTTCGGTTTACCCAATAAGAATGATAATGAGAATTTACATTAATAAAAAACAGATAGAGTACGAAAACTATGTTTACAAACTTGCAAAAATGATAAGTAGGAGGGTTTAATTGACAAACGGAACCAAGTATAAGGGTATGTCAGGAGTTCCACCATTTTTATTACTCCATAAAACCGTTCGAAATCTCAATAAATAAATACTTTTGACCCATTTTCATTATAATTGTGTATTCACATTTTTGAGATAAGCATTTTTCGAAAATATCTTCTCTATTATAATAAGATATGCATACATTTTACCCTCTCTATATCTTCCTTATGGAATTCCGTTGGATTGTTGTATTCTCACATTTGATAGGTACGTGGAGGAATAAAAATACACCTCCAAACCAATATCTAAATGTCATGTGGCACTGTCTTTTGAATTTTCTTCCTTATTAAAAGATCCACTTCCCATCCTCTCCAAAATCTTTATCGATAGATGTTGTATAGCTTTCCATCTTTAAATAAATAAATAACTTCATCCTCAACGAAATTTTCATCTAGCGTTATTAGCTTCAATTTTTTTTAAAAATCTTATTTAAAATATATGAAACTATTTTGCAAATCCAGGAAGTGCAATTGCAAACAAATTTCAACATTGAAATAGTGGGAAAAAATTTCAAATTCAAATCAGTCCTAAACAAACAATATATACACATGAATAATCAATAGCAAAAGAAAAAAAAAATAGCAACAAATCACCAGAAAAATGAAATTTAAAAAAAAATTCTTTCAAAAAGTTTCAACCGGTGTATCTTCCACGTCTCCAATCCCCTTACCTCTTGAATACTACTATGTAAAAAGAAGACTTTTTTTTAAAAAAAAAATCAAAATTTGCATTCAAATAAAAAAGCCATTAAGATGTGAGCCTTCACTTCTTCTTTTTGACTCCATAATTCAAGAAATTATCACCACAAAGCAAATTTATTTTAACTATTGAAATGCTTTAAGATTTTGATCATCAAAAAGAGAGAGTACAATGAAAATCTGAAAGGGAGTTTAGGATTAAATGAAGCGAGCCAGAATTAAAATATAAATGGGTCAGGATTTTATTCGATCTTTTATTGAATGAGTTGGAAAAAATTTACTAACTATATTATTAATTGAGTGTGAGAATACACTCAAATATTGAGAACATAGATTGTGCAAAAAGTGTGTACTTATTGCGATTTGAAATGTTTTAGGGATAATAAGACTTTCGCAAAGTTAAAATATCTTTTTTTTAAAAAAAAAATCATGACAATTTTACATGTTACTTTATATTTTTTTCTCTAATTTTAATTAGAAAATAAGAAACATACTTAAAAAGACACATCTTTTTCTTTTTGCTTTTTCTATTGTTGCACTTCCGATGGTGGATTCTCGGAATCTAACAATCATATTTTCATTTGAGTCAAGTTTTTAGTTGGCTGAAATGCTTCTTTCTTAAAATATGTATAATATTTGTTTAAAGTCTTTACCGAGTTTTTAGGAAAAATAAGTGTTTTTAATAGTAGTATAATCTTAAAAGTGTTTTTCAAATCGATTAGTCAAACATAAACTATTGGACAAAATCCACTTTTTAAAGATTTGAGAACCTCTTGCTAGAGAGCAAATCCTGCATAAAAATAGTTATGTCCTCTATCAAGTTGTGCAATGTAACTATATTTGCACTGGCTATCTTAATAGTTTCTTTTATTCATTTATATGCCATATGCCATCACTAGTAAAACTTTGGCGCAAATCATCATGAATTTTCAAATATTCAATCATCTGCATAGAACAGATATCTATGATCACAAACGCCCCAGCTTTTCAACTAGGCGATTCTCAATTTCAATTCTCTTCTTCATCAACGTAGCATACTTGGCGACAAGCTTCTGGTCTCCTGCTGTTGCTGCGAGCTTGCAGTTAAGTGATGTCTTGTCCATCTTGTCCAAGTACAGGGATGAAATCGGCAGAAAACTGCCCTTCTTGTTGCATAACCAACCATGAGCAGCCCTCAAAGCAGCACCAAGGGAAGCCGAGTCTGCAAGTAGTAAACAAGATTCAGATACAATGACAATCCATTCCATCCACGTCTTTCTTGATTAGTTAAGGATAGCGGCCTACTGGATAAAGCAGTAAACCGATGAGGTATTTAGGTGAAAGGAAACAACCGGAAGATTAACTAACCTGGCTGTTGAACTGTGTAGACATCACATCCGAAGATGGAAGCTATCAAGCTTAGGATGGAATTATTAGCAGAAGCACCTCCAGTTGCAATTATTCGCTTTGGAGGAGAAGGCATTCCAAATCTTTCAGCATGAGCTCGCTTGGAAAGAAATTGTCCTTCTACGATGGCTCGAACCTGCAGATAAATTTGTGATTAATAAATGTAAATTACTCCTGCTTGAACGTCCACTTGATATCTATGCACAAAACAGGCAAGTATCTTCACATGAGCACTGTTTTGACTCTAACCTCAGAAGGGGGATCAAATTCTTGCACTTCCTGCTCTTTTATTCCATCAAGAGAATCTCCTGTGAAGTTCTCAAGGATATAGCGGTGGAAACCAACTGCATGAACCAGTTACGTTTACTCAGAATAACCAGCATAATGGTTTTGATGAAAATAAGTTGCAAGATGCATGAGAACAAGACACATGCTTACATATAAAGAGAACTTTTTAAAGTCAATGCCAACAAACTAATGAGCTTACCAGGGAGGGGTGGCAGTATTTCGAAATCCTTATAGTAAAATCCTAATCTACCACCTGCCAGCAGATATCAGAATCTTTTCAAATCCCAGAAGATAGAGTATACATGTACATTATTGTTCAACACTTTTACTAACCATTAAGTGGAGGAGTTTGCTGCAGATATTTGTTGAAAATATCCCAAGACTTTTCAGCATAATGATTACGTATATCTGCCAAGGATATTCTCATACTCAATAAAATCGACTTTAGGTACTAATCCTTTTCTACTATCTACTGAAATCTATATGTTACCTTCACGAGCTAGTGATCCATTCTTATAGCACAACATTACCATGTAGCTTTCAGTATCGACAGGATTAGGGAAAACATGTCCTTCCATGCTTGGATTACGATCCTTTGTTATTCCGAAAACCTTTTAAAAGAAAGATCATCATTTGACCTCCATATCAAGAATATGTACAACACTGTCTTCAAAGAATGATCGGGATAATGTAAGAGAGAAGCAGTAAGTCCAGGGTGCTGTGACAGAAGCACTAAGTACGTAGGCCAAGATTTTAGTCATTTAGCTAGAAAAAGTATGATAAAGTCCTGTTGCCAGCATTGGTTGGCCCTTCATGCCTGTCTGTGGTGATTTCCTATTTGTGAATAGCTTTATTTTCTTTGGTCTATTTGCATAACAACTATCAAAACTTGAATTATAATATCATAAAGAAACAAAAAGAGCCAATATCATGATACTAAACAACCCAAACAAATGGAAAAAGCCAACTTACTTCTATGTGCATAACTATCAAAAGTTGAGCTATTATATCATAAAGGAAAAAAAGAGATGGCATTATGGTAATAATAACAACAAAAAATGAAAAGAAAATCCAACTTACTGTATCACTAGTGCCAAGACTAATTGCCAGATCTCCTGGAGTATTTAAAGTCAATCCTGCATGTCAGAAAGCCAAGTAATCAGGACATAGTAAACTATGAGTCAATACAACTCCTAGGTTGATATACAAAAAAAGCAGTACTATGCAAAGGCAGAATGGCAAATCACAAAAGAAAACAAAGAAAAATAATTAGTTTTAAAACAAATAAGTGCGACAACTATTTCGGACGTCCTGACATGCGAAATTATGTCTCAAGGATTATCAATTTATCATACGTCAAACATGTGAGTGAATGTTTACGAGATTACGCCATAAGCTATAAGATAATTGAACAATATATAAGGCCTAAAACTAGCTTATGGTCCAGAACTTAATTCTAATACATCAAAGCATTCTATCTTATGTCCATACTTGAATAATTTGAGACTAAGCCCTACCCCATCAACTTTGACGGAGAAAAGTTAGGCTGTCGAATTGGGCACAAAATATAACTGAATTAGGCCTTCATAAGTTTGAGATATACAGTATCGGAATCAAAACCATCTGGCAGTGCACATCATTTGTAGAAAACTATACAAGTGAACATTCTTAAACAATGACCACATAACAAGCAAGAAGTTCGAGAGAAGTAGCTAAAAGAAAATACACATAGAATTTCAGCAAAATCCTCTCACCTGCCAAGCTGTTGGGATTGTCTCCAGACCATTGAATGATCAAACAGTCTTTGTTGAAGTGATACCTGAAGGATATTTTATGGAAGATTTAACTCTCAGATGGCAAATATAAGGAGAAGTATCTGTACTAACCTCAAAAAACGAGCAAAGAGGTTTTGGCCTATAACATTGTGAACCCAGCTAAGCACTTCAAATCAGAGTGCCTCTCTGTCCACTCCACCAGCAAGACTAAATAATAGGCCAGTAGACACATTGTATTGAATGTAGAGGTGGATCCATCATTTGAACTTTATGGGTTCTATATCAGGATTCTACCAAGACCCACATGCTTTACAGGGTAAGAATTCTATTTTTTAAACTAATTTACAGGGTTCGGACGAACCCATAGCTAATGGTTAATGCACTTAGTCAACCCCTGATTGAATGGATAATTAGTTTCAACTAGACCCTCTCTGCAAATCCAAATATCAATTCGATCATCATCTGTGAATTTCTAGTTAAGAACACAGAGGGGCTTAAACAATACTCACTGATTTAGCTCAAGAATATTGGTCAGGAAGAATATAATTTAAAAAAAAAACCGTTAAAGTTCTTCTGAGGAAACTAAGTTTAGAAGCAAGGAAAACATATAATCATCTACATATCTTTACCAAATAATAATAATAATGATCTACCTCTCCACAAAATAGGCAGCAATAGATCCAGCAACAGCATGTGCAGGAGCTAATTTTCCAAGTTTTTCCTCCAAACCAGGAGCTGTGGCCTGGAGAGCCAAGTAAAGCACAAATTAACCAACCAACAAGATTAAGATTCAAACAAAAATCTAACAAACAAAATTCTTCATTAACATTCACCAGGAACTGCTAATAAAAATACTAAATACAACAGGAAGGCATTTGGTCTAGTGTTATGATTATCTCTTTGAGTGCGAGAGGTGCTGAGTTCCGTTCTTATAACAAATCAGAATACCTTCAAAATGATCTCGGACCATGCTCTCTGCTTAATGTCCATCAAATTCATCCCTGCACCATCCGTGTGATCAATGCTGGCATAGCCCCCAATAAGCAGAGATGCCATGAAGGAGCTAACAAGAGAGATTCTCTCAGTATTATGGTAAACCTCCGGTTGTGTCTCAAACAACCTACGGATCTGTGGACCAGTAAATCTCTCATATGCACGAGAACCAGTAAGTCTAGACAACTCCATAGCCCCTCCAACAGCTTTCTCCATTGCCTTGCATTGTTCCGTTGTGCTGCTGTCCATCCATATTGGAGATTCTTTCGTCGAAAAAGCATCATTTAGCTGCTCTACCAACGATCTCTTACAATCTAGAGATGATAATATCGCAGCACTCCCTTTCTTCCAAAACACACTACCATGCTGCTGTCCACTACCTGAAACAGCAGCAATCTTCCCATAATCCAATTTTGATGATTTTTGAAGTCTCTCAAGGATCAATTCAAATGCCTCTACCCACATCAATGTGGGTGAAACAATTCTCCCATTTACTAGCGCATCGCGATAAACGCCACCTTCAGTTTTGTAATGGGATAACTCAGAATCGAAATTAATCAATTCTGAAGCCACAATATTCAGATTGGCATCAAGCACAGTAGCCTTCAGTGACCTGATAATCCACAAAAAAATTTAAAAAAATTATACATACCCCAATTAGAAAAAATTTCATAAATCCCAAATACCCAATTGAAAACAAACCTAACCCATCAAATTAACCAAGTTGATCGAATGCATTATGAATCGTCAATACACCCAATTGGTAAAAAAAAGACATACTGCATTGATCAATCGATACGACTATTAAAGTTTCTGTAAATATCAATTATTTAAGAAATCAGAAGAAAGCGTAATTGATGAAGAAATAGATACTTACTGAGTAGAACTGTCAAAGCCAAGAAAAAGAGCATCTTGTGGGAGTGATGAATCCGCCATTGGAACACGAAAAAGCTATCCAAATGCGATACTGTACGAGGTTAAGATTCTGATTTGATTTCTGACAAGGTGATAAAAAAAGGATTATAATTGTTTTATAGGAAAATTTGATTTGGATAAAGATATAATCTTTGGAATTTGGATTTAACTAGGAAAACTTGCTAAATTATGTGGTATTTCCTTTGTACTATGTTTCCTTCTCCGAAAAATATTATTGGCGGACGTAAACGGGTTCACCCGGATGAATATGGATCAGTACTTGAATAAAATGGTGCATAATAAACTTGATATATGTATATGTGGAATTTGTCAAATTCTAATATATATTTTTCGATTTATGCAATGGCATGATTAAACAACTCTAATTTCACAATAAGAAATATTTCGATGTTATACTTATCGGACTCACAATAACAATGGAAAAATAGAATTAACAAAGAAATTGCTGAATAAAAATGGATTAGTAAAGCAAGAGAATTATTGAAGAGGATAACTGGAAGGAGATGAGAAGTTTAGACTATATGAAAAGGGTGATGAGAGGACGAGACATTTTTCTCAATAAATTTCATAAACTGCTCTTTTCTCAGCCATTATCTTTATAACTAGTTATTAATGGGTCTAGGTCCCAAATCAATATTTGCAAAGGCCTTCCAAATTTATTGCTTCTGCTTGGTCTAATAACTAGTTGTGCGACATTCGTACAGATAACGACATTGGATCCAGTATGGTTCATAATACACAATGTACCAAACTATCATAATTATAAAAAATCTCTTATTTTAGTAGTCTGGTAATGCCAACCACTTCCATAATTATCAAAAATCCCTTATTTTGGTAGTCTAACGATACAAAAAATAAAGCAGTGATACAAAGTCAAAAAATAGGAGCATTAATTGTTGGCGTCCGGAAAAACGGAAAAGTTGCAGAGTTAGTAAAAAAATTAATCAATTGTGATTTAACCATTCCTCGATCAGCTAAACTCTTCTTTTATGCTTGCAAGAAAGGTGTAATGAAGATTTCAAATTGTGTTGAAAAAGCTTTTTTTTTAAAAAAAAAAAGGACGAGCAATTTTGCCATTGTCGAACTTGCATAGACATGAACATCTCAATATTGCTACGACATTCTGATTTTTGGGAAAACGATGTTGAGTACAAGTATTATATGAGTTACGGAATTGTTGTAGGTGACAATGTTTCTTTGTTAACCTCAAAGCTGCCATTGCAGCAGAGTTGGAGGTGGATGAGAAAAGGAAAAAGTTATTGATACGATATGTTGTAGAAGATAACTCCTCCCCAATAACAATTCGTAATAACATGAGGATATGACTGTATATTGAAATCAAGAAAAAAGAGTCGGGGTTTCAAATGTATTCATTATGTATAGATACCATTGATTTGAATTTTGGAGAGTTGCAATCATTCGATACAACATGTGGTTCCGTTCATTGTGGTGAAAAACAACAGAATGAGAATAGTGTTTTGGAGATAGTAGAATCAAATATAGGTAGTTCGTGTTGTGGAACGAAAGTAGATGTATTGAGTGTGACCAACAGTTGGACAGAGTTGGAGATAAAGGAGGAACAAAGGTAAAAGGATAAATCAATGTTGGCGTGGCTTATGGGGAAATACAAGATCGAAAAGGTTTTCAATTTCAGGGTCAAAAAATCTGATAACAGAAGGTATGCTGTTAGTTATTGTTGTGGCATTTATTGTTTTTTTTTTATTATGCCTTTTTTTCCGGATTCGTCCATGTATTAGTAGTTTTGGAGTTATGCCAGTGCAAATGAGATGTAAATATATATAAGCAGTTGATGTTAAAAATAAGTTTGTGTGTATGTTATTAGCTGATGCTATGTCCATTATTTTGTTTGTATCATTAACCCCTTTTTTCTATAATATTTGTGTGATTCAACACTGTATCAACAACTGTATAGTTGTGGCAGCACGACGGAGGGCAAATAAGTATCAGCAGTTGATATAAAAAATAAGTTTTTGTGTGGTCATAGTCTTTGATGTGTCGTTTTGTTTAGTATCAATCGTGTTTAGTTTTTTATTATATGTGATTCATCCATGTATCAGTATGTTTACAATACTGTTCCATTATGCAAGGAAGGCAAATAGGTATAAGTTATAGATATTAAATGAATAAAAGGTAATTTTGTATCATGTACCTAGCTTGTTGATCTTGGGCCATGTATCATCATACGTATATTTGTGACAATGCAAATAAGATGCAAAATATGTATGAGTTATGAATGCAAGTTCAGTTGTGTTGGTTGATACGAAATTTGATGAACTTTGCATCAGAATATGCATCAATAAGTATCATCATAATTTTGATGTTTTGGTATAAATTATGTTTAGTGTATCAACAATAGTAATTATTTTTTAATTTCTTTTTTTGCAGCTATGTTTTGACGTGTTTTTCAGAAGATTGTGATTGGAGTATGAAGGCATCATGCATGAAGAACACCAATGTCTTCAAAATAAGATACTTCAATGGTGTACACACATGTCCAATGAGAGAAAGGATTCTTAACAATGTTGAAGCTACCCAATCATTTGTTGGCGGTGTCACTGCACCAAAGTTGGCAAACCATAAAAGAAGTCACACTCCAAACGATATTGTTGATGATTTCAAGGTTGCTTATGGGGTAGATATTACGTATCAGAAAGCATAGCGTGCAAAGGAGCGTGCCTTGGAGATGTTAAGGGAAAAATCGGCTGACGAATATAAAATGATGACTAAAATTATTGTCAGGACCATCCTCGACGGAATCATCCACTGGTTTCTCATGAACTTCTAACTTTGGCAAACTAATGTTGTGGGAAGGTAAAGGATTAGACTCCATTATAATTGAGAATAAGCATCTGGGAAGGAAGAGATTGAGAAAGAAATTAGGACAAAGACGTTGAAGGAGAAAAAGGAAAAAGAGGGAAACGTTCTATATACACCCTTTTAGGGAAATTGGAATTCAAGTTTGGATTTCAAATTGAAATTAAACTTCATTAATAACTTTTCAAATACACAAATGTGATTAAATGTCACCTACTAAATAGATGTCAGTAGAGGCATCATTAACCTGTATGCATTATGTATGTTTGTATCAATAGCGACGAAAGAGAATGACAAATAAGGAAATTTTTGTAATTTTTCAAAGGAATAAAAATTTTCAAAAATTATGCAAAGATAATATGTGTATTCCTGTAATTTTGCCTAAAAATATTTCAAATATATCTCTCTTTCAAAAGTTTTAGCCAAGTTACCTTTTTTCAAATCTCTCTATCATATACAAATTGTGACCACATATGATTGGTGCAGTAAGTAGAGGCCATATTGATTGGGAATTCTATGATATAATTTCAAGAATGGGCCAAGTAGACCAATTTATGCCTGGGAAAATAATATAATTAGCCTACTTTTAAAAAATTATTATAAATATATAGCAGTATTATCAAGATAACAAACATAACAATAAATTATTTATATTTATAATTTAAAAATAATTTAAAATGGAAAAAAAATAAATATTAGTTCCATCGAAATAGAAGTACTAACTAATCTTCTCATTCTTCTCAATATATGTTCCTTATTTCTAGGGACATTTTTAAAAATGGGAAATAATAAACCATATATAATATATATACACACGTTTTATAATGATATGTAATTATATAAATATGTGAAATAAATTTATACATGGTGTAATTAATATATACATAATAATGAATATTTTGCCACAAATTATATATTTATACCATATGGTATATTTTAGATGTAAAAATTTTATACTATGTATATACTAAAAATATTTTCATATTTAATAAATAATTCTTAAAACAAAAAATACCTACGACATAATAATTTATATCGTGAATATTTATTTCATAAATTTGTACAAAAAATAACTATAATCATTTTTCCTATAAATTATATTTATACCAAAAAAATACATGGTATATTTTAGATGTAAAATCTTATACCATGAAAATTATTGTAATACTTTCAAAATAATAAACTTATACCATGAATATGTATTTCATATATAATAATAATTGACTTTGAAAATAAAGAGTGATATTAAAATAAATACTATTAATATTGATTGTAGTAGAGATAAAATATTTGTTTAGAATATTTTATATTATATAGACCATAGAGAGAGAAAAATATTTGATATTCTTTTTATAATATTTTATTAAAGATTAAAAAGAATTTCTTAATTTAAGGTAAACGGATAATATGTTATAGCATTAAATTAGAAATTATGAATATTTTTTTTATTATTTAAAATTGCTATATACATAAAATAAACTTTTATATTTGTAATATTTTGAAAAAATCCTATTATTCATGTAATTAAGTTTTAAAGATGATATTTCCAAGTAATTTTCACTTTTTGCTCTCCTTACTGTCACATGAGACCCAATCCAATAGCTTAAGAACAGCTAAAAAAGACCCAAAAGCGTAAGCCCAATATCAAACACACATCGTAGATAGGCCCAATTTTTAACTATATAAAGGACTGAAATGCAAAGATAATAGGAAAAATTATGATGATTTTTCAAAAAGAGCAAACATTTGAAGTATAATAAGGGAAAAAATAGCTATAGTTTGCTAAAATTATGATTGATATAGCTATATATTATAGGAGAGAGGCGAGCGAGATCGAGAGAGGGAGGAGAGAGGCGAGCAAGATCAAGAGAGAGTCGAGAGAGACAAATTGTATATATATGTGTGTGTCAAATTGTATGTGTATATCTGTCGGATAGAGAGGCGAATTGTATATGTATATCTATTGAATTGATTATGTATATTTGTCAAATAATTGTATATATGCAACTGGTATACATATATATTTGTATATCTGACAAGAGATTGTAGAGAGAGAGGAAGAGATGGGAGAGAAAATAACAATAAAACCCTAACTATAACTATAATTTGTAATGTTTTCAAACTATAATGGTATGATGTAAATACATATCATATATTTGCCTAGTTATGTAGTTTACCCAAAAATTATTTGAGGGAGTACTTTTTAATAAGTAATTATTGATTTAGCGATATTTTTATAAATATATTATAAGTGTTTTGAAATATATTGTGGTTGTTTGGTAAAAAGATTAACACAATATGTTATAAGTATATTAAAGTATGTGATAAATGTATTGTCCATTAATAGAACTTGTATTTATATATATTTTATAAATAATTCTCTGTAATATGTATCAAAACTGTATTATAAATATTTAACAAATTTTTTTTATTATTAATATAAATAATAAATATTTTTTAAATATAATATGTCTATAAACTTTCCAACTACTAAACACCAAAAACGCAAGCTCAATATCAAACATACATCGTATATAAACCCAATTTTTAACTATGTAAACAACTAAAATGCATGTGGAAAGATAAAATAAGTGGTTGTCCACCAAAATAATAGCAAATTAATATACATATAAATATAATTATTTTAACTGATCGATCAAATATGCAATTTGTCCTTAAAATATTCTTCTTTTTTGGGGGGTTCACAAATGAGATGTTCTTTATTGATAAGCAGTAGACCAAATTATGAATAGGGAAGGGAAAAAGAATAAAACTTGATGGGCTTACAGTTGACTATAACATCTTTATACAGACTTCCTTTTCAATTACAAAAGAAAATTTATTTGGATGGTCCATAATCCATATATCAAAATTCTTATTTACAAAAGATTCTCTTTTTTTTTTTTCTCCTTGAGATACCATTTTTGAAATATTGAGTTAATATCTTAGGTGGTCACTTAATTATTAATTTTTTTTTTATAGAAAATCACTTAACTATATTAATTTTTTTCACAAAATGGCATTCAATTTTATTTTTTAACCTCAAAGTCATCCACCTAAATTTTTTTTTCACGGAAAGTCACTTATTTAAGCATTTTTTCATAGAAAGTCACTCAACTTTGTCTTTTAACTCAAGTCACTCAACTATTGGTATTTCACTTAGAAAATCACTCAATTATTGTCATTTCACTTAAAAAAATTATTTAAATTGGTTGGATGACTTTCTAAGTGAAATATCAATGATTGAGTGACTTTCTAAATGATATACCAATAGTTAAGTGACTTTTGAGTTATAAATTAACAAAGCCGAGTGACTTTCTATGTAAATAACTCATAGTTGAGTGACTTTTTGCGAAGAAAATCCTTTATTGAGTGACTTTGAGATTAAACAAAAAAGTTGAGTAATTTTGTGTGAAAAGAACTAATAGCTGAGTGACCATATGAGACATCAACTCTTGAAATGTTATACATAGAATCTAAATATACAAAAGACACGTACAAAGGATAGCATCTCCTGTGTGTCATATTATCATGGTTTCACTTGTTTCATTCTGGAATTACACAGACTATATTGTTCTTCGATAGGAATATAATTAAGGGTGGTGTTTTGCACATATTGATATAAAATTGCAAAGTCTAACTGAGAAATCGTTAATGAATATCATCAATTACTGAAACTTTTTAAATTGTGATCGCATCACCATTGTCAACATGCTTGTGAGAAATCTTAATAACTTAGTTGGTTAACTATCCGAACTTTCATCTTATTGGTGAGAGTTCGATTCTCCATCTTATAATCTTCTTCTCCATTTTCCCGGGCCTAACCCTAATTTTATTTTTATTTTTATTTTATGAAAAAGTCAATTATATGTTAGTAAAATGAAGAGGAGAGGCCCGCTACTGTTATCTTGAGGCTAGCAAGCTAAAGAACCCAATTAAATTGCTTTACTTTTTAGATTTAACCAAAGATCCAATAATCGTATACTGTTCACGTATACGGAGGAATCAAGGTCCAACATTTACTATGAAAAACGACTATAAATAATTGAAAAATTACGTGGATAAGTAAATACATACTAGTTAATTCGCTAACATAGTTATAGTTGAATTAATTATGGATCGCGACAAACATCTAATCATAATTAAAATTTGAGTTTTGTATAATTTAGGTGATTATACAAACACTCTATGCGATTATATAAATACTGTGTGCATATCAAATTGTATAGCAAATATATAAATATTGCGAATTGTACAACGAATTATACAATTATTGTGCACGAATTGTATAGCGAAATATACAAATGTAATACAAAATTTGCGAATTGTATAGCGAATTATATAAACGTATCCAAATGTTCCGCGAATTACACAAATACTGCTATAACTATAGTTCCGAAATATAATTACCCAACTATAGCTATGAAGCATAATTAAGATATTTTTAAGTGATTATATGCGAACATTCCGCAATATATTTTATATATTACTAGTAATATATAAAATATATAATATATAAAATATATCCGTTAACGTATAGAAATATGCATGTGAATGTTATTATTTTGATGAACGACTTTACGACTTAAAAGTTCCGATAATGACTTGATATTGCAATCGAATAAAATATCCTTTATTGATAAGCACAAATTTTCCATAAGGAAGTGGAAAATAGGCTAACAACTAGAATATTTTTTCCTTAAGAAGGAAGGTTTTTCTTTTTCAAATACATAAGGAATTTGTTGAGCTGATACATCAATTTCTAGAGAAAAAAAAAGCTCTTTTTTTTATGCCCCTTTTTTTACACAAAAGATAAGAGTATAATATATAGTAATGTTGAAGATTTAGTAGAATCAAAGTAAGTACATAAATAGTCGTGATTATGCGGCATCTCGTGTGCGTTATCTTTATCATCTTTGACATATAGAGTACCACTTTTGGAATTTTGTAGCCAAATTGTCATTGCACATATTTTGTTAAAATGTGAACACATTCATAGATGTTTTTATTCCTTCTTCTAAATATATACCCATAGTCAATTATTCTAGTGTACTGGTCCTCAACGGGGGAAAGGGTGAGGGAAGTTTTAGACGATAAAGACGGTAACAATAATGATAATATATTTAGTGAGGTAGAGAGAATGTTTCTGAAAGGTCCTGGTCGACTCAAGAAAATGATTTGAAATGAATGTAAGAACAAAAAATAATGATGAAAATATTGAAGAAAAAAAAGTACCGACTATATTTATAAATATTTATAAATATTGATCGAATAATCTTAATTATAAGATTACAATAACAAGTTCATAAACCAATTAACCTTTTAGTACCTAGTGATACTAAAATATCGAAAGCTAATCAAACAAAGCTTCCAATATTGAAGGGTTTCTAAATAAGACTTTTACTCTTTTAACAACTTATTTGTGAACTTAAAAGTCGAAATTGGCTGCAAAGATCCTGCTGAAAATATGGCTTCTTTTTCAAAAAAATCAGGCTATAGTGATGCAATCATGCAATAATTATAAATGAAAAGAAGCTAAGTGGCTAGAATTTAAATTTCAAATCATCAATTTTTTTCTTAGTTTAGCAGATATTATTCATTTGGGAAGTTTATAACCTTTTTTTTAATTGTTCCTTCATCCTTTTAGCATTAGTTCATTATTCTAACTTAGAAGAAATATAATGAGGTAAATAAAATTTCTTTCACCTTAATCGAATATTCCGTGGAATTCTAGTGTTGGGAATGAACATACTTCGAATCGAGACTCAAATGGGATGCTTTATCTTACGCGATGCAAATCAAAATTATTACTATACTAGTTCGAATTTATAAAATTCAAATACAAGATGTGTATATTTTAAGAAAAAATTACTAAAGTGAATCATTTTTAATAAATAATTACTGATTTACTATTTATAGTAATATATAGTAATACTATGATAAATCTGCACTAGTGTTAAAAGTGAATCATGCATTCAATATAAATATATTATAAGTATTCAGTGAAAAGAACTTGCTATTGCTATAAATAATAAATATTTTCTTAATCCAGTATATCTAGGTACTTTTCCTATTTTTAATTACAAAAGTTACCCCTAAATTTGTTTGGTATTACATGGCCAAGTGTGAAAGGTCCTTGAAATTTGTCCTTGTTCAAAAAGCATGGACAAGACAGCCTGCCGTAAACCTTTGACAAGTCTTTTGTGTGTTTTAGTGGTGCTACATTGGATCATTGGACAGTACTGATTAAAAGTTTACCAAATTATTTTGTCAGACAATATGTTTTGGTTAAACCACAAAAGAATCTTGTTCTTCTTAATGAGTATCCTCATAGACTTGGGCAGAATTTATGGAGAAAAGAAAGGGATCTTTTCTGGAAAAAAATCTATCCAGAATCTATAGAAGATATTTGCACGAGTGCAGATAATTAATAAACAGAGCTATTCTCTTAAAGTGTGTGCATAGGTACAAACGAAATTGTTTAGCATGGGAAATATATTATATATATTTGAAAATAAGTAGCTAGGTTTCTTATTTTTTTTTTTTTATACTTAAGCAAAAAATATTATTTTAAAGGTTTTTTTATAAATAATTTAGACAAATATCAAAGAAGCAATGGAGGGGATGGGAGCTAGGGGGGGGGAGGGTTGAAGGCGAAGGGCCTTGAAGGATACAAACAATGTGAAATGCAGTTGTTGAGTCAGGATTTTTTTTTAAGAAGGTTCAAAATTTTAAGAAGTAGACACACAAATTAATTGAAGGGGGATCAACATCTATTATATATACATAAAAAACTATTTTTACTATATATAAATAATATAACTTTTTGCCAACGAGATTTTTCCTACTTCCAGAGAAGTCACTAAAAAAAAAATATTTTTCAAAAATTTTGATCAATTCAACATAAAACAAATGAAAAATATTTTCTGAATAATATTTTTTTTCCTACCGAACACACACTATTTTACTCCAAATTGACTTCTTTATATGTGTTCAACCCTTAATTGATAAAGTTACTCGATAACAGTTTTCATAAGAGCTAGTAAGTATCCAGTAAAGTTAATCGAGCTAGATATGAGTAGACCGTTCCAATTGTCATAATTATATATAATTAGAAAAGTCTAAATAAATTGATGATAATTCCTTTTAACTTGTCAGCATATTCTATTTAGACACTTGAATTATAACAAATCCCAATGGAGTATCTTAACATTTTGATATACTGTAACAAACGTTTGTAAATTAAATACTCATATAAAACATGTTACTTTTTTTAATTATACGCATCAATATTTATTGGAACAAGCCTAAAATTCTTGTTGAAGTAATATCTATAACTAAAGTTGATGATTATTTAAACGGTTAATGTATTTATTCATGTAATGAGTACCTAAAAATATATAACACTATCAAAATCTCATCAAATTGGTACTAAAAATATATATATAATTAATAAATTTTATCATATGTTTATATATGATTTAAATAGCCAAAATAAAATATTTCCTCCCATTATGGTGGTCATGAAAGGCGTGCATTGGAATAGTGGGGGATGAAGAACCCGTGACCCCTACCTATCACCTATCATGAAAGTCAATTTATGGAGCATTTTGGACTATGGCAAGACCACTTGAACAAGTTTTGTCTTGTCTCTTCAACGTTACAAATGGTTACTACATTTATTATATTAATTAATTAGTATTCTCTCCATCTCATCTTACGTGACACCCTTTGACTTTACACGGTGTTTAAGAAAAAATGAAAGACTTTTAAAATTTATGGTCTAAAATCATTATTAGATATTTATGTGACTAAAAATAATTTCATTAAGTACAAAAAAAAATAAATTTAAAGATAAATTATTTCCGTAATATTTTTCTTGAGTTGGACCAAAAAGAAAGAGCATAACATGAAATGAGACGGATGGAGTATAATATAATAAAGAAAAGATAGATTGTTTGAACGTGTCCTTTCTTTATTATATTATTCACATGCTTCACTAATTCAAATATTGTCAATGGCATGGCCCTTGGCCTATGCCCTTGTTTCTTTCGATGGCAGCATGACCATTTCTCTTCCTCTCCTTCACCATGCCAATTCATTTAATTCCTATTGCCTATTAGAACTTAGAGCTGATTGCTTCATAATTATTAACGTTAGGTCTACATTAGTTTCAAAGTCTAAATTAGGTCTATAGTTCCTCTACATACATCAAACAATCTTATTTAAGGTTAGGAACAGTATCACTTTTAATTGACCTTACACGACATAAATCTAAATTAATTCTTTAGTAATTTTATGAAAGCCGTCTTCATTAGTTACATCTTAATTACTTTTGCTGCTACTATATATCGTGGATTGGTAATTAGACCTACATAATATAAGACTAGTTAATTTTCTTACAAATTCAGATTTTTAATATTTGTAATTATGCTCCCTGCTTCCCTCTCTAAGTCAATACTGAGAGAGATGTTTTATTATTTCCCAAATTGGGAACACAACTACTGAAGACCATTTTGTTCTAGAGGTTGTATATATAAAAAGTTCCTATATAATATTACAATAGAGTATTGCCGACTTCTACTATTATTCTGCCTCAAAATAATTATCGTTCTTAAAATATTTATCTCAAATTTTTTATCATTTTAAAAGTGACAAAATTATTATTATTTTATTTAACTATCTTTAATACTCGCTTCGTTCTATTTTGTGTGATACCCTTTGTTTCTTATTTCGTTCCAAAAAATACTATACATCAAGATATAATGCTAAAATATTTAAACTAGTCATTATTTTTCAAGGGACATATAAAATTTAAAATGAACGAAAATAAGACATAAATAAAAATAATCTAATTCGATACCCTCCTAATAGATAATTTGTTTTAAAAAACATATATAAATAAAAAATATGATAAATATTTTAAAATGGACGGGAAGTGAAACTTTATGAATAGGAATTGTAGAATTTAAGATGGAGACTAGCACTAAAATTCATCAAAGTCCCATATTGACTTGTCAATTGTCAATTTGTCATCATGGTAGTTATTGAAGAATGGTTGCAACCTTTTTGGAAGTTGGAAAATGCAGAAAAAGAAATTAAAAAGTCAAAAAGAGTGACAACAAACATATGGGAATTCACTAGTTAGATAATTTAATTTATGTATATTGATAGTGTTATATTTTTAAAGTAACACTTTAATTATCTCACCAAACACGAATCATATATATAGATTGAGGAGGAACCACTTGATCTTTAAGAATTAAGAGTGCGGTGAAAAGGAAAAATTAAATACACACATGCATGGGAACAACTTGAGATAATTAACTAATTAAGGAAAATAAAGTATAACAAGAAATTTAGTTAGCATTTGATTATTGATTTTGAGAATAAATTTTGAAAAATTATTTTTAATATTTGTTGGCACATAAAATTTGATGAGATTTTGAAAATACCATCTATAAATATTTTTAAGTTCACAAAATGGGCTCAAACTAGTAGCTTTTGAGACTTGTACAATTTTATTTCCTTTTTCCCACCTAAAATAGATATCCAAACACAATTTTAATTAAGTTCCAAAAATTATAGTTTCAAAATTTATAGTCAAAAGGAAGCTTGCTTTATTAAATCCTTTTTTAATTAAAATACACAAAGTGCAAAATTTGGTTTTTCAACATAATAACTTCAAAAGTAATTTCATATGAATAATGAAATATACAATATGGAAGTTAAATAAATTTTGAAAACATAAATCGTATAATCAATAAGATGAGAATGAAGAAGAGTCAAGTCCTCTGAGTTTATAGAGTTTTTTTAAGAAAAGTATTCCTCGCAATTATCTGAGGTTATGAAATATATCCTCTCAGGATAAAAAGACTCCTAAGAATCAAATAGTGGTACCTCAAATTTGTTGTCCAGCGAATCACTCAATGACTTGTAATCACACTTGACGGCTTTTAAAAACATAAACTTTTTTCTTACTACGCAGTTTGTTTCGAGAATTCTAAAAAAAACTTATATTAATATGTGAGAAAGATTCAGATATTTATAATTTATAGGGGGATAACTCATCGAATCACGCATGATATGTGAAAAGGTAGCCTGAAAATGTGAATGATTGCAAATATGAAATGAATATTCATGAATGGAGTAACTTCATAATTGTAGCCCTTTCAGATTTTTAATACACCAATATTTATTCTATGTATCATTATCTATTCACACATAATACAATGAACCTAACACACACATCCAAATTTATATCACTCAGTTTGACTTGACACCAAATTTTAAAAAAAGAAAGACTTTTGAAATTTTTAGTCTAAAATAAACTTTAAATATTTATGTGACTATCAATAATTTTAACTAAAAATTAAAATTAAATTATTTTTAATTATGAAAAAATTGACACATGTTTTAAAACACACACACAAAAAAAAAGTCACATAAATTAGAACAAAGCGACGATAATGCATATATTATATTACAATTGGTAATTATATAAGAATGATGATTCTCATATATTTGAGCATCGGTTTTTCACCTTCACTTTCTTTTGTACCACTCCAATTTTTATCCTTAATTTTGATACTCCATTACTACTTTGATTTTAATGGTCGAAGGTATCATTTAACAAGGTAGAATAAAAGGTTAAAAGTCATGATTAGATTAGGATAATATTTACAATATCCACATTTTTTGTGCATTCATAAAGTCATTATGTTTCGCAGTTATTTAATGATCAAGGTAAAAAAAAAAGGTCCGGATAAGGGGCATATTTAGGAGTCAATAGTTAATCTCATAATTAATATGATATAGAATTTAAATTTTATGCACCGTTATTATATCAATTTTATACATTATCAGATAATATTAACAGGTTAATAACTTATTTCTAATTAAAATCTATTTTAAAAACTATATTCTTTTTTCTTTTCTCTCTTTCCTCTTCGAATTTCCATGTCTTCCTCAATCTCTCAATTAATACTTGTATCATAAATTACTCACTGTCACATGATCTCTTTTAATCAATCTCTAGAAATTTTAAATGGTGAATAACCAAATAATTAGATTTAATCAATAAACTTGAAGCTAATTGGCTCAAACATCTCTTGTATCAATATTATATTTTTATTTTATTTATTCAATTTTTACGTCTTCTTCAATTGTATTAATCTTTCAATCATTTTCAGTTGAATTATATTTTCAAGTTGTTTTTGAATTTTTTCAAGAATAAATATTGTATTCGTATTAGTGATTATATTATTATCAATTTTCTAATTTTCAAACTATTTGAAATATAACGAGTAAAAAAAAAGTTGTTGCGCTTTTTTTTTTAATTGTTTGTCCTGCTTATGACTTGACATAATTTCAGAAGAAAAATAAAAAAACAATTAAGAAATTATTTGTGGCATTAACGAACTAGTTTTAATTACGTATGATATTTAGAAAAATTCATAAAAAAAATGTGAGTTAGAAAAGGAAATAAATTTGATTAGGAAGATAACGATCAATTAATTATAGCTTAGCATAAAGAGGACTCAACTTTCCTTTATTATATTTCACCGTAACTATAATTATATATTTTAAAAAATATATTATTATTTACTCAATCAAGTTACTATATTTATCTTAAAAATTATCTGATGGTATATTCCAAATTTATACACTAAGGATACACAAAATTTAAACTCTACGATATATAATCAATCATCTATAGTTCCAAATATGGTAATTTGGAATTGATCCTAATCCCTTTCATATATATTCCAATTTTAATGGACTAGAAAGTCCACTTTATGTTATGCAATCTCCATTATCAAATGATCAAATGGCCCTTTGTATTCTCGAAATGACAAAGTTATCTTTCACGAATAAACTATAGAAGAAAAAAAATGAAATTTTGTATTTTTAATTGAGATGCCCGTAAGTTATTATGATAAAAATAATTTGATAGAAAATAAGTTATTGTAATTATAAAAAGCGTTATCAATTAATTTTACAATATATTTATACACATCTTTATTTATCATATTTTCATTATTTTTTTCCATTTCAAAATATTTTTAAAAATTTCTCCATTTACCCCAAATCCCAATTCCACGTTTCCCTCTTCCTTTTTCTACTACTCCAATTTCTCCTAATTTTCATTTTCACTCCCACAATTTTAACAGTTAATTACAAGTTTGAAATTCAAAATAATTCCCTCTCCAATCAATCTATATCAATTTCCTCAATAGCTATTTTTTCCTTTTCTATATAATTTTGAATTAATATTAAAAGTATCTGATACACAATAATGGTTACTTATTGTTACATATACCAGATATATTTTAAACAAATCATGCTCCTTAATATTAATTTATCATGCACATTAACAAGATATATTATACACAAATAATGATACATGTAAATAACACATTTATAACATTTACTTACTAGAAATGCCTGACACTTATTAATGATCATATGATAATCGGCAGATTAAAAAATAAGCCAATAAATAAATAGTAAATTTCTTTGTATCATAAACATTTACTACAATGAATTCACTATGTTTTTTCATAAAAATGATAAACGTATCATGAGTTTTTATAGTTACAACAAAATATCTTTGTATCAGATATAGAAAGCAAAACGATTTCCATTGGATGCCGCATCATTGTATCTCTTTATTAATCTTGTCAAATATATCAATGCATAGGGATCGCAATGAGGCTGTGCGGGGTGAGTTTAAAGCTATGCAGGGTGAGGTGGGTTAAAGTAGCTATTTTTAAAATTAATGCGGGGCGGAGCGGGTTTAAAGAACTAAAAAGGAATTCGAAGAAAATTAAATATTTGTAATTAGTAAAAATCAAAGATATAAACTTTTTATATTAAACATTGACTTTAATTTGATTTTTTTTCTTCTAAAATTTAAATTAAACATGTCCAGTAAGTTATAAATGTTAATTAGAAACTTTTAATTAACGATTAAGAAATAATTGTTGAAATGTCAACTAAAAATAGTTAATTAGTAAAAAAAAAATTAAAAAAATGAATTTTAATTTTTCATATTAAATTCAATTAAAAAAAAATAAAAGAACTTAAAAATTTTAAGTGGGGCGGGTCTATTGGGGGGGGGGGGGGGGTTGAAAATGAAAAAGTTCACCATTCGGAGCAGGGTGGAGGCGAGGCGGTTTAAATAAAATGTGGATTAAGCTCCCCGCACCCGCCTCATTGTCATCCCTATTAATGCATAATGGATATATTGCAAATCAGGGCCCATTTCCTTTTCAGCTTTATATACCATGCACCTTATTACTCCCATATCATTCCAAATTATAATTGAGATGAATTGTCTTCAATGATGTATCGGATTTTCAAGTTTTTCCTCATCTAATATGTCTTCAATTCAGCTGCAATGCGGCTTTGAGATTCACAAAGGAAATTAATTGTCCAATAACTATACCATCACTTTTGTATCGTTCATAACTCACTTGCTTTTCCAAATTCTTGCATGTCGCAGCAAAATCAATAAATTCATTATGTATCAATTACAAATTGAATTTTCTACAAATTTTGTGATGGATTGGGAAGAAGAAATTTAAATTATGAGAAGCTGTTAGAATGGAAGAGATTGATATCAATTAGTTTAGCGTGATTTGTGGAATTGAAAATCAAATTTTATGTTTTAGTCTTTTTCATAAATATTTAGCTCCACTGATTAGTTCATTTACTCATAATTATGTGTAACTGGACGGGCATATTTTGAAAGAATTTTTATAAAATAAAAAAGGATAGGGATAAAATATAATTAACTCTTAACACTATATGATTTAGGTAAGTTATATTTAACTTTATGGTCCATGTTGGAACTTTGGAAAAACCTTCTTCTTTTAGGGCACATTTTGGTAAAGGTTTTTATCAAGAAAAAATATGCCCTATAAAAAGCTTTATCAATTATTTTTTATCAAGAAAAAATAAATTGTGAATTTAATAAGCTTAGCTTGTCCCTACAACGTAATAGCATGATTTAATTTGTACATCATCCTTTGGCATTATGTTAAATGATAAGTACTTGCATAAACGTTCTAATATTTTTCAACATTTTGTTTCTATTTTTGAATGCGTTTATAATTGACTTAATGTTGTCATTTACCTGCCTGTGATGTATTCAAAGAATCTTCTTTCTTTTCTTCATTATTATTATGTGACAAAGTTAATGTCATTATATTATTGATAGAATCATCTACATAATATATGTAGTGTCAATCTGTATTTTGTTTTAATTTATACTCCATTTATTCCATTTTATATGATCTGTTTCCTTTTGGATTCGTTCCAAAAAGAATATCATCTTACTCTAATTAAAAATAATTTATCTTTCATATTCTTTTTTTACCCTTAATGAAATGATTCTCAGCCACAAAAATATCTAAAAATGTACCAAATCAAAGGGTGCCACTTAACAGAGGGAGTACGAATTATAGTATAATAACTAGTCCAACTTTATTGTATCTGAAAATGATGACATGATGCATGTTAGACTTAAGGGTTGGGTAATTTAAAGAGACGATTTTATTTTATTTTTTTAAAATTTCAAAATGAATTAAAATTGTCAAAACTACGAATAATATGAATCGAAGGTAGTATATAGTCTAATCCGCCTATGGGTTGAGACAAGGGTTCCCAGGAAACAGCCTCTCTACTTCTATGAGATAGTGGTAAGGTCTACGTACATTCTGCCCTCCCCAGACCCCACTTATGGGATTCCACTGAATATGTTGTTATTGTTGTTGTAGTGTATAAATATATATATATATATATGACATTTTCTCAAACAAGTAGGTAAAAATGTTGAACTTGCATTCTATCTACTTTAGCATTAAAGCTGAATTTTCGCTTATAGCCACTCAAAAATATCTTAATTATGTTTCATATCTATAGTTTGGGTAATTACATTTCGTAACTATAGTATTAGCAACATGTATAATTCGAGCGACATTTGTATACTTTTGTATAATTCGCTATACAATTCGTAGTTTTGTATAAGATTTGTATATCTCGCGATACAATTCGTGCACAATATTTATATGATTCGATATACAATTCACAATGTTTGTATATTTAGCTATACAAATTGATTCACGCATAGCTTTTGTATAATCGCGCACAACGTTTGTATAAATAGCGCGAATTATACAAAACTCAAACTGTAATTACAACTAGATATTTATCACGAACCGTAATTAATTTATATTATATCTATATTAGCTAATTAACTAGCATATATTTGCTTATCTGCATAATTTTTTTTTAATTTTTATTTATAATTTGTCTCAACCTTCACTACATTATGACTAAGCATTCCATTGGCTTCCCTAATATTCTTAATTTTCGAATATTTGGACTTAAAAGTTAGCATTCATCAAATTAAAGCAATCAATCATTTGGAATAAAATAAAATTACAGTATCAAAGGATTCGTAATTAATTTTGAACTCGTATATTCTGCTTGTAAAAGCAATGAAGATGAAACTTGTAATTGTTGTAGCAAAATTGGATGTACAAGTGGAAATAAATTATATAGACCATTCTAGGTAGAAAAATTCTTTTTCATTTTTTGCTTCTTTTTTTTTTTGTGGTCAATACACCAATCAATTGAAGTAATTATTAATTAAAAGAATCTAAAACTCTTTGTCTGGTCCTGTTCATAAACTAACTTTTTGAAAGATTTATCTATATTCTTTTGTTCCAAATTCTTGTAAACGTGTTTAATATTCCTTTTTAGTGCTAATTTAAGATAAGTTGGAACATGCCACTCAAAAATGAAAAATTCCCTAAATTAAAGATTTCATCTTTATCTAGTTGTGCATGCACCAAAAACAACCTTTTGTACAAGAAAAAGAGAGTCCATTTTGGAGGGCCAATACAATTAGTGCATAAAAGGTTAAGCTAAAAAAGAAATCATTTCACCATGTTTTAGTAAATACTTCATAAAAAATGAATTTTCCCCATTTTTACTGTATTTTTATTATACTCATAAAGCTTACAAGTTTCACTCATAGACACTAATAGTAAAAGATAGTCATGTCATGAACAGTTTACCCTATAGATGTATAGATTTATATCACTGTTAGGCCTAGTAGCGTATTTAGAATTTTTTAGTTCCTGATGCTCAACTGTTTTAAATTCGAAGCTACTATTAAAATTTGGTGCTCACCTTATATATTTGTATAATTACTAGGTTTCCAATATAGATAATAGTGTTGACTCCAAAATGTAATGGATGCTCAAGCATCAATAATCTTGAATGTACATCCGCCACTGGCTAGGTCTTCGGATCATCGCTTCTCTACTTTAGCAATGTTATTGGATATCGAAGATTAAATATCTATTTGTTGTATATTATTTCGTAATAGCGTTAGTTAGTAGAAATACTACATATTTCAACATCGTTATTAAACATTCTAGTCTGAGAATTTAATTATCGTACATCATTTCACACCAAAAAATGATTGTGTACCTCCTGCAACAATAACAATAATAAGAATGAGATCATAAGCCGACTATTATGTCGGTAGAATTTTGGGATATAGATCTAATCACCTCAACTTTCTATTTTTAGGATATGCTATAGCTATTATAATCCCTCAATGACGAAACCCAAAGATAATTTCCTATAAGCCAAATTTTGAAGCATATTCAACTTTAAGACATCTCATATGTAATTTTATTTTGATCCTTTTTGGATAGTAATTTTCCTATAAGGGGGGCTCATTGAATCCCTTTTACCAACGGTAAAAATGTCCCCATCTATAACAAATGAGCATAATAACCTAACAATAAGTTATAACAAGTCAATATACACTATTAATAGTGTATATTGTTTATATCGTCAATGTATATTAGTTAAATTTGTGTTCAAATTTTTCATAAAAGAGAGATATAATACATCTTGAATATAAAGTATGGTAGAAGTAGGGTTGTTGGTGAAGTTTTAGGAAGGAAATTTTAGGAGGTAACGTAACCACTATACTATGATGATGTTCTTTAAGGAACTAACTTGGAAGAAGATTGATGTTTACCTCTTTGGTCATGGCAATTCCAAATTTGTAAAAGAAAAAAGTAAGATAAAGACCATTGAGTCAACTAATGAAGGATCTCTCCTCCCTCTTTCTTAAATTTCTTTCTATTGCAAAAAAAATTTGTTCAAAGTTTTCAATGAATGGTATAGCACAAATGTTTCATTTTCAATGGTTAGGACCAAATGCAGAAAGGCAATTTGTGGGGACCTTTTTTCTTATTGGAGGGGGTGGGTGAAACAAGATTGCTATAATATATAAAGCACATTTGAGGGTGCAAAATAAAACCATCATTTCTTGGCAAAAAAACCATATTATTAAACCCAAATTTCCTACTATAGTATTTTAGGTAAAGATTTTGAGTTGTATACTTTTTTCAAATTCTCCCACTACTCTTGGCTCCCAAGACTTTTGGCCCCTTTGACCCTAAAATTTTTAACCAAATATTGCCCTTTTCTTGACACTCAATTCTCCTTCTATTTCTCTTATCTTATATAATCCATCTTTCCTTAAACCATTCTTGCACTTAAAACTCCAAACATCTCACACAAACACACACTTGAGAAGACACTTGGCATAATATGGCACCTGAATTTCAGAAGAACGCTATGTACGTGTCAAATGAACTCGAAAATGGTGACGTTCAAAAGAACTTCGATGACGATGGACGTGAAAAAAGAACAGGTAATATATTAATTTCACAACTCAATTATGTGTAAGTCAGGATGTTCATTTATTATGAACCTATTAAGTATAGATTCTGAATTCGCCTCTAAATTGACTTGCAGGGACTTTGTTGACTGCAAGTGCACATATTATTACTGCTGTGATTGGCTCAGGAGTGCTTTCACTAGCATGGGCTATAGCTCAATTAGGATGGGTGGCTGGTCCTGCTGTTCTCTTTGCCTTTTCTTTCATCACATATTTCACTTCTACACTTCTTGCCGACTGTTACCGGTCTCCGGGACCGATCTCCGGCAAGAGAAACTACACTTACATGGACGTAGTCCGCTCTCACTTAGGTACTGTCAGTGCATACATCTTAAATTCTATAACAAAACCGACGTAGTGAATTCTCTGGCTTATTTCCTCTGTTTCCATGAACTGATTGTGTAAGAATTACTATTATTTCCATTTTGGGTTTTCTAAGTGGAAGCACAAATTTCGCTGCTCGATCAAAAATATTTATATTCGCTAGTCGATATAATATATATATCGACTATTATTTTAACATTTTCTTGATTTATAAAAACAGGTGGTGTGAAGGTGACACTGTGTGGAGTTGCACAATATGCTAACCTTGTTGGAATTACCATTGGATATACTATTACAGCATCTATTAGTATGGTGTAAGTACAAACTATTAAAAGTCTTGATTTTTAAAGAAAACATTCCGACCTTTTTGTCAATACTTTGACTAATTTGATCTTATGATAATGACATAACAACTATAACTAAATCATAGTCTAATTTTATCTCTGTTGTTGATTAATAATAATATAATAATTTTCAGGGCTGTAAGGAGGTCAAATTGTTTTCACAAAAATGGGCACGAAGCAAGTTGCTCAATTCAGAACTACCCATACATGATAATATTTGCAGTAATTCAAATAATTCTTAGCCAAATACCAAATTTTCACAAACTCTCATGGCTATCAATTCTTGCTGCTGTTATGTCTTTTGCTTATGCTTCTATTGGCCTTGGCCTCTCCATAGCCAAAGTCGCAGGTAATATATATACACACATCGCGATATAGAATAGTTTTATATTAATTGCGTATGTTTTTACTGTACTATCGATGTGCATAACTTAAATTCTTCGTTAGGTGTGGGCCACCATGTGAAGACAAGCCTAACAGGTGTGGTAGTAGGTGTGGATGTATCTGGAACAGAGAAAGTATGGAGAAGTTTTCAAGCTATTGGAGATATTGCATTTGCTTATGCTTATTCTACCGTTCTCATTGAAATACAGGTAACCTTAGTTTCCTCATATATCTTTTTCATATTTTAAGATTGATTAGTTCATGTTTGTCTACACGTGAACTTGCATCAATTATGGGTGGCAATTGCACATGCCCTCTAGGCAACTTTCTACACATATATGTGGATATATTAATTGTTTTTAAAAAATATATATTTATGTATCGAGTCAAAAGTAATGAGTTCAGTTGAACTTATAAACTTAACTCACAGGGGTGGAGCTAGCATATAACCTCCTTTAGCAAAAAATTATATTACTTATATATGATTAAAATAATTTTTTATTTGAACTCCGTTTGATTAGTTCGTGTATTTACTTCTTCAAATTTTGAATCTCTTTAATTAAAATTCTAGCTCCACTACTGAATTAACGTATAAAATTTTCTTTGTGCTTATGTGGAAATGTTTTAAGTTCTTAATGAATGGTTAAATATTTGAAAAGATATTCTTTTATACAAAACTAGTTTCTTAAAAAATAGAAAAATCATTCCTTTAATAAAAGTATAAAAGAAAATAAGAAGAAACTCTATAAGCGATATGTCAAGTTTATGGTCTATCTCCCCCTTTAACACCTCCCACCCCGCCACTCTCAACTTTCACCTCCAAAGTATTTTACTATATTATATCTAAATATTCTTAGATTGATATCGTTTTACTTATCAGACACTAAATAAATAAGTAATAATGTTATTTATTTTTTAAGAAAAACATTTTCTGTCGTGCTTAATACACACCTTTATTCCAAACTTTTTTATTTAAAAAGCAGCAAACTTAAAATATAGACTTAATGATCCATTGAATGTAGGGGCAAGGCTAAGCAGGGGTTCATTCGAACTTCCTTCGGTTAAAAATTATACTAATTATATTTAAATATATACGATATATACTATAAATATCAAACTTTTTTAACGAATTTTTATGTTTACTTCTTCAAATTTTGAACTTCTTAATAAAAATTGAACTTCGCGACTAATTAAATGATTCAGATTTTTTTATTGGAGTCTTTTGTCACAGGAAATCTTGACAATTAATTCGTTGTGACAGAAACAAAAATGTGAGGGTAGTCAGTTGAAATGTGTGCCTCACTAATTAATGAAGTGAAGAAATGTATTAATTAATATTGTTCAGTAATCAGTCTGCTAGCCACATGTTGGGTTCTCTTTTTTTTTTGGAGCCACACCAAAACTCACGAGCACTGTTTTTTCTTTAATTTAAAAAAGAATTACATTAAAGTAGTGGACCCCTTTTTTTCTTCAGAATATCATGTTAAAGTCAAATTTAAAGAATATATAGTACCCCTTTTTCTAATTTATTCATCTGAGATGTAACTTGATGAACTTAAACATGAAAAATATACTATATATTAAAATAGCTTGTAATCTTATATGAAAATTTAACATTGCTAAAAGAATTTTCTTAAAATGGACTAAAAAGAAAATTTACAATAAATAAATTGTAACAGGAATAATTTCAAATATCTACAATAAATATGGTTATCTTTTATTTACATAAAGAATAACCCAAAATAATAAAAAAATATACATGACTATACAATATACCTTACCAAAGGTCATAGAGTATATAATATAGATTACTTATACATCAAATATATATTATGATACACTCAAAAATGAAATATATCTTGACTATACATGAAATATACACTAATTGTACATGCTTATACAATAAATGACTATTTTTTTTAGTAGCCAAACAGCCTTTCAGTGTAATTGTATCCCTATATTATACTCTGTTGGACCAGAAAAAGGGGGACCATGAATTTGGGTCACTGATTCTTTAGGCCTTTTTCTCATAGAAAAGAAAAGTGAAAGCCCATTCTCATATTGTGACATTTTTTTGTTTTTGTCGTATGATGTAATTCGAGCAAGAATTGATTTGAATGGGTCCCATCTCTCACTTCATGTTCAACAAATAAAACTAAATTTTTTTTGGTCTCTGTTCTAAATCAATCAATCTTGTAGTTAGTTATACTTGACAAAACAATTAGACAAAATCGGATATAAGCTACATTGTTTGAACTCAGTGTCAATCCTCGAAAAATGCACTACTTTTTCGATGAATCGCGGCGACATATTGATTGATGAGGCCCTTAATTGCAGGATACCCTGAAATCATCACCTCCAGAAAGCAAGGTAATGAAGAGAGCCTCACTAGCTGGAGTTTCCACAACCACCTTATTCTATGTACTATGTGGTACTATTGGCTATGCAGCCTTTGGAAACAATGCTCCAGGAAATTTCCTCACTGGATTTGGTTTCTATGAACCTTTTTGGCTAATTGACTTTGCCAACGTCTGCATCGCCATCCACCTTATCGGAGCTTACCAGGTGAAGAAACTTCTACAACACATTCTCGTTAAGTAGACTTTTGAATCTTGTGATCTTAAACAAGTCATGTAGAACGTTAGAACTAAAGAGTTGTCAAAACAGGAAAAAGATATTCTAGGGCTAAAAAAGAAAGTAAGACAAACAAATAAAAAACATAATAGTAATGAAATGTATTGTGATTGCTTAGGTTTTCTCCCAACCTTTATATGGCTTCGTGGAGGATCGTTGCAGCCAGAAATGGCCAGACAGTAAATTCATCACCTCAGAATACGCGGTGCAAGTTCCATGTTGTGGGGCTTACAACATGAACTTGTTCAGATTGGTGTGGAGGACATCATACGTTGTAGTGACAGCGGTGATTGCAATGATATTCCCCTTCTTCAACGACTTCTTGGGGTTGATCGGGGCAGCATCGTTCTATCCATTAACGGTCTACTTCCCAATAGAGATGCACATTGCACAGAGAAAGATACCCAAGTATTCTTTCACATGGATATGGCTGAAAATATTGAGCTGGACATGCTTGATCGTATCACTCGTTGCAGCTGCTGGATCAATCCAGGGGCTTGCCACTGATGTCAAGGATTACAAGCCTTTTTCAAATTAAGTTTGTTCAAATTCTTAAATATGTAATGTTTTCAATAACAAGTGGTATCCAAGCTGAATGGCTCTATGTGATTCTTATACTTATTTTTATTTCTATTACAACTCTACCTGCAACCTGATTTCCACTCATTTATCATCACTAAACTAAATGATCCAAGACATTTAACGCTGATTGTATCTCAATAACACTCATCACTCATTAAGGCACGTTAAATGAAACTATGAACAATGAAGCAGTCTAAAAACTCGTGTTTACTCCTACAGAAGTATGGAATAATACTAATTCTGGGGAAAAGAGCAACTAATGCATGCTACATATACTTCTAGATTGTTTTGTTGAGAATTTGCAACAACTCATTTTATGTACATATGAAAACTAAAGATATATGTAGGTTTGTGCTTGTATAGCCTTCAATTTTTTAATCTGTTGAGAAACACAAATGATCATCTAACCTATAAAGTATCTTGCCACAGTTTGCTTCAGAAGAGTCATGTTGACTTATCTCCTATGACGGAGTAAAGATCTTATGTTATCGGGAACTTCTACTGTAAGACCACTATGTAACAGACATCTCATATTTCTCTATAGCAATCATGTTTTTTGTGGATATGATTTGGCACACAGTGTAGGTAAAGAGACCTTAGACTTCTGTATACAAAAGGTGTTCATGGTTTGGTGAAAAAACAAACAAAATTGATAACTGAACCGCCTCAATTGAGAAAATGACATTTGGTTTTGAATTTGAGTCTAATCCGCCTATGGGTTGAGACGAGAGTTCCCAGGTAACAACCTCTCTACTTCTATGAGGTAGTAGTAAGGTCTGCGTACATTCTGCCCTCCCCAGACCCCACTTCTGCCCCTGCTCACAAAGGGCAAGTATTATGAAGCTGAAGCTGAAGCTGAAGCTGAAGAGAGGTTTCTAAAATTTCCTCAGCCATCTATTTTAGACTGCTTTCACAGATACTTTTAATGCATAGAGATGGAAAAACAAAACTGAGATCTTCAAGCTACACTTTATCAAATTGAGACGAGAAATGGCTCCATCATATTTGTTAGACACAAAGACGGGGCAATCTCTGCAAATAAATATGTTTTAAAATGCCCATCTCTTCACATCTATCACTACGTTTTTTGAAAACTTTATCACTACAGTATCCCTTCTGTTACGCTAATTTATAATACTTCTGATACTCTTAACATGCATTTCCACTTTTTCCTTCTCAAGAGTTTCTTGCCTTGCCAACTGCAAAACCATATCTTCCAGTAGTAGTCATCACAAACTCCAGCTTCAGCACCGTTCAACACCATAACAATAAGTTTTCTGGTACAAGTTAACAGAGTCCTTTAAATTCACAATGACAAAAGAATGAAAACGGAGTTGTCCATTCACAAAGCTCCTGAAAACAAATGTCATTCAGTTTAAAGCCCACAAGATTGAGAAATTACCTCACTGCCACCAATCAAGCAGTTTCAGTCTCAATTATTACAAATGCTTGAATGAGACTCTGAGCAGCGTTCGTCTGCTCAGGCGTGCCAGATATAATGATCACAGTATCTGTTGCTCCAGGCTTGCTATCATTTATGGTGACTTTCGCATCAGAAATCTAGACGATAATTAGTAAAACTAAGAGTCAAAAAATAATATACTTTCATGCAACGCAACAAATTTGTGCTTGCCAAAAATGACACTAAGTAGGCGTTTGAACATGGATTTGATTGAAACTTGGAAAAATTAGTTATTGAACTTGGAAATGGTAATTGGAAATTGAAGTTTTATTTAAACATGTATTTCATTTGAAAAAAAAGTTTAAGTTGGGTGAGTGGAAAAGATTTTTCAGTGGAAAAACTAATAATAAGAATCAGTCTAACGTATAAACAAACAATGTGTTGACAAACGGGCAAAGTCTATTGATATGTTTCTTTTTTCAAATCCAGAAAATGGTAAAAGAAACTTCTTTCCAGTAAGCCTCCCATCTTTCCCGATATTGGAAAAAAAGGAGGAGAACATGTATAGAGGGACATGAGGGCATCTAGAAAAGTAAGATATTAAGAATAAATAAATGAATACTCAGTAACCAAATAGGTAGAAAGATGTATAAAACAAGGGCAATAATATTATTTTATCAAATACATACTTCACATACATAAAGATATATCTTTTTTATTGGGCGTGGCCTAATGTCAAGACCAATAAGAAATAAAAGGCCAAATGCAGTAAAAAGGTATAATGCTAATTAGGGACATAGATTATACCTCACATATTTGTCGAAGACATCCCCCACCTATTCCATAGATTGCAGGAACAACAGATCGAGGTACAACTACTTCCAAAGTAGTGTTTGTGATCACAGCGGGATGACTTCCTCTGTATTAATGAAATTCACGTGTAACATAAACATACATATACCATCGATGTATAATAGGAAAAACAGTTCATAAATGAACTCTAAACCATCAAGAAGAAAAAGAAAGGAAAATGAAAAAGTCTGGTCATGATCTAGAAAGTACATACCCTCCAAAGCCACCGATATTTCGAGGACCTCCTGCATAATCTGGGAAGCCTAGCTGTCCCCGACCTTCACCCAGTCCCTGCAATTCAGTTCCGCAAAATAATCTCTGATGTTTGTCATTTTTTTTTTTGGATCAGCACTTTCTATTCAAGCAGATAGACGATGTGCTCTAAGACAATTCTGATGCTCACTTTAAATTAAAGTTAGGAACGCAACATGCACATGATTCAAGAGGTGGACCAACTCTTACTTTAAAAGTCACAAGAAACTAAAATGGTAGAACTAACTCTGACCAAGTGCTACCTGAGGACCCCACGGTGCTGAAGGTGGCATTCTATCAGAAATATGAGGTGGAATGCCTGGCCTATGGAAATTTTGCATAAACGGAGGACGATCATCATGTGGATGGAAACCACCATGTGGAGGTAGAGCATCAAACTTGTGAAATGGTGGACGAGTGTTGGAGAACATGCCTGGAGGTGAAAATTCTCTCCTTCCCATGTGTGAAGGGAATGGAGGTCCTTGGTCCAGAAACCCAGGGTTTGAAGGAAAGGCATCACGAAAGTAATGATTCTGTAATCTGCCAGTTATCTGCAGAAGGGCTTCATGAACTTTTTCAACGTCTCCATTTATCTGAGAACCAAAAAGAAAAGTAAAAATCAAGTCACAAACTAGGAATTAGGCCTGTCTTAAACTAAACAAATGTTGCCACAGACATCAGACTAAACCAAAATAGAGAAGATCAAAACACAATAGTGTCAAGTTAGCACCAAACCCTCTAGATATGCAGAGGCAAAATGGGGAATTTTAATTTTTAGTAACATCACTAAAATCATAAAAAGAAAACATACCTGAATTACTTCTTCATTTTCTGCAGCACACTTTGGGATTTGATCCTTGCCTACGATACGAATATACGCTCCAGTTGACTTCCTCATTTCAGCTATTATACCACCACCTTTACCCAAGAGACACCCAATTTGATTGGAGTACACCAAAAGTCTTGCAACCATAACATTGTCCTGGTTCTCAGGTGCAGCCCTAAATATTCGCGATTGGATGCGAAGGACAGCATCTTGCGGCAAAGATATTCTATCATCTGGGTGCTGCATAAACCGGACGACCTTAGTCTTTTATTGTTAGGGTATAGAAAAACAAAAAAGCATGATTAAGAAGAGGAGAAAAGAACAGTAACAACTTCTGCTAAGAACAATTCTCCCCCTCCCCCCCAAGCTTCCAATTTTAGGGAATCCAGGAAAAAGAAAGCAAATAGAATAAAGATTCAAATCATACCGCTGGACCAGAGATGACAATAACTCGATCTTCAGAATCCCCTGTGCCTTCCAGAACTTTGATTTGACACCCGGTCTCATGCTGAAGTGCTTTGATTCTATTTCCTCCCTTTCCAATTATACCTCCAACTTTTTCATCTGGACAAAGTAATCTGAAAGTCAAGGCATCAGGAATGGGGTTCATTCGACCAGGTATACCAACTTCCCCAACACGAAATCCAACAGAGGAAGATGGCCCCTGCCCATGGTAAGGACGTGTTGAAGGTGGACGCAATTCCCGGTTAGACTGAGGACGTCCAGGAGACTGAGAAGAGGGGCCACCAGTATCAGCAGAGAGAAAATCCTGACCCCAAGAGGAACTATCAAGTAATTGTCGAGCAACGATTTCAAGAGCTTTTTTAACTGCATCACGCTCCCCAGAAATCTGCAACATAAAAATTAGGAATACATCAGAACTCCGGTTAATATGACAAGATCTGACTAAGTAGTACTGCATAAAGCAGTAGACTATATTCACAATGATCAACTCGGTGAAATGTGAGGCAGGAAATGAGATATCGATGAAGCAGTACTCACTGTGAACCAACAAGTAAGAAGAGTATGCAACTTTCTCAAATCAAACTGTATGGAGACAAGGGTCATTTTCTGTCACTAAAGTTAATCAGAGGACCTCCTAATGTAGAAACTACTGCTATATTAATATTAAGCCACAGATCTCTCTAAAAATCAAGACAAGCTAAGTTGCTTGGACTAAGGTATGTGTATCCGATACAGATGCGAATCCAAGGGTCGCATTTGACAAAATCTAAATTTTATGACTTGAGGGTATGGATCCAGGTATAGATACGGGTGCTGGAATAGAGCTATAAAAGTATTCTAAATTTTGAAAGATCTTTGACGTCATCTTTCCTAAGATCCCTAGCTTCTTCTTGACGAGGGTCTTCTCGAAGCAACCTCTCTATCTCTATGAGGTAGTGGTAAGATCTGCGTACATTTTATCCTCCCAGACCCCACTTGTGGAATTCCACTGGGTACGTTGTTGTTGTTGTTTGTTCTGGTTCTTCCCCTCAAAAGGGAACGAAAGTCATTCAAGACCTTCCACCAAATATCTTTACATATCATTAGCACAACCTCTTGAATTCTTAGCTTCTCTCTGTTTGTCTTAGAACATGAAGCAATGAATATTGACCAATAGGAAGAAAAGAGACAAAAGGACTATAATATTGAAGGTATGCCATTCCTCATGTCTTAAATCTATTTTATCTTTTATCAAAATCTCAATTTTCCCTCACATTTGTTCATGGACTCTAGTCAAAGTATCGAATGTGGGTTGACCGAATCCCACACGTATCCTGTACCCGCACCCGTCTCGTGTCAACACAAGTGCGGCAGCAAGAATGAAGAGTCCGCACAACTTAGGTGACAAGCAAACACAAGAAGACAGGCAGAATAACAAATATACAGATAAATGATCACATTGATGACAGTTAATGGCTAAGCTGAGAGAATCAAGTTGACTAATACTTGCACGGATTGAATGAATAAATATCAACAAATATACCTGAACCAATTCATCGGATGAAGACACACATGAAGGTAGTTTGTCCCTGGGAAGAATTCGTATCTGTGATCCACTTTCAGAAGACATCTGCTTTATCACACTACCACCTCTTCCTAGCAAACAGCCCACTTGACTGGAGAGTACGAGCAATCTTATAATTAACGAGGAAGATTCATTACCCTCTTCATCTCCTCCATCCACGTCTACTCCTCCTTCAACCATCCTATCAAACACCAAGAATAGAGCTTTCCGGATAGATTCAGTTTCCTTTTCGGTTTTGGAACTTTCTACCGGAAGAGACACTTTATTCTCACCCTTATCACCATGTTTATCGTCGCAACTGTCTTTTTCCTTAGTTTCACTCCCCTCAACATCAGCCTGGAACTGTTTGGTTCCCGCTTCATCTTCTTTTCCTGAACCTACAATAACTATCACCCTCTCATCACAACCAGCGATACTATCATCAACTTGAACCTCTGCACCAGTTACCTCTCGTATCTGAGAAATAACGCTACTATCCTCTCCGATAAGGAAATCTATTTTTGAAGCAGGGCATAATATACGAACTTTCGGAGGTGATCTCTGAGAATTAAAAGATGATGATTTCTGCCACTTCCATCGGCCATGTTTTCCTGCAAGGCTCTGATCATGTGGTCGCTTGGAAGGTGTCAACTTCGTTGACATATCTGCAATTTTTTTTGTAACAGACACTCATTTTAGGAAAGAACAATAAGACTATCGAGGATGTATGAGAAAGGTAAGAAATGGTAAGACTATAAAGGATGTATGAGAAGGTATGGATTTTAATTTTTTTATCTGAAAAGGTAAGATGATTTGGAACATTGACAACTAGCAGAATCAATTTGATAAGGCCTGAACCATTGAATGCAAATATAATCAATCAAACTCCAAATAGCCACATTGGTAGTGATTCCAAACTCTCTTATATATGATCAGTAAGACACGTTTATCAAAGAGTGATACCTGAATCAGGGAAAACGAATGTGCCTAGCACGAACCCTAGGGATGACCAACAGCGCACAGTTCAATCTAAGCATTTGGCATACAAACTACTCTCCACCTACATAGGGTGGTAAATTTAATACCATGGGTTCTCACCTAAATTTAAGCATTTGGCTTCTCACCTAAACCATGGGTGGAGCCACCTTAGGTGAAGGGTGGTCCCTTTCACACCCTTTGCCGGAAAATTATGTAATGTACATTAGTTAAATGTTAGCTTATTATGAGCGTATATTTAATTGCACAGCCTTCGCCAAATTCCCGACTCCCCTACTCCTAAACCCTTACAAACATAAGCTATTTTTCATATAGGGGCTAGTCAACACCTTCTTCTTCTTCTTCTTCTTCTTTTTTGTTTTAATTTTATTACAAAGAACCGACCCACTTCATATGTGCTCTATGTAATAGAAAGCTATGCACAAGGCTTGCAAAAGCCCAAACCCTAGAAAACAAATTTCAGCTGAAGCTAAAAAGGCGAAAAATTACTCAACATTCTATAGTTATAAACATCTATACTAATCAGTTTCATGGAATTCCATAACCTATACATTTGCTAGTTACAATCTGCACAAATTCGAAGTTTTTTAATAGAAGTCTTTGATTCATAACTTTAATGTTAGCAGTACCAACATTTAGTTTGACCACTCGGTGAAATCGAGAAAAACTGCAAGAGAAAACGAAAGAGTAAAGGAGAAATAAGAGATTCAGCATTTTTTACCCGGATTCGTCGGAGATATAACCTGACCGCGGAGAAGTAGGGTTGTGCCGGGGCAACACCGTCACGGTGGAGATAAACCTAGTATCTGGCGGAGTTCAGGAGAGTGGTGCTATATATCAGAAGGTTTCACTTTTGTTCTTAGTAGTAGAGTGCATTTTATGGATTTTACGGATGTTGCCTCTTTTTTTTTATGGTCGGGACTCGGGGGTTGGGGAGGGGGATAAATATAGAAAAGAACTTTGATACAATTAAAATTGGTCTAGTGAAAGATGTGAACTTTGATACAATTAATTAATTAAATTTTAACTAAATAGTTTATTTAGTTTTACTCACAAACATGCGTGTGTATATACACATAATTTAATCAAACCTTTTTTAAAATTTATATAAAATAAATCACAATCATCTTTTTCTTTTGGTCATTTAAACCCCGAACCCTATATCATAAACCTTAAACTCTAAGATCTAAACCCTAACAACCCACCCCACCCGCCCGACACACATACAAATACATTATAATATAATTTAATTTAATTATATTTTTTTTGAAATGTTTATGTTAAAAATGCATAATTGTCTTTCTTTTTTCCATTTAAACGTGAAGGAGTTACTAAGAAAGTAATTTTTCTAGGTATATGAATCTTGTCATATATGTTCAACGATATGATAAAGAAAATATATTCACACCAAAATATGTTATTTGTAAAAAGACGAAGAGAAAGTGTGTCACAATCCAATTTAAGGTCATCATCAATGGTAAGAGATATAATGAAAAGAGTCAAATACGTAATTGTGTATGTGACAAAAATGGTCGCACGATCGTTTCGAAATATTTTAATCTCATTATTGTGTGAAAAAGAACTAAGTGATGATCCTCATATTCACCTTCAACCATCTCTTATGTTCCTAAAATCCCACACCTAGACCAATCTAATCTTCCTCCTATCGCAACAGAACTTAGAAGATCAACTAAAAATCATATAAAACTTTAATTTCCTACCTCCAAGAATATGTCAAATCTGAAAGATCAAGGTTCTGCTAGATCCACTAATACCTTAAATACTCTTTTGCCAATAAACACTATATTTCCTTTACCACTCTTAGTTATGACAATCAGCAGATTTTGAGGAACCTTTCACGTGACAGTGAACTCAACTCTTATGAGAAGGCTGCCATAAGCCTGGCTTGGCAAGCAACCATGACACAAGAATCTGAAGTTTTGCATGCTAATCATACTTGGAATTTAGTTACTTTACATGCAGGTAAAAATGACATAGGATATAAATGGGTGTATTTTAAGCTGATGAAATTGTTGAGAGGTTCAAACGAGGCTTATGGTGAAGGGCTACAGTCAACAAGCAGACATTGACTATACAGAAACATTTTCACCTGTGATGGAAAGGACCACAGCATGGACATTACTTAGTATTGCTATCAAAAAGTTTTGTGAAATCTATCAACTAGATGTCGACAATGCCTTCTTGAATGGTAACCTACATAAAGAAGTTTTTATAAAAATTCCACCAAGGATTATATGTTGATGCACTTGGTCTGATTTGTCAATTGAAAAAAAAAACACTATATGATCTAAAACAAGCCAACAGGCAATGGTATAACATACTTATTGAGCCTTTCTGCATCAAAGGTTTGATTCACTCAGCCAGTGATTACTCCCTATTCTACAAAATAAAGCTTCTTCAATAGTGTTTGTAGCAGTGTATGTGAATGACATTATTCTCACATGGAATGATTTCAAGAAGATTCAAGACCTTAAATCCTTCCTTCACCTTCGATTCAAAATTAAAGACTTGGACAAGTTACATTACTTTTTAAACTTGGAAGTTATCCACACAAAATGATCTCGACCTTCTTAAAAAGTTTGATTGTCTTGTTTCTCCTGTTTCATCTTCACCTGATAGTTCTATCAAGCTACATGCTTCGGAGGGGGTATTGCTACCTGATCCTACTTACTACAGAAAGTTAGTTGGGAAGCTAAAGTTCCTGTGTAGCACAAGACTAGATATTGCCTACAGTGTACAACATATAAGCCAATTTATGCAAGCTCCAAGAGAGCATCCCTCAAGGCTGTATTATATTTCCTCAGATACTTAAAAGGTGATCCTACCTCGGATCTATTTCTATCTAATGCCCCTACCTATGACCTCAAGGCTTATTGTGATTCAGACTGCGCTTCGAATCCAGATTCAAGAAAATCAGTCAGTGGATACTTTATTTGACTTAGGAACTGTCCTATTAGTTGAAAATCTAAGAAATTGTATAATCATCCTCTGTAGAAGCAGAATATAGTCCATCAAAAAGGTTGTTGGAGAATTAGTATGGGTTCGAAGGCTCTTGCATGAATTGACCATTTCATGTTCTGAACCTACTCTAGTATTCTGTGATAGCCAAGCTGCTAACCACATAGCTCAAAATCCTGTGTTTCATGAACAGACTAAACACATCAAGCAGATTGCCATTCTATTCGTGATACAAGATGGCCTCATCTCTATGCCACATTTCTACAATCAATCAACTGGCAGATATCCTGACTAACGCGCTCACAGAAATTAAACATATGTATTTCTTAGACAAGTTGGCTGGGACATCCTCATTCCAACTTGAGAGAGGGTATTTAGATATTAGATATTTCAGTTGGTTAGTGAAACTGATTGTGTGTGTTAGAAATAAAATAATATTCATGATAGGTCTATTGAACCAAAAATTTTAATAAAAGGAATTCAAAATGAATATCACTTCTCGAACTTTGACTTATAAATTTAAAAAAATTCAACCATTCATATATATGCAAGAAAATGTGATGTCCGCCTCTCTAATTTCTCGTGTACCCTATCTTTATAATTTTACATGTCCTAGTTACTTTGGTTGTTTGATTTATTTTTCAAATACCAAATTTGTTATTATACTTATTTTTCAGGTAAGCAATTAAAATAATTTTTAAAAATATATTTTTTCGTATATAAAAATTAAACTCGGGGCAAAAATTACTTCTTAAAATATAAATGGGGTGTTTTGGTCATTTCATCATGAAAAAGAAGTCAATTTTTGTGCGGACTTTGATTATCTAGACCTTTACCTTTATAAGAGAGAAGAATGAATGAAGTGTTAAAAATACAATTTAAAGTGTTAATCTCTCTTTTTTTTTCTTTGAGTTTTATATTTAAAATGTGAAGTGTGCAAGTTTTTTTAAGGAATTGTCATCAAATGTTTATCGAAAAACACATCTGAATTATTAATTATTCATTTTTCTATCCAAATTTCAAGCATGAAATTCAAACAATTAATAGTTCAAGTGTGTTTCGATAACATTTGGTGATAGTTCTAGAAATTTTCACACCTAATAAACCGTGTTTTCTTCTATAGCCTCTTCCCTTAACTCACTCTTTCTTTTCTTTAAGCTGAAGTTCCACAGTTTCTCCTTATATATATCTGCTTGAACCAGAAAGAACATTGCTCGATAGGAAGCGCTTTACCCCCTTTTAAATAGCTTACCAGCACATACCAGTTTAGTCGAGCTTGTGAATTTCGAATAGCAGATAGTTAAACCTAAAATGCAATATTTTCTTTCCTTTCTCTCTCTTATTTTTCTTATTTGGCTGGAAAAATACAGTCAAAACAAAGTAGATCATCGTATATGATTACGTAGAGTCAAATGTGTAAGAAACGCCACAGTAAGAAGCTGAATGAAAATACTAGTATCTGGAAATTACCATGTAGGATGTAGCTAACAAATGTTTCAGAGGCATTTCCTCTGTAAAATCACAGTTGATAAAATTTAAGCTTGTGGTTCGGGCATTTCAATAACACAAGTACTAGAAAATACAAAATCAAAAATGGTGAAACGTAGTGACGAAAAATGGAATGGAACTTCCAGACAGCTATCACTATGGTCTCAATCCACTTACACTTCCGTTCATCTAGACCTCACCTTGTTACCTTGAAACTCTGCACAACAGAATACAGCAAAATTGAGATCAGAAAGTTGTCATGAAACTAGTTTTAGAACTAGACATCTATAGGGATATCTATAGGGATGAATCTGTCAAACATCCACTGGATATCAAAATTCATCCAACCTTCCTTTGTCTTACTCTTTTCAAAATTCATCCAATACAATCTTTCGGTAAGACCCAAAAGGTCATTTCTCCTATCCCGAGTGTGGAGTTCCTATGTCCCTTCAATTTTTGACCAAATGGTTGACCATCCATCATATTTTGGACCGCAAATTCGATAAATGAAACTCAACTGCAGGCACTATCAATATACTATGTGATGCTTTTAACCAAAAAAAATGGAAACGACACGTCTGAGTGTTTTTCCTAGGTTGGGGGTAGGGGCAAGCCTTCAAGACACGACTTCAAGCTATTAGAACGACTACCAGTCTCCTGGTGTAGAAACAAGTTGCAACCTCTATGTCCATTCTGGAATCTTCCTAAGTCCCTATAGCTATGTCCAAACTGGGACTGCAAAGGAGTACTTGTGACAGCAAAATTGAATATGGTCAAGACAAGAGACACAAAAATGATATACTATAGTGCTATTGTGTCTGCATTTTCAAATTATCTTGTAAGCTTGCTTACAGAATATCTACACGAGACTAGAATGTCTGAGCGCATTTGACTATGTGTGAAACAGTGTTTCTGCAATTGGTACAAATGTGTTTTGCCATTCTCACCTAAATTGTGCACTTTGTCATTGCCATTTTTTCATCAGAAATTTTATGTTCAACACAGGAAGAAATTACTCTCAACGGTCTAGGAGAGACAGTAATCAATTTGAGTCGTATAATTAGACAATCAATCATCCCTTTTGAAAAAGGGGTAAATCTGACTCTAAGCCCATAATTCAGATCAACTCGGCCCATACTTCTGATCACTCTTTTTTTGTGTCACAAAGTCTCAGTAACTAGTAAAAAAAGTAATCACATGGAAAAGGAAAAGGTTAAAAAGACAAGGGGACCAAAAAGTGGATGTAAGAAACAAGAGCATCATAATTTCAGCTCTGGCTTAAGTTTATCAGCAAAAACGATGAATATTGATGGCTTAGTCTGGATTAAGGTGCGTTTTTTAAGTGATGAAAGAATGGCACGTGGGGATTGTAACCTAACCCACAACTTCAAGATGGTCTAAGAAGAATTACACACGAGCATCATTATTGATTACCTTTATCAATAATCTATTATATTATTCAATCATAATTTGCTTTTCCAGTAATCTTCATTTTGATAAGCAGAATATAGTATTCAAGGTATAATTAAGAAAATATATTCCCTTTACAATTTTTTCTTTTTCAAAAAAGCAATGGTACCCTGACCTCTCAAGTGACAAAGTCAAGTTAAAACTGGTGAGACATTTTATCCAACACACAGAACATACAGGCAAATTCAAGAACACGTACCTTCACCCTTTTCATAAGATCTTTGGCTTTCTGATCGTTCTTGAAATGATCACGCACCGGCTGCATATCACATTGAAAACTAGGTTAGGCGCACAACTGAAGAAAGGTAGAATTACAAATACATTTAACTTTAAAAAAAAATTGTGGTATATCTTGAGAAACAGTAACCAGGCATCAAGTGTGCAACATCCTACATTTAGTATTGTTGATAATAAATTGCCAATATTATTGATTACTGATTGTTATTTAGCAAGTAAGAAATGAGATACGCTACAAACAAAGAAGTCGTTCTATAGTGTTGGGACTATATTAATTGTATATATCAAACTCAACTAACTGTGATAGGTGCTACTAAAGTAAAAGTAGAATATCAAAACGCAGAGTCAATACAAACGAACAATGCAAATTTGCAAATTTACCAAATTGTAGTTAATACAAGGACTACATAGGAGATTGGATAATGTATTGTATCAATGTATCAACCTGTAATATCTTATTGACTGCTTTTGATAATGCGGGTTTCAGATCCGCAGGATGCAAGTTCCCACTTTCATAGTCAGCAGCTAATTCTTCAAAATTCTTGTAGGTCCTAGTGTGGAAAAAAAGAACAAAATGAAAAAAGAGCTAAATTGAACAAATGATTGTACTGTTGTAAGCAAATCAGGTAGATGGATATGAGCAAATCCGTAAAATGACTCACTTGTCGCCACCGTTTTCGGCACTTCGCTCAATTTTGAACTCATTAAACCAAGGGAGAACGATGTACTTGATGTACTCCAGACATGGATTCTTTTCTACAACCTTTGGTGGACAAAAAGCCTTCTTTATCTTGACATTTACTTCTGCCTTCAGTGTTCATGCATGGCACAGGGAAAAAAATACTGTCATTGCACTAAAACCTCGAACGCAAAGAAACCACCAACTAGAAAAATCTATTACGAACACTAACAACAATTGTACCACTGTATTACAGGTGCCAAATGTATATAGCTAGATAGCCTAGAGGTAAAATCTGAAAATACCTCTTCATCCTCCATGTAAATGGAAGAAGAGGGGTCACTCTTGGACATCTTCTCTTGACCTTCCTGCAAACCAGGGAGCATATCTGCACGCCAAGACCATAAGGAAAAAAACATATCAAACGGAAGAGTTAATTAAGTAAATAAGAGTTTGAATTCTAGAATAAAACGAGATTATCCTACGATGGGACAATATGATAGGCTTGTTTTTTCTCTTGATGTCGTCACAGTACTCTCTTGCAAGTACATTAACCTTTCGCTGGTCCATGCCAAGTTGACAGATATCAGCCTATAAACAACAAAATTCTTTATTTAGCTGGTAGAATCATAATTTAAATAAATAATTACCATAGTGGCACAGACCATAGAATTGAACAAAAACACACACAATAGTACAGGCAATGAAATGAAACAGAAGTACGCAGCTCTCATATCTGCCCATATCAAGAAGCATATGCTACTGAAACTAGAAACTCAAGGCAAGCCACCTATATGCACAGAAACAACTGCCAATGTGTTTTTACTCAGTGGTAACCTAGACAAGCAAGAAACATAATGGCATTGCCGGGTTACAAGGCAGGCAAGAAGTAGATTATTGGCATTAGACGGGTAGTTTGCATGCCAAAAAGAAGACAGTGAAGTTGCTTCTATTCTTTCTAGTTTCTATTGAAGTCTCACAAAGATGCTTATATTTGACTTATCCTTTTCTTAGAAATAATCGCTTCTACCCCATCCCACCCCTAGGAGGATCAATGTTGTTCCCACTTATCCTCCAGTGTGACTCGAACCCTTCAACTTATGGCTAACTGAACAAAAACCAAAATATTTTCTAAAGAGTTAATGGTAAAAACCGACTTACCTTAAGGAAGAAAATGTCAGCACATTGCATGCACGGGTAAAAAATCTGTGCTGCAGTCAACTCATCTTGCTCAGACCGACCCATAATTTGGCAGCACCTTGTAATGAAGAAAAAGCATGTAAGCAATAACTGACTGCTCCTATTCAGAAGAAATAAGAGAGGTTGAAATGCTTTAGCCTTTACCTTAAAATCCTTGGGAGCTTGTTCCTTCGAGCTATGTCCATAACAAGAGGCCAGTACTCATGAGCTCTGGAGTTGATCTCTTTTGAAGACCACAAAAATTCTACTTGATCCCCTTCAAGATTCATTCCAACAGCCTTCCATATCTCGATCAAATACTGACCGACAACCTCAATTTTCTTCAAATCACCTCCCATCTTGTTATTTAGCTGCGCAAACCAATCTGCAATCCAGATCTTCACCTTGCAGCCAGCCGAAGTCAGTTTGTTGACATTTAGTGCCTTCAAAACTCCCTGTTTAGCAAAGAAATAGCAAAGAGAAAAAAAAACATGAGATGTTAAAAGGAACACATTAACTGCACAGGAGACCCTCCACTAATTTCAATACCTGACCTGTACAAATGTAACAGGAAGAGAGAATGGCATAAACATACGTTTCCCTGACGATTTTTTCAACAATGCATCACTTAGGTTGCAGTGATCTAATTGCCTGGTGCTTTATTTGGTTGTGAATATTTGACCTCAATTTTCAGAAAGTCCAAGAACTGCCAGACTTTGTTTTCCAGTAAAGTTTATATATTAAAGCTACTGAATACCACTCCCCACAACCCCATCCCCCCTTCCCGCTCTCTTAGTTCTCATAAACCTAACCTGAGCAGCTATTAATTGATATATACATTCTCAGGAGAAGTTGTCTAAGCTACATGATCGATATTGCATGAATTTGCTACAGAAGTTCTATCTGGAGCCCAGAAATGCTTAAAACTGAATCATGAACCAATAAGCATCAAAAGAGAACAATTTGTATTTGCAATGTGGTGTATCCGTTTATTCAAATGGGTATTTGAACACCAATTAATTCCACTAACATGATGATAGACTTATCAATCTAAGTGATTGATTATGGATTGATTTTATTGTGTGACCTACAAACAGTTCAAATGAAATAGTTCAAGCTTTTTCATCAATCTTAACCTCTTAGAACAAAGAAAGATCTTCCCCTCCCCAAATCTGACAACCACTTGAAGTCAACCCACGAGTTCCTTTCTTTCTTTATGTCTTTCATTTTATTTTATTAACAAGTGAAAAAACCCTGCATCTAAAATAAGTAGATCACAGATCAGAAGATAGTGGGAATAAAATCAGGTTCAAGTAGAATTCTGAAACAAAATAAGCCACATGCATTCTGTAAACCAAACACTTCGCAAGTGGCAAATTTATATCATCTTCATTGATGCAGTTAAAATATGGGTGAATTTTCAGGTTTACATACCTGAGCAATGTGCATTCGACCAGAAGGCTCAAAACCATCATAGCAAATGGGCTGTGGCTTCTTTGCCAAAAGATTCATCAACTCATCCTCCTGTATGCATTCCTCCCCAATACTCCTAACAATCTTGAACTTTTCCTCCAAAGTCATCCTAAAACATCAGTACGCAACAAATTCAACATCACATATGAACAAGACTAAAAAAAAAACTAAAGACTGCTTTGATTACAGGTATTTCAATGTACCCCAAATAGAAATTACATTCCCCCAAGAGCATATTGACTTACTGTGAAGCGGAAATGGAAGAATCGGATGTGGAAGCTGTCAATGAGAGTGCATTAATAGCATCTGAAGCTTCTTGATTATCCATCCTCCTGCAGTCACATAGAATTACAGTATCAACTGATTTTTCTGGTAATATTTAGAACTAATTTGAGCTCCACTTACTGGGATGTGGCAAGGGCGGCTCAACCCTAAACCGCCCAAAAAATGAACCAAAAAAACCAAAATTCAGTTCACTCAAATATGAAAACATAGATGAAAAAATAATAAATTCGACCGATTAAAGGAAGAAGCAAAAGCAGATGAAGGAGATACATACACATAAAAGAGGCAACCAGATCCGATGAAGGCGTCGTGAAATGTCAGTATTAATTCTCTGTATAACCTCAATAGCACACTTCAAAAGAAACTAAATACCCTAAAGGCTTGTTTGGTAGGTGGTAGAGGTGTATTTCGTTTTATTATTAATAATAATAATAAAAATACATGTAAATAAATAAATGTATAAAAGAATAATTTAAGAATCACAATTCACTTTTAACTAAAATATCATATATATTTTTCCTTTAATGTTACACCTTATAAAATTACTAAAATGCCCCTAGACGAGAAACTACCCGCTTAAAAAGGTTCATCCAAGACTTTTTTTGGAACATTCGAGGTCGAAATCATGATCAGCGTGAAAAATTGAGTGAGAAATAGTCTCGATTAAATTTTAGACTAACTGGAGCAAAATATAATTTTTTGAGGCAAAATGCGATTTTCAATAAGGTCCATGACATCTCCGCGTAGCGGAGATGCTCCTAAATAAGTCATTCCCATACTTTACACATAAAACTCATTCGATGGGTGCAATTTATGTGTTACGTAAAAAAAAACTACAGCAGAACACGACGCGCACATGCTCTATCACAATTCAAAATTTTTCTATTGACTGAAATCTTATCGGCTGAAATCTTAACGAGGGGTATTCTAGACTTCTATCCACCTCTCTTACACTTAATCCACGACTGATTTAGGTCTTTTTTGCCTAAAAATGGTTCCTAAACTCATTCTTAAGTCTTTTACCCTAAAATTAACTAAAGACCTAGGGCTGAAAGAAGAGAAAAGGGCTAGGGTTCAAGGAATTCAAGCCAATTCTTGCAAGATTGATTGTCTGTCTTCATCCTAGGTATGCAAAGCTAATCTAAAGCATGAACCTTGTTCTTCCATGTACTCCATATGATTGTGATAGGATAAATTGTAATGGAATTGAAGTTCCCATGATTGTGTTTTCTTGAAAATTTCTTTAATGTTTAACTTATCTTACTTTGTTGTATAATTAGTGATTTCTCTAAACTTGTTTTTGAACAAATGATTTAAGCCTTAATTTTATAAAACCTAATTATAATTTTAAACTAAGATTTAATGATTATGCCTAAGAATTGAGTATAAAGCCTTGAACTTGTGAATGCTTGATTGTGATTGAGATGTGAATGTGATAACATCCTCACAAATTTGATGGTTAAATGTAATTTTTGTAATTGAACGCAAATGATTGAACTTAGCTAAATATGATCATAAATGTGAGCCTAAATTACTCTTGAAAGATGTGATTGAGAATTGATTGGATGATTGATAGGTCCAAAGGCTTGATTGTGACAAAATTGATGAAATTATAAAAGTCTATATAAGATTGATTGATTGAGTTAGATTGGGTTTGATTGTTTGATGAGCATTGAGTCTTGGGAGGAGTATTGAGCCCTGAGTTGAGTGAGAGTAAATAACAACTCAAACTCAATAATTTCGTAGCCCGCGTAGGAGAGGATAGAACCGTGAAATCAGATGTTTCCCTATTGTCTCAAAAGTAGGACATGATGTTATTAATTGTAGATTAATTGATGGGATGTCATTTACCCTGTCAAGGTATTGGATGGATGTGGCAATAACATAGCTTCGTTGTATTATCACTGGTTCATGGGTGATGGTTATCGGTTAGAGAAACTTCCATACAGGTTTCCATAGTACTTGGATTGGATTGGATTGTATATGGATTGTCTCTATCTAGACTGTATTCTTACTTTAGACTTTTGACATCCTGATTGAGCTTCTTACTTTGACTTAACTATGTGATTTGACGTTATTCTATCTTAATGCTTATTTCATTCCGTCATTTTACATACTCGTACATTCCACGTACTGACTCCCTTTGGGCCTACATCTATCTTTTCATGATGCAAAAACAGGTATTGGAGATCATCAACAGGAGTTTCATTGATGGTCTTATCTTCTTGCATCTGATTGGTGAGTCCTCCACTACATTCGAAGAATACCACTTATACCTTTCTTACTTTTGAGTTTAGTTTTTATTTTGATTTAAAGTAGACATGAACATATCATTGGCACCATCTAGACAATAGAGATAGAGGCTTCATAGACTAGACAGTGATGAGTTGATGTTGAGATCTTTATCTTTTGATTGAATTTCTTTAAAACTATTCTTATGTCGCAAACTTTGGGTTTGATTTGTTGGTCTGTGGCTTTTAGTCATTGAGTTAGAACGTTGATTAGATTTGCCCATCATATTGTCTATTTATTTTAAGTCTTCCGCTTATTTGAATGAATGAGTAAATGTGTAATTAGGCTAAGTGGTTCGCTTGGGAGCTAGTAATAATTTTCGAGTGCCGATCATGCCAAGAGTACCCGCCCGGAGTATGACACATAACTTGTCGTGATGTTAGGCTCACTAACTAGATCTATTATACCAACATTATCACTTCTTAAAATCTCCCAAAACTAAATACTCTTGGTAAACATTACTAATCTTGTTTATATTGAACTACTTAATATAACATCTATTATCATTAACACTACGAATTCTATTTTTTATTGAACGTTTATACTACTAACGTTATTACTAACGAAAAAGGATAAATAGTATTCTTTTTCATTTTAACCAAACATCATTCAATTTATAATTGATTAACATGCAATAATTTCAATTGAATGTTGTTTACATGGAATATTCGTGCAAAACACGAATATAGAGATCACTAGTCTATATTCATACTTTGTATTTGTTAGGTTTTGCACACCCTACGGATTTGCCTAATCGTTGGAACAGGTTAGCCGACGTGTTTTAATGATGCAGAAATAAACTGGAACGCAACAATTTTACGTGGAAACACCCGGCTCACAAAAGGTGAAAAACCACGACCTGTACCTCTACAGGATTTACTCCAACTTCACTACTTTAATATGAGCCTTCAACAAACGATTACAATTCCTAGTAATCTAAACTTCAAACTACTTCAACAACTTCCTAACTTCACATAAACCTCCCTAGGCTTATATTCCCAACGTCTTCGAGTTGCCCCCAACTTGAAGACTAGAATCTAATCTCAGTTATAGACTCTGAGAGATTACACAATTGCTCAGGATTACAAAGAGAAAACAAAACTGTCTAAACCCTATGTTATGTCGCCGCATTTCTCTTCTTCTTCGTCTCTCTCTTTTTTTCTGTGTCTGAATCTCTCTTTTTCTCTCCGCTTCTTTCTTTTTTTCTGCACCCTTTGCTTCTGTGAACTCTCTCTAGTTTTATAGTTGCTGATCGGAGATTTAATTGCTCTCCACCTCTTTAAGGATAACACCAGTTATTAGTGGAATCATTTTTCCTTTAGTACTCCTTCTTCTAATCGAACTTCTCTTTTCTCCTTCTTTTACGCATCCTGTTTGAGTTGGAGTAGTATTCCTCTTTAAATCCTTCTTCTTGACAGCTGTTGTTTTTATACGCCTTATTTCCAGCACCCTTTATTCCATTTTTATTTTGTGCAGCGTGTGCAGTTTGCCATGGATACAGTACGCTGAAAGAACCTGGTAGACCAACCTGTTTCATTATCTTTTATCAGCCATCAAAACTTTACTGCTCCAACAGTATTATTATAAAAGCATGAATATAAATGTTAATTGACTAAAATATTCATTAAAAGTTGATTGACTTATTATTTGCCTTTTTAAGTTAATATTTCCCTCCATCTGAAAAATTACTATGGGGTATAAATGTAATTTTGTATTAGGGCTAAATAAAATATTTTTCTATTAGGACTAAGTTCATCGCAAGACATATATTATCCTACTAATACTAGGAGCTTAACATTGAGTCTAGCTATTTCAAGTAAACTAGGAAGAGAGAATTTTTACACGTTTAATATTTATTTATTTTTGTTTGAGTAAATTGATTTTTCTTTTATATTTTCTCTATTTAAATTCTAGAAAAAGTTCATATAAATATTGGTTGACCAAAATATTCTTTAAATATTAAATAAATTTTATATCCGAAATGTTTAAATAATTTAAAGTTTTTTTGGTAACTAAATTGCTATTACCATATTTGTCAATTTGTACATCTTTGAAACTCTAATATTGGACATAATCTCAAACTCAGAGCTCATTCCTATTAGTCTATTACTTCTTCTAGCTACCTGATTCATGGATAGTAATTTAAGCTACTCATATGATTAGCCGGTCTAGGATAGATGCTACTTTTATAATGAACTTCTTGTATGAAGTGTCTGATGATCAGTTCTGTGTTCCTATTTATTTATTTTTTGAAAAATTCTATTGTTCTTTTCTTGCCATATGAAGTATATCATTGCTGTCAGCACCATTCTGTATATTTCAGCTTTTGAAGTCTTCCCTTTTTCATGTATTGTAGCCCACACCATTTCCTCTTTCCACCCTCGACTACCCCTCATAATAGACATCCCAGTTTAGCATCCTTTGCCAAATCAGTTTTGCTTCAGTACAAATGAAGAATAGGTGTTGCTGATTCTCTGATTCTTTGCTACACAGTGAACATATCAGGTCATCAGAGTGTATTCCCCATTTCTCCAACCTATCTTTTGTATTGAGTCTTTTATGTTTTGCCAGGTAAAGGATGAATATCCATTTGGGCTTCCCAGGGTTGTTGCATATCATTTTTCTCCATGGTGCTTTATTGTATTCACCTCTGAATTTTTTGTGCACTTTGCTGATGTTGTATGTTTTTGCAGGGATAGGCATGATTGATGTCTCTAGCTGTCGTATGTGTGTTAAAATTCATCGTATTTACATATTGACATGTGCTTTTTGTAAAGAGTCACTATTTTATTTCGATTTCTAATTCTATTTTTCCCTTTGTTCCCTTTCCTTCCCTTTGCTATATCTAGTTTATTCTGCTCATGGGTTGTTGAGTCGAGGGTGCCCAGAAAACAGTCTCTCTACTTCTTACGAGGTAATGGGAAGATCTGCGTACATTTCTATCCTTCCCAGACCCCATTTATGAGATTTAACTGAGTATGCTGTTGTTGTTGCTGATGTTGTATGTTTTTGCTTCCAGGATCTCATTTACAAGTATACCTGCTTCTACTAATCATTGGTTTGCTTATAGTATCTTCCTCACCATCCAAGATGCTTGCTTGATTTGCGTCTTCCATAAATAATTTAAAGTTGTTTTATATTAAAACTGATTAGTGTACAATTGGGATCCTCTCTTTCCGTTTGATATCACTGTAATTTCTTAACAAAATATAGTTCTAATAAACATGGCCTAAATAAATACAACAAATCCTAAATAATTTAGATTTTCTTTATAAATCAGAACTTTGTTTATGGGAAGTAGATTTAGACTTTATATAATATAATTCATGTGATTAATCAATTAAATTTTAGGTTTAATCTTATCAATTAATTCATAGAGAGAAATCAAATATCCACTTCTTAGTTTTACTTGGATAATAAAATTACAGTTAATTGATTGTTAGAATCAATCAAGTTAGTTTAAGTTTGATTAGAATTGTGTGTATTGGAAAAACCTAAAATCAAACAATGACTTTCTAATTTTTCAATGTCTTCTATCAATTTAACATTGAATACTAGAATTATTTTTCGAGAATCACCCAATTAATAAATATTCATGATTAAAATACAAAAAATTAATATTCGTGTTCTTTGAAATGTTATCTACTTTTTCCTAATTGATTATTTAAAATATGAACTATCTTTATAATCATGATCTCCTAAAATTATATCATGTATTAGTTTTTGTTTTGCTTATATTTATAACAAAATTTTAGTTCCTTTAAACGGAAAAAACTAGTACAAGCTAAATAAGATATATCGACTAAATCTTTGGTTACATTATTTTGTAGCATACTTTAATAATAATACCATTCTTTTTAGCCTCTATGAAGGTAATTAATTTTTGTATGTATTTTGATTAGTTTGTTGTTGTTTTTCTTCCGTAAGTTTAAAGGTTCAATTATTTATAAAATAATTGCTTTCATAATTCTATGACTTAAGTGTAAGATGAAATTTGTTTATATCAAATTATTCTAATTTCGTAAGTACATAGCTAAAAATGACAAATTGAGATGAATTTTTTTTTTTTTGATAAATTTCTTGAGTTTTATCTTTTAATCATTGTTACTCTTCTTTAGATAATATCATCTTTTTATTATTTTCCATCAATTATTATTATTTAATTATTATCTAATATGTAGGTATAATGGCGAATTTTTAAGAAAGTAACGAACTTGTTCATGTAAAAGGTATTTTATGAATTTAAAATGAGTGCGTGAGAAGTGTAACTTTAAATTAAACCCTAAAGCACATCTATTTGCCTTACAACTTTGTAAGAGAGTAACGAACTTGTTCATGTAAAAGGTGTTTCATGAATTTAAAATAAGAGCGTGAGAAGTACAACTATAAATTAAACCCTAAAGCACGTCGTATCAAGCCGCAAGTCTAAGCATCTCCTGGTTTATAAACCCTAAGCCAAATAGATTAATTTTGTTCATGAATATATTTGGCAATCGATGAAATTAGGTTGAATCACATTTAATTAATGTAATGTCTATCACAGTATACATTCATATAGTTGGTTGATAGTATAGACTAATATAATCATTCAAGCTAATATTGATAAAGATCAAGATTTAACGAATAAACATTCTCTTTAATTGGCAAGTGAAGACAAAATGTAAATCGAAAATCTAAAATGTATCTTGTTCACTACTATTAAGGTTTCCCTCTGTACAAAATAATGTTACACTTGGCTTGTTCAAAATGGAATTATCACCAAGAACATAAATTTTTCATTTTATCTCGACAAAATTGAACACTAATAAAAGAAATTAATCTCAAGAAAGACAATCCAACACAATGGAACGTATCAGATTATAATCTCTAACAATGGTTTGTATTTGTCTCATGAAAATTTCTCTAGTTACTTCTTTGTTTTCCTGTGAACAATATGTATGTGAAGTCAAGATTAGAATAATGGCCTTGAAATCAAAATATTCACCATATGTGTATGTATATAGTAAGTCTTCAAATACCCAAAATTAAAAAGGGAAAAAATCCAAACTTACCCTATAAAAAGTACACAAACTTACTAGCTCCTGCTTCTTTTGTTGTGGAAGCAAACTATGTAACTTGAATAGCATCCTATTCCATATGTCAAAAGCATGATCAACACCACCATTTTGTAGACCTGTATTAGCACTTAAGTACTATTTCCTTTCTCTAATGACATTCAAAAGTAATTGAAATAAAAGGAGCAATGTTTATTCTGATAGGGTTCCTCCGTCTTCCTCAATGACCTTGTCCAAGGCCACCTTGGTGGAAGCGATACTTCAAGTTCCTCACTTCCCCTCTTTCCTCTTACATTAATTGTGTGAACTTAGTATAGAACCCATCTACTAACCAAACATTATTTTATAACTCTATTATTTGAATGCCTATTAAATCTAATATGTTACTAGCTATTTGTTTGCCTTTCTAGAGGTACTTAATCATATGTTAGGAAGAAAACTTTGGTAGGACTGATTTCTTATAAGCTCTCTCTTCAGAAAAAAAGAGTGCTAAGACAAATTGGTAGTGGTATAACTTTGTTAACATAATTTTTTTGATGTTGATATTGCAAGTCAAAATCGAGCCATAGTTATCCAATGCATATCTCTTTTCAGAATTATTAAATCAAATAGGTTAAGAAAGTGGACATATGTTTGATAAATATTTGAGAATTAGAGATGTCGTGAACGATGCAGCCTGAAAAATTAAATTATAATATTCTTTCCCCCGTACATTTTGAAATATCATTTAGTCTAAATGATCATAAGTTACTTCATCAAACTAAACAAAATGTGCTTGTCACGACCCAAAAATGGACGTGATGGCACTTGCTCAAACCCGCCAGAACAAGTCAGCCTAAACCCAACAAGAATATCGAAATAACGTGCGGAAGTACTAAATAAAATAGATAACTTAAAAAGAGAAATCTTCACAAAACTTAAATACCACCCAAGGATTGGTTGTCACGTATACAAGCCACTAGTCATACAGAAATCCAAAGAATTACAAAGTCTGAAACTGTCTTTCTTCTCAAATAGAACAAAGCAGAAAGGAACAGGATAAGAGAGTCAGCTAGATGACAGCAGCTACCTCTCTAAATCTCCTGAGAAGCCTCGGATGATCAAGGAAAATACAACTCACAGTCCGGGCTCAAAACCTACACAAGTGTAGAAGCAAGGGTGAGTACCAAAAACAACACGGTACCCAACAAGTGAACTACTAAACGCAACATTAAGCAATACAGAATACAAGTACTCCTAACTCCACGCCAGAACCTCTACAACTACAACACACATAACATCGGTCCAACATAATAATTCATAATGTATATGACATGTAGCTCAGTAACCACACCAATATTCATAGATCAACAACACAGGAATCGGTTCACCTATCACCAGTTTCACAAAAAGGCACCGACAAGCTCATAAATGATAGGAATGTGTAATGCAATGCAATGCAATGTCAAGTAGAATGATGCATGTCTGACCTAGTGATACACACCCGATGTCTCTCAGTCTGGGACCCAGGGGGGACTCTTAGTCCGTGCATCCGTCGCGGCGTGCGACCCGACCCTCGAATCATATATATATCTGTCGCGGCGTGCGACCCGTCCCTCGATTTATAATATCCGTCGCGGCGTGCGACCCGTCCCTCGAATGGTACATCTTTTTTTTTTTAAGTCTTATTCTTTCTCAGTTCACATAACATTTGACACAAAATTAATGCAATAGACAGGTTTACACTATAATGGGGGAGATGACCGAATTTTTAATACAATGCACATTTCACAACAACATAGTTTTAAAATAACATCAACACCAAATTCATATTTCAAAATCACTATCAACACCTCACATAGGAAGCACGAGATTCTATATGCTTAACAAAGGTTAAGAAATTCACTTGCCTCAATAATTGAGCACTCACTGCGGGACTTGAGCCTTCCCCTTTCGATTAGAATCCCAAGCACCACGATCTAATCAAATAATTTACCACAATAAGATTTCAAAACTAATAATACCCATATTATTATACGTCTCACCTAGAACCCAAAAACTAGTCAAATTCGTGGTTGAATTTCTAAAACTCCAAGCCTAGGATTAAGTCTTAAAATTCCAAATACATAACTTTAATAGTGTTCATATAATATAATATACGTAGTATTAAATTGCCTATTTCACTATAAAAAAAAGAATTTAACTTATAACATGATAATTGATAAACCAAAATAACCATTGCATCATCGTGCTAATCAACTGCACCACCCAGACCTTAAAATCTATATGTTTAGTATCTAAACAATAATAAGGATAAAATAAAAAAAATGATAAGAAAATTAGATTACAAGGAAATAAGCAAATAAACTAATAAAAGCTCAAAAGGAACTGCTGGGCCACTCTATATCACTAGAAATCATCCAAGTATACTCATAGTTGCATGTATGAGATCAATTAAAAGAAATAATTGTTTGTCATCTTCTGGAATCACGCCACACCTCATTGCCCTATCTAAGATTCCTAGAGAATATTACTAAGTGTCAAAAGCTTTCTTTAACCACTAATCCCATTATATTACACACTCATGCCATGAAAATCAATACAAGTAAAGCATTGAAAAGAAAAGTTAAAGAATTTTTTTAGTCGTTACCGCTGTTCTTTCGCTTCGAGATCACGTCGTAGCCGCACTAGGTTTCTAGTTTCTTTTCTTTTAGTTTTTTTTTTCTTCTTCTCAAGTTATATAAAGAATTAAATCCTGCTATCTGATTTTTTTTTCAATAAGCACCAAGTGGTATAAAATTTTCTCCAAAATAACATTTAACCCACCACTTATATTAATTATTCAAACTAGCTCATAAATTAAATAATCTAAAATACCCATTTAAAATTTTAAGAGATAAATCTTTTAGAAAATTAAGAGGACTAATTCCCCGAATAATCTAGTGGGTCATTACATTATCCACCACTAAAAATCATGTTCGTCCTCGAACATAAGGTAAAAGAAAGTACCTGAAGCTTCGAAAAGATGAGGATATTTAGCACGCATGTCAGACTCTGTCTCCCAAGTCGCCTCTCTAACTGGACGATTCTTCCACTGCACCTTCACGGAAGAGATCTCTTTGTTTCTAAGCTTACGGACCTGTCTGTCCAAAATAGCTATAGGCTCCTCCTCAAATGACAAGTCTGGACTCAACGTCACCGAATCAAATGAAAGTATATGAGACTCATCGGGCACATATTTTCGGAGCATGGAGACATGAAACACAGGATGCACGGATGACATGCTAGGTGGCAAAGCTAGTCTATACGCCACCTCTCCAACTCGCTCTAAAATCTCAAATGGACCAATAAATCGGGGGCTAAGCTTTCCCTTCTTACCGAACCGCATAACGCCCTTCATAGGTGACACTCTAAGCCAAACATGATCGCCCACCATAAACTCTAGGGCTCGAACCCTCCTATCTGCATAACTCTTCTGTCGACTCTGAGCGGTCAACAACCTACCCTGAATCATACGGACCTGCTCCATAGCATCTCTAAGAAAGTCTGCATCTAATGAGTCCATCTCAGCAGAATCAAACCAACCAATCGGAGATCTACACCGTCTACCATACAAGGCTTCGAATGGAGCCATCTGAATACTGGAGTGGTAACTATTATTATAGGCAAACTCTGCCAAGGGCAAGTGTTGGTCCCAACGGGAACCAAAATCAATCACACACGCTCGAAGCATGTCCTCCAACACCTGAATCGTCCGCTCAGACTGGGACCCGGGGGGACTCTTAGTCCGTGCATCCGTCGCGGCGTGCGACCCGACCCTCGAATCATATATATATCTGTCGCGTCTGTCGCGGCGTGCGACCCGTCCCTCGATTTATAATATCCGTCGCGGCGTGCGACCCGTCCCTCGAATGGTACATCTTTTTTTTTAAGTCTTATTCTTTCTCAGTTCACATAACATTTGACACAAAATTAATGCAATAGACAGGTTTACACTATAATGGGGGAGATGACCGAATTGTTAATACAATGCACATTTCACAACAACATAGTTTTAAAATAACATCAACACCAAATTCATATTTCAAAATCACTATCAACACCTCACATAGGAAGCACGAGATTCTATATGCTTAACAAAGGTTAAGAAATTCACTTGCCTCAATAATTGAGCACTCACTGCGGGACTTGAGCCTTCCCCTTTCGATTAGAATCCCAAGCACCACGATCTAATCAAATAATTTACCACAATAAGATTTCAAAACTAATAATACCCATATTATTATACGTCTCACCTAGAACCCAAAAACTAGTCAAATTCGTGGTTGAATTTCTAAAACTCCAAGCCTAGGATTAAGTCTTAAAATTCCAAATACATAACTTTAATAGTGTTCATATAATATAATATACGTAGTATTAAATTGCCTATTTCACTATAAAAAAAAGAATTTAACTTATAACATGATAATTGATAAACCAAAATAACCATTGCATCATCGTGCTAATCAACTGCACCACCCAGACCTTAAAATCTATATGTTTAGTATCTAAACAATAATAAGGATAAAATAAAAAAAATGATAAGAAAATTAGATTACAAGGAAATAAGCAAATAAACTAATAAAAGCTCAAAAGGAACTGATGGGCCACTCTATATCACTAGAAATCATCCAAGTATACTCATAGTTGCATGTATGAGATCAATTAAAAGAAATAATTGTTTGTCATCTTCTGGAATCACGCCACACCTCATTGCCCTATCTAAGATTCCTAGAGAATATTACTAAGTGTCAGAAGCTTTCTTTAACCACTAATCCCATTATATTACACACTCATGCCATGAAAATCAATACAAGTAAAGCATTGAAAAGAAAAGTTAAAGAATTTTTTTAGTCGTTACCGCTGTTCTTTCGCTTCGAGATCACGTCGTAGCCGCACTAGGTTTCTAGTTTCTTTTCTTTTAGTTTTTTTTTTCTTCTTCTCAAGTTATATAAAGAATTAAATCCTGCTATCTGATTTTTTTTTCAATAAGCACCAAGTGGTATAAAATTTTCTCCAAAATAACATTTAACCCACCACTTATATTAATTATTCAAACTAGCTCATAAATTAAATAATCTAAAATACCCATTTAAAATTTTACGAAATAAATCTTTTAGAAAATTAAGAGGACTAATTCCCCGAATAATCTAGTGGGTCATTACAGTGCTCATGTATTTTTATTAACTTTATCAACATAATGTCACGACCCGAAATTCGGGTGTGATGGCACTCACCTAATCCCATCAAGGCGAGTCAGTCTAATACCCAATTATAATCATAAAATATGAAAGGATATATAAAGTGAAAATTTTAACAACTGATTATAAGGCAACTTAATTAAAATCCCCCAAGACCTGGTGTCACGTGTACAAGCCTCTAAATACATAGTACTCAAAAAAAAAAAAAATGAATGTCTCAAATGTCTAGTCCTCAAATAGAACGTAACATAATAATGGATTCCTTGAAGGTCCACCGGTGAGATAAGCAGCTACCTTAAGGATAATCCGGAAGCTCGGTCCTGAAATGAGAAAATTCTAACTAAAGGGACTGGGCTCGCAACCTACAAAAATGTAGCAAGGGGTGAGTACCAAAAACAACACGGTACTCAGCAAATGGAACTAATTTAGAGTAAAACAATGAAGAACCAAGTAACTCCTTCACACCCAACCACATACCGCCAAACTACAAACCTGCACTCAGAAAAGTCCCAGCCCAGCAACACATAATACATAATAAAGATAGTTTTTCAGTATATCACAATTATCAAATCACAAGCCATAACTCACAAGAGATAACATAATCAATCACATGAACAACATCATGCCACATAATAATATGCAAGGATGAGATGCAATGTTGTGCAATGCAAGGTGGTATCAAGACCGTCGCACAGCCTGTCGTATATACCCCCGTCGAGCTAAGGCTCCCAGACTAAGGGGACCCATGGGGACCTCGCAGGCCATATACCTCAATCACAATATATCAACTACCTTGCCACCCAAGTGATCGTGGTCAAGGACTCATGATAAGAATCTCGATGTATCAACTACCTTGCCACCTAGGTGCTCGTGGTCAAGGACTCATGATACGAATCTCAATGTATCAACTACCTTGCCACCCAAATGCTCGTGGTCAAGGGCTCATGATATGAATCACCATTAACAACTTCTCAAAATGTCATGAGTATGAGGATGCATGCAATCAAGACACAATTATGGAAGCAATATTCCTCCCAACACGTACAATAAATATCAAAGTTCTCAACGTTTAGCAATTATAATATTCACCCTCTTTTATACATATTTGGGTACAATTCTCTTTTAAGATATTTCACCCCATTTTAGTAACTTTATTTCCTCAAACAACCCATGATCCTCCGTATATATATCACGATTATCTCCCTTTCTCAACACGTCATATCACACTATTCTCAATTTAGGATTCACGTGCTCTCGAAGCAACACATAAACAATTAAAACCCTCACATTGGCATCACAATAAGAATTATCAACCCAACACACGATACGATCTCATCCCATAGATTACAACATAAGGAAGCATACGAGGTTCAACATATTTAACAAAAGTTTAGAAATCCACTTGCCTTAATTAATAGAATGACACTCCAAACCTTGAGTCTTTCGTAACGCTTTCAGATGATCAAAATCTGTTCAAATACATAATCTACATAAGAATACGAATCCAATGACACCCATATTGCTACATTTATTTTTGGCTCAAAAATCGGGTCAAAAAGTCACCCCGAGCCCGTAAATTCGAATCTGGAAATTTCTTTCAGATTATGTTTACCCATAATAAACTACACATATACGTCAAATTTCAGCTAAAACGGATCGTTATTCGACCCCCAAATCAAAATTTTATTTTTAGAACCCTAGGGCTATATTTTCTTAATTATACACGATCTACCCTAAAAATTCATTCATAATCACATGAAAACTTAATAAAAAGGATGAAGAAAATTACCTTAATATTTCGGGATAAAAATCACAATTTTTCTCTATCTTTTTCTCTTTCTTTTTCCTTCCCGTAATTTTTTCTTTTCTTCGTTTCTTCGTTCTTTGCTTTTTTTTTCGTGCACTGTTTTTCTGCTTTTGTTTATTTGAGGGCTGCTGTGCGCAGCCCTTTACTTAACTCCTTTAAATTTTTTCTTAATTTTATTTTATTTTATTTTATTTTATTTTTCTTATTTACTTATTTTAATATACTAAAAGTGATAAATTCTATTAACTTATTTTTTATAAATATGGAATAAATAGTATAGGTTATTAAATAAAAATATTATTTTAATCCACCAACTAAATTAATTATCTAAAATTATACGTCAACTAAATGACCGTAATTATCGAACAATCCAAAATTTTCAATTTAAATTTACGAAAATAATCTTTTATGAAAGAGAGAGTATTTATTTTCAAAATGACCTAACGGGTCATTACATCATCCACCACTAAAAATCATGTTCGTCCTCGAACATAAGAAGGAGAAGAAAGAATAATCGATATTACTAAGATCCTAAGTTATGATCTTCCAAAGTCAGTATTCCATCTCTCCAAGTAAGTTCCTCCTTTAAGACCATTCTATCAAAATCATCTATTAAGAACTGAACTTTCGAATCAACCCTTGATAGATTTTTAAATCGATAGTGATGTTCAAGCCACAAGCTAACCCATGAACTCGATTTAAATAACAACCCACTAGTCCATAACTCAATAATTAGGATGAATCTTTTCTCATATAACCACGATAAAATTTTAAATCAATACCGACCATAACCAAAAGTGAACATAAAGAAATCATCCCGCACTCTTAATTCACAACCCATCATGGATCTTCATAAGATTTCATTCTTACAATCAAATCTTTCCCCGATAGTAAGTTATAAAATACGATCTTTAGACATCGAACACTCATCATAGAGAATCAAATTCTTTTTGACCCAACGAAGGAAAGGATCGAGTAACAACTTAGCGAATGATTCATTCAAACATACAGAATCTCTAACAACACTATTAGGAATACCATATCAATAGCAGTGATTATAAACAACCCTTAAGAGTGATAGAGCTATACCCAATATGCCTCACATTCATTCATACATATCCAGAACATAACCTCAACGACAACATGAACCTTAAAACTGTTGGACAACTATAAATATTTATGGCAGCTTTGTTTTTTTTTTTTTTTTTTTTTAATAATTTCACATCAACAAAGTTGTGTGTAGAACCACTTGTATACTTCAACTATCCCAAATAATACTAAATATGTCCACATTAAAATAATCAAGTCTGCATAAGCATCCTATCTTAATAAGAGAAAATTGCAGGATCGGTTCACCCGATCCACCACTAAGGATCTGTCTACAAAAGTGAAGACACGAGTGGAAATAGGTAGGTATTCCCATAATAAAGTAGGTAGCCACACCAAAATGCACGGAATCAAGGTCGAATAATACAAGATACTCCTTTCATAGTGCCCCTATCAAACATTTTCATTCATCTGACCCTATCTTTTTCTTTTTTTTTTTTTCCTTCCATTTTTAGCTGCACATAATCAACCTGTCTGGTCCCAATACAATCGTACACATACTTAATTTATCAAACTTCATATACTCTTCAGAGTACTGCATCAAAGGCAACGCTCTTAATACTAACAGAATATCATAGCCATACTTGTTATTTACCATTCTCTCAAATTGTTACTAGTATCAAAGTCTTCTTAGCAAGACATTAACATCTTCAAATAATTCAAGTTATGGCTTCCTCCCTTTTTATTTAAGCACTTCTTATAGATATGAATCACACCCAAAGTTGATAGCATTGATTTCAAATTTTATAGTACTTTTCTCATCGGAGTAAGGTTACTTAATTCTAAAGTCAATTTCATGCAATCTTTCACATTTCGAATTTCAACCACCATCCAAAACATCATATACCTCATACCAAAACTTAGAGAAATTCAATCACCTTGATCATTTTGCATACCATAAGCACATAACCTCTGGTCATCATCAAGTGTCTATGTAATACATCACAATAATTTATGTAGTCTCATTAATAAAGTAATTGCGACCCCCTCAATATCCTCAATAAGTGTGTAAAGCTATAGATATATATCGTAGTGCTTTTGTAAGTCATCTATCATAATTGAAAAATCTAGACCAATATGAAAATGTAGCATATTTCAAACATCATTATTTGTTACTTGGATCAAAACTCCGTCTCCATAAAAGTCACGAGTAAATCCTAGAAAATCTGTGCTAAACAAGTACGCATTGCATTATCATGTTTGAGCTCAAAGGTAAAATAAGTAAGACCTTTAATTCCGAACCAAGGGTCCATACAGGAGGTCTTATTCTTTCACTTTCTTAATTCTTCCTATGACACAAATTTCAAATACCCTGAACTCTTCAATATATTAGATTCTCGTTCCTTCACTAACTCCCTTATCAACTTTATTCTCTGACCAACAACACATGACATTTCACCTCATGCTCTAAGCCAAAATTTTAAGTGGATCACTTCTTTAGGTCCTTCAACAATAATACAAAAATAACTAAATTTATGACCCAAATCACATGCAGGTTCTTCCGAATGTTGAATACTCATTGCTATTCGTTATTTCTTATCTTACCAATTCATATCTTGACAAAATATACTACCCAAAATGTAAACTAACAATTAAAAACTTCAATATTTATTCTAACTTGTACTCCAATTTCTTTATCTATCGGTACTAGCTCATAGCTTGAGATCTTTATGAATGCATATATCTTAACTTATGATTGATCCCCTCTTTATCAACCCTACAATATCCTTTATAAAAAATTTTAATGTACTACTTACCATACTCAAAATCACAAAAAGAGATTATCACCATATTCAAGCCCAACATCATAGATTTTTTTTCAAATATTATCCAACAGTTTTCTAGCCAAGACCAATGATACTTAATACTATCACCATAACCAAAGCAAAATAAATAAAACTAGATGGCTTTAAATTTAATTCTCCATTCTCTCGAAAGATATATCTTTGATCTATACCATCAAAGTGAATATCTCTACATCTCACTAATTTATTCATTTATGACTCTAGCTCATTTCAATTCTATCGAAGCAATATCTCAACATATTTTATATTTTTCTTATGATCACGTTACTCATCAAATAGTAGCAACCTAACTTTTGATACCCGCAGATTGTGTTTACCATACAGAATTCACTCTATTTGAAATTCTCATCATATGACTGCATCTTGATCATAATCCATCACAACTTTTATTACCATTATGCTCTATAGCCATTGCTATCGTCTCAAGGTTACCCTCATCATTGATATGACACCAAAATTATATGGGTCAAATGTAAAGAACTAACTCCCTTGGATCTTATTATGGAGTAATAGTCCTCATTTAGAATTCCCCGAACACACCTCACAACTTAAATACATTAATTATACCAAAGATCCACCACTAAAATTTTTCTTATAAATAATACTTAACCCAAGCATCCAGAGTAGCAAATTAGTTGATTTCTCAAATATGAACACAACACTAAACCTTATTAAATGAGCCCATGATACACTAATAATTTCTAAAATAGTTTGTATTCACGTTTAACGATTGACATATCAATTTCCATATACCACTAATACTATATTGTGAAAATCCATTAGATCCACCACTAGAACACATCATACCTAAGAAGAAAGTAGTACCAAACTCACCCGCATACTTCTACCCATTAAGTAGCTGCAAAATATTATCCCATCCATCATGACTCTATCTTAAGTAATGCAATTTTAATTCTTATAAGTATACCACTTACCCTTTAGTACCAGATCTAAACTTCAAGTCATATACAACCCACTAACTACTCATTTAAAGAATTAACCACGAATCATCTCTACAAGTGAGAGGAAATAGAATAAAGCGATAAGAATCATACCGAACCACGGACGCACGATAGAGTAGGAATAAACAAAAGGAAGTTTCCTAACAGTCTTCATAGCCTCTCGAAGATAAGTATAGACGTCTCCATACCAATCCTCGAGACTCTACTAGACTGGGCTTGTACACACGTGAGACCTATGAACCTAGAGCTCTGATACCAACTGTCACGACCCGAAATTCGGGTGTGATGGCACTCACCTAATCCCATCAAGGCGAGTCAGTCTAATACCCAATTATAATCATAAAATATGAAAGGATATATAAAGTGAAAATTTTAACAACTGATTATAAGGCAACTTAATTAAAATCCCCCAAGACCTGGTGTCACGTGTACAAGCCTCTAAATACATAGTACTCAAAAAAAAAAAAATGAATGTCTCAAATGTCTAGTCCTCAAATAGAACGTAACATAATAATGGATTCCTTGAAGGTCCACCGGTGAGATAAGCAGCTACCTTAAGGATAATCCGGAAGCTCGGTCCTGAAATGAGAAAATTCTAACTAAAGGGACTGGGCTCGCAACCTACAAAAATGTAGCAAGGGGTGAGTACCAAAAACAACACGGTACTCAGCAAATGGAACTAATTTAGAGTAAAACAATGAAGAACCAAGTAACTCCTTCACACCCAACCACATACCGCCAAACTACAAACCTGCACTCAGAAAAGTCCCAGCCCAGCAACACATAATACATAATAAAGATAGTTTTTCAGTATATCACAATTATCAAATCACAAGCCATAACTCACAAGAGATAACATAATCAATCACATGAACAACATCATGCCACATAATAATATGCAAGGATGAGATGCAATGTTGTGCAATGCAAGGTGGTATCAAGACCGTCGCACAGCCTGTCGTATATACCCCCGTCGAGCTAAGGCTCCCAGACTAAGGGGACCCATGGGGACCTCGCAGGCCATATACCTCAATCACAATATATCAACTACCTTGCCACCCAAGTGATCGTGGTCAAGGACTCATGATAAGAATCTCGATGTATCAACTACCTTGCCACCTAGGTGCTCGTGGTCAAGGACTCATGATACGAATCTCAATGTATCAACTACCTTGCCACCCAAATGCTCGTGGTCAAGGGCTCATGATATGAATCACCATTAACAACTTCTCAAAATGTCATGAGTATGAGGATGCATGCAATCAAGACACAATTATGGAAGCAATATTCCTCCCAACACGTACAATAAATATCAAAGTTCTCAACGTTTAGCAATTATAATATTCACCCTCTTTTATACATATTTGGGTACAATTCTCTTTTAAGATATTTCACCCCATTTTAGTAACTTTATTTCCTCAAACAACCCATGATCCTCCGTATATATATCACGATTATCTCCCTTTCTCAACACGTCATATCACACTATTCTCAATTTAGGATTCACGTGCTCTCGAAGCAACACATAAACAATTAAAACCCTCACATTGGCATCACAATAAGAATTATCAACCCAACACACGATACGATCTCATCCCATAGATTACAACATAAGGAAGCATACGAGGTTCAACATATTTAACAAAAGTTTAGAAATCCACTTGCCTTAATTAATAGAATGACACTCCAAACCTTGAGTCTTTCGTAACGCTTTCAGATGATCAAAATCTGTTCAAATACATAATCTACATAAGAATACGAATCCAATGACACCCATATTGCTACATTTATTTTTGGCTCAAAAATCGGGTCAAAAAGTCACCCCGAGCCCGTAAATTCGAATCTGGAAATTTCTTTCAGATTATGTTTACCCATAATAAACTACACATATACGTCAAATTTCAGCTAAAACGGATCGTTATTCGACCCCCAAATCAAAATTTTATTTTTAGAACCCTAGGGCTATATTTTCTTAATTATACACGATCTACCCTAAAAATTCATTCATAATCACATGAAAACTTAATAGAAAGGATGAAGAAAATTACCTTAATATTTCGGGATAAAAATCACAATTTTTCTCTATCTTTTTCTCTTTCTTTTTCCTTCCCGTAATTTTTTCTTTTCTTCGTTTCTTCATTCTTTGCTTTTTTTTTCGTGCACTGTTTTTCTGCTTTTGTTTATTTGAGGGCTGCTGTGCGCAGCCCTTTACTTAACTCCTTTAAATTTTTTCTTAATTTTATTTTATTTTATTTTATTTTATTTTTCTTATTTACTTATTTTAATATACTAAAAGTGATAAATTCTATTAACTTATTTTTTATAAATATGGAATAAATAGTATAGGTTATTAAATAAAAATATTATTTTAATCCACCAACTAAATTAATTATCTAAAATTATACGTCAACTAAATGACCGTAATTATCGAACAATCCAAAATTTTCAATTTAAATTTACGAAAATAATCTTTTATGAAAGAGAGAGTATTTATTTTCAAAATGACCTAACGGGTCATTACACATAAGATGTGAGCTAATTGGGATAGTTCATTACTGCATAAAATGTGAATAATTCATCTAGTTATTATATAAAAAAATAAAGACTAATACTCCAAAAAAAAAAAAGTAATTTCCTGTATTTCTTATTTAATGATTTTTTTGGGAATTTTTTTAATAATTCAATATACTTAAATTTTTCAAATTAAATGCTTGCATTTTTTTTTTTTGTTTTTCATTTACATTTTCTGGGTGATAAGTTCAAAAGAGTTAATTGCTCATATTTATAATTTTATTTTAAATTATTTTTATTTTTAGGAATAGATTAACAATTACTAAAAAGGTAAAAATAAAAATTGGTGTTCAATTTATATTCTAAATCTTTCTTAATTAATAAGTATTCTCTCACAAATTTACTTAATACAGACCGGAGGAAAAATTTCTTATAGAGGACAAAAAAGAAGACAAAATAGGAAAACGTTACATGGTACATTATACACCAAATTAATGATCTTTGAATTTAATATTCTAAACCTTTGTTGCATATTAAGTGAATTGTGACGCAATGCTTACCTATTAAGAAAAATATTCAATGAGATAATCTAAATCATATTTTTCACTATTGCTTTTTTATTTATCCTCAAGTTATTTTTAAAATTAAAAATGATTGTGCAATTTATGTGCTAAAAAATATAAAACTTTATTATTATTATTATTATTATTATTATTATTATTATTATTATTATTATTATTATATATATATCATTAAATAATTCAATTATTTCGAATAATGAATAAAATCCCACAAATTTATAGTATAGAGTAGAGAGAGTATAAATTCACACACGACAAAAAAGAAAACTACTAGTTATAAAAGACCATAAGGAATTAATACAAAATAGGAAAAAGTACAAATAGCCTATTCACTTAAGGGAAAAAAGTCATAATTTTAATTTGATTTTATTGCTAATAGGGATTACAGTGATGTTAATAGTAGTCAACAGATCACATTGTTGACTGACAACAATTTTAATCTATAAAACAAATTTGCTTATTCTTTGGTCTTATATTTTTCTATACAAATTTGCTTCTCAAAAGATTTATTGACGAAAACACAAATGGTTAATCGAAGTATCTTTACTCCGATTGTGAAAAATAAAGTTCCTAGATTGTTGATTCTGTCTGGTAGGTTGCCTGATCATGCTCAGTTATTGGTGCAGAACCAACACAACTTCAAGGAAAGTGGGAAACCGGTGACGTTTATGCTGTACAAGGATGGATCGTGGAGGAATTTCGAGAAACAAGTGATGGATGTGTTGGTTTCAGCCTTCATGAGTGGGAAGGCTGTGCTCAAGGTGGAAATGGAAGGGATTAGATTAATGGTTGAATTTGATCGCATGTTAGGAGTTGACTTGGACAGTGGGAACCAAATGCCTATCTCTTGGATTGACGTGAATGGTAGGTATTTTTTCCCTAAAGTCTTTATTGATGATTCTGAAAATGTTAATGAAAATCTCTTCTTGGAGAACTGTAAGATTATTAATGAAAAAGGAAAGGGGAAGAGGGAGGAAAATGAAGTATCGCTTCCACCAAAGTGGCCTCGGACAAGGTCATTGAGGGAGACGGAGGAACCCTATCAGAACATAAAGGGTTTACTGTCGTCTCTTTCAGGAGATGATATTACAATCACTGCCATTCATCAGTGTACGAGAACTGGTCCAATGGAAAAGTCGCGGTTAGAGGTTTATGAAGATTATGTGGAAAAGGTAAGGAGAGTTAGAGGAAACCCTAGAGTTGTTTATGGTTGGTATGGGACATCGTCCAAGAACATAGACAGCATTATGCGTCGTGGCTTTGAAATAGATAGGATTGTACCTGGTGCTCATCCTCTTGGCATTGGTTTATACTTATCACCTTTACTCAAACCTCATTACAGGTATGCAATTGGTGTACGTTTTCTTAATTAATTGCACATGTTCATTAATTATTTTTGGTTTGTGTATATTTAGTGATGGAGTGTCCGAGGCAGATGAAAATGGTGAAAAACATATGATTTTATGTCGAGTTACCTTAGGAAATCTCGAAAAGCTTGAGTTAGGATGTAAGCAATTTTTTCGATCGAGTCCAGATTTTGATAATGGTGCTGATGACTTAGTGAATCCAGAGTTGTATGTTGTGTGGTATGGCAATATGACCTCCCACATTCTACCCGACTATATAGTCAGCTACAAACATAATCGTCATATGCCAGGTAAACATTGCTACTTTTATTTTTCAATTACTTTTGAATGTCATTAGAGAAAGAAAATAGTACTCAAGTGCTAATATAGGTCTACAAAAAGGTGGTGTTCATCATGCTTTTGACATATGGAATAGGATGATATTCAAGCTACATAGTTTGCTTCCACAACAAAAGAAGCAGGAGCTAATAAGTTTGTGTACCACTTATGGGGTAAGTTTGGATTTTCCCTTTATAATTTTAGGTATTTGAGGACTTACTATATACATATTGTCAACATTTTGATTTCAAGCCATTATTCTAATATTGACTTCTCATACAAATTGTTCACAGAAAAACAAAGCATCAGTACCCAAAGAAATTCTCATGAGACAAATACAAGCTATTGTTAGAGACGATAAGCTGATACGTTCAGCTCTACTGGATGCATGGTTTTTAATTTCCTAAGATGAATATCTTTTATTAATGTCTAATTTTGTTGGGATAAGATGGGAAATATGTGTTCTCGATGATGATTCCATCTTGAACAAGCAAAGTGTAATATTACTTTTTACAGTGGGAAATCTTAGTAGTAGTAAACAAGATACATTTTAGATTTTTGATTTACATTTTGTCTTCACTTGCCAAAAAGAGAATGCTTATTCGTTTAATCTTGATCTTTATCAATATTAGCTTGAATGATCATATTAGTCTATACTATCAACCAACTACGTGAATGTATATTGTAGTGGACACATTAATTAAATGTGATTCAACCTTCCATTGATGACCGACTTTATTCATGAGCAAGAATCTATTTGGCTCGGGATTTATAAAATCAGGAGGTGCTTAGGTTTATGGCTTAAGCAGACGTGCTTTAGGGTTTAATTTATATTATGTTTCTCAGACTTTCATTTTAAATTATGTGAAACACTTTTTACACGAATAAATTTGTTATTCGCCTTGCCCCACCCATTGCTATCCCTACGTATAAATAAGGAGTAGTTCTTATCTATGTTGGTCTTTATATTTTTAAAGTACGAAAATTAATAGAAGTGGCAAGGACGGTGTCGTTCTTCCAATTGTGGGTGATCATACTCATTTATTGGTTCAGAATCACAATAATTTCGAGGAGAGTGGGAAACGGGTGAGGTTTATGATGTATAATAAGGAGGATGAATCATGGGTGAATTTCGAGAAACATGTGATGGATGTATTGGTTTCATGAGTGGTGAGGTTATGAATGAAGTAGGAATGGAAGGGTTTAAATTAATGATTGATTTTAGTTGCATGTTAGGAATTGACTTGGACAGTGGGAATGGACTGCCTATCTCTTGGATTGATATCAATAATAGGCATTTTTTCCTAACTCCTTCACTGAGGATTCTGAAAATCTCGATAGAAATATTGAAAGAGAGGAAAGAGGAAGAGGCGGTTCATCTAAGAATGAGAAAGAGCAACTTGTTGTGGTTACACCTGCTAAATTGCTTCCACCAAAGTGGCCTAGGACAAGGTTATTGAGGGAGGAGGAGGAACTCTATCAGCAAATAAAGGACTTACCATCATCTCATTTGAGAGATGGTGTCATTCATCAATGTATGAGAAATGATCCAATGGAACAGTCGTGGTTAGAGGTTTTTGAAGATTATATGGAGAAGGTAAGGAGAGTTAGAGGAAACCCTAGAGCTGTTTATGGTTGGTACGGGACATCATCCAAGAATATAGACAACATTATGTGTCGTGAATTTGAAATGGATAGGATTGTACCCGGTGATGATCATCCTCTTGGTACTGGTTTATACTCATCGTCTTCACTCACCTCTTTATAGGTACACATTGCTAACTCTTGAACTGGTTCATTTTTTATCTTTTCTTAATTATTGCATATGTTCCTTAACTATTTTTGGTACTGGTTATTAGTTGTGTATGTGTAGTGATGCAATGTCAGAGACAGATGAAAATGGTGAAAAACATATAATGTTATGTCGATTTATATTAAAAATCTTGAAAAAGTTGAGTTAGGATCTAACCAATTTTTTCGATCAAGTGTGGATTTTGATACTGGAGTCGATGAATTGATGAATTCGAAGTTGTATGTAGTGTGGTGTGGCAATATGAACACGCACATTCTACCCAACCTTATATTCAGTTATAAATTTTATCCTTTCATGCCAGGTAAGCATTTTGATGAATGTCATGAGAGAAAGAAACCAGTACTCAAAGAGCAAATGCATGGTGCTCGTCCTTATGACCCATGGAATAGATTAATATTCAAGCTACATAGTTTGCTTCCATTGCCAAAACGGTTGGAGTTGAACAGTTTGTATAACTCCTATCAAGTAAGTCTAGATTTTCCTTTTTAACACTGGGTATATTCAAGGATTTACTATATACATATGGTGAATATTCTGATTTCAAAGACCCTTATTTTGTTCTAGACTTCTCATACAAATTGTTCAAAGAAAGGTAAAGTAGTAGATAAAGAAATTTTCATGAGGCAGATACAATCTATTGTTCGAGATAATCAACTGATACAATCGATTATATACAAGAAATACTTTCCTGATCAAATGAGGTTCTTTTAATAAATGTGTCAAATTTTATCGGGATAAAATGAGATACATATGTGTTCTCATTGATAATTCCATCTTGAACAAATTAAGTGTAATGTTACTTGATACCGAGGGAAATTATATAAATGAACCTCAGCAGAAATCACATGCTTACTTTATTTTGTCTTTAATTATGACGTTCTCTTGCCTGTACATGTCTAGGTGGATGTATAATATATAGTCATTTGTAATTAAATTACGATCAAATTGAATTCTGAGAAGGTAGAATATAATGGCATACAAGTAGAGGACAACTGGACTATTCATATCTCTAGATTTTGAACTCTTTTTAAATGTAAACACTAAATTTTGAATCTTTGAGTACTAAGTATTGTGTAATGAGAAAATAGAACTCATAAAGGACGTAATTACACTGAGGAATACTTCAATGGGATATATGTGTTCTCATTGATGGCTCCATCTTGTACACAAATTAAAATTGTAATGTTACTTTTTTATAGAAGGAAACCTCAGCAGTAAAATGCAGTATACACCTACGATTTTCAACTTATATTTTGTCAAGCATGCCACGTTATAGGCATGAATTCTATGGAAGTGTTGTTGGGTTTTGTAAGTGTGAATAACGGAAAATGAAGAGTTGCGACTTTTCTAAAGAGTTACAATTGTTTTCGAACAATTGTGATTTTTTGGAAAGGTTGTGATTTTTCCAAATATTAAGAGCAATGAAAGTACTCGCTTCATCCTACAGTAGTTGTCCACCATTGACTTGACAAATGGATTAAAAAACAGTAAATGGTAGTCGTAATTTTACCAAATAACCTTTGATTATAATAGATACAATGTCATGAAAAATGTAATAGGAAAATGATTATAATTAAATAAACTTTCTTTTGAAAACTACAAAGTGATAACTAATTCGTGGCAAGATTGGAAAGCGTTGTTATCAATACACCATGACCCAATAAAATATGATAGTTTTAAAATGAATTTCTGATAAATTGAAGAAGGTAAGTAAATAAAATTTTGTAAAACCAAGAAATATAATGTTTTAAACCATACATAAATCAATAAAGCAACCATGCTAGAACCATGGGACTCGAGGGGTGCCTAACACCTTCCCGTCGATCAATAGAATTCATTACCCAAATTTCTAGTTTGCAGACCAAAAAAGAAAATAAAGAGTCAACTTCCTTTTTATTAGAGATTAAAAAAAAAGGTGACTTGGAACACCAAAACTCAATTCCAAGTGGCGACTCTAAATAATAAAGTAATCCCTTTTCAAAATGTCACTTTAATTGGAAAAACTCTATTTTTTCAAAACTCCATGCGAGGAAAAAATAGGGGTGTGCCACCTCTATTACATATTTAATGATTTTTTTGGGAATTTTTTAAATAATTCCAAATACTTGAATTTTTCAAATTAAATGCTTGCATTTTTTTTAATTTTTGCCTTTCATTTATATTTTCTGGGTGATAAGTTCAAAAGAGTTAATTGCTCATATTTATAATTTTACTTTAAATTATTTCTATTTTTAGGAACAGATTAACAATTACTAAAAAGGTAAAAATAAAAATCGGTGTTCAATTTATATTCTAAATCCTTTTTCTTAATTAACAAGTATTCTCTCACAAATTTACTTATTACAGACCGGAAGAAAAATTTCTTATAAAGGACAAAAAAGAAGACAAAATAGGAAAACGTTACATGGTACATTATACACTAAATTAATGATCTTTGAATTTAATATTCTAAACCTTTGTTGCATATTAAGTGAATTGTGATGCAATGCTTATCTATTAAGAAAAATATTCAATGAGATAATTTCAATCATATTTTTCACTGTTGCTTTTTTATTTATCCTCAAGTTATTCTTAACATTAAAGATGATAGTGCAATTTATGTGCTAAAAATATAAAAATTTATAAAAAATAAATATACATATATATATATATATATATATATATATATATATATATATATATATATATATATATATATATATATATATATATATATATATATATATATATATATATATATATATATATATAAAGTTAAATATTTACCTTGATCATTAAATAATTCAATTATTTCGAATAATGAATAAAATCCCATAAATTTATAATATAGAGTAGATCAGAGAGAGTATAAATTCACACATGGCAAAAAAGAAAAGTACTAGTTATAAAAGACCATAAGGAATTAATACAAAATAGGAAAAAGTACAAATAGCCTTTCACTAAAGGGAAAAAAGTCATAATTATAATTTAATCTTATTGCTAATAGGGATTATGGTGATGTAAATAGTAGTCAACAGATCACACTGTTGACTGACAACAATTTTAATCTCTAAAACAAATTTGCTTATTGTTTGGTCTTATATTTTTATATACAAATTTGCTTCTCAAAAAATTTATTGACGAAAATACAGATGGTTAATCGAAGTATCTTTACTCCGATTGTGAAAAATAAAGTTCCTAGATTGTTGATTCCGTCTGGTAGGTTGCCTGATCATGCTCAGTTATTGGTTCAAAACCAACAAAACTTCAAGGAAAGTAGGAAACCGGTGACGTTTATGCTGTACAAGGATGGATCGTGGAGGAATTTCGAGAAACAAGTGATGGATGTTTTGGTTTCAGCCTTCGTGAGTGGGAAGGTTGTGCTCAAGGTGGAAATGGAAGGGATTAGATTAATGGTTGAATTTGATCGCATGTTAGGAGTTGACTTGGACAGTGGGAACCAAATGCCTATTTCTTGGATTGACGTGAATGGCAGGTATTTTTTCCCTAAAGTTTTTATTGATGATTCTGAAAATGTTGATGAAAATCTCTTCATAGAGAATTGTAAGATTATTAATGAAAGAGGAAAGAGGAAGAGAGAGGAAAATGAAGTATCGCTTCCACCAAAGTGGCCTCGGGCAAGGTCATTGAGGGAGACGGAGGAACCCTATCAGAACATAAAGGGTTTACTGTCGTCTCTTTCAGGAGATGATATTACAATCACTGCCATTCATCATTGTACAAGAACTGGTCCAATGGAAAAGTCGCAATTAGAGGTTTATGAAGATTATGTAGAGAAGGTAAGGAGAGTTAGAGGGAACCCTAGAGTTGTTTATGGTTGGTACGGGACATCGTCCAAGAACATAGACAGCATTATGCGTCGTGGCTTTGAAATAGATAGGATTGTACCTGGTGCTCATCCTCTTGGTATTGGTTTATACTTATCACCTTTACTCAAACCTCATTACAGGTATGCAATTGGTGTACGTTTTCTTAATTAATTGCACATGTTCATTAATTATTTTTGGTTTGTGTATATTTAGTGATGGAGTGTCCGAGGCAGATGAAAATGGTGAAAAACATATGATTTTATGTCGAGTTACCTTAGGAAATCTCGAAAAGCTTGAGTTAGGATGTAAGCAATTTTTTCGATCGAGTCCAGATTTTGATAATGGTGCTGATGACTTAGTGAATCCAGAGTTGTATGTGGTGTGGTATGGCAATATGACCTCCCACATTCTACCCGACTATATAGTCAGCTACAAAAATAATCGTCATATGCCAGGTAAACATTGCTCCTTTTATTTTTCAATTACTTTTGAATGTCATTAGAGAAAGGAAATAGTACTCAATTGCTAATACAGGTCCACAAAATGGTCGTGTTGATCATGCTTTTAATGTATGGAATTGGATGTTATTCAAGCTACGTAGTTTGCTTCCACAACAAAAGAAGCAGGAACTCATAAGTTTGTGTACCTCTTATGGGGTAAGTTTGGATTTTTCCTTTTTAATTTTGGGTATTTGAGGACTTACTATATACATATGGTCAACATTTTGATTTCAAGGCTATTATTCTAATCTTGACTTCTCATACAAATTGTTCACAGAAAAACAAAGCATCAGTACCCAAAGAAATTTTCATGAGACAAATACAAGCTATTGTTAGAGACGATAAGCTGATACGTTCAGCTCTACTGGATGCATGGTTTTTAATTTCCTAAGATGAATTTCTCTTATTAATGTCTAATTTTGTTGGGATAAATTGGGAAATATGTGTTCTCGATGATGATTCCATCTTGAACAAGCAAAGTGTAATATTACTTTTTACAATGGGAATCCTTAGTAGTAGTGAACAAGATACATTTTAGATTTTCAATTTACATTTTGTCTTCACTTGCCAAAAAAAGAATGCTTATTCGTTTAATCTTGATCTTTATCAATATTAGCTTGAATGATCATATTAGTCTACACTATCAACCAACTACGTGAATGTATATTGTGGTGGACACATAATTAAATGTGATTCAACCTTCCATCGATGACCAACTTTATTCATGAATAAAAATCTATTTAGCTGAGGATTTGTAAAATTAGGAGGTGCTTAGATTTATGGCTTAAGCAGACGTGCTTTAGGGTTTAATTCATAGTTATGAGCAGACGTGCTTTAGGGTTTAATTTATAGTTATATTTCTCACGCTTTCATTTTAAAATATGTGAAACACTTTTTATAGGAACAAATTCATTATTCACCTCGCCCCAGCCATTGTCATCCCTATGTATACATAAGGAGAAAGTTCTTATATATGTTGGTCTTTATATTTTCAAAATACGAAAATTAACAGAACTGGCAAGGACGATGTCGTTCCTCCAATTATGGGTGATCATACTCATTTAATGGTTCAGAACCACAATAATTTCAAGTAGAGTGGGAAACGGGTGAGGTTTATGATGTATAAGGAGGATGAATCATGGGTGAATTTCGAGAAACATGTGATGGATTTAGTGGTTTCATGAGTGGTAAGGTTATGACTGAAGTAGGAATGGAAGGGTTTAGATTAATGATTGATTTTAGTTGCATGTTAGGAATTGACTTGAACAGTGGGAATGGACTGCCTATCTCTTGGATTGATATCAATAGTAGGCATTTTTTCCCTAACTCCTTCACTGAGGATTCTGAAAATCTCGATAGAAATATTGAAAGAGAGAAAAGAGGAAGAGGTGGCTCATCTAAGAATGTGAAAGAGCAACTTGTTGTGGTTACGCCTGCTAAATTGCTTCCACCAAAGTGGCCTACGACAAGGTTATTGAAGGAGGAGGAAGAACTCTATCAGCAAATGAAGGACTTACTAGCATCTCATTTGGGAGATGGTGTCATTCATCAGTGTATGAGAACCGGTCCAATGAAAAAGTCGCGGTTAGGTTTAATTTTTTAAGATTATGTGGAGAAGGTAAGGAGAGTTAGAGGGAACCCTAGAGTTTTTTATGGTTGGTACGGGACATCGTCCAAGAATATAGATAGCATTATGTATCGTGGCTTTGAAATGGATAGGATTGTACCTGGTGATGATCATCCTCTTGGTACTGGTTTATAGTCATCTCCATTACACTCACCTCTTTGTAGGTACACATTGCTAGCTCTTGAACTGGTTCATTTTTTATCTTTCCTTAATTATTGCATATGTTCCTTAACTATTTTTGGTACTGGTTGTTAGTTGTGTATGTGTAGTGATACGATGTCTGAGACAAATAAAAATGGTGAAAAACACATGATGTTATATCGATTTATATTAAGAAATCTTGAAAAAGTTGAGTTAGGATCTAAATAATTTTTTCGATCAAAGTGTGGATTTTGATACTGAAGTCAATGACTCGATGAATTCGAAGTTGTATGTTGTGTGGTGTGGCAATATGAATACGCACATTCTACCCAACTGTATATTCAATTATAAATTTTATCCTTTTATTCCGGGTAAACATTTTGATGAATGTCATGAGAGAAAAAAACCAGTACTCAAAGAGCAAATACATGGTGCTCGTCCTTATGACTCATGGAATAGATTAATATTCAAGCTACATAGTTTGCTTCCATTACCAAAATGGTTGGAGTTGAACAGTTTGTATAACTCCTATCAAGTAAGTCTGGATTTTCCTTTTTAACACCGGGTATATTCAAGGATTTACTATATACATATGGTGAATATTTTGATTTCAAAGACCCTTATTTTGTTCTAAACTTCTCATACAAATTGTTCAAAGGAAGGTAAAGTAGTAGATAAAGAAATTTTCATGAGGCAGATACAATCTATTGTTCGAGATGATTAACTGACACAATCGATTATATACAAGAAATACTTTCCTGATCAAATGAAATTCTTTTAAATGTGTCAAATTTTTTCGGGATAAAATGAGATACATATGTGTTCTCATTGATAATTCCATCTTGAACAAATTAAGTGTAATGTTACTTGATACTGAGGGAAATTATATAAATGAACCTCAGCAGAAATCACATACTCACTTTATTTTGTCTTTATGACGTTCTCTTGCCTGTACATGTCTAGGTGGATGTATAATATATAGTCATTTATAATTAAATTACGACCAAATTGAATTCTGAGAAGGTAGAATATAATGGCGTACAAGAAGAGGACAACTGGACTATTCATATCTCTAGATTTTGTTCTACTTATTGCAACTCTTTTTAAATGTAAACACTAAATTTTGAATCTTTGAGTACTAAGTATTGTGAAATGAGAAAATAGAACTCATAAAGGACGTAATTACACTGAGGAATACTTCAATGGGATATATGTGTTCTCATTGATGGCTCCATTTTGTACACAAAATAAAATTGTAATGTTACTTTTTTATAGAAGGAAACTTCAGCAGTAGAATGCAGGATACACCTATGATTTTCAACTTATATTTTGTCAAGCATGCCATGTTAGTGAAGCTTCAAGGCATGAATTCTATGGAAGTGTTGTTGTGTTTTGTAAGTGTGAATAACGAAAAATGAAGAGTTGCGACTTTTCTAAAGAGTTATAATTGTTTTTGAATAATTGTGATTTTTTGGAAAGGTTGTGAATTTTCCAAAGATTAAGAGCAATGAAAGTACTCGCTTCATCCTACAATAGTTGTCCACCATTGACTTGACACATGGATTAAAAAATAGTAAATGATAGTCGTAATTTTACCAAATAACCTTTGATTATAATAGATACAATGTCATGAAAAATGTAATTGGAAAATGATTATAATTAAATAAACTTTCTTTTGAAAACTACAAAGAGATAACTAATTCGTGGCAAGATTGGAAAGAGCTGCTATCAATACACCATGACCCAATAAAATATGATAGTTTTAAAATGAATTTCTGATAAATTGAAGAAGGTAAGTAAATAAAATTTTGTAAAACCAAGAAATATAATGTTTTAAACCATACATAAATCAATAAAGCAACCATGCTAGAACCATGGGACTCGAGGGGTGCCTAACACCTTCCCGTCGGTCAGTAGAATTCCTTACCCGAATTTCTAGTTTGCAGACCAAAAAAGAAAATAAAGAGTCAACTTCCTTTTTATTAGAGATTAAAAAAAAAGGTGACTCGGAACACCAAAACTCAATTCCAAGTGGCGACTCTAAATAATAAAGTAATCCCTTTTCAAAATGTCAGGAAAAACTCTATTTTTTCAAAACCCCATGCGAGGAAAAAATAGGGGTGTGCCACCTCTATTCCATATTTAATGATTTTTTGGGGAATTTTTTTAATAATTCCAAATACTTGAATTTTTCAAATTAAATGCTTGCGTTTTTTTTAATTTTTGCCTTTCATTTATATTTTCTGGGTGATAAGTTCAAAAGAGTTAATTGCTCATATTTATAATTTTACTTTAAATTATTTCTATTTTTGGGAATAGATTAACAATTACTAAAAAGGTAAAAATAAAAATCGGTGTTCAATTTATATTCTAAATCCTTTTTCTTAATTAACAAGTATTCTCTCACAAATTTACTTATTAAAGACCGGAGGAAAAAATTCTTATAAAGGACAAAAAAGAAGACAAAATAGGAAAACTTTACATGGTACATTATACACTAAATTAATGATCTTTGAATTTAATATTCTAAACCTTTGTTGCATATTAAGTGAATTGTGACGCAATGCTTATCTATTAAGAAAAATATTCAATGAGATAATTTAAATCATATTTTTCACTGTTGGTTTTTTTATTTATCCTCAAGTTATTCTTAAAATTAAAGATGATAGTGCAATTTATGTGCTAAAAAATATAAAACTTTATTAAAAAATATATACATAAATATATAAAAAGTTAAATATTTACCTTGATCATTAAATAATTAAATTCTTTCGAATAATGAATAAAATCCCACAAATTTATAGTATAGAGTAGAGAGAGTATAAATTCACACACGGCAAAAATGAAAACTACTAGTTATAAAAGACCATAAGGAATTAATACAAAATAGGAAAAAGTACAAATAGCCTATTCACTAAAGGGAAAAAAGTCATAATTATAATTTGATTTTATTGCTAATAGGGATTACGATGATGTAAATAACAGTCAACGGATCACACTGTTGATTGACAACAATTTTAATCTATAAAACAAATTTGCTTATTGTGTGGTCTTATATTTTTATATACAAATTTGCTTCTCAAAAGATTTATTGACGAAACCACAGATGGTTAATCGAAGTATCTTTACTCCGATTGTGAAAAATAAAGTTCCTAGATTGTTGATTCCGTCCGGTAGGTTGCCTGATCATGCTCAGTTATTGGTTCAGAATCAACACAACTTCAAGGAAAGTGGGAAACCGGCGACGTTTATGCTGTACAAGGATGGATCGTGGAGGAATTTCGAGAAACAAGTGATGGATGTGTTGGTTTCAGCCTTCGTGAGTGGGAAGGCTGTGCTCAAGGTGGAAATGGAAGGGATTAGATTAACGGTTGAATTTGATCGCATGTTAGGAATTGACTTGGACAGTGGGAACCAAATGCCTATCTCTTGGATTGACGTGAATGGTAGGTATTTTTTCCCTAAAGTCTTTATTGATGATTCTGAAAATGTTGATGAAAATCTCTTCTTGGAGAATTGTAAGATTATTAATGAAAGCGGAAAGAGGAAGAGGGAGGAAGATGATGTATCGCTTCCACCAAAGTGGCCTCGAACAAGGTCATTGAGGGAGACGGAGGAACCCTATCAAAACATAAAGGTTTTACTGTCGTCTCTTTCAGGAGATGATATTACAATCACTGCCATTCATCAGTGTACGAGAATTGGTCCAATGGAAAAGTCGCGATTAGAGGTTTATGAAGATTATGTAGAGAAGGTAAGGAGAGTTAGAGGGAACCCTAGAGTTGTTTATGGTTGGTATGGGACATCGTCCAAGAACATAGACAGTATTATGCGTTGTGGCTTTGAAATAGATAGGATTGTACCTGGTGCTCGTCCTCTTGGTATTGGTTTATACTTATCACCTTTACTCAAACCTCATTACAGGTATGCAGTTGGTGTACGTTTTCTTAATTAATTGCACATGTTCCTTAATTATTTTTGGTTTGCGTATATTTAGTGATGGAGTGTCCGAGGCAGATGAAAATGGTGAAAAACATATGATTTTATGTCGAGTTACCTTGGGAAATCTCGAAAAGCTTGAGTTAGGATGTAAGCAATTTTTTCGATCGAGTCCAGATTTTGATAATGGTGTTGATGACTTAATGAATCCAGAGTTGTATGTGGTGTGGTATGGCAATATGACCTCCCACATTCTACCCGACTATATAGTCAGCTACAAACATAATTGTCATATGCTAGGTAAACATTGCTCCTTTTATTTTTCAATTACTTGAATGTCATTAGAGAAAGAAAATAGTACTTAAGTGCTAATACAGGTCTACAAAATGGTGGTGTTGATCATGCTTTTGACATATGGAATAGGATGCTATTCAAGCTACATAGGTTGCTTCCACAACAAAAGAAGCAGGAGCTAGTAAGTTTATGTACAACTTATGGGGTAAGTTTGGATTTTCCTTTTTAATTTTAGGTATTTGAGGACTTACTATATACATATGGTCAACATTTTGATTTCAAGGCCATTATTCTAATCTTGACTTCTCATACAAATTGTTCACAGAAAAACAAAGCATCAGTACCCAAAGAAATTCTCATGAGACAAATACAAGTTATTGTAAGAGACGATAAGCTGATACGTTGAGCTCTACTGGATGCATGGTTTTTAATTTCCTAAAATGAATTTCTTTTATTAATGTCTAATTTTGTTGGGATAAAATGGGAAATATGTGTTCTCGATGATGATTCTATCTTGAACAAGCAAAGTGTAATATTACTTTTTACAGTGGGAAATCTTAGTAGTAGTAAACAAGATACATTTTAGATTTTCGATTTACATTTTGTTTTCACTTGCCAAAAAGAGAATGCTTATTTGTTTAATCTTGATCTTTATCAATATTAGCTTGAATGATCATATTAGTCTATACTATCAACCAACTACGTGAATGTAAATTGTGGTGGCCACATTAATTAAATGTGATTCAACCTTCCATTGATGACCGACTTTATTCATGAACAAAAATCTATTTGGCTCAGGATTTATAAAATCAGGAGGTGCTTAGGTTTATGGCTTAAGCAGACGTGCTTTAGGGTTTAATTTATATTATATTTCTCAAGCTTTCATTTTAAATTATGTGAACATTTTTATACGAATAAATTTGTTATTCACCTTGCCCCACCCATTGTCATCCCAACGTATAAATAAAGAGTAGTTCTTATCTATGTTGGTCGTTATATTTTTAAAATACGAAAATTAATAGAAGTGACAAGGACAGTGTCGTTCTTCCAATTGTGGGTGATCATACTCATTTATTGGTTCAGAACCACAATAATTTCGAGGAGAGTGGGAAACCGGTAAGGTTTATGATGTATAATAAGGAGGATGAATCATGGGTGAATTTCGAGAAACATGTGATGGATGTACTGGTTTCATGAGTGGTGAGGTTATGATTGAAGTAGGAATGGAAGGGTTTAAATTAATGATTTTTATTTTAGTTGCATGTTAGGAATTGACTTGGACAGTGGGAATGGACTGCCTATCTCTTGGATTGATATCAATAGTGGGCATTTTTTTCCCTGACTCCTTCGTTGAGGATTCTGAAAATCTCGATAGAAATATTGAAAGAAAGGAAAGAGGAAGAGGCGGCTCATCTAAGAATGTGAAAGAGCAACTTGTTGTTGTTACGCCTGCTAAATTGCTTCCACCAAAGTGGCCTAGGACAAGGTTATTGAGGGAGGAGGAAGAACTCTATCAGCAAATGAAGGACTTACTATCGTCTCATTTGAGAGATGGTGTCATTCATCAGGGTATGAGAATCGGTCCAATGGAAAAGTCGCGGTTAGAGGTTTTTGAAGATTATGTGGAGAAGGTAAGGAGAGTTAGAGGGAACTCTAGAGTTGTTTATGGTTGGTACGGGACATCGTCCAAAAATATAGACAACATTATGTGTCGTGGCTTTGAAATGGATAGGGTTGTACCTGGTGATGATCATCCTCTTGGTACTGGTTTATACTCATCGCCTTTACACTCACCTCTTTATAGGTACACATTGCTAGCTCTTCATGAACTAGTTCATTTTTTATCTTTTCTTAATTATTGCATATGTTCCTTAACTATTTTTGGTACTGGTTATTAGTTGTGTATGTGTAGTGATGCGATGTCCGAGACAAATGAAAATGGTGAAAAACATATGATGTTATGTCGATTTATATTAAGAAATCTTGAAAAAGTTGAGTTAGGATCTAAACAATTTTTTCAATCAAGTGTAGATTTTGATACTGGAGTCGATGACTTGATGAATTCAAAGTTGTATGTACTGTGGTGTGGCAATATGAACACGCACATTCTACCCAACTGTATATTCAGTTATAAATTTTATCCTTTTATGCCGAGTAAGCGTTGCGATGAATGTCATGAGAGAAAAAAAATCAGTACTCAAAGCGCAAATACAAGTTTGCAGAATGGTGGTGCTCATCCTTATAACCCATGGAATAGATTAATATTCAAGCTACATAGTTTGCTTCCATTACCAAAACAGTTGGAGTTGAACAATTTGTATAACTCCTATAGAAGTAAGTTTGGATTTTCCTTTTTAACACCGGGTATGTTCAAAGATTTACTATATACATATGGTGAATATTCTGATTTCAAAGATCCTTATTTTGTTCTAGACTTCTCATACAAATTGTTCAAAGGAAGGTAAAATAGTAGATAAAGAAATTTTCATGAGGCAGATACAACTATTGTTCGAGATGATCAACTGATCGATACAATCAATTATATACAAGAAGTACTAACCTGATCAGATGAGATTCTTTTAAAAATATCAAATTTTATTGGGATAAAATGAGATACATATGTGTTCTCATTGATAATTCCATCTTGAACAAACTAAGTGTAATGTTACTTGATACTGAGGGAAATTATATAAATGAACCTCAGCAGAAATCACATACTTTATTTTGTCTTTGTGATGTTCTCTTGTATGTACATGTCTAGGTGGATGTATAATATATAATCGTTTATAATTAAATTACGATCGAATTGAACTCTGAGAAGGTAGAATATAATGGCGTACAAGTAGAGGACAACTCGACTATTCATTTCTCTAGATTATGTTCTACTTATTGCAGCTCTTTTTAAATGTAACACCTAATTTTGAATCTTTGAGTACTAAGTATTACGTAATGAGAAAATAAAACTCATAAAGGACGTAATTACACTGAGGAATACTTCAACGGGATATATGTGTTCTCATTGATGGCTCCATCTTGTACACAAAGTAAAATTGTAATGTTACTTTTTTATAGAAGGAAACCTCAGCAGTAGAATGTCGGATACACCTATGATGTGGTTTATCGCATACGAGGATGGATCGTGGTTGAATTTTGAGAAACATGTGATGGATGTGTTGATATCAATTTTTATGAATGATAAACTTTATTTTTATTTTAAATATACATGCCGCAAAATGATAATATGAAACATACGTGCAATGTAACCATCGTAAAAAAAATGATAAAAATAATATAAAATACACGCATAATATATACCTGTGGAGAGATTAGTATATAGATAAATACAAAATTATCTTAAAAACTTGAAAAATTATTAGATAATCATGCAAAGAGTTGTGAAAATAAAATAAGACCATAATTTGAATAGAAAAACACAATTTCTTAATAGTGGTCAACTCATCTCCATAAGTAAATAAATAAAGAGATCAATAAACTTGCAAAAATTTAACTCCTAATTATTTGAGACCTTTCACTTTCCCTAAAATTTTCTTCAGGCCAAAACAATCAATAGAATTGTTTGATTTTTTTTCTCTAAATATATTGGTATTTAATATTTATCATTTTGAATAAATTTATATCTAATGAAGTATAATTTTTTTAAAAAAAAAAATTGAGGTCATGACTGAAAAAATTTCTCTTCTTTTCTCTTCTGCTCATTTGTTTATTAGTTGAACATTTTCTTGATTTCACATCGTAGAGATTTTTCAAGTTTCTTTAGTAAACCTTGTCCTTAGAGATTTAATGAATTATAACAGTCCTACTAAAAATTGTGAAGTACGTATAAAATGTGATCAAAATTTGTATAAAAAAAACATAATTTTCTAATAGTGAATAAACATATACTCTCGTGTAAAAAGTTGTAAGACAAGCAACGATATCAACTTTTTAGCATTTTTAAATGTACTATTTATAACTCAATTAAATCATTTTCAACTGTGTATGTATCTACAAACTTTACACTTATTTTTAAATAAACATATAATAAAGTGCAAATAAATGGTAAAAAAAATAATATTAAATACACATGCAACATACATACATAGAAACTAATATATAAATAAGGCCAAATACATAAAGAGACACCTCAACTGCTCAGATTTGATCCCATTAAACACTTTTATCCTACTTGGCACTCTCCGGTACTATTTTTTTAATTTTTCAGCCAAAAATAAATAGTTGCGGTCAAAAAAAAAAATTTTTTTCTTCATAAAAGTAGATTCTCAAAATTCTCAATTAACCATATGCAAAAAATTTTTATTTAAAATTATAATAATTTTTTTCGCATATGGTTAACGGAGAATTTTGAGAACCTACTTTTATGGAATTTTTTTTTTTGGATAACTGAGAATTTTGAGAACCTACTTTTATGAAAAAAAAAAATTTTTTTGGACCGCAACTATTTATTTTTTGCTGAAAAATTAAAAAAACAATATCGGAGAGTGCCAAGTAGGATAAAAGTGTTTGATGGGATCAAATCTGAGCAGTTGAGGTGTAGGAACTTGTCTTAGTTTAAGATCTAAGTGAAAAATGAGGACAAGTTTAGGTGTCTCTTTATGAGTTAAGCCTATAAATAAATAAGATAGCAAACAATAACATATCCAGTAAAATCTCACAAATGATATAAATAAATAAATAAAATAGCGATAAATATATACTTGCAAAATAAACATGTGATAAGCCAACATCTTTTGCGGGGAAAACAAGGATGGGATTGTTTCTCTCATTGCATATTGAGTATTGAGGTTCTTATTCCAAGAAAAAATATTGCTTGTTGATTAAGTGTCGTTCCAAATAGTAGGCTTGTAATTACAATGTAATTACACCTTGATAAACACAGAACAGTATAATTATCAGTGTGTACATAATTATTATCTTAATAATTACACCAATTCCAATTAGCAAATGGCTTTTCAAATAGACGCAAGTGTCACTTCATTGATCAATTCGTTAATGCCCATGAAACACATGCGCGAAAATCTCTTGATGCTTGCAACATGCATGCATATTACACTTAATATTATATTTAGTGAAAAGTGTATATTTTTAAATTTTCAAATATCGTTTGTTATACTTTTCGATTGATTGAGCCACCATATATTATTGTACTTTGGTATAATGACATGTCAAAGTTTTAACACTTCAACCTTGACCACATCTAATTAATTTCTTTCTGTTTTTCAGATCCAAAAAGGAGTTTATATTGCTCAAATTAATTGCAATTGGATGAGTTATTTGATAAAAAACAACTCTTGTGATGAAATTGTTCGTTATTTTACTTCTTAAACTCGCGAAAAATATTTTATAGATATTCCAAACCTAAAAAAAGTGGTATTATTAATGTGTTTGTATGATCATCTTTTAAATTTCAGTTTCTCATTTAATTCAATGGTTGATTATTCGAAGTTATTTCGATTGGTTTGGGACGTGAAAATTGTGATTTTTGGGTAGAAATAAATGATTTGAAGACTATATTGAAAGTGGTTACATTGAAAATGTACATTTTAAGAGAATCGTTGAATATAAATCTCAAAATTTAACATTTTAAACATTTATAACAATTCTTTCTTCAATAATTTTTTCGAATAAGATTCTGTGAAAAAATCAAAACTACTCTCCGCAGAATTCAAATTCCAGAAAATTCCTGAAGGTTTCTATTTCCATGTTCAGCAGCAGTGACAGAAACTAAAAATACTGGACAATTTAACTTAATTTTACATGCCACGTGTTGGATTGTAACATTTAAAACTGCAGGGGCTTGATGGTGATATTTATGTTTTTTGTAAAATAAATATAAATGCAGTATAACTTTATGGTTGGTATTTTTGCCAAGTGTGGACAATTGGTTGAGGTACACCAAGTGTTTGATGGAATTAATGTGCCAATAAAAGATATTCTGACCTGGAATGCTATGATTTCAGTAAATGATTTGTATTTGAAAAGGACGGGTTTGATTTAATTTTGTCGAAACGTGAAATTGCAAGGATAGTTTTTAATATTTTCCATGCGTAATCTTTGTATAGATATTGTGGCTGACGGACGCTACAAAGAGATTATTCCTTCTGAAACAAAAGGATCAAAACTTTCCACGCTCTACGCTAGATTTACAGATTGTACTTTTCTCATCAGTTCATAAGAATCGAAAAAGAATTTCTTAACGGGATGAATAGCCTCTTGGTAAGATTTAAACAATTTTTTTATTTCCTCTAAATTATTGGTTGGAGTGTGAGTTTGGTTCGAAGACGTAATTTTACAAATTTGGAGATATAAGAAAATGGATGAACTCCTAATCGGTTTACAATTTTAGCCATTCTTCCTGCTATTGCAATTGAATTTATCTGTTAAAGAGTTAAAAGAGAAATGATTCTAATTAATTATTAGTTTTTTTTAATAGATAAATATGTTGATAAATGAGTTTAATAATGTCAGTAACGTAATATATCTGATAATAGAAAATTTGTATTGAAATTTCATCTTTAAAAGTTTCAGGTATTACGTACATTGATCAATTAAATATTTATATGGATTTAACTTGAGCATACTATATTAATCTTGGCCTATATATAGTTAATAAAACTAATTGATAATTAGTGGAGCAAAACACATCTAATTAGGTTTCAATTTAATAAATAGCCATCTGAAAATAAGACAAAACCATCAGCTAATTAAGGCTCAATATTCTTCTATTTATTTAAAGTTTTGTTTCCACAAGTTGTGAGAAGGACGAATTAAACAGATAAATTAACAAAAAGTAGACCTAATAATGAGGTAACCTTTATGAGGCATTATCTCAACAAATTAAATTAATTTAACACGTCATGAAAGATTAGCATAATGTTAAAATCAACGGATTTTAAATTATTATAATTTGTTGAGATAGTTCCATTTGTTTAATTAAGTGGATTGGGTGGATTGCTATTAAAATTTAAATATTTTTGATAAGCTAAGAAACTTATAAATAGGCATTAGTGAACTCAATCAAAGGATCATCAAGAAATTGTTTATATGTCCATTATTTATTATGTAAACATTAAAAACAATTAATTAAGTATTAACCGACTAAATTGATCAACATAATTATATATATATATATATATATATATATATATGTATGTCTGTCAAAATCATGTTGTTCATTGAAAATTAAAAAAGAGAGAATAAAAAAGACGATTTTGAACGAGCTTTTTTTAAAAAAAAATAAATAATATAAGCTTATTTCATTGTTCTCTAATTTTAGTTGAAAATATTAGCTAAAATTAAGACAAATTTTATACGCACCATAATTTATCTATCCATGTAGAAGGAGTAATCGGGAATCTTGATTATACAAAAACAATTTGGATGATAATTAATAAAAAAAACACCTAAAAGCTTAACATCTTGTTTGGATGGTTATTATGTATTATTTTACCGTCTATTCTATTATATTATTTTAATGAATATAATGTTGAGAGATATTGTATCATTCTTCGTTAATGTCCCACATCCTTAATGATAAAGCTAAAAAAAAAAAGGATACGATGTGGATATTAAGATAAATGATGAAATAGAATAATTAAATAAAAAGTAAAGATGAAATGAGAAGAGTAACGACGCGCTCATACAAAATTTTGATCATTATACAAAATAAGTTTTTTCGACGTTATTACAATAAATATAAATAATATGAGAGAATAAAATTTAAATGTCAATCAAAACAATATTATATTTAAATTCAAAATATAAATAAAATACTAAATACTCATAGAATACGACGAATAACAAGTGTCCAACCAAAAGGCGCAAGAGTTTAGTACATGGCAATGATTAAGAAAGAACAAATAGGACAATAATCCTGTTGAGAAAGAGATTAACACATGAAGTCATTCGTTTATTGAAAAGGAACGCCACGTAGTTAATGATAATTATTTAATTGAAAAGGAACGCCACATAGTTAATGATAATTATTTAATTGAAACGCCACATAGTTAATGATAGTAATTACTCCATTAACTTGATTCGTTAATTTAAACATATCATTTTCAGCTTAATTAATTACAGGAGGTCTAACCCAACAATAAAACATGTTCCTTAATCAATTAATACTCTCTTACAAGGTTTCTGCTAATTAATTAAGTATAAACAAATGATCATCTCCCTTATACGTGGAGTGAAATGCTGAAAAGTATTTGTTAGAATAAAAAAGTAAACAAAATAAACATGCAATATCAAAATGAATTTAAATTTTATGCTACACCATTAGGTAAAATTGAATAATTACAATCGAATTTATATGATTAAAATTTAGAAAAAAATATTAAAATTAGAATCCTAAATAGATTAGTTATTATTTCCTTTTACAACATAACTCAAATCTTACTTTTTCATATTTCTCTCTCAACAAAGTCATCATAATTAATAAAATAATTCTTCACCTCAAATAATATTAAAATCGCAAAAACTAATTCTTGCATATTTCAACTTGTCAATCTTGGAGAGAAAAAAATATATGCATTAAAATTCATAATTTGTGAAAACTTTGCAAATGATATTAATTTTTTTTAGAAAAAGAACTTGAAGAAATATTTAAAGTGCAAACATCACATAAAAATTTGCATCAAAATCTTAAAGTTCAATATTACATTAAAGAGAGATGAATATGGGATTAAAAAGACAAGCAAAAAAAATGTATATACATGGAGAGAAGGTTTTGACTTTTGACTAAGAATCCAGCTTAGATGAGTTTACGGAAGTTATTTAAAATTTTAGAAAATAAAGTTAAAAATAAAAAAAAATAAAAAAAGTAAGCTGCAATAGTAGATCAATTTTACATGATATAGAATATTTAGTATACTACGATGCACAAAATTTAAACTCTATCAAAATATCCTTTTTCAAGTAGCAATAAATAAATCAATATATACTACATTGTCATGGTGACTATAATTATCATGAGCCTCCCGATGACTTATGATTTTTTATGTAATTTTGTGTTTAAATTTGTCAAATTATTCATTATGTGATTTATAAAATTAATATAATTATTAAAGCAGTCAAATACATAAAATGACCAAATGAACCCTTACGGTGAAGCAAGGATGTTGTTTTTATGGTTTTTAGTACTTTTTACATAATTACTTTTTAATAATATATTATGTTTTTATCAATGTGATTTATCATATTTTTTATGTAATTATTATTTAAAGTAGACAAATATATAAAACAATCAAAATATCTCCTCAAATAATTTATGTGGCACATATAGAATTTTGAGAGTCAATGAAGTTATTTTTATGCAAATTCAAAATTTTATTTTGGTTAATCTATACTATATTAAAAGTGTGAAAGTCCTTAATAATGTTGTTTGAACTTTTTGCTAGACTCTGCTCTATACAAACCCGTCTTTTCACTAATTTTCTTAATCTATTTTTTTTTTGTTTCATGATTCACTTTTGCATAAGAATTTCTTTATATTAAGAATCCACTTTTGTTTTAAGACTATTCTATGTAAATAATTACCTAAAATTGTGACTATCAAATATTTTGGTACTAAAAGTGTATAATATAGCAAATTTAAAAAGGAAAAAAATCAATAAAATCCTGTTGAAAACATTAACCTACTCTTTTTCCATTTAAGAATTTTTTGTTACATTAAATTTTAATCAGTTAATTATTTAATTTCTAATTATTCAACTCTAAATTATTATTTTATGTATTTAAAAACTATTAACAATTCTGTATTGTAAGCAATTGAATTGATTTTCTTATTTTTACCATTTAACAATTGACTAAACTAATAATATTTATTTAATTTTGGTTTATATAAATATTATATTTTTCTTAATGACAAATATGATTTATATATAATTTTTAAATTGACACGACACATACGTGCAAAGCACGTGAGCTAAACTAGTTATATTAAATTAGTGAATATTCATAAGCAAAAGAATTAAAATGGATAACTTTATTAATTGAGCACCTAATGTGTTTAGTACTCAAATATTGTTAGCAACTATAATTAAAGATTAATCGATAATCAAGGGATTATAAGTACTATGAAACTTTATTGTTATATAATAGAAATTTTAACCTTTCTTCATAAAGGAAGGCCAAATTAAACCTAGGTACATATTATTTTTTTGGGGATTTTTCACAAATATACCAAAAAAATTTAATATTTACATGGCTCTATTAACTTTTTAAAAATTACAACTAGAATACCAAGTTTATTTACAAAACTAGGAGAGAGAGTGTTTGAGTGTAATTAATGTAGTATGTGATGCGATATAATAGTGTTGAGAATTAGAAAAAAAGTGAATGAAAATTTGTTTAGTGTTTGATCTAATATAATAGTGTTGGAAAATGAAAAAATAAAGAAACAAGATAATGTTAGCCCAATGTGTAATAGTTGCTTCCAATGTGTAATAGCTGCTGAGTTGCGTGAAAACCATGGAGAACACCATAAAACTGCGACCAAATGTGCACAGATAATATATATATAAATATATATATATTTATGTATAAAATGATGCGACTACCATATGAAAATAAAAAACCTGGAAAAACGTTTTTTTTTTACGTTTTTATATATTAATATGAAATTTATGGTAGTATGTTGATATTATAGTTATTTGAAAACTTTGTTGGATGCGTTGCTAATATTCATGGTTTGCTCCGTCAAAAACCATTTATAACACCATAAAAACTGGGTTCCTGGACACCGTATGAACATATATATAAAATATTGAAAAATAATGATATTTGGTAGTGTGTCAAAAAAATTATCAATTGTGTCCATTTTTAAATAAAATTTTCTTGACCTCAAAATGGAGAACAATTAATATGATGTGATTGGAATTGTTTTGGAAGGACCTAATTTTCCTAGGTTATTATTAGGTTAATGTACTTTACACACACGTGGAAAGGGATCATCATGGTGAGTTGGTACTATTTTGAGGGAAACTTTTGTAAATAATAATTTTTGACCATGTAAAATTCCTTGTTGGTAACCTTAAGGGTTTGACCGATTGTTGTGAAGAAGGAATTTTTGTGGCTACTGTGCAATAGTTGCTAAGCTGCGTGAAAAAACATGAAGAACGTCATAAAAACTGTGGACCTTCGACCAAATGTGCACAGATAATATATATATATATATATATATATATATATATATATATATATATATGTATGTATGTATAAATTGATGCGACTACCATATGAAAATAAAAAATCCGGAAAAAGTATTTTTTTTTATTTTTTACGTTTTTATAGATTAATATGAAATTTATGGTATTGAAGTATGTAATGTAATTTGGTGTGAAAAAACTTTGAATGGTGTTTTGGGAGAATATCCATTTTTTGGTATTAAGAGTACGTAAGATAAATTGGTGTAAAAAAAAAGTCAAAAATAATTCGAGGCAATTTGATGTTAGATATACAGGAAGTCGGCAAAATTTTAATGGAAAAAAATTAAAAATAATGTTTGGTAGTGTGTCAAAAATAATTTCAATTATGTCCATTTTTTAATTGACTTTTGACCTCAAAATGTAGTGCAATAAATGAGATTTGATTGGAAATCATTTGATTGGTGTAGTGGGTGATGTGATATGACAATGTTGGGATATGTGAGAAAAAGGAAATTAAATTAAAGACAGCCCACTAATGTTAATTCGACGTGAACAACCATCTGGAACACCATAAGTTGTGGTAATGAGAAGATAATCTATATAATATAAACAAGAAGATCCAAAAAAAAGGTAATGAGAAATAATAGTATTTGGTAGTGTATAAAAAATATTTTAATTTGTGTCCATTTTTTAAAGTAATGCATTTAATGTGATTTGATGGGAAACTCTTTTCAACAACGTAGATATCCTAGGTTATTATTAAGTTGGTGTACTTCATGGACATATGAAAAGTGTCATAATAGTGATATTGTACTAGTTGGAGGGAAATGGTTTGAGTGTCATAATAGTGTTGTTTGATTTCAGTGGTGTGTATATGTGTTTTGTTTTTTGGAAAATTCATGATATACCATGTTGGTACTTTGGTTTCTGGTATTTTTAAGTGGCTAACTCGCCCAGTTGTTTGGTGTCTTGTTTGGTGTTTCATCTGGTTGTGTTCATGATTTATTGATGTTTATGTAACTTTCCTAAAAGGTAAGGGAATTTGAGAAAAACAAAAAACACGTCAGGTGGTTTGTGTAAAACTAGTTCCAAAATGGTATAACAATCTTGTGGTGTATCTGTTATTTGTTTTTTGGTAAAATCCTTGGGATGACACGTTACTTGTTTAAATTTGGGTATGTGATTTGGTTATGTAAATACAGGTACTAAATGTTTTATGCAAAATTCATGGTATACCATGCTGGTACTTTGGTTTCTGGTATTTTTAAGTGGTTAACTCGGCCAGTTGTTTGGTGTCTGGTTTGGTGTTTCATTTGGTTTTATTCATGGTTTATTGATGTTTATGCAACTTCTTAAAAAAGTTGAATTTCTAGTATGTAGTTAAAATTCATGGTTTTACTTGAATTTACATATATTTTAAAAAGGGGAAAGGGAATTTGGAACCGAACATTTTATGGTATGTAGTTAAAATTATGAATTTAACAAATCTTGCTTGTTGTACATAATAGTAATTCAACATAATCCATGAGTTGATTAAATGTTAATTAGGGGTGTTACCAAAATGACACCAGAATAAATGTGCATGAAAAAAATATTTTAATCACGTGATAACAATTACCGCAAGGGGATAAAGAATTAACAAAAAACATCTGAAACAAAAATTACACTAAAAAATGACACACTGATGTACAAAAATTTTTTTTGTCCAACTTTACATTAAAACTATGACTTCCTCCTAGGAACATACTTAGACACCGAGATTATTTTGCTTTCACCTACGTGCACAGCTTGCCTCGTTGGACCACCAAACCTACTGAGGATCCCTTTTCAAAATTGAAAGCCTTGGGCTTTTCCTAGTGGGTGTAACGTCCATGATTCAATGGTATACACTACAATTATTTGAAAAAATAAAACCAAAATAAATATAAAATAGGGCTAAAATAAGGGACCATCTAGCATGGGTATCACCAAGATAGAAACATTGGAACAAACAAAAAAGGATTCGGGGGTGGGGGTTGGGGCAGGGGAAGATATTACAACAAACCTTCTTCCGGAAATTACGAAAAACTTTGAAAAAAAACCATTTCAAACATTGGCACAAGGAAAGACATTCACACATTGACACCCCCAAAAGAAAACTAAAATCAGCCCCTCCCCCCCAAAAAAAGGACATAGGGCCTACCAATAAGTATGAAATTTCACAATTTCAAACAATAAACATTAAAAATCACAAAAAAGGGGGTCCTAATCCATTTCACACACAAAACAGCAATCAGTATACAACCCAACAAACATAGTTGATAATCCACTTAACAATATGTATATCATATAACCATTAAACACCATAAAGATTAGAAAAAACCAAATTTCAGTTATTTTCGAGCAAAAATTGCAAAAAAGAATATTTCAAAACATTGGCACAAGGATAGAGATTCACACATTGACACCCCCAAAAACCCTAAAAACAACCCCCCCCCCCCCCCAAAAAAAAAAAAATACAGTCTACCAATAAGTATGAAATTTCACGATTTCAAACAATAAACATTAAAAATCACAAAAAAAAAAATTGGACCTACCCATCTCGGACCCCCAAAACCGCAACCAATATACAAACCAAACAAAAAAGAAAGTTGATAATCCACTTAACAATATGTATATCATGTAACCATTACAAACCATAAAAATTAGAAAAAACCAAAAAAATTAAGAACATACCTGAGATATGGTCGCGGGAGAAAAAAGAAAAAAATGCCGGAAGAAACAATGAAAAATAGCATTACATGGTGTTTGAGGGAGTTTATTAGTAGACATGGGGGGACGCGCCGGCTGATTTGACCGGCCGGCGCGTCAGTCGAGACTGACAAGCCGTCCACTCGCAATTAATGCCGCCCCGTCATTTATTTAAAAAAAAAAATGTATATTTTGGTAATTTTGTTGCTATTCTTGTAAATAAAATGGAATGTGTAAATTTGACACACAAATTGTAAATAATCCTATTTTTTTAGACTTATACTTCCAGATTAAGAAAAAGCATGATAAAAAAGAAGAAATTTGAGTGCAGGATATGCACGTTGCCAACTTGGTACGTAATTAATTGTAAACAAATCTTGAATTTGTGTTGTGATTAAGTAATACAATAATTAAATAAACTTTAAACATATCTGGAAAAATGATGTCCAACTGTTGAAGATAAGTCCAAACACATGATGACCATGTGGATTCCATATCCATCATAAAAATACTTTACTATATAAAATAAAAGTAATTCTTTACATTTAAATTAATATCCATAACAATTACGTAATCAACAGTTCGATTAATTCCATTTCTGAAAAGAATTTAATTTATCAATGCAGAACACATTGATATACAGCGATATAATATCAAATTTGATACATATACAATGAGATGATTTATGGTTTAATTTTAAAGACATGATTATATAACTTAAATCATAACATCCCTTACATAGAATTTTTATTTCATCATTAAACAGTTATTGATAAAGTAGATTAGCTGATATGATAAAGTCTCAAGTTCAATTTTTACTAGAGTTAAAACACTAAGTGATTTCTTCTCATTTGTTTCAGCCTTAGTAGATAGAGTTATCTAATACATGTTGCCGATGAAAAGTGAAAAAGTCATAAAACTGATCGAAATACGTGTAAATTGATTCGAACACTACGATTATTAAAAAAAAAAGTATGTTCAAAATATGAGTGTACAAGAATAATCAAGATGTGTTTACAAGAATAACACTAAAAATATGCACTTAGGAATGTGATTCAGCAATCAATAAAATGACTTTATAATTATGTGATATAAGACAAAAAATATTAGCTGATTTTTTAATAGAGAAGTTTTCGCATATATCCACTCAAAAATATCTTAATTATGTCTCATAGCTATAACTTGGGAAATTACATTTCGTCACTATGGTTATAGTGACATTTGTATAATTCGTGCAACATTTGTATACGTTTTGTATAATTCACTATACAATTCGCAATATTTATATATTTCGCTAATACAATTTGATTTACGCACAACTTTTGTATAATCGTCCATAACGTTTGTATAAATCGTACGAAATTATACAAAACTCAAATTGTAATTACAACTAGATATTTGTTGTGAGCCGTATTTGCTTCGAACATAATTATATTAGCTAACTAACTTAGTATATATTTGTTTATTCATGTAATTTTTTCTTTTTTATATATTTAAAATTCAAATTTATGTAGATATAATTTTTTAAAAGATAAAATTTATTAGAAACGTGTACATATTAATTCCAACATTAAAGTTTTCAAACTACACAAAAGATTTAGAAAGAAAACTAATAATATCAATATGCTTTGAATATTTTTTAACACTTTCTTTACGTTATTTCTTAAAAAAGGTTTAACAAGTATTTTTAATTTTAATTTTTTACTGGTAAAGAGTCAAAAATATGTGCATAAATGGTAGCGTTATCCCCTATCCCCTATAAAGGGAAGGTTCCACGCGTTACGTTTTAGTATTCTGGTATTCACTGTTGTTACAGCTAATAACAACACACACTAACCCACAAATTTTGCTATCCCTTCTCTAATTTTTACGCGTGGATATCCATTTCTCTCTTATAAATAAACCCCCAACTACTCAATTCCTCTTTCTCTCCTTTCAGTTCCGGCACCTTCTTTTTTCGCCATTCAAGAATCATTTTTGCATAAAAGATTTTATCTTTTCTTTTCTATTTGAGTTTCTGGGGGTTCAAAGATCTTAACTTTAACTATTTGGGTTTCATGGTATTAAAGATTTGAACTCTTTTTTTTTTATTTTGTGGGTAATCTTGGTTCTCTTGAATTGGTTGGTGTGGAAAGAGGGCGAGGGAGATTTGTGGGGTGGAATTATCTGTTAGGGGAATGAGGATGAGGGATGAGATAGTAGGGTACAAAGAAGAGGAAGATTACAACACAGAAGAAGAAAAACAGAGAGAAATGGTTGGTGGAGGGTTACCACAGTCTAAGAAATTTGTGGTGGTGGGTTATGCTCTTACTTCCAAGAAAGTTAAGAGCTTTTTGCAACCTAAGCTTGAAAGTCTAGCTAGGTAATCTATGTCTTTCTTTTTTCCCTGTAAATTTGCCTTTGTTGTTTTATGTAAAAGTTCCAAAAAGATCATCACACTCTCGGTTAGGATTAGTTTTTCTGGATTTTTGTATATTGCATATTCGATGGTGGTGGCGGCGTTGTACACTCTACAAACTCCACTCGTGAGATTTCACTGTTTATGTTGTTGTTGTCTATTCAATGGTGCTCCCTAACGACTGTTTTGCTGGAAAAAATGACTTTTTTGTGGTTGAAAGTAGGGAATTTTATTATTTAGGAATTAGGTCCATTACTAGTTTAGATGGTTGCTTTTCCTTGAGGTTGTGAGTTCTTTTAATTTGCACAGTAGATAATTTGGAATAATCATATTTCAGGCAGTATATTCTTTAACTTCTTGTGGCCAGCATAATTGGAGAATATTTTGGAGGGACTGTAACCTCTGAAAGATATTTGTTGGTGCTGGTATACGTCATTGTTACAAAAATTTAAATTCTTGAAAATTTCAATTAATTGACTGGTCGCTTTCCGGAAAAATCAACGGCTCAACGCTGTTACTAATTTGATTTTTGTGAATTAGTGGGTTAGGAATTAGTCATGGTAGACCTTTAATTTAACATTTTGACAAATATCTTTTGTTGCTGGTATAACTCACTCTTTCCACTGTAGTTGCACTTTTGCAGTTTGGGATTATTAGTATTATTTATATATATTTTATAGTAATTTTCACTTATATTTTATTTATTGTCCTCATGATATGATATGACGAAACGAGGATTCATATAGTTGATCCCAACTTATTTTGAACTGAGGCGTAGTGTTGTTTCACTGTTGGGGATTAAACTGCGCCTACCTCTGCTAAGAGTCTCCCAGTCGCTGCCCCACTTAAGCTTCCGCTGCCTGGTCCTGCCTCATCAAATCTCCGTTAGTACAATTGATCTGATTCAAGTTATTTTATACTATGGATTTTGAATGCTCTATCGTTTGTGCATTCTGTCTGAAACGTAAAGTTGATCATTGAACTACAGTTGTGAATGTATTGTAGAACCAGAACTGAACATACACTTGTATGACTGATGAATGAAGACCCATCCACTTTGCTACCATGTGATTACCTTGATTTTTGTATCACTCAATTTTATATGCGTAACTACTTTTATCAAGTCTTGTCACAGATTGAGAAAACAAATGCAATTTAGTGGCTAACCTTGCTCATTTATGATGCAGGGCTAAGGGAATATTATTTGTTGCTATTGATCAGAGCAAACCCCTTTCAGATCAAGGTCCTTTTGACATTGTGCTCCATAAGGTCCACATTTTCTACATTTTCTAATCCCTTTCTGTATTTCTCCTTCTTATGAGAATGTATACTTTTCTCTACTTCTATGAGGCAGTGGTAAGGTCTGCGTACATTCTACCCTCCCCAGACCCCACTTGTGGGATTCCACTGGGTATGTTGTTGTTGTTATATGAGAATGTATACTTTGTACATTAATCCTACTAGTATCTTATAAGAGCACACTATCAAATATCTGTTCCAAAACTACTTGTATGCATATGCTTGCATACTTGATCCTTATAGCTTGCCCCAGGAGGTATCATTCTAAAATGCCACCCTCTGTCTCTATCTGACATTTTCGTGCTCTTTTCTTGCAGTTGTCAGGAAGCAAGTGGCGGCGTATTCTTGAGGTTGGTTCATTTGAAAGCTTTCTTTGTGTGTGTGTGTTCTTTACTGAATCCTGTTGATAACAGTTAACATACATCATTGAAACAAATCTGTAATAAGTGTAGGCTACAATATAAAGTAATTACTAGATGTGGATTAGACATGCTTTGGCAGTGATTGGTGAGACGAGCTGTGTTTTTTCTTAAACTTGTTCTATCTGACATAACTTGCAGACTGCTAGCTCTTTCCTCCGTCATGAATCATGACTTGGTAATTGTGTTCGAAGCCCCGAGCTTCGTGGACAGATTAGCTGATTGATTGCAGATAGGATTCCTGGTTTCCATATATGGATCTTATTTTTTCCGCGACTCATCACAATCCTCATATCAGCTTAAGAGGAGAGCATTAACCTAATCAATGCCTTTTAATCTTCGGTATATTTCCTATTAATGTCGCTCTAATGCTCCCCAAGTTGCTTGGATTGAGGCGTTTTAGTAGTTGGGATCATACTAGTTTTGTCAGAGACTAGTTGTTGGAAAAGGTGAACTCAGTTTGCTCTGTTCACCTTATTTTTATTCTGCTTTTAAACTGCTGTTTGCTTCTCTAGAGCCTATTTATAGTTTAATCAACCAAGTGTGTAGGAAGAACCTCCATTATTTTTCTCCTTACCTCTTTCTTTGTTCTCTGTGTAGGAATATAGGCTAACACATCCAGATGTCATAGTTCTTGACCCTCCAGATGCCATACAGCATGTATACAACCGCCAATACATGCTTGAACATGTTGTGAACCTGAACTTGTCGGACACCTATGGTAATATTTCCTGTCTGTTCATGGTTATTTGATAACTATTGATTGCAGTAATTTCGGGCTTGGGAAGCTGTGTGAACTGGGATTGCCATGTTTTCTTTTTTTCTTGGCTTGAAGAAGTGGAGAGAGGGCCAAATGTCGGGCTGCTGGGTAAGGGGGATTGAGGGGTGGTATTTACTATATCAATAAAAAAATGAATTAACTTATTTTTGATTGCCCGACAGGGGAAGTTGGTGTTCCCAGGCAACTGGTTATTGAGAAAGATTCTTCGTCTATTTCAGATGCAGTAGGTAAAGCTGGTCTGAGACTACCTATTGGTACGTTTTAATTTCTCTTCTTTGTTGTCTTTAATCAACTGATCCTTCGCTTGTAGCCATGAAAATTGCAACTATGTAACTTACTGGGGTCAAGATCTGAATAATTTGAAAGAGGTTTCCCTCAAACTTGAATTGTATTTAGATAGGAAGGAGTGGAGGTCGAGAATTAGAGTAGCAGGCTAATAGGGTAGATAGGAAGGAGTTGTTAATTGTATACCTTTTATATGTTATTTATCTGCCTTTACATGTTAATTCTCCTGTATTACTTATTATCATGTGCTTTTCATTATGAATTGCTCTTCCTACCTGCCTGTTTATCATATCTAGCTTATTCTACCGATGGGTTTTTGTGACGAGGGTTCCCAGGAAACAACCTCTCTACCGCTATGTGGTAGTGGTAAGGTCTGCGTACATCTTACTTGTGGGGTTCCACTGGGTATGTTGTTGTTGTTGTTGTTGTTTCCCTCAAACTTGAGTAATAAGTAAACAAAGTGATCTGTTCACACAATCCTGAATTGAGCTGCTTTTATTTTCTCAGTTGCAAAGCCTTTGGCTGCCAAGTCCCATGAGTTGTCTCTAGCCTATGACAAATTCTCTCTTCAGATGCTTGAACCCCCACTTGTGCTACAGGAATTCATCAACCATGGTAGGTACATTAGTTGAAATATTGAACTTTGTGCCTTCCATGTGCAGATGTTTATAGATCATCTTGTTGCTGATTATGTATTTTCTTCTTGCGGTTGTAGGAGGAATTCTGTTTAAGGTATACATTGTCGGGGAAGCAGTAAAGGTTGTTAGACGATTCAGTTTACCCGATATTAGCAAACGCGAGCTGGCAAAAAACCCTGGGGTTTTCCGATTCCCAAGAGTTTCTTGTGCTGCTGCATCTGCAGATGAAGCAGATTTAGATCCTTGTGTCGGGGGTGAGCCATCTCTTCCCTCGGTGACTTTCTCTTTCTTGATCATCATGGTTGCTTTAGATATATGGATGCAACAAATTTATGGGATACAGTAGAAGAACAAAGCAGATGATAAAAAATAAGTGTTTCTTATATTTCTTTTTTATTTCATTAATTGAATGTCTCTATAAACCAGTCGATGATTTTAAAGCACCTTAGAAGCTAACACTACAGATCACCAAGAGCTAGCAAGAGTAGGATCATTGTTATTGCCGGATATGACATTTTCCTAAGAAGGATGTCTCTTATATGACTTGTCTAGAGTTTTGAGTTTTTATCTATTTGAGATTTCTCTAGGACCACGAGCTTCTAATTCTTTCAAATCAAGGGATCACAGGAGTCTGGGATGAGTTCCTGTAACCTTGATCTTTCACCACCCACACTAAGCTTTACATTTTTGCACCTTCTCTGCCCCCAATACTAAAACTTTTTTTCTGTTTTATTCATTCTAAATGCTCTGTGCTTTCTTTTCGTTTCAACAATTCAAACTTATGCAACTATTTATCAAATTTGATGTGATGACATTTCAAGGAGTCACGATACATTTTCACATTTCAAACAATTATTTTAAAAACTTGTTTATTTAACAATATTTTCACATTCCAAACAATTATTTATACACTTGTTTAATAACAAACTCAAATCGGATAATGCTTTCCAATATTTTACTCCTAGAACCCAGTTATTCTGAATAGGTCTGTGTTAAGTGGAACATAAAGATCGTTCTGGTTAATTACCTTCCTCTATTAGTTTCCGGAAGTGCTTTCGATTGATCACACTTTGATGATGTCTTATGAGAGGATTACAAGAAAGGATTGGTTAGGAAGGGGGCCATTCAGTCATGATGGTTCTCTGGTGTATAATTCTGTTTGAAGTAGTTCACCGATGGAGCCACTTAATCTGAAGTTCAAATTTATAACTAAAGAGATATATACTAAAGTGTTTGGAAATCCTTAAAGCTTCAAAGGATGTGGCAAAAGGTATTGCCTTGGAACGCTTAGTTGTGCGGGATTTATCACATACTGTATTTAGTTCATGTTGCTGGATCAAACTAGTGACTGCCATCTTACCTAGGTGAATACTGTTCTACTTGGGATGACGCATGTTGTACTGGTGCATTTAATTATGTATATCTATATCTAGAGACCTGAAGTAAATCTTGGCCAATTGATCTTAACATCTAATCCTTTGCAGAGCTTCCTCCGCGGCAATTACTTGAGAAGCTTGCTAAGGAACTTCGACGTAGACTGGTATATTGCTTTCCACTTTCTCTTTCCTTAATTATGTCGTAAATGATGTTTGCTGCTTGCTTTATGATTTCTGCATTCTCATCTTCCAGTTGTGGTTCTGCTGGTAAATTTTCTAAGACATCATTGCAATGTTTGTGCAGGGTCTCCGGCTCTTCAACTTGGATATAATTAGAGAGCTTGGAAACAAAGACCGGTATTATGTCATAGATATCAATTACTTTCCTGGTAAGACATCCTTCTATGTAAAATTACTCGCCTTCTGGGATAAAAGAAGTTTGATTGTTGTGCACCACTTTATGAAGCAAAGATGTTTCTCTGAAAGTCATGATTGTAATACTTTTATACCATGCTGCAGGTTATGGGAAAATGCCAGACTATGAGCACATATTCACTGATTTTCTCCTGAGCCTCATGAAGCAGAAATAATGAGAAATTGGGAAAATCCGCTCCTCGTTAAACTATTATTTTAAATGGAGCTACTCGAAAGGAATCCTCCCCAGCAGCACGAGGATGATAAAATCTTCCGAAGATTTCTATGGCAATTCCTAACAGTTGGTGAGAGACGCTGGTGGAAATGCAGAAGAGCCCTCTCGACAATAGATGCTACTTTGGAAGCTTTCCCTTTGCACACGAATCCAATTTACCGAGCTTGGAGAGTCAGTCTTTGAATAATTGATAGGTTTAGCGGACTTAAGAAGCTTTTAGCCCTTGGTAAATGTCCGCTTGGAGGTTGGATATATGCCTGTGTTATAAGGGCAAATAATTGCTTCCACCTTGTAAATATGTCATTTACAGTAGTAACAAAAATGTACATTCTTGGCTCTTCTAATCTACTGGATAGCTTGTTTTTTTGTTGATGGGCATGATTCTAAATCACTTTGGTTTCTGCAACATTCTTAACCTTGTTGTTCTACTCAAGTTAACCGTGTTGTTCTACTCAAAAGAAGTGTTCTGAACAGGGGAAGAATTGCATACGTTAAATTTTAAGATTGTTATGTTTATAACCTAGTCAAGATGACCATATCATGGTGCAATTGAAGGAGTCTATGCCTTGATGCATGCTCAAACGTTAAAACATAGGATGCCCAAACACACTGCTTGTAAGAAATACCAGAATTGTATGTGGTATATATATTATCTGTCGTTGCTACTATTTCTTTCTTTATTATTTTTAGTACGAGCCGCTTACCCTCTCCCCTTCCCCCAATTGCTAGGAATTTCGTCCTCTTGATGTGAAAATGTCAAATCGAAAAGGCTAATATTCCATAGCATATTATTTTTTCATTCTTCATTATATTATCTTTTCAAACGAGATTAACATTTACAATGTTATTTTGCACAGATAAGTTGACTAGCTTTTTATGTTTTCGAAAATAGTCTCTTTAGTTCTACAAAGTGGAGTGTAAGATTCTTAGTACTCTATACCTTTTTCAAGGTTCTTCGTTGTTGGTATCCAAAGTTATTATAACATTACTACTATTATAATTATCATACTATTACATTTATTTATTACACTGAACAGATTAAAAACTTAAATCGTTCAATCCAAAATTGCGCCAAGATTATAATTGAATAAGTTGCAAATTTGAACGGGAGAAAATTCCCCAAAGTATCAAACGATTATACAAAGCGGAAATGAGAAACCATAAAATTACAGAAAATTACTCAGATTTGGCGTCGGACTCCGAAGCTCCGGCAGTAGCGGGTTGACCCGATTCATCGCTGGCAAATGACCACTCTGAAGGTAAGGGAGGTAACGGAGCATAAACAGTTGGTCCACGTCGAATATCCCAAGCTTGAGTCTTCCGTGGCCGTGTCTTCTTATGGTGAGCTGTAGCCTTCTTCTGTGGCCTTGATGAGCACTCAATTACCAATCCTCCAACACTTGTCGGTGCCGCCGCAAACCTGGTGGCTCCGCCGGAGAATACGGTGGTTGAAACAGTTGAGGAACGCGGCAACGCCACCATCTTCAACCCGAATATGGCCGAGGCTGACATTTTTTTTTTGTTCTGTAAAGCTTTTCCTTCTTCTGGCTCTGATTATTGGAACCTTTGAAGTGGATTGCCTTCATTATCTTCTGGCGATTTTCAATTTCTGCTACTGCTACGACGTCGTTCCGAATTTGGGCCTGAAGTGAGTAGTAGAACAATTGGCCTTTCAAGAGACGGGATTCAGGCCCAAATAAATCTTTGGGGATCTTAGTCGTGTCATTTACACTTTTGCCCCTATTTAGTGTTAGTGAGTGTATGGATTAGTTTTTTTTTTTTTGACTTTTGAGTCGTTTTAAAAAGTGTTTGAATAACACAAAAAAATATTTAATTTAAAATTGAAAAAGTACAATCAAAAGCTAAAGTACGGTTCTCAACTTATGATTTTTTACTTTTAACTTATGTTATTTTAAAAAAATCAATCAAACACCCCTTTAGTCTTTAATTTATGTACCTTATAACAAATAACTTTTTTGTCGTGCATTATGTTTTTGTATCATAATATATTATAATTTATGCCTTGAGATGACTTGAACTTATGTTCAACACGACATAATTTCAATTGTTAAAAGTCAAAAATAAAAAATGAGCTCACTCAAAGGAAAAAATGTGCAATTTTAATGAATATAGTCTAAGATGAATCCGACTTAAATAAATAAACAAATGTATCCTTCAGTATCCAAAAAAAGGTTGTGGCCGGAGAAGAAAATATGAGATTTTATATATATATATATATATATATATATATATATATATTTTATCATATTGAGAAGACAAGTTAGGTGAATTATAATTTAGAAAAATGAGAATAGGGTTATAAAGATCGTGGACACAACTCCTCAACTTGGGTGTGCATGTTTGGTAATGTTTTCAACTAGTTATTATTACCAAAAATATTTTAGTCTTTCTCTGTTATATTATACTATGAATTAATAGAAAAGTTGTTGTATAGTAGTTTTACTTTGGACTTGACTATGAGAAGTAAATATTTACAATTAGTAGGTTACCTGTTTGGGGGAAATGACTTTACTTCTAAAAGGTGAAATTGTTCCTTCAATTGGTGTCATATAGTTCCATTTTTCCTGTCTTTGTCCATTTTATTGAAGCAAATTTCACTTCAATAACTAGCTTAAAATTTTCATTACCACAGTAACACTTTTTGCTGACATTAGTGGTGCATCTAGGTAGGGCTTGAGTTCACACGTATCCATATATATATATATATTGATTCTACTCCCGCCGTCCATTTTTACTTATTCTTTAGTGACTTGACACAATAATTAAGAAATAGTAATAATAAAATAATTTAAACTTTGAATATAAAAAATATAATGTATTTAAAAATATGATAGAGAAATTACTATAATTAGTGATAAGGGTAAATTAGGAACTAAGTGAAAAATTATCTTTTAATTTCATAAACTGGACAAGTATTGTTTGACATCCCAAAATAGTACGGGGACGAGTAAAAATGGACGGAAGGTGGATCCAACTAGGATTTGAGCATATTATTGTTTGTTCTTGCATTTTAATTTTTCTTAAAATCTTGTTTTATTTATTCTGTTGAAATTTCTATATTTAATTCATTGCCCTATTCTCTTTTTATCACAATTTATTTTTTAAAAGTATACATATTAAATTAGTAGCGTTGAAGAATGTAACGCATTGTCAATAGATTTAATTGATCCCGACCTTCTCGGTTCAAAGAGTAGATACATAAAAGGCCAGCTTATGTTTATGCAGGGCGGAGCTACGATGTCAAAGTGATCATCCGAAACTTCTTTGATGGAAAACTATACTGTTCATATATGATTAAATATTTTTTATGTATATGCAGTAGATTAAAGATTTGGGGAAGTTCAGATGGTTTTACCAAATGATGAGATTTTCATATTTATGAAAAAAGGTATAATTTTTGAGATTCAAATTTCATGTTCAAATAAAATTTAAATTTAAATTAATTTATTTAAAAATTATTATCAAACGTATTTTTAGTCATTATAATATAATTTTTTCTCTCCCCTATCTTCAAGAGAATCAATAACATTTTTATCTTATCTTTAGATGTATTCCGAAGTTCTAGTCAATCAATTGATGATGAAAAACTCAATTAGATCATCAAACAACAACCAGAAATTGATGAAAAAGATAGTTCAAAACATTTACAAGTGGGTCATACAAAACACACCTGATTGTGATTCTTACACATAAATTAACAAACATGTACGTCTCATTGTATCTACTGTTGGCCTTGTGAGGATTTCTCCCATTTGTACTCCGTGAATTCTTGCTCTTCCTCATTCTACCCCACATTTATCGTGTCGTTTGATCATAAATATTTTTTAAATAATATATTTGAAAAAGATTTAGAAAAATAGTATTTTTTTATATTACGATATTTTTTCTAGGTTATAACCCAGAAGGGTTTGCCTTTCCCTATTTGATCCCGTTGAATTTCATATTCAAAGTTGCGATCGAAGTTATATAATTTGTTATTATTTGAGAAAATATATTTGACAAACATCTCAACTTATCAAATACTTTTTTAAAAAATTAATATTTGAACCAAATTCTAGTATTTGAATCTTTTAAAATTTAAAAATTATTTCAAGATTTTATATTTAATAGAAACATCCATCATTTATCATTTTGGACTAAATTATAACATTAGCTTGCCAAGAAACACTTATATACTTATTTTATATAATTTTTACTCGAACTTGCTCTTCAAAGTTACTTCCAATTACAAATAATAATAATAGTTTTTAGTATACAAATCAATAGTATTTTTCGTTCTCTCTTTCTTTTTTTTTCCAGATTCATATTAATTATATTTGTTGTCATAGTTTTTTTATGAAATTTATTTATTATAAGATGATAATACAAATTTATGAGTATGACTCATGTTTTTAAAAAAGTTTAATACATCTCTTAAAAGTTTATGATCAAATAAATATTAAAATTTTATCAAAAAATAACTTGTCAAAAATATTTGAAAAATTACGACCAAATGCTAGCTTATAATGGGTTGGTCATCTTGTTGACCAAACTTCTTGCTTCACAGTCATCTGGACTAATCAGCCCAAAACTTCCTACAGCCCAGTCAGGAAAAAGTTGGTTTAAATCTAGATGCGTTTTGGCAATTACTGCTTTGTTTTCTGGGAAAAAACAGTAAAGATGCCCTCCACTATGAGAAATAAACTAATAGAGTGTTTGGATTAATTTATTTTTAAGTGCTTTGATTTTTAAGTAGTTTTAAAATTTTAAAAGTGTTTGAAAAAATTTAAAAAATATTTTTAGGTTTAAAAAGTTTTAAAATAAGTCAAAAGCTAAGTAGAGTACCTCCTACTTATAATTTTTAACGTTTGATTTATAAGCTTATCTAAATGGACACTAGATAATTTCACCATCTTTTCTTTTTTCCTTGGATATTAATTAATATGCATAATTGTCAAACAGAGAATTGTTATAAGTTTTTGAAAATCTGCTTGAAATTAAATTTTGGACACTTTGAAAAGTTTGAGGTTTTTTCACAATTTTCATTTTAAATCATTTGCACCTCGAAGCATATAGATTCACCCGATCGATGAACACTCAAATCAAACTCGTCCATTCTTTTGGACATAGGAATGCGAGAATAGTGGTCTTAGCCATAAACGATGGATACTAGGCGTTGTGTATATCGATTGCTTTGGAAATGTCAAGGGGAAGGAAGATAGAAAGGTAAACCTAGGATATCAGGAATCACACTTTTTCGCGCGCCTCAGCTTAGGGGATAGAAGGAGGGCGAGAGCGTAGCAAAAATTATTAAAAAAAGATAACTCAAGTTAATATTCAGGTCCAAATACAATTTTAATTTTTAGATATCATCTGTAACTTAAAAATAAATGATGTATTTTTTTAAAAAAAATTACAATTTTTATGTTCAAACGTTACACAAAATTTCCGTTTCTTACAATTTGAACTCGAATAAAACTTTTATCCTTAACGGTCTCTCTCAGATTTTGCAGTCAACAATAAAAACATACTCCTATTTGAGACAAAATACGAAGTAAAAACAAATTTATTTTATTTCTTACATTTGAGGAGCACTTTTATTCTTTTTCCTTATTTTCTCCTCCTCATTTTCATATTCAGAATTGTTCAAATTTGAAAAATAATTGATTCATTTAATAATGGCAAGATTACAGCCTAAGATTATATTATTTCCTGATTAAACAATACGTAGTCAAGTATTAACAATGAAACAACTAACGACAAAATAGCAATTAACAACTACAGAGTAACATAAAAAATTTCACAATCTTTTTTATATTAACATCATTAATATTTATTGACAGCAGCAGCTAAGCTGGTGAATTTTACTATAATTTTTTTTTGAAGATTTCATAAACAATTCTTTCCTTTTATATTCGACCCCTCAAACATGATTAGCTGCTAACTACATAATTGGATACCACTAATCCTTCTTGCTGACTTTTCTCCTTAAATTAATCAAAATCCGCCAAACTTAATTGTTTTTAATTCAAGTAATTTCTAAAAGAGTTCAAATGATAACTATACATACACCTATAATATTGCTTCATGCTGACGTTATTTTAATCAAGAAAAACTGGCATGCCACGTGTCAAAGCAAAATAACCAAAAGATAATCCTAACAAGGGATTTGCTTTTTGATCGAACTCATTATTATCAGACTTATTTAATATGAGTTTTCCTCCTGTGTGATTTACGAGTTATTATATAGGAGCAAAAGTTTTTTCTGTGCGCACTCAAAGAATAGCGATTGAGAGCCCTCTTGTCATACAAAAAATTCAATATAATTTCACAAGTGAAGATTAAAAAATAATACATTAGAAATTTCTAAGACAATTTTGTCAATAAAAGATAATATTTTTGTCTTGGGATAAAAGAAACAATAACAACATTAAAAATCATAAATATTTTAAACATAAATTCAAATTTAATCGAATGTTAAACGGATAAAAAAAACAAAAAAAAAACTCATCCATTGCATTTTTTTCCCCACCTTCAAAGTGTTGAGAGATGATCATGTGGGACCCTTGGACAACAACCAAGGATATAAAGGTCATTTTGAGAGTAGGCATAGGGGTAATCTGGTAATTGGAAGACTCCTACTGGCATAAAAGCAATTCCAGGCTGTACACAGCTGTAATCCAACCACACGAACAGAGTTTCTATTTAGCAGCTTAATAAAAAACCCACTCCTCTCCGTACAATATAAATATTGGAAATAAATAGATTAAATAATTTTATATTCCATTAACAAAGTTTCTTTTTTTAATTTATTTAATGATTTTACATTACCGAAAAAGGGGGTTTATTAGAGTCGTCTTCTTCCTAAAGATGAACACAGTATTTTCGAGTAGAGCCAATTCTGTGCACAAATCCCCATGGACTCTCTTTCAATTTCTTCTCAATCTCAACAACGGCGCACAGTAGTTTTTTCCTTTAACATAAAACGCTTCCCTTATTAGTCCTTCAGTTTGCTTTAGCTTTACAGAACTTGGTGAAACTGAGTGTTGGTTTAACCCGAAGGGCACAAACCACAATGGATCCCTGTCCTTTCGTGAGACTCAGTGTGTGTAATTTAGCGTTGAAAATTCCGGTTGCTTCGAAGCCGGCTAGTTCCGTCGTGCATCCGTCGTCTTCGCCGTGTTTTTGTAAAATCAAGTTGAAGAATTTTCCTCTCCAGACGGCGGTTGTACCGTGCATTTTGCCGGAGAGTCATTTTCCGGACGGCCAGGTACAAAGCCATGCGGCGAGTTTTCACCTGAACAAGTCTGATCTCGAAAAGCTCGTTGCGAAGTCTCTGTTCGGCGGCGGGAGATTGTACCTTCAAATCTCAATTTACACCGGCCGGCGAGGGTCTACATGTGGTGTGAGCTCCGGGAGCTTGCTAGGGAAGGTTGATGTTCCGTTGGATCTGGCGGGAGCGGAATCTAGGTTAGTGTTGTTTTACAATGGCTGGATTGTCATTGGAAAGGAAGCGAAGAACTCAAGTGCGCAGTTTCATTTGAGTGTTAAGGCGGAACCCGACCCGAGATTCGTATTTCAGTTCGACGGAGAGCCGGAGTGCAGTCCTCAAGTGTTTCAAATTCAAGGCAATATTCGCCAACCTGTTTTCACATGCAAATTCAGTTTCCGCACCCCTGGTGACCGTAATCAGAGGTCCAGGTTGGTTCTATTTACCTTTCTTTTTCAACTTTAGTTCTGATACCGACAGGCTTGACTTACACAAATAGAGCACACACTACATTTACCGCATAAACGATTCGAATTTTCCAGTATTCAAATGCAAAAGAATGTTCAAGTTGTACGGGGAAGTTAGTTTTACGACTCCTAGTTAAAGCTTAAAAAGTAGCTTCCAATGTCAGTTATTAGAAGTCTCATTTCTTCATTTAGTTGGAAAAAATCTACAAAAAACACATAGTTTATGTTTAAAGCAAAGATAACTCTACTTTTTCTCCCTTTTCCATCACGCCTCGGAGCACTTTTTACTCACGAGGTTTTCAATTACTCTTTTAACGAAATCCGAACTGCATTGTGCAGGTCTTTGCCATTGGAGCATAGTAGTTCGCGAGGATGGTTGAGTTCGTTTGGAAGCGAAAGGGAACGACCAGGGAAAGAGCGAAAAGGATGGTCAATTACGGTCCACGATCTCTCCGGTTCTCCTGTCGCCGCTGCGTCAATGGTTACACCTTTCGTGGCGTCGCCCGGTTCGGACCGGGTAAGCCGGTCCAACCCCGGTTCGTGGCTAATTCTCCGGCCGGGTGATGGAACATGGAAACCATGGGGCAGGCTCGAGGCGTGGCGGGAACGTGGTTCAGCAGACGGCATTGGGTACCGGTTCGAACTCATCCCAGACTCAGCCGCAGCTGGTATAGTCGTAGCCGAGTCGACACTGAGCTGTAGCAAAGGCGGAAAATTCGTGATAGACCTCGGAACCAGTGTGTCAACTAATGGGAAGACGACACCTGTGAACTCCACGTCACCGGCGTGCAGCCCTAGAGGAAGCGGTGACTTTGGGTACGGATTGTGGCCTTATTGTATGTATCGAGGTTTTGTGATGTCGGCTAACGTGGAAGGTGAAGGTGGGAGTAAGTGCAGTAAACCCACAGTGGAAGTTAGCGTACAACACGTGAACTGCACGGAGGACGCAGCGGCTTTCGTGGCTCTGTCAGCTGCCATTGATCTCAGCATTGATGCTTGCAGGCTTTTCTCTCAAAAGCTTAGGAAAGAATTGTGTCCTCCTCAGGATTTACTCTCCTGAGATTCTTTTACCTTTTTTAAACTGTTTTTTCATTCCTTTTACTGTTTTTTTTTGTGAGTGGTAAATGGTGGCGATGAGTTTTAGATTTCGTCGGTCATTAGTTGATTGTTAGTAGTACTAACAAACATTATTAGGCTACTTTCTTCAATATGTACAGATATTGTGGGGGATTTGACTGACAGAGCACCTTTGCTGGTTTTTTTTGCCTTAACTTGGTGTGTTGCTCATGTAAACTTTCTTCACTATTGCAAGTTGTCAATGTCAAGGATGTTTTTTCTCTTTATGTTATCTTCGTGTTCAATCTTGATGTGATTTCCTCAATGCGGCAACTAGTTGTTACAAGCTATGGAGAATACTCTTGAGATCTTGTATTTAGCTAATTTAGTATATATCGCAGGATAGAAGTATTTGATTTTGATGTGTAGCGGATTTAAGGGGAACGTGCGTGCACGCAAGCGTTGAAAACTAGAATTAGGTACATAAAATATTAATTAGCAAGTAGTTTGATATGATTATTAATGTGCTAAATGCTTGTGGGAGATAGCTGTAATGCTGTTTAAATATGGGAAAATTTGTGGTTTGGTAACAATGGTAGGGATTTGCCAGCTATGCTACTGACTTGGAAGGAAAATAAAACATAGTAGCTTTTTAAGAAGCTAAGGTGGGAATATTGGATATGGCAGATTTGAGGAATCCTTTAGTTTTTCAAAAATGACTTGGGGGTACTTATTTACCTATAAAGTAATGTTGGTGTATATACCTGCTGCTACACAGTACCAGAAAGGCCAACTGTTCTGTGCTATTCTGGTTTCTGTGGGTGAATGAAGTGTTGGGGGACCAATATTGTAGTGTTAGTGGGGGAATTGGAAATAAAAATTAACAGCCTGGCTTATCAGATCATGTGTCAATTTGACTAGGTCTGCCCATTAAGGACCAAATTGCTTAGGCAATCTTGCCCAACACCATTATAAAAATTAAACACTTGCAAGCAGTAGCAGTAAATGAAGTATAGGGAGAGAAATTGTAACATTTATTATGCTGAGTGTGTTTTGTGTTGTAATTGGTTCAGAATGAGTCATTCCTAACAATACAAGAATCCAATGTCGTTGTCTGCGTTGCTTCTTAACTAAGCACTCTTTTTCCAAATTCAGTCATCACGGTCACGTTCTTGTATGTACTTAAAAAATTAATATATACATGAGAGGAGTAAGTATTTTACTATCGATTTGTGCCACTTATGGTGATTATATGCGTATTCAACTGATCAACCTTCGACTGCTAGTACCATTTCCTCCTCATATAACATTAAATAGGAGTACTGAGGGTCTAAACAGCACATATTAGAGACAGAGTAACGTGAAAGTCCCTTTCACATTGTAAGCACAAATAACAGTCTTCAATTTACGTTTGTACTTTTTCTTTATCATTTCCTTTTCATGGTCTTTGGGATTCATGCTACAATTGGTAAAGAACATGGTATCCACACTTGAATTCATTACAACTGCCACCTCAAGTTAATTCCCTACGTATTAATAATCTCATCATGTAAATATATAAATAGTCAAAGAAACCTCATATGAACACATCACATCATGAATATATATACATCACCATTATAATTCTCTTTAATACACATTAATAATCAGGTCATGCATCGTTTTACAAGCAAAAAGTCAAAGAAGACCTATCAAAGACATCACATTAATATATAAGTCACCGTTATAATGGTCCTCGACAACTATTTTTTTTTTAAATTGTGGCCCGTGCACTCTAATTTTAACGAATTCATTTTACCAAGGGTTGACAAAATTAAACTCAATCCGTTCAACCCGCCTATTTATTAGCTTAATCCATCTCGATCTAACCCATTTAAAATTGGGTTGATATACAACTCGAATTTACTCGAGAGAGACTTGTCAAAATATTTTTAAAACACTTTTTTTAATTTGATATGTTTTATATAGCCAGAATAAAGAAAAATATAATTTACTTGTATTAAAATATTAAAAAAAATAAATCAAATAAATAAAACTTAGTAAAAGCTGGATCCATTTGAGCCTTGACCCGCTCTATATTCTGTTAGGACCGTTTTGACCCAACCTATTTTGATCCAAGCAAATTCAGGTTGGATTGAGTCTTGATCCGTTTATTATTTTGACCATTATGATCCGCTCAATTTTAACCCATCCCGCCCAATTACCACCCCTATTACCTATTTTTTGCCTCATTTGTTGACCGTCGTTTTGTAAGATGACACTTCATTGTAAATATAACGTTTAACCAAACTTTTATTAGTGTCAACATTATAGTTAAGATTGTTTTTAACACTGATTTATATCAAGTAGTGAGAGATTATTCAATGACAACTGAACAGAAACCCTCCTATATCTTGATATTTCAGTAAGTACCAACGCTTCGTGATTTGCTTAAGGCTAATTACAATTATATCACAGGGATTATGAGTCATGTAAATACCTTTTCTATTCTCTGGTCTGTATGCATTTTAAAAAAGTTTTGGTATTTGTGACGACATTGGCTACTATTTATAAAAAAGTTTTTACAAAAATACTGTATATCCTAACAACATACCTAATTACATATACAATATTGTTATATAGATAATAATGTCATTAAATAAAATATAATGTAATAAAAGGCCTAGGATCCTTCATAATTTCTTCATTTTATCCGTGTAATTCTAAAAATTACATTATATCTGTTCCAGTTTCTGTGAAATTCCCATAAATTATACCTCCAATGCTACGAAAATACAGTTGAAGGCAAATAATCAATAATTACTGACTTATCAAACAAAACAAATTAAAAATCGAACTTAACACAAATCATATCAAACTAATTCTATATAATATAATAAATAAAATAATTTTTAAAAATTTTGAAATTATCAACTTAACTATAGCGATGATATTGCTTGGATTCTTAAAAAATTACCAATAGGTATATGTCGAAAATAATCTCTAAAAATAATAGTCTCTCTGCCTTATTTTGTGTGACACTCTTTCTTCTTTGGCCCGTCTAAAAAAGAATTTCACCTTACTCCAATTGACAACAATTTATCGTTAAAATTCTCTTTTTACTCTTAATGAATGATTATCAGCTACATAAATGTCTAACAAGTTCTAAAAAAAATTCATTATTTTTTAAATACCGTGCAAAATAAAAAATGTCACATAAAATAAAACGTTAACAGTATTCAACAGGGAGTCAGGGCAACGTAGTGACGTAGCCTACCATGAACGTATGGGCCTAACGAGTTCATTTTGGATGAATGGGCTTGAGATCTTTATCGGGCCGGATCCTTACTGTTTTGTTTGGTCGTTCAAAACAGGAACCGGGGCGGATGAAACAAGAAAGTGTGTGAGAGAGATAAAGGAAGAGAGATGGAGCTGCTAGGATGGTGGTTGATGCTAGTGGGTACCCTTCGGCTTGCATCGGTATGGTTTGGTTTCGTCGATATTTGGGCTCTTCGTCTCGCTGTTTTCTCCAAAACCACCAGTAAGTTTACACTACTTTTTTGCTTATATTACGTTTCGTGCTTTGCGACGCACGCTCATTTTGGCTTCTTTTTTTTTACATTCTCGTGATCTGTTTTGGATCTGTATTACGAATAAATCCCCTTATTTTCGCCTTATTTTCAGTGATTTGTCACATTTAAAGTACCTTTTTGGTGATTTTATGCGATTGACACAAGTATGATTACATACAGGGAATTCTGCTAGCTGTATCTAGTTAATACTTATCAAGAATCATATAGAAATTGTGGTTGTAGATCCAAAATAGTAAAAATATAATTTGAATCAGCTATGGTAGTCAGTGTGAGCTCATTTACCATAGTCTTTTGGGGTTTAGGATTCACCTTACACCTGTGTTTGTGGGATGTAATAGTCTGTGCTTGCAAACTGGACTGGATATCACTGTCCCCCCCCCCCCCCCCCTCCTCTTCCCAAACACACAAAGAGACATGCGTGCGCACACACAAATTTTTCTATTCAGTTACACTTATATAATTTGAGTGGAGGCAGTGGGTTTAGACACATGCACTGTTGAGTTGAAACATTGGATTTGCCCCTAGACTTGATGTTTTTTCGTTTTGATTGGGAAAAGGAATAAGGGACAGTGCACCATTGAGTTGATTTGCTACTCCATAGGGTTGAAATGGCGATAAGAATGAGTAAACTTATCAACATATTATGTCATTTGGGCTTAAGACTTGGCTTTTCACTTCATTTCTTTGGCATGATTTTAGGCAATAGAATTGATTGGATTGTGGATCCAATGCACATTTGTTGCTTACCAAGGTCCAAGTATTAAAATAGCTTACATTTTCAAATTTTCATTCTTTACATCCAAGGATTAAATTACTAAGTCGAAATTTCATTTCTCTTGATTAAATACTATACGCCGAATTCTTCAATTCAAATATTTTATGCAAGTATAGCCAAATTTCGCTTTAATGTTATTGTTTTAGAAATTATTGTCTCAAATCCAAGCAATGACTGATCAAAATCAGAATGTGAGTGCTGTCAAAGTGAACAATTTCAGGAATCAGATCAAAGTCTTCTCCCTGTTTAAGATGGAACATTTGTGCATTAAAGGTCGTATTCAGTTGTGATTGGTAATAACTTATAACTGCTTACTAGAGAAATCTATTCAACTTCTAGATAAGATAGTTATAAACTAGTGAAAATGTAACCTATTTATAGATGTCCTATTCAAAAATAGCGTTTATCATTAACTAGGTAGTCTTCAAACAAGGCAAATTTCTACAAGTTGACAAAGCGCAGTTGCAAAATATCATTTATCATTTAACTATAGATTGTGCTCAGAGTTTCAGTCGACCTTTTGATTGACGTATGAAGAAACTTCTGTAGCTTGGCCTTAGCTTTTGAATTTGGAACCTAAGAAAATCTGTTATTCTCATGCAATATTTTGTGGCACTTCTTTTATGTCTCTTAATTTTTGACTTCTAATTCTGCATGTTTATATAGAAAGGTAAAATTGATCCCCTTGACCAGAATTTTGTAATTCATAAATGGGCATACCACGTACCTCCAAGCTCTCCACATAGTTTTATCCGTTCTAAGAGAAACCTTCTTCCAACAATTGTATCAAAAAGCCTACTTAAAAAGTTCTCTTTGAGTCTGTTCAAGTTTCATAGATCTCATGTCATCTCATCTGTGTTGTTAGATTGCTGCAATAGTACTCGCTTGGCCTCACTGCACCTATAACAGTATGCTTTATTATCCAGTAAATGTGAAGGATTATGTTTCTCGCCTGCCTCAGGTTAATTGGCTCAAATGTGGACAACAATGTGGGAATTTGGTGGTTACAACTTGTTATGCTATAGCTTTTGTTGTGAAAATTGAACCTTAGTTACTGGTAGTGCACTCAGTAGCATATTTGAGCACACATTTGGTTCTCAACTTCATGAACAATTTTCAAGAACAGAAACTTTGTAAAAGCACATATTCATCATGCATCTTAAGTTTGGCAAGTGATGAACTTTGTATTGTTCGGTCTGATGAGGTTTTACTTGTAATTGCATTGAAATAAACCACACATTACCTGACAGAATCTCATATTTTTCAAATGGAAACTTCCTTTTCTTTATTTTATCATGTGCAGTGACAGAAGTACATGGGAGGACATTTGGAGTGTGGACTCTTCTAACCTGCACTCTTTGCTATCTTTGTGCATTTAACCTTCACGACAGACCTTTGTACTTGGCAACCATTTTATCATTTGTCTATGCCTTCGGTCATTTCTTGACAGAGTTCTTGATCTATCAGACAATGGAAATAAAAAATCTGGTCACTGTTGGTATATTTGCAGGTATTGTTCCTTCCAGAGTTCTCTTATGATAAGATCTATTAGATCCTGCAGATTTTCCGCATTTCCTTTCCATCACTGGGCTTGTTCTGCTTTTAAAACAGTGGAAGTAAAGATGGATTTAGGCAACTAGTGCTTTCAGATGATAGTACCATATGATTTAGAGTTTCTGTTAAAATGGACTGGCTTCATTTTGGTTGTAGCATGTCACTGAATGTGCAACGTAATCATTTGAAAACCTGCTTGTGCTCCTAACTTTTCTGTAAAATCTTCATCAAACCTCCCCATTTTTCTTCCTTGTGGACGTTTTGATTACTCTTGCAACTTGCTCTTCTTACGAATTAAAGCCTATCTTTTGGGTGCAGTGCTGGTTGCTTAAGCCTAACTAACTACTTTAAGATGTTAGTTACTTTACAGAAAAGGAGATGATCAAGCAAATCTTTAAGATGTTTCTAATAAAAGGGTTGAAATTGTTTTCAACTTACTGAACATCTACCTATGTTTGTGGTTTAACTATAAAAGGAAATTCCAATGATCTGGAGGTAATAAAAAACTACAGCAACATTAGTGGCATTATTCTGCATCAGCACATTCTTTTCTTTCATTGCATCAATTTGAGTTCGCTCCTGATCACACACCATTTTTGACTGTCTAAAGAGTACCATTTTCTGTCAGGCACATCTATAGTTTGGATGTTGTTGCAGTGGAATGCACACCAACAGGTCAAAACTAAGAGTTCGTAGAAGCGAATTAACAGCAGTGGCTCGAGCAGATTTATCAGATGTTTACTCCTTTCAGTCTATGCTTTTGCTGCTGCAATTTAAGACTTCAGAGTTTTAGGAGGGGAAGCATGCTTGCTCATTGTAATGTCTCAACGCCAACTCTTATTCTGATTGGCGTTTGTAACAATGCGAAGGATGATCCGTCTTCCAAACTTTTTTATTGGGATTTTTAGACTACTTTCTTAAACGTGGAGTGACCCAAGTTTTTTGTTTTCCACTAGTATTATATAATGCAAGGTGGATCCCTCATTTCTCTGCAACTTTTCCTGTTTGGTTGATACTTGGTTTTTGTGCAAATTTGGCCATTTCGTCATTGCCAAAACCACCAAGAATCATGGTAGAACAGTTGGAGCAACTGAATATGATTGGCAATGGCTGATTTCTTTACTGAATGAGTCATTTTAGAGTGCACAAAACTTAAGTTTGAGTTGAAATACACTGAAATCAAGAGCAATTGTCTTGTCCATTTTTGATAATATACTCTTCGAATGATTTATTAAATCTGGAAAACCATCATTCCAGAGTTAAATGCACCTTTCCTATAAATTATACATGATAATAACACTAGTAAAATACTTAACTGATTAGCAAGAACTTAAAACACTTTTCTCTACATCATCTTCATGAGTTAGAATTTTGTCTTCTTCCAAAAATGACAATACTAAACAGGGGCAATTCAACACCCTAATTCATAATTATTTTTCCACTAAGTAAAAATAATACTATATAGTTGTTTTCTCAAACTGCATCTCTCCTTGTTGCATCTTTATCATCATCATCAATTATATCTTCCAATTGTTCATGCTCTCCAACCCCATCAGTCTCATCATCTCCATCATTCTCATCTTTTTTCCCTTCATCTAGTTCATCCTGTTCAAGATCTTCATCTGGGTTTTTATGAAACTCAGCAGCTAACTCATCTAGCACCAAAGGATTCAGATCTTTTCTCCCCAACTTCACAACTTTTTCCAAATCTTGTTCCTTCACTGATTTTTCACCCAATTTTCCCACCTTGGTCTTGCTGTAAGACTGTTTTACTTGGTAAATCAACCATAAACAGATCAAAAACAGTGCAAATGCTTGAAAAACATGCTTTAATTTGAACCCTTTTGTCCTGATATTCCTACTTGATGATTGCTTCAACATGTTCAGTATAAATTCACAATACTGCTATTCCTTCATGTTTTAACTACTTGAAGTTAAAAACACAATCTGTGTGAAGAATCAAATAATAAAAATAAATATAAGACTATATACTATTTCATGATTAACCAAACAAAAAAAAGGATCTTATAATAAAATAGTGCTATTAATTAAAATAAAATAAAATTTATTTTAAAGAAACTTACCAGTAGAGTAAAGAAGATGAGTGTGTAGTTTTAGAGATGAGGTGTGAGAAGAAAAGGAATTGAGAGGGTGCCACTTTATGGGTTAATTTTAGATACATGTGGTGCATTTTTATTGGTTATTTTAAAGTTATGTTATTTGGATCTGTCGGTAGAGGGAATTTAATGATGGTCAGCACAACAGTCAAACATTAATTAATCTATGATACCATAATTATGAATAATTTGCATATTTTGAAAACATAATTATAACTATTGTATCAAGTAAAAAAATTGTATTGAAAAACAATAATCTATTTATCTAATTATATGTTAAAGAAAAGTCTTAAATATCCGATGAAATTATTGAGGTGCTAATAAATTAATCCTATTCGAATGTCACTATCATCCAACTAAACAGAATGACATAAAAATCTTTATGAACCTTTTAGTAAATCATACAACCAATATGAGACATTCATTTAGATTTTGACAGTTATTAGGGTTTATATGGTAGAAGATATTAGTTGCTTGGAGATAATTTTTCTTTTAATTGCGCAGAATATGAACAAAATACGTATATTCAAATAATTGCAAATTTTTATTATAGTACTGTCTCTGTAAGAAGTTCATGATGATAGATAATGGTGAATGTATTGATTTTAGTATTACTAATTTTGTGTGCGGTGCAGTTTTTAATTTATGTATATTAAATGTAAAATATTAGTATAGATCTTAGTATTTTAGTATAATTGTGTGTGTATATAATTAATACATAATAAATCATGATATTAATACAACAACAACATGCCTAGTGGAATCCCACAATTGGGGTCTGGAGAAAGCAGAATTTACGCAGACCTTACCACTACCTCATAGAAGTAGAGAGGATGTTTCCTGGGAACCCTCGTCTCAACAACCCATAAGCTAATATACTAGATATGACGAAATAGAAAGGAAAAGAAAATGCATAGGAAGAGCAACTACCAATGAAAAACACATCATAATATGTAAGTACAATAGATGTTAGCACATATGATAGTAACAAATATCAAAATTATTACACATACATTTAAATGATTAAAGATCCTATATCCTCTAAAAGTATATAAAGCTAAAGAATATGAAGGATATTTTTATAACAAAAAAAATAATTATGCAATGCATGTTAATTTTAATACATCAAATCGAGCAATGGATAGAAAACAATGTAAGCATAATTAGCGTCAATATAAATAATCTTTTGCATTATGAATATACCATATTTAACACTATTTTAAATACCCTGCCAAATGATCTAGGGTAGAGCCAATGTATTTGTTACAAGTATGGTCGAATTAAATAACTTTGGCTTAACCTCTAAATTTGTTGTAATAAATTTTTTAATATATACAAATTATTAATAACTAAATCTCAACAACTTTTTGAAAAAAATTAAAATATCAAATTAATAAACTTTAAATTCCGATTCTAACCATACAAACGGTCCCTAATTATCTAGTTCTTGATGAGTTCCGATTCTACATGCCACGTGATATCATTATGGGCTCAACCCTTTTTGTTTGTGGGCTTCTGTTGATGAGTTAGAAAAGGCCCATCGAGTTCATAGACAAGCAAATCGAGTCTTTATTTTTTTTTTTTAAGGGTATAATTAAGTGTTTTTAGTAGTAATAAATTTTTTTTTGGACAAGCATAAATTTGTGTTTTAATATTATAAAAAATAGTTCGATAATCACATTTCTCTATCCAAATTTATATGAAATTTTTTTAATTACGAGATTAACTTTTCTTAAGTCACATTTTTTGACATGTCTTTTGAATATTTTGTATTATATATTCGCGTGACATACAATAGCTTACAAAAATATAATTCTATTATTAGAATTATAAAGATTTTACGTTAGAATTTATGGTAAAAAAAAGAATATATTAACTTTCAGGATTCAAACCTCCACATAAATTTGAACAAAAATAGTAGCTAATATGTTATTACACATTAAACTATGTAGGCATTTGATCATGTAATTTAAACCTCAATTTGAAGTTTCAATTTAAAAATTAATGTTTTTGTATAACAAACAATTATTTTGAGATTTGATGGGGTTTGGGGCACTTGACCCTGAGAAATTTCAAATTTTAAATTCACCGAAAAAGATACGATGTTGATTTTATGTTGGTGATTTAAGATTTTTAAAATAAATTAAAATTAAAGCCGTTAATTAATTTTACAAAAATAAATAAATAGAATTTTTAAATTATACAAAAATACGTCATTTTGATGTGAATTTTTTTTCGTATTATGTGTGAAAAAATTATATCACAGAATAGCTAGTTACTATTATTATTGATTTTTTGTATTACGTGTGAAAAACTATTATAACTTTTTAAATTCAAATGATAAAATCTAAATAAAATTGTAAATTTTTCTCACCTCGTTAATGAGAATTCAATTTCATAAACTACTAACGATAATAGGTAGAAGCAGTGTCAAAGCCATATATATTACATAGATAAATATATTCACGCATTATATATCGACACTTTTTAACTTTTATATAATTTTATTTTCTTAATATTTTGATACCCGTTAATTAAAATTTTGATTGAAGTAATAGAGGCACACACGAGGGTGGGCAGGGATACATGCAAAGAACACAATAAACGAGGGAGTGTCATACGTAGTACTGTGCCCTTTTATACATTCGAGGTATAAGGAGACCCATGGCCACCCCATTTCATCACCACTAAATATATTTACTGCCATTCCTATTACTATTTTTTTATTTGTTTTTTAAAAATAAACTTATTTTTTTAAAAAGATTTAATTTCAAATTTTCGCGTGATATATTTAAAATTATAAAATTAATTTTTTTTAATATATATTTGACATAATTTTAATTTCGAGCTGTTTATCTAGCTAATTTACACATTAATTCCTTCCAAATATCACCACAAGAACCAACCCTCTTTTTCTTTAGGTATAGTTTGGTGGCTAGATAAACTCCAATTTATTCATGTACTATTATTTTTTATAGGCTTAACTCATAAAGAGACATCTAAACTTGTCCTCATTTTTCACTTAGGCATCTAAACTAAGACAAGTTCCTAATAGACACCTCAACTGCTTAGATTTGATCCCATTAAACACTTTTATCCTACTTTTTTTATCCTAAAAGTAGGTTCTGAAAAATTAAAAAAAAGTACCGGAGAGTGCCAAGTAGGATAAAAGAGTTTAATTGGATCAAATCTGAGCAGTTGAGGTGTCTATTATGAATTTGTCTTAGTTTAGATGTCTAAGTGAAAAATGAGGACAAGTTTAGGTGTTTCTTTATGAGTTAAGCCTTTTTTATATAAATCATGTGAACATGATAGATAGAGAGAAGAAGCATAACTGATAAGTCAAGGTGGAATAACTAATATATTATGACAAAGTCAGAATTTTTAATAAAAAGTATTAAATAAAAATATATATATTGATATGAATAATAAAACAGATGATTTTACAACTCTTAATATTACATATAATATAATTGTTTGAGGAAGGAATGTCGATTGATCTTTTACAGCCAAGGATGGCTCCTCCCTTGCTAATATATGAATTAACTAATTCATGCCTAATTAATATATATATTAATTACAAAAATTCACTCCTAATTAATTTTTATATTATTAATAATAAAAAGGTAAATGTGCATAACTGAAACATATAAAATCTTGTAAGATACGAAAACATGAGCAGGTCCCCCTCTCTTTTCTGATGCACACTGCCCACTGACGTGCCGCCCCACTCTTATTTGCCTTCTTCCTTTTTCTTTCAAATTTACTCCTCATTTTCAATTTCTTTCATTTTCCCTTTTGTTTTTTAATACCCTTTAATTATTTTTTTTTAAAAAAAATTATTTCCTCCACTCAGTAACAATTATTCATTATCGACTTATAATATAATAAATACAATATTTTTAAAAAATATAATAAAAGACTTATAATATAATAAATACAATATTTTTAAAAAATATAATAAAAGAATGATTATAATTAGTTATAAATTCAGAATTAAATGTAAAATGAACTCTTAATTTCATAAAAGTAATCTGACCGTGGTCACATTCACATCACACCTACTGGCTGCATCCTTTCACAGAATGCGATGGACAATAATCCAAACTGCTTCTGAGGGAGTCCTTTTGGCTAATGAATTGTACCACCATTTGATTGGCCATTAATATAACTATATATATCAACTTCATCCAATATTAAATAAAATATGAATATGAAGTCAAAATAAGCTTTAACAGGAGTTTTATGTAATAATGTTTTAAAGACAAAAATAACATCTTAGTATAATTAATCCCCATATTACTAACATACATGTAAACTAACCACAATCAATTGGCAGTCCAAAACTTTCTAATCTCTAGTAATTAGTGTTTTTGTATTAGATAGGATAAGGGGGGGTAAATATAGTGCTACAAAGGTGCTAATTAAGATGTACAAAATATGCATTAACACTAATCTTGATTCTGCAAAAATCTAGAAAAGCTAGCTAAGCTAATTAACTTGATATTCATGTATATAGACACTTGAAGAAACTTATTTTCTCCATAACAAAAAGGGATCTTTTTTCTTTCTTCTTTGTTAAGGATTGAATAAAGAGTCCCCACATTTACATTTCCAACACATAGGCTTGTAATTTGATATGTCATCACCTCTTGAATATGCTAAGAACAATTTAGGAAATGCATTCAATTGATGGATTCTTGATGTTTGTTGGTGCTTGAGATTTGGCACAACTGGGACTTGAACTGCCTCACATGGTCTACAATTTCTACATTTTCCTTCACATCTTGGTGGCCTTGAACCTATTAAAGATCTCATCTTTAACATCTTCTCTTCATTTTTCCTCTGTTTAAACCAATTTCTCATCAATTATGAGTAAAAAGATCAACTTTTTTTAATCAAGATTCAATAACTCACCTGAGTAATAGTTCCAGTTTGAATCTTGAGTATTCTCCTACCTGCAAAAAATTTGAAAATTCTCATTAAGGATTCTGTTTCTTTTATCAAGATTTGAAGTTTTAATTATAACTTTGGACAAAATCTTGAAATGACCCTTTTTACCTTCAACTGTTAGTCTAACATGTGTCAACCCTGAAATGAATAAAAGTAACAAAAAGATAACAGTCTGTAGATTTCTATGCCAGCAGACTAAAAGTTGAGAACATGCCATTGGATTTTCTTCTTGCAAGAAACAGAGAGGAATTTTGGAATGTTAAAACCAGAAAAGTTGATCAAGAATTGAATGAAAACACAACCCCCATAATACTTATACTTAAGATAGGAGAAAACACATTCTTTCTTGATTCAGAAAGAAAAGTAATAGAAGTAAAATCTCTGAAAAGGGATGACTTATTTCACTAGAATGAAGGGGTTGTACAAAATGAAAGAGGAGTTCACAAATTTTTAAGTTTACAGAAAGAGGGGCAGGTTTTTTTGGCACAAAGGACAAGTGAATTCACTTATGGTCTTTCATTTTCTTTCATTCTCACTCACTTTGTCCCCCTCTCATTTGTAAATATCAACCCCCCAACTCTCTCTATTCTTACTGTTTTGGTTTTTGAGCAATTCAACTTTCACACGCTATGCATTGTACTACCTATGTAATTTCTCTATAGAATTTTGATTTGACACGTAATTTGAGAAATTAGATATTTCACTTTTTTTTATAAATTTATTTGGTTCTAAAAAATTGCTATTAAGCGATAACTACATGAAACGGCTCGATCATTTTGATTAAAAAATGGTCATTTGCTGTATTGTCATGTATATTCGATGTACATTGTGTATATAGTTAAGTTATATCTAATTTTTGAATGATCATGTATAAGCAATCTATATTGTATAGTCAGTATATATTTTTTATGACTTTTGACTACCCCTATTGTATAATTATCGTATATTTTCTATGATTTTTATGTAAATAAAATATAATTATTACCAATATATATATAAGCGGACAAGAGTAGTACAAACGTTGCAGTTACCTATTGTACCAAAAGAAATGAGAATTATACTTTATACTTGGACTCATCTGATTGATTGTAAGCTAATTAGTTTATTATTTATATTTAAGTTAGCCTTTTTTGTAAATCTAAAACTAAAGGCATATAAAATGAATCAAAATGTAACATATCATGTGTCAATTTAAATTTTTACAGATCATTATTTTTAAAACAGATTAAAAGTGAAAATAAAATGGACAAACCAAAAGGGAGAGAGTGGTGTATTTTTTTCTTTTTCTTCTGGTTTTACTGTTTCTTGAAATAGTGTGTAGTGATGAAATAAGTGAATTTTAATTTCCAAGAAAAATTAGGACACATTTTTAGGGAAGTAGGTGTGTGTATAGGGGTTGGTTTTAGGGTGTGCAGATGCCCTGATTATGATGAGAAGGGAACAGTTGTACCATACTTGGTCATATGATATCACACACTCAATCACAATTTGCCAAGTCAAATTTCAATTAAATAATTGGAATTTTTTCATTTCATACACATTAATGATAACATATTTGCATAATTTCCACAGCTTTAATTATGTCTTGTAAAGATAAAAAATATTTTTGACGTGATTTTACATGATGATCGATAGTGACATAGAATTTGAAGCTTACTACCTATACGAAAATGAGTCTTTTGATTCTTTTTAGTTGTATTGTTGAAATCCATCATTATATACTTGGTTGATCTATTCGCTTCTTTCATGTGATAATTTTTTGTAATGAAAACTTATTTATATAGGATGTCTACGTGAAATTAATAGATTCATGATATGTATCGTACAACAATTCTTTCACGAAACTCATGTTTAATTGTTAAATAATTTTACTTAATATAATTTGGCATATAAACACTCGTTGTATGTAAACTATAATTGGGAAATAATAAAAGGGAAAATTACGCGAATGAGCAAACATATACTAGTTAATTAGCTAACATAGTTATAGTTTGAGTTAATTACGGCTCGCGACAAATATTTAGTTGTAATTACCGTTTGAGTTTTGTATAATTCACGTGATTTATACAAATGCTATGCGCGAATCAAATTGTGTAGCGAAATATACACATATTGTGAATTGTATCGCGAGTTATACAAACGTTATACACGAATTGTATATAAAAGTATACAAACACTATATAAAAACAACGGATTATACAAATATGTACAAACATTGCGTGAATTATACAAACACTGCTATAAATAGAATTATAAATATATATTAAAACTATGTGTAAAAGATATAATTTGCATGTAATTCTTTGAAAAATAGAGCTATAAATAAATATATATAATCAGCATGGATACGTATGCATATAAATTTAAATAATAATAAACAAAAAAAATTATATACATATGTGATTTGTGTTTAGCCATAGTAAAATATTATAATATTTTCCTATAAGTTCTACCATGTAATATGTACATAAATATTACCATGAATATATATGGTAAAAATCAGAAATACTTTAAACTTCTTATTATCTGTATCTAAAAATCAACTTTTATGGTAAACTTCTTATAAACCAATTCAACTAAAAATATATACAAGCAAATATTTCATGTGGCAAATATTTATGAATCAGAATCGTGACAATTTTGTGTATAAAAGTGAAAACACGTGTATAATTAGACTTTTACTCTTATATGTGGTAAAATATACACGTAATAATTTATCATTGGATGTTCTTCTTAATCTATGTGCACAGCTTCACAGATTTAATTAATATCGAATAAAAGGAAGTACCAGATTATTATACAGTGAGACAATATGTAATTATTTTTAAATTATAGAGTGATTAATACATATGGAAGAATGTTTGTATAATTAGATATTATTTTCTAAAATGATTGTAGAGTTTCTTACTTGATTATGAAGATTAGCCACAATATTTTGTGATAGAATGATTTAGTTAAAATTCTTCTTCGAGCTCAAAATTAATAAAATGTTGACATTTTAAATAAAATTTTTGAAAGCTTAGATAAATATATTGATTAATTTTATTTTTCTTAAAAATATCTTTTTAATGAATTTTTAACACTATCTCTAACTTTTAGAAGAATTTGTAGTAAAACTAATTCCCAACGGTAGAATCTCATGTCAAAGTTTATATTCTTTTATATTATCGCTTCAGATCTTGAGGTAATATTAAAAATTTATATTCTTTTTTATTTTAGACATTACATATTACCGCATATACATACACACACACATATATATGGTAAAAATTAGAATATAATTTCAAAATTAAATGTTATTTTGCTTATACATGATCAAAATCGGAATATTATGTGTATATTTGACAAAAGGTAAACTTCTTATTATATATAGATATCAAAGAATCAACTTAATATACTTCAATTTGAAACATAATAATTCAATTTATACTTCAGAATATGTCTAGATAAAATTGACTATATTCTGATATATCAAGTACAAAATACAGTGGAATTTGAAGGTTTGCACAGTGTGATTATGACAGACTTCGGAATATGAAAATCCAAATAACCTATTGTCGTTAGAAATTCACTTGCAGGATGAGAATGTACATAACTCCATGTATATATCGCTATATTATTTCTATTGATAATTCTTCAATAATTTCAACTATAAATTGTTTATTCTTAGGGATATCGTATTCAAGCATCCGTTGGAAGGAACATTATCACCAAGTTCAAACTGAAACTTTAGGAGTTGGGATTATTTTACATGAAAATTATTGTTAGACCAAATAAAACTAAGTTCAAAACCAACTATCATAAATTGAAATTAATGTTTATTCATAGAACTATTGTACAAAAAACAAATGGTTTGATATGACTATTTTCAAATTTGAACACTTGATAAGTCAAGTTGATATTGATGAGAGTAAACTATTCGGTAATTATTACTTGGATATTTCATTTAATTTGAATAATTTACCAACTTTATCTCACACTATCTTTTCATCATTATGAATTTATGATAGATATTATAGGAGAAATTGTTGTTTATGGACATGTACAAGAATACAAACAAGGTGATAAATCCAGATGCTAAGTTATATTTATTATTTTTATATGGACCTGTACAAAAAATTATATTTGTTTTTAAAATAAAAATATATTATTTATAAATTTGAGTTATGTTTAACCATGGTAACAAAGTAGATTTTTTTTTTGTTCATGAGTAATTTATTGTAAAAAAATTTTAAAAATATATTTTTGTTGTTTTTCTAATTCTTGAAAAATCCTTAAATTTTATGGCCAAACATATTTTTCAACTAGAAAAAGGTCTAAATTTTGATGGTCAAATGTTCATAAATATTTAATAACCACTCTATATTTCAAGTACAACATTATAGGTGAAAAAACTAATATTTTATATTTTTCTAAAAAAAGATAGTTAAGAACCGATTTTAGTAACTAAGGTATTATGAGTTCACAAATTATTTCAAATAAAATTTTATGATTATTCAAATATTACATTTATGTGATAGAATATTTTCTGCTATAACATTTTAAAAAAAAAAATTAATTCAACTAATAAGATTGTTTTCAAATATTTATTTATTTTTAAACTATATATACGGTAATTATTAAAATTGAGCTGCATATTATTCTCTTAAACGATATATAAATTATAAATAAATATATATAATTCGCGCATCGTGCAGTTATTTAGAAGTAATATTAATTAATAATAATAAGTGGGAAATCTTGGAAACCTATTCCTTAATGAAAAGATTATGCAAGGCAAATATATATTTGATCAAATGAACAAGGCAAGTGAGTTTTCAAAGGCATAATAATGAAAGTGGCAGATATAAACAATTATTTTTTTGATAATACAAATACTACACTACCTAAAATATTGTATGTCAACACGTAACGATGAACAGTGGACTTAACTATGAGCACGCAAAATGTTTGTCTTCCTAGGCTGTAATAATAGCTGTAAACTTATATATATAGTTATGATACATTTGTTTTTCTGCTTTTTATTACCCAATTAGGAACTTTACGTAAATTTCATTAAATAAAATAAAAACTTTCACAAATAAAAAACATGGGCTTCATCCATATTTTGCGAATGAATAAGTAACTGATTTTGTTTAGCAGAAAGCCAGAATTATTGGTTTGGAAGGCGGAAGGGTAAGGGACCAGCAGTAATTTATTACTCCATTTTCAATTTACTCTCCTTTTTATTTCCTCTGTTCACTTTTACTTGTCGTTATTTCACTTATCGAGATTAAATTATATGAATTTTGACCAATATTTTAAGTTGTATTTTTCATCATATTAATATGAAAAGAATTGCAACTTATAATATTTTTCTTATAGTTTTCAATACTTTAATTTTAACTTCTCGTATAGGTATATTAAAAATCATAAAATTAAATATTAATATTTTGATATATTTTTTCACTTTTAAAATTTTGTGTCATCAGACAGATAAAATTGAAATGCAAGAATGTGGTAAATCTTGAAAATCAGGTAAAAAAAAAAAAAAGAGCTGCTTATTTGAATAGTACATGATGCATCAAGGGCAGTAGTCAGAAAGTAGGGACCAAATCTTACCTGAACCTGAGATTAGGTTACCTGCATTATTATCAGCTTTTTTTCTTTTGTTGGACTTGGCCAAACTGGACTTGCATTAATGTACACATCAATAGAAGCTCCAACCCCCCCCCCCCCCCCCATTTATTATTTTTAAATTTGGGGATGGGTGAAGGTATGGGAATGCAAGTGGTAGCTGTGTAAAGTAAAGGTGATAGAACAAGATTATTTGTTTTTTTCTTTCGACTTATCCGAGCGAAAAAGGACTGAATCTCTGTTAGTTCAAATGCTATGCTTATACACAAAATGAAACTGAAATAAAGAAACTTAGCCCTCAAGATTAGATCACATAATTTGTTTTGATTACATTTGAAGAGATACAAGCTGTATTACTTACATATCCAAATAAGAAGCTCAAAAACTATACAAATAATTGCACTATATATATGCTCGAGCAACTAACCTAACTTGAACTTTGACTTATCATTTATATCTTGAATTAGTATGAATGTATCCGCTACAATTTATGCAGCAGGCTGAAAATTGCACAGGGAACTTCCCTACTTCTACACGACAAAATTGTCGATCATGTGTTGTATAACATCCGCTCCATCAGAGTTTATGCCATAGGTCTGCACCTGAAATTGTAAAACGAAGGATGTTAAAAGATTTGTTACCGGAAACAACCTTCCTGAGACAAAAAAACAGAACCAAATGACAAATCCTTGGTCTTAAATGCAGCATTGCTTCAGGTGAAAGATTATCAAGACAAAAGACGGAGATGTGTACGTTAAGAGATAAAATGCAGTAGAGAATCTGTGTGACTTGAGAACTGGATACTCGTAATGCTAATGATATACATCTAACATGTTTGACTCACTACACGTACCATAAGGACCGTTCTTTTCTTATTTATACTCCTCGATTTCTCTATTCCATTCCTTAATATTAATCAATGCCTAGAGTTTTTTCAGAAATCCCGGGAGAAAAATTACTAAAGAGCTACAAAATTTGCTTCTGTTTGTATCATGATGACTTGTGTACATTTCCTTCTGGTATCTTTGGGACCTTTGGTTAAAAGAAGCTAAATGGATATTGAAGATTCATAAAACCCAACTACCTTGGAATTGACAGACTTATAACTTAATTACCCTTTTGAGCCTAATTATCCATTCTTTATCACCCATAACCTTAAAAATAGTGTGTTTCAACAGTCCATCTAATCACACCCCATAGTATGCAAATTCATGATCATATCTTGAACAAGAACATTCCCAGTGAAATCCAACAAGTGCCGTTTGGAGAGGGTAGAATATAGGAGAATGATTTTTTATGAGCTCTTGGGGGAAAATCCAAACACATCAAGTGAAGTGAATAAAAACACAGACATGAAACGAAAATCCCAGAGTAAATAATGAGAAAGGAAGTTGCGTAGATCATTATAGACTGATATGTGGTGAAATCTGCATTGATCTATAGTGAAGAAACATAGTATGCAGAAGACAGAACAAATACATGCCTGAATTGCTGTGTGGGCTAAGAATCTCTGCTTGCTTCCTTTGAAGCTAACATCAACGCGTTCCCAGCTCAACTTCGTTAAACCTCTGATCATAGCCTCTACAGCAGTTAACCATGAAGAAAAGGTAAACAACAAAAGAGGATGATGAGGCTGATTATAAAAATGCTAAAAGCGGAAACAATGCAACGTGCATTGTGATTCCCCTAGTTAATTAGGTAGTATCTATTACTGCCACTAATAAAATGAAATAGTAGAGTGGAGGTTGAAAACCATTATCTGACAAAAATGGCTGATATTACAGAATCAGCAATCAACTGTACGACGTTTAAGGAAGAAGTAAATTCCCTTTATGCAGTTGAGACAAGTAGCTTGAGTCTTGAAGGTGGGATTACATAAAATACTGGAATTAGTGTGTGAAGTGGACTCATAATCTCTTTTCATTTAGGCAGCAGTTTTTTTATGCATCTGAGTGTAGTCTTTCCTTAAAAAAGCATACACCGCAAGATGCGAATAATATGCAGAATCAACAGATCCATGATTTTAGGATAATTAAGTGTTTCTGAAACAGAAAGCTGACATACTCAAAAGTTGCTCCTCAAAGACCATTTAACAAAGAAAAAACAAAATACTAACCTTCCATTTCTTGAGACTTGCGATTCTTTATTTTGTGCTTAGTAGGAGTTTCTTCTGGAGAACTAACACTTGTTCCCTCATCTACGTTTACAATATGTGGGTATTTATCCAATTTTTTCAAATTCTGACGCTGAAAAGAAAAGTATTAGTTGTATGATGCAAGCTTTTGCTAAAATTCAAATGTCATAACTTTTACCTTTGAAAGCTCATTTCTGCGCCGCAAAGATGATGTACTCCATCCAACAAGATCTATACAAGTGTCAAGGTTTTTTGCATTATAGGAAATAAGTTAACATGTGGAATTAAGGTCTTGCTTATCAGCATAAGCACTTATCTACTGTTGAATTATCTCATCAAGGACTTAAGTTCTGGACACCTGATTCTGGCTATATAATACACTGAATACTAAACAAACAAGAAAGAGAAAGAAAAGGATGGTCTGATGAAAATACATGTAAATGACGAAGTTAAGTAGGATACAGTCATAACATGTATTCGCATAGGCCACACGACGCTTAAATGACTGCAAAGCAGATCTGCAAGGAGAAGTTAGGATAAATAATTTGCTTGACATTTTGAAGTGAGCTAGTTAATGTTCACTCACATAAATGGCAGATCTTCGGAATCACTGGCCATCCGAAGAAGGAGGGGCTCCCCTTCATCATGATCTTTCAAAAAGAGATGCCTTCCGCTTCTTCCAAGTAACCATGAGGAACTTGCTGCAACTTTTTCAAGTGAGTATAGCCCACAGAATGCTGGTGCCTACAATATTTTTAAGAGACATTAAAAGCTGTGTTTCCTACACCCACCCAGTTTTGGGATTAAGAAATATTTTCATGACAGAAGAAGAATGAAACTAAAGCAATTGAGTTATTTGGGGATCATAATATTCATGCTGCTAACTTACCATGCACTTACATGATAAGCAAAGTTCAGAATGAAACTAGACCAAAAATATTCAAAGCCATGCAAGCCAGAGTGTTTAATAAAACTTCACAAAGTGTAAGTGTTGGTGCAACTAAAATACAATCATGTAAGATGAGTTTGGATTGCATTCTTTCAGATTTACCAGATGAGTGACTTATTGATCTCTTTGCTTGTACATCTCAAGACAATGCAATTTTGATACTTAACCTTAATAATGGCACATTACCAGTAAAGTTTCTCATTTTGAAAAGCTACCACTATAGTTTCTATTTCCTTTTACTGTCCACTTAAAGTCAGACACATTCATGAGTTAGTTTAATCTAAATAGACTGTGCCGTATACATGATATGTTAGTTTAATCCAAATAGAATGTGCAGTATACATGATAATGAAATCTTCTTTTGAACTCTACCATGAAAGAACCTAAAATCCATTTTGGTGGTAATTTCCTCATTAGTTGTGTAAGTTGCAGAACTTATTTGGACGATTACTGATCTCAGGCGTATTTATACGCCAAATTAGCCAAAATTGCCCATGTACAGAGCCTAGTCAGAGGATAAATCCATAGAGTTTAGGAGTTTTTAGTGTAATTCAGCTTTATTGCGCTAATCCTTGGCCAAGAGCGCCTGTTAGTTGTATTTTTGCAAGTTTTGAGCAGGTAATGCATGTACGGGTTCACAACCGGAGATCTAGGAAGGATACAACCGCAGAACAAAGTGAAGAAATCAGCCAGTCCAATAAAAGTACAGATGTCCGCGTTGCGGACCTAAGCAGGAAGCTGAAAAGATGGAGAAAAAGGCACGAAGCACAAAACCTGGCAATAGTCCGCGTCGCGGACTTGAAGCAAAAAAGGAGAAATTGGCCAAGTCAGCAGAAAATGTAGAAATCCATTGAGGGAATCAATGTCCGCGTCACGGACTTTGGAGACGCGAGGGCAAAATAGAGAATCGGGATCCTTAAGTTTAAATACAGTTTTAAAATATTAGTTTATTATCTGTTTTAGAGGGATCGAAGAGAGACGACTAATGACTCCATTCTAGGGTTAGTTTGGTTGGTTTTTCTTCTTTAATTTCCATTCTTGAATGTTTGCTAGCAATTTTCATGTGTTTTGTAACAATCATGAGTGGCTAATCTTCCCATATTCTGGGATTGTAGCCATAGACAATGTCCTATTTTTAATATTTACGATTTATGAATGGGTTTTCCTACAGTTATTCTTGTATCTCTTTTCTATGCTTCATAGTCTGGCCAACCATGGGGTAAACCTATTGTTTACTCTGCATTCGAGAGATGTTGGAGTGGATAGAACACAGAGGTATGTTCGTCTAGGAAACTAGACAATTCGTGTATGGGAGCCTTGTGATACCTACCTATACACCTAGCTTGATTCATATACAGGAAGATAGCATTAAAGCACTTTCATTGATCATGTCTCCCCGCTCAACGATGTAGTTAGGCTGCCATTGAGGGTAGGCCGGTAGAGGCGTGCACCCTGCTTAGATAATTTAAACCCTGTGAATCAGTAATTAGGAAACTCAGACATAATTGTGAGTATTGCGACTAAGATATGCGTCGAAATGGTTACAGTCCCGGAATCTCGCTCATATTGACATTTCCCTCAAGATCATTTGCTAATAGTTAGTTTAATTTATTGTTTCAGTTTTGACAACCACTTTTCAACATTTTCTAAGAAGACGCACTCAACATAAACGCCTTTGATTTATAATTGAAATCTAATTTAAGTCCTTTGGGTTCGACATCCGGCTCCTAACAAGAGCCACTGTATTACTTGAGTTGACCACGTACACTTGTGTGTGCTAGGGAAGCAACAATTACCTTTCTTTCCCCCACTTATCTAATTTTCCTTTTCCTCTTAATTCTTTAGGGGCTGGGTTGGGGTTGAGTTGCTAAGAACCAGTTATCTAACAGTGCATTTTACTTGAGAAAGTGAACTATTCTCCATTTAACAAAGGATCAATAAATTGACGGGATGGAGTAAAATCCTCTAATTACCTGTTTGTGCCCCCTACAACCGAGATGTGGTGTAGCAGAGGTTATAAAGTTCATGGGTTCCAGTCCAGCAATGTTTCCTTTGGATACCTCTTCTGCACATGAATTAGTGGACCCATTAAGACTACATTCCATGTCTTGTCCGCAAGCTCTTTGTGCAGATCTTTGTTCATATAGCTTTGCAATTGCATATCTACATACCAGGCCACCTAAGGAGTGACCAACAAAAGAAATCTTCTGTAGATGTGGGGTACGTTTTACAACAGATAGTACCTGACGGTAAATATAAGAAGCAACAGTCGCTAAAAATTAAGTTAAAGTAGATACTGTTTAGCAAATAACTAAACTTACATGTTTGAGCCGAACAATAAGAATCAGACTAAATATCATCCTAATACAATACAAAATCCAACATCATACATCAATGGTAAAAATCCTTAGTAATCAACAAACCAGGGTGGATAGAGTATGTTAGCAAGAGCTAAGATATTGAAGATAAAAAGAATTGGCTGATAGCTTCAACTGTACATATTTTGGTAGGGAATGCAGAATTTAGGTCTATATAGCCGCAGAAGTCAAATAATTTGAAACTAGGATCTGAGGAAAGATAAAGATGATAATTAGAATGAAACAATGGCCAGGAGAAAATTAAACTCGAAGGAAAGAGAAAAAGACTTTCAATCAAAATACTACTACTTTCTTCCCGAATTGTATGACCTGGTTTGGTTTTAGAAGATAATGGTCAAAAAAGATGTTGTCGACTCTCACAGTGTGTGTAGATCAGATAAAATGAGATCGATGGAGCAGTTTGCGTTGAGGAACAGGATTTTATTTAAATTGACTAAACGTGGGGAAGAAACAAATGATTCACATACCTCTTCAGCTAGTCTTATCCCCATTATGTCAACACCATCGAATGTCAAGTTTGAACAATTAGATTGGCTGCCTGGAAAGAGCATATTAAATTAGGAAAAAGTTGAGATCAATACAGCAAACATATGGTCCAACTGACAGAAAGATGCATATAGAGCAGGGAGCTTACGATAAACAATGATATCATGTGGATAGGCCTTCACAAACTTTTCGGCAGCATACTTCCAATCGTCTACACTGCAGAAGCAGACATGTCAAGTCATCAAACCTAAACACACTGATCTCTCATCACATAACAATCATAACACTAGGACTAAAATTGGGACTCTGTGACCTTTTCTTTCCACTTTGTAAAGGAAATTTCTTTGCTCCTTCTCTTTAGCTAGTACCATTTTTTACATTCACCAAGCTTGTGATGACTTAATAAAGGTATCCGTAGTACTCATAACACTAGGACTAAGATTATCTACGAAGATTTCCACACTTAAAAGTGGTAACCTACAACTACTACTGAAAATAGAAAGAACAGCAACAATTACTATGTGGCAATCCTGTAAATCCACAATATCCATTTGGACCAAATACAACAACAACAACAACAACACACCCACAAGTGGAGTCCGGGGAGATAGAGTGTACGCAGACAAGGTTAAGAGGCTGTTTATGAAAGACTCTAGACTCAAGTGTAGCAAATCCAGCCACAAAGAGTAAGGAAACAGTTAGGAAGAAACATAACAACTAACAAAGGAAGCAGTGCAAATCGTGCGAGAAAGGAACAAAAACAGCAAAATAGTGAGATAACTGAATTACAATAAACAACAGACTATGATAGCTATATCCAAGAACAATATCCATTTAGACCAAGCACGCGTAACTTCGGAGATTTGATTTGACCAAATTGAGTTAAAGATTTCAAATCACCTGCCAATAATGCCATTAACCATGACAACTAAGTGATCAGGAGCAGGACCCTTTTGGCTAGCCTCCACATCAAAACCACCTTCAGCAGCAGGTGTCTCAACAACAGGAACTTCATCATCCAATTTCATACAGGAGAACCTTGGGAAAATAGAAAATCTTTTTCTCCTTGTCTTCTTATTGCTATCCTCATTTTTCTGAATACCCATTTCAGATTTGCTATTCTCATTCTTCTCAATACCCATTTCAGATTTCCTCTCTTCCACTCCACCTTCATCTCTAAAGTTTGAAACTTTTTCCATTTCCGACGAACTCATTTTCACATAACCACCAAAAATCCAACAATATGAAGAAGAAGAAAAGAATCAAACAACAGAAATCTTTAGTGGGTCGACAGTAATAGCACTAAACGAGGATCAGAGGTTCTTGGATTTTGAAATTTTGGGTTCGTTAGGAATTTATGGACTTTTTAGTCCACTTCGAAGGCTAAAGGGAACCTTCTTCTTCTTCTTCTTCTTCTTCTCTCTGTAAATAGTCTTGCAGACACACACTCAAAATAAAATAATACCACCAGTATAAAATTATCAATCAAGAATTGCATTTTGACATTAAAATAATGTTATGTTTCAAGATTGATTCAATCAAAATAGGAAAAAAGGGGAAAACTTTGTCGTTTTTTAGGAGGTTTCAAGTTTGAAAACGTCAAGATTCAGAATTTAGAACACCTTTGTTTGCTTGCTTTTTCCATTAGAGTAGTATTATTCAAGTTTGACGAGCGTCAAGAAGAAATCTTGTGTGTTGCTCTGTCTTTCTAGAATTAGACGAAAACAAATGTTTGACAGAGGGGTCCAGTAACTGCCATTTTTGTTGCATTTATTGGTTGATTTTAATTTATTTGTTTAATTTTATCATAAATTAAAATTTAAAAGTACGTGAAATATATCATAACAAAAATATTCATTATTTTTTAAATAGACAAAAAGGAAAATCAACACAAATTAGTTACAGTATTTTTTATTTAACAAAAATGGATCTTTTCTTTTCTTAAAACAATATTTTACTTCCTTCATATATTACTCATCCATATTACTATAAAATAATTATTCTTACTTATAAATTTATAAAGTTATTAATTAATTTTTTTACATTTTCGTTAACTTTTTAAAGTACAAAATATTGGTACTTTATAAAGATTTAAGAAAATTCTCCATTGTTATAGAAAGTTAAAAAAATAAATTATTATAAAAAATAGTAAACCTTTCCATTCTTATCAAAATATGTCATTAGTTCAATTTTGTCCCAGCAGTTCGTTAGAAATGGTGGACAATTTTCCAAATTTGGATTACAAACAAGAGAATGGATAAAGTACTAAAAATGTAACTGAATTTAATACCAAAAAATCTGGATTTTAGTTATTGGAGATTTTGCAATAAGAGGAAAAATGGTTGAAAATCTGCTTAATGCACCAAATTTTTCCTGAAATTTGGTATCCTATTAAGAAAATGACAATTGAAACGACTAATAAAATTATTTTTACTAAATGATATTTAGTATTATATCTTAAAAAATAATTTTAAAAATGTAATTATTATTACTAAGAATAAAAAATAAAATATTTTTCTTAATATGTCAAATAGACAAGTAAAAATAAAAATTTATCTTTAAAATAATGCACAAATTAAAAAATAAACAAGAGAAGTGTTCACAAAATTTCTTAAGAATGAATTGTGGTCTACTTTATCCCTAACTTTAATTCCCTTTATAGTTTATATTGACATCACAAAATTTCTTAAAATATTAAAAAGAAAAAAATATATTTAAGCTATGAGATACCAACAATTAAAGTGTGGTTTCTTTTAGGGGAGGGCATGGTTTGTTATAAACCAAATTATCATACCATATCATGTCAAAATGTATACTCATATATACATATATATTTATTAACAAATAGAGTTGTTTGTATTTTTTTTAATATATATATATATATATATATTTTACATGTGTAATGTGTTAGTATGATATAATTGAAACCTTCTTTTGAGCTGTCAAAGTCGTAATACTCAGTTAAAATTGAATAAACTATGATTATCGAGAAACCATATCGTAAACTTACCGAAATTGAACTTCAAAGTACCAAACCATACCAAATTAAGTTGGTACTATCATAATAGTATAATAGCTTTAAAAATCAAATGCTAATATTACTATTACCGAAGTTTCAAATACTATACCATACCATGTCCACTCCAAGTTTTCTTACGTCAAATTTTAGGCCACGTCATGAAGGCGAAACTATTGATTTTTCATAACTTGTTTTATTTTGTTTTTTCCATCGACATCTTGTTTGAAGTATATTTTTCTCTTATATTTTAAGAGTTTTTGATTATTAATTCTCATAACATTTCCCCCGTTTCATATTAGTAGATCACTTTATATTTTATAAAGTACTTAAAAAAGAAAAAGATGATCAACTGAACTAATTTATCGTTTATATATATTGATGGACATCGAGATAAATTATGAAAAATATACTTAATAGCATAAGGCATACAAATAGATATTACTGATTCTTTATTAATTTAATAAGCGGATTAGTGATTTGGGATATATATATTTTTTTAATATAATTAACTAATATGAGACAGAAAAGTATCTTTTATCATGTATTATTTTATTATAATTCTTTTATTGTTATTAGCTGATGTTTTGTTACTAAATGCTTTTCTCTCTTGTTCTTTTTGTTACTCTTTTTCATTATTTGGATTATTACGGTTTGGAAAAGCAAAAAAATGATTTAATCAGTATTGAATTAGTTCAGTTTTAGTGGTTTTTGCTTTTTAAATACGTTTTAAGTTGTGAAAGTATTTGAATAAGTATTTTTTTAAAATTGAAAAAAAATTAAAAAGAAAAAATCAAAAGTTAAAATTTAAGATTACCAACTTATAATTTTTTATTTTTAACGTATAAGCCACTTACAAAAATCAATTCAAGTACTCCTTATAAATAGTATTAACTAAAATAAATAGTATTAACTAAAATAAAGCATATTTTCTTCATTCTATTTTAGGTGGTATTTTTTAACTTAATAAAATATTTTTTTCGCCCTTTTTTGAACTTAGAATTGTAATGTCTGCAATTCCAAAGTCAATCACGGGCCACATCTAAGAGAAGTCATCATTTATTAATTAGGATAGGTTTATCTAGAAGTTATTATTACTCTAATTAATCCCTTTTAAATATTGTCTATACATATTCAAGTCGGCGTGTAATATAAAGTATGATAGAAGATGAAAATCACGTGGTATTTAAAAAAAAAAAGTAAATTATGGTGCCTAATTCTTTTTATGATAGGCTTTCACGTTACCCTCACTCTTTACTTTATTCTTCATTATGAAACTAAAAATATATTTTATTTTTTACTTAACATATTTAATATGTATAAGAATCTTCTTATTTCCTCCGTCATATTTTATATAAGTTAGTTTAATTTAGTATGGAGTTTAAGAAGAGAAGAATTTTTTTTAAAATAATGATTTTTATTGATTGTAGGAGAGAAAGGAACTTCATAAAAATCAAAACAGAAAAAATAAAAATACCTGGCTTTATGATTTAAAATAACCGAATGATGTTTGTATGGTTGTAATGCATTTCATTAAGGTAAAATAAATATTTTAAAATTAAAATATTATCAAACATAAGAATATGTCATTTTTATTGGGACTGCCAAAAAGAAAATGAGCAGCCGTATAAATTAAAATAAAAAAAGTAGTATTTTAGTTTTGATATTAGTTATTATTTTTTTAAAATAGAATACTAAATATAAGTTAATAGAAATATTATAGTAAAATATCCCTATTAATCATTAAGTTACGTAAAAGAAAAATTAACCAAAAAAGTTATCTACAAAATTTAAAACACGTAGATTCGAACGAAAGGAGTAAAGAAATTGCACGTGTTACACAATTATATATTCTATTTTTATTCTTTTTATCTTGTTAGAAAGATCCATAATTATCCCACAAGGTAGAGATTCCTAATTATGTCTTTATATGAATGCATTTTCTAACTAAGCACGTTAAATTGAATTCAAATTCTATACCCTAGCGATAAATATAGTAATTGTATCATTAGACTATTTTATTGATAATTATAGGTGATCATTTTCAGGTAACTATCGATTAATTATTAATAGTGTGGTAAAATAGTATTAACTAGCCTGCTATGAAAGAATAAAAACCATGAAGATAGTGTTAAAGAAAGCTAAGCTACGTTAATTATTCTTTGCATCTCATTTTATGTGGCATTCTTTTCTTTTTATCCGTCCAAAAAAGAATGTCATTTTACTCTAATTGAAACAATTTAACTTTAAATTTTTTCTTTTATCTTTAATAAAATAATTCTCAACCATGCAAATATAAATCTGGCCGGCGGCCGCTCAAAAATTGTGGGTTTGAGATAAAAAAAATAAATTAAATTCGCAATTTCACATCAATTCTTTTACCAATTTTATACTTGTTTGGGCTTTTCTCTTTTCGTCGGATGAAAAAAAGGTCTTAATGGGAAAAAAAATGAAAAAAAAGTCGTTAACATATTTTGTTTCTTTCTTACTACTGCATTCGATATTTTGTTTGTTAAATTCAACCAATTCAAACTCCAGAAAAAAAAAAGGTTATTGACATATTTAATCTAATACTAGTTCTATCGCATGTGCACACGTGTATACCGAGTATTGAAATTTTTATAACCATTAATAATATCCAAGCTTATATTTTGAACTTTTGTACTAGTGTGATTGAGAATTTGAGGCCGAAGTTTATGATAATTTGTAAGTAACTAGCTAATTGACTTTGAATCATCTCTTTGGACCTATATTTACATCGAGTTATGAAATACAAGTTACTTTTCAAAAGGAGCAAGTCATTTGTATCATAATTATCATTAAGTGTAGACAATAGTAGCACGTTGTTTAGAATTTGCATGACGATATTCATCTCGTCTCTTATCAACCTATGAATAGAACCAACAAAAGTTTCATTAGCTTCATGTATTGTTTATGTTTTTTTTATATTCATTACTTTCAAAATCTTATCAATCTTATTTCATCTAATACTTCCTTGTAGACAATATTTCTTGTGTGTGTCCCGATCTTCCCATCTGATTGTTCTATCATAACTAATACTTTTGTCATGACCATTTAAATTCCTCTTGAAAGTGATACATATAATTAATATGCGAGAAAACATATTATAGTGAATATATACAATCAAATATTTGAAATTGTTTGACTTTGCGATTTATTTATTCATCATTTTAAGCAAATAACCTAGCACGTCACCTTAAATTTGACTCCATATGAAATCATATTTCCACCTTTGGCGCTCTTCTCTATGCTCCAGTTGTAATAGTGCCACAAATTACTCTAAGCTTCTGCAATAATCTACATTTTAGCTATCGTAGCAGAGCATTTCCTTTCATTCGAACCTCTGAAATCCATCCTGTATCAGCATTATGTCTGATTGTCTTCTTCCTTCACTGGCATGTTGTCTATATGAATGACAAGTTAGGTAGTACCAACTATTCTAGAACAAACAGAGGACAGAAAACAAGCTATCACTCGAATGCTCCTTGATGACATTTTGTTAGATGAGTTAATACGAAATAATGATTGTCCTGTTACGAACTATTACTAGACACCTACAAATAAATTCAGCTACTTCATATTACTTAGCATGTAAAAGAGTTAGCTTACCATTTCATCACTGGTAGTCGTGTCAAATTTCTGTTCTCCATATTAGGTGGGTAGTTGATGTATTTATCAAGTTTGGAGTAGGAATTTGTTTGGCATATGCAGTAACATGGTGAAGAAAAGGGAGTCCTTACGGATAAAAGTAACATGGTGCAGTAAAATGATGTTTCTTGCTTTAATAAAAGTGTTTTTGTTTGATGGCACAAGGACTATTATAAATCAATGGAGTGAGAATTGAGAACTCTAAAGAACGAATAAAAAAGGAAAACCACTACACAGAAAAGGTTTTTTGTTTGCTTTATTTTTCCTTTTCTTTTTGAGTATGGAGGATGTCAATTGATTTTATTATCTTTTGTCAATTTATTTTTTATTTTATTTTTTTATAAGAAATTTAATTCTTATAATATTAAAAAATTTAAAATAACACATAACAAATATGTAAAAGTCACATTCTTCTATTAAAATTTGTAAATAGTTAGAGAAGATCATCTCTTTTCACATGTTTTTCCTATTAAAGACCTTCAGCAGAAAATATTAAGTTGTGGGACTACACTAATATTTATTTAGAAAAATTATTTAATTACACCAATTTATTTTATCATATTCTTTAAAATCTTTTACTATTTGAAAAAAATATAACATTTTCTACTCTCTCATGTTCTCGGATACATTACTTCATGCAATATATTGTTTAGGAAACATCACTCCATGTGATGTATCAGTCAAGTACATCATTGTTGGGTGACGTATACAAAATCGAGATGCATGTCATGTATCAAGACATTAAATGATGTTTTCGAAATCAAGACGTAATATATTTGGGATATCCGAGTTTCACCAAATTTAAGAAATTTTGATAAATTGAAAAAAAAAAAAGAATTAACTCCTTACATTATACAATTCCTAAAAATTCTACTAATTATTTTTCTTAACAGAAGTTTATATGAACGGGGGATACGACTTATGTTCATTCGTTAATATTAGTTCATGTTCTTTCCAATTTCAAAACCTACTTCGAAATTATTGCGAGTTCCATTATAGACTTCGAAGTTGTTATATGATATATATGTATACGAGATTTAAAATAATGAGTTGATTATATTTTCAAGTTATGAATTTATATTTATTATTTTATTATAATTTCAATTATTTATTACACATAATTTTATGTGTTACGTTAAAAGTTATTAAACTCATAATTATGCTACATACACCTTGACGTATGGTCTATGGTCCAAGTCATATATCATGTTTTATTTATATGTCACTTGGAAACATATTAACATTTGTAGATGCAAATCAATTGATCGATATTTTCATTCGCTTTTGTTTATCACATTTAGATTTAGCACACCTATTAAAAAAAATAATATTTAATATGAGTTTTATTCTACTTCTATTAATTGATATTTAGTATTATATTTTAAAAAAATAATTCGAAGAATAAGTAACTAATGTTAATTATAAAATATGAAAAAATAATTATTTTTTTTATATATTTAAAGTGAAAATCTATTTTTAGTGGGAATGGAGTAGTTATTTATTTACGCATTGAAAAGTCAATAACTACAGCTTCCATCCTCTAATCCATAATTAGGCCAAAGTAAGACCTTTTAAAAACTGTTACATCAATCTAGAAGAGTATAATTCTAACTAAGAATGTAATAAAATCTTACATACTGACACACATAAGCTATGTTTGAATTGGACTACTTTATGCAACACAACTTGGACTTATTCCATAACATCAAGTCAGAAACTAGTATGTTTCCTACATTAGGCTGTGTACCATGAAAAATGTTTGAGCAAACTATCTTTGATACAATTATCTTATAGACATAGTTAAGTTAAATATATAGTTCCGTCTAGTTGAGTGACCATTTGAGTAATAGACTAGGATATCTTTGATCAATTATCTTATATATAGACATTGAAATTCTATTTGCGTAGTATGTGATTCTATATCAATGTGCAGATTTACTAGACAGAGTCTGCCGTGCTTTTCTTCATAGTGTCAAAATTTAAAACATGAATTACTCTAACCCAATATATTTTAAGATATCATTGGGATATTACTTACATCTATCGAATTTTATAAGTAGAAAAGCTTAATTTAACTTGTAACAATAGCAAATTGGAGTGATTGTTTAGGTCCAATCATCATAACTAGCCTAAGCTCATGTTACGTATTGTTCACTTTTGATCCCATACACCTCACAATGCTACCCCTGGGAGTTGGGGTTGTGTCTCAATTCTAGTGTGGTTGATCATGAAAAGATCAACTAAGCATCATTAACTTGGTCTGACCAACTACTTAATACTAAGGTCTAACATGTCATGTGCACCCCTTCTTCAGAAGTTTGTTAGTCCTAAAAGTTGTGTTGGCCTTCTCTTGACTCACCCTCTATCACGTGCTGTCACACCTATTCTACCTTCTCAAGTAAAACTACTAACTTGTGTGTCTGTTTGTCATTTGTGTGCTTACCTACTTGCTGCTAACATATGCTTTTCAAGGAAAGACAAATCCTCATGGGATATGAAGAATGGGGATGTAATTTCCTTCATCTATCTGCCAGAAAGTGAAAGTTCCTTTTCGAATGTTGAAATGATGCATTCTATGCTTCTTCATGTAATTAATTTCCTTATTTGTATGAAGCCCATTTTCAAACAGAACTTAATTAATGGAACTTCCATCTTCTTTCTGGAATATGGAAAAACATTAGTCCCCACGCAAAGGGTAGTTTTTGCTTTTGTTCTTCCTTTTGCTTTATTCTCTATATCAAATATCAGTTGAAACAATTTCCTATTGGGCTAACACGGTCCAAGATACTCATATGGTGTGATATCGTCTGCTTTGAAATAAGCCAGTATAGTATTTCCCACCTAAGTGACTCATTTTTCTTTTCCGTTGCCAATGTAATATACGCCCAACGTTTTCTTCTTTCCACCTTTGGTATATGAAATTCTTAACAAGTTCAAGAAACTAACACTACTTAACTTCAAATATTTGTATAAATACATATCCAAGGCATCAACATACCTTTGCCTTTAATGAAACAAAACTTGTAAACCTTAACATCTTTAACAAATTATGTCATTAGTTCAATTTCAAAACCAGCGATCCTTCAGAAATGCTGGACAATTTTCCAAACTTTTAGCTCAGATCGCGATCAAGATGATGGATAAATTACAAAAAATGCAAGATTTGCAACTGAATTTCATACCAAATACAGGGGTGGCTTGACAGTATTAGAAAAATTAAAAAAGGCAAGCGCCTTAGGTCTCAAAATTGTCTATTTACATGTCATATAAAAAGAAAGAATTATTAGAATAAGTTTGGCATATATGGAATATGATTATATGATCAACTAAAAAAAATTACTGAATGACATCAATTATAATTTTTTTTAAAACAATTCTTCATCTCAAAGAGATAGAAGAATAAAATTTATAAGAAAATATATTAAAATATTTTTTTTTAAAGTTTAAGGCCCCCGATTTAATTTTCACCTTAAGTCACTAATGTGCTTAAGCTCCTGCAGTTCACTTGCTATTTTGGAGGTCTTTGAGATAAGAGGAAAAATGATTGGAAATATGCTTAATGCATCAAATTATCAGATTTCAAAGCCCCTATCAACTAAAAGACAGTTTACCAAACAAATAAATTTCTCAAGAATGTCATTTGGCTTGTAATAAAAGCCCCAAGAACTAAAAGGGAAGGAATCAGAACATACTTCATATAATAATTATTTGCTTTAACTTAACCTATGTACTACATAGAAACCTTCCATTTGAATTCAAGCATACACATACTATAAATAGGATCTAGGTGGAACTTTGCCTCAAAACAAAGAAAACTTGTTAACAAAGCATCCACCAATTGAAAAATTAGAGCATTAAATGTTTAAAAATAACATATAGTACTGATGCTTCCTGCTATTTCAGTTATCCTATTATTTATATTGTTAATTTGCTATTATTTTCTTTATCTTTATTTTTGCTTACCATTATTTACATCCCACTACTCCATTATGTTTGGATTAACTAGACAGGTAAGACAACTAAAGACAAAAAAAGCAAACAGTTATGTAAGAGACTGAAAAAATGGTGTTATAGTTGGTTGGTGTCCCGCGCTTTTCTGAAAGACTTAGCTTGCAAAATTTCTCAAAACAGAGAAAAAGAGTTTGTATATAATGAAGAGGTTGTGTGCTTTCAGCTTTGCTCGTCGGCTCTTCAAACCTCGTACAACACAACACACACATTCCCAGGTACTCTGTCTTCTTGTTTGTCGATAATTCATAAAAGATTGTTTTTTTGGGGGCCCAAACTCGTTCGCATTTTGATTGATTGTGTGATTGTGGGTGTAGGAATCAAAGGAGAAAGTGGAGCAATCACCAGTTGTCACTGTCGACAATAACTTTGATTGTCAGGTATGAATTGGGGTTTTCCAATTTTCCCAATTGGGTCCATTTAGAAAGTAGAAAGATGGGATCTTTGAGATTCTTGAAACAAGATTCTTCTGCTACTCGAAGGGTTGAAGAAGGGTTTATGGTATTTGAGACTATAGTACTGTAGCAATTGATATTTGTTCAATTTCCAACTATGATAAATTTTCTTGCAAATTTATGGAGAATAAACATTATTCAGTGTTTGTAGAAACTAAAAATGTAAGTAGGTAGGTTGTTGGAAGAGGGAAACATGGGCATTGTGTGTGTGTTTGTTTGTGTTGGAGAAGTAATTTAGGAGAAAAAGGGTGCACCAAAATGCTCTCTGATTGTAATCTGTATCGATATTTCTTGGCATTGCATTCGGCATTTTGAGTTTTGGATTCGTATAATCGTGTGATTGTGACTATAGGAATCAAAGGAGAGCATGGATAAATCACCTATGATCAACGTCAACAACAACTTTGATTCGCTGGTATGTATGGGGTTCTGCAGTTTTTCTAATTGGTGAATCTGAGACCATTTTAGAAAGGAGAGACATGTGTTCTTTCACTGATTTCACTAGTTAACTAATTGTTGTACGTTAACAAATTTGCTACTCGTGGGGTTGATGAAGGGATTATGGCGTTTTTAGACTGGAGTATTGTAGGCAATCGCCATAAGCTAAATATCCTAATATGATATATTTTCTTGCAAATGTGTACATAAAGAATATCATTCTGTGTTACTGAAAACTAAATCAGTAAGTAGGTTAGTTGTTGGTATAAGAGAACACAGGCATTGTGTGGATTTATGTCGGATTTAGGAGAAAAAATTGCTTAGATTGTGTATGAAATTCTCCCCAGCAGTACTCTGTAAGGGTATTTTTGGGGCATTGCACTCGGCATTTTGAGTTTTTCCATTCAAATAATTGTGTTGTTGTGATTATAGGAACCAAGAAAGAGCATGGAGAAGTCATCAATCACTGCCAACAACTTTCATTCTCAGGTATGAATTAGGTTTTGCATTTTCCTCATTGGTGAACATTGAACCATTTTAGAAAGGAGAGATATGTACTCTTTGAGATTCTTTTACTGATTTAACCGGTATACTTGTATCTAGAAATATTGCTATTTGAGGGGTTGAGGAAGGATTTATAGCATTTGGGACTGAAATACTGAGGCAATTGCCATAAGCTAAATATCCAAATATGATGAGTTTTCTTGCAAATCCATAGATAACGAATGTAATTTAGTATCTCTAGAAACTAAAACCGCAGCTTTAGAATGAAAGGCATCCAAAGTAGTGTCGAAGAAGGGGGAGAATGGATGTATATCCTAAGCAGCTTTCCCCTTGCATTTCCTGAACAAAAGATGAATCCATGTCTCGGAATCCATGGTTTACAGGAGCAAATTTGTCGATGTGCCACGACCCACCTTCATAACTATATCAGAAGAGATTTTACTAAAATCCTCCAAAATAAGTATCTAATGTAGTTTTGATTGACCTAGGAGCGATTAATTTTTGCTTCTGATATATTTTAGCACAGCCCAGTAAGAAACTTTAGATGAAATCTATACCTTCAGAAGCAACTGTGGCTATTATCTTACGCCTGATATTAATTAGTGGACCTGCTGTCAATTTTTCTTTACACTCATCAATCACACATATTTAATTTCTTACAGAATGCAAAGGAAAATGGGAAAGAGACTGGGAGTTATGCTGCTACTAACATCATCCTAAACCATGAATTCTCGGATGGGCTGCACTCGTGGCATCCCAATTGTTGTGATGCTTTTGTGGTTCCAGCAGGTTCTGGATACCATAAAGGATTAGTGGCGGAGGAAGGCTGTTGTTATGCTGTTGTCTCAAATCGTAAGGAATGTTGGCAAGGCTTAGAGCAAGATATTACAAGCAGAGTATCATCAGGTTCCACTTATAAATTTTCTGCTTGTGTTGGAGCCTCTGGTACTTTTCAGGGTTCTGTTGAAGTCCTCGCCACGTTAAAACTAGTGTATCAAAATTCAGAAACAAGCTATCTATTCATTGCAAAGTAAGATTCTATATCTAGCTTGTCTTTGTTAGCTTTAATTGTTAAAGAAGCAATAGTCATGGTAGCGTTTTACTCCATCCAGAAAATCTGCTTCGAAGGAGTGTTGGGAGATATTAGAAGGTTCGTTTTCTCTGTCAACTATGCCTGATCAAGTTATATTCTATCTCGAGGGACCTCCAGCTGGAACTGACCTTCTCATAAAGTCAGTAGTGATATCATGTCCTAGTTCTACTGCTTGTGATGTAAGCCCAATGCCATGTTCTTATTTCCTTCGTTTTTTCTTCAGTCTAGAAATTACCTAAGTTTATGAAATTCTGTTCTATTACTGAAAGGATTCTCTCCTTATTTTGATAGAGTTCTGGCACATCCTCCGTTTGTACCGATGATGATAATATCATAATAAACCCTCAATTTGAAGATGGCCTCAAAAATTGGTCTGGAAGAGGTTGCAAGGTGGTTTTGCATGACTCTATGGCAGATGGGAAAATCACTCCAATGTCTGGAAAAGTCTTTGCATCTGCAACAGAACGCACCCAGACTTGGAATGGAATTCAGCAAGATGTAACCGGAAGAGTGAAGAGAAAACTAGCTTATGAGGTAACTGCTGTTGTCCGGATCTACGGTAACAATGTCACTAGTGCAGATCTTCGCAGTACATTATATGTTAAAGCAGCTGACAATCGTGAACGGTACATCGGCATTGCCAGGTAGGTGAATCCAAGTTTGCGTTATATAATGTGCATATAATAATACTTGTCGCATCTCCTGTCTTGTCATCAACTTTTTTCTTCTATCCTTGTAGTATCTACTATAATTTTATCATCTATTTTTTTCTTCCTGATCTTAGAAACCATTCAAACTGCAGAGAAAAAAAGTATCCATCGCCTCTCTTTTTGCACTTTATAACAGTTAATGAATGCATTGTACGTTTATGTCATTTTGTTCAACTTTGTTCTGTTGAAGGAATTTTCTGATTTTGACTGGTTCTTCTGCTCCATATCATTGTGGATATCATCCGTGTAAAAGTCACAAGCATGTGTTCTGCAGTAACTTCATTTTCTAGAGTTAGATAACATTTCATTTAAAACAGATGGATACTATCTTTTGACATTGAATTTACAATTAACTTAGTTCGTTTTGAAACTGAACTAGGTGAACAGCAATTACATGTGTTGTTTTAATAGATCCCTGTCTTCTTTACTTCTGTTTTGCCTTCCATTTTTCATTACTATGTATATTGAACTTTCATGCGAGTGTTTTAACAAAAGCTACTGGTGTGTAGTGTCCAAGCCACAGACAAGGACTGGGTGAAGTTGCAGGGGAAGTTTCTTATAAATGACTCCCCGTCTCAGGTTGTTGTCTTTTTAGAAGGTCCACCTGCAGGAACGGATATCCTCCTTAACAGTTTAGTCATAAAGCATGCAGCTAAAGCTCCTCCTTCTTCTCCACCAGTTATTGAGGTTAGTTGAAAATGTACAATGTGTGTTTTCCTATTTTTTAATTTACATTGAGCTTGGTGATAGGATATTGGTAGAGGAACTTGAAGCTAATATTTTCTGTGGAAGTGTTAGGTTATGCCACTTAAGCTAGCTAGTAGGCCATTCAACTGTTTGATCTCTTTAAGCATTAAGTAGTTTCATGCTTCTCCAACCATTATCTCTCCGTACAACATTTGATGCATTCTGTTTCATTTTTCATCTATTTTAGGATGCTGGTTTTGGTATTAATATAATCACAAATACAAGTCTGAATGATGGCACAAATGGCTGGTTTCCTCTTGGAAACTGTACAATGAGCGTTCAAACAGGCTCACCACATATAATGCCTCCAATGGCAAGAGACTCCCTTGGTATTCATGAGCCTTTAAGTGGCCGCTATATTCTGGTGGTTAATCGTACTCAAAACTGGATGGGTCCTGCTCAGATGATCACGGATAAAGTAAAACTCTATTTGACATATCAAGTATCTGCATGGGTTAAAATTGGAAAAACATCAGGACCTCAAAACGTAAATGTTGCCCTTGGAGTAGACAGCCAATGGGTGAACGGGGGCCAAGTTGAGATCACCGATGATAGATGGCATGAAATTGGAGCATCTTTTAGAATTGAGAAACAGGCTGCTAAGATTATGGTTTATGTTCAAGGTCCTGCTGCTGGCGTAGACCTAATGGTTGCTGGGCTTCAAATTTTTCCGGTTGACAGAGTTGCACGGTTTAGACACTTGAAAAGGCAAACTTCAAAGGTAATACTTACTTCTGGGTTCATGGTATTTCACTACTTGTGTTTAAATAATGATCATCAGTTGTTTTGAGGTGTTTCATCAGTGAAATCAACCCCGTTTTACTGTTACAGCACTGCTTTTGAGTACAAAGCTGCAAAATTTTCTTTTTAACATCAGAGAAGTTGTGAAGGAAGAAAAAAATGAAAAGGATCCTTGTGGAAATATCTCTCTGAAACAATTACCGATGTAGCCATTAGAAATGGATCCTATATCTAAGTAGCAGAGAATGTCATTATCTTAAACACAGTTTATTAAACATTTATAATAAAGACTCTTTCTTGCTGATTTTCTTCACAGATACGCAAGAGAGACATTATATTGAAGTTCTCTGGATCAGATTCAGACAGTTTGTTTGGCACATTTGTTAGAGTTAGGCAACTGCAAAACAGCTTCCCCTTTGGATCAGCCATAAGCAGAACAAACATGGACAATGAAGACTTCAATGCCTTCTTTGTAAAGAATTTCAACTGGGCTGTGTTTGGAAATGAGCTGAAATGGTACTGGACAGAAGCACAACAAGGGAATTTGAACTACAAAGATGCTGATGAGCTCCTAGACTTTTGCACAAAAAACAACATCCAAGTTCGAGGTCACTGTATCTTTTGGGAGGTGGTGGGCACTGTTCAGGCGTGGGTACAATCCTTGAACAAGAATGACTTGATGACGGCTGTTCAAAACCGTCTAACAAGCCTGCTGACACGGTACAAGGGGAAGTTCCCACATTATGATGTGAATAATGAGATGATGCATGGTTCTTTCTATCAAGATAGATTGGGAAAAGACATCAGGGTAAACATGTTTAAAACTGCACATCAATTGGACCCTTCCGCATTACTATTTGTAAATGATTACCATGTTGAGGATGGTTGTGACACCCGATCTTCCCCTGAGAAATACATTGAGCATATTCTTGATCTCCAGGAGCATGGTGCACCTGTTGGAGGTATAGGTATTCAAGGACATATTGACTGTCCAGTTGGTCCCATTGTATGTTCTGCTCTGGACAAACTTGGTGTTCTGGGACTTCCAATCTGGTTCACTGAAGTTGACGTGTCTTCTGATAATGAATACGTTAGAGCGGATGATCTAGAAGTTATGCTTCGGGAAGCTTATGCTCACCCTGCTGTAGAAGGTATAATGTTGTGGGGATTCTGGGAGTTGTTCATGAGTCGACCAAATGCACATTTAGTGAATGCAGAAGGTGACCTCAATGAAGCTGGAAAAAGGTACCTTGCTCTTAAGCATGAGTGGTCATCCCATCCACATGGTCATATTGATGAACAAGGCCAATTCAGCTTTAGTGGATTCCATGGCTCCTATGAAGTGGAAGCTGTAACTGTTTCAAAGAAAATTACCAAGAACTTCGTGGTTGACAAGGGTGATAATGCACTGGTGATATCCATTGATTTATCGTGATGTTTTAACTCAATTTATCTCCTCACTTTATGGTTTTGTGTTGTGCAAAAGTTATGTTTCATATCTTCTATCATCCTTCTGTGCATGAGTCTTCTCTACGTCGTCTCATTTGTTTATATTATTGTGTATTTCAAAGTGAGTAAATAAAGATTTCCTGTGATTATATAAATGCAATGAGTTCACAAGTCTGTTACCAGTATTATTTTGTCCATTAGGATTTATCAAAGGCGTAAATGTGCAACGTATTATTTAACTTGACAATTATGCTCTTCCACCCTTTATGTAAAAGTAGACATTTCAAAATCAAACAAATAGACGCAGACGTTCTACGGAACATAATATACATCCTACATGTTATTATGAACATAAATGTTAATTAAGACCAAGTTAAATAACATATTTATATGTTATGCTATTATTTTATCTCACCTTTTATATGGATGAAATGATGGAATAAAATAATCTTGGAAGTAGATAATACTCCTTCCTTTTTACTTGACAACATCCATAAAATAAATAATTCATTGACCTTGCCTATTTAACTTCCTCTATTCACTTTTACTTATTATGTTTGAGTTTCATATACTCTTTGAGAAAATAATGATTGGTATGACTGTTTTACCATATTATTTCTATTAATTAATGTTTAACACTGACTTTATTTCATATTAACTAAATTTATGAGGCAACACACACATATTAATAAAAGACATTTAAGGATATAATTTGAATCATAATTTTCGCTAAGTGGAGTAATGTAATATATTTCCTAGGAAATATAAAATTTCAATAATGAAAGGAAAAGTGTAAGGTTGCCCCCTCAAATATCCATATTGAATTCTCAACAATTCAAAAGAAAAAATCTCAAAAATTCACTTAATATGGAATAGGGAGAGTATTGCTCTTGAAAATTGATTTGAGAAATAATTAATTAATATTAAGTTAAATATAAAAAAAAATACACCCTTTATCCCATTTTATGTGACAATCTTTTTTTATCCGTCTAAAAAAATTTTCAACTTATTTTATGTGACAATCTTTAACTTCTCCGCCGTATAAATATCTAACAAACCATGAAAGTTCTCTTTTTTTTTTTTTTCTTAGTACACCGCGACCTAAAATGGGACAATGGGATGGAGGGAATATTTATTTTTTCTTGATACGTTAAAGTGATAAATAAAGTTGAATTTTTGGTTCAGTGGACATTAAACGACTGCATTCAGTACTGGTGAGTTCACCTGATAAAAGAAGAACACAAGATGCACACGCCGGATTAATTATGCTGGAATTCCATGGATTATGTACTCATTTGGTGTTTGGATTTCCTAGAAATGATTATGATTGGTTGGTTGTGTCCCGCGATTTTCTCAAGATCCGAATTTCAAATTTTTCTTAACAGAGCACATAAGTTGTATATAATGGAGAGCAGAGCCTTTCTTCCTTGCTACTTTGCATGACTAACACATTCACAGGTACTCTTGTCTTGTTTTCTTGAATTTTCTGTAGTAAAAAAGCGATCTTTTTTTTTTGTTCTGGGCTCAAGTAAGTTGTTTGATTAATCATGTGATTTTGAATGTAGGAATCAAAGGTGAGAATAAACATTGCACCAATGGTCATTGCCAGCAATAATTCTGATTCTCAGGTGCAAATGGGGTTTTTCATTTTTCCCAAATATGGATTCTTGGCCATTCTTTTGCTAGTTTGTAATTCTTAAACTCTGTAAAAGTATGCGGAGTTTGTGGGGTTGAGGAAGGGTTATGGCATTTGATACTAGATTATTCTAGGGACGGAAACATAGTATATGTTGAATCCATTTGATTTTGCTAATGTTTACTTCTTCGTATTTTGAACTCGTGTATTTTATGTAATTTCATTTGAACTAGGAGCAAATTTTTTCCTTCCAGATAGATTTTCTTATGGCCCAGTGAGAAGTTTATCTTGAGCATCAAATTTGCACATTCAGAAGCATTTCAGCCTGTTATATTTTACAGAAACTTAATAAATGTTGATTTGTTGAAGTCAGTTTTTTTTCAAGCTTATCAATTGTACAAACTGCATTTCCTGACAGAGTTCAAAGGAAAATGGGAAAGATATTGGAAACATCATCCTTAACCATGACTTCTCGGATGGTCTGCATTTGTGGCGCCCAAATCACTGTTATGCTTTTGTTGTTCCAGTAGGTTCTGGATACCGTAATGGATTGACTATAGCTGTTGTGACAAATCGTAAGGAATGTTGGCAAGGCTTAGAGCAAGACATTGCAAGCAGAATATCAGCAGGTTCCAGTTATACAGTTTCTGCTTGTGTTGGAGCCTCTGGTAATTTTCAGGGATCTGTTAAAGTCATTGCAACATTAAAACTAGTGTATCAAAATTCAGAAATGAAATTTATATGCATTGGAAAGTAAGATTCTGTATCTAGCTTGTCTTTGTTACTTTTCAGTATTTATGCGAAGCTATAGTCGTCGTGGCATTTCTCTCCATGCAGAAAATTTGTTTCAAAGGAGAGTTGGGGGATGCTGGAAGGTTCATTTTCCCTGTCAACAGTGCCTAATGAAGTTATATTTTTTCTTGAGGGACCTCCTCCTGGGGCTCAGCTACTTCTTAAGTCGGTAGTTATCTTATGTTCCAATTCTACTGCTCCTGATGTAAGTCCAGTGCTTTGTCCATATTCCATCTTGTTCTTCTGTCTAAGAGGAATTGATTATTTTTAGTATATATCAACTTTAGGGATTATTGGGAGATTATTGTTAAGAATTTTGCCAATTCTATATTCCGGAGATTTCAAGTTTATTTAATTATCTGTTTCATTACTAAAACGACTCCTCGTTCCTGGAAATCAGCCATTTGTACTGATGGTGATAACACCATAGTAAACCCTCACTTTGATGATGGCCTAAATAGATGGTCTGAACAAGCTGCAAGATTGTTTTGTATGAATTGTAAAAAGATGATTTTTTGGCAGCTTGTTTGTCATTTTGAATTTCCCGCACTAGTCATTTAACTAATTGTGTGATCTTGGATGTAGGAATCAAAGGATAAAATGGAGAAGGCACCAATGATCGCAGCCAACAATTACTTTGATTCTCAGGTGTGAATGTGGCTTTGCTAGTTTGTAATTTTTGAATATGTAAATTTTTCTAAGTTCCGAGGGATTATGAAGTGTTTATGTCAGCTTAGACTAGAATCTTAAAGGCACTAGCCATAAGTTGAATATTATACAACAACAACATACCCAGTGAAATCCCACAAGTGGGGTCTGGGGAGGGTAAGATGTACGCAGACCTTACCACTACCACCTATAGGTAGAGAGGCTGTTTCCTAGGAACCCTCGTCACAACAACCCAAGTTGAATATTATGATATGATATTTTTTTCTCACAAATCTTGTGGAAAATGAAATCACTGTGTCCATGGAAAATCAAAATTGTAAGCATGGGAATTGTTGGTATAACTTGTAAGGAAACCCTGACAGTGTAAGCTTTTGTGAAGAAGTAGTGGATTGGGAGAGATAAAGAAGCTTCATGTGCATGCAGTGCTTCTCGACTTGTGCGGGGGTAGGGTGAGAATGGTGGTATACACAGTTTTTCTCCTAGCATTTTTACTAAAGACCTGTTTACATGCCTCAATCCTGTGGCCTACATGTCACTATAAGAGCAACTCTACTATTGCACCAAAACTTGCCGTCGAAAGTAGATAGCCAAGATTTTGGTAGAAATTCTCCATACTCTGTATATTATGTAACTTGTTATGAACTGGAACACTTTTTTTTTTTTTTTTGTTTACCTCCAGACATTTTACTATGGCTCTGTTAGTAATTTTTCTTGAGCATCAAATTTGCACCTTCTGAAGTAATTGAAACTGTTAAATCATTCCTGATCATAATTAGAGTTTGTTTCTATCAGTTTTTGTTCATGCGCATCAATCACACATGTAATATTTCCTGTCAGAGTTCAAAGGAAGACTGGAAAGGCACTGGGAACATCATCCTTAACCATGACTTTTCATATGGGCTGTACTTATGGCACCCGAATTGCTGTGATGCGTTTGTGGTTCCAGCAGGTTACCATGAAGGATTAGTAGCTGCTGTTGTAACAAATCGTAAGGAAAGTTGGCATGGCTTGGAGCAAGACATTACTAGCAGAGTATTAGAAGGTTTCACTTATACAGTGTCTGCTTGTGTTGGAGCCTCTAGTACTTCTCACGGTTCTGTTGAAGTCCTTGCCACATTAAAACTAGTATACAAAAATTCACAAATGAAATTTCTTTTCATTGGAAAGTAAGAATTTCTATCTAGCTTTTCTTTGTAACCTTTAAGTTTAAGAAGCAATAGTCATGATAGTGTTTTACTCCATCAAGAAAATTTGCTTCGAAGGAGTGTTGGGAGATATTAGAAGGTTCGTTTTGTCTGTCAACTATGCCTGATCAGGTTATATTCTATCTCGAGGGACCTCCAGCTGGAACTGACCTGCTCATAAAGTCGGTAGTGATCTCAAGTCCCAGTTCTACTGCTTGCGATGTAAGTTCAATGCTATGTGCATATTTCCCTCTTTTTCTAGAGATTATTCAAGTTGTTCAAACTCCATTCTATTTTTGTAAAGATTCTCTTCTTATTTTTATAGAAATATCATCCATTTGTACTGATGATGATAACATCATAGTAAACCCTCAATTTTATGATGGCCTCAAATGATAACATCATCCATCTCTATTTTATTTTTTTTAACTCTTTTAGGATGCTGATTTTGGTGTTAATATAATCACAAATAGTAGTCTATATGATGGCACAAATGGCTGGTTCCCACTTGGAAATTGCACAATGAGCGTTCAAACAGGCTCACCACTTATGATGCCTTCAATGGCTAGAGGCTCTCTTGGTGCTCATGAGCCTTTAAGTGGCCACTATATCCTGGTGACGAATCGTACTCGAAAGTGGATGGGTCCTGCTCAGATGATCACAGATAGAGTAAAACTCTATTTGACATATCAAGTATCTGCATGGGTTAAAATTGAACAAGCATCAGGACCTCAGAGTGTAAATGTTGCTCTTGGAGTAGACAGCCAATGGGTGAACGGAAGCCAAGTTGAGATCAGTAATGATAGATGGTATGAAATTGGAGGATCTTTTAGAATTGAGAAGCAAGCTGCTAAGGTTATGATTTATATTCAGGGTCCTGCTGCTGGTGTAGACCTAATGGTTGCTGGGCTTCAAATTTTTTCAGTTGATAGACGTGCACGGTTTAGACAATTGAAAATGCAAACTGCGAAGGTGATTCTTAGTTCTGTGTTCATAGTATTTTCAATTAGTGTTACAAAATGTATATAGACATCATTCTTAGCAATATACATAGTCATAATTAGCTAGAAGATCTTTAGGAATCCTTTGTAATTACTAGTTGATCTTTAGGAATCTCTCTTTATTTTCTTTCCTAAATTAGCACCTAATGTATTGTATATATATCTTGCTTACCTATTGAAATAAAGCATCAACTTCTATTCGATTACATGGTATCAGAGCCTATAGGCTCCTTGATCCTGTTTTGGCTTTGTTTGAAAAAAAAAAAGGCAGCTCGATCTTGTTTTGCTGTCTTTCGGGATTCAACATCTAGTGTCATCTAGTCAGTTACTACCCCGAGTTTCGTTTGGTTTGATACATTGTTTGGAGAACACTTCATCACTTTAAGGTTCCTAGGTTTCTGAAAACTACTTCTAGGATCATATTTTTCTTTGTAGCTTCAACGATTCAGGTCTAGTTTTCTGTTTGGTGCTGCTGCGATTATCAAGTTCTGTCCAATATTAGTGTTTTGTGGATATTCTTGATTTTGAGCATCGGCTACAATTATTTTGCTGGGTGAATTGGCTTCTACTTTTTCTTGGAATCTAATATTATTGGGGACCTTTTGAAGCTTGGTTATTCTTAAGTTCTTCATTGAGAAGGAAGTATGGCTACAAATCAGAAGGGTGAGAAAATTTTGGTTTCGGCGGATGAGTTCGCACAATTCTCTCAGTATCAGAATTCCATTAAAGAATTCACTTCAGTTACTACCCTTGTTGATTCAAGAAAAGCATCTTTAGTCTCCTCTCCGAACAACTGGGTGATTGATTCAGGTGCTACAGATCATATGACAGGTAATCCTAATATATTTTCTACCTTTCGATCACACAAAGCACCCTCTCCTGTCACAGTAGCCAATGGGTCAACATGTAACATCGTGGGATCTGGGACAGTCAAAGCAACCTCCTCCATTACCCTGTCATCTGTATTAAATTTACCGAAGTTGGCCTTCAATTTGATTTCTGTGAGTAAACTTACCAGAGATCTTAACTGTTATATTTCCTTCTTTCCTGATCATTGCTTGTTTCGTGATCTTGCGACGCATAAGATTATTGGTAAAGGACATGTAATTGATGATCTATATATCCTTGATGAATATGAGCCTCAATTTGTTGCCTGCTCAAGTGTCATCTCTCCATTTGAAGCACATTGTCGATTGGGACATCCTTCTTTACCTTTGTTAAAGAAGCTTTGTCCCCAATTTCAAAACGTTCATTCTTTGGAGTGTGAATCATGCCGATTTGCAAAACATCATCGCATCACATTAGCTCCAAGGGTTAATAAGCGAGTTGGGTCAGCTTTTGAGTTAATTCATTCTGATGTTTGGGGACCATGTCCTGTTGTTTCTAAAAATGAATATAAGTATTTTGTCACTTTTGTGGATGATTTCTCTCGGATGACTTGGATTTATTTTATGAAAAGTCGCTCTGAAGTGTTTACTCACTTTTGTGCCTTTTGTGCTGAAGTCAAAACTCAATTCAATGCTTCAGTGCGTATTTTAAGGAGTGATAATGCAAAAGAATACATGTCAGAGTTGCTTCAATCCTACATGAGACAACATGGTATTCTCCATCAGTCATCATGTATTGATACACCATCTCAAAATGGAGTTGCTGAGAGGAAGAATAGGCATCTACTTGAGACAGCCCGAGCACTTTTGTTCCAAATGAAAGTTCCTAAACAATTTTGGGCCGATGCAGTCTCTACCGCTTGTTTTCTGATTAATCGCATGCCATCGGCAGTGCTTATTAGTAATACACCTTATAATGTTCTTTTTCCAAACAAGACATTATTCCCGGTGGAACCAAAAGTATTCGGAAGCACTTGTTATGTTCGAGATGTACGGCCATCTGTTACTAAGTTGGACCCTAAGGCATTGAAGTGTGTTTTCTTGGGTTATTCTCGTCTTCAAAAGGGGTATCGATGTTATTCTACTGAACTTGGCAAATATCTAGTGTCAAATGATGTGATATTTTCAGAGAGTACACCTTTCTTTTATAACCCTCCTAATTCTACAAGTCAGGGGGAGGAAAATGAGTGGTTAGTTTATCAGGTTACTCGTGTTGAGCAATCAAGTGATGCTACTCTTCCATCTCCTAGTTACTCTATTGAGCACCACTCGACTACTGCGCCTTCAACACATGTTCCAGCAAGACCACCTATTGTTCAAGTTTATTCGAGGAGACAAGAGGCTAATGCTACATGCCCTGCACCAATTCCTCCTTTATCTGATCCTCCTCCTTCAGACCCTCCAGAAAATCTTGACCTTCCTATTGCTCTCCGTAAAGGTACACGGACTTGCAAATCCACATATTTTATTGCTAACTTTGTTTCCTATGATCGCTTGTCTCCTGCATCTAGATCCTTGATTGCTTCTTTAGACTCTGTTTCTATGCCCAAAAGTGTGAAAGAGGCTTTACATCATCCCGGATGGTCAAATGCTATGCTTGAGGAAATACATGCATTAGAGGAAAATCACACATGGGATTTGGTGGATTTACCAGACGGGAAGAAACCAGTAGGATGTAAGTGGGTGTTCACAGTGAAAGTTAATCCAGATGGTTCCGTGGCAAGATTTAAGGCCAGGCTTGTGGCTAAAGGATTTGCTCAGACTTATGGAATGGACTATTCAGACACCTTTTCTCCTGTTGCCAAACTCACTTCTATGCGCTTGTTCATTTCTTTAGCTGCTTCTGAGAATTGGCATTTACATCAACTAGATATCAAGAATGCATTTCTTCATGGTGATCTTCAAGAGGAAGTATATATGGAGCAACCACCCGGTTTTATTGCTCAGGGGGAGTATAGAAAAGTCTGTCATTTGAAGAAATCCTTGTATGGATTGAAGCAGAGTCCACGGGCTTGGTTTGGCAAGTTTAGTGAGGTAGTTCAGGAGTTTGGGCTGAAAATGAGCAAATGTGATCACTCGGTCTTCTACCGACTATCTGCAGCTGGCAGTATCCTTCTTGTTGTATATGTTGATGACATTGTCATCACAGGAGGTGATTCTGAGGGGATATATTCCCTTAAGTCTTTCTTGCATACTAGGTTCCATACAAAGGACTTAGGCCAGTTGAAATACTTTTTGGGAGTAGAAGTAAATAGAAGCAAGAGGGGAATTCTTCTATCTCAAAGAAAGTATATTCTTGACCTACTTGTAGAAACTGGAAAATTGGCAGCCAAACCTTGCAGTACTCCAATGGTTCCCGGTGTACATCTTATGAAAGATGATAGCGAGCTTTTTGATAACCCAGAGAGGTATAGGAGGATAGTTGGAAAGTTAAACTACCTCACAGTGACTCGTCCAGATATTGCTTTTGCGGTAAGTGTCGTTAGTCAATTCATGTCTACACCTACGGTGAAGCATTGGGCAGCTTTGGAACAAATCCTATGTTACTTGAAAGGAGCTCCTGGACTTGGCATACTGTATAGCAATCACAACCATACTCGTATTGAGTGTTTTGCAGATGCCGATTGGGCTGGTTCCAAAATTGACAGAAGATCTACTACAGGCTATTGTGTCTTTGTTGGAGGAAACTTAGTATCATGGAGGAGTAAGAAGCAAAGTGTTGTATCTCGATCCAGTGCAGAATCTGAGTATAGAGCTGTGTCACAGTCTACGAGTGAAATCATGTGGATACATCATCTTTTAACCGAAATTGGGTTGAAGCATCATATGCCGGCAAAACTTTGGTGTGATAATCAAGCTGCTATTCATATTGCCTCAAACCCAGTGTATCATGAAAGACTAAACATATTAAAGTTGACTACCACTTTATTCGTGAGAAGATTCAAGAAAACTTGATTTCTACTAGTTATGTGAAGACAGGAGAGCAGGTAGCTGATTTGCTTACAAAGGCAGTGAATGGAACTCAGGTTGATTACCTTTGCAACAAGTTGGGCATGATCAATATCTATGCTCCAACTTGAGGGGGAGTGTTACAAAATATATATAGACATCATTCTTAGCAATATACATAGTCATAATTAGCTAGAAGATCTTTAGGAATCCTTTGTAATTACTAGTTGATCTTTAGGAATCTCTCTTTATTTTCTTTCCTAAATTAGCACCTAATGTATTGTATATATATCTTGCTTACCTATTGAAATAAAGCATCAACTTCTATTCGATTACAGTATGTCCAAGAAATAATAGTCGGTTATTTGAGGTGTTTCATCAGCAAAAATCATCCATGTTGTACTGTTATAAATCTGCAACATCACAAAAATGTCAATAGTTTTGAAGGAAGCGGAAGAAAAAATAATTGGAAAGAATCAGTTTCTCTGTGGAAACTAATCTTTGTTGCCCATTTTCTTCACAGATACACAAGCGAGATGTCATATTAAAGTTCTCAGGAACAGATTCAGGCAATTTGCATGGAACATTTGTGAGAATTAGACAACAGCAAAACAACTTCCCGTTTGGGTCAGCCATAAGAAGAATAAACATGCACAATGGATACTTCAATGACTTCTTTGTCAAAAACTTTAATTGGGCTGTGTTCGGAAATGAGCTGAAATGGTACTGGACAGAAGCACAGCAAGGGGATTCCAACTTCAAAGATACTGATAAACTCCTTGACTTTTGCAAACAACACAACATCCAAGTTCGAGGTCACTGTATCTTTTGGGAGGAGATGGCCACTGTTCAGGCGCGGCTACAATCCTTGAACAAAAGTGACTTGATGACGGCTGGTCAAAACCGTCTAACAGGGCTGCTGACACGGTACAAGGGGAAGTTCAAGCATTATGATGTGATTGATGAGATGATGCATGGTTCTTTCTACCTAAATAGATTGGGTAAAGACATCAGGGAAAACATGTTTAAAACTGCACATCAATTGGACCCTTCCGCATTACTATTTGTAAATGATTACCATGTTGAGGATGGCAGTGACTCCCGATCTTCCCCTGAGAAGTACATAGAGTATATTCGTCATCTCCAAGAGCATGATGCACCTCTTGGAGGAATCGGTATTCACGGACATATTGACAGCCCAGTTGGTCCCATTATATGTTCTGCTCTGGACAAACTTGACTTCCAATCTGGTTCGCTGAAGTTGATGTGTCTGCTGATAATGAATACATTAGAGCTGACGATCTAGAAGTTATACTTCGGAAAGCTTATGCCCACCCTGCTGTGGAAGGTATGATGTTGTGGAGATTCTGGGAGCTGTTCATGAGTTGATCAAATGCACATTTAGTGAATGCAAAAGGTGACCTCAACGAAACTGGGAGAAGGTACCTTGCCCTTAAACACGAGCGGTTATCCAATGCTCATGGTCATATTGATGAACAAGGCCAATTCAGCTTTAGTGGATTCCATGGCTCATACGAGGTGGAAGTCATTACTGATTCCAAGACAATTACTAAGAAATTTGTGGTTGACAAGGGTGATGATACACTGATATTATCTGTTGATATATAGTTGCACTCACTTGATTTCTATTTTGGTCTCGTCGTGGCTAAGATGTTTTTGAATTGATTAGAAGAACAACCTCAACTGGAAATTGAAACATCACTTAAGTATTACCCTTCATGTAACTTTCCTTTTAAAGAAATTTTAATTGTCTATTATGGTTGAAATATTGTCATATTGAGGTGGATGTGTTTCTGCCTTTCTGGGCCGTAATAAGCATATTTGGGCCGTGGATACAAAATTCTAAAAAATACACAATATATATTTATATAATTACAAAAAATTTCTACTCTATTAAAAATTACAAAATATCTTATTTAATATAAAGCTACAACACTTATTGATATAAAATTACAAATCCTTACTTCTCCTTTTTTAGCGCCACTAACAATTAATGCTCTACTTTTTGATTTGTATTAACAAATCTCAAAGAAGAAGAAATTTTTGATAATTTTGAAAAGAGTTAATAACAGTTGAAATTAATTTTAAAAAGAAAAGTATGAAATTGGTGTAAAATGCCCAAACAAAATTTTGGTGCACGAGCCCAACTCAATACAGCTTTTTCATGCAAGCCCAAGGTGCCTCCACAGACGTTTTGTTAAAAATGGCACCTACTAGAAGAACTGGAAATGTATATAATAACCACCATCCGCAAAAACAAGAATGATTAATTTTTGGACCTCTTATATTCATACTGAAGCCAAATAATTAAGAATATTATTCAGAAAGATAATTAAGCTTTATATACAAGTACTAAGCACTAATCACAAATAAAGTAGGTGAGATAGTCTTCCTGTCTTAAATCAGTTGAAAATTTGTGTTATGGAACATGATTTTACCACTCATTTTTCTTCATGTCAGGGCAAAAGGGGAACTTCGGTGCATTAAAGCTCTCGCTATGCACAAAGTCCGGGGAACAGCTCGATCACAAGAGTCTATTATACGCAATTATACTTTACATTTCTATCTGTTTCCAAAACTGTTTCCAAAGCTTTATATACAAGTACTAAGCACTAATTACAAATAAAGTAGGTGAGATAGGATCTTCCCGTCTTAAATCAGTTAAAAATTTGTATTATGGAACATGATTTTACCACTCATTTTTCTTCATGTTAGGGCAATAAAGGACAACTTCGATGCACTAAAGCTTCCGCTATGCACAAAATTCGAGGAATGGTCCAATCACAAGGTCTATTTTACGCAATTATACCTTACATTTCTGTTTCTTGAACCCGTGATCTCATGTTTCTTCATGTTAGCTCATTCAAAATAATGCATAGAGGGAAATTTCCTAATTTTTACTAAAAGTTCTGTAGAAAACAAGACAAGACACTTGGAGCTGAACAGCTAAAAGATTGTGCTAAAGAATAAATGACCAAAAGAAATCGTGCTGAATTGGGGGTAGAGTTGTAGGGTTGGGGGTAGTACCACTATCTAATCAAAGTCAATTTAGTGCAACTGTGATTACGTAAGAGTGGTGAATTAACTCCCCCAATGAACACTGCCTCGTGGCTGCTAATTCATATAATATTAGTGCTAACCTCTAAAATGAATTATTAATCATTTAGGTAATCTCAATATCCATCCAAATTAATTTTTCTAAACAAATAAAATTAATAGCATAGTTTTCCCTTTGTACACCAAACATAAATTATTTAAGATAGCTTTACTACATAATTGTGGAGCTTCAAACAATGATTGAATACTGCAACTCAAATGGATCATGGAGCCGGTGAAGCGGAAATAGATTTCTTACACATTATCGAGCTTATTAATGAAGAAAAAAATGTACGGAATATAGATATTTATTGAAGGTCAATAAAGCCGAGATTCATCAAAATATAAAGACAAATACCATACCAACTTTCAACCAAATGAACTTTACAAGCACGAAGAGGCATTCATACTCTACAGTAACGAATTAAGTATCTAGAGTTTCTTCTCCTAGTAGGTCATTTTTTTCGTCTAGTAAAACAAAAATTATTTGATACTTATTATTGATGAACAGTCATAAAATATCATGTAAATTAACTAAGATACACACAAATTAATCCAAACAATAGGCTTACGAAAGAAATTACTCCATCTAATACACTCTTAGTGAACAATGAGGGTAAGTGAGTGTGACCCTTCCGGTGGCACAATAGTTTAGACCTAAAAAATTTTATATTGGACATTTCAAGTTCGAAATTTTTTACTAACGAATGCAAAAATTTATCTTTTGAGTCGAACTTATCGGAAAAAAAAAAAAAGAGGGTGAGTGTTTGGATATGTTCCTAAATTCCTCCCTTGCATAGAATAGAATATATAGTTAGCAACAATGATTTGTGAGGTTAAATAAAACCTAATATTAAGAGAAGGGGTCCATTGGCCCTAATGGATTAGACCCACAAGTCACATCTATTGATAGACTCCCACCATCTACTTCCCTTACTGGGAGTATGATTAAACTATTGTCGGCCCATCAACTCCCAAACAGTCCTTTTCTTTCTTACATCTAAGGCCCCACTCCACATGCCTAGTCTCATCTTTCCCTTCTCTAATTTCTAAACTCCTTAATTAAATATACATTTTTTTATAGTAGTTTTTATTTATGAAAGTGGTAAGTTAAAAGTATTAGACAATTATTCTCACGGAATTGTACTGATACAGAAATGGGAAGTCACAAATATTGTCAAATCTAGAAAAAGGAAATTTGAGGAAAAGTGAGAAATTTAGGTATAATAATCAATAAAGTAATTTTTGAGGGACCACTTAATTGATTAAGAAGTGAAATTAGAATAAAATGGGGTCTAATTGTGATAAAAATTAGTTAAGAAAAAGGAACTTACTGTCATCACGTGAAACCCCCCAAATGTGATGTAAATTGCCAGACGTGAGCTTATTCTTATAAAATTGTACTCCACTTATAAATTATGGATATATTCTTTTGGTAAATTCATATTCTAAATTCAACCTCAACAATAGTACACTCAATATGAATTTAAAGATAAAAAAGTATTATTTATATGCATTCTTACTCTTATCTTATGCGGGCGAAAAGACTATTTTGAAGAAAGTTCAAGACCATTATCTATCCGCACCCCACGGTAAATTTTCGCTTCTATGCAATAACCCACAAACCACGTGAGAGAGATAACCTGTACTAGGTAAGCCCGGTGCAATAAACTTGACTCAAAAGGTAAACTCTTTGCGTTCGGAAGCAAAGAATTTTAAACTTGAAACATTTAACATGAGAGTCCCAAATACAAACGAACTGGATCACCCGAAGGGTTTTAATCTTGGGATATTTAACCATTGGTTTATATTTATATATTTTTTAAAAAAAACAAAAGTAGGAGTGGAGTGGGGACTGACAGAAGGATTTGGGGGGTGGGGTGGATTAATTATGTCTGAAGGCATTCTGGTAAGTACAGAAGCATGGGGAAACAGCCCCCGCGCTGTTTTCGCGCGCCATGATCCAGATTGGGGACCCGGAACCCTATTCTCCCTCCATTTCTATCTGTCTTGAAATGACATTTCTCCTTTATTTTACTAACTTTTTGTTTGGGTCAAGTAGAATCATACTATGTTTTTGTATTTACTAGTACTATAATTATAAACATAATTTATGTGATATATTTTGGTTTCAGTTAGTTTTATGAAAAATAATGGTGGTTGAAGTAGATTTATCTTTTGAGTAATTAATTTTTTTTTCACATTATGTAAGCTTCTTTCAAAGCATGCGACTTTCAAAATATAGATGATGATCGCTTTTTATATATGTGAATTCAAGTTCATGGAATTACTCATGTTATAATCTTCTATGTCTTGAGTATTAAAATTTTGATGTAAAAAGTATTCTACTATTGAATTTTATGTAAGTTAAACTAGTTCACAAGTACAATGTCTCAAATAGTTATATGCAGTTTTGGTGATTATCAAAGTGACATAAATAAAGTTAAACTAGTTCACAAATACAACATCTCAAATAACTGAATTTGTAGCAAGATTAGCAATGAATAAAAATAAGCCTGCAATAATTAAGAAGTTTGATTTGAAGAAAGAGTTTTCTAATAATCTTAAGATACTAACATGTGTTGAATTGAAGAGTTAAGAGTTCGACAACAACAGAGAAGAGGTAGCGAGTTCGATTTGAAAATCAAGTTTAAAGAAACAAGGAGTTTGATTTGAAAAAAGAGTTTGATATGAAGAAGGAGTTTCACTTGAAATAGAACTCTAAGTAAAGAGACTTCGAGTTGATGAGAAGTCTCAGATGAAGAATAACTCCTTGAAGAGGTGCGCTTAAACAAACGATCAGTCATTCAAAATGCAGGTGTACTTACTGAGCGAAAAGGCCAATTATTAAATTGACATTGCAGTGTTTTCATAAGATTGAAGGAACACATTGAAAAATCAAGTCTTACCACAGAGTTTGGCTAAAAATGTTTGAATAACTCAGAAGACTTGAAAACACTTACCTTAGAAGATCCGTGTTAAAGTTTAGGTTCTTAGTTAGTTCTTAAGATTGGCCAAGATGTAATTTGAATTCACAACTTGAAGTAAGTTTGACGATCTAGTTAATTATTGACATTTAAGAATTAAATTATGTAAAGTACATATCGCAACTTTTTACATCTTTTTGTGAACTAAGGTTTTTTTTTTTATGTAAAAATATTGTGTTATTTACTTATTCCTCTTACTGATTCAGTAAAACACGTTAGGCACTAATTAAATTAAAATTACTAAAATTTAAATTGTGTAGAATATCATCTACCAACGCATTTTACTTCATGTGTTAGAAAAAATTTCATAGAGTTTCTGTACCTATATTTTTTTTTCTTTCTGAATCCTTGTTTTTTAGAGAACAAAATTTAACATTTTAAGAGAGTTATTTATATAAGAACAAGAAAAATAAGTAGGATAAATAAAATATCCTACTTTTTATGTAATCCCACTGGATAAGAAATTCTACTTTTCTTAATGGAGAATCAAAAGAAATTACACTATAGTTGATGTTAAACTCTTTATTTTACTCTACATTAAGAGAAATTATAATTGTATAAATATTATGATATTTTAATGTCATTAATTACAAATGTAAGATAATTACACAAATTGAACTTTACATGCTCCTTAAGAAACATGTTAATTTGAGTAGTTTATCATAATCGTGTTAATTCCTGGCATATTGTTTTAAATCTTGATAGATAATATGAATATATTAAAAGTAATAAGTAAGAGTGAAACTTTATTCTTAAAAAATATGTGAAAGATAAAATGCTCAAGTAAAAGTAAATGAAATGCAAATACTATATAGATTTTTAATTTGAAATTATTAATTTATAAGAAGATTTATTATAGCAAATAAAAAATAAAGAACAATCGAAAAGTGAACAAAACAAAAAAGAGAATTACTCTCTCCGTCTATTTTTATTTGTCCTCTATACTATTTTGAGATGTTCAATCATATTTGTTCACTTTATAATATCAAGAAATAATTTTATAATTCGTTTCTAATTTGCCCTTATCATTAATGGTAGTCATTTCTCTATTTTATTTTTCAAGATATTATATTTATTATATTCAAAGGGTGATTTGATAAAATTATCTTATCATTTACTACTTTTTTAATTCCTGCGTCAAATCAACAAGGGACAAGTAAAAGTGAACGGAGGAAATAATTTTTTTTAATTTACAGTGTTCATAAAGTGAGAATAGTCTTCACTTTAATTTCTTGCAATTTAATTAATGCTGCAAATTGTCTGTTCTTCGTCATTTCATTTGTTATGCTCATTAAACCGCTGTCTACCAATACTACCTAAAATAAATTTATGTTTACGGGCGAAATTAAAATTTAAAATTTAGTTTAATTTTAACAAAATTATTTTTTGAATTAATTCATATCTGAAAAGTTAATTGTAATAAAGAGGATTAGGCAAGTACTATTTGGAAATTACTTATTCATTTATTATCGGCATGAGATTTTTTTATTTATTCTTTAGCAATTTTAAGTCATGAGTTCATTATTGAATGGTTATATATATTTAATATTTTTTTCAATTCAAACACAAATTTGAACTAATTTTATTAGTTGCTGTTTGCCATAAATATTTTCAAATATATATTTTTTAAAATGGGAAAGTAATATTTGGTCATATAACTAATCATTACTTGGCAAAATATTTTGCAAGCATTTCAAGCTCCCAAAATACTAAATATAGAAAAATTTGTATTTTGAGTCAAATTTTAGTATATGAAAATTTTAAAAATTACTCTAAATTTTTATGTTTTACAAAAACACCCACATTTGTAGTTTTAAACTAAATTTCAGTCCTAGTTTGTTGTAGAAAACTTATTTAGTTGAATACATATTTTAAACAATTTTTAGCCGAACTTGCTCTCTGGAATCACTTTCAATTATAAATAGTAATAGTAGTTTTCATATACAAATTAATGATATTTTTTTTGTCAGATTCATATTAAGCATGTTCGCTGTTATGACTTTTAAATAATGATACAAACTTATGAATATTTTAAATGATTTTTAGAGTGTATGAGTATAATTTTATTTTTAAAAAACGTAATTCTCCCAATCTATGAACAAATGCCTGACGAAACTTTATCCAAAAATAATTTATCAAAAATATTTAAAAATTTATAACTAAATTCTAGCTAAATTTATCTGAATTCGTACAAGATATTGTAGCTCTCGCTCCTTATGCTATTATTTAATCGAATGCGAGTATTTATTTTTTTTTAATTTTCTTTTTCGGCTTTTTCTCTTTAAGTTAAAGAAGAAATCAAATTATAATCTAAAATAGAGTAGGCAGAACAGGAATTAATTCTTGATAGCTTCTTACAAGGGAAACATAACAACGGGGTTTAAGGAAAAAGTCATCGTGTGTTTTTCACTGTTTACTCTAATTAATTAATTAAAAAAAACCTTAATTTACTAGTCGAATAAAAAGGCAGTTTGATGCTCTAAATCTCCTGCTACTTATAGTCTTCGAGAAAAGACCCAAACACAAAGATATATAGTATGCAACCTTACATTGATTTCTGTCAGAAGCTATTTTCAAAGCTTGACATCTGTGTTCTCTTGATCATATGACAATAATTTTATCGGTTACTAGTCGAATAGCTTGTTCAATTATAATAAAAATGGATTTCCAAAGTGTTCAATGCGGAACGATAATAAGTTTTCTGTTTAAAAAAGAATGACGTAGTTTAATTTCTTTTCAGTCTGTCTAAAAAAGAATGATTTTTCTTTTTACAAAATTTTAATTTTAACTTTCCAGGTGACATATTTAAGGCGATAAGATTAAAGAACATTTTAGCACATTTAACGTAACTTTAATTTTGCCTCACTAGATTAATAACTCTTCTTTTTTTTTTAAACTTCGTGTCAGGTCAAACTGGTTCATACTCTTCAAATTGAGGGAGTAATATTTTTAGTGTAATTTTACGAATGAAATTTGACGAAGGTCTACATTAATCTTCTTATGCATGAAATACTAAATTTGAAGACAATGATTAGATAGATTGTTTTATAATGTCGTTCTATTTTAGGTGTAAAAAAATAGTTTAATAAAAAAGTGGGAGAGGAACATTATTACTTTCTTAATCTTCAATTAACTAAAGTGTTTATGTATTTTAATATTTTCCCTAAAGGTAACATTGTCCGTTGTCATCAATTAATTACATGCATATTTATTTCGTTTAGCGAGCCTACGTTACCTAAAAGTGAAAATTATTATATATTTTTTAGGGGAGTTTTCAAAAATACCAAGTTTTTGGATAAAAATTACATGCCCCTACCGAATCATTGAAAAATACCATATAAAATACCAACTTCATTTACAAATTTAGGAGAGAGAGTGTTTTGAGTGTGATTATTGTGGTGTGTGGTATGATATAATAGTGTTGGAAAATGAAAAAGAGTGTGTTTTTTTTGGTATTTTGATAAATAAATTTTAAAGTGTAATTTTGGGGGTGAAAGTTGTTATTTGTGTAAAAATTTCTATTTTTTAATGGTTAAAAGGTAAAGATTTGATTATGGTTAAAAGGTTAAGAAAATTTCAACATGATTGAGTCAACATAATTAAATACCTTTTAATTAGGTGCTTTATGAGTAAGAGTACGATTTTCTAAGTCTTAAATAATTGTCATGTGGAAAGTAGCAGTACAAAGGATTATACTTATAATTAATTATTTATATCAATATCAAATAACATGGTTAAGAAACTCTAATTAATTATTATGTGGAATCAATTAATAATGTTGGAGCAACAGTAGAAAAGGAATAACATGATTATAAGTGAAACCCCATCCAGTTTGCTTAGAAAAGTTTAATTAAGTGAACCAAACTAATCCACGTTGCTTATTATTTGGTACAAACTAAATGATGCATGAATCATATATGTACGAACCACATATTAATTATCTCCTCGGATTCTGCTTATTTTTATTTGATTAATGTTAAATGAACCTATCATTATCACACAAATATATATTAGGATATTGCTGGCTGATTTTCTAATCTTTAACATCATAGGGTTAGTCAAACAGTAAATAATGGTCCCCAATATAAAGGGGATTAATTAATTAATTAATCATAGTTAATAGTAATCTTCCATTCAAAATGCCATTAATTAACATATATTGATAAGCTTACTTGACTTCAAATTAGACGCGATAATGATTAGAGTTAAGTTGATTTAGCTGGCTTAATTGTTGGTTTTGAAAAAAAAAAATCATATTCTCATCAGATTTTATTAATGATGGATGGGTCAACATTGGCCCATGTTTAATTAATTATATGTTTGAGTTTGTATTATGTAACTTATCAGAAGTTAAGTTTAGAAGAACAGATATCGCACTTTCAACAAATTCTTTCTATTTCACGAGTAGAATACTAAATCATAAAGCTATATCTAACGAACAAGAACTAAGAATAAATAACCTGAGATGTTTATTTTTCTTTATCTAATCAGCTTTATTCAATTTAATTGTAGTAGAAAAAGGAATCGTATTAATTGATTTGATAACCAACAAACCTACTTTATGTAGTCAGCAAGAAAGTTATTCCTATCATCTAGTTTTAACGAAATTTCTTGTATCTTTTTCTTTTCCACATCTTGCACTACTTCAAAAGTCAAAAAGAGGATTTTTAGCTCTCTCTAATATAAATCAAGTTTACTCACCTAATTTTAATTTCTTTAATAATTTTATTATCATCTAATTATCTAATAACATTTTTTTTATTATAAACTATTTATAACACTAAAAATCATGATATAATTTGAAGTTTCAAAGACAATATATGAATTGAATAATTAGTCCATTTCAATTTGAACAAATAACAAAAATTATTTTTTTATAAATTAATTTTATCATGTCTAATAGAGTAATTTTCTTTTTTGGGGTGGGGTATTTTTTTTTGGGGGGGGGGGGGTAAAGAAAAGATGAAAGGAAGAGAGAGAAACAAAAGTAAGTTGATGAATGAAGTAGGGGAACTGTTTGGGGGGGCCGAAAAAGGTAATTAGGAAAGAGGTCCCTTTCTGGTTTGTAGCGCGAGAATTACGGGCGAATCGAAGTCAGAACCAAATAGTATTCAGTATTATTACACAAAACAAACAGTCCTCAAAAGATACAAAATCCTCAATCAGTTTTTGTTCTCTCTTTAGTCATTCATTCATAATACAAATAAATATTATATCCATTTCACAATAGTTGTCCATTATATTAAAATTAAATATTTAAAAATAATTTTATATTTAATTTTTTTTATTTTTATAATTAATTATAATTATTTTTTATTATATATTTAAAGAATGTGTAACGTCAATAGTAAACAAGTATTATTAAACAGAGAGTAAATATTCTCATGCCTCAATCCAATATTTCAAGTCTCACTTCAACTCGATCTTTCCCTAAGATCATTAAAAGAAATCAATGTGATTGATTGTTTATATTATAATGATCCTCCGTCCTTAAATACTTTATCATTTTTTCACAATCCTTAAGGAAAATTTGACTAAATTTCTAAGTTATAACTTCTGTTAATTTAAAGTTTTTCTTTTCGATCATATTTTAAATATTTAAGAACGAAAAGAGTAATAATAACACATGTAACTTCCAAAAGTAGATCGAATTTATTTTTCTAAATATTGTCATAGTTTATAATGGATGGTAACACGTTGCAGCAATCAGAGAGGAACCAAAATTTATGGTTTATATGTGAGTTCTGAATTAATCATCATTTTTTGGTTTCCCTTATTTTTGGAGCTAGAATTTTTATTGTGAGAGTTAAAATATGAAAATATCAAAGCATATTTAGCATCTATTTATACACATAGAAGAAATATTTTTAACTATATAAAACATTGTGATTTTCTCCTAAACCCCCCTTACCCCATGCATTTTGACTCCCCCCACAAATTTTATCATGATTATTGAATTCACAATTAATATTTGTACATATTTAATAAAAAAAAAATTGTCACTTTCTTGTTTATTTTTACTTGTCATTGTTTCACTTTTCGAAGTCAACTTGACTAGACTTCAAAGATAAATTGAAGTAGCTAAATTTAATATTTGAAATCTAAAATTTAGATGGTTGAAAACTATACGAAAAATAATATAAGTTGCAATTCTTCTCATATAAATATGATAAAAAACATATCTTAAAATGTTGGTCAAAATTCATACATATTGACCTTGAAAAGTAAAATCGTAACAAGTAAAAGTGCACAGAAGGAGTATTACCTATTCATCGAAATAATTACTCCTTTTATCCAACAACAGCTGTCCACCATTAACTTCACACTACAATTAAGAAGCAGTAAATGATAAAGGATATTTTTACCAAATCACCCTTTGAATATAATAAATTCAATATTTTAAAAAATACACAATACGGAAATGCCTATAATTTGATGATAAGGATTAATTATAAACTAAGTGCAAAATTATCTCTTGAGTAGACAAAGTGGACAAGTATTATTGAATATCTATTTTTAGCATGATGACTTCTTCTTTTTTTCTAGTATATTTGAAAAGAATGACCCATTTCTTTTTGAAAATTTTTTAATTTTAACTTTTCATATAGTATGTTCAAGGCCGCAACATTAAAAAGCATTTTAAATATTTAACATAATCTTAATTTAGAAAAATAAAAAATTAAAAAAATATATTTTACTATATTTAATTTTATGTCAAATTAAAATAGATCATTATTTTTTAAATAGAGAAAAAAGAAAGTTTTTTTTTTTTAAAAAAAGGATGTACTACATGAATTCTCTTGATGTGATTATGTACTCCGTGAGTATTCTTAGGTGTTGAAATCATAAATTCGAAATATATGCCTAATTAAATGTGCCTTAATTTGTTGAGCTAAATTTATAAAAAGTCAGTCTTGTACCCCACCAACAAGAGGAAAACCTAATCAATCCAGCGTTTTATTTGTCATTCTTGTCTCTCTTTCCCAACCTTTTTGCATCCTTTATACATATATATATATATATTCATTATCTTTTTTTTTTTCATTATAGTAACTACAATAGAACTTGTAAAATCACCAATGTGATATCATATCAGAAGTGGGAGAAAAATATTACTACTACAAAAGTTTATTATTTAGATTTAGAGAGATGAAACAATTTGCTTGCATTTCATGAGAGTTACTAGAAATAAAATTGTATAAATTTAAAATGATGCTGACAAATAACAGCTTAAATTTGAAACAAAGGAATAAAATTTTGACTCTGCGCCATTTGTATCAGCATAATTTTTAGTTATAATGAGATATCGTATGATGCTGATACATATATTCTATTACGTTTTGAGTCAAAAATTCGATATGTTTTGGAATCTCGCATTTTTTTGCTAAAAAAAATATGTGGAAGACATCTTCGACCCATTCTCTATTTTACTCTCTAAATAAGTAGAATAAAGAGTATTTGGAGAATTCTCTATTTTACTCTCTAAAAAGAAATCTTCTTCTCTCTCTTTAATATTATATTATTATTTTTATTTTTTTAATTCATAATATAAACCCTTTTTTTCAAATGATCATCATATTTAATTTTAATATAGAATAAAGTTTATTTTTTAAAAACATTTAATATTTTATATAAAATTAATTTTTATTTTAAATTTCTAAATAGCATAACTTGCAAACAGATATTAAATAATATACATATTAATGGACAATTCAAACAAAAGTGATATTTAGAAATATTATTAATCCTAGTGGGCAGGGCAAACCTTCGGCAAAACACGTGCAAATGTGTCTTATTTATTAGCGACGCGTTTTAAAACTCTGCAAATATAAATCCAAAACGAACAATATCACTAATGAACTAGATCGTTAGACGTTGTTTATGAAATATTTTTTACTGAATATTGTGAAAAACAAAAATGCTACACTGAAGAGAAGAGGTCAGTTGGAGCAGTCAGTCAAGGGAGCTAGTGTTGAATAAGTAAAGCCTGACTCCATGTTAAGCTAGTGCATGTGCTCTTCTGCACATTTTTGTGCTATCACTAACAGTACTCTCTGCTAACATCCCACCACTAGAATTTTATTTGCTTCCATTTTAAAGAAGAAAAAAAAAACAATTTTTGATATTTATAATAGAATTTAACTAAAAATAATTTGAATTTATATCAGAAAATTTCACATTTAATGATAAAGCATTTCCGAAAGGAACTCAAAGCGAAGACCTGTGATTAAAAATGATAAAATACTTTTTATTCTATCGCAACCTTGTGAATTTTAATGACTTTACTATGCAACAATAAATTAAAGAAGGAAAAAGAAAATACTTATAAAGATGTGACAATGGTCACTTTCTATGTTGTACTGTTTATCGTTGAATTTTCGTACAATTAATCCCTCTCTAGCTATTACCTACTTCAACCTCTTCTACCATTCTTTCTGTTCAATTAATTCATAGCTGATCAGATGAATTGAATTAACTCAGAGTTTAGTCAAGGTACGTAATTGATGATGCTTTCAAAAGAAATATATATATAAATTAACAATGTGTACATGGGGCTGGTTACTAGACTGTACAAGAATAGTACTGAATAAAGCGTATCAATTAATAATGTAAATAAATAATTAAGCTAATATTATTTTTTATTGACCGTTGGTCGTAATAAATAAATAAATTATAGTATTAGATACAAATTAAATACATTACCCACTGTCGTATTTGTCAAGTCACGGCTCCCAAAATGAATGTAGTACGTGTAGAATTAAATAAGAAAGGTTTAGACCATTATGAGTTGTAGTGCAGTACTAGTACTGATAAAATTATTTTATGATTAATTACATATTTCAGATTTGAGCACTTTTGTCATGTGTGATTTAAATTTAGTGGTAATTTTAATGTGGACTTTAGATATCGAATGAAAATTCAAAAAAAAACTTTACGGCCTGTTTGGCCATGTGAGATAAAATTATGATATTTAAATGAGATAAAATTGAAGTTTTGTTTGAATATGCAATTTGAATTTTTAAGTTATGATTTTTGCTCATAAACATAGATATTTAATAAGTTGTGAAAACGATCAAAATTATTTCAATTCTTTATACCATCTAAGATCAAAACAAAAGTATAATATACTATCACAAAGTTATTTAAAAAAAAATAACCTCTTTTATTTTTAGACAACAGTACACTTTAATTTTAACTTTCTATGTGACAAGCTTATGGACACAAGATTGAAGAACATTTTGGTACATTTGACATAAATTTAATTTTAAATGACAAGATTGAAAATTCTTCTTTATTTTAATAAACTTCATTCAAGTCAAATCAGGTCATAATATTTATTGATCGAACTTTAGTTCAATAAAAAAACAAAATGTAACATGTTTGTAACATAATAGTACTCTTTAATATAATCCTCACCCATGGTAAGTACAATCTTCTCATGTTGCATTGCATTTCTTGATTAATTTGCATGTTTTAACATTAATTTCATCTCCTAATTTTAAATTATGACATAAAATCGCATGTCCAGGTTCTTTGACTCTAATTGTAGTATTTAGCGGGGATAATATATACTCCTATTTTGAAACTCAATTATCTTATGACATCTCAATTCTCATGCTCACAAATTGGGGTCAATCTTGAACATAGTCATTGTTATATGATTCAACATGTCTTGCTCATTGTTTTTCTTATTCATTATCCATATTATAGTCTTAGCGACGCTACGATCAATAAAATAAAAATACAACTATTTAGGTGATATAATTTGTCATACTTTGTTCTAATACCAAACATTTTTCTTGCGGTTGTTGCTTCATTGGACAGTTATTAAGAATGCCATGATCAGGTCACCATGGTTAATGCCTCCAATACCAACTTTGCCACTATATATATCTAAAGAAAGCTTTTCCTAGTATTGACTTTTATTTGTTCCCTCTTGTGCACTGGTCCATGCAACTTGTCTTCATTTATTAACAAGTTTCAATCTTTCCACAGCCTGAAAAAATATTGGCTTGATGATTGATGAGTTTCAAACTCTGACCGGTTCTTGCAAAAACAACCTTAGTAATTCATGTTGTTGCTTTTCAAAAGTTTGTCACACTTCAAGTTTTGATAAGACATTCGATTATCAAGCAAGTTAAATTTTTTCGCCACCCATGCTTTTACCTCCCGTGGCGGGGTGTGTGGGTAGGGGGGTGGATGAGAGATTGGCCCAGACCCTTATTGTAACACCTCCTAATTAAAGTATTCTACTTAGAAAGCCTGGACATTGAAGAGAAGAAACTTGATTCTGTAGGAATTTGAACTTTATGAGCAGAATCTACGGCTCTAGACCCATCGACGGAACGTTGAAGTGGTTCGTAGAATCAATGCCCAGAAATGTAAAGGTTCATTCCACGAGACGGGCACACAAGCCTAGAACTTTTGATGGGCCTCAGAATCTTTCCTACGAGTGAATAGGATACGCCGTAGCAATTTCTATGACCCGTGGACATTTGAAATTCTCAAGACTCGTAGAGTGAATCATGACTCGTGGATGGAACTTTTGGTTCATTTTGATAGTTTTAATGAGAGATATTTCTGTCTTTTTCATCCTATTCAGTTAAATCCTTGATGTTTTAGGACTAAAATAAGCCCCTTTATAGTATTCAATACGTCTTTCCTACTAATTTATACTTCGATAATTTCAGAGCAAGTGTTGCAAGAGGAGAAAAGGCTCTGATTCAAAAGATTTTACTGAGATTTTTAAGTTTGGGGTGAAGTTTTAATCTTTCGGGTAGGCTATTTATCAGCTATGACATTAGATTTAGTTCGTTCACGCGCCCAACACCTAAATTTCGTCTATATTAAGTTTTAAATGAGTTTAATCTATTTTCTTAAATTTCGAAAGAGTTAACCTGTATTATATTGAGTTCTATATAATTATGCATCGAGATTATCATTGTTTCCATCTCTCAAATCATTGGAATTATTATTCGTGGTTACTTTCCCATAAATCCTAATTGAGTTGATGATCATCGCTCTAATATAAATTATTAGAGAGGAGATTGATAGTTTTTAATTGAATTTTGCGACGATGCTTTTAAATCAAAACTTTGCATATGTTGATGAGTTTTAAAGAAGTTGAGTATTGAGTCTTAAAGAGCACGAGTTTTGAGTATAAATGATAATTGAGAAATAAGTTTATATGAAATTAAATTTAACGAAAGTCCAATTTGATGAGCCGAGATGACTTAAATATTTTACTTAATTAAGAATATAAGCATCATATATTTTGGAAGTCATATTGAGCACAAATTTGAGTAAGAGTAAAAATAACACAAATCTCATAAATTACATACCCAACATAGGACAACGATCATGCCTCTCTTGTCCCCCAAAAGGACTTTTATATTGAATTCATTGGCGTTGATATCTTTGCTCCGAGCAAAGTATGAGAAGAATATGACATTGCTTTGTTGTATCATTTACTAATCCAAAGTTAATTACCGTCGGTTATAGAAACTCCCGTAATCATTTATTTAAGTCCAATAACTACAGATTTTATTAAAGTCTTAAGTTAATTGATTTGGGTTACAATAGGTGAGCCCAATTTGACAAACCCAATATCGCTTCATCCTAGAGGCCATCTTGGTGCCCTATATCAAATGACGTGGCAAGCCAAGTCAAATAAAGAAGTCAATAGGATCGTGTCGTTTGTCAAAATAACAAGCGCACTTCATTAATGCAGTATGCCATGTCACTCAAAACTCATTGGTCGAAGATAAGTCTTTCCTATTATAATTCCTCTATTTTACAACTATAAATAGGAGTTTCATAAATTCAAAATGAGAACATCAAGAATTCTAACAAAAAGTTAGAGAGAGCTCCTTGATCAAACGTTGTATATTTTTCTATAGGTTCAAGAATTCAAGCATTCAAGTTCAACAACAAGTTTAAAAGCTAGCCCTTGAATCAAAGATCAAGCTCAAGAACAAATTAAAAATTTAAGTTCAAGTTCAAAAACAAATTCAAAATTCAAGATCAAGTTCTAGAATAAATTCAAGTTTCACGATTCAAGAATTAAGATTAAGCTCAAGAGCCCTTAAATTTATAGTTGAAAAGACGAATTAGAGAATTAATAGAGATTGTAACACTCGCATATTGAAACTAAATGCTATAATTATTGCAATATTTTCGTTATGGATTATTATTTCTTGACGTGACTTTATCGTCGTCAACTCCTCAAGAGTAAAGTGTTATTTTACTGATATGATTGTTGGAAAGTATTGTTTTAGTTTTAAGACTTGTATATATGTCATCTTAAGTTGAGTTGATCTCTGTTCTTGTTATCGAGTATTCTTGAATTTGTTTTATGATGCAGGTACAAATGTTAAAGATTTTCACAGACGATCTATTGAAGATCTAATCGTTTCCCGCTTTGGTGAGACCTTTTTGCTTTTAAAGGAATTTTTATCATTTCAGTTATTGCTTAGTTGAGTAGTTCCTTGAGGTAGCCATGAGCTTATTTGGCATCATCTTTTAAGTTGATAGAGGTTTCATAGATATGATTGAATTAGATTGAAGTTGATGCTTTCGTTGAGTCAATAAAATATTAAAAACTCCATGCATATATAAATTTTAAAAATCAATTAAAGGGGAAGAACTCTACAAACCCCTCTTCCCCCTCCCCCGTCCCCCATCCCCCATCCCTCACCCCTCAACCCTCACCCCCACACACTCACTCTTAAAAGAAAAAGGAGAAAAGAAATTGAAAAAATCAACTTTGATTTCTCTCTGTAGAAATAAAATAAGTAAAAACTATTTAATTTATAATTATTTAGTGTTCTCTTTCTTTTTCATGTAGGGGAAGTATATATATTTTTATATATATATATACCTTCCTTTATTGTTGAAGGAAGAACGTCTTGTCACCCACGCAGCCGCTACCAGTAAACACCATTATCCTACCCCCTCTTTCCTTTTTTTGCTCACATCTAGCCATAATAATCTTCTAAGATCCCTTCCCCTTTCTATCTTTTGATGATAATAACTTTTTTGTTTTAATATGCACAAAATCTCCTTTGTGAAAAAATAATAGCCTTTTTTTCTCGTTTGGTTTGCCAAATAAAGAAGAGATCTCGAAGAGTACTTGAAAGAACTTTCCCCATATAGTAGTTAGGAATACTTAATAAGTATCCTAGAGTTGTTTTAGGGTTTCATTTCATCTTAATTTAGGGTTGTCTTTTTTCTTTTTTTAAAGTTAAATGGAGAATAATTATAATAATAATGAAGTAGGGGAGAATTCCGGAGGTCAAAGAGGTCATTTTATTTATGGAGGAAGTCAAGTTCCGGTTGGTGGTTGGGGAGGAGGAAGAAGTAGTGGCGGCGGAGATTGCTATGATCCGATGATCGTGAAGACGGAAGGAGGAAGTACATCTCAACATCATCATGACCATACGTTTCATTATCCTTCCATAATTCGTCATCATCAAACGGTTCAAAATCATCATCAGGAGAGTACGGAGACTTCAGCTTCTGCTGCTGCTGGGGAAGTACTGGAAGCTTTAAAAGCTAAAATTATCGCGCATCCTCAGTGTTCCAATCTATTGGATGCCTACATGGATTGTCAAAAGGTATACACATTTTACTCTTCAATAATCGTGTTGTTCAAGTGAGCTTTATAAAATTAAGTCTTGAGCCTAATTTACACCTAACTGGGAGGAGGATTGTCCAAGCGAGTCCGCCAATCTCATTAACCATTGTCACTCTTTCAACAAGCTTTTGTGTTGACATACAAGCTTGGACAAAATGTTCCTTTGTGTTTTTTCTTTTGGCATGCGCAATGGAATCAACTGATTTGGGGAAAAATTGATTGTGTTTCCTTGTTTCTCTTACAATTATGGATTTAGTTCATATTTGTTGTACAAGTTGCGGAGCTAGCATTTTAATTATAAATTTGACATAAATCAATAGTATTTGAACGCAAAATCTCTATTTATGTCTAAATAATTTACTAAAAATCCAACAATTTTCTTATATTAAAGTTTTAACTACACCTCTGTGTATAACTTCTCTTATTGGTAATTCAATTTATTATGAATGAATAATTCTTTTGCTTTGTCATAATGTCTGGAACCCAACAAAACAAATGGGTTAACATTATTACTTATTTGTTTACAGTACATTGCTACCACAATTTAAATTACTCTATAGTGTAACCATTATTTCCACTTTTTATTGTATTTTAGTTGGTGCTATAATTATTGTATAGGTGGGAGCACCACCGGAAGTGGCGGCGAGGTTGTCGGCGGTACGGCAAGAGTTTGAGGTGAGGCAACGAGCCTCGTTGATCGACAGAGACGTTTCCAAGGACCCAGAACTCGATCAGTTCATGGTTAGTTAATTCTCGATACACAAATCTTATTCCTACCTCGTTTCTGCACCTCGAAAATCTTCATTTCTCTTGCCAAAAAGAAGAGTCATTCTTTATTACTTTTAATTTATGGATTTGTTCAAATTTATTACTTTATTTACTTGACTTTTGGTGATAAAAATTTATATTTTTATTTTTATTTATTTATTCTAATAAATTTATTATTTTCCTTCATTTCTATCTCTTATCATTAATTATGATTAATTTAGTTAAATAAATTATGTATTACTTACTAAATATCTTCATCATGCCGAGTAAAACTAAAACAAAGAGTATCATATACTAACAAATTTAGTAAAAAAGAAAGTAAAATTATAGATGTTGCATGTCATTCTCCAACTCTTACCTCAAATTTTAAATTTTGAATTCGTCTTTCGTTAGATTATCTAAACCAAGAATGTGTGGTTGATTAATATAATATTCAGGAAGCATATTATGACATGCTAGTGAAGTATAGAGAGGAGCTAACAAGGCCACTACAAGAAGCAATGGAGTTCATGCAAAAGATTGAAGCTCAACTTAATATGCTTGGTAATGCTCCCGTTAGGATCTTCAACTCTGGTACTAATTATACCTTTTCTTCTTATTTTCATTAATATTACTCCTATTTCAATTTAAACTAGATTTTTTTTTTCTTTACAAGAAAAGACTTCTCAAAATTTGTATTTACAAATCACCTATAAGAATTTACTTGATTATAAAGCATCTCATGAAAATTATATTGTTTCAATCATCTTTTAGGATAAACTAGCTAATCTCTTCGTTCACATTTACTCATTCGATATTTCAAAAAATAGATTTTTCACTTTTACTTGCTAGGTGTTACTTTTAAGTTTTAACATATCAAGAAATGCCAACTTTTTTTTTTTTTTTTTACAATTTATCATCAACAATACTTATTTTCTAACTCATTTTCTCATACATTAATTAATATGAGTGTTATTGTAAAATACACTCATTATTTTACAAGGAACATGCAAAACTCAAAATGAATAAGTAAAAATAAAATACAGTGAAATTTGATTCTTTATTCATCGTTATTGCCAAGCATGGAAAGAATGCTAGAAGAATAAATTAAGGGACTGATAAAAGTTCCACATTTGAGTGCTTTAAAGAAGAAAAATAGAATAAGGAGAAACCAAAAACTAAGGGCTATGATTTGAACTTTAGTTTGTGTGTTCAGTGTACAAACTGTTGGTTCCTTCAATACTGTTTGTCCCAATGCATTGCTATTTCTGTTCAAGACAATTTTGACCCCAAATTAAATACTTCTTCATTTCCAATTTAATGCTTTCCCGTGGAGAGAGTGATAGAGCAGAACATTACATCTCGAGTAGGAAAACCCTATTTACTAGTGTACGAAAAAGCTAGTATTACTATATACTCTTTATTACTCCTTGTTCATGGCCACTATTTCGTTTTTTATTTCGTTTTTTGAAGTTAGCTAAATTTCAAAGCTAAGTTTAATATTTGAAATTTAAAAGTTAGATGGTTGAAAAGTATACGAAAAATGTTACAAATTGCAATCTTTTTCATATTAATATGATGAAAAAATACATCTTAAAATGTTGGTCAAACTTCATATAGTTCCACCTCAAAAGTGAAATAGTGACAAGTAAAAGTGAATGAAAAAGTACATTATTTATAACTTAAAAAAAATTAAGGGGATAATTTTGGTTGGCATTACTATGCATTTTTATATTAATTGTGGTTTTATGATATATATATATAATTTTTTTATAACAACAAATATCAGATAACTCTATTCAACACTTAATTGTTTACAATCCATTCAATTAATCAGTAGGCCACGTTGTTGGTGCATTTTGATATATGCATATAAAGTGTATGCTTTCATTATTAATAAAAAAAGAAATGAATTGGTTGCATTATGCAAATAAACAAATAGAGGGAGCATAAAGAGAGACAGACAGATCTTCTAGATAGAAAATTAAATTATAAACAATGTAGGAAGCCACACGTTTGTTTGTTTCTCTAATCTTGTTTAAATTAAAGTGTCCTGGTCCAGTTTGTTTCTTAATGGTGAATATTGTTCCCACTGAGTAAATTCTAATCTAACACTCCCAAGTCCCAACAGAAACTTCTTGACTCTTACTGTATTTCTCTAGAGCTCCTATGACTTCTTTGTGGATTACCTTCTTACACCTTTCTCTTACGTAAAATTTTGTTTAAAAAAGAATGATATTTTATATATGACTAAAAACATTTTAGCTTTAACCTTCATAAGTTACGTCAAATACAACTATTAATGATGTTTAAAACGTATTACAATCTGAAAATCTTATATACTTTATGCCTAGTCATATCATCATAAATAAAATGAATAGAAGAATTGGAAAACTAATGTCAATTCTTCGATTCTAAAAAATGATTTAAAGAAGAATTAACCAATAGTAATTAAGTATAATACATTAAAAAATCATGTGGGCTTGCCAAGTATAACATGGGCACCTTTTTTCCTTAAATTTCCATTAAAAATTATTTAAGAAGAGGGGACATGGACATTACCTCACTGTAATAAAAGCAAGATTGTTAACAATGTTTGAAGAAGAGTTTATAAGCAAAGTAAATTCATGCATGTGTGTTGTAGGTAGTAAAAGAAGGAGTATAATAATATTGGTGTCATTTCCAAGTAGAGTTTGCTTTTTGTGTGTGGTGCCAATTAGGCTTTGGAAAAATGAACAACATTGGGTGCTGTTTATATCAGTGCTCTACCATGTAGCCTGTACCATATTTGTCAGATATCTCTTTTCCAATATAGTATTACTGTCCCTGTTTATTTTACGTCATATCATTTAACTTAATTTGATATTTGAAAAAATAATTTTTTTTTAAAATTTATGATTTAAAAATTAATTATAAATATTTGTTGGTTAAAAATTATTTTATTAGAGTAAAAAAAAAATTTTGTTGTTAAATTATTTTTAATTTTAGTAAGATGATATTTTTTTAAGACAGATTAAAAACGAAAAAGGTGCCACGTAAAAATGGTACAAGGACTTTATTTTCTCTACAACATTTTCTTCTGCTTTTATATACTCCTACTATATCAATCATGCTTTTTTTTCCATTTATATGTGAAGTATTTCTTCTTATTTCATTCCTTCCTATGTATCTAGCATATAATATGTTTTACTTGATCCGAATGTTTATAGTAATATTTTAATCTTCGCAAAATAGAAATAAACTTCACTTATCATAACGAATATAACGATATTGTCCTGAATATTTGCCTTTAGTCGTGTTGTAATTTTCTTATCTTATATTTTTGCTGTTGATTTTTGTGAAATAATAATAAGCCTTGTAACATTATTATCAATTGTGTGAGACTGAGTCTTCGTATGTTTAAGCTCTAGTCATATCAAAGTCAAGGTTCTTATTTCTACTGGTTAATTATGTATTACAAAAACTGTTCAATATATGTAGCTCAATTTTTATTTTACCTGGCACCCAAACTTTTTCAATTTGGTTAAAAACATATGAATATTTTCTGTGGTACGTAATTTTAATCTTTAGTGATAACTTACGGTATTAATCTACAAATTTCAAAAACATTTCTTGTTTAAATTACGTAATATGATGTAATGAATCATCTTTTACATAGGAGAGTATTTTTTTGTCTCTTTGTTTGGTTCTCTCTTTTGGTTTTAATTTGAGAAGAGTGGGTAGTGAATGGTCAGTTCAGAGGTCATAATGTAGACCAATATGTCTGAAAGTGACTGAGAAGAAACGATTTTTGCTTCCTTTCAAGTGAACATGTATCCAATATTATGAGCTTGAAGATAATTGTATTTGCTGATATGGTTAGTTGATTTTTAATGCGAGGTTTCAAATTTCGAGTCGCAAACATGAAAATAATCTTTGATATGATTTGCTTTCCTTTTTTAACGAGTCTTATATGATACAAATTTAAATTTGTCGAGACTCCATAGCTCTATCATCCAACTCTTTGAACATTAAATTAGAAAAATTTTTTTTAAAACCAATCATAAGCGTTATCCGCCAACTAAGTATAATGCGTACATACGCATTTTACGAAGTATATTCTCTGTTCATCTTTACTTGTTCATTATTTTATTTTGAGATGTCCAATAATACTTGTCTATTTTATGAAATTAAAAATAATTTTACACATAATTTCTAATTTACTCTTATCATTTATGACAATCATTTTTCTGCTATATTTTTTAAGACATTGTATTTATTATATTCAAAGAATGATCATTTGGTAAAATTATTTTTTTTTCATTTATTACTTCTTAATCCCTGTGCAAATCAATAAGGTCCAAGTAAAGATAGACCAATGGAGTAACAAATATTGAGTGGAGGTTAGTGTCCAAGTTAGTTAAGTAGGATTAGTTTGTTAGTGAGGTTGTTATAGTTGTTAAGAAGTAGTTAGAGTTAGTTAAGGGTCATTAAGGAGTTAGTTACACTAATGTAATTAACTCCTATAAAAGCAACTTGTATCCTCATTTCTTGACTAATTCTGAATATACAAAACTACAGCTTCTTCTTCTTCTCTATCTGTTTTTTTCTCTCTTCCAGTCCATGAGAATGCTTCTATCTAGAAGCTATCATGGTATCAGAGCCAGGCTCTAAGTGCGATTCGAAGGGACTGGAAGTTGAAATTGGAGAAGTCGAAGGTGTCTCAAAGCTGGAAATCTGAGAATTGAGCTTGGAGAAGCTTGAATCGGAGCTGGAAATTTGAGAAATTCAAGTTGGGTGAAGAAGACTGAGCTTGGAGAAGCTCGAATCTAAGAAGATTGAGCTTGGAGAAGCTCGAATCTGAGGAAATTGAGCTTTAAGAAGCTCGATTCAGTAGAAATTCTAGCTGTGACAAGTGAAATTAGAAGAGTTAGTGCAGATCGAAATCAGAAGAATATGTCGAGTGCCGAGGAGATGCATGCAAACACAATTCCGTCAACATCGAGAAATTCAAGTCGAATTGAGATTGATCACAACCATCCTCTCTACCTATACCCTACAGATACACCAGGTAGCTCTCTCATATCAATTCAGTTAGTCGGATCTGAAAACTATGCAATTTGGAGTCGTTCTATGACTATAGGTCTCTTAGGCAAGAGCAAATTAGGATTTGTGGATGGTAGGTACACTAAGGATATGTTTGATATGTCTTTGCATGATCAGTGGGAGAGAGTAAATGCTGTAGTTCTCTCCTGGATCATGAATTCTGTGAGGAAAGAGTTGTTGAGTAGCATAATCTATGCCTCAAATGCTCACAAGGTTTGGTTAGATTTAAAGGAGAGATTCGATACTGTGAATGGATCAAGGATTTTCTGTTTACATAGAGAAATTGCTACCCTAACCCAGGGCACCTTGTCAGTTTCTGAGTACTTTTCTAAACTAAGAAACCTGTGGGATGAGTTTGATGCTCTAATGCCTTGCCCTGGGTGCAATTGTCCTGAATCCCAAAGCTATGCTCAACATCATGGTTATCAACGTTTGCTGCAGTTTCTGATGGGTTTAAATGAAACATATGTGCAATGTAGAAGTCAGATTTTGATGATATCACCCAGTCCTACCTTAAACAAGGCATACTCAATGGTGATAGACTATGAAAGCCAAAGGTCTATAGCTAATGGTGTGTCTGTGATAAGTGAATCTGTAGACAGTGTTGCCTTCTTCAGTCAGAAAGGAGGAGGTAATTCTGGTTATAAAAGTAGAGGGACTACTACTAGTGGATCACAAGGTAATAGTCAGTTTGGAAATGGTTCAAACATCCAAGGAAGTTACAGTCATAAATCTACCAACAGCAACTATAAACCACAGAAGAGGACACCTGTTGTATGTGAGCATTGTGGATACAATGGGCATACAAAAGAGAATTGCTACAAAATCATTGGTTATCCACAAGATTGGGCCAGAAACAAGAGAAAAGGTGGAATTCAATATGCAAACTTGGCAGAAGATAGTGGAGACAGGTCAAATATATCTCAGCAGGAACCATCAGTCCCTTATTTCACTCAAGAGCAGTATCAACAAATTATTCACCTACTGAATAAAGGAAATGAAGAAAGTGATCCTACTCCTATAGCCAATGCAGGTATTTTAACTCATCTAGATGTTAATTCAAATCATCCAAAATGGATAATAGACTCAGGAGCTACAAATCACATGACATCTAAGGTTGAGCTGTTACATGACTATAAGAAAGTTCAGAAATCAGGAAACAACTGTGTTCACTTGCCCACAGGTGATGAGACTCAAGTTACTCATACTGGAAAAACAAATATATTGAAAGATCAATTAGTGTCTAATGTGCTGTATCTTCCTGAGTTTAAATGTAATCTCTTATCTGTATCTAAACTAACCAAGGAATTGCAGTGTTCAGTGAATTTCTTTCCTGGTTTCTGCATATTCCAGGATCTCTGCACTGGCTTGGTGAAGGGGATTGGTAGGGAGGAACAAGGGCTATACATTCTCAAAGGGAACATCTCTTCTTCTACTCATCCTTCTTGTTACAGTGTGAACAAATCTGAGTATCCTGAGCATTCCAATTCAACTACCTTGTGGCATAGGAGGCTGGGACATGCTCCTCTAGCTGTCATTAAAAGACATACCTCTCTTCAACAACTCAACTCTGAAGACCACAATTGTACTGTCTGTCCTCTTGCAAAGCATACCAAACTACCTTTTCCTATAAGCAATTCTAGCACTAAGTCTCCTTTTGAATTACTTCATTGTGATGTATGGGGACCTTATAGGATTCCCACTTACAATAATAGAAGATTTTTTCTCACTGTTGTTGATGATTACACTAGATTTACTTGGCTGTTCCTTCTTACATCAAAGTCTGATGCACTTGTAGCTCTAAAATCTTTCCTTACAAGAATAAAGAATTTCTTTTCCACTACTGTTAAAATTCTGAGAACAGATAATGGTGGTGAATTCTTAAGTTCTAACTTCAGATCTCTTGTGTCTTCTCTTGGTATCACTCATCAAACTACTTGTGTATATACCCCTCAGCAAAATGGTGTTGTAGAAAGGAAGCATAGAACCATTCTACAAGTGGCCAGAGCACTTAGATTCCAAGCTGGCATTCCTCTAAAATTTTGGGGAGAGTGTGTCAGTACAGCTGTTTATCTCATCAACAGAACACCTTCTAGAGTTCTTAAGTTCTTGACACCTTATGAAATGTTATTCCATCATTCACCCTCACTTCATCATCTCAAAGTATTTGGAAGCTTAGCCTATGCTTCAAATACCAAATCTTCAGATAAATTCTCACCAAAAGCAGTTCCCAGTGTCTTTATGGGCTACTCTTCATCTCAAAAAGGGTATATTTTGTATGATCTTCACTCACAAGCCTTCTTTGTTAATAGGCATGTGGTTTTCATGGAATCTGTATTTCCTTTCCTTCATGCCAAGTCTGTTGGAACCCCCATCTTCCCAGTTATTGATCTTACTGCACCAGAATCCACTACTCTTTCTTTTCCTATTTCCTCTATTCCTTCTAATACATCTCCTTCACATGTGATTTCTCCTACAGTTCAATCATCATCAATAAGCCCTTCATCATCTATTCCTGTTACCTCTATAGGTCCTAGGAGATCAGCTAGGATAAAACATCCTCCTATATGGATGGCTGACTTTATCACTCCTACTATAAACACCTGTTCTTATCCATTATCTGCCTATCTTACTTATTCAAACTTCAAACCATCATATCAACATGCCTTAATTGCATACTCTTCAAAATCAGAACCAACCTCCTTTCACCAAGCTTCTCAGGATCCACTGTGGGTTCAAGCAATGCAGGCTGAGATTACTGCTCTAGAAGATAACAACACTTGGTCTTTAGTTGATCTTCCAGCTGGTAAATCACCAATTGGATGTAGATGGGTGTACAAAATCAAGTATAAATCATCAGGTGAGGTTGAAAGGTATAAAGCCAGACTTGTGGCCAAAGGCTATAGCCAAAAGGCTGGCTTAGACTACTCTGAAACATTTTCTCCAGTGGCCAAGATGGTCACTGTAAGGGCTTTAATAGCTGTTGCTGCTTCTTGTCACTGGTTTATTTTTCAGATGGATGTACACAATGCATTTCTTAATGGAGATCTAATTGAAGAAGTCTACATGACCATACCTGAGGGGTTTGCTAGACAGGGGGAGAATCACAAGGTCTGCAAACTGAATAAGTCACTTTATGGTTTAAAACAAGCTCCTAGGCAATGGAACAGAAAACTGACAGATGCTCTATTACAGATGGGATTTGTTCAAAGCCATTATGATTATTCACTCTTTACCAGGTCAGTTAATCAGGAAATTGTGATTGTTTTGGTGTATGTTGATGACTTGTTGGTAACTGGAAGCAACTTAGCACTCATAAATCAGACTAGAAAGGATCTACAACAACAGTTTAAGATGAAAGATCTAGGTGAACTAAAGTTCTTCTTGGGAATTGAAGTAGCTAGATCACAAGATGGAATCCTAATGTGTCAAAGGAAATATGCTTTAGAACTAATTTCTGAAGCTGGACTGAGTGGTGCAAAACCTGCCACAACTCCTATTGATGTAAGTCAGAAGTTAACTTCAAGTGAGTATGATGAACACTGTTTGAAGAATGATGATAGTGAAGATGAGCTGATTAAAGATATCTCAAGCTATCAGAGATTGATAGGAAGACTACTATACTTGACTATGACAAGACCAGACATCTCTTTTGTTGTACAGATGTTGAGCCAATATATGCACAAACCTAAGCAGTCTCATATGGATGCAGCATTAAGGGTAGTGAGGTATATAAAAGGAACACCAGGGCTGGGAGTGTTCATGCCTGCAGATAGCACCTGTTCACTACAAGCCTACTGTGATTCTGATTGGGGAGCTTGCCTAGAAACAAGAAGATCAGTGACTGGCTATGTGGTTAAGTTTGGTGGAGCACTAGTGTCTTGGAAGTCAAAAAAACAAGACACTATATCAAGGAGTTCAGCTGAAGCAGAATTTAGAAGCATGGCATCATGTACTGCAGAGATCATTTGGCTTACAGGTCTGTTCAAAGAGTTGGGGATACAGATTCAGCAACCAGTTGAGCTTATGTGTGATAGCAAGGCTGCTATTCAGATTGCAGCAAATCCAATCTTTCATGAGAGGACAAAACACATTGACATTGATTGTCATTTTGTAAGAGAAAAGATCAACCAAAAACTGATCAGAACTAACCATGTCTCAACCAAGGAGCAACTGGCTGATATTTTAACTAAAGGCTTGGGAAGATCAACACATGAGTACCTACTAGACAAACTTGGACTTAAGAACCTTTTCAAGCCATCAGCTTGAGGGGGAGTATTGAGTGGAGGTTAGTGTCCAAGTTAGTTAAGTAGGATTAGTTTGTTAGTGAGGTTGTTATAGTTGTTAAGAAGTAGTTAGAGTTAGTTAAGGGTCATTAAGGAGTTAGTTACACTAATGTAATTAACTCCTATAAAAGCAACTTGTATCCTCATTTCTTGACTAATTCTGAATATACAAAACTACAGCTTCTTCTTCTTCTCTATCTGTTTTTTTCTCTCTTCCAGTCCATGAGAATGCTTCTATCTAGAAGCTATCAACAAAGAAGATACATGCATTTCTATTTTGATTCTTTGAAGTACTCTTTTGTTTAATACCTTATAAAATACCCATGAAGAAGCATGACACGTCAAGGTTTTGTTTCTTCCTTTGGTTTGTTCTGTCTAGGTGCACGTATCTCCAATTTTCCTAAGATTGAGTCGTAATTGTTTGTTATTTAGTATTTATCATTCGCAAAAATGTCACTAACTTGTTATATTAGGTGACCGATTAGTAACAATAACATCTAATATATCCAGTATAATTTCAAAAAAAATAAAGGTTTAGAGGGTAAGGTGCATGTAACCTTACCTTTATCTTGCTATCTCATGAAGATAAAGAAGTTTTCGAAAGATTCTCGAGTCGAGGCTGGTTAACCTAGTCTAATATTCATCTATAAGAGTTTGTGAAAAAATAGTTGACCAACATTAACTTCGTTAAAGAGCTTTACTTGTCTAATTATTGGGGGATTAATCATTTTTTAGAGTTGGATGAAAATGATTGTGTACCTCTAACTATGCCCTGTATGAACTATGAATTTTATGCGTAAGTTTTTTATATTATAACACATATATGGCTTCTTGACTTAAATTCTATTGGTTCAAACTTTTAATCTATTATCTTAGTTTTAATATATAAATTTATGATTTGCATAGAAAGTAGTAAGTTCAGATAAATCCGATATTTTTAAGTTGATCTATCCTTAATTGTACAACATAACTAAATATACTCCATTATAGAAAGGAAGTAAAATTATCACCGTGTGATCTTAGGTAAGTTTGCCTACATTATCTCTTAGGCTGTGAATCTTCTCTGAACGTGCATGCAACATGCTTTGTGCATCGGGCCGTTTTCTTTTTTGTGAGTAAATGTACTACTGATTACCAGCAGCAAGGTGAAGATCAATTATTATTATGTTTTTATGTTGATTAAAATTGGGCAGAAGACAAGTGTGAAGGTGTTGGATCATCAGAAGAGGATCAAGACAACAGTGGTGGAGAAACTGAACTTCCTGAAATAGATCCAAGAGCAGAAGATAGAGAACTTAAGAATCACTTGTTGAGAAAATACAGTGGTTACTTAAGTAGCCTCAAACAAGAACTTTCCAAGAAGAAGAAAAAGGGGAAATTGCCCAAAGATGCTAGGCAGAAGTTGATCAATTGGTGGGAGTTGCACTACAAGTGGCCATACCCTTCGGTAATATCTACAATTTATTCTCATTCATGGTTTTAATAAATATATTTACTTACTTTGTCCCAATTTATGTGACACTGTTTAATTTGATATCAAAAGTAATAATACTTACTTTTAAAACTTATGGTCTAAAATAACGTATTGACATTTGTATGATTTTAAATCATTTCATCATAGAAAAATGACATATTATTTGGACAGACTAAAACCAAAAGCATGTTACATGAAAATGGTAGCAACAAGTAAATTTTGTATGATTAGTATTTGTTGGTACTCTAAGAAAATGGTACTCTCTTTGTGCCAATATATGTGACACTTCTCTTTTCTCGAGAGTCGATTTCATTAATTATAGCAGCTAAATCAGATCAATTTAATATTTTATAAAAATTTAGTTATTCAAAAACTACGTAAGTATTATAAGTTGTAATTCTTCTCATGCATTTAAATAGGAAGAAAGAAATACATTTTATAATATTAATCATTATTCACATAATTTAAATTTCAAAAAGCGAAAAATGTCACATAATTGATTCAGAGGAAGTAACTACTACTAACAAGTTATCTGTTGTTAAAAAGTTCATTTGTCTTCTTGATTTGTTCTTTTATATAGGATGACACTATAGAAAATGTTATAGGTTCACAAAAAAATGCGATTACCTTTATAAAATAAGATTGATTATCTGCTACGATGATATTGTAGGAGTCGGAGAAGGTTGCATTGGCAGAATCCACAGGATTGGACCAGAAACAAATAAATAATTGGTTTATTAACCAAAGGAAAAGACACTGGAAGCCTTCAGAAGACATGCAATTTATGGTGATGGATGGTCTTCATCCTCAAAGTGCTGCTGCTCTTTATATGGATGGTCATTACATGGGTGAAGCCCCTTTTCGTTTGGGCCAGTAATATTATGGATTAATAATTAAACTTGCATGCAACATTTCCCATTTGGAAAAAAAAACCATTTAATTTCCTTGTAAGGTGAGTATGAATAGTTTGGTTTTTAATTAGTTGGTAGTATTTAGTATGTTTGTAGCCAGCCTTGTAGGCCTAAGCACAAGGGTGTTTTGTTGCTTGTTCAATTGTATATGGTGAGAATCCTTTTGTATTTAATGTTGTAATATTAGTAAAACCAAAATCTAGTGTTTGCTGATGCGATGGTGTTATAATATTAATTGGCTCTAAGAGTTTGATGTTGGTGATTGAGAAATATGGTCGGTAAAGATTCATTTAAGTCAATTTGGAATTGAGGTATATTTGTTTATCGAGTAATATGGATCATATTGTTAAGTCAAATTTATGTGATTGTCCTTTAGATATATTTCGAAGGCAGTTTTTTATCGCACAAGGTTTATACCGTGTGCACATCATTATCTTTAGATCTCGTTTATGAGATTGCATTGGATATATTTAGGGGTGGAAAAATTAACTTATGAAATCATGATTTGTTCAATCTGCTCAAAGTTTGGGACTGATTATTGACTTGCCATTTTGTTAGTTTAGTTCAATTTAGCCCAACAAAGTTTGGTTAATATCTAATTCTAATTAATCAATGAGAAATCATGTCAAAATATATTTTAAAAATTAATTACAATGATAAAGAAAAATAAAAATTTAATTAAATACTTTTTTAAAAAAAAGTAATAATTAAAAATTAAGTTAATAATTGAGTTTTGATCATTTGCCACCTCTATTGTATTGTTGTTGCAAAATGGGGCTTATTTTATCATTATATTAGTTAATTATGCATGGGGAATTGATGGCAGTAGCTACTAATTGCTGAAAGAAAATGGGACTACTATATATAAGAGAATTAATCCTGTGAAGTCTGATGTAGAAACTAAAAATATTTAATTAAGAAAAAAATCTCCCTCCTTTAAATATGTTTAAGAGTAATAAGTGTTACCTGAGAAAGAAAAAATTCGCAATCAATCAACTTAAAAAGATATTTAAGTAATGGTTGGTCACTTTGAATATATAGTGTAAATATAATTTGTAGGTTTAATTTCACTAATAATATAAAGTTTCCTAAGTTTTGAGACTATATATTTTATATCTTTATTTAAACACATCAAAATTTTCGATATAATATGTACAAATTCACTTACTCTTGGTTGTAATAGATTCCTTAAGATTCAATGAACAATGTTAAGAGTACAAATATTAGAAATAATATAAACGAAAATATTTATCCTTTTAATTGAGCAATAATATAGTGTTTTCATCAATATATTTTCATTAATTAAATGTCTAACCTAGGCTTTGATTAAAAAAACTTAGAAAAATATTTTCATAATTATAGATCGTCAATAGTGAAAGTGTTGTATCTAGGAAAGTTTGTGGTCATCATCTTTTCAAAAGGCTGTAGTGATCTGTTAACTACAACAATAACATATTCAGTAAAATTTTATAAGTTGGATCTGTGGAGGGTAGAACGTACGCATATCTTATCACTACCTCACACAGTCATACAGGTAGAGAGGTTGTTTCTTGAGTAACTTTTTTTATTTTTAGAATAGTTTTGAAATTTTTATGAGTAAAATTAAATTTTATTTCATGATATTTAGGTGAAGTTTCCCTTTTAAGTTGATTGTTAAGCATTATATTAGAATGTAGAATGATAATGACGATAGATGAACTTCTAAATGTAATAGAAATGGCAAAGTGGATGACATACTTTCTAAGTTATAAAACTATGGTATAAAGAATTAGATCCTCAATCTATACCCATAAACCTCAGTTCCTAAAAGATTAGCTATGGAGCTCAATTATAATTATTTAAATTTATCATAACTAAGTGAATTAATAAGATAAAAGTCTATATTGATTAATTAATAATTATATACATATATAAAAACTAGATAACCACATTAAAACTTGGTATTGGATTGTAATTCTAGTCTTTTAGAGAATTATAAAGGCTTATATGTGATTTATTTTCATACACAAAGTTTTCTGGGAATTCTCTTATATTTAAGTTTTCTATCAATCCCACAGCGATCTCAAATGTATGTAGTAAGGTTGAGTTGACCTACTAAAACACATGGCTAAAGTGTGCAAGAATACGTAGGAGCGGTTATTTAAAGTTACACGAGTGGGTTGAAATAATTAATTTTTAAATTAATTATGGGGTGGGGTGGAGTTGCGGGTTTAAGAATTTGAAAAAAATTAAATCTTTGTTGTTAGTAAAAAATTAAAAAATATAAACTTTTTATATCAAACTTTGACTTTAATTTCAACTTCATTTCTAAAATTCAAACTTGACATATTCAGTAAATATTGATGGTTATTATAATGTTAGTCAAAAATAGTTAATTAGTGATTAAAACACAATTGTTAAATCATAACTAGAAACAATTAATTAGTTATTGAGATGTTAATTAACAAAAAATGAAAAAAAAATATTTTTCATAATAAACTCACTTAAAAAGAGAAAAAAATCTTACAAAATTATGCCATGCGAATTTATGCGAAGGTCTATATGAATGGATTGAAAATGAAAAAAAAAAAGTCATGTGACACCAAATAATTTAAAAGATTTATGAATTGAGCTCAACCACCCCACGTCCCTCCGCACCGCCCTAATGATATGATATCCCAAGTCAAACGTCGCACATTCACTTAATTTAAGATTTAAGGAGGTGACAAAAGGTTGAGTTTCTACTTGATGCTCATCTTTTTCTTCTCATTACTTATGGGCCTTTCCGGTGGCTAAAACAGTGCAGCCCAATCGTTCTTGTTTTATTGGGCTGAAACATTAAAAAAAAAACCACAAAATAGACCTAATTTGAAATTATTTACCTATATAGACCTAATCTCAACTATTTACTTTTAATGAACCCATGAACCAAATTATTTACCTTCTTACCCCACTTACCCCTTTTTATTTCGTATAAATTTTAGGGATCCCATACTGTTTTAAGAAAATCTCAAAAAATCCCGAATCTTTACCTAATTTCAAAAAATCCCGACTTTTGATAGTTATTTGATACCTTGTGCAGACGCTTGATACCTACAAATTGTAACTGAAAATTTAATGCTTTACCGTTAAATATGAAAATTAAAATACTGCCAACTAGCAATATCCCTTTAATTAAGGATTTAAGTTACAAGTTATTAAATTAATCCCTAAAAAAACGTTTTGGGCGTTGGATTTTGAATTTAAAAAAAAAACGACTAGATCAGATCACCATTGATCTGATCTGTGAAGGAAAAAAAAAGAGGCGGGCTGGAAAAATATGAATATCTCGATTTTGATACGTCACAGCGGAACATGGGAATCCGATATAGTGTATGTTGGCTATAAAAGTGATGGAATTGTTGTATGTGAGAGTACGTCGTTTTTTAAAAACAATAGGTATCACTAGTTAGATGCACTATTAGGATCATATGGAATTTTTTCTTAAGTATCAAGCTTAGTTTATTTGTTAGGTATCCACATCAACTTTCAGACCCCTTGTAGAATAGGCCTCAAATACTTAAGTAGCAATCATATTTAATTTGTTAGGTATTCACATCAACTTTCAGACCCCCTTACAGAATAGGTATCAATTACTTAAATAGCAATTCTACTTAATTTGTTAGGTATCCACATTAACCAACCAGTGCAAAAAATCAAGAAATCAATTAGTTGAGGTATCAAGCTAACTTAATTTGTTAGGTATCTACATCAACTTTCAAATCCCTAACATAACAGTTATCAAATACTTAATTAGCAGTAATACTTAAGTTGTTAGGTATCCACATCAACTGTGAAAGAAGAATACTCAAACAATTATGTAACATTTTGACCACCCAACCAGTTAAAATAACAAAGAAATCAATTAGTTGAGATATTTCGCCGGCCTCGTCGCCGAAACTATTGTGCTGGTCGACATTGGCAATGTCGACTTCTTCACCACTTTCAACAACATCTTGAGTGAGGCCAAGACTAAAAGACGGAATAGATTCCATTGTTGATTCAAACAAGGAATAATGAGATGGAGATGGAGATGGAGATGGAGATGGAGATGGAGATAGAGATGGAGCAGTTGATGGAAGAAACGTTCAGGAGAGATAAGTTGGAAAAAATTGAAAAAGGAAAATTTAAATGTTTAAAAGGTAACTGTAATATAGATAAATATCAAAAAACAAAAATTTAAAAAACAATGGATTTAAAAAAGGAAAAATTAACATGTAAAAGGTGATTGACAATAAATAGACTTCTAAATTTATAAAATTGTACTAATTATATTCTTTAATAAAAAATATAATAATGAGGTATCAAAAATAAATGGAATTTTTAGAAAAGTTGGGATTTTAGTAATTTTTATAAAAAGTTGAGAAAAATTGATATTTGGATAAAAAAGGTTGGGATTTTCATAAATTTTACTTTTATTTCACCCTGAAATCATGCTCAAGTCATGCTGACATTGGCATAAATACTATAAAATATACTTCGGCGGTATATATACACCATGCCGATATCCTGTAGAATGAATTCAATCCTTCATGATACATTGGCGGTATATTGAAACCCAATTAATATTATATAGGATTATGTTTTTTTTATAAATAAATAAGAAATAAATAAAAAATTATTAAACTCTAAATTAGTAGAAAATATATTCGTTGTGATATTCTGTGGGTATATTTATACCATATCGATACCATATAGGACTAGCATTATTAAAGTTACAAAATTATTTATTAAACTCTAAATTAGTAGAAAATATGTTCTCGTGATACTCCGTCGGTATATTGATATCGTATCGGTATCATATAATTTTGAGCTATTTTTTTAATAAATAAAATAATTAAGAGAAAAATATTAAAGTTACAAACTTATTTATTAAATTCTAACTTAGTAGAAAATATATTCTTTATGATACTCTATTGGTATATTGATACCATATCGGTATCGTATAGGATTGAGCTTAATACTCTGTGATACCATGTTGGTATATGTATACCATGTTGGTATATGTATACCCTATTGGTATATCATACAAGATGGGTGCTGACGTCAGCATGACATCAGCACACAAATTTTAATATTAGGGGGGCGAATTTTAATAGTATGGGTATAAAATGTAAAAGGGTATATGAATGTAAATAGTTTGTTTTAAAGGGGCATAAGCTTAGTTTATCTCCCTCCCCCCCCCCCCCCCCCCCCCCGAAAAGTAAAAATTAAGTCCATGAGTAAACTATTTACATTCATTACATTTATGCTTCTTATTTAATTACAATTAATGTCCCCCTAATTGGTCTAATGTAATGATGTAATGTTGATGTCAACGTTCACCCTATATGATATCGACAAAGTATCATAGAAGATAATGATAGGGTATCTATGTATCAATAAAGTATCACAGAGAATGGCAATAGACTTTTCTGTGATACCCTATCGGTATCATGTCTTAATTGTTTCTTATTTATTTCTTAAAAAAAGAGTTCAGTCATATATGACACCAATAATCAATATACTGATGGAGTATCACATTAAACTCACTTGTATGTATTGGTATGGTAATATAATATTCCGACGAAATATCATAAAAAATATATTTTCTACTAATTTATAAAATAACAACAAAACCCTAACTATAGCCATAAATTGTAATTTTTTCAAATTAAAATTGTATAATGTAAATACATATTATATATTTACCTAATTATATTATTTTTCCTAAATAGTTTGAGTTATATCCAATCAAAATAAACAGTTTCACAATTGCATCTACTTTTATGTAGTTTTTCAAAAAAGTAAATAAATCTTTTTGATAGACTTGAGAATGTTTTTTATCACTAAACATGTAAAAACAACATACAAAATGCAAGGGGTATACCCTCAATAATCTGTATTAAAAAAAATGATTATATGCTATAGCAATTAAGATTAAATGCTAATTGGAAAAAAAAAAGTCATTTTAATTAACAGCCACTTCAAATAGTATATAATTTCCAGCCATTTAGCTATGCCCAATCCCACATCTTTTTTATTTTTGAGTTGCAAAATAATTTTAAAATCTTATCAGGTAATCATCTCAAATTATGGACTCTTTGTTGGAATTTTTATCTGATGTGGATCAACATTAATTTGTCAGGATGGATATGATATGGGGTGTTGTTTATTTGTTGGGCTTGAATCACTTCATGTTTATGTCATGTTTACGATCTACTAAAGTCTCTTTATTGACGCATGGGCACACCTCTTCTTTGTGTGCTCTGAGTTATTAAATATTCTGTCATAAAAAAATTATTTGTCATGATATATTCAATCTGATCTAAGATTTATTGAGTACTATACTGTTTGTTTTAGACAGACAGCCGACCATCTATGTTTTTCTATTAGTAAAATAGAAAATCATGATCTTCTGAAGATTTGTACAGTTTAGAAGATAACAAGAGCCATCTTGTTACACTTGACATTGTTGTCTTGTCATATAATGTTCTGCCATAGTAAAATAGAAAATCATGATCATCAGTGTATCCACACAGCCATCTAAACTTCTTTCTCTTCGCAACATACATCTTCGAAATATGTGAGTTTTTGACTGGCCAGTACTCCACCCCCATAAACAACGACAGTCTAACCGTCATTCGATAGAACTTACCTTTAAGTTTAGTACCTTCTTATCATACAATACTCCAGCAGTAATCTTTCATTTCCTTCATACAATTCCCCAATGTGATGTGTGACAACATCGTCAATTTTCTCACTACTTTGGATATAGACCCAAGATATTAAAAAAAAAAAAAAGAAGAATTCTCTTGAGAATAAATTGAGTGACAAGCCTCAATTATTCTATGTCCACATTATATCTATCAAAACTCAAAATTTGTAGTCCTAGTATTTTATTTTGGTCTTGTCTTCTTTGAACCCTTTGGACTCCAAAGTTTGTTTCTAAACTTCCAACCTATCATTAACTTGTCTCGCATCTCATCAATCAAAACTATATCATTCGCAAATAGCATACACCGTGGAACCTCCTTCTTATTACACCATGTCAACTAATCCATCACCAAAGCAAAAAAAAAAAAAAGGGCTCAACACAGATCCTTGATGAAGTACCATCTCAACAAAAAAGGGTTTCGAGTCACCTCCTATCGTTCTAATCCAAATCTTGGCTCCATCATACTTATCTTTTATCGCTAATATATATCATCGGGACACCTTTAGTCTCCAGACACCTCTAGAGAACATCCTTCAATATCTTTTTATCTCAAATTATCGACTTTCTGATGGAATTTTTCATCTGATGTGGATCAACATTATTCAATCTGTTCTAAGATTTGTTGAGTACTATATCTAGGGAGACTGTTTGTATTCGACAGACAGCCGACCACCTATATTTTTATTAGTAAAAAAATAGAAAATCATGTTCTGAAGATTTGCACAATTTAGAAGATAACAAGAGCCATCTTGTTACACTTTGACATTGTTGTCTTGTCGTGTAATGTTCAATCATCAGTTTTTACTACTATAGACTATAGTATATTCTTGGTGTAGAGTTATAATAGATAATAAAATAACTTCTAAGAATTTTTTTTTAAAAAAAGTGAAATTTGGTAGAAGTCCTGGATATAGTCCTTTTTGGACCAAGTAATTCATGTTCAAATTTAGCCCAATTCCTCCATTTGACAATGTAAGATATTCATGCAAATATATTTCTTTTTTAATGATTGAATCTCTTTTTTCACTATGATCAATCTGATATATGTTTTCTTTAGGCAAAGTTTGTTTGTGTGACTAATCTAGTAGTTTTCATCTATAATTTATTAGCTCTATAAATATAGATCGTATCATGTATAAGGTTTATTTAAAAAAATGTTTTTTTTTTCAAAAAATAAAATAAATTCATTCCAAATAAAATGATTTAAATTTTGTCTTCGACTATTTTTCTTAATATGTGTGGATTATCTCACAAATTCAATTAAAAAAGATGGAACGTGTATTAGCTAATCATTTTAATTGGTGGACTCTCAAATAACTACTATGTATCTTGTGTATGATCCCGTGACTTTTTCCACATACAGTGAACGGCCCACTACAATTATTAGGGCCCAAATAGGCTCTACAATTTGGGGAAATAATATATATATATAAAAAATTAAAAAGTTTATAAAAGAAGCAGTCATATTTTATTTATATAAAAAATAGCCCCAAATCATCAAATTATACATGACTATACAATATAGTTTGTCAAAAGTTATAGAAAGCATACATCACTATACAATATATCTTACTTATACATGAGCTATGCACTGAATAAACATTATGATACATAAATATACACTGACTATACAATGAGAACTATTTTTTTTTAATTATTTTAAGTAAAATGTCTTTCGGTGTAATTTGCCCCTACAATTTTACAGGGTACAACAAATATTGAAAAAGTCATTAAATATTTTTCTTAAGAAATTCAGTGTAGTAGATCAAAAGAAGATTAAAAAGTGACAAATTGATTTGACTTTTAGTATTATTTTTAATTAATTAATAATGAGACAAATGTAAGAATTATTAAACCATTTCTTTAATCAACAGTAGGAGAATTTTTTTCATTCGCACAAACTATTCAATCTGATCTAATTAGATTTATTATATAAAACTTAGGGGAGACTGTTGGTATTTGACAGACAGCCGCCCATCTGTATTTTTTTAATTAGTCAAATAAACAATAATTTACCTTGGAAGATTTTCACTTAATTTCTAGAAGATAATAATCAAGAGCCATCTTATTACACATGGGATCATTGACGTTTTATGTTAAACAGATTTTAATATTCACTAATCAATATTTACTGTGTGCTATACTAACTCCAACTTCTCAAACTAACTTTTTTTTTAATCTCAAGTTGTTTCCAAATTAGCTATACGTCGATTTAAATTTGAACGGAACAAAATGAATCGATGATAATACAGTATTTAATTACATATTAACGAATAATATTGGACTGGATCAAAATAAGTTAAATAATGGAGTATTGTCATGATGGGGTTCCATTCAGGGTGAGTGTACAATTAGAATAGTATAAAACTTCAAATGATATGATAATGATTAAATAATAATGACTCAATGGGCTGATTTACCTAAAATTGTTTGTGACACATAATTAACATTAAAATTGTGGTCCTTTTGAGTTAATTAATAGTGTTAGCAAGTAAGAAAACTAGGCGTTTTCTCCAAAAATAAGACACGTGTGTACTTTTTATTCTTAGTATAACCAATCTAGCCTCAGATACATAAAATAAGAAATGAAGTTTTCCCATAAACAAGTCTAAAAAGCTTAAAGGTTGAATAATGGCAAGGAATTGATTAAGATGCTAATTAAAAATTAATTAGGTTAAGCATTCAGAGCGTGCCAAAATCGACGTATAAGGACAACAAATTAATAGACGTGGAGGATGACGATAAGAGGCTGGTGATTATCATCAAGTTGAATGATTATATTGAATTTATTTTATTTTTCATCGTGTGTTGATATCTATAATATTAGAACCTTATTAAATTTAAATTTGTACATTTGCAAGATCCGTTTCTAGAAGCAACGCTCTCAATAAGATTTTTTTTTCCATTTATTGAGAGCGTTGCTTCTAGAAACGGATCTTGCAAATGTACAAATTTAAATTTAATAAGGTTCTAATATTATAGATATCCTCTCAATAAGATTTTTTTTTCCATTTCCATGCTTAAATTTGAGACTTTTGAATTAAGGGTGGAGGAATCTTAATCATCTCGCCTGGTCACCAAAACAAATGTTGGTGATGATTATTGATTAAATTAGTGACGAGATTTGATGTTGACCAGCTATGGATGTCCCTAGAACAAGTTATTATAGTACTATTAAATTTTTTCACAAGTATTTGTTTTTTCTTCAAGTATTTTTACAAGTATACTGCAACAAATAACAATCATTTTCAGCAGGATCACAAAGAGGCAAAACTCAAATTGTATTAAACTTCCTAAAAGATTTAGGTTAGTAGCAAATCTTCTTAATAGTTATGTGTCCAGAAGTCCCAACACAAGTAATGAGCTTGACGTCCTAAGAACTTTTTTCATTTGTGGATCAACCCTACACTAATTGGCAATAGATAGCTTATTTAACCTATTTTAAAGTCAATATGGCGCAGTAATTAATGAAGTCTATAATATTGTTATTTCTTGGTAATTCACTGTTGTTTTCAACCAAATTATTAGTATTATAGACTGATGATAGTAGGCATGGGTTTATTGTCTTGGTGCCTTTACTAGTAGTATTAGTTATATGCTTTGTAGTTTCTTGTTATTTTCTCTTTTGTTGGTGTTTTATTATTTGGTTGTACTGCCTATTGTTTCTTCTTCTTTCATCCTCTTTTTCTAGTCTATTTTTGTCTTGATACGAAGATCTATTCGAAATAACCTCACTTCTAAGATAGAAGAAGTGTTAACTTACATTTGATGATTGACAAAGTGACATAAAATATAGTTCACAAGTACACTATTTCAAAGAGTTGAATTGGTAAAATGATTACCAATGAATAAAGACAAGTGTGCAATTATTAAAGAGTTCGATTTGAACAAAAAGTTTCTTAATAAACTCAAGAAAACAAAAATGTATTCAATTGAAGAGTTGGAGTTCAACTACAATACTAATGAGACAATGAATGAGTTTGATTTGAAGGAGTCTAAAGAGACAAGAGTTTGATTTGAAGAAAGAATTTCACTTCAAGTAGAGTCTATCAAGTAAACAAAGTTCAAACTAATGAGGAGTTTCAATTAGAGAATAATTCTCTAAATAGATGTGCTTAAATAGGAGATTGGTCACTCAAAGTACGTATGCCCTTATAGAGCCAAAAAATAAAATAAAGTCAAAATTTGATTTCACAAGTGCTCTAGAAGATTGAAGGAACATATTAAAGAACCAGGTCCTAGTACAGAGTTAGGCTTAGAATTTTAGCATTCATGTATTAGTGTGTTATAAATTGAATTAGGAGTGTTGTCTTTAGGTTGAGATAATTCAAAGACTTAAGAACACATACTTTAGTAGTTTTTTGAGTTGAAGTTTAGGAATTAGAGTGTTAATTTCTGGAATTGCAAGAGTTGTAATCTAAATTCATAACTTGATAGTTTGATGAGTAGGCTGACTATTGACGTTTAGAAATTAGAGTTAGTTTCTAAATTATGTTAAAGCTCATTAAATTAGTGAAGTTGAGGTTAAATCCTATATAGGTACATGTTGTGATTTTCTACATCTTTTATGACTCGAGTGTTTTTCAAGTCAAAGCATTGTGTTCTTTACTTATTGCCTTTACTGTTTCATTTGAAACACATTAGATAACTTGTGTCACACTTAGGTAGCAATTAAATTAAAATAACTAAATTTTAGATCGTGTAGAATATATATCACATTGAATATGTTGTTCCTATTGCTAGACATTCAAAAATAGTTCTTAGAATATTTACCATGTTACGCATTTGCCAATACCGAAGAAATTACTAAAATAAAGTTACATACGATCAGAATTTTTTTTACTTAGCTCCTAAATGTTTCTTCTAATTAGTGATAGCTTCGTTTGATCTAAAATTCTTTTACCGCAAACAATAATAAAAAGCGACAATATAAGTAAAAGTAATATTTCTGGGTAAAACAGTTTAAATAAATTAAAGTGGAGCAAAAGATGATAAATATTAATAACAATAGCATTACAGGCATTTTAGTTCTCCTGGCATCAACCCAAACATAAATATTCCATTCAAATTCCCTTTGTTCATTATGTCGATTCATGGTGTTTAACTATCGGATACAAAATCATTTTTATTATAGAACGCACTTTTATATATTAAGAACGAATCGCTTATAAAAGTTCTAAAGTCGCTTTATGTTATATTGAATATAAAACGTTCTATAATATATAAAAGTCCAATATAAAATACATAAACTAGTTCCAAAGTCGCTTTTATTATAGAACGTACTATCAATACCTACACATATGATAATATCCCCCTAGTCTAATGATTTTAGCTAGTAAATTTACACAACAAAATAGTCAAAATTAAAGCAATACGTATAGTAGATCAAAAAGTCTTTTAAGTTATAGAAATGGAACGTTTTATTTCCCACATATACTACATTTTAAAGAATATACATATCTACAAAAATACTGAATAGAGAACGTAACGTACATTATACTAACAAAAGAAATAATAACATATAATCCTCGATCACTTTACACATATTAGATTTAATTAACTAATTAATCCACTAAGTAGCTAATTAAGCTTAACAAAGCTGGTGATGAATACCATGATAAAAGTGTGGCTTTTGATCTCCGATGGAGAAAGAGATTTTCTTAGAATTATCGGCGGCCGCGGCGCCACCGTAAGTTCTCTCACACGAGGGGCAAATACTAAGTGTTGCAGCTGATAATTGTACACGAAATGGTGCTGACATTTTTAGAGATTTGAGATCTTGTATTTCTTTAATTAGCCTTCTATTTTCTTCTTTTAAGTCTTCGTAACATTTTCGCAGTATTTCACGGTCTACTTCTGTTTGCTTCAACTTTGTCCTGTTATTAAAAAAAAAATCAAATTAAAAAAAAAAAAATTTTATAATCATTGAGATTGAAAAGATGCGCAAATAGTACACATTAATGTATTTTATGGAGACATATATATTAGTACTAGTTTCAACAATTTCTATAAGGAAAAATAAAAAATAAAATCAAGAAAAGGTGAAAAAGTTGGATAAGAAAGGGTGTAACCATGTAATATCTCTTTGTCAATAATAATAATAATTAGAAATTTTTGCTTTTTATAGATTCCAATCGGGTGAACTTTGATTTTAAAAAAATTTAAATCAAAGTATTATAGCTTTTAGTACTTTTTGTATAGTAATATGTAAATTTTGATTTGAAAATATTAAGTTGATTTTCAAATTTTGTTTTGGTACAAAGAGAATATCTTTTTGGTAAGTAAATAATGTGTGTGTATATATATAATGACAAAATTCCAATTTGAAAATAATATGTAATAATAAGATAAAAATTGAACATGAAAAATAAAACATAAAAAAAACAGCTTCTATAATTCCAGATCTAAACTCATATACTGATCCGCTAATTATAGAAAACCAATATTCCCTCCTCCTCAAATTATCCATAACAATTTTTAAAATACTAATTATCTCAATTAATTATTATTTTTTTGATCATTTTTGAAAAATTATAGATATTTAAATGGAATAATTAAAAAAATTATATTCTTTTTAAATCTAAATAATATATACCTGGCTCTTCGATTCTGAAACCACACTTCCACTTGTCGAGGACGTAAGCTTAAGCGTCTCGCTAAATCTCGCTTTTGCTTCTGAAAATTTGAAGTACAATCAACTTTAGAATATTTAAAACTTTCGCGAAATCATAATCAAAGTTCTCAAATTTAAAATAAGAAAATTATTAGAATTATTATATCAATTCAATATAAATATCGAAGAAGAAAAATATATAAAAAAAAGGTAAAGTTGAAGAAGAATTACAGAATTAAGAGTAGTGTGCTGTTTGAAGCTATCTTCTAAAACATCAGATTGCTCCTTAGTGAGTCTAAGTTTCTTCCTGGTACAATAATCATGAACATCTTCATCATCATGATCAACTAATCCCTTTGGAGAAATTAATACAACTTTTTTAGTCTCCAAATTTTCTACTTCTTCTTCAATACTACTAGCATCTCTTTCCCTTTTGACACTACTTGTGTTAGAAAATGAAGAAACTGATGAATTAACTCCTCCTAATAATTGAGGATTAATTCTATTGTCACAATGATTTGTGAACTCTGATGAAGTTGATAAACAAAGTGTTAATTCTTGATTATCATCATTGGTTGATAATTTTCTCTTGTTGTTATTTTGATGAGGAGGAGATGATGATCCTAAGTTCAAACTCAGCCTTGTGTTGCATATCATGTTTTTTTTTCTTTGTAATTTTCTATTTGAGTGAAATGAGAATTAAAACATTTACAAGGTTGTAATATTTATATAAGAAAAGTTTAGAGGTTTATAGAAAGAAAGAAAAAAGAATCGGATTTCTTTTTGGAAAGCTGTTTAATTAATTAATTTTAAATTAAATCAAGGGACACCAATCTAGATTAAGCAAGGGACACTAAATATAAACGGTTGTCTCTTTATAATCACACTTTCTCTCTCTCTTATCTTAGGTTGACCAAGATTATTAGCACTCCATTCACACAAACAATAGTAAATGATTTATGTATATGACCAACAACGCATATATATACATAAAATTATTGACATGAATTGTGATAGAATGATTAAAAATTTTATATTTAAATATCTTAGAATAATGTTCTTTTTAGCAATTGTCGCTATAAAAATATATTTTATTATATATAAATTTTAATTTTATCGAGTCAAAATATAAATATCGGTGTAAAACCCTTAAAAATACATACATAAATTATAGTAGTGTACACAATAGCTGACATACGTAAATGATACGTGGAATAATTTTGGAATTGGATGAACCAAAAAACACGAGGTAAGGAATGGTTTTCCACTATTTAATTAATTTGTATATATTTAATATATTATATTCTTCCCTCTTTTTTGTTTTTGTCCTCTCAAAAAAGAAACACTAATTTATTTGAGTTATACTCAATTTGGAGTCCGTTTAGAAAGAATACATAGTTAATTTGTTTATGGTTTACGCGTAGCAAACTTTAGACGTAAACATTCAATTATAATCTAAAATTATATAACAATATTTTCATTAGAGGATAAACTTTTGTTTCCAACTAAAATATGTATTTATCCAAGTCATTTAGCATGCAATACACAATGATCACGACCTATAAGCATCTGCCCTCTGAATTGTATGCACTCAAATATTAATTTGATTCAAAAATTTAATATGTATATATTTGTTAAGTTTTCTTTGCTCAAATATAACATTTGAGCTAATAATGTTATGGTCCGGAAAATTCATATTTAAACTTCTCACTATTTCACATGTAAATTATAGGGGGTTTGATTTTCTGTCTCTCTACATATTTTTCTTTTAAATTATTAATATACTTTCTCTATTTTTAAATACATATCATTCTTCTTAATATTGATGGTTCATAATATTTAGCCGCTTTCGCTTTCGATCGAGGAAGGAAATTTCAATCGATATGCGATAGCTTCGACGAGCTAGGATGTGAAAGTGAAAATTCTGATTGTGTGAGTGTGCAGTTATGCTTTGAATGTTTCATCATAGAATAGATAAGGCGTGATTGTTCTTTCATCCTCCGACTCCCCCCCCCCCCCCCCCCCCCCAAAGTAGTGATGTTGGTGTGTCTCGCTGCAATTATTTAACAAAAATTAGATATGACATGACGTAAAAAAGAAAAGTATTAAATAAAAGAAGTAACAAACTAAATTAAATCATTTCTTAAATATGTATAAATTAAATAATATATAATATATTAAGTATTTAGAGACAAATGGAGTACAGCTCCGCCGCAAGGCGGCTTTTGGTGGGGAAAACAGAACTCTTAGGAATTGTCTGGTGTAAAGTATACCGTAAAATAATCTCAAGATAAAATACAGAATTATGTCGTCTTATGTTTGATTGAAGGTATTAGCTAATTCTAATACTTTCTTCAAATTATTTTACTTATCGTCCTTATTAAAAATCATAAATTTAAAATAATTATTATTTTTAAAAAATAAAATAAAATAGAATTAATTATTTATTTTTAATTTTAAATATAACAAAATATTAATTCGATATAAAAGATAACAAAGTAAAAGGAGTAATCATGTAATGACCCGTTAGGTCATTTTAAAAATAAACACTCTCTCTTTTATAAAAGATTTTTTCGTAAATTTAAATTGAAAATTCTGATGATTCCGTTGGATCCGAAATATCGATTTTGGTCTAGAAGGACCCTTCATTCAATTTTCAAAGCTTCCAGGTGTGTTTTGGCCCTTTTGATTATTTTTGATACTGGGAATTGGGACCTACATTGGAATAAAATAACCTCCGATGGGAATTTCGACTACACCGTTGAGTTCGAAACATTGTTTCCGATCAAATTTCATATATGGAATGTATTTTTCCAACTCCGGATGAGGCCAGAGCATTGAATTTAAGTTTGAAAGTTTGCTGAAGATGCTGAAGCGGGGATGACGTGGCCCAATTAGGCGCTGCCACGTGGCAGACGCAATATATAAAAAAAAAATAAATGCAGATTTCTTCTCAAAATTTTCTGGGTTTCTCCCAAACTTTAATCCACGATTTCTCCCTCGATTTTGGTCCGATTTGGGCGATTCAAAAGGCTAAATCGCGTGTTTTTCCGAGAGGAACACCATGGGAGTTTCAGAAATTAATTTTGGTGCGCCGTTCGAGGTAAAATTTGCTGTTTTTCGCTGGTTCGGATGTCTTTTTTTGGAAACATTAAATATGAGATTTCTACCTCGTTTTAGCTCCGTTTTTGAAACGATTTTCTCCATTGAATTCCTTATTACTGGGAGAACATTTTTATGTATAAATTTCCAGATTTCTGATGACTTTTTTTTGGTGACGAAATTTTTGGACCATTTTGCCCTTTTCACCGAATTAATTGATTTTAGTGTCCTTAGATTCGTTATGTGATTGTGATGTTATACTTGAATAGATTTTGGTGATTTGGAGTATTGTAGGAGGGAAAAGCTTCGGAATTGACATGATTGGAGACTTTATATAAGGCAAGTGAATTTCTTAACCTTTGTTAAGCATATAGAATCTTGTGCTTCCTATGTGAGGTGTTGATAGTGATTTTGAAATATGAATTTGGTGTTGATATTATTTTAAAGCTATGTTGTTGTGAAAGGTGCATTGTATTAAAAATTCGGTCATCTCCTCATCATAGCGTAAACCTGTCTATTACATTGATTTTGTGGCAAATGTTATGTGAACTGAGAAAGAATAAGACCAAAAAAAAGATGTACCATTCGAGGGACGGGTCGCACGCCGCGACAGATATTATAAATCGAGGGACGGGTCGCACGCCGCGACAGATATATATATGATTCGAGGGTCGGGTCGCACGCCGCGACGGATGCACGGACTAAGAGTCCCCCATGGGTCCTAGACTGAGAGACAGCGGGTGTGTATCACTAGGTCAGACATGCATCATTCTACTTAACATTGCATTGCATTACACATTCTTATCATTTATGAGCTTGTCGGTGCCTATTTGTGAAACTGGTGATAAGTGAACCGATTCCTGTGTTGTTGATCTATGAATATTGGTGTGGTTACTGAGTTACATGTTATATACATTATGAACTAATTTGTTGGACCGATGTTATGTGTGTTGCAGTTGTAGAGGTTCTGGCGTGGAGTTAGGAGTACTTGTATTCTGTATTGCTTAATTTTGCGTTTAGTAGTTCACTTGTTGGGTACCGTGTGTTTGGTACTCACCCCTTGCTACCACAATTTTATTTTTGTAGGTTTTGAGCCCGGACTGTGAGTAGTATTTTCCTTGATCATCTGAGGCTTCTCAGGAGATTTAGAGAGGTAGCTGCTGTCATCTAGCTGACTCTCTTATCCTGTTTCCTTTCTGCTTTGTTCTATTTGAGAAGAAAGACAGTTTCAGACTTTGTAATTCTTTGGATTTCTGTATGACTAGTGGCTTGTACACGTGACAACCAATCCTTGGGTGGTATTTAAGTTTTGTGAAGATTTCTCTATTTAAGTTATCTATTTTATTTAGTACTTCCGCACGTTATTTCGATATTCTTGTTGGGTTTAGGCTGACTTGTCTTGATGGGTTAAGACGAGTGCCATCACGCCCATTTTCGGGTCGTGACAGATGGTATCAGAGCCCCAGGTTCATAGGTCTCACGTGTGTACAAGCCGAGTCTAGTAGAGTCTCGAGGATCAGTATGGAGACGTCTATACTTATCTTCGAGAGGCTATGAAGACTGTTAGGAAACATCCTTTTGTTTATTCCTTCTCCATCGTGCGTCCCTGATTCAGTGTGATTCTTGTCATTTTATTCATTCTCTCATCTATAGAGATGATTCGTGCTTGGTTCTTTAAATGAGTAGTTAGTGAGTTATACATGACTTGAATGTTAGATCTAGTATTAATGTCTAAGTGACATACTTGTAAAAATGATGTGTGGTTAGATTTAAAAGATTCAATTATTAGAAGAGGGTGAGTAAGGTGATGACTCAATAATACACTTGAGGATATTTGAGTGATAAGGTCAAACAATGGATTGAGGGATTTTATGAATGTGTTATGATTTTCGGGGTTAGTTATCCAGAAACCCAAACAGTATTAATGTGGTGTATATAATATCAAAAATGGTTCAACAATTTAAGGTGAAGGTTAAAAGGATAGGTGGATCACAAATTTTGTTCAGTAAATTAATATTACAAAAATGTCATAATATATATGGATTGCTTAGATAATGATAAGAATGATCATGTGCCAATTGAGGTCAGAATCTCTATTATGGTTTCATAAATCGAGTGGATATCAAGGAGGGTCATGATACGACTATCACTACGATACCAATGCTTACTTGATTAGAGTTATGGAGTGTATTACTTTTTCTAGCGATTGAATTTATGAAAAAAAAAGTGCAGTACTTAGGATAGAGTCATGATGGATTGGATAATATTTTGCAGCTACTTGATGGGTAGAAATATGCAGGCGAGTTTGGTACTACTTTTCTGATAGGTATGATGTGTTCTAGTGGTGGATCTAATGGACTTTCACAATATAGTATTAGTGGTATATCAAAACGGATATGTCAATTGTCAAGCGTGAATACAAACTATTTTAGAAATTATTAGTGTATCATGAACTCATTTAATAAGGTTTAATGTCGTATTCATATTCAAGAAATCAACTAGTTTGCTACTCTGGATGCTTGCGTTAAGTATTAATTATAAAAAAAAATTTAGTGGTGAATCTTTGGTATAATTAATGTATTTAAGTTGTGAGGAGTATTCGGGGGATTCCAAATGAGGACTATTACTCCATAATAAGATCCAAGGGAGTTAGTTCTTTATATTTGACCGATATAGTTTTGGTTTCATATCAATGATAAGGATAACCTTGAGGAGATGGCAATGGCTATAGAGCATAATGGTAATAAAAGTTAGTGATGGATTATGATCAAAATGCAATCATATGATGAGAATTTTTGATTGAGTGAATTCAGTATGGCACACACAATCCGCAGGTATCAAAAGTTACGTTTGCTACTATTTGATGAGTAACGTAATCATAAGAAAGATGTAAAATGTGTGGAGATACTGCTTTGATAGAATTGAAATGAGCTAGAGTCATAAATGAATAAATTAGTGAGATGTAGGGATATTCACTTTGATGGTAAAGGCAAAAAAAAAAAAAAAAAATTCGAGAGAGTAGAGAGTTGAATTTAAAACCACCCAGTTTTATTTATTTTGCTTTAGTTATGGTGATGGTATTAAGTATCATTGGTCTTGGCTAGGAAACTATTGTTTGAGGAAAAAAAATCTACAATGTTGGGCTTGAATATGGTGATAATCTCTTTTGTAATTTTGAGTATGGTAATTAGTATATTGAATTTTTTTTTTTTATAAAGGATATGGTAGGTTAGATAAAGAGGGGATCAATCATAAGTTAAGATATATGAATTCATAAAGATCTCAAGCTATGAGCTAATACCGACAGATAAAGAAATTGGAGTACAAGTTAGAATAAAGATTCAAGTTTTTAATTGTTAGTATATTTTTGGTAGTATATATATTCTGCCAAGATATTTATTGATAAGATAAGAACTAATGGATAGCAATGAGTGATCAACATTTGGAAGAACCTGCATGTGATTTGGGTCATAAATTTAGTTATTTTTTTTAATTGTTGAAGGACCTAAAGAAGTGCTCCACTTAAAATTTTAGCTTAGGACATGAGGGAAAATGTCATGTGTTGTTGGTCAGAGAGTAAAGTTGATAAGTGAGTTAGTGAAGGAATGAGAATTTAATATATTGAAGAGTTCAAGATATCTGGAATTTATGTCATAAGAAGAATTTAAGGAAGTGAAGGAATAAGATCTCATGTATGGACCCTTGGTTCGAAATTAAAGGTTTTACTTATTTTGCCTTTGAGCTCAAACGTGATAACGCAATGCGTACTTGTTCACCACAGATTTTCCAGGATATACTCGTGACTTTTATGAAGACTAAGTTTCGAATTCGAGTGACAAATAATGTTGTTTGAAGTATGCTACATTTTTATATTGGTCTAGATTGTCCAACTATGATAAATGACTTATGAGGGCGTTGCGATATAACCCTATAGCTCTACACGCTTATTGAAGATATTGAGGGGGTTGAAATTACGTTATTAATGGGACTACATAGATTATTGTGAGGCGTTACATAGACATTTGATGTTGACTAGAGGTTATGTACTTATGGTATGCAGAATGATCAAGGTGATTGAATTTCTCTAAGTTTTGGAATAAGGTATATGATGATTTGAATGGTAGTTGAAATTCGGGATGTGAAAAATTGCATGAAATTGACTTTAGAATTAAGTAACCTTACCTCGATGAGAAAAGTACTATCAAATTTAACATTTACGTTATCAGCTTTGTGTGTGGTTTGTGTAAAAAAAAAATACTTATATAAAAAGAGAGAAAATCATAATATGAAATATTTGAAGGCGATAATGTGTAGCTAAGAAGACTTTAATACTAGTAACAATTTGAGAGAATGGTAAATGACAATGATGGCTATGATATTATGTTAGTATTGAGAGCATTGCTTTTGATGCAGTGTTGTGAGGAATATGTAGAGTCTGATAATTAAGTATGTGTACGATTGTATGGGACCAGACAAGTTGATTATGTGCAGCTAAAGATGGAATTAAAAAAAAAAAAAGATAGGGTCAGATGAATGAAAAAGTTTGATAAGGGCACTATGAAAGGAGTATCTTGTGTTATTCGACCTTCATTCCGTGCATTTTGGTGTGGCTACCTACTTTATCATGGGAATATCTGCCTATTTCCACCGTGTCTTCACTTTGGTAGATGGATCCTTAGTGGTGGATCGGGTGAACCGATCCTGCAATTTTCTCTTAGTAAGATAGGATGCTTGTGCGGACTCGATTATTTCAATTTCGACATATTTGGTATTATTTGGGACAGTTGAAGTATACAAGTGATTCTACACACAAAACTTTTGTTAGGTGAATTATAAAAGAGCTACCATAAATATTTATAGTTGTCCAGTAGTTTTAAGGCTCATCTTATCGTTGAGGTTATGTTCTGGCTATGCATGATTGGATATGAAGCCTGTTGGGTCTAGCTCTATCACTCTTAAGGGTTATTTATAGTCACGACTATTGATCTAGTATTTTCGATAGTGTTGTTAGAGAATCTGTTTATTTTGGTGTATTGTTCGCTAAGTGGTTACTTAAACCATTTTCTCCATTGAGTCAGAAAAATCCGATTCTCTATGGTGAGTGTTCAATGTCTAAAGGTCGAATTTTATAACTTAAGATCGTGGAAAGATTTAACTGTGGGAATGAAATCTTAACAAATCTATGAGGGTGGTGTATTAGAAGTGTGAGATGGTTGATTTTGGTTTGCTTTTGATTATGGTTGGTATTTATTTAGAATTTTATCATGATTATGTGAGAAAAGATTTATTGAGTTATGGACTAGTGGGTGGTTATTCATATCGAATTCATGAGTTAGCCTATGGCTTGAAAATCACCACCTAATTGTAAATCTATCAAGGTTAGATTCAAAAAAAAAAAAACCAGTTCTTAATAGTGAATTTTGGTGGCATGGTCTTAAGGAGGAGCTTACTTGGAGAGATAAATACTGACTTTGGAAGATCATAACTTAGAATTTTAGTAATATCAATTATTCTTCCTTCTCCTTCTTATGTTCGAGGACGAACATGATTTTTAGTGGTGGATAATGTAATGACCCGTTAGGTCATTTTAAAAATAAACACTCTCTCTTTTATAAAAGATTTTTTCGTAAATTTAAGTTGAAAATTCTGATGATTCCGTTGGATCCGAAATATCGATTTTGGTCTAGAAGGACCCTTCATTCAATTTTCAAAGCTTCCAGGTGTGTTTTGGCCCTTTTGATTATTTTTGATACTGGGAATTGGGACCTACATTGGAATAAAATAACCTCCGATGGGAATTTCGACTACACCGTTGAGTTCGAAACATTGTTTCCGATCAAATTTCATATATGGAATGTATTTTTCCGACTCCGGATGAGGCCGGAGCATTGAATTTAAGTTTGAAAGTTTGCTGAAGATGCTGAAGCGGGGATGACGTGGCCCAATTAGGCGCTGCCACGTGGCAGACGCAATATATAAAAAAAAAATAAATGCAGATTTCTTCTCAAAATTTTCTGGGTTTCTCCCAAACTTTAATCCACGATTTCTCCCTCGATTTTGGTCCGATTTGGGCGATTCAAAAGGCTAAATCGCGTATTTTTCCGAGAAGAACACCATGGGTGTTTCAGAAATTAATTTTGGTGCGCCGTTCGAGGTAAAATTTGCTGTTTTTTGCTGGTTCGGATGTCTTTTTTTGGAAACATTAAATATGAGATTTCTACCTCGTTTTAGCTCCGTTTTTGAAACGGTTTTCTCCATTGAATTCCTTATTACTGGGAGAACATTTTTATGTATAAATTTCCAGATTTCTGATGACTTTTTTTTTTGTGACGAAATTTTTGGACCATTTTGCCCTTTTCACCGAATTAATTGATATTAGTGTCCTTAGATTCGTTATGTGATTGTGATGTTATACTTGAATAGATTTTGGTGATTTGGAGTATTGTAGAGAGGGAAAAGCTTCGAAATTGACATGATTGGAGACTTTATATAAGGCAAGTGAATTTCTTAACCTTTGTTAAGCATATAGAATCTTGTGCTTCCTATGTGAGGTGTTGATAGTGATTTTGAAATATGAATTTGGTGTTGATGTTATTTTAAAGCTATGTTGTTGTGAAAGGTGCATTGTATTAAAAATTCGGTCATCTCCTCATCATAGCGTAAACCTGTCTATTACATTGATTTTGTGGCAAATGTTATGTGAACTGAGAAAGAATAAAACCAAAAAAAAGATGTACCATTCGAGGGACGGGTCGCACGCCGCGACAGATATTATAAATCGAGGGACGGGTCGCACGCCGCGACAGATATTATAAATCGAGGGACGGGTCGCACGCTGCGATAGATATATATATGATTCGAGGGTCGGGTCGCACGCCGCGACGGATGCACGGACTAAGAGTCCCCCATGGGTCCCAGACTGAGAGACAGCGGGTGTGTATCACTAGGTCAGACATGCATCATTCTACTTAACATTGCATTGCATTACACATTCTTATCATTTATGAGCTTGTCGGTGCCTATTTGTGAAACTGGTGATAGGTGAACCGATTCCTGTGTTGTTGATCTATGAATATTGGTGTGGTTACTGAGTTACATGTTATATACATTATGAACTAATTTGTTGGACCGATGTTATGTGTGTTGCAGTTGTAGAGGTTCTGGCGTGGAGTTAGGAGTACTTGTATTCTGTATTGCTTAATTTTGCGTTTAGTAGTTCACTTGTTGGGTACCGTGTGTTTGGTACTCACCCCTTGCTACCACAATTTTATTTTTGTAGGTTTTGAGCCCGGACTGTGAGTAGTATTTTCCTTGATCATCCGAGGCTTCTCAGGAGATTTAGAGAGGTAGCTGCTGTCATCTAGCTGACTCTCTTATCCTGTTTCCTTTCTGCTTTGTTCTATTTGAGAAGAAAGACAGTTTCAGACTTTGTAATTCTTTGGATTTCTGTATGATAGTGGCTTGTACACGTGACAACCAATCCTTGGGTGGTATTTAAGTTTTGTGAAGATTTCTCTATTTAAGTTATCTATTTTATTTAGTACTTCCGCACGTTATTTCGATATTCTTGTTGGGTTTAGGCTGACTTGTCTTGATGGGTTAAGACGAGTGCCATCACGCCCATTTTCGGGTCGTGACAAATCATAAACATAATTTAACCAAAATTATCATCTAGTTAATATTTTTTTCTAGAGTGTGCAAATAAAATATGATTAAAATGGTTGAAGGGGTCATTATTTCTGCATGAAGACAAACAGTGTGTTGCTTTTAATTGCAACTGTTGGTATCAACTAGTAATTTGACCGTTCAATTCACTTTTTATTATAATAATTTTTTTCGATGAGATATCTGATATTTATGTTAGAGTTTTGATTATATTTAATCACGAGTTGCAGGGCCTATTTTGGAGTGTTGGGGTGACATTGTCAACAAAATATTTTTTATATTCAGAACATAAACTCGAAATTTTTAATTAAAGACAGAACAATCCTATTTGTAGGGCCTATTTTGAAGTGTTGGGAATGACATTTTTAATAAAATATTTTTTATATTTAGAACTTAAACTCAAATTTTTTAAGTAAAAATAGAGCAATCCTACCACAACCTATATATATTTGATATTATAACAGTTAAAAGGTTACTATCACTATTTATGCACTACCCTTAATTAAGGGGTACAAATTGAATGAAGTTAATTATTAAGACTGCCTCGTGGCAAATTACTTGTTATAATTTTTTAAAAGTAGGTATTTTTAAAATTATCTCAAATTATCTGTTTAAATTTTTAAAAATAATTATCTTATATATGTTTTTTAAAATTTTTTAAGATAAAATTAATTATTTTTTTTATTTTTATTCCTAGGAAAAATTATTCTTCAAAATTACAAACACCTCAATAGAGTAAATATTTATGAAGAGAGATAGCATCTTTAAAATACAAATGAGGATAATTGTTCAAGGAAAAAGTAATTTTTAAAAAATTTTATTTATAATTGTGATTGGTTTTCAAGAATATAAGCACTTCAATTGTATAAAGACGATAATATTTCTTTAACAGCTTGTTTGGATGGTGGTTTTTGATGGTATGGTATGGTATAGTTAGTAAGAGAACCATGTTTGTTTTGATTGTTTCATTAATTATATGGTATGGTATGGTTTAGTTTCATGGTTCTGTAACCATGAAAACCCTCACTTTTTGAAACCACCAATTTGGTGGTATCCCATGGTTTCCTTATTTTTTTTCCAATTATACCCTTATTTAAATCTAAATAGTTCTAATTTATCCTTTATTTTTTATTAAACTTTACCCTAATATATATATTGTTTTTGTATTACTTATTTTTCTCCGCATCAACTTTTGAAACTTTTTTTCGTCTCCCGTTTTTTCTTTCACTTTTTTTTTTTGAGTTTTTTTTAAGTTCTTACTTTTTTTTATTTTCTTACGTTGTTTGTATGGTTTGAAGATAAATTAGCTTGTATGTTTTCCCTCTTGATTCTATGTATTTAAAAAAAAAAACTAAAAAGATATTGATAAATTTAATATTTATACTAATTAAGGACATTTTTATAAATTTATAAGTTACGGTACAATACCATACAGTCAAATCAAACAACAAATTATCATTAAACAGTAACAACCCATACAGTCTATCCAAACATTGTATGGTATTGTACTGTACGATACCATACCATACCATACAGTACCATACATTATGAAACCATGGCAAACCACCATCCAAACAAGCTGTAAAGAGACATATAAAAAAAATTAAAAAAATAATTTAAGACGAAAGAAATATTTATTGTTTTAAAAGTTAAGATCACTTTTCCTTTAGTTATTATCGGGGATGGGGATTAGACCACGAGTTCAAATGCTCAAGTATTCGGAGTAGACTATAAAGAATTTGGTTCCATACATATCCTTTTTAATAAAAAAAAATGAAAAAGATAAAAAGAATACATATTGTGAATTTCAAATTGATAAAAATGAAAAAGGAAATTAGTGGATAATGTTCTAATTTGTCGACATTATTTCTTGCTCTTTTAGCTAATTGATTTATTGTCAATAAATTTTCAATTGCACAAGATTTCCGTAAAATAATATCATCTATTTTCCAATAAAAATAATCTTGAATAATTGTAGTATATTATTTAATTTAATTAATTTACTGCTCTTGATTCTTTCACATCATCTGTTCTTTTTCCTTATTCATTGAGGAATCATTTGATAGATTTATAAGAATATTATTGAATATATTATATCAGTAATATTTATTTTGATTATTTTTAATGTAATATCTAATTTGATGTATTAAACATGCGTAGCATTTTTTTTAAATAAATTATTTATTTATAAAATATTCTCTCCACAAATACATTGGAATTGATGTGAAAAGAATTTGAGGGGCAAATATATATTTTTGAGTATGGATTAATTTTTTTTTACATTACGAATACCATATAATAATGTAAATACTAATTATAAATAAATTAAAGAAAATATTAATATACAAAATACTAACTTCTCTTTAATGCATCCTTTCAAACCACAACCCCAACAGTTGCTAGTCTTAATCTAGAGAAATACATTAAATTATCAAACAGCAAAAAAGGTAATGATGAGATATCAATACTGGTGAGATCATCTTTTCTATTTAATTAATTAAATAATTAGCCTTATAGTACGAAGATTATTATTAGTTAGTATAAATAAAGAGATAAAAAGTTATACTCCACTGGGGTTTTGGGGGGGGGGGGGGGGTTGTGGCTAATCCGCCGACAATTTAATTACGTCCAATCGTTTAACCTAAAGTGATACCGACGTTAAGAGGTGATTCTAACCATTTACTTGTTAATTACACTTTAATCTTGAAAAATATTGTAATCTTCAAAGAATATGATTGTAAAGATACAAAAAAAATAGATGAAAAGTAGAGGATTAGGTCATAATGCTACAAAAAGTTTGATTAGATACATAATTAAATGACAAGATTATGATCAAATTTTATACAAGCCTTCGTTGACAAGTTTCCTCGCGTGGATCGGATAGGAATATGGATAATGACTTTAATTGACCCATTAATCACAACAAGTCAAAAAAAATTATTATATTTTGATTCTCCCTTTAATTATGAAAAAATAACACATAAATATGATAAATATTCAATAAAGAGAAATGGAGAGACTATACCTTAATATTTTAGTAAAAGAGGTATAAATAAGATATACGATAAATAATTTAAGACGGATGAAGTAATTAATTTTTCTCGCTTCTCTAACACGATGGCTAGGAATGATTGTGATTATATTAACTAATCTTTCCATTATCCCACTTGTCTAATCGATATAGTTTTGATTAAAATATTGGAGTAACAATTAAACGTAAGCTAATTAGCATTAGCAAAGTTTCCACAATCTTCATCCAAATATACATCTTTGCTTTTTATCTATGGACAAACATATAACTATAGTATGAATAGCAAACTAGCTTTGAGCAACTAATATTTTCTTACACTAATTCATAAAGTTTGGCATCAATTCTATATATAGTTTCACCTGGAAAAAAATTGTACATCAATTATAATTTTAGGTACTTTCACCGTACTATTTTAATTGAATTTATGAGTTAAGTGCGCACATATTAAGAAATACATTCAAAGACAAAATTTACACGATACTTTTCATTATTGCCGTTGGTAAAATCATAAATACATAGTGTAATTTATCTCCTAGAAAATATAAAAGTTCAATAAGTGAAAGGGCAAATAGAAAAAAAGATTCAAATATTCATCTTGAACTTTGAATAATTTAACTATTTTGAACATTGAAAAAAGTCTCAAAAATTCAATTAGTTTGGGACGGAGGGAGTATTTATACTCACTCTGTTCACTTGCCACTATTTCACTTATTGAGGTCAAACTACCTAAACTTTGACCAACGTTTTAAGATGTATTTTGTCGTCATATTAATATGAGAAAGATTGCAACTTATAGCATTTTTCGTATAATTTTCAACCATCTAAATTTTAGATTTTAAATATTAAATTTAGCTACTTCAACTTAACTATGAATTTTAGTCAAATTGACCTAAAAAACAAAACGATGACATGAAAACATGAACAGTGGGAGTACTATAATAACTCATTTTAAAAGTACTGATTCACACTTGCAAAAGTTTGCACATCAATTATAATATGAGACATTTGGTATAATGCCTAACACACTATAACAAATAAATGATTTCATTAATTATTTAGCAGCAATAAAATAACTATCGTTATATTATATTTAGTGATAGTAATAAATATAAATATTTATAATCAACAATTTATATAAATCTTGCTAAAAGCTTTAGGGATGCAATGGTGTTATCTTAATCATCGCTAAATGTTATTGTTGTCATTCAATATCTCTTTTATTATAGTGTCAGTTGTTACAAACATTACTATTAAAGACAAATGTGATGGATATTTTATTTTTAATCATCATAATAACTGGATCAACTTTCACCCGCCTCAACTAATTCCATGAAATACTTGCTAAATGCACTAAACTTTATTTTGAAGTATGTCTATATTTAGAAAATATATTTTTAAATTAAAAATATATATTTATATTAAATGTCTCATACTTACATAATGCTTCAAGAAATAGTGAATGTGGTGGTATATTTTAAAAGAAAATGTAGTGGTGGAAAACTAGTTGTGGAGATAAATCCCCTCTAGGATAAATTGATTCCTATCCCCCTTTTTTACATTTCTCTCTTCTTTCAAATACATAAATTTTTTCTGGAATACATCGATTCCTTTCCTATGTATTTGAATGTCTTATTCCCTCCTTGATACATTCCTTTCGTATGTATTTAAATGTTTGTTGATTTATTCAAAAGTTCAGTAATGTATTTCAAAATTCATAAATAAGAGAAAGATGAAAGGACACTCGGCAAGCAAGTTGATTGAGGGGACAAGAAAGTAGGAGCCACCAATGATTTGGCATTATGATTCTAGTTTTAATAAGTATAAAAGAGTATGATTAATATTGAAGGGTTGATGTTTGAGGAAATGATGGGTATATTTTTGTTTTGATTTGGGGGAATTTGTTGGAGATAAGGTTTCAGATGTGCCTCCTCCGGATTTTAAGGCAAAATCCGACCAATCTTAGTGCCTTTTTATGCTGCCTGTTTGCTTTTTTTACAACCTCCATTTATACGTAAATCCAACCTAAATTTTATGTCCATTCTTTCTTGATTCAGTGGCCGTTATCCGTACAACAACAATAATACATTCAGTGAAATCTTATAAGTAGAGTTTAGAGAAGGTAAAAGTATACGTAAATTTTACTACTATCTCATAGAGATAGAAAGGTTCTTTCTTGATTCTAGTTATTTAGTGGCTGTTCTGATCCGTACAACAACAATAACACATTCAGTGAAATCTCATAAGTATGATCTAGAGAGGGTAAAAGTATACGTAAACTTTACTACTACCTTATAGAGATAGAAAAGTTGTTTCCGAGAAATCATCGAGCGGCCATTCTCTATGAATTTTTTTAAAAAAAGTCACTTTGTTTGAAATTTTTAAAATTGTAGTTGGAATTGGAGTTCAGGGTTTTAGGATTCAGATTTCAAAGTATAGAATTCAGAGTTTTATATTTCAAGATTTAGGAGTTGTGTATATGTTACTCTCTTTGTTTACTTTTACTTATCACTATTTCACGTATCAAGGTCAAAACTATATGAACTTTCGTCAACATTTTTTAAAATATATTTTATCATTATATTAATATCATAAGGGCGGCAACTTATGACATTTTTGTATAGTTTTCAACCATCTAAATTTTATATTTCAAATATTAAATATAGCTACTTTAATTTAACTGTCATTCATTATTTTCATTTATATGGTTATAATTATCATATATATTCCTTTTAACTTTTTCGTATGTCCTTTTTTTAATATTTTAAACTTTGTTAGTAAAAATTCTGACAATGTCTATATATGTTGTACTCTACTGGTATATTGCGTCCATTTTATATGTTAATAGGCACATAGCTACATCTCCATATATTCCCTAATAAATGTATGCGCCAAGAAAAAACATATAGTCCACAATGAAAAGGATTAGCTTAAAGGTTATAGTACTTTTATTTACATAAGATATGCAGATCATCATGTTTGTTACTTTAGTTTTTATAATGTTCTATATGGATTAGCTAGACAAATATTGCAAGTCAAAATTTTGGGTTCGAATATTTTGAGTGCTAAAGAAATCGTAATCAAAATTAACCAAAATTGACTTTAAAAAAAGTAAAATAACAATTATTTTTAGGAATACAGCGAGTACAATATACTCTTGAAAGTGTTTATAGGCGACAAGTGTCTTATAATTTTTAACATGTTGACAATTGACTTTACGTAATAAATATTTTTGATAAAAAGTATATTCTTTTATACTATATGTAAGCAAAAAAGAAGTATTTTTAGGGCTTGTAAACACGTTGACAAGTTGGGATTCTTTCAATTAACATTATTATCTCTTCTTATTTTCAACTAGTTGTATGCTTTCACTAGGGGAAAAAATAAATTCTTTTCATATTGTATTAAATTTAGAATTCCATGAGATGAAATTAAATTATTTTTTGTGAAAAAAAAATATGTGGAATGAAAAGAATAATAAGAATAGACAAGTGTCGTCCCCATTTAGTTTCAAAATTGGTATCAGCATTTATGCCCTTAGAAAAAATGAATTAAGAAAAGTTGGGTGGTGTTATTCTCCGTATATAATAATGGACATGTTGAATATGTCAACACCTAAAAAACAATAAAAAGGGATGGGAATAAATTCCCTTTGGACAAAGAAAAAGTTTAATTTTTGTTATAATATAATATATAGTCTCTCAGCAACATGAATCTGATTTTTGCATACTCAATTCTTACATTTAATTATTATTATTTGTAATAAGATCAGCAAATATTAGCAGCTCACCGACTTTCACATAAAGCAAAACATTGTTAATAATTAATACCCCACTTGGGATTGTCTCTCTCTATTATCCTGTTATTGAGCCAAGTTAATCATTATATGAGGTGGTTTAGTGATTTGGGGTTGTGATTTTATGTTGAAGATCTCAAGTTTGAAATTTTTTGCTAACAAAAGTAAGGAGTCTGTCTTCTGGATCGAACTCGTTGTATTAGGCTTGCCTAATATAAGTTATCTCTTTTGTGTGATTTGTGAGTTATCGCATAAGAGCAAAAGTTTACGTCATGCGCACCAAAAATAGCAACGGCAAATTTTCGTTGTAAAAAAAAATTATATGCCAATTTTAAGGCATAGAAACCAAACATAAGTTTATGGACAGAATATATGAAGGATCCAACTAACTTTGGTGCGTTTTATTTAGATTCCTTTTGAATAATTGGGATCAGTAATTATTTGAGAGGGGGGTAAATATTACTCGTATTAAAAAGAGAGAGACAAAAGAAGTCAGATACAAGGGGTAATTAAAAGAAGATACTTTGTCAACGGGGAAGGGAATTACAGTGTGAGAAATCAAACTCTCACCAATAAAATAGAAGTTCAGGAAATTAACCAACTGAGCTACACATATTTCGTGAATAAATATATTTATAACCCTATCAATTGATATAAATCAAATAATAAACTTACTATACCAGTCAATAATTATTTCCTTAGTAAATATGTCAAGTTAAACTTTTACCATTAATTTCATAAGTACTATGCTTGTTTGAGATTTAAAGAACCTGAACCTCCATATGAAAAGCAGCATTAATTAATGCAATGTTTGGTTGCTCTTTTTTATTTTCGTCTTAAATAATACTTTTTACATCTTATATTAGTTGTAAATATTAAAAAAAATTATTAAGGAAATATATTTCTTATTTATGTTTTTTTACACGGCGGTGCAAACAAAAAATGTAATAACTATTTTGAAATGGAAAAAATACATATATAAATTATGTTAAAATTTGTATAATTATCTCATGGGAGATAGAGCTTGAAATATATACGGATGTGAGTATTGAGTAATTACATTAAAATGCTAAAATGACCAAATTAACCCCCATCATAGTACAAAAAATTACATTTATTTTAACAAATTGTGTTTAAATTATGTATCATAAGTTTGGAGATATATTCTAGAGTTTAAAGTATCTTGATATTGAGCAAGACTAAGATAAAATATTTAAAGTACAAGTTCAATGATATACCCATGATAGAGGTAGGTGAGGAAGTTAGAATTGAATTGTATAAGTCATCTCCAAGAATGAAAATTTTAAGTATCTTGGGTTTATAATTCAAAAAATAGGGAGATTGATTATGGTGTTACATATTGTATGGAAGCAAGCTGGATGTATTCGATGTCTTGTATGATAAGAATGTGCCATCAAGATCAACTGTGTTGTATGGGGTGAAGTGTTGAAGGATCAAGAACTCGCACGTCCATAAAACGAAAATAACGACGATGATGATGTTGAGAAGCACACTAGCTAGGGAGATAAGATTAGCTAAAGAAAATATTTCGACAAAATTGAAGTGACCTCCATTGTGGATAAGATAAGGAAACAAGATTGAGATGGTTCGAAAACGTGAAGAGGAGATACACAAATGTCGAGAACATGTATGACCATATATGAAGGTCAAAAATTAGAATAGAAGGTTAGTAACTAGGTAGCCAAGTCTAATTTTCTTATAAGTTGTATTATATCCCTCACCTACTATCTGATTATTCAATTGTTATTTCCTTTACTTCATTTATAATATTATTCGTTGTTGCTACTATTCTTTCTTTCATTTTCTATTTCCTTTTCATATTGATTTGATATATTTTATCTGGGTCAAGGATCTATCATAAATAATTTTTCTATCTTCAAAAGATCAGCGTAACTCCCTTCCGTCAGACCTTACACTTGTGAGATTAAACTTAATATATTGTTATTGTTACAAACAGTATGTAATACATCAAATGAAATATTTAACAAGACCTGATTTCAACATTATATTATAGTCTCTCAATAACTAATCCTTGTCATGCATAACTAATTTTGCATCGTTAAAAAAGGGGACTTTTTTTCAATATAATTGAATCAATATTAAGGTGTTTTAAGAACAAGAAATCCAAAAGGGACCTAGCTAGGTAGATAGCTCCATAACTAGATATTTTTGAAGTGCAAGAGTGGGAAGAAACATGGACCCCATATGGGCTGTTGGTGACACAACTAGCATGGCTCTTTCTTTGACTACAAATTAACCAAAGAGATGTCAAAGAATTAATTTAAAGCAAACTTTTTAGGTGTCACCACATGCTTTTAAGTATGGCTCATCAACTTCATATGTCCCCTTAGTCCATACCATGTATATGCATGATTCATGAACAAAAAAAAGGTAACATTAATTATTCAAAATTGTGTAAACAATTCATAAGAAGAAACAATGGATGCATGCATCGCATTACTCTCCCTTAATACTTTTGATAAAATAATTCTCAGCTACACAAATATTTAAAAATAATTTTACTTCATAAATTTTAAAAATATTTCTTTTTTTCCTTAAATACCGTATCAAGTCGAAAGTGCCACGTAAAATGAGACGGAGAGAGTAATAAATAGAATTATTTTTTTATGAGGAAATAGGAATGAAGAATCACTCATCACTTTCTATTTATACAGAATGACTTTTCTTACGATAATATTAATTAAGTGGATTTCCAAGTCACAATTTTTTTTATTGTTTAGTTAATTTTAGAATCAGAATTTATATATATGCTTTTATGTGTGGGAGTCAACGTGTTTACGTTATAAATACATGCACCTTTCTAATCATGCAGCATAAGATAAGAGATAATACCACGAATTTCCTAGGGTAAAGAATATTTAGTAATGATAAGAGTTAAAAACAAAAAAAAAGTAGACTCATAAAAAATTAGGTAAAAAGAATATCGATTGTTCTATCGTTACACTTACATAAAATGATAGTGTGAAAAAAAATTAATTATATTATCATGGTATTGGTTAAAGCTGACCAATCAATTTAACTTTAACTTATTTATTTCAGATATAAGTAGGCTCATAATATTGGGAACATAAAGAGGAGGGGGTGGGTGGTATATCTTTCATCTGTGTTAAGGATAAACAATATATTATAGACAATTAGACGTATGACTATATATATTAAATTATCCTTTGAATGTTAGCTAGTAGTTAATAGTTTTAATCCTATGTAAAAAATTATGAATTTCAAATCCGATGTAATATTATAAATATATATATCTATATAATGGAAGATACTCTAAGATTAACGAGAGTTTTTCCGTAATGATTTGCTAGTGATATTGTCCATTTTGTACCTAGTTGTTGAAGAATGAAAAATGTCTCACATTGGTGGTTAATGAGATGGGTAGACTCTTGTAAGGCATGCACAATATTTCTTCCTCTGAGCTAGCTTTTAGGTGTGAGTTAGGCCCAAGATCTAATTTTACACTAAGCCTTTAAAATGTGTCACTAGTAAATAAGACTTGTTTACTTATATACCGAACATCTTTTCTATGTTTTTGCTGATGTGAGATTTCTTATATGGGTTGTTATACTTTCAATTCATAATCCCTTTTGTTTGAAGTTACCTAATTTATTTTCATATTACTTGCCTCATTAGTTGTGGACAATCTTTTGTTATTATCTTTTAAATGAGTTAGACAAAGTAACTTTATATAAGATAAATTTAGAAAATATTTCATCAATGAATTAACTTTCAATTTGTCATATACTAGATACAGTATGAACTAATAAAGCTAGTAATAATTAAGGCATATACTGTCAGCTTCAGATATTCTGGTGATTTTTATATATTCTTTTCCAAGTAATACAAAACTGAATTTAATTCTTTTTTTGATAATAACACACCCACTTATCACTATTATGGTAGACAAAAGGATCTAGACGTAAAGTATAAAAGATAAACATTGATGAGACTCAATTTAAATGATGTGATCACTTTGTTGAACAATGGCAAACAGCTAATTAAAGATTAAAGAATATTGTTTCCTTCAAAAAAGAAAATATTAGGGCATATATAGTCGATGGTTTTAGACCAACAACAATTTACCCAATGAAATCCCACAAGTGTGATTTGGAGAGGGTTAAAATATACGTAGACCTTATCATTACCTCATAGAGATAGAGAGACTGTTTCCGGAAGATCTTCAATGCAAATATATCAGCCGCAAAAACAGAAAATACTAGATATAAAAACGACATAGTGAAAAGCCATTGAAAACTCATAAACATAATACAAGTAGCAAAAATAAATGAGTGCAAATAACAACACAATATATAATGACACGTCTAATCCCACTACTATGTCACAAGGCAAGACATCATTCTACCCTTACTAGCCTTCTACCCTAATACTCGATCTCCGCTTGTTTCTATTTAATGTCATATTTTCGGTGATATGAAGCTAAGCCATATCCTGTCTAATCATCTCCCCTCAATACTTTTTTGGTCTATTTCTATCCGTCCGCGTAACCCCTAACTCCAACCTCTCGCACCTCATAAAATCTAATAAAAGTCGTTTAAATTCACCTAATAAAGTGGGATATTTCGAGATTAAACTTATGTTTAATTTAATTGAAGATATATTAAATTTATTTTAAAATAAATTAACATCTCAAATTTAGTGTTATTTGATCTCACTTAAAAATAAAATAAATTAATTTCAAAATTATAATCTCAAAATAATAATCACGAAATAACTTTGTTCGACGTACCAATCAATCGATGCAAGAATATTCATTTTCGTATAAGCATATAAACATGGAAAACCAATTTAACGGCTTTAAAACGTAACTACTTATCTTTCCTTCTAGAAAGGAGAATCAATTGATCTTGTCTATAAGTTGAAGAATACAATGAATAATTTACATAAATATATATTATTAGATTCTTATTAGGAGACCAAATAATTGTGATGTAATAATATTCTTTGGTACATGGTATTATTGGTAAGTCTTGTCAACCTCTTAGCTAAATTGCTTTAATAATGTTCTTATTCGGTTCACATCTGGCTCCTAATTAGTACGTCATAATGTCCATAATGTATATACAACATATATTACCCCAAAAAAGTGCAGAAAAGGAGGGGGAAAAATGAAAAAAATGCAATTTTCCTAATGGTGGATTGGGTATGGAGGGAAACTAGAAATGAAAAAAAATAATAAGAAGAATTTTTAAGGGTAAAAGCTATTGAAACACAATTATTACATTGTTTTGAGAGAAAGTAATATAGAAAATAATTGGTATATCAAAAAATATTACATAGTAGAAAATTTTAAAATCAGCTATAAGCAAACTCTACGTGCTTAAATCTGCGGAGAGAGCTAACATAATATTATTTCTTGAATCTTTCCGTAATAGCAAATCTTTTATATATATCTCCTCGTATATGTTTAATGATGATCTTGTTAAATTTCGAAAATATTTGCAATCTTCAATAATACTTCTCAGGAGGGGACATTGTATGTCCTCCTTATTAATAATCTTGATGGAAAGTAAGCAGGCTGTTTGCACTTCTAAGTCTTTGTATCCCATTTCCTTTGTTAATTTCATTCTTTTTTGTCTTAATGTTTCATGATTCTATGACGAGACTTAAAAGTAAGATTTACCTTAACCTAGCATCAAATATTCACTTTTCTTGATCATTTCCTTCATGTATCATGTCTAATTTAGGTCTTAAAATTATTATTATAAATGTTTTAATTTTATCTTTCATGCATATGATGGAGACTAAACATACTATAGAATAATTCATTAGAGAGAGAGAAAAGGTCATTTTGTAGAAATTTTATTTTCAAAGAGAATTGTACGTTGGAGTTGGAGTTGGCCCAAATGGCTTAAGCCCATTTCCAATATAATTCTGGAAGTCCCGGATAAGGCCCAATAAGAGGCCCAGTTTAACTAACATACAAGAGGCCCCTTCTCCTCTCTTATTTTAGGAAAAATTACATCACTCAGCAAACATATAATGCTAAATAACAAAACTCAGCTATATTTTTATATTATTACCTTTTATGATAAACATTTATAATTTCTTGGTTATAAGATTTGCGGACCCCACTGCCTACATGTATAAACCCCTTCAAAACTTCCCTGCAGTTTCTCTCTTCCATGTATACACGAAGGTCGCTCCTTTCCATAACAGTTCCCCTATTTTTCTCCATTGATCACTCTCCTAAAACCTCTCAAGGATTCTACAATCAACACAGGTAAGTTTTTTTTTCTTTTTTTTGAAATCCCTCCAAGAATTCACAAGTAAATTCCTTTGATGGTTTTTGGCGGGTTTTAATTTTTTCACAGAGATTTCAAAAAAAATTCCCCTTTTGCACAAAATCCTTGTTACATAGCCGCCGTCGGTACTAAAGTATGGTGGAGGATTTTTCATTCAAAAGGATAACGAGAGGTATACACTGTGCATGTTAAAAAATGGAAGAATCACCCTCATTTTCACTGGGGTTAACTCAAGAAATTGAGGTAAGTGCAGGGTCACTTTCAAAAGCTAGGGCTAGTGACGAGGAAGCATCCAATACCGCCATTAATGCACCAATTTTCAAGTTAAGGAGTCAACAAAAGAAGAGGAAAATTGTTGATATTAATTCGTCTAGTACCAAATCGAAGCAAGATAATGGGTCCGAATCTTCCAATCCTGACGAGAACGACACAGACGAGAATGAGGTATTTCCTTAGCTTATGCATTCTTAAACATTTAGGTTGTAAACATACCTGGTGTTCGTCATCTATGCATCAGTGGAACTGCCTTGCACCTCTAGCAACATGAAACACTAGAAAAGTTGGGCTTGGACGTTACAATTGTTCAAGGAAAATAGGTGCGCAAAGCATGTGGCAGACTCTCGAAACCGCTTAGAAGTCTGTTGAAAACATTAAATTACTCTTTTTATATTTAGAAGACTGTTTTAAAAATTAAAGTTTGATCAATTAATTATTTAACTCCTAACGATTCAACTCAATAAGTAATTGATTTGATTTTCTCATCTTTGTACGCTCATGATATATTGAACTATTGCATCAAATTAATAGTATTTATTTAATTTTATTTATATTAATATTATATTTATTTTAATGACAATATAAATATATATATATATATATATATATATATATATATATATATATATATATATATATATATATATATATATATAGACATGACGCACATACGCAAAATCACATGCACTAAATTATTTATATAAAATGACCATTTGGCTATTTTATTTACAAGAAAAATGGCTGAATGGCTCACCTGGCCAGAGCTTCTTCTTCCTTCTTCATTCCTCCCTCCTCCTCCTTCTTCGTCGTCGTTCTTCATAATCATGTTCTCTATTTTTTTAAATTAAAGTACCATAAATGTGAATTGTTTCGAGCGAATTCTATATAAAAGATTCAAAATATTGAGAAATTTTGATATCTCTAAAATTTAGGACTACTTAGAGATGATTTTAAGTTAATCGAGATTCAATAGCTACTATATACTTCATGTATAGCCAATGTATATTTAATGTATAGTTAAAAATCCATCGCAAATGGTGGTTTAGTTTTTGAAAAATCCAAATCAATTTGGTCCATGTACATCCTTAGTTATAAATATTGCATAGTCAATTTATACTTTCTATGATTTTGACAATCTATATTACAACAACAATATATATATTTTACTTAATTACTTACTGAATTTAAATTATAATTGAGAATTAGAAGAATAAGAAAATAGTCAACAATTCTAGTTAGAAGATCTGAGAACAACAGGAGAAAAAGATAATCAGAACGGGATGAAATACTATCACACGTAAGGAAAATGAGGAGATGATAGACTGGGCCAAAGCCTTGACACAATCGACATGAACCTATTATTACAATAATACGTGACATATACCGAATTCCAAAGAAATATGTAGAGATTACACAAATCTTATAGTGATATTCTATGATTTCTATCCTTATTCTTTTTAAAATACAAAAATTCTCTAAATTTGGTGGAATCTGAATACACTTACGTGATGTGTCCGATTGCTATATCGCGTAAAATGATGTATCTAACATTCTAATACATTACGTAATTGATCGGAACGATACTTCACGTAAAATGATGTATCTAACGTCTCGATTGTGTCCGAACGATACATCGCATATCGACGCTGTATCGATCGGATGCATTATGTACAATGATGTATCAAAAAAATAGGAAAGGATAAGAACTTTTATAATTTTTTAAAATAATAAATTTTTTTTTTAAAGAGAATATAATAAAATAAATTGTGTATATAGATAATTTTTTGAAGAAATATTTTGTTAGGCTGTCCCAATAACTGGAGAGAATTTAGCCTCTGGCCCAACAGCTTGATTAGCCTCTGTCTAAATAACCAGCCCATAAGCATTATTAGAGTTATCCCTGTCAACAACAATTTGTTTTTTTTATTTATTACTCTTCTTTTTATTTCAAAAGGTATTCTGCTTTTGAAGCTAATATATTTGAATTGAACGTCTTTCAGATATAATCTTTCTATCTTTGTGAAATAATGATAAGGTCTTCGTATATCTGACCCTCCCCAAACTTCACTTGTGAAATTTCACCCAATATGTTATTGTTGTTATTTCTGTTTCAAAAAGTACAATTTCTTTTTCTTTTTAATTTATTTAATTTTTTTAATAATATCTTAATTTTAACTTTTCATGTGACGTATTAACTTATAATAATACCCAAACGTCAAAAATTGGATATGATGATTTGGAACATATCACATGCCATCTGAATAAAAAAAGCAGCAAATTGGATAGAAAATTACATGGTACATAAATTGCCGGTCATTATAAGACGTCGGACTATATATAATTAATTATCATTGTAATATTGGTCTAGTAGTCATCGTCAAACTTTAGGGATTTCTTTATAACGCCGTTAGCAAACTGGAATTTACTTGCAATCATCACCATCTACAAATCTTCTTCAATTCTCCATCACTTTCCATAGTGGTATTTTTATTTGAAAAATTGTCAATGTAAATGGAATCAACTACCCTATCCACCACTAGGCTTCACATTTTAGTATTAATAGCATTCATTGCCTAGAATTTAGAGTTAATGTTTTCGGGTTTATGAAATTTATAATTAATGTAGTAGGTCCACCCTAGTAATTTAGCCATGGCCATGCTGACTTACCTAATAACCAACCACCTCAAATTAAATGCCACTTGTTCTTTATGATTTATAGGTAAAATAATTTGGCTGGCTGATAATTGGTATTTTCATAATTTACTTTAAATTACTTGCTTGAAATTTATAGTTTCTAAGATTATACTCAATATGTTGTTTTGCTTGACATTTTCAGAGTTTTGAAATTTAGAAGTATGTCGTTCATGGATCTTTTAATTAATATGAACTAGCTTTCAGCAAATTAAACAAACAATGATGACATATTATGTAAATGTGCTGTTTAATTTGGTTTCATATTTACATCCTCTAACTTTAAGTGTGTATAAGTAAACAATTGAACTTGTATAAAGATGAACAAGTACGCAAATAAAATTTGTGTGGTATAGTACATGTAGGACACCACGCAGAATGCCATGCAGGATATGTATCTATATGTTCGACTTTTTACAAGTTTAAGTATCAACCTTTGCAAGCGCCTAAATTAGAGTGCATAAATGTGAAATAAGACCAAGTTAAATGGCATATTTATATAATATGTCAACAAATAAACTCATAATTATTTTTAAAAGAATCCTCAAATAAAGTGAACACACATAGGCTATTGTAAAGAAAAATACATAATTTAGAAATACTAAAAGCACCCTCAAACTTGACACAAATCATTAGTTTCGTCCTAAACTATTGATAAGCTTAAAAACACCCCTCAACTTAGCGAATTAAGCTTAAAACACCCTCGAACTTGACACAAATTATTAGTTTCGTTCCTAAACTATTGATAGGCTTAAAAATACCCTTTAAGCCTAAGAATAGTTTAGGAACGAAACTAATAATTCGTGTCAAATTCAAAGATGTATTTAAACTTAGTTGGCAAAAATAAGATTATTTTTCAACTTATTAATAATTTAACGATGAAACTAATAATTGATGAAGATATTTTTAATACTTCTATCTCTTCTTTTACACGAAGGGAGTAACATTTTCCAACTCCTTGAAGACGACGCCGTTAAAAAGTCAAGTCAAGCCACTGAATTCGGACATTGAACATATCTACAAACTTTTATTCAACACGCTTTCGTTTACATATATAACAACCCCTAATCCTTCTTTCCCTTTCATAAACCAAACCAAAATCAATTCTTACAAAATTAAAACATTCGAATTTCGAAGAAAAATTAAAATCATGTGTTACGAGGTTAAGTGTTCGAGCTGTGGAAAGACCAGTTGGGGTGGTTGCGGACGGCATGTTCCCTCCGTTTATGATCGAATTCCTCAAGGCCAACATTGCCAATGCAAAAATTGGCCCGGCGTCAAAACCGCCGGCGACGGCGACGGCGACGGCGATGTCTCCGGCCGGGGAGACGGTGAAGGCGGTACCGGAGTTTCGCAACCGGCTTCTTCTTGTACTATTCTCTAGAAATCGAGATCCTGGAATAATTTTGTCTTTTTGTTTACAGTGTGCTCTAACTAATCAACGTTAGTTGGGATTGTCTGTTATGTTTGTTGTTCACTACTCTATGAATTAATTAATAAAATAAAATGCTTTGATTATGAAATTTATCCCCCTCTCTTTTTTCTTTTTGAACATCTTTATTTCGACGCAGGGCGGGGATTAGATGAATTTGAACGAATCCAATAATGTCAATAGCTTTTTATTATTGCAAAAATTTTTGTGTTCTTCTCATAGTTTTGACTTACTTTTAGATTAGATGATTGATTTGACGAAACTGTGAATATATTAAAGATAGATAAATTAAATTAAAACTCAATTATTAACACTTTGATGTATTTGAAGATTAATGAACATTTCTTAAAATTCCATCTCTATATATTTCTTGCTACAACAAAGTTGGAAGACTCGTTAAAGAGTAAAAATTGTATTTAACTCCTTGTTGCTTATGTAAAACCCCATTTAAGGGGTAAAATAACTACTTTAATTTGAACTCGACTAATTTAAATTTACATTAATAAATTTTATCTTGAATACAAAGCACTTTTTACCAATTTCCGTTTTAACCTCTAACGTTAGATTTAATATATATTTGAATCTTATAATTTAAAATTAAACTGATTATCTACCCTTTCTTATAATTCGTATGTTGGGAATCTTTTATGTAATGGCTAGGTTCTACTATAGTACTATAGCCTAAATTGGCAGTAGAGGGAAAAAAACGAAGTGTGGTTTATATGTTATTATTGCTTGATTTTAGGCTTATTGCAAAATCTAAATTGCTTCCATCCATCCATATCAATGAGTTGGATTCTTTCAGAAACTTGGGGAGTGCTAGCACCAGTTATTTTTAAGAATAAGAGAATGTGTTTCTTTAGAGTTTTGTGTAGCCTCTTAGAATTAGAGTAATTAGATGCTTATAACAGTTTCAAGTTAAGTTCTACACTTTGTTTCACGAGTAACAACGTAATTTATTTTTTGCTTTTGATACGTATGATTTTACTGTGTGTTATTTGTGGCACCACATGTTGTACACGACAAGGTCTGGTTCCTATTTGTTAATTTTAAATTATGGCGCGTTTTGAACTTTTGAAAATAAGTTATCTCTGGAAAATCAAGTCATAATCATACATAAGTTTTATGGATCATTTATCACCTAGTTTAGTATAAAACTGGATAATCATGTATTGATATTATATAAATAATTATGTAACGTATCGATATTTATTTAATTATTATGTATTTCATCTTAATAATTAAAAATAATAAAATGATATAAATATTCACTTTTTTTTTAAAAAAAAAGGTGAAATAATTATAAAAGAAAAAAATTTAAAAGAAGCCAAAAAAATTAAAACAGTCATTTTTTCTTTAAATAGCAAAAAAAGAAATAATGAAAAGTTTTTTCTTTTAAATGAGAAAGAAAAATGGCTAAATTGCAGGCCGAAAGGAGCAAGTAATATTGCGGCCGTCTAAATGACAGCCTGCCGCTTTGGAGACAGCCGACCTGATATTTAATTTGTACATAATGACTGATTAGCCATTTTGAGCCAAAATAAAAAAAATATTTTTGCGTAAATAATTTTTTTAAATGAACATTTTGCATAATTATCCCTTGAATAATTTTGATAATCACAAAAATAGTCCAACTTAAAATAATCGAAAAAGCGAAGGCTTCTTACATGGACCAACCTAGCAGTTTCTCCAGCAGCCCATAGCTTTATAAGTTAAGTTGGCCCAATCTTCATCACAAGGGTTGACTGTGAGTTTATGGGCCGAATCAAATAGGGCCCATATTCTGGGCCTCGTTTGAGATAGAGCCAGTTCCACCATGATAAACTCATAAAAATGGCACAAGTTAATATTTATATGGAGACTGTATTGGTAAATATGTGTCAGGGCATGAAGCATTGGATTTTAAGCTATAAATTCAATTAAAACAGACCAAGTAGAGGGGTGTGATATAACTATCCAAGCTATAAATTTGTTTTGCAGACCAAACGAACTTTAGATTATACTAAAATGGGATACTTATTTATCAATTCAACCAAAATTTTGAAAACATGAAGACAACAAAAGATGAAAAGGAGTCGAATCCTCATCCTCCCTTGTTCTTTTTTGAGTGTGAGCAACGGATCTTCGTTTATGTGTATGATTTTTTTTTTATTTAATTTAATCTTAATATATATAACGCACAAAATATATTTTAACTAAAGATTTATAGTTCCATATCCCGATTTTCCTTGTGATCATCAAAACATTTCAATTTAATTTTATCGTGTCTCATAAATATTAAATATTGACATGATAAGTATTTTTTTTTCCCAAACAAATTTGAGAGCCTGAAGTCACATTTTTAACCATATTTTCCATTTTATTTGAAAAAAAAAAGCCTCGAACAATTTAGTTATCTCATCCATCAATTTACCCTATAAAACTATGCAAATTTTAAACATGCGACAATTTTTTAATCGAAAAATAACTTTAAAAGTTTACCTTATTATTTAATGTAAATATTTGGCATGAACTCTACTTTTTCCACCATTGTAAACACGGGTTGACCAAAAAAAGAACATTGTAAACACGTGACATTTTATACCAAATTAAATTAAATTAACTTTTTAGTCTAAACCCTAAATTCGCAACTTTTTTTTTATCTGCAAATCTGAAAAGGGAGTGGTTGCTGCATTTTTTTTTTCAACGTAACTACAGTTCCAAATTTTAAACCTTTTAGTTAAAATTAAATATGTATATATTTAAGGTTATTCATTTTTATGAATCGAGATAGACCAAATTTGCACCTCACTTGTACTATATAGAGAAAAACAAGTTCTTCGGAAAAAGTCCACATTGGTGGTTAATGAGATGGTTAGAATCAGGCTCAGACACTTCTCCTTCTTTGAACTAACTTTTGGGGTGTGAGCTAGGTCCAGTACCTAATTTTACATGGTATCAGAACAAGGCTCATCTCATCCAAAAACTGCCACGCACCAGATTCTGCTAGCTTCTAGGGTGTGAGTTAAGCCAAGACCTAATTTTTACAATTGTCTTCAACTCAATTATTTTAAAATTCGAGAAGTAAAAGTATATGATTAGCAAATTCATGAGGTGTTTCTCTATCGCGTATATAATCATCATATTCTTTTTGAAATATAAATTGAGTGTAAAGTTGTTTTGAAATGAAAAGAGAGTTTCAAAGTCTAATAGTAGAGGGATAAATTTTTCCATCGAATAATAGAAAGGTAAATTTGAACACATATTTTTTGTGTGCATGGGCGTTATTTTAATGGTTGTTGTCGGCAAATATTATATTGTCCTTCCACACATTATTGTCTCCTTATTTTTGACCTTTTATCGAACAATATTTCCCTTTTTAGATTATCCGATCAACCGTTGAACTTGCCACTCATAAATACTAATAACTTAAAAAGTGGTTGATATACTTTTTTGAACTAAAATAACAATTTCATTTTATTTTTATTATGATATAATATGGGTTTTATGTATTGGAGGTCTAAGAAAATATTACTATTACTCAAAATAATATTTCCTATTAAATACACTTTTTTTTTCTGAGGTATTCCATTTTTCGCTCACTTTTTTTTTTAGGGGGAGGGGGTCTAAAGTTGGTAGATTTAAGAATCGATTCAAATTAAATCATTTTACATTGTCTTTACCACAAAAGGTCTATTTCAATTTTTAGCTATATTAAGCTTATTTTTACGTCCTGAAATGAAGCATTATTCAGATTTGTTGTTCAAGTTTTTTTTTTTATATATTATCTGATTTAAATATAGTATTTAATTAGCTTTTTTGAGCGGCTAAAATCGATAGTTGTAAGTGAACAACCTACAATTTAAGTTTCTCCTCTAACTACCACTCTACTACTATATATTAATTTAACATGTATATATCTCATTAATTTCTTTTAATTATAAACGCATCAACTTAATATATAGTCCTTCTATTTCATGATATATGTTACCGCGTTACATTTCGTTGTTATTGATGATATTCTTTTGGATGTTATGTATTGCTTGTCATATCATATTATTTTATTATTGTTAGCGTCTTTATCTCCGCGATACAGTATCTTATTTTATCTTCTTTGAAATGCTTTACTAGACATGAAAATCTATTAGAAACAAGTGTAGCCAATCAATTGAGCTATTAAAATTTTCTTGCATTATTTCATGATATCTATTAGTTAGGAAAATGAAATTTGAGCACTAGATATTGTAATTAATATCGTGTGTCGTCTTCATATTATTCTAAGTAATTAAAATAGTGACGTTAGAGAACTTTTTCATTGAGTTTTAATTTGTCGTTGTACCTTTGAACAAAATAGTAGATTTAGGGGAAGTCAAAACTACATTTAGTGACCAATTATTATATTGAGTCTATTATTCAAAAGAAGACAAGAAAATAACTCTGAATACACAGCCTCTCAATTTTGACGAAACTAGATCATCCATCCTCTCAACATAATATTAAACTTTTGGGAAAAAAATAAAATAAGAACCTCACACCTTTTTGGACCTTTATAAAAACGGCGCTAAAAAATAATCTAATATTTTTGGGTAACTAATATTACAAAATAGTCAAAAAATATATATATAAAGAGAGAGATTTTATATATTTAAGTGTAATAATGTGCGTGCGCGCACCCATATCATTGTTATTTACAACTTTTTCTCTCTTACTCGTCTGTAACTTTATACAGATAAGGATATTTTTGTATCATTTTTAGGAGTGTGCATTGATTTGTTTAATTTAATTTTATGTATTATTTATATTTGATAAATATGCTAAATTAATAAAATATTTTTATCGATTTAGGTCATTAACGGTTCGATTTTGTTTTACCCAATAAGAAAATACTCATAAATAAATATATGATTTTTCTAACAATTTGACACAACACGATAAAATACAATAAAACAAACGAATCAATTGAGCATCTAAACTTAATAATATGTAATATTTGACCTCATATTCTAATTTTATTTTTCAACAGAAGGGCTATACATTGAAAACCAAGAAAATACATGGCCTATGAGTATCGATTTAGTATCAAGTGATATTAAATTATTAATATTTAATATTTATGAAGGGATAAAGTAGTAAATTATTATAGTTTTAATGGGTTATCGGTTACCCAATAACCTAATACTAAAAATCGAAATCTAACCGATAACTCGAATTTTTTTTTTTAAAACCATTTAAAACCCGTTAACCTAATAACTTGATAACAATAAACCAATAACATTTTTTTCAATTTTTGCATACCCCAAATTATTGTCAACCAATTTCTCATTGTATAAATTCTTTTAAGAAGAAAATAAACAAAGATTCAAATAAAGAGCGAAATATAAAGTCTGTGAAGATTCTTGGGACATGAGATGGTTTTCATATTAATTATTTGCGTGACTTTAAAATGCATAAGCAAATTTTAGATTTTTTCCCTTATTTATAACATCATTTAATTGTTTTTTAGATATACTTGAATTTTGCCTTATAACACATTGTATATGAGGAATTTAAACTTAAATTTTGGATATATCGCTTAAAAACTTTTTATTATTACATTTGAAAATTCAAGTCAATCAACGATGCTACATACAAAATCATTTATTTCGAATTATATATTATTATATTTTCGTTGGAATAGCATTTATCTTGTGACCTGCAATGATTGACTGAGTTGATTGAGTGAGTAATTTTTCACGTGAGTGACAATCTTAGACAAAACTAATCATATTAAACTTGCGTATATCTCTTATATAGTTTACAAGTAATTGCATAAAAACGAATTTACTCAAGGTATTCTTAAAAAATAGGGATTTTCGAATTAAAGAGTATTTGTGCTTTGCTTTTATTTATGATGGGTAGATGGGAGTTGTTTGATATGTATTCCCCTCTCTTTTATGTTTTCTGGCATTTTTCACTCTTTATCTATATTTAGCAAAAAAAAAAAAAAAAACCATTCATTTCATTAGGTTCAACTTATTTTTGTGAGCTCATATGACTTTGATTTATATGAGTAATGGGACAATAAATTATTTTGGAAGCTCCTTTATACATCTTTCATCTATTAATACACTAGACATTGGTGTCCACGCCAGCATGGGTCCAATATTTATTATTTTTATGTATTGATTTATGTGATATAGATAAAATTTAAAAAATTAATTAGATTTTAATATGATTTATAAATATTTTGAATTATTAAGTAATGTGAATTATAGTATTTTTTACGTAATTTTTAAATAATAGATGTTACCCTCTGGTCCTAATTATGCGGTATGGATAAAATTTTGAAAATCAAAAAGTTTTCTACGTCTTTTAATTTTTAATTTTTTAATTATTGTGATCTATGTTACGTTTACGTCATTTTTAAACATACATGTTATTCATCTATCCTATTTATGCGACATTGATTTGAGTGTTAATTGAACTTTTTATGTCTTTTAAATATTTTAAGTTGTTAGTTTTTATGATTTATAGTATTTTTATGTAATTTTCATATGTAGAAATATTACTATTGTTAATTATCTAGATTTACAATACCTTTTAGGTAGTATCCAAATTAAATATTACATATTACCTTTTTTGTCCCATTTTATGTCGATTATAACATATTTTCAGAACTATTTTAAGTTGTTAATTATCATGAATAACAATATCTTTTACGCATATATATATATATACATAAATAGATAGATAGATAGATAACACTAAAACTAAGATAAACAAATTAAAATGTAAAAATCATTAAAAAAATACAAATATACCCTCAAGCTGCTCAAGGAGGCATGTCGACCTGAGAACTGCACATGGAGTTAGAGAATCAAACACAAGACCTCTTGCTCACAAAGTGAAACCTTAACCATCAAGCCAAAGCAGCTCCTTATTTGGTCTTATGCAAAATGACAAAATAATGACGATGACACATGCAGGTCACCGTGATTTCTAATATATAGGAATATATATATAAATACAAATTTTATATATTTTATTAATAATTAATAAATTTGACCCTTACTATACATATAGACCCAAAATAATTACTGTATAATAATATATAAATTTGTTAGTCAAAGTATTTTGGGAACGTAAAATTTGATCAATTATTACAGTATAAATCCATTTCAAGATCGGTATGAGTATGACCTTTTTCTCTTTAACTCACGTTTTCTTAGTATGTTGAATTTAATTTGCAGCATATAATAAAATGGGACAACTGCATGCATGAATTTAAGATTAAACAAATACTACGTAATAGCTTTAACAAAGTAAAACAAGGAACCAGATTCTCATGTTTCAATCTTTACATCTACTTTGCATCATCGTATTTAATCTTATCTTATCCTAAATTTTATCAATATAATCTTCAAAAATTAAGAGTCAAATGGAACTTTAAATGGGTGCAGTTTACCCTCTATATAATACATATATGTGTGTAGACACACGTCTTTTAACTTTTTAAAACGTGCATATATATATATATATATGTGATCAAAGTCAAAATAGCTAGCATAATCATAACAAGCTATCGTATAGATTCAATTACTTTAATATAACAAAAGAAATAATTTCTCTATTTTCACAAGATAGAGATAAGATCTGTATACAATATCTTATTCTTTCATACCTAACTTGTGGAATTACACCACATATATAGTAGATAAAGTTTAGTTAATTTACTAATATAGTGGTGAAATTCAATTAATTTAATTTGAATAATTTTATAAGTTTATTACTATATTTGGTATAGTGAATAAATTTAATATATAAACACATTTAAATAAGTTGGTCTCCCTCATGCATTCTCTTCGAGTATTTTTTTATAATTCTAATATAATATACAATTATTTACCATAAACAGGAAATAAAATATAAAAATTTACATGACTTAGATTGAGAGCAACTTTTTTTTTTTTTGAGAAACCCGAACGAACTCTTACACACTTGTCAAATTACTAAGCAAACTAATTTATAATAACAGATTTTATTTAGCTAGAAAAGTTTACTATGTATTCACGTTAAATGCTAAATCATCCCTCGCGTTCTCTAGTACAAGTGAGGAGTTTGATAAAAAATAATCTCTAATTTCTTCGTTGTTAATTAGTGTTTCATTCATTAATCTTCAAAAATTATTTTTTTTATTTTTACAAAAGAAAAAGAAATAAAAAAGGAACATACAAAGAGGGAATTGAGTGAATATAAAAAGAGGTACAATTTTGAACCAAAGTTGTTCAAAGAAAATTTAGTTGGACATTTGGTTGTGAATCCAAGTCAACTCATCATTTCGTGTCAAAGAAAATAAAATAGAATAAAATAATTAAAGTGGCTTGAAAAGTTCCCAAACTAAATTACATACTCACAAGAAAGTTCATTTGTTTACACTTGAAGGTCTTAATTGTCATATCTATATCATTTAATTGGTTATTTTGTAGGTTTACAAATATGATTATTGTTATTTTAATAATTAAGTTTTTTTTTATGTTATAATCATTTAACTAATTAAAAGAGGTTGGATTGATTAAAATTTATCACAAATTCATTAGATTCATTCATCGCTATCGTCGATCATTATGATGAGGGTCATTTTGTTCGCAATACGAACTATTACCATTCACTACTTACTATTCACAATTCACGATCATCATCAGTTATATATACTATCGTTATCAATCACTACAATCAATTATCATCACTAATAGCTAGACATGACTATTTACAATCATCACCATCGACGATCATAATTATGATAACTAGCATCGATCAACCACTACCAATATCACCACCATATATTGTTAACTGTTGTTATCACTGATTAGTACATACAATATAACAATACCCTAATATCCAATACCATCCTCAATCGACATATATTTTCTTTAAAATATTTTATAAATATAGTATTATAATAGTTTTGTGCTATATTAAATTTTGTATGTATTAATTTTAATTAAAAAAATTATGCAATCAAAAATTGAAAAACAAACTATCTTAATTATTTAATGTTTATATATTGATATTATTTACCTATTCAAAAGTTCAGTAACAAACTTTCTTAATTATTTAATGTTTATATATTGATATTATTAATGTTTATATATATTAATACAATTTTTGTTATTTAAATATATATTCAGATTGAGACATCTTAAATTTAATCCACATTTTAAATTTTAGACTTCTTTATCATAATAAAAATAAACAAAAACTTTAGATATTATGTCTGAAGAGAATCAAAGATATTGGGTATATTTTTAGTTCACCATAATCCATCTTATGATTCTCTTTTACTAAGTTTTGATAATTAATTATTTCAAGTGCGCATCACTTCATGGCCAGCAAGAAAACCTTTTATGTTATTATTTTAGAAAATCAGAATATTGGACAGCAACATTTCATATCTTATGCTAACTTTTTATTAATAAAACTGGCAATACACAATCGATGTTGATTATAGAATTAATATTACTTCGACACAAGGTGTGCATGGTTTCTATTTTTTAAAGAAAATGTATTAAAAAATTTAATACATTTGATACGTGAAAATGATTAAATTCTCTATACAACTGGATGATATATGCCTAAGGGATCCAGTCATACGTGCAACCAACACACTACATTTATAATGTTTATTTCATATTAGTATTATAATATAGTATAATGGACATGTGTATATGTGTTAATACAAGCTCAATAAAATTTAGAGAGTTTATATAGAATTTGCAGACTCAATTAAATTTTAATATGATTTTTAGATATTTTATGTTGTTAATTTTTATAATTTATTATATTATTTATGTAATTTTTAAATAATATACATTAATTTTCTTGTCCCAATTTATGTGGTACCGATAAGATTTTAAAAGTTTTAATTATTATGGTCCTTGTTGTTTTTACATCATTTATAAATTAGATTCTTTTAATGTGATAATTTAAAATAAAAAATTAGATATTCACAAACTATACGAAAAGTATTATAAATGATAATTTTTTTTCATCAATATAAGCACTTTAATTCTAGTCAACGTCTATTTGACTACTTTTCAAAAATCAATAAAGTTACTTTAATTTAATATTTTATAATAAAAATTTACATATTCAAAAACTACACAAAAATATTCTAAATTATAATTTTTTCATATCGATATAATCACTTTATTTCGGATCAAACCTTAAATATTGCTTTATAGTTTTTTCTTATCACACGTGGTCATTGTAGAAATAACTTGAGGAACAACCATGATGACGACTCAGCACTTCAAGTTCCTCATTGTCGCTTCTAATATAAGAGAATATATACTTTTATTAGGATTTTTGTTGACGTTATATTTCTTTCGGAATCAAAAAAGGAAATGAAATTACAACGTGCAAAAATAAATTCTTACTAACAAGGTTAAATTTGAGAGTCAAATGAACTTTTAAGGTTTCCCAAATCCCATATTCTCTCTTGTTAGTTGATTCATGGACGAAAGCTTTTTGATTGTTAGTGCAACAAATTCAATATAATTTTGATTAAAATTTTATATTTTTATTTAAATTTTTATATAATATGTATAAATAGTTACAACCTAGTAAATTTAAAATATTAAAACCTGAAATATATTAATTTAAAATCCGAACTTCGCACTTCCATTTTTGATATTCAGCAGTGTATGATTTTGCAGCATCTTAAAATATGGATGACTTAAAAAGGAAACTCAGGAAAAAGAAAAAAAAAATTACCCTTTTTCTTTGTTTTTCTTTTCATAATAATTTTTGATATGCTACATATTTATATCTACTAATATTTTACCAACACATCTACTACACATTTTACCAACACATCTACTAATATTTTTATAATCTAATATATTAGTTAATTATAATTTAATGTGAACGTTTGATGTAGATGAATATTTAAGTCCAATATGTCTCCTCTCCTTTTCAATAAAAAAGATTTTTAAAAGACAGTTATGATAATATATAAAGTTAATTTTTCGGTCAACTTTTAAAGCTCCGATCCTATAGGTACAGCCAGATTTTTTGGGTCCCCATTTCCATCTCTATAATATTTATTTATGTATTTATTTTTATTTTTTCGTCTAATTTATAAACTCGATTAGTTTTATTTTTTAGTTCTCTTAAAAAACATCGGTTTTGATTTAATCTAGTGTGGGTGACAGGCGGACCTATTTCTTAATTTTGATAGGAGTATTTAGCAGCATTATTTCTATTTACTATGTATTATTGTTTTTATTTATTATGTATTATTTAAAGATAGACAAATTATTAATGAGGGGTGAAATCAAGAAGTAATTCCTCACGTGCAAAATTATAAGAAGATTCCTTTTAAGATTAAATAACTTTATCAAAGGGATAAATTAATTATGACTGTATTTGTTATAACGTCCATTATATTAGAAGTATAAATAAATTTGATTATTCTAATTGCTCAGGACAATTCTTTTTAGCTTTTATAATTGGAATTAAAAAATTAGTAGATCTGCTTAGCCAAAAATAGAAATGGACTAGCATTATCAAATGATCACAAGACATATTCTTTAATTTAAATTTTTGACATCACTTATTTACAATCACAATACTTAAAATTAAAACCAGACAAACAAATTAAAAATAAACCAAATAGAATAACATTTTTTATTTTTTCAAAAGTTGAATTGACCAATCTTTAATGTCAAATGAAATTAAATTGATTCAATATCATCAAAATTAAAAATTTAAAATATAACCAAGAAAATACTTTTTAAATTACAATCCTCATCTTATTAACATATTTTCTAAAAATATATATTTTAGAATATTGGTCGAAATTCACATTATTTGAATCGCGCTGAGATAGAAACTCTGACATGATTGATCAATCTTTAATGTCAAATGAAATTAAATTGATTCAATATCATCAAAATTAAAAATTTAAAATATAACCAAAAAAATACTTTTTAAATTACAATCCTTATCTTATTAACATATTTTCTAAAAATATATATTTTAAAATATTAATTAAAATTCAAATAATTTGAATTTCACTGGGATAGGGAGTCTGACATAATGCCACGCATGTTATAATAATCCTTTTTTTCCTCCCCAATCCTCTATATAAGTACCCATTCTCTCTTTTATCGAAATCACAACAAGCTAACTTCCGCAAAACTTGCATTGCCATTCCTTTTAGTGTCTCACATTATTGCTTTCGATAGCAGAATTTTTCTCTCTGCCTCTGCTAACTTCTTCTGCAAAACTAAGGACTATTAATTTGTTCCTGCAAAGATGATTCGAGGGGTCGCAAGTTTTCGCAAATTATTTCAATCTTCAGCTTTATCTTCAAAGGTTTGGAGATTCAGAATTTACATTTTTAAACTCAGATTCTTATCACTAAACCCGTTTCGTTTTCGAAATCGGGTTTATATATAGTCTAATATATGATTTTTTTTTACTAGTAATGGAAACAGAGGTTTTTTTTTCGGGTTGAAAAAATAGGCTAAAAACATCAGCGGAGAAAGTCGAATTTTTCCTTTTTTAGTGAAAATAATTTGAAGGGTTTTTCTTAAATTTTTTCCTTTTTTGGTATTTGCAGGTTGCAGCAAGGTATTATACGGCGCAGGCTGCCATACAGCCTGCGATGTATAGGTAAATTACATTTCACATAATTGGGTTAGAGGCGGAGCTAAGTGGGGATTAGTGAGTTCGGAAGAATCAAATAGCTTTTTTGTAGTTTTTTTTCTTTAGAATCTCCAAACTCCTAATCTTGGCTCCGCTTCTTTGAATGTACAACTTTAAAAATATTTTATTAATTAGCCAACCAACTCAAAATTATTGTTTGATGTGATCTCAGTAGCGATGAAGAGTCAGTTGATATTGACTGGGACAATCTTGGATTTCAGTTGATGCAAACTGATTTTATGTACATGACTAAATGCTCTAATGATGGAGTATTTAGACAAGGTGAACTCAATCGTTATGGCAATATCCCATTGAGTCCCTCTGCTGGTGTACTGAACTATGGACAGGTAAAAATAAATAAGTGGACTAAAATCTAATTACATATACCAAAAATCATTCGAAAAATATTTAATGATTTTTTTTTTGGTTCAAATAGGGGTTGTTTGAAGGTACAAAAGCGTATAGAAGGGAGGATGGACGAATATTTCTCTTTCGCCCACAACAGAATGCAATTAGAATGCAAGTTGGTGCAGAGAGAATGTGCATGCCATCTCCTTCAATTGATCAATTTGTTGAAGCTGTTAAACAAACTGCTCTCGCTAACAAGCGTTGGGTAATTATTCTTTTGTTGAATTTATAATTAATCCCCTCAATCCTAAACAAGTCGATAATTATACTATATATTATCTCATATGGTGGTATTATAAATTGAGGGATTGTTATTAAATGTGCAGATTCCTCCTTATGGAAAAGGGTCACTTTACATTAGGCCTCTGTTGATAGGAACTGGTCCCATTTTAGGTTTAGCTCCAGCCCCTGAGTACACTTTTCTTGTCTATGCCTGCCCTGTGGGAAATTATTTCAAGGTCAGTACCTCATTAAAAATCAATAAATTAATATTGGTGGCTTTAATTTTAAGTTGTATAAATACGAAAAGTGAGTTATGTTGAATGATATAATAATGAAAAAATTCTTTACTATCGTTGTGTATATTAATTAAATGTATTGCAATTACAGCAAGGAACAGCACCATTGAACTTGTACGTAGAAGAAGATGTTCATCGTGCCTCACGTGGTGGAGCTGGCGGAGTCAAAAGCATTACTAACTATGCTCCGGTAAATAAACACTCCCATATGAACTATACTTATAGTATTTACATTTATTATAATTTTCGATGCACATAATAAGATGATGCTCGAATTTTTTTTATGTAGGTTTTGAAAGCAATGAAGAATGCAAAGGCAAATGGATATTCAGATGTACTGTATCTTGATGCAGTAAATAAGAAATATATTGAAGAAGTCTCCTCTTGCAATATTTTCCTTGTTAAAGGAAATGTTATTTCAACTCCAATAGCCAAAGGAACTATTCTTGAAGGAATAACAAGAAAAAGCATCATGGACATTGCTCTTGATCTTGGATATACGGTAAAAAATAAAATCAATTTCGTTATACCATGAACATATTTAGAGATGTTTTGTCATTTTATTTCGATCTTTCTTTTAATTTACGATTTTTTTTGCCAACTTGATACAGGTTGAAGAACGTTTAATCGAAGCTGATGAATTAATTAGTGCTGATGAAGTATTCTGTACGGGAACAGCAGTTGGTGTTGCTCCAGTTGGAAGTATCACATACAAAGGCCAAAGGTAAAATTAAAATATAATATACCACATGCATTTTAGTACTATACAAATTTATTAAAGTCAACGGTGTAAGATCTTTCAGAATATTTTAATAGCCATATATATATATATAGTGTTATTTAATTTACTTAATAGCCACTACTTTTCCATCTGTTAATTAATGGTTGTATTAATTTTTTATTTTTTTTGGTGTTGCAGGATTGAGTATAAAATAAGCTCAGATATGTCGTGCAAGCAATTTTATTCAAGATTAGCTGGGATTCAAAAAGGTGTCATCAAGGATGAACGGGATTGGATCGTGGAGATTGAATGATTTTTAAGTTTCTTAGGAAATCTTTTTGTGATTATATTAATGCGTGAGCAAGCTGTGTATGATCATATACACTAATATATATTTTACTAGTCATTAGTGATTGATATATGAAAATTTTGCGACCTCTTGTTACAACAAGTATGTAAATTGTTGGTTGATTATATATATAAATCATTTTTCATGTTATTCACGTCTTGCATAGTGATACATTTCTTTCGTATTGACATCTTTATTTTTAGAAACACTAGATTTATGAAGCAGATCTAGACATTTTGAAATATAAATTGTGCCCAAATTGTTTGTTTGATATATATATATACACTTTTATCAAATAATTTCATTAAAACATTGTATCTTTTTTGAATGATATGTGGCACCAAATACGAGGATCATTAAAATATGGGGTATAAAAGTAAAAAATAACCATTTATCAATGATTTTTTAGGGTAATACAAATGTTACTTTTCCCACAAATAAAATTATGTACAAATTAATTATACAATTAATAAATTGTATGTGTCCTTAAATCACATTAATAAGCCGAAATTGTGTTCTTTCGAGTTAAATAAGGACTAAAACGAAGAGATCCTACTCTGGACCACCAAATTGGATTCAGGCCCAGAAATTACTATAAGAAAACCTGCATTGATATACTATATTAAGAAGAGGAAAAATTATGTGGATACACAAATATATATTAATTAATCAGTTAATATATATAATTTATATTTAGCTGTAATTATAGTTTGAGTTTTGTATAATTCGTGCAATTTATATAAATGTACGTTGTGCGCGAATAAAGTTTGAGTTTTGTATAATTGGCGTGATTATACAAAAGGTTGAGTGCGAATTAAATTGTATAGCGAAATTGTAACACCCGATGAAATTACCGAAATATCCCTAGGGGAAAGATGTGTGCATAACGTGCCTTCCTATGCTCGGATGGCAAATTCGAGACCGGATTTGCGATCAACATGAAAAAGTAAGTGGGAAAATGGTCTCGGTCGATTTTTAGAGCGACCCGATCAAAAGATAATTTTTTGACGCAAAACCCGAAAACAGTGTCGATGCGCGTTAGGGCCGCGTCGCGCTCTGGATGCAGACCCACACTTATGTTTTTTCAATTTTTTCGACAGAGATTGGATAAAACTTGTTCAGAGAATTTTTGGGAATATTGTACTACTCCGCGCCCAGTCCACGTCACAGATTGGGTATTTCAAAATGGGTTTTTTTTTTGTATTTCGTTAGGGGCATTTTGGACCTTTCTCAACCCCTCTTAAGTTCCACAAACGAGTATAGGAGTCGTTTTTCTCATAATAGGGCTTCCAAAATCCATATTTTTGCTTCCTAAAGTGAGAATTCTTGAGAGAAGAAGAGGGGGAACTAGAAGTCTTGAGGGTTGAGGGCAATTCCTGATAGAGATTGGTATTTTCTTCATCCCAGGTATGTAAGGCTAACTCAAAGCCTTACATAATTAATAATGATGATAGAAATTAGCCTTACATAATTTATGATGATGATATAGTTATGTCTTGTGAAGAGTTACATCAGTGCTTTAAGGAATTAATGTGTTTTTCAATATGACTCAGGCAATTTTAATCTCTTGAACTAGCTATTGACGTTGAGTCAAGTTCAAGATTCATTACTTTATGTTGTAACGGAGTTGGCCCCATTCTTTTTCTCGTTTCCTAATGTTGCACCTTCATATTAAAACTGTGTACGCTCCATATGTCTAACGTTGAGCATAAGGGGGTGTGAAGAGTCACTTTAATATTGTTTAAGATATCTTCACCTTTTAATTAACCTACCTTTTTATAGTCATATTAGGCTCAAAATTTATTTCTTTTACAAACACTCGTTGACGGTTTTCAAAAACCTTCATGGGGAAAAGTCATTTCAACACCAAAGGCTAATGGAACCACTCTTGAAGGAGTCACTAAGAAAAGTGTCATTGACATTGCACATGATCTTGGATACCAGGTTAATTATAATAAAATATTAATTAGTGCAAAAAATTTGATCTAATAAAAGATTAACAAAAGGAATTCATTTTTAAGTGATTATTTATTTAGTTAGCTAATTTCGTCCAGGTTGACGAACGTTTGATTGAAGTCGAGGAATTAATTACAGGCTTACAGCTGATGAAGGTGTTTTGTATTGGAACTGCACTTGGGGTTGCTCCCGTAGGAAGTGTCACTTACAAGGCTAAACGATAAGTTCAATAATTAATTTATTAGGATAGACGGTCTACGTCACACGCTCCTATACGACTCTTTTTAGGACTCTGTGTAAACACAAATACTTTGTGCACCGAGTTACCTTTATAACTCTTAGTTAATCAAAAAGTGTAAAAATTAATTTTGAAATTTTCTATATGTGCAGGATTGAGTATACGATAGATTCAGAAGCGATAAGCCATCAATTGATCTCGAGACTTGTAGGGATTCAAAGAGGCACTATCGAGTATAAGAGGGACTGGATTATTGAGGTTAAATGAGTCGCGATAATAGGACTCTCACAAAATTTAAGTGTTAAATTGAAAATTACATACGATTTTGAGAGTTCGATTTAATATATTTATTTTCCTTAAATAAAAAAGATTGTGAGAATGTTTGCTAGTTTATCATGTGTCCACCGCCGTGAGCGGAAGCTGTGAGTTTGAGTTGTGTGGATTGTGTCCATCGCAATAATTCAATTGTGTAATGAATTATAGTGCTTCAAAAACATGAATTTATGAGACTATTGTTGTCTATATTAAAGGTTTTTATTCTTGATAACTCATGGCTGCATCTCTAAGTAGTTGAATCTCTATCAAGTAAATTGAAAATTTCTCTTTTATTTAGCTCTTTTCACCACTAAATATAGAAAATTTTTTTGGGAGTGATCACGTTTTTATCTATTATTTCACTATTGAAATAATTTCGTACTACATTTCAAGTCAAATACATCATTTTTCATATTTCATATCAATACATATACCAAAGATATTAGATGTATGCATCGTTGATACATGATACACTTTGAAAAAAGAAGCGAGCGAACGAGTCAGTATATCCAGGTATATGAGGTATATGCGCATTATACTAGATATATGTATATGAGATATCGAATACATTTTAGATATACATTCTGAAATATATGTACATAGAGAGATATGAGTGAGAGGAGAAAGGCGCGCAAGAGAAAATTAGTATATCCCACGTACATGCGAGTCATTTTTAAATATAATGTATCTGAAGCAAAACACACTTAATATGATTTGCACGTCTTTAACGAAATAAATATAATACACAAGATAATTTCAAAAATAAAAATAAAAACACGTGATCAGGGTGAAGGAAAAATTACAGAAATACACAACTTATGTTTACATAATTTCATATAATCCCGGCTCTTTTAAAAAATTACAAAAATCCCTTGAATGATACAGAATTGCAACACCTATTGATACACATTACAATCCCTACTTCTCTATGTATCATAGTTAAAATCCCTTAATGCTCCTACCTTTTCGACATGTATTACTGGTTTTATTTTTTGTATCAAAAAGATGAAATTTTTGATAATTTTTTAAAAAAAATTGATTTTAGTTGGAATTAACTCTAAAAGATATGGAATTTGTATAACTTTTTGTTGTTTGTGCAAACTTATATGGAAGTTCAGAGGACCAAAATAAGGTTGGGCTTTGTGTCACTGATTGTCCCCTACCAAATTGGGCCCTTCAGGTGTGGCTAACTGCAGCCTGCATTTGACAACTTAAAGATCCAAAATAGAGCTGAGACAGGCCCAAAATAGATGACGGTTTCTCTTAACAAATGGTAAAAATTAGAGTCATTTGCACTTTGGTCTCCCCTAATATGTAATGAACTATAATTTTTGCTTCTCCAAATAAATAATGGCTTAAGTCAATATAATATTTTGGTGTGCCCTGAATAAAACTCTTCAAATTCAAAAGGATTTTGATGTATTCAACCTACATTTTAATGCAAAACAATAGATTTCACTATTAAAATGACTCCCCGTAGCTTATCAATGTAAATTTTAGTAACCCTCTCCTCCCACCGCTCTCCTCCCCTCAAAAAGAAAAAAAATAACGTAACTAAGTAAACATATGATATGTATTTATATTATATAACTATAGCTGAAAAAGATACAATTTATAGCTATACTTAGAGTTTTGTTTCTATTTTTTCTCTCCTCTCTTTCTCTCTGTGCAATTTTTGGCCAGATATACAATTACATATGTATACTACCTGCATATATACAATTGTTTTGATAGATATACATAGTCAATTCGATGGATATAGATATACAGTTCGCCTCTCTTCACTCTCTGTCCTCTCCTGCTCGCCTCTTTCCTCCCCTTCTCGATCTTGCTCACCTCACTGCTCCCTCTCCCATTTCACTTGTCAGATATACAAATATATATGTATTTTAGTTACATATATACAATTATTTGACAGATATACACATACAATTTGACAAATATACGTATACAATTCGCCTCTCTCCTCCCCTCCAGGTCACATAGCCGAGGTTATGCCGTGTAATTATATAAAATATAGTTATTTGACCATATTAAGTTTCAAGCCTGGACAAATTTTTCAAAATTCCTTTTCCCCCCCTCCCCCAAGAAAAAAAATACCTGACCCAACTAACACAGAAAATACATAGAATGCCCACCAAATCTAGTGGTCTTGATATTTTATCCTCGATAAGAAAAGTCTTATAAAGATGCCCCTTTTTCATTTTAAGTTGAATCAAAGTACACCTCTTATGGGGAACATTTTTGTAAAACATTTCTTATGAGGGGCAAAATATCATGACCACCTCTTGGGGGGGGGGGGTATTTTTGAATATAACCCCATTAACACGTTATACCTCTTAATGGGTTGGAGTTGGGTCAGCTACCCATTCCCCCTCCCCATCTTGGCCCACTAAAGTGAGGTCAGAACACCATAGTGGTTCAGCCTGGTTCCCTTGTCATCTATTTTTTTGGTAACTAATATGTATTATTTACCAAGTAAAACTGTTATGTACAAACTCTTTCACAGTTGGAGCATTAAACCTCATAACTGGCGATCAAAACTCAACAATCTAGCTTATCATTATATTGTTTATAGCTCTCTACGGATAAAAGTTCATACTAACTAGCTTCATGGATGTCTTGCTACTCTTCCTGGACCCTCGAACATGAATTTCTTGGATATTATGCTGCACCATAATGTCCTCGTCTTTTTGGCCTTGCACGAAATTGCGTTCCTCTCTCGCCAAATGTGATATACTGTTCTAGCTAGGCACATCCTGTATATCTCCGGACGACTATTTTGCCCAGTTGCATATGTACACGTCTAATATTTCTCTTTCTGCCAAGTGCCGACACTTTTACCTATTCCCTGCCATTGCACCAATCTACTTCAAACTTTTCTTGAATAAGAGCATTCAGAGAACAAGTGGTTATGACTCTCATTTGCCTAGTCGCATAAAGGGCATCGAATTGAATCTATATTGGCACCCCATTGCAGGAGTCGATCCCTCGTAAGCAACTTCTCCAGAATAGCAATTTGTAAGATGAAAATCCACTTTGGACATCCCTGGTTGTTACATGTAAATCTTCCCCAATTCACTTTGGGCATATCATCTCCCATGAGAGCATACACTTTCTCTATTGAAAAATTGATTTTTCTTACCATATCTTGTTCAGACCAGCCAATATTATCCAGATATTTCTTCGCATTGAGGATTTTTTTAATCATCTAAGAGGCCTGTTGACTCTTAGCTTCCCATATAAGTCCCTGTTTTACACAGTATATATGCACCCACACATACATACTATTGGTTTTTTTTTTTTTCTATTGTCATCCTTAGTAAAATCTAAAATGAAAGATCTCACTTTAAGAGACAAAAATTAAAGATCACCTCAAAATAGGGATAATTCGTGCAAAAATTAGATTTTGATGAGTGAAAACGAGTTGAGTAAAAATGAATTGAACGAATTATATTTTTATGGGTGATTTTGTCAAATCAACCTTATACATCAGGATTCCCATCACATCATTAATTAATTTTCCTGTTTGCATTAATCATTATTTGTGTTACTGCAACTAAATTGTTACAAAAATAGATGACATATTGACAATATTCATCTATCTTACCTAAGATTTCGATCATGAATAGGTCATTCAACTCTTTTTTTAATTTATTTTTTAAATCTTGGCAACTTAATTCTCATAACTTGACCACTTAATAAACCATTTCTTTCTTTAGCCAACAACATAAATTAATGTTGTATGATTATGTGAATAATTTCCCACTTGCATCATTTTCCATCATAATTTGTACATAAAAAACCACATAAAAGTCTAACCATTTCAAATTGAACCATGCATGATTCTTAAAGCTTTATGTTACTATTAGCCAGAGGGAGTGATCAAAGACATGGAAATTATGAAATCAACAAGGAGGATGACACTCTCATCTTACACTATTTTCTTATTAGTTAGTCAACTTTTTTAAAAAATATATCTCTAAATTTGAAAAAATTTAACTTGACTTTCAATGTTACTTTTCACAATAAGCTTTCATTTTAACTTGACTTTCCCTACATATAATATGTTTAATGTAAGTATATAATTAAGATTATAAATTTCAAAAAGTTTTTCGTTATTTCTTAAATTTCTAAACTATTGTCACATACATACAGAGGTGGACCTAACCCTAGAGGAGGGGATGTCGATTGCATCCGATAACTTCGAATATATATCTATCTTGAATATATGGTATATATTTTGATTGACTATCTCAATCCACAAAGGTCTGATTGCTACATATTGGTTCATTCTGCACAAAAGAGAAAATTTCCAACATTTTAGTAGCTAATGCTCACATTATATTTTAAATTTTGAATTCGTCTCTGATCATTGACCATGCACGTGAAAACAAGAGAGTAGTAGTCACATAAGTATAGTACTTCTATAGAAAACCAAGATAAAAAAGGATGAGTTTCTTGGAGAGGGAGTTGTCTTGATGTGTAATCAATTTGATCAACTAAGTCAAATCAATAGACATATATCAATCCAAGTGGGTACCAGCAGGACTTGATGGTTACTTGTGATAGAAAAGTCAGCCCAATGGTCTTCTTGTCCCATCTATAATTTCTGTCTCATTTAATGTAATTCTTGTGCTTTTGTTTCTGTTCAAAATGTTTGTTGTATCTTACAGCTGATTTTGTCTTGATTCATGTATATCTTCTGTATATTTCCATAAAACTTTCTGTTCTATGTTTATTTTTCACATTTATTTGAATGGCTCATCCCTTAAACTGTTCAGTTCTCTTATCCATCGTTCAGTTTCAATTATAATCAGTCTTGTACATCATAATTTATGTGTGTTAATGTAAAATTTTACGAAATTGGAGTATGATAAAAATTATATTTAATATAATGCACAATAGTTGTTTATACTTTTATTTTTTGATTTCTGGTGTTTGATATATATACATATATATTGAGACTTGATTAAATTTGAATTTGCATGTATCCGAGAGTTTCACATGGGTGGTTAAGGTGCACCTTAACAAAGACGGCTCTAGCTCAATATCCAAGACTCAAACTCGAAACTTCTAATTAATGATAAAAGAATATTTATCACTTCACCATAACTCTTACCAGTCTTTCTATGTGCGGATTTTGTCCAAAATACTTCCGCAAGAATGTTTTAATTTATTAGTCAGTTTATACTTCTAACCAAAAAACTTCATTTTTTCACAATCCAAATTAAAGAAATGATCGCGGAAACCACTTTAATCCGAAGGTCAAAGTGATAATCACATATATATCCATCTGTAGATGATCAAATAATCTATGCAATTTCATTAAATTTATGTTATTTAACTTGTACCCAATTTTCAGATAATTTTGGACATGTGCTCACTTTGAAGTAACTTCAAATATAGAAGTAAAAATAACTACATTCAGTCATACATTTACACGAACTTCATGTAAAAATATCTGAAACTAAGGTAAAAATAACTGAATTCAATTACATATGTGTTGATGTTCATGCAAATATATCTCATCTTCAACCATATGAAATTTCAGACATCACATATTTTAAATCATTTTAAAGTGGGTAATGTAATATGATTTGAATGTTCTGTAAATTGCTAGACATCAACACAAATGAACACTATAATATCATAAACACATTTTTCATCAACTAAAATGAAATATTTTTATGAGTCAAGGTTAAACATCACCATGACTCTATTTTTGAACTGCTGTTTCTTTTAGTTGACTAACTCGAGCATAATTGAAATCAATTTAACATCAACATCACTCTCGTGCCATATTTATTGTCTGGTACAAAAATTTATGGGTTTGAGTCAATTTTACCGCCCATAGTATTAATGAGGGGTACAATTTATTTTTTAGTCATTTTTCGAAAAGAGGAGTAGTCTTGTGTGTAAGCATAGCATTTTTGGTCAAACCCGTCCAACTCAACTAAGAAGAATCGAATCTGACAAACACATTTTTTTCTTTTTAGGAGGGTACTCCGAGTTGTGGGTATCCCCACTTGTGGAATTTTACTGGGTATGTTGTTGTTGTACTCCGAGTTGTGGGTACCTGATAAAGACACGTGAAGCAAGTAGAGTTAGAAAAGAAAAAAAAACATAGCCGCCAGCAACGGAATTAAGGCAGCAGATCTGTCGCGCATTAGCCTTCAAGAGAGAGAGAAAATTATTTATTATTTATTTTTATTTTTAGAGAAAAAACATTATTTTTTTTCATGTATTACCTTAATATGAACATTATGATAAAATATATATTGTATTAATTAATATTCTTTAGAAATGTAGATGTTTTAAAATGAATAAGTTAAAGAAATAGTCAAATTAAATGGTGGTGTAACACATGCAAAGCTATACTAATCTAAGGAAAAAAGTGTTAAATGAGAAGAGTAATAAGGTCAAGTATGCAAGTCCAATGATGTGACAGTAAGGACTATCACCCAACGGCCAAGTTCTCTGCACCTTTGCAAGTGTAGCCATCTTTGGGTGGGGCCTCATTTTCAACATCCCCCCCTCTATTTTCCATATTGGTACATTATTATGTGTTCCATGGAGGATTCTTGAATCTCTCCAATCCAATTAGGGTCATGACAATAATTTTGCTAATCAAATTAAATGGCTAAAATTAGTTTATTGTCCTAGATCATACAAGAGATCTAAAGTTTCATATTTAGCATAGGAATTCAACACTCTCTCTTCCTCATATTCAGAGCAGGACATATGGAGGGTGGAAATGTAAGATGTGTGTGGTTTCGTTTCCAACATCGAAGAAATCATGGTAATTGAGATGTACACAATTCTAATACCAAAATAAAATAAATTTTTAAATCTGATTCAACTTAAAAAGCCAATTCAAAATTGATCATAACATCAGAATTTTTCGTGATCATATAATAAAATTAGTGTATATTTCCCATCTAACGTGGAAACTCAATAATTTAAAGATAAAAGAAAATAATATTCAATTAGAGACCTTAACTCAATATGATTATTCACGTAATTCGGGCTCTTGATCATTTAATTGTCCTTTCGAGATCAAAATTAACTTTTTGTGAAGAGTACATTTGCTTATTAAACCTTAATTTCTAATTATAGTTCTGGTACAATGTAGGGAGAAATATCCTTTATTGGTCAGATTTGGCACCTTAAAATGTTTAATTACTTTGTCAATACATATACGCTCTCAGCTTTAACTTCTAAATTTGTGGGAGAAGTAACAAAATGCCATAATATATAAATATGCCTTTTAATTTAACTTTAGGTGACGTTTATATATGCCTTTTAACTTAAGTGCACAAGTATATGCACTTAAGCTCGGATAGAATTGAACAAATAGACAACACACATTTGTTAATACACGTAGAATGCCACGTGTGATACAAAATTGCTATGTAAAACGCCATATAGGATGAAAGTCTCTATTTGTTTAATTTTGTACAAGTTTTTGTGCACACTCAAAGCTAAAGTACGTAGATGTCAGTTGTAGTCAAGTTAAAGAACATCTTTATATATTATGCCTAATAAATCGTAGATTAAATATGCAATCCACTGTGTGAGTGTGTTCGTATTTCTAATTTTGGTGGTCATTTGGTCACCTACCCAAGCAGAAAAATGAATTTCCTTGTGTTTGTGTAAGAATTTATTTTGCCATCTCTTTGAGTGCCTTGACATACTTTGCTTCTAGAACTTTTTGATTGGTTTTTAGTGTTTCATAATCCCATATCAATTTGACTTCGTGCTTATACCCCTTGCACCTAGCTACATACATAGTAGTTATGTACTTTCCAGGAAGTTGTAGTTTCATGATTATTCAATGATTGTGTCCTAATTACTTTTAACATTATTTACTGTTTGGTTGAAGTTTAAGAAACAAAAAGGAAAAAAAGAAAACTTCAAATTAATCAGGATTGGACTAGTATTTTCTATACAAGATTTGTATTTGTTGTGTGGCTCGTTCTGTAAGTAATTAAACATTAGTGGAGTGGAGGAGGTGATGCAAAATCAAAATGGGAAAGTAAAACATTACTGAATCACGTATTACATATAATCACACTCACATGTGAGGAACGTGTTGAAGATATAATTAATTTTTTTTTATATTTTTTAATAGTTTAACCTTTTAAATGAGATGATCACACTACATATGATATCAAAGTAGACATAGATTCCGAATTTAAGTCTCGTTATAAGTTATTATCAAAAAGAACTTTTTGTAAGGTGAAACATATAACAATCCTTTTTTGTATAATAGCCTTACTGCGCGCCCTTCCCTCCCCCCTTCATAGTAATGAAAGTAGTAGTACTCTGCCATTACTATGTATTGATGCATATTAAGTAATTAATATAATATTTCCTTTGTTCACAAATATATATATATATATGTCAATAATTTTCAAACGGACGGTACTTTTAACTTTATAAATAAGATTTTAAATTTATTGGACATACAGTAGCAACTTTATTTTAAGTATTACATATACAAGACATAAACTTCCAAGTTTTTCTTAAAAAAAGTCTTAGTGTATATTTAATGATTCGACTAAGAGAAAGACAAGAAGAAAAAACCCTTGTTTTCTCTTCTGGCATTCATTTTCTATCTAGCCATACTCTACTTTTCTGACTGCTCCTTAAAACATGTTTATCTTCTCACTTTTATAATTATATTAATCTCTATTATTATTCCCCTTTCCCCTCTCTCTCTCTCTCTGCAGACACAAATTAAAGTAAATTACACTCAACAAAGGGATAGAAGAGAAGAAGAAGAAGGAGGATATAATTAGCTTAATTAAATCCAAGTTGTTAGGGAAATTAAGGTGAAAATTTCAAGAAATGGGGAGAGCTCCTTGTTGTGACAAAAATAATGTCAAGAGAGGGCCATGGTCACCTGAAGAAGATGCTAAGTTGAAGTCATATATTGAGCAAAATGGGACTGGTGGAAATTGGATTGCTTTGCCTCAAAAAATTGGTATGAAATTTCCAAATTAATCCCCCCCTCCCTTTATGTTTTCTTGATGAAAATTATAGTACTCACATAGGTAAATTCATGAGGTACTCCTAAAACGGCCTCTATATCTCTATGAGGTAGTGGTAATATCTGCGTACATTTTATCATCCCCAAACTTCACTTGTGAGATTTCACTAGGTATGTTGTTGTTACTCCTGCAACGTTGTGTGGACAAATAGTGTACTTAATGTTTTTTTTGTGAAAATTTTAGGCCTTAAGAGATGTGGAAAGAGTTGTAGGCTCAGATGGTTAAACTATCTTCGTCCAAATATCAAACATGGAGGATTCTCAGAAGAAGAAGATAGAATTATATGCAGCCTCTACATAAGTATTGGAAGCAGGTAATTAAATTATAATTAAACCCTTGATTAGTTTCTACAAAATCATGTTCTCTCTCTCCTCTTTAATGTTTTTGGTTCTATCACTAATAACTTCTCCCTCTTAATCACTAGCAAGGAGCAACACTAGTTTGATTGATAGCTTTTTGAGTAGTGCGGGAGTCAGGAATTTTCTTACGAGATTCAGAAAATACAAGAATAGTCAAACTTATGATCTCAAATAATTTTTGACCATTTTTTCATTACACAAAGCTTATCTTTTTATATCAAGTAGATTATATATACACACTCAAATTTGATTTTTGCCCTATTTTCTGCATTTTATGTTCTAACAAAGGTAATTTAATTTGAACTTTATTCATTACATGTAGCTAATCTAAGTAATAATGTACTAAATTGTAAGAGGACTACTATACCAGGTGGTCAATAATTGCAGCACAACTTCCTGGAAGAACCGATAATGATATAAAAAACTACTGGAACACTAAGCTAAAGAAGAAGCTATTTGGTAAACAACGTCAAAAGCAAGGATCCAAAAAAGGAAAAGAAATCAACTCCAATATGCCAATATCCAATAACAATAACAACATGAACCCAAATCCTTGTTGGCCTGAGCTTCAGCCAATAATGCCATACTCAAACGACGAGCCAAGACTCATCAATGATCATACATCCATTAGAAAGCTATTAATCAAGCTTGGAGGTAAATTTTCAGAAAATGACCAATTGACAAATGTTGTGTCACCAGTTTCTCAATATCCTATCGATAATTCATCGATGCACCTGATGTATCAAAATCACATCAACTTGATCTCTTCTTCTCCAATAGACAACGTCTTCAACAACATGACCACGCCAAATACTGATCTATACAACATGGATGGGGCAGCTAGAAACTTTACAGCTGAGTTTGAGCATATGATAAATAATAATCAACAAAAAATAGACGGTCTTGAATTTTTATATCAGGATGTGCTTATCGATAAATTTGCTTCTACTTCTGAAGGAAATTTAGACTGGGAATCGATGAATCCTTATGTATTTCCTCTTCCTCCTATTGTTACTTCTAGTGATGGAGGAAATTTTCAACAAGGTGTTATACTTCAAGAAGGTACAATTGATGAACTGAGATACTCCATGGCACAATAATTTAATTATTACTGTACATTTTATTTGACATTATATTATATTGTAAATTTTTGTTGTGAAATGGAGATGGATGGAAGATTTTATGTAGGTTGGAGAACTCTAATAAACTTCTATATTACTATATCTTTGCATATTCTCTCTAATTTTGTCGATTTTATTATTACTACATCTTTTTTAATTCCTTGAAGTTTATTGATCAGAGCTAGCTAGGGAAATTTTAATCATCTGATGAGTTTGAATGCACTGATTTTGTAGGAATTTATTTAAGTCATATACATTGATAATATGAAAAAAATTCTTACACCATCAATATATATTTAATATGTGAAAATACGTACGTTACAATTCATACTAGGTTATCAATCAATGTTTATTATATAATAGATTACATATAATTACTTTTTAAGTGACCTGATTATGTGAGTATTTTTTTTTTAAACACCTTAACCATTAATTTAGAGTTCGTTTTCTTGAATTTCTTATTTCTTTGGACTGATTTTTCAGTCATACTCATGTACTTTGCAATATATATATATATATATATATATATATATATATATATATATATATATATATATATATATATATATATATATATATTTCACCTTATTTTCTGAATGCTCAGAGGAGATATCAGTCACAAACTCACATATTTGGAAATAATAAAATATTCCTGTTGCTAAACAAGTTCTGGTCTCTTTGGACATAACTAGCTGGTTTTTAGCGTGCAAAGGAACTATGTACATATTTGTAAAATATCGTATAAGAGGTGCGTATTTTTATAAGACATTTCTTATGATCAAGATCATCTCTTATGAGGGGTATTTTTGAACATAATCTAATGTAATTAATTTTAATTGATCCATCTTTTCCAGAACAATTTGCAATTAACGTATAGAGTAGTACAATATAATCCGATCCCACATTTTTCTTGTTGATTTAATTACTTTTCTTCTTGTGTCACTTGCTAAAACAAAATGCATGTTACTGTATTCATCATCGAAGAGTTAGGGAAAGGAAAATGAGCTTTTACATTCACTCAACAGTTATAAAATTGAAGTGAACCATCATTTCATTATTTTCAATTCCAAAAAAAACTTTTTGCCTTAATTCTTGTCTCCTAAGATCTTGCAATTTGATCTTTTTCACGCTTTTGTAATGCAAAAATTTGCTAAAAGGCATATTCTATCTTGATGTCAAGGCAATGGTGTCCTTTGTTAAAGTATATGATCGTCTCAATAGGAATTTAATTTTAAAATATTAGAAGAAAACACACACTTCTAATTATAATCGTCTCAATAAAAACTTAATTTTAAGATATTAGAAGAAAACATACGCTTCTAATTAATTAGTCATACCATGTCTCAAAGGTAGATCATCAGGAAGACCTATAACAAAGTAGCCACAATATTGTCAACATTGCTAACTAATTAGCTACAAGTTACAACACATGCTAAATTGAGTCCAATTGAATCTATTATTTTCTGCAATAGAATATATAAATTTGTACGACGTCAATGCTAAAAGTCTTAAGAATTGAAACCAAAAAATTGAAATTTTGGCTCAGCCTCTATGTAAGAACCAGTAATTTTATCGATTCACATAAACATCACAGTTAAGACTTCAGAAATTCTAGAACTATGCTAAAATGAAAGAAACTTATTTCTGATGAAGAACTAATAGTGACAATTAACTCACAAAAGAAAGTTGATTACAGTTGCTATACTTTTGACTTTGGTATTTAATCTCTTAGCTCTTGACTTTTGTTCCTCATGAATACTTTTGTTTGGTAAGCTAAGGTCGTGGTTTGTTAAAACTCCGTTGACATAATTAATATAATCTAAACGGATTTTTTTTTTTAAGCAACAAGCTTTTACTTTCTCCGTTCATTTTTATTTATTTATTATTTTAAAAATAAATTTTTATTTTTACTTATTACTATTGACATATTATAAAAACACAATTATTTTTTCTCTCTTTTACCATTAATACTAATTACTTTATTTTTCAAATTTTATTTTCACGACCTAAAACTATACATCAATTATATGAGAACTATAATGAAATATTCATATTAATCATTATTTCTTAATCAACATGCAAAGTCAAAAAATAATTAAAAGTAAACAAAGAGAGCATAAATTTATCGGTGCTTTATAGTTTATACTATGCAATTGGAGAGTATTGTAATTAATCTCCCTTAACTACACTCAATTTCTTGTTAATTACTTAATCTATTAGTTCACTTCTAATTGTTCATAAAAAGAATAATTATTTATTTTTCTCTTAACATTAACTATTCATAATTTCAATCACGAATCATTACATAAATATACACTTTATATATGGATAATTAGTGAATGGAGAAAGTAATTACTAGTACCACTTGGTTAAACAAAACACACCAAAACTATGTACTAAATTGAAGTATAACAAATTAAATTTAAACATGAATTTCCAAACAGATCCTTAGCTATCCTCTCTTCTCACTTGAAAAGAAGAGGATCGACAAAAAAATATTCAATTTTATGTAGCATTTTTTGACTTGATACGGAATTGAGATTTGCTCCTTTTGTATCGATAGATATATAATTATAAATAAGTACAAAACAAATTAAGCTGAATATGGAGCCAGAAAGACAGAGAAATAAAAATTAAAAAAAAAAAGTTCCCACATTTTAAAATGCACAATATAACATTGCATTAACCATTTTTTTTAAAGAAAAAAAATAAACTTAAAAAAATTAAGCGCCTAAGTTTCTGTGAAGTCAGAAAAGAATATCCTTAACAAGAAAGAACTACACAGAAAAAGCCTTAAACAAACAAACAACATAATTCCCCCCTTTAAATTAAGAAAAAAATAATAATATAGTTATTCAAAAAAAAAAAAATCATACTAAAATCACAATCTGTCAACTGTACTTGATGATGATAATAATTACCAAAGATATCCGTGATTAAGGTCTTTAATTTCCTTGGCAATGACAACAGCCAAACGAAGATTAATCCTTGCTACTTTTTACTAAAAAATATATTAAACTTAAATTAACATATCTAAAATATTCTAGAAAAAAAAAACCTAAAATAATGAAACTGATTATTTAAATAAACTATGGTGACACTCACTAAGAAAATAAATCCTTAAGATTTGTCCTATCCAATGTCCTGAAAAGAAGGCTGTTTTCTATTTTAATAATTTCTTGAAAAAGTATCTGTTTTTGTAATTGTACCTGTAAGTATATAAAATAATTGTTGGTATTATTGTCTTATATTGTTAGAAAAACATATTTTTTTTAGGTACATTTAATTATGTCTTCAATACTTTTCCTCATCTATTCACTTGATTTTTTTTTTCATTTTAGCAGATACGTAAAAAGAAAATTGATAGTTTATAGGTGACGGTATAACTTGAATCCAAACGATCTATTTGTTTTCATACCAAAATGAATTTTGTGTTATCAACCCAAGAGAAGAGAGGAAACAAGGTATATATGATATTTTTTTTTAATTAATTTGTTTTATTTCAATTTAACACAGTCTAAGAAAGTAAATAATGATTTTTTTTTAAATTTTCAAATGTATTAAAATGTTATTTAATTCTATGATCTTAAACATATCACGTAGAAATTTAGAATTAAGAATTATATAAAAAAATATATTTATTTAAACGGATCAAATATGAAATAAGACGAACAAAAGTAAAATAAAAAAAAATATGTTTTTCTATCTTCCCATCATTTGTTCGAATACCAAAATGAATTATCACTTTCAAATCTCACCTTCTTATCTACTCGTACTCTATTAGTTTACTTTCCTTTACTATGGGCCGGGTCGGGTTTGAAAGGCCGTTCACTGTCAATGTGGGCTTGTGGTTGCAAATGGGTAAAATCCTTTTTGAAAACTTACAGAAATCTCATAGTGTAAAGTAAAAATTTTAAATTGTTCCCAGCTTTTTTATAATTACATAAATCCCTTGGAAAAAAAACTATGTTTTGATACTCTTCTATAGCGTAGTGAGATATTTTAAAAGCATTCTCTTTCTTCCCATAAAATGAGGCTTTTTAATGTTGATTTAATAATAGTTTATAAAAAAAAAGGAAAATGTACTCTTTGCTGAAAAGAGTGATGGAAACTTTAACGTTGAATTGACTAGTTAATGTATAGACACTTATTTCCAATAAAAGTTTCTTTCCATAACAGAAAATTTGAGATCAAGTAAGGGATTTTTGTAATATTTTCAAACATGTGTGATTTATTGAGAATAAGAAAACATAGGTGTAGCTTGGTAAAAAATTCCCATCCTTTTTTCCTATTGGACTCTGCCCATGCAGGTATTCGACAACTCTTTTGATATTAGGACCAGGCAGTGCAACTTTTCCTTTATCATTATTCTGTAACCTTTTTGTTATTGTTTTTCTTTTGGTTTCCAGTTCGATTTAATTGTCTTGGAAGAAAGAAATCTGGTCTTTATTTTTTGTTTGTTCTTTTCTATTGTTTGTTATTCCTGCCATCCAAAGCTAACCCAACAAAAACCGAGTTTTTATTAGACAAGACCTTCCGGATCTATTAGGATTTATATATGCGCTGCATCAGAGCGACTACTCCACCTAACTAGCCTATCTTTCTGCTTGCCCTTGATTTGGGATTCATCTAATTGAGCGAGATCCAATTTGCGCTCTTCTAAGTTGCTCAGAAGTAGAATGATTCAAGAACCCGTTTATGTCTAGGGCTCATCGAATCCCTATTTTGTATATATTTAGGAATGAGCTATCAAATGCTGATTGTGAAATCCTTTACATCTAGGGCTCATCAAAGCCCTATTCTATGTGTATTAAGAAAAAGGCTATCAAATGGTAGACTACGGAATCTTTACATCGAGGACTCATCGAAGCCCTATTCTATGTATATCCAGGAATAAACTATCAAATGAATGACTGTGAAACCCATCAGGGTTCAAAATCTATGTACTATTCCAATGCCCTCGGTTGATAATCTTTCAACAAACTACTTTTGCTATGTTTATCACATGAAGAAGTTCAACAGGCCTCGCAAAATATATACTTAGAAGCCGAAACGAGCAAGTGACGATAACAATGCGAGGGGAGACTTTGTTCTCAACTCTTTAAGAGCTACAAGAAGTATTACTATATATAAGGACAAAAGATCTCCTTTTCACTACCAATGAGTAAGAAATGAACTTACTTTAAATTTCAATTATAAATTCACATTATGCCTCATCTTTTTAAGGCTTTGCCTTTAAAAAAAACCAAATATTGTCCATTGTGTCCGCTCCATGGACAATTGTGAATGCCAAACAAACATATTATACAATCGAGTTTCCTCTTTTATTTTGTCAACTTCTAACGGAAAGCATAGTCAAAACATTTAACATAATTCATGGGCTATATGAATTGGACATTTTTTATTACTAGAATTTAAATTTGAAAATACCTTTGTAAGTCTCACAACAAATGCAAAAGAAGCCAAGTTGAATAGCTGCTTATAATACCATGGCATTATGAGCTATCTTCTAAATGCTCGAAGGCACGTGTAATTACGTGGCTCTAAGACAAACATTTCCTTGTCAATGAGCATAATCCTGAATAGGCTACTTAAAACAATTAATAAATCACTTTATTATAACAGAAAATTCAGTTTCTTTATCTATATATTTGTTGTTCATGCTTATATATGAACAGTACTCTACCGAGGATCTAACGTTGTGATTGTTATTTCATTTTTTGAACTTCCTGTCTGCCATCCTGAGTTATCTGAATCATGTACTGTTCTTTCCATGAAAAATCCTGGTTCTTTAGCTTCTGGCAGTAAACTCTCATTACCTAACATCATAACCACAGAACACATTTCTGGTCTATCTGCAGGACATTGTTGCACACATAATAGTCCCACTTGAATTGATCTTAGAACTTGAGAAATATGGCAAGAATCAGCTAGTTCCTCATCAATTATTTCCAAGGACCTATCTTCCTTGTAAAGCTTCCATGCCTGTTTCAGTAATTTAGATATGTTGTAAAGAAAATAATGAGTTATGTGTGTAATACAGATTATACAGTGCTTACGTGACCGAGAAGGTTAAGGTTGTGATCTTCATGGACAAATCCTCTATTTTTCTTGCCACTCACAATCTCTAACACCAAGACGCCAAAGCTAAACACATCTGATTTTACCGAGAAGATCCCATCTACTGCATATTCAGGGGACATGTAACCACTGTGCAAATAAAAAAACACCATGAGATTCAATGAAGCAGGATGTCATATGAGAGTATTTTGTATGATTGATTCTTACTGTGTCCCAACGACATGGCATGTTTTTGCTCCCATCTCATTTCCTGCAACACTTCGAGCCATGCCAAAGTCTGATATCTTTGGATTCATTTCTTTATCTAATAAAACATTGCTTGCTTTAAGGTCTCTATGGATAATCCGTAGTCTAGAATCTTGATGGAGATACAATAAGCCACGAGCAATTCCATTAATGATGTCAAAACGCCTTGACCAATCAAGTAACTTTTTCTTTGTTTCATCTAAAAAAAACGAAAAAAAGCTCTCTTGTTAGCAGCTTTTGAAAACGTGGTTCCTACTCATTTTGCTTGTATACTAGGTTAGAAATCCAAACCAAATATGTATGAGTCCAGGCTTTTATTAGGCATGTATTCATAAATCAACATCTTTTCTTCCCCTTGAATGCAGCAGCCCAGAAGTTTCACAAGATTTCTATGTTGAAGCTTGGCAATATAGATAACTTCGTTCTTGAATTCATCTATTCCTTGCATGGAAGTCCTTGACAGCCTCTTCACGGCTATTTCTTGTCCCTCTTCCAGCACTCCCTTGAAATAGCAAAAGCATATCAGGAGGAAATAGATTTTAAACAGACGTGAGTATTGCAGAATGACTTAACAAACTAATGTTGAGCATAAACTGGTCACTATTCCAGTATTTTTGTAGTTTATACCTTATAAACAGGTCCAAATCCACCCTCTCCAATCTGGTTGTTCACCGAAAAGTTATTTGTGGCTCTTGTTATTATTGACAATTGGAACTGTGGCAGCTCAAAATCATCTTCAAGTTTTAGTTTCTTTTTTTTCCGCATGTACAAAAACAAAATCAGGCCTAGCAGAATCATTGCCACCAGCACCGATAAACTCACTGCAAGTATCCCTGCCTTCTTTCTGTTTGAACCTGCCTCATATGCTACAACCATTTCTTAAATTCGTCACTTCATATTAATATAGGTCACTACTCTTGCATAATATGGTTTCCAGGTTTCCATATGTTCAAAAGATAAATTTAAAAATGCATTATTAGAAATTTATTTGACATAAGTTCTTACCTACGTCTGAAGAATCCATTCTGATGTAAATGTCTTGTCCTCTTCCAGAGAGCTTTCTGATATCAATCAACTCTCCAGACCAAAACAAGCAACCTTTATCTCCATTGCTTATATCTAGGCTCGAATAAGCTGTGCAAGAACAGTTCCTCGAGCATACTTGCCTACATCCTTCAAGTGTCATGGTCTTATCGTACTGAGAATAGTTAGTATCTGGCAACTTGATTCCAGAATATTTTAGAAATCCATGTTCCTTGTTGCAATCAATAGGTGTCTTCCGAACGCACCCTTGTGACCAGTCCCCCCTTTGCCAATTTTGTGGATATTTAGGTACAAACTTGTCCAAACATCCACAAACAGGGGAACTATCTATGTTACAGCTACCATAAGCACCACATAAGCTATATGTATCACAAGTATCCAGAGGAATATTGAGGTAAAGATGCCAACTCTTTGTCCTATCCACCCACGTCAACCGTTGTATATATCCATTGTTAGTCAGGACTAGCCTTGTTAACACTGAGTTGTTAATGAGAGAAAAGCTATAGTAAACCTCCTCTTCATTGAAAACAAACTGAAATGTATAGATGCTGCTTTGTGTTTGTAGCGGTGCAGGTGCTCCACTCCACCGTAAACCATTCCATGGTCCTGCTCGAGCTGATACTATCATACCACGTCTGATGAGGCCCTGTGGATATCCGGTAGGATCAATGTGGAGAGTGTATTCCCCTGGAGTTGGATCATCATCGTTCTTCCATGCTGAAAGGTAAACTTCAAGACCAGTCTTAAAATTCTTTCCAAGCTTTATATCAGGCAACTGAGTATCAGTTGGATAATCAAAGCTCTGCCAGAGGAAATTTTCTGGATTTCCATCATTTGCATCTTTTACAACAAGATTACCAGAATCCAAAAGTTGTGCAACTGGATTTTGGACTGATCGCGAGGTGTTAGTGGACCATATAGTCTCATTCTTGTCATCAAGAAGAACAAGTATTCCCGGCTTGTTAACCTTCAAAACAACTGAAGATGTATTGGTGAGTGGTCTCTCTCTATTGGCAACCCATACAATTGTTTGCACATAAGGAAGAATTTTCTTGTACCATATCCCGACATATCGCGTTGTGGAACCATTGGGGCTGAAAAATCCCAGCTCAAAGGTTCCGCCAGATGAAACAATAGTTTCACCATCTGTGATAAAGTGATCAGTAGTGATTACATTTGTTGTAGTAGAAACAATCTTAGGTATAAAAGACAGTAGAAAAACTAGAAAGAATTTAAATCCCATCAATACATTTGATGCCTAATCCTTTTAATTTAGTTTCCTATATATTGCCTTTGATATTTAAATTTGACACCGGAATGCACGTACAACGGTAGAGCTGTTTTACTTTTGACTAGTCGTTATTGCCTCTAAGGATTGCCTCTGTTTGAAGTTAACAAGTTGACGGAAAGAAGAGGGAAATTTCATAATGATGATGTGACATGAGTGCATATGATATTCATTGCCTAAATTTGGAAGTACTCCTCAGTCCTCACAAGGCTGCTAATGCTATGGCCAAGCCACCAAGACCTGACTTTTGGTCACAATGTTTTGTTGCATTATGCAACTAGTTCTTTATTGGCTAGAAAAAGAGCTTATCGTGGCCCATATATGCTCTGTATCTTTTGTCATGACGCTGCTTCATTTCGTAGTCCTTGCGCAAGCAGAAATAAACTAAAGAATATGCATTTGCAACTCTCAAGATCACCTAATTGATTGCTTCGACTAATCAATGGTAATATCATGGTCTAATTCCCTTTGTAATTACCACATATATAGTCCATTTTTGACTCATTTTTCGAGTCAAATACGTTTTTATTCGAAAATTTTAGTACACCAGACCCATATTCAACTTTTAAATACTTTCTTTTCAAACATCTATTTTTTTTTAATTTAATTTACAGATGTGTGCTAATATAAAATTTTGCCATATAAAACACGTCTTGCTCAATTTCATATAATAGAGAGTTTTAAGAAAATATGTGTGGAAACAACTTTTCATATTGTAGTACTCCATAATAACCCCAATATATGTTCTTTTTTTCTCCAATTATCTGATATCGATAGATTTTTTTATATATACAACAACAATAACATACCCAGTGGAATCTCACAAGTAGGGATATACTTTTTCTTGATATACTTTTTGAAATTTTAAATTGTTAATTATTTTATTTATGTTTGTTTTATCCTAGTTGTAATACTTACATGATTTTAAATAATTAATTAGGTTGATATAACAAAATCACAGTTAAAGTAGCTGGAAAAATGATTTATTAGGGGATAATATTGTAAAATCGTAGGTGAAGTAGCTGAAAAAATAATTAATAATTAATAGCAGTTGAAGTAGGTACGTCGCTGCATTAAAAAACCTAAATTAAAAACATTCACAAAATATATTTTTATGCGCCCCATATAATAAAGCACAAGAAGAAGCAGACAATTCAAGCAGGCATAAGTTTATCGTCCAACAATTGTTTGCTTCTTTCACATTTATTAGATAGCAATTTCACATTTTAAGAAGAATTAACGTTAGATATCTTGAATGACCTAATAGGACGATATCAACTTTCACATTATACGAAAAATGATTTTGATGATATGAATACGTGACCTTCCATGAAATTTACTGAAAATACATACACCGACCGTTTATGTAAACGTTAGCTAGGAACCCAATTGAAAAAAATAATGCTTGTCCCTGTAAACAATTGGAATCTCAAGCATCTTCTAGATCATATAAAGTGAAAAAAATATGGACAATATTCATTTGAGAATAACTATATGGTCAAAACAAACAAATTTGACGAGGCTAAATTCTCATTGTTCATGAACATGCATTTCCATAGAGATCCCTTCGTCCAATTTTATGCGATTAAGTTTTGATTTAGAGTAAAATGATCAAACTATCTAATTTTAGGTGTGAATTTGGACATAGATATTTTGATTCTTAAAAAATAAAATTTATATACATAAAAATTACTTTTAAAAAAAATTATAAATAACTTTCCAAATAATAAGTGTGTCACATTAATTAGTCAGAGGGAGGGAGTACTTGATATTATTTATATTGCCTTTAATTCATTTGTTCTATTGATAAAGGTTGTTTAATATTTGGGTTGGTAAAAGAAAATTGAATTATATATATTTCACTTGCAACCTACTCCAAACAGCACGTTCTTTCAAGTGATGTTTATTTGAAAACATCAACAAAAAAGAAAAAAGAACTCTTGCGCATCGAACACCTTTAGAACATAGTTTGACATGAATCTATGTTCGAAACTATAAATATAACACGTGACTGAAGGCTTGAAATATATCATATGAAATTATATGCGAATAGATTTAGTGAATATAGCAACAACAACATACCCAGTGAAATCCCACAAGTGGGGTCTGGGATTTAGTGAATATAGCAAATATATAAATTTCTATATTAAGCAAATGATGGAGAAATTTTATTGGAAAGTAAGAATTTTGATCTATTTGAAGCAGAAATTTGGAGAAGAAGAGAGTTTATGGTGAATATTTTAAAGAATAATTCTCTACGAAAAGTACTTTTAGAAGAAGTTGGGTTTAAATAGTTTTATTTGTAATAAAAAAAATAAAAAAACACATCCTTTCATGTAAAAAACATTTTCTCTTACAAAATATTTCATTTTATTTAAACAATTTCTAAAATTTATAATGAGCTTAGCTTTTATACACTAGTAAAGTAAAAACAAAATCAAACAATTAGAGTGTCAAATCAAGTAAAAGATATTACTGGCATATGACCATATGGGATCAGTAACTATAAAGAAAAATATAAGCTGGCAGTGACTGGCACAATTATTTCTAAAATATTGAAATGGTTTTTTTTTAATACAAGAGATTGTGACATGACTTCAAAAAAGAAGGCTATTAAATTCTTTTGTTTTAATAATGAGTTTGTTGAAAAAGAATGGTGTTTTACTTCTAGAGAAGGAATCTTAAGCGTTTACATGTCAATTTGTACTTGACTAACTAATACTATAAACCGTCCAAACATTATTAGAAAAATTATACAAAATATCTATTGAGAAAAATTATTTATAAAAAAAAATAATAATAATTATTTTTTACATAACATGACCTAGCAGACATGTTTGTAACCAAATGTATCCTCTCGATTATTTGATTTGTTAAGGAAATGACAAATTGTCATACCTTTTGCTATATAACTTTTTTATTTTAATCTTTTATTTCTCTCTCTCTTTCTTTAGTAAAAACATTACATGCAAGTGGTGTTAAAGAAAATTTGTCCAATTGTGAAGATGCCTCAGCTAACAAGGCAAAAGCAACTGGAGTACAAATAATCAATGCTAAAAGAGGAAAGAGTTGTGCTATTAAATATCTTTTTGTTGTTGTTTATATTTGTTTATTGCCTTTTTTTTTTAAAAAAAAAACTTTTCTTTCTTATGATTGCTTTATTTTTTTTGTGAAAAATATAAATATTTATGTCGTTTTATTTTTATTTATTATTTTATTTATTAAGATGAAAATGCATGACAGATAAGTGAATATCGATATTGATACATTGCATAATTATTTCTATCTTAAAAAACATGAAAATCTTAAAATAAAAATTAAATTACATAAATACCCCTGAATTAATAGAAATTCCTAACCAGACCCCTTGTCGTGCTAGAAAATCCTGTGAAGAGTCGTCACTATCAACTCCCACATAGTGGACAAGCACAAGTGCCCATCTAATCTTCAATGGAAGCAACTCTTGCTTTTCTCCCTCTAAATCAACCAAATATAGAAGTTAGTCTCCCATTAAAAAAAATAACTTCTCTAGTAAATGCGCAGGCATGAATTTTTTTTTTTAAGGGCAAATTTATCATTAGACATAGTGTCTAGCGATCTAAAAGTTGTAAGTTGGAGTCCTCATGCTATAAGTAACAATTAGAGAATTGTAATGCTCAAAGGCCAAGTTGCAATTAGAGTGTTTGCTCCAGTTAATGCTTCTTACCTGATGTTGATAGTTGGTGTCTCTTATTGAGAATGGGTTTATTGTTATGAACTAAGTTGACTCTTTAAGAATATATGTGCTAAAAGTGGTGATTGAGCCCAATTCAATTCGGATAAATGGTCCGCACAAAAATATTAGAGAATTTTATTTGAGATGTAGACCCAATTAACAATCGATTAAAAAGAAGTAGGGGTGAAAAATAAGTGAATTTTTCGAATTCTTTTAAAAAAAGGGGATTGATTTCTTAAGTCTTCAAATTTTGTTATTTCTCTTGATGTGTAGAATTTCTTCTCTACCAATGTTCCCCCTCGACGACTAAGGCTCATTATGTGAATTCCTAAAATGAAAGTCTCATGTAGATTAAGCACTAAATTTATTTCAAATCAAATTTCATAGAAACTTTGAATTAGTTTTTGGTATGTTAGTTGAGAAGATGACATTTGAGAATGTGAAAAGTGTAAAATCATCAATATGTTACTTTACGGATATCTTGAGGAAATATTTGTTGCAGGGCTTATGTTCCTAAACTTCTTAATTTCACAAACATGTTACAAGCAATTTCATGTATTTGTACATCATTTTTTATGATGATATTTTAAAGTTCTTTATTTTTTCTCTAATTAAAGAGTTTTCGAATGTCAACTATTTAATTAATAAGTCGATCTCAAAAACTGACAATGTAACTTTTGTTTCCATATCTCATAAATTGGAAATTATATTTCTTTCTTTTTTCGTCCAACTAGAAAATTTTCTAATGATGACTATTTAATTCAACAACTCTAGAAAAAGTGATTTATTTCAAAATTGACAATGTATTTTTTTTAACGTGTCTCATAAATTGATAATGTGTACTTCTTTGTATATATATAAAAAAAAATTACTTATAAAGTGAGTTAGCAAATATCATGAGTAACTTGCTTTCAGATGTACAAGTAACTTTCTATTGGGTTGGAGAATTGGAGATTGTAATGGAGAACAACATATTTATGTTATATTCTTTGACATTTCAAGACAAAGTCAAGAAGAAGTTTAATTATTATTTCAAGTTATTAAGGAAAAGGATGAAAGTCTTGAAGTTTAATTATTACTTCAAGTTACTAAGGAATTAGGATGAAAAAATATTATGATGGGCGATGGTCCAATCATTAATAAAAATACTTTCTCCGTTCATTTTTAATTGTCCTCTGTTGACTTGGTATAAAGATTAAGAGGTAGTAAATGATAGAGGTATTTTACCAAACAATTCTTTAAATATTATAAATACAATGTCTTGAATAATGTAATAGGGAAATAACTATAATTAATGATAATGGTAAATTAAGAACTAAGTGTAAAATTATCTCTTAATTTCATAAAGTGGATAAGTATGGTTGGACATTCTAAAATAGTACTAGGGGACAGATAAAAATGGACGGAGGGAGCAACTTTTTGAAAAAAAAAAGATAATCGTTCTTTATATATTAAAGTAAACCGTACAAAAATAAACTTGTATTTGTCTATAAAGCAGAATATAAACAAAGCAACTTATGTTAGGACAACATTCAAAATTTTATAGAATAATTACGTGACTACACTCACTTATTTACCTTATTTACTATTATTTTCTTTTTTTTTCTAAAAACCAACTCACCATATACATAATTTCAAATCCTGAATAGAAGATTTTCTCTTCCTATTTTCACTCCCCCAATATCTTCCTATTTTCTCTCCTAAAATCATAGGAGCTTTGCAGTTTTTAATTTCAAATTTTTCTTCTTTCCTATCAACTATGTTGTCAACTTCTTGGCACGTTCATCTTCTTCATTTTTTATTTTTTATTTTTTTTGCTTGTTGTGTATATATAAATTTGAATTTAAAATTTACCATATCTCCTTTTCCGTCTATGCTCTTCGACTTTGCAGTGTACGTTTGTCTTCTTCTTCATTTTTTTTTTCCATTTTTGATAACTTTTGGACAATGCTCCTTCATTCAATATTGGAATTATCCAATTACCAAAGTCTGATAGTAATATGACTATGAAATCCTGATTGGGCAGAGAATAGGTCAAAGAAGATTCAAAATCAAGTATACAAGAAGAAACTGAAGAAAATTTGCAACATCTACTCTAACTGTCAAAGTGCAGAAAACCCCCAAAAGGGGTAGCTGATTACCCAAGATTTTATTGTTTTTTATACAAATTTTTTGGGTTATTTTCCTGTATCGAATACACAATTGCAATATTTCACTTTAATATATGTAAAATTTTCTATCATCTACATTAGTTCATGATACAATATTGTGAAATCTATTTATTTTTTAATCAAATGATATAAAATTAGGTTATGTGTCACTTTTTTGTGTCAAGTACAACAGAGAGAATACATAATTATCATAAGCATTTTTTATTTTGTATCTAATATACTGTTGTGATACAATAATTGTGTGTTCCTATTTATTTTGTTTCAAATACAAACATTCATGATTAGAAATATCCTTATTTTGTATCTAATACACTGCGACGATTACGCTTATTTTGTATTCAATACACGGTTTTTTAATACAATATATGTGTTATGTTTATTTTGTTTCAAAGTACAATAGTCGCGATTATGTGCAATTGTTGTATGAACAGAGGAGTCTGAGTTTATATCTGATTTTCAATTCTTTTGTATTATTGGTAACTAACATCACTTTCCCAAATCCCTGAATGTCGCAACAATATAGACACATTTATTATTCATCAATTGCAAGACGACGTTGATATTAATTTTTCTATATTCATCAGTAAGTTTTTTTTTTGAGTTGTGAAAAGAAGCTGCGAATCTATCTTTTTTTTTTAATTTTGAATTTTGAAAGACTGTTACAAAGGAAAAAGTTTCACATAAATTAGATTTGCGTGATTTTAGGGATAAATCACGATTTACTTTCCTTTTTTCGTTCAACTGAAACTATTAATTAATGAATTGTAATTTTTGTATCAGTCTAAAATTTAATGTATTCACACTTCTCATAAATTAAGAAATTTTTAGTAAAATTCAAAAGAATAGGGATAGATAATAATTATTACTGTGATTTATAAAATTTATCCAATCTTATTTGTATTCTTTTGTTTGGATTCATAATTCTTCTAATGCTTTTAATTATATTGCTCTTCACGATTTAACATTAGTTTGCAAATTACATTCATACTTAATTCTTTCATATACAATTGTTTAGTACCGATCATTTTTCGAACTCAACATATAACAAAACTTTACTGCACTGAGCTATTTTTTAGTCAAATTTTATTTTGTAATATATTACAAGAACTTGTATGCATGGCTCGTCAATCACGTGCAACACAGGTGTCATAAAATTAATATATGTATAAATAATAATATTGATATATATTTACACCTTATTTATACAATATTAATTTATTACATATACATTATATAATTACTTATACAATATTGATACATTCGTATACATTATATAATTATTTGTACATTATACATACTTATTTTTACACCATTTATACAATATTGATGTATGAAATTTTTTTGAAAAAAGAAAGTATTTTTCTAAGTTAAAAATGCAGCCAAAAAATTTAGAAAAAAAAAAAACTAAAATTAAAAAAATTGAGAAAGCAAAAATGAGCTAATGATCTTGGGCCGAGCTCTTTGAGCCCGTGACCCTTTTTGGCTATTATTTCTGTAAAGAAAAAAGAAAACTTTTCGCATATAACCACTAAAAAATACTTTAACTATGTTCCATGACTATAATTTGGATAATTATATTTTATAATAATAGGTATAGTAGTATTTATATAATTCGCGCAACATTTGTATATGTTTGTATAATTCGCTATATAATTCACAATATTTGTATTTTTCACTATACAATTTGATTCCCGCACAACTTATGTATAATCACACACAACATTTGTATAAATCACGCGAATTATACAAAAGTCAAACTGTAATTACAGCTAGATGTTTGCCGTAAGTCATAAATAATTCAAACTATAACTATGTTAGCTAATTAACTAATATATTTTTGTTTATCCGCATATTTTTTTTCAAGAAAAAATGAATACTTTTTTTTTTTTTATGAACTTTTACTTTATTGTATGTATATGAAATTTTCCCTACATTATTTAAGCTAAAAATTCAATTACCCAAGAAAGAGGTGCAGGAAAAACTGATTATTATTGGATGTGTTGTGAACAAGGATAGTCTTGAGGATGGCCAAACTGCTGGGCCTGGGGCTAATTCACAAAGAGGACCAAAAATTAGACAATCTAGCCATAGATGTGTTTGGGATTCAGATTAAATAAATTTTAAATAATTATCATTTGCGGTTTAAAAAAGTTATTTATATTGTGAAGAAACTATCTATTTCTCATCTTCTTTTTAGAGTCTAACCGACGTCATACACGACTTTTCAACTTCATTTGCTCATATCTGAATTACTCCCAAAAATTAATAATTAGATTTAAACGGTTACAAATAAAATTATGAATAATTATTTCATTGTTTTCTTTTGATTCTTTCCCAACCACTCGTCCAATCCGTTGATACTTCCAAAACAAAGAATTTAAGAGTGGGGTTGGGTGGACATGGTCCTCGATATAACTTCAACACTCCTTGAGTGCTCTAGTCTAGCATTGAACTAGTAAACTTTGACAATTTCTTCTCTTCTTTAAGAGGTACGTACGGCTAATTAGTTAGAGAAGGACTTAGGCAACATTAATTAAGTAGTCTCACAGTTGGGTTTCCTCACTTATCCAAAATCGGTCCATAATATCGTTTCTAGAATTAGTCCTTTTGATTTAATAAAAATATCTTCCTCGTAAAATTTTAGTGGGTACTTTAAATTATTCGATAACTAAGACTATTTAATTTATGAGTAAGTTTGAATAATTATTATAAATGGTGGGTTAAATGTTAATTTGTTTAAGAGCCTATATCACTTGACCTTGACCTGTGAGTTAAATTAGATTAGTAGGATTTAATAGTTTCTGAAGAAAAAAAAAAGAGAAAAGAGAGAACCCTACCTGTACATGGCGAGAACGACCAGTGCGTTATCAAGTAATTGTTAACCATAATTCTTGATTGCTATGGGATAAAAGTCAACAAGAAAGAACTCGTTATCATATAGGAGAAAGTGTTTCATTTGTCCTTAATAGGGGTGGGCGTTTGGTTCTCCGATTCAGTGCTGTTAAAGTTTAATTTGATTTTTCGATGTTTGATTTTAAAAGAGCGTGCACCATACTCTGAACCAAACTAGATTGGTTCAATTTGGTTTTTTCAGCTTTGGTTCAATTTATTTCAGTGTTTTTAAATGATTTTTTGGTTTATGACTTGTCGACTTCACGTAATATAGGTCATACAGCTGTAAAACTATGAATGATGAACACAATTGAAGTAGAACATTACAACTTATAAGATTATGATTTGCTACAAAAGGTGATCACTGCAAAATTCTATTAATTTGCATCAAGAATAGTTTCATTCAATCAAGTTCTATAAATAGTGCATTGTGCACTATAAACACTGAAAAGTGTGCATCGTGCACTAAACACGGTGTACAGTCCAAAATATTTGGGTTGGACCATTGGGTTAAAAATCAAATGTTTTGGGTCAAAACTCATAATTCCAAAATATATTAAGTAATAAGTAACGTAATCTATAATATTATTTTAAATTTATTTAATAAAACTTCGATTTTTCGGCTTCCCGTGGTTTCGGGACCCTTACACCGAACACCGAATGGAAGAACCCATGTTCCAAAAAAAGAACTAACACCAAACAAAAACATCGAAGAACCGACACCAAAAAACTGAATTAGTTCGATTTGGTTCGATTTTTCCGTTTTCCGATATTTATGCCCACTCCTGGTCCTTGATCATTTGTACCTAATAACCTAATCTTTCGGGTTGGACTCTCCGAACAATTGGTGTAAGAGCGGGTCGATCAATCATCAATGCCCATGCTCTTACTTGGATCCCACACATAATTTTCTAACTTCCCATATGTACCCTACACCGTGGCTTCTGGACCAATTTCATTTATATATAACAGAGGAATACCAAGAAATGCATATAACCAAATTTTATCAATAGAAAAATAAACCAAGGTACTGTCAAAGGCACCAAATTAAAGACTTAGGCATTACAAATGGAAGCTAGTTTCTTCCTGCTTTTTCTACTGTCTATCATACCCAAGATTATTTCTACTACAACAAATGCAATCACTACAAATCACAACATCACAGATGGTGAAACTATTGTTTCATCCGGCGGAGCCTTTGAGCTGGGATTTTTCAGTCCCAGTGGTTCCTCAAAGCGATATCTCGGGATATGGTACAAGCAAATTCTTCCTGTGCAAACAGTTGTATGGGTTGCAAACAGAGAGAAACCACTCACCAATACATCTTCAGTTGTTTTAAAGGTCACCAAGCCGGGAATACTCGCTCTTCTCAATGACAAGAATGAATCTATATGGTCCACGAACACCTCACGATCAGTCCAAAATCCAGTTGCACTGCTTTTAGATTCTGGTAATCTTGTTGTAAAAGATGCAAATGAGGACAACACAGATAAATTCCTCTGGCAGAGCTTCAATTTTCCAACGGATACATTCTTGCCTAATATGAAACTTGGCAAGAATTTTCTAACTGGCCAAGAGGTTTACTTTTCAGCATGGAAGAACAATAGTGATCCAACTCCAGGGGAAATCACTCTTCACATTGATCCTACTGGATATCCACAGACTGTCGTCAAAAGTGGCACGAGTATATTAGGCAATTCAGGACCATGGAATGGTTTACGTTGGAGTGGTGATCGCGTGCCACCACCAAACCAAACCAGCATTTATAGGATTCAGTTTGTTTTCAATAAGGAAGAGGTTTCCTATAGTTATTATATCATTAACAATTTGGTGTTACTAAGGCTAGTCTTGGATAGCAGTGGTTATGTACAAGGCCTCATGTGGGTGAATCAGACGAGAAGTTGGCTTAACATAAATTTACCTCCTAATACATGTGATAGATATAGCGTATGTGGCGCCTATGGGAGCTGTGACATAGGTCATTCCCCCATCTGTACATGTTTGGAAAAATTTGTTGCTAAATATCCACAACAATGGGAAAAGGGAGATTGGTCAAAAGGGTGTGTTCGGAGGAAACCTATTGATTGCAACAAGGAACATGTATTTCTAAATTATTCTGGAATTAAGTTGCCAGATACTACGTACTCTCAGTACAATAGGACCATGACACTCGACAACTGTAGGCAAGTATGCTCGAGAAACTGCTCTTGCACAGCTTATGCTAGTCTAGATATAAGGAATGGAGGCAGAGGTTGCTTGTTTTGGTTTGGGGAGTTGATTGACATCAAAAAGGTATCTGGAGGGCAGGACATCTACATCAGGATTGCTTCTTCAGAACTAGGTAAGAACTTATGTTTAAGAAATTCCTGTTGAAGTGTTTCTACACATAAATTTTCAATGCATGCAGCCTATCTTGATTTGTTTGTGGCTGATAGAAAAAATTGGTTGTAGAATCTGAGTCAGGTTCGAATAGAAAGAAGGCAAAGATACTCGCAGTGAGTTTCTCACTATTGGTGGCAGTGGTTCTGCTAAGCCTTATTCTGCTGTTGTACAATTGGAAAAAGAACAAACTGAGACTCAAACAAGAATTTGAGCTTCCACTGTTCGAATTGTCAACCATAACAAGAGCCACAAACAACTTTTCTGTGAGCAACAAGATTGGAGAGGGAGGATTTGGACCAGTTTACAAGGTATACATTGAAATTTGTTGGAGCAGTAACCAATCTTTCCTTAGATTAGTGTTTCAGACATGATCTTCATTCAACAATAGTCTTGTCATTGTAAAATCTATGTTCTCTTGATATACTGTTGCTATTTCCAGGGGGTACTGGAAGAGGGACAAGAAGTGGCTGTGAAGAGACTCTCTAGGACTTCCAAGCAAGGACTTGATGAATTCAAGAATGAAGTTATCTATATCTCCAAGCTTCAGCATCGAAATCTTGTGAGACTTCTAGGTTGCTGCATTCAAGGAGAAGAAAAGATGTTGATCTATGAATACATGTCTAACAAAAGCTTGGACTCATACACATTTGGTTTGGATCTCTCACCTACTACACAAGCTAAACTATCATATTTAACTTTGTTATATTAGTCATTAACATGTACATCTAGAACTAGGGAAAATTATGTTCACAATAACAATTAACTCATTGAAAGCTTATTTTATAGATCAAACAAAGAGCATATTACTTGATTGGCCAAAACGTTTCGACATCATAAATGGAATTGCACGTGGCTTATTGTATCTCCATCAAGATTCTCGGCTACGGATTATTCATAGAGACCTTAAAGCAAGCAATATTTTGCTAGATACAGAAATGAATCCAAAGATATCAGATTTTGGTTTGGCTAGAAGTGTTGCAGGGAATGAGATGGGAGCAAACACAAGCCATGTGGTTGGGACACAGTAAGAATCTCTAATATCAAACAAAGTACTTTCCTTTAACATCTTGCTTCTTTAATTCGATTGGCGTTCTGTTCTTTTTTTCTGGCACAGAGGCTACATGTCCCCAGAATATGCAGTAGGAGGGATCTTCTCTGTAAAATCTGATGTGTTTAGCTTTGGCGTCTTGGTTTTAGAGATTGTGAGTTGCAAGAAAAACAGAAGCTCTTTCGATCATGATCAAAGCCTTAACCTTCTCGGACATGTAGGTGTTCCGTTCCATCTACAGTCTAATAAGCATTTATTCTCTTTCTGTACAATACATGAAACTTATTACGATCCCTCATCAATGCTCAAAACAGGCATGGAAGCTTTACAAAGAAGATAGGTCCTTGGAACTAATCAATGAGCAACTAGCTGATTCTTGCCATATTTCTCAAGTTTTAAGGTCAATCCAAGTCGGTCTATTATGCGTGCAACAATGTCCAGAAGATAGGCCTAACATGTCTTCTGTCATTATGATGTTGGGTAACAGCCATGAGAGTCTACTGCCAGAAGCTAAAGAACCCGGATTTTTCCCAGAAAGAGATGTACTTGATGTAGACAAGTCAGGATCGCAGAATGAAGTCACAATCACATCTTTAGTTCCTCGTTAGAGCGAAAAGGATAACTACTTTGAGTAGTAATTTTAGAAGGAACAAGAAAAACTAGAACTTTGATTCTTGAAAAATACAGCAGTATCTAAAAAAAACAGAAAGTTATATGCTATCTACTTATGGATGAACTTCTATCATTACTTTGTATGTAGACTTTAGATATGTTTCTAATAACAACTTTTAAAGATGTTAATGTGTACTCCAGAACTAATTAGCTATGACAATTAACAAAGCTTATCATGATAATCAGCAATCACAAAACCATATTAGTAGTTAAAATATATTTAGAAAATGGTACAGAGTAAATACAGATTTTAAGAATCACTTTACTCATCTCAAGCCAAACATCCTTGCGTGAGACACAGCATTGTTAAAAACAATAGATGAATAACAAAGAAAGCAGGCTTTGAGGCGTGATAGACAGAAAGATCACTATCGTTGAAAAGTTACTGTCTCTATATTCCATAGGGATTATAAGCAATTCTCTATCGTGATACAATAAAGCCTGAAAATGTAATTGCAAATTGAATAGGCTATTACTAGGATAATGCCTTAAAATAGGACTTCTAAAATTGGCTATATGTGTACTTGCCTCAAAGTACACTAATAATTTTGGGGTTTGGGTTTGGAATGACAAAAACTTAAATGCATCACATATCAAATGTTGACACAATCAATAAATGCATAACATGTGTTGATACATACACTACACTTCTATCACTCAACCATGATTAGTTAATGCATATCTTCAATTCATTGAATCAAATAACCATGGTAAGTAGAACTAGTTTGGCGTAAACCTTGACGCGGGTCAGTATTTACCAGAATAAAAAATAATGTAAATTCTACTGTGTAGGTGGGACCTCTAGAATCAATAAAGTTTGTGGTCAGTTTCAAAATGTTTAAAGATGCTGTACAGACTATCTCGAGAAACATAAGCCAGACTATCTCTCTTGCATGTAATGAATTTCTCATTCAAAAATAATATTTAATAACATTCATTATGGTAACAGGATACCATTAATGGACTGATCTCAGTGTACTAAGAAATGACTCTATTGAATCTCTTTTTCTGATGCTGTCAAAGATAACCAGAAAAAGGAAAAGGCAAAAGGAGAAGAGAAGAGGGAAGAACACTTTCATCAGGGTTCTCTGCAGAGTAAAATTGGATGGATGACTGTAGATATTGCGATAGAACACACTCACAGATCAGAGGCAGGCTTCAATTGTTGATGCTGGCCATCTACCATGCTCAACTGTCTTCTCAATCTTGCGATATGACCTTGCACCTGCTGCCGAGCTGCTGTAAGTTTTAACAGCTCATCTGCTTCAGAGAAATTTGTGAACCATTGACTGAGAGGATGATCTTTGGTGTCACCACGTTTCTTTCGATCAACTTCTTCTGTTGGTACAGGAGGGGGCAAATTTAAGGCAGGTGGTAGTCTAGGCACATTGACTGCTGGATGGTTCTGTACACGGGCAAAAAAAGACTCTGAAGGCTCCGCAAACACAATTTCATCATATGACTCTACTACAACAGGTTTCTTAGTAGAAAGAGGCCCAGATTCATCTTCTGGATATAGTTTCAAATGGTGATATAGGTGTAATGGCTTGTCACACACATCAGCGTGGAAATGAAGGGTCATCACAATTTCAAATTCACCCCATCCAGATTCTGACAACTCAAAAGGAGGGTTGTCCACAACCCTTGTAGGATTGTTAAAACTTGAGTGCAATTGAAAAACCACACGTTTAACCACCACACCCAGATCCTCATTAGTTGCCCCACGAACATAAATAGTCCATTTATGAGACTGGAACTCGCTTGCCTTCTTACCAAGCCAAAATGCAACATTTCCATACACTATTGGAACACCAACTTCAAGCTCTTTCAGCTTCTTACCAGAGTTCTTCTTTTCACTGTCATCAGAAGTATTCACCATTTTGGTACGGTGTGATTTGTGGGTGGGGCCGGTAATGTCCGTTGGATCTTGATCGTGCTTCTTTGTTGACGAGCTTTGAGGCATTCTACAGGTATTCTCCGATTTGTCAAAATTAGGATTTCTGATCGACAATCAGAGTAGGAGTATTTCACCGTTTGCTTTTGATCCTTTCATCATCTTACTGTAAAGAAAATCATGGGAGGAAACGACAAATTAAATGACTGTTAAATGTGGAAAGTGTTTTAAGTTTAAGAAAAGCTTACCAGTAGATTGTAGAGAAATATAGCAGAAGAAAAGTATAATCGAGAGACCTTCTGCTAGCCCAAGATCGTTAACTAAGATCCGAAGATTTAGCGGCTCTCCGAAGTCAGAGAGATGGGTGGGGGCACTAAAGGCTCCCGTGCGCCTTGAATACTTGAATTGGATTCAATTTTAGGTTTTGGGGTTGGGTTACAGACGCCTAATGTCACCCTATTTATACTGGTGTAGGGTATATCTAAAAAAAATATCTAGGTAACTTTATTTACTGACTATCTAACAAAAATCTAGATTTTTCTATAATTTACTATAAGTATCTTCCTGAAATATCTAATACCGTAGAAGATCTAGATTTTTCCTAAGTACAAATATCCAAAATTTATTCTATAAAATTCTAGAGAATTCTATTAAATATCTAAGATTTTCTGTAACTCCAAAGAATCATCTTTATTTTTCACATAGATATCTTTTTAGATACCTTTATTGTATTAAAAAAAGATTAACGGTACATAAAACTTAAGCTCAAGTTCTAGAGTTTAAATGATGGTATGGATTGGAGTAGTATACTTTTAAAAAAGGATATTTTACGACTGCCACATATATAAAGGGTGTTTAAGCTGATTAAAAAGTAAGGAAAAACTGAAAGACCTCTTCCTCAAAGACCACTGTTTTTGCCATTTGATCCATGCGCAATCCAAAGTTAACTGGGGCGAAATCTCTAGGGGCTGATCCACAATATGATACGTGGATTCACAAAAACCCAGTAGCTTTTGTCTAGTCCCTACATATGTACTAAGAAATATTCCTCTGGCAGAGCTTCAATATTCCAACTGCTACGTTCTTTCCTAATACGAAGAGTTGGCAAGAATTTTCAAACTGGCCAAGAGGTTTACCTTTCATCGTGGAAGAACATTGATCCAACTCCAGGGAACTCACTCTACACATTGATCCTAGTGACCCTTGTCAAACATAGCACAAGTGTATTAGGTAGCTCAGGACCATGGAATGATTTACGTCGGAGAGGGGATTGCGCACCGCCACCAAACCAAAGCAGCATTTATAAAGTTCAGTTCGTTTTCAATATGGAGGTTTCGTACGATTTTTATTCATGAACAGCTTGCTGTTAGCAAGGTTAGACCTGACTAACAATAGTTATCTACAAGGCCTCATGTGAGTGGATGATTAGACAGAGTTGGCTTACCTCAGGTTACCTCCTAATACATGTGATACATATAGCTTATGAGGTGCCTATGGGAGCTGTGACATAAATCATCCCTCTGTTTGTAGATGTTAGGAGAAGTTTGTCCCTAAATATCCACAACCATGGGAAAATGGAGATTGGTCAAAAGGGTGTGTTCAGATTTCGGAGGAAACCTTTTGATTGCAACAAGGAACATGTATTATAAAATATATTCTGGAATCAAGTTGTCAAATCCTAAGTACTCTCAGTACAATAAGACCATGACACTCAACAGGTGTAGGCATGCATGGTTCAAGGAACTGCTCTTGCACAGCTAATTCCATGACACTCGAGGCATGTATGATCAAGGAACTGCTCTTGCACAGCTTATTCGAGTCTAGATATAAGCAATGGAAAAGGTTGCTTGTTTTGGTTCGTGGAGTTGATTGACATCAAAAAGATGTCCGAAGAGCAGGACACATCTACATCAGGATGGATTCTTCAGAACTAGGTAAGAACTTATGTTTAAGAAACTTCCAATTTCCAATGATGTTTAACTTAGATTTTCAATGCATGGAGAGCACATAATGCAACAATAGTTCTCTATCTTGATTTTGTTGTGGTTGATAGTAAAAAATGGTTGTAGTATCTGAGGCAGGTTTGGATAGAAAGAAGGCATAGATACTCGCAGTGTTTCTCACTATTGATGGTGATGGTTCTGCAAGGCCTTATTCTGCTGTTGTACAAACGGAAAAAGAAGAATTTGAGCTTCCACTGTTCCAATTGTCGACAATAACAAGTGCTACAAATAACTTTTCAGTGAATAACAAGATTGGAGAGGGTGGATTTGGACCAGTTTACAAGGTATACACTGAAATTTGTTGGAACAGTAACCAACTTCTCCTTAGATTAGTGTATCAGACATGATGTTCATTCTATAATATTCTTGTCTTTGTAAAATCTATGTTCTCTTCATATACTGTTGCCATTTCTAGGGGGTCCTGGAAGAGGGACAATAAATGTCTGTGAAGACTCTCAAGGAATTCCATGCAAGACCGGATGATTTCAAGAATGAAGTTATCTATATCTTAAACTTCGGCATAGAAATCTTGTGAGAATTCTAGGTTTCTGCTTTCAGGGGAAAAAAGGATGTCTATATATGAACACTGCCCAACAAAATTGTGGATTTGGATGTCTCACCCATTACACAAACTCACAATTTATTCAACTTTGTCATATTAGTCATCTAAGTCGCTCGGCCTTTTCACTTTCGGTACCGCACCCGTGTTGATACAACATGGGTGTGAGTGTTGGTATGGGATCCATAGTGGATCTGGTCAACCGATTTTGGATACTTTCACCAATATTGACAAAGAAATTTGAGATAGATAAAATGATTTTTGCAATCAAAACAAAAGCTTAGGTGAAGTTGAAGAAAATGGAATACCATGTATATAGAAATTTCTATGCTAGCCTTTTTCCTTATATCTGCTTATGAGGTTATCCTCCGGATAAATATTTTCTCCTTAAAATACCTTGTTAGTCGCGTAATGTATCATAATTTAGCCATATAACTTTATTTTTAGATATCTGAATTATTTTTAGCCAAATCCCCATAGCTGAATCCATACTTCTGAATCTTAAAATTTAGATTATAAAGGATCCGCACCCCAATTTGAGCAACTTAGTAAGTCGTAACATGTACATCTGGACCTAGGCAAGACCATGCTCACAAAAATAACTAATTCATTAGAAAGCTTAATTTGTAGATCAAACAAAAGAGCAAATTCCTTGATTGGCCAAAGCGTTTTGACATTATAAACAGAAATTGCTCGTGGCTTATGTATCTCCATCAAGATTCTCCATTATGAATTATCCACAGAGACCTTAAAGCAAGCAATGCTCGCTAGATACAGAAATGAATCCAAATATATCAGACTACTGCTTGGCTAGAAGTTTTACAGGGAATAAGATGGGAGCAAACTCAGGCCATGTAGCTGGGACACAGTAAGAATCTCTAATATCAAACAAAACAGAACAAAACCAATTGGATTAAGGAGGCGAGACGTTATGCAAAAGCAAGTAGTTGAATAGCAGAGATTCTTTTTATCTTTTTCATTGTAATAGAGAATCTCTTATATTAAACAAATTACTTTTGCACATTATCTTGCTTCTTTAATCCAATTGGTGTTATCTGTTTCCGGGCATAGTGGCTACATGTCCCCAGATTATGCCTTAATTTTGCAAATCCATTTCTTAGTTAAAATATATTTAGAAAATGGTCTAGAAATGCTACCAAATTTTAAGCAGCACTTCACTCATATCAAACCAAACATCACAGCATAGAATAAAATGATATTTGCGGAACAGTAATAAGTAAAACAAAAATTGCATTAACTGTTCCTAGAACTAAGTATGTTTTCCCCTAAAGTCTGCTCGTAGAGTACTTCATTAATTCATCATTGAAATGTACAATCTTTGGCTTGTCCTGAGTAATACCACAACTGCAATCACTTATCAACATATCAGATTTCCTCATTAAAACCTCTAAAGCTGTCAGTTTTACAATGCTCGCACATCAATAATCAGATCCATAAAATTAAAAAAAAAAAACAGGGGATTAACAACTCGCACCTCAATATTCAAATCTAATTGCAGCAGCTAGGTGTTTTCCTCATCCCTTTTCTAGAAATTCTTCCGCATCGTTCGTCAGGATGAGTAGGGAAGTGGAGGCGGAAAGGGTAAGAAATTATTTTCCTGGAAATATCAACAGAGGGTATGGGCTGTTTGGGCTAAGCTTTAAGAATGTCACTTATTTGGGAAATGTTTTTCCTAAATATTACTCCATTCAGAACTGTAGCTCTCTATGCTCAGTTATTTTTGCTAGTATTAGAAAGGTAGAAATTTGTTTTTTTACAATCAATCTTCTAAAAAAATATTCTTAAACATTAAGAATATAATATTGTCTATCGAAAATAGTCTTTTTACGTCGTAACAAACTCTCTCTAGCCACCTGTTGGTTGCTCTCTCTTAGGAGTATTTTTCTATTCATCACTCATTTTTTCCCTGCTTACAACTCAAATAATCAACCAGCTGGCACCAAAATTACTACCATCCAGGGATTAATAGCTACAACTGAACTAGTCCAATGACTATCACTTTAGTTTACAGTGGCACCGCTACGTGGACTACAATTCGCAACTACTCATAATTTTATATCACTACAAATAAATATAGATTCTGAACATCTGAACACCTAGAAGTCATTTTTGATGATTGTAGACACCGTGGAGAAATATAGCAGAAGAAAAGTATAATCAAGAGATTTTTTATTAGCTCAAGATTTTGAAGTAAGATTGGAAGATTCTACTAAAAAGGGGAAGCTAGGAGACTACTTGAATTGGATTCAATTTTTTCCACCCTATTTATATTGGTGTAGGGATGCTTCTAGAAATCATTCTACAAGAAATATCTAGATATTATCTTCTAAATATTTAACAAAAATCTAGATTATTTTATAATTTACTATAAATATCTTTCTAAAATATTTAATACTCTAGATTTTTCCTAAATACAAAATATCCAAGATATTACAATACAAATTCTAAAAAGATTTACTAAATATCTAAGATATTTTTACCTCCAAAAAATCATCTTTATTTTCACACTCCTCAACCATCTTAATAATGCACCACTTGCTCATGGATACAAGGAGCAAAATGTAAGGATATGGCACATGAGTCTATCTCGACCTCAAAAGCTAGATCATGAGGATAGAATTGTTCAAGTCCATATAAACAGACAAGAAAAAGAAAACTAGCTTGCATATTAAAAATGAAAAAAAAAATTGTTTGTAACTAAAATATCTTATTAAATAATTTGTGATAATTTTCTATTCAAGAGTTTTTAAAAATAAAAACATAGTCCCCTTTCTTAACGAAAATGTGTCATAAAGATTTCAAGTGGGTGACAAAACTATTTCTCTATCTCTATTAAATTTCATAAAACTAAAGACATAGGAACTTTTTTAGTTGCTCATGTAAAATGAATTTTTTTTTAAAACTAGTACTTGTGAAAAAACTTCACAGTATAAAGAGGCCAAGTGTATGATTTCAAAATATAAGGGAATACATTTGTAAATGAATGATGTGTTTAATGTAATTTACTCATTATAATAATAGCAATTGAATGGACTATGATTTAAGACAATTCAAAAGTCTACCTTGATGGTGATATTAATTAGGTAATGGAGGTCTCATGCAGGAACCTGGGAGAGCAAATTCAAGGAATGCAAATCACCATCACATTATTATATATCCTTTTTCTCCTAACCTTATTGTTCGAGATTTATATTGAAGTTTCAATTGATTCAATTTCGCAGTTTCACACCATGTAAAATTTGTCTAAGGAAAAAGTGTTTCTTGATAGAAGACTTCCGATTAAATTTTAAAAAATTATATTTAGCCCACCATTAACACTTGTTGATCATATTATTAAATCCGCTAAGATACTCTTGAACGGCAACAACAGTGTGTACTGTCTTCATGACTTTTTAGTTTTCTCCAATTGTGTAATAATTGCATTGATGGTCGAGAATATATATATTATTACAAAATAATATTTAAATTGACGCATAATTTATAAACATATTTTTTTTATGTGCAATTATTAAAAGATATAAAGCAAGGTTAATGGCAAGAGGATTCACACAAATCAAAAGAATAGACTATGGGGAGTCTCTTTCAACAGAGGCAAAAGCTATTTCTATTAGAATCTTACTTTTCTTGGCTACGCGGCGATCATGATCATTGTATCAGTTGGATGTAAAAAATGCCTTCTTGCATGAGGATTCACGCGAGTAGGTGTATATAGAGATAGCACCCGGATATGGAAGGAAACAAGAGTCACAAAAATTATGCAAATATGTTCCCAATAAAAACTGTCATCCTTCTGTCACCTGTTAACCACACCAGACCAAGAAAAGACAAACTAATCAATCAAGACTCAGTGACAACCTCTATAACCTCACGACCATTTTCTTTCCTAGAGCTTGCAGCCATTATCTTTGCTTTTCCGATATGGTGACATTACTTGTATGAGGAGAAGTGTCAAGTCTTTACGGATCATAAAAACTTGAGGTACTTGATGATACAAAAGGAGTTGAACCTTCGCCAAGATGACACGCTTCTATTCTGAGGACAAGTATGTGTTCCTCAGGACAGTGGCCTATGTCATGATATCATGGAGGAGACACATACCTCACCTTTTTTCCAATATAATAATTTTTATTGCATGAATATATAACTCCTTTCCTAAGCAACAATCAGGTCACTCCAAACAGTACAAAATATTTCTCTGTTGTTTTAACATGTTGCTAACAAATAGCATATAGTAATGTTTTTCAAGTGAAAATTTTGTTAATCGCGGAAAGTTGCGTAATCTTTTAAGTGGATTATTTTAAAAATATTATATCACCAAAATATAAAAGTTAAAATCATTGACCAAACATTGTATAATTCAATATTTGCAACTTAATACCAATAAAGGTTATGGAGTGGTAAGTATTCCTTCATCCTTAACCAAAAGTCTCGAGTTTGAGTCCCCTTAGATACGAAGTCATTTTTGTTAGGGAGTGCTTTACCCCCGATGTGAGACTTCCAGGCACGAATCCAAATTTAATCGGGCTTCAATGTGAGTACCGGACACCGGCCGAAAAACCCAAAAAAATTTGCAACTTAATAACATTTCTTGACTACAATGGTCATAAGATGGTTGGTTCATGTGTTGACAAGTTGTCGCAAGGCAAGACTTTTTTGCTACTAATTTTGGACCAAATTATTTAGTAATCCCAGATGTCACAAAGTCTTTGACAAAATTAATTAAACGAAAAAAAAAGGAGAAAGAAAATGCATTTTTAGCAATGAAGATTTTCTTTTATGGAAGTTTTTTAATGATAGTACTCACCCTCCCATTTTATATTATTTGGACTCCATATTTTAAAATAGTTGTTTCAATTTATTTATTCCTATTCTAGAAATAATTATATTAAATTTCTTGTTCAATTTATGAAATCAAAATACCAGAGGTAGTAGCGGAAAACAATTAACTGACTTCAAAATCTTCAACTACCAACCTCTCACAAAGCCAAACCTTATAGTTAATTAAAATATCTATTCGAATAAATGGGAACGGAGTTTCTCTATTCAAATGATGGACGTAAACTTTGTCAAAGAGACATTGGAGGTTACAAACTTCCAATGCAGCCGCCATTGTTAACTACTATTCAAACAGCACAAATATGGCGCCGCGTGTCCCAAAGGATATGAAGTAAATACAAATTTCAGAAATGTATAGGTGATCAAAGGCTTAGACCTCAGGGCATCATCTATGGAATCGAGTTTTTTCCTACTTTTCCTGCTGGCTTTCTGCTCTTCTATACACAATATTTTTTCTACTACACCAACAAACATAATCACTACAAATCGCTTCATCACAGATGGTGAAACTATTGTTTCATCTGGTGGAACCTTTGAGCTGGGATTCTTCAACCCCAGCGGTTCCTCAAATCGATATGTTGGGATATGGTACAAGCGAATTCTTCCTCAGGTCCAAACAGTTGTATGGGTTGCAAACAGAGAGAAACCACTCACCAATACATCTTCAGTTGTTTTAAAGGTCACCAAGCCGGGAATACTTGCTCTTCTCGACGACAAGAATGAATCTATATGGTCCACCAACACCTCAAGATCAGTCCAAAATCCAGTGGCAGTGCTTTTTGATTCTGGTAATCTTGTTGTAAAAGAAGCAAATGATAGCAACCCCACAGATTTCCTTTGGCAGAGCTTTAATTTTCCAACTGATACGCACTTGCCTGATATGAAGCTTGGCAAGAATTTTAAAACTGGACATGAGGTTTACCTTTCAGCATGGAAGACTGATAATGATCCAGCTCCAGGAGTATACACTCGTCGTGTTGATCCTACAGGATATCCACAGGTTCTCACCAAAAGTGGGGCAGATGTAGTAAATCGTATAGGACCATGGAATGGTTTACGATGGAGTGGAGCACCCACACCACTACTAACACAAAGCAGACTTTATACATTTCAATTTATTTTCAACGAGGAGGAAGTTTATTATATATTCTCTCTCATTAATAACAGCTCGGTTTTATCAAGAATAGTGATTACTAGCAATGGTGATATAGAACGCTTCATGTGGGTGGATCAGACAAAGAGATGGCATAGTCACTACAAGTTACCTGCAGATAATTGTGATACGTATAGCTTGTGTGGTGAGCATGGGAGCTGTGACATAGATAATGAACCTATTTGTAGATGTTTGGACAAGTTTGTACCTAAATATCCACAACAATGGGAAAAGGGAGTTTGGACAACAGGGTGTGTTCGGAGGACACCCTTAGATTGCAAAAGGGAACATGTATTTATAAAATATTCTGGAATCAAGTTGCCGGATACTAAGCACTCTCGGTACAATAAAACCATGACACTCGAAGAGTGTGGGCAAGTATGCTCCAAGAACTGCTCCTGCACAGCTTATTCAAGTTTAGATATAAGCAATGGAGATAAAGGTTGCTTATTATGGTTTGGGGAATTGGTTGACATCAGAAAGCTGTCGGAAAGAGGACAAGACATTTACATCAGGATGGATTCTTCAGAGCAAGGTAAGAACTTGTTTAAGAAATTTCTGCATGAGGTGTTTCTTGACATAGTTTTTCAACACATGGAGATGGGAATTATGCAAAATCAGTGGCCTGTCTTGATTTGCAGTGGCTGACTTAAAAAATTAATTGTAGAATCTGAGGCAGGATCAAAAAGAAAGAAGGCAAAGATACTCACAGTGAGTTTCTCATTGTTGATGGCAACAATTCTGCTAATCCTGATTTTGTTGTGGTACAAACGGAAAAAGAAGAAACTAAAATCCAGAGATGATTTTGAACTGCCACTGTTCCCATTGTCGACAATAACAAGAGCCACAAATAACTTTTCAGTCAACAACAAGATTGGAGAGGGCGGATTTGGACCTGTTTACAAGGTATAAAGTGCAAATTTGTTGGAACCATGACTAGTTTATACTCAAAATCAGAGTGCTAGAGATGATTTTCATTCTGCAATATTCTCATCTTTGTAAAATCTATGTTCTGTTATTATACAATTGCAATTTTTAGGGAGTATTGGAGGAGGGACAAGATATTGCCGTGAAGCGGCTGTCAAGAACTTCCATGCAAGGACTTGATGAATATACGAACGAAGTTATCTATATTGCCAAGCTTCAGCATCGAAATCTTGTGAGACTTCTGGGGTGCTGCATCCAAGGGGAAGAAAGAATGCTGATCTATGAATACATGCCAAACAGAAGCCTGGATTCATACATATTTGGTTTGAATTTCTAACATACTATACAAGCTAAAATTTGAAATACTTTGATCTGTTATTCATAACATGAAAGAAACTGCTAACAAGAGAGCTTATTTTGTAGATGAAACAAAGAGCAAATTACTTGATTGGCCAAAGCGTTTCCACATCATCAACGGAATTGCTCGTGGCTTATTGTATCTCCATCAAGATTCTCGACTACGGATTATCCATAGAGACCTTAAAGCAAGCAATGTTTTGCTGGATATAGAAATGAATCCAAAGATATCAGACTTTGGAATGGCTCGAAGTGTAACAGAAAATGAGATAGTTGCAAAAACACACAAAGTGGTTGGGACACAGTAAGAATCTCTAATATCATATATAATGAACACTCATATGACATCTTGCTTCTTTAATCCTCGTGGTGTTCTTTTTATTGGCACAGTGGTTACATGTCCCCTGAATATGCAGTAGATGGGATCTTCTCTGTAAAATCAGATGTGTTTAGCTTTGGCGTATTGGTGTTAGAGATTGTGAGCGGCAAGAGAAATAGAGGATTTGTTCATCAAGATCACAACCTTAACCTTCTTGGTCATGTAAGCACTGTTTAACTTGTATCTCACACACAACTCATTTTTTCCTTTACAAGAGTATAATTTGTCATAATCTAAACTCAAACAGGCATGGAAGCTTAATAAAGATGATAGGTCGTTGGAACTAGCTGCTGAGCAGCTGGCTGATTCTTGCAATATTTCTCAAGTATTAAGGTCAATCCAAGTGGGTTTATTATGCGTGCAACAACATCCAGATGATAGGCCAAGCATGTTTTCTGTGGTTCATATGTTGGCTAATGAGATTCTACTGCCAAAAGCAAAAGAACCGGGATTTTTCACAGAACGAAATGTTCATGATGAAGGAAAATCAGAATCGCAGACAACAAGTTCAAAAAATGAATACACAATCACGTTGTTAGATGCACGGTAGACAAAACACATGAACAGAAAGGATATAGTACAGCTTTGGTTATTTTGAAATCCTTAAAATAAACATCAAGTTGAATTTTTGTACTTGAAGATAATATATATCTACTTATGGATGGAGGAACTTTCATCTGCTTCTATTGTTCTTTTGTTAGTATGAAAGTTTTGATGAATTAACAAACTCTGGGATGGGCAGTTGTAGTACTAATCTCTAACTGGAAGTGACATCGTGTAAATAACAAACTTGGGTACTAGCCAATAATATTGCTCCAAGTTCTGGGGTCCCAAAATGTGGTTATTCTACATCAAGTGTTTTCCATATATAAATTGGAAAACCCAATATGCAGATATTATCACTTCCAATATTCACAACTGCGAAACATTTGCTCTCTGAAAATACACTAAAGAAAAGCAACGACATTCAAGCTTTCAGTGATCGTTTCAAGCTTTCTTTAGTCTTATTTCTGTGTCCTTTAATGTACACCAGGTCCTCATGTATAAAGGAATCTAGTGTTTTTGATTTGAAGTTCTCTTGTAATTACTTGTATCCGTAGCTTGAGGTAGCTAAGACGGAAGTGTGAATTCTAAGTTGATTTTTGTTAGATTAGTTTAGTGGGTTGTGTTGCTGCAGCTTAATTGAAGAGGGTTTCACTTATTTGGAATAAATCCGTCAATTGCAAGAGATTGTACTAGTGGAATTGGGCTTAAATATGTGGATCAAGTTACTGTTGTCTTATTTGTTTACTATCTCTTTTAGTTTCAGTGACAAGTGACCTGGTCCCTTTGTTAGAGAAACGCGTGCAGGCTGATCTTCAAATATATAACAAGAAAGAAGAAGAAAGTAATTTGAATAATCAAATGCTCCCCATTCAAAGGGCAAATTGTCGTTTCATGTTCACTAAATCTGCTAAAACGAGGCAATATATTTTGAACAAATCAAGACCCAAACAAGGTTAATACCGCTCTAATCAGAGATAGAAATATGTAAATGATACCTCTATTACTCTGCTTAAATTAAGTGTTATCTATAAGTGAACGCAAAATTAACTCAAATCACTCCACCAATAATTTTCCCCAAATATGAAAATCATCAAAGTAGCAACAAAAAACTGTACCAATTCGACTGCCGGAGATGGAATCTGGAAAGGGAGAATTCCGGAAGATAAGCCTGAATCGGATCTTCTGAGGGACATGGAACAATTTATTTTATTTTTGTGAGATTTGATGGCAACTGTGGGCAAGAATAAACAAAAAAAATATAAAAATAGAGGTATACTTTTTGTATTTCTTCTATTTTAAATTTATTTTTAACTTTAATACAATTTTTGTTTAGAATTTGATGACACTTTCTTTAATATTTATAATTTAAAAAAAGTTTCCTACTAATTCCCTCAAAGCTAACTATACTAGAAATAAATATTCAATAATACTTATTTTCTATTTGTCAAGTTAACAATAGATAACTATTGTTGGACAAGTGGAGTATTTGATTGAAACTAAAAATGGTTACTTTTAAAGATTTAAGAGGACTAAAAGTTTAGTAGGTTCTTAAGGAGTCGTTTGTTGTGAGTATACGTATAATATTTTAGGATAAAATGTAAAATTATTTTATTTCGAGTTTGATTGGAGGTATTAGATAGTCATGAGATTATTTATCATGCTATTTATACTTTAGTGATGGAATAAGTTATTTCATATACAAAGTGGGATAACTAATCCCAAATAGTTAATCCGAAAATAACTTACTCCCAACCAAACGACACGTAAGAGATCATTTAGCTCTAATATCATGTTTGTACGCCAATTGGGCCCCCACAAGCCCAGAAGGTACACCCGCACATAATACTGATCAACCGAGTCATAATAGAACCCAACTCCCAATATCACATGATCACAGGTCGGATGTATGTTGGTGTAAGGCCCTAGTATCTAAGCGTGAACACCCTTGAGCCCCCATAAGCCCAAAAGGTACATCCACACCCAATCAGGATGAGTAGGCGTGTGGATCCACGGATAAACAATCAGGTCCCTGACCCTGTGCCGGCACTTGGCACTCGATCCAAAATATACATGCGTAACGGTGGAGTGTATCTCCCACGGGAGAATGAATCCCCTTCGCATAACAAACATGTCACACCTCAAAAAATCAATCATGGGCCCTCGGCCCAAAGTGGAATTAGTGGGGTTCTCGATCCAAAATATCAATCAACGAGGCCTAACTCCAAAGTGTAGTCAACGGGGCCTCAGGTCCAAAGTAACGTTAATTGCTCAAACTCTTTTAGAATCGACACCCCGGTTTCGAATACTAGTTGATGCACAAATTGAATGATGCTTGTTATATAATGTTGAAAAATAAAACAGAAAAAGCACTCTCAATCACTCAAATTCTCATTATAATATGTTGAGAAATAGAAGGAAAGATTCACTCTCAATAATTTAAATTCTTTTCTAGAACAATTGGAGTAAAAATTACTTTTTACTTGTGCATTAAATCAATAATTCTTGTTGAAGATAAGTGAACTTCTATGGCTTTGATTTCGTGTATCATAACTAGATATCTATAAAAATTCTTCCAATATATTCCTGTTCTAGTACATATATCATAGTCTAATTCTAAAGTTTTCATATGTTCTAGTTCATGAATAAATTAAAAACACTATATTTGTCTAACACTATTACATTTTTTTATTCAAAAAAATTTATTATTATTAGTTAATAGTTGAGTAACAGGAGCACGAATGCCCTCACAGGCATTTGCAGAGAATGACTGGGACAATTAGTTGCTATTTAAGTACAAACTAGTATACGTAATCGTGAAATGCGCGGATAATAGTAAATTATTATTTATAAATATTTTATATTATTGTAATATTTTATCGAACATGTTGAAAGATATTATGTTTTAAAATGTTCAACTATCATATTATTTCTCAATGAAATATATCCCGTCTCTCCCTACACTCCACCCCACTGCCACCCCATCCCACCCCACCCTCAATCCCTCATAATCAAATATGTATAAATAAAGATAATGTAACATGTTTGAAATGGTTAATATTGATTTTTATTAGCTTATCACATAACATAATATAATTACCAAGTTCTATTCCTATTAATATAAAACAAATTTATTTTATCGTTCATATCTCTTTAATTAATTAAAATATATAGACAATGATACATATATCATCTACTTATTTCATTATATTTTAAAAATATTATTTTTGCACCGCCCCCTCCCGTTCTCTTTGTATATTTTTTTCTACTATATTTAAATTATTTTTTCCTAGTTTGTCGATGCTCAATTTTTTTTATTGTGTGTGTTACACATAATAAGCTTTTGCTTATATTTTATTTCAATATATAAAAAATGTTGACTTTAAATTTAAGTTACTTAATGTTAAATTGAGTTTTTTTATTTATATAAAAGTAAAATTTATAGATGATAATATGTGCATCATCTATAAAATTGGATCAATATTCAACTAGAATTGATTCGAGAGAGATCTTGTCAAAATATTTTTTTCTTAAATTTGATATGTTTTATATAGCCAGGATAAAAAAAATATAATTTAATTAAATAATAAAATATTTAAAAAACAAATAAAATAAGTAAAATTTAGTAAAAGTTGGATCAACTCTATAATAAACTATAATCTATTACCTAATCCATTTTCATTCCACACATTTTGACCTAAATTAATTTGAATTGAATTGGGTCTTGACCGATTATTGTATGTACCCATTACGATCCGCTCTGAGATATTTACTTGACAAATTTTGTGAGGAACGTCAATGCGATAATGACTAGCAGAAATAAACAACAATAGTACATGTCGTGTCCCAGAGGCATGTCAAGTAGTGATTTTCCTTCTTTCTTTCTACTCTGTTTCCTCCAAATTGTGTATGAATTGCATTGGTGGACAAATACATAATATCTAAAATAATATATAAATTGACGAATATACAAAGTTACAAGCTCTTTGTCAATATTTATAAAATAAGAAGGAAAAGAAAAAAAAAGAAATTTTTACACAAATAACAACTTTCACCCCCAAAATTACACTTTAAAATTTATTTATCAAAATACCAAAAAAAACACACTCTTTTTCATTTTCCAACACTATTATATCATACCACACACCACAATAATCACACTCAAAACACTCTCTCTCCTAAATTTGTAAATAAAGTTGGTATTTTATATGGTATTTTTCAATGATTCGGTAGGGGCATGTAATTTTTATCCAAAAACTTGGTATTTTTGAAAACTCCCCTAAATAAAAATGACAGAAAGAGAGAGAAAGAAAATGCATTTTTAGCAATAACTGTAGATTTTCTTTTTTCGAAAGCTTTTTATCTCAGTATCAAATATCAGAGTAACAACTAGCAATAATGGTTAGTATCAATCAGTTATCACATTCAGGATTCATCCCATTTCACGTCAAAAGATTTATTTGATTTATAACCCCGTCTCAAACTATTTATCGTATTTTATTATTTACATCCTTCTTAAAAATAATATATTTATTCTATTTATGTTTCATAAATCACATGAGCTATTTGTAATTTTTAAAAGTAAAACTGAAAAAAGGGCTATTTAATTTTATGTAGAACTTCTAAAATGACAAATATTTCAATAGAAATAATTGTGACTCAAAACTCATAAACTAAAAATTCCGACTTTGCTAGTGACTTTAAATTTCCATTAGGTGTTTTTATTAGTAAAATTTTATTTTATGGACTCACATATTAATATATTATTATATGTGGATATAATATCATTAAATTATCTCATTGTATGATCTAATAACGTAAATTTTTGAATCTTAAAAGTGCTTATCTATTAGTGTGGGTTTATTATAATTATTTTGAAAACCCTTTGGATCTTTTCTTTAAGTTTGATGGAGTTTTAATGAAAAGGTGTTTTTTAACCTGAAAAGACATATTATAATTCTTTAAATAGAACTGTCCCTAAACTAGATGACAACGTTTTTTCTTTTTCTTTCCATCTCAAAAGTAAAACACAGTGAAAGCAATCTCCAAGTTTTAGAAGATCTAGTTTTTTAATAAAATTATTGTAATCGAATAAGGTTAGTACCTTTTTCATTCTTATGAATTAGAATCTCTATATAATGATTTACTTGTTATCTGGGTGATTTCTTTAAATTTTCCAGCAGCTTTAAGTTGTGGTATGTCAAACTTTGGAACCAAAAAATCCAAGTGACTAGACAAGTCAAATAGTATCATACAAAAAAGTCAGGTGAGGTGAAAGAGACATTAAGAACATTACAAATGGCTGTCTACACCAGTCATTGTTAACGACTATTTAACCAGAATAAAACATTGGAGTCATGTCCAAAAATGATATGAAGTATTTGCCACTTTCCAGAAATTAAAGCACAGCATCCATCTTCTATGGAAGCTAGTTTCTTCCTACTTTTTCTGTTGCCTTTCTGCTCTTCTATACACAATATTGTTTCTACTACGGCAACAGACATAATCACTACAAATCAATTCATCATAGATGGTGAAACTATCGTTTCATCTGGTGGAACCTTTGAGCTAGGATTCTTCAACCCCAGCGGTTCCTCAAATCGATATGTTGGGATATGGTACAAGCAAATTCTCCCTTATGTTCAAACAGTTGTATGGGTTGCAAACAGAGAAAAACCACTCACCAATACATCTTCAGTCGTTTTGAAGGTCAACAAGCCGGGAATACTCGCTCTTCTCAATGACAAGAATGAAACTATATGGTCCACCAACACCTCAAGATCAGTCCAAAATCCAGTGGCAGTGCTTTTAGATTCTGGTAATCTTGTTGTAAAAGATGCAAATGATAACAATCCAGAAGATTTCCTCTGGCAGAGCTTCAATTTTCCAGCTGATACGCACTTGCCTGGTATGAAAATTGGCAAGAATTTTAAAACTGGCCATGAGGTTTATCTTTCATCATGGAAGAACAATAATGATCCTGCTCCAGGAGAATTCACTCGTAATGTTGATCCTACAGGATATCCACAGATGCTCACCAAAAGTGGCACAAATGTAGTATTTCGTGTAGGACCATGGAATGGTATAAAATTTAGTGGGGCACCCATACCGCTACTAACACAACACAGACTTTATAGATTTCAATTTGTTTTCAATGAGGAAGGGGTTTACTATCTTTTTTATCGCATTAATCACAGCTCGGTTTTATCAAGAATGGTCATGAGTAGCGATGGTGATATACAACGCTTCATGTGGGTGGATCAGACAAAGAGATGGCATAGTCACTACAAGTTACCTGCGGATAATTGTGATGCATATAACTTGTGTGGTGTGTATGGGAGTTGTGTAATAGATAATGAACCTATTTGTGGATGTTTGGATAAGTTTGTACCAAAATATCCACAACAATGGGAAAAGGGAGATTGGACAACAGGGTGTGTTAGGAGGATACCCTTAGATTGCAACAAGGAACATACATATATAAGATATCCTGGAATCAAGTTGCCAGATGCTAAGCACTCTCAGTACGATGAAAGCATGACACTCGAAGGGTGTAGGCAAGTATGCTCGAGGAACTGCTCCTGCACAGCTTATTCAAGTCTAAATATAAGTGATGGAGACAAAGGTTGCTTATTATGGTTTGGGGAACTGGTTGATATCAGAAAGATGTCAGAAACAGGACAAGACATTTTCATCAAGATGGATTCTTCAGAGCAAGGTAAGAACTTGTTTAAGAAATTTCACATGAAACTGTTTCTCAGCTTAGTTTTTCAACACGGGGAGATGGTATTATTCAAAGTTAGTGGTCTATCTTGATTTGTAGTTGCTGATTTAACAAAATAATTGTAGAATCTGAAGCAGGATCAAAAAGAAAGAAGGCGAAGATACTCGCAATGAGTTTCTCGTTGTTGGCGGCAATAATTCTGCTAATCCTGATTTTGCTGTGGTACAAACGGAAAAAGAAGAAACTGAAACTCAGAGATGATTTTGAGCTGCCACTGTTCCCATTGTCGATAATAACAAGAGCCACAAATAACTTTTCGGTCAACAACAAGATTGGAGAGGGTGGATTTGGACCTGTTTACAAGGTATACAGTGCAAATTTGTTGAAACAATAACTAGTTTATGCTCAAGATCAGGGTGCAAGAAATAATTTTTAATTCTGCAATGTTCTCGTCTTTGTAAAAACTATGTTCTGCTATTATACATTTGCCATTTCTAGGGAGTGCTGGAAGAAGGACAAGAAATTGCAGTGAAGAGACTGTCAAGGACTTCCATGCAAGGACTTGATGAATACACAAATGAAGTTATCTATATTGCCAAACTTCAGCATCGAAATCTTGTGAGACTTCTGGGTTGCTGCATCCAAGGGGAAGAAAAGATGTTGATCTATGAATATATGCCCAACAACAGCCTAGATTCGTACATATTTGGTTTGGATTTCTAACCTATTACACAAGCTAAAAAGTAATAATTTGATCTATTAGTCATAACATAAAAAAAACCTGCTCACAAGAAAGCTTATTTTGCAGACCAAACAAAGAAAAGATTACTTGATTGGCCAAAGCGTTTCCACATCATCAATGGAATTGCTCGTGGCTTATTGTATCTCCATCAAGATTCTAGACTACGGATTATCCATAGAGACCTTAAAGCAAGCAATGTTTTGCTAGACAGAGAAATGCATCCAAAGATATCAGACTTTGGCATGGCTCGAAGTGTAGCAGGAAATGAGATAGGTGCAAAAACACACAAAGTGGTTGGGACACAGTACGAATCTCTAATATCATATATAATGTACTCTTATATATCATCTTGCTTCTTTAATTCTCATGGTGTTTTTTTATTGGCACAGTGGTTACATGTCCCCTGAATATGCAGTAGATGGGATCTTCTCGGTAAAATCAGATGTGTTTAGCTTTGGCGTATTGGTGTTAGAGATTGTGAGTGGCAAGAAAAATAGAGGTTTTGCCCATCAAGATCACAACCTTAATCTTCTCGGTCACGTAAGCACTGTTCAACTCATCTTTTTATTTAGAAAAATAGAATTTGTCATGATACATGTATAAGATCTAAACTCAAACAGGCATGGAAGCTTTACAAAGAGGATAGGTCCTTGGAACTAGCTGATGAGCAACTAGCTGGTTCTTGCAATATTTCTCAAGTACTAAGGTCAATCCAAGTGGGTTTATTATGCGTACAACAACATCCAAATGACAGACCAAACATGTCTTCTGTGGTTCATATGTTGGCTAATGAGAGTCTACTCCCAAAAGCAAAAGAACCGGGATTTTTCACAGAACGAAATGTATATGATGAAGGAAAATCGGAATCGCAGACAACAAGTTCAAAAAATGAATACACAATCACGCTGTTACATCCACGTTAGGTGTAACAAAATAATAATTTTGACTTGGACATGAATAAGAAAGATATATTAGAACTTTGTATACAGTACTACTTAAATAAAATAAACATCAAGTTCTACTTATGTATGGATCTTTATATCCATTTGTATTGTTCTTTGGATGAAACAATACCTAAATATTTCTAAAATAAAATAAGCATCAAGTTACTTATATGAAACTGATTTCCGTAACCAAATGCTGCACATTCAAAACCCACCTATCATGAGTCCAAATTGTCGTTTCATGTTCACTAAATCTGCTAAAACGAAGCATATATTTTGAGACACAGACAAGTCCTTAAAGGTTAATACCACCCTAATCAGAGATAGAAATATGTAAATAATACCTCTACTGCTCTTCTTAAATAAGGTTCAGAAAAAGGTCAAAAATAACTTTAACTAATTGAAATGAAGCAAAAATACCAACCGTTTATTTTTCGGCTCACATACCTCAATTTAATGAAGTGTCTGTTAGCATTCTAATTAGGTGTCATGCAGAAGTCAACAAAAGCAACCTTCGAAAGACCATGAATAAGAAGATAAATGAGAAATACGCCATGAAACATAAATATTTAACGTGATTTGGTCAATCAATCTACATCCATAAGAAAAGATGAGCAATCCAGTATATAAAAAAAGTATACAGCATCAAGAGAACTTACAAAGAGGTGATTCACCGTTTCTCTCCATGCACATAACTCCCAAGCCTTATGGCTACATTGTAAATGCTTAAATGCTACTACGTTAGAAGGATTGAACATCTATTTATAGAGTCATAAAATTTTGAAAAATAACTCGCCAAATATGACGAATTTTTGTTTTCCTTTTAGAAAAAGGAAAACCCCAATTATGGTGAGAAATTCGGGGCAAATACCCAACATTGTCACCAATCACGCCACATGAAAAAAAATTTATCACATGGCCAGTCCACATCGGCATGCACCATGAAAAATCATTCAATTTAATATTCATCAGCCTGCCCCCAGTGAATCCTCAACTTTCTTGAATTTCAGTCTGTGTGTTTGAGTGTACTGAGGTTATGTGTGGTTTAGGTGAGAAAATTGTGCAAGTGAGTATATTGTTGGTGTTTTTGGAATAACGAAAAAAAAAAAACATGCAAGGGAAGATCGTGTTGATCACGGGAAAAGATAATGGATGGAGGTCTATGAGTTTGTTGTTGTTGCTGTGTTGTTCTTGTTATGTTTTCGTGGAATTGTAAAATGGAATATGGTTCTTGTGAGTTCAGGTAGTCAACCAACTGAACAGATTACCCCGTTTATATTTTGTATAGTGTATCTTTGGTGGCAGCGGTGTATTCCCTTTAAAATCGTAGGAGATCAATTTCAAGGCCTAACAATTAGCTTCTTGTAAACCCTAATGTAAATTAGCTTCTTGTAATTTGCTTTACTTGTTTGACTTGCTAGTCATTTAGCCCATATTCCAGTTGTAAGTTCTATTTTGGCATTTTTCAACTTTGATGTTTGCCACTTAAATTATCTCTAACTCAAGAATAGCTTTAGTTTTTTTTTTTTGCATTATTGAGCACACTGTTAGTTAAAAAAAATCCACAAGGTTATTTTCCTCTCTTGAAATATATACAATTTTCACTTGGAACTCCATCATCAATCTCCTAATCACTCTGACTTCCGTTGCAATATTCCAGGGTCCATCCAACGATATTTGTAGGAGGCTAGCTGATAAAGGTTTCTATTGATCTCAAAGGTGATATAAATTTGTTTATTTTAATTCTCATGTTTCGTTAATCATTTGTATTTAGAATATAAGTTATAACAATGTAATTAGGGGTGACAATTGGGCGGGTTGGGTCAAATTTGAGCGGGTTATAATGATTTAAGACAACAAACATATCAAGATCCAATCCAACCCAAATTTGCTTGGGTGAAAATGGGTTATAGGGCGGGTTAAAACTCAATTTCACCCAAGTTTTACTAAGTTTTACTTATTTTATTTGTTCTTTTTCAATATTTTAGTATTTAATTAAATTGTTATTTTTCTTTATTATGGCTATACAAAACATATTTTGACAAGATCTATCTCGAGTCAATTCGGATTGCATATCAAATCAATTTTAAATGGATTGAAATGAGATGAACTAATAAATAGATGAGTTATTAACCCGCTTTAACTTCAACAGTTGGACGAATTGAGTTTAATTTTTTCACCCCTAAATGTAATTTCTTTTAAGATTTTCATGTGGCATCTACAGAAATGAAGAATGAGCGATGGCATGTCATTTTCTAATTTCTAATATAGAAATATAAATTTTTTTTAGCAACTAATACATAATTGAAACAATCATTATGTAAAACAATTGATTTTACCGTAATTTGTATTTTTGAATAAATTTTTTGGCATATCCGTAAATAATAGTCATTATCCTAAGTGGTCAATACACAAGGTGAATGAAGCCCATTTTATAATGTTGAAAAATTGAGAAGAAAAAAGTTATCTTAATCATTCAAATTTTCATTATATTATGTTAGAAAATAGATTGGAAAAAACACTCTCATCATTTATTTTTATTTGTATTTTTAAAACTCTAGTGAGGAAACAGTTCTTTTTTCCTTCACTTTCCTTGTTTATTTAATCAACAATTTCATAAGTAAACTTCTTTCAATTTAATTTGCATCTTGACGTATCATATCTAGATATCTATAAAAAAAATTCTTCCAACATATACCTATTCTAGTAAATATAGCATAATTTAATTCGAAAGTTTCCTATTCTCTAGTTCATAAATAAATTAAACCCCAAAGTACTTATCTAAAACTAATAAATTAACCTTCCTAATTCATGTACTAAGATAATTCATACACAAAAATAAATAAATAAAGATTTTTTCCCTTCTTCCAACGCAAGAATAATTACTTCATACTGGAACTAGTATTCTTCTACATTATTTATGAAAAAAAAATATTTAGTTAAAATTAGAAACTAAAAGAGTTTCCAACACTGAATAATGCAAGAAATTGTAGAAGAAACATACTCTTAATTAGTATGAGAGGAGTATTTACAACCTCTGCTTCAATTTCGTTCCAGGATGAGACTTCTCGATCTAGTTATCGATAAATAATTTATCAAAGAGAAATTTTTGAAGAAATTCTTTATCAATTCCCCGAACACCCATTCTCAAGAAGCTCAATAGAGCTACTTGTAGATTTTATTAAAGGTTATGTAGGTCATAAATTTTTATTCAATTTGGCAAGTAGACAACTTGCGAAAAAGTTGATGCTCAAAGGCAATACTGTTTTCCAAGTTGGCAAGTGGTGGCCAGAAATCTAATACCTCAATTTATTGACTATCTAAATTTTTACTTGTTAATGAAGATTCAATTTTCTATCGTGTAATTTCATTTTCCTTGCTCACGATATTTTTAAAAGAAAAAAAAAAAGTGGTACCTGAAGCCTTCTTATCTTAGCAGTAAATTATGATTGTTTTTGTAGAATTTGAACTTTTAAAATGAACTGTACAGGAGTTTAATACATACCCAAGTGAAGTTCATGAATTCTATGGAAGTTTAAACTTCTACTGCTTGGCCTCAGTCAGTATCTCAATATTTTAACAACTTTCTCAATTTCAACAATATATTAGTTGTTAAAATTTAAATTCTAGCTATGACTTTGGGGATGGATGCAAACTGAATTTAGTGGAAATGAAGGGGATACCATGGAGGGCAAAAAAGAGAGATGGAAAAACAGAGCAAATATCTATACCTAGTTGTTATTAATTAATTTTCAATCATATTTTTTATTACCGGTCTTAAAGAAAAAAAATGTATTGAAAAAAATCTCTAAATTTGACGCAAGTTTTTAGTCTGATCTTCAAATTATTAATAGCTTTAGAAATACTTATCTATAATCTACTTGACAAACTAAACTTAAATACACTTTTGATTTGCTATAAGTATTAAAAACACCTTTTAACTAGATAAAAACTTAAAAGTGTATTTTACTCATGTTGCACAGTTAATCACGTAAAGAAGTATTTTTAATACTATTAATAATTTTAAAATGAAACTACTAATTTACATCAAATTTAGGTATGTTTTCGATACTTCTCTCTTTCTTAAAATAATTATTCATCCAAATCGTTCACATCAAGGTTGGGCAGCATTTAGCAAAGAGTATTCCCCACTAGTCAAACATATGTTACAATCATCAATTTATATATTTACAATTCTTATTTTACCTGAGTTGTCCCCTTTTTTTTTAATCGCAACATTAGCTAACCGTTGCGGACGTTTAGACGACATTTATATTAGTATCATTTTCTAAGTTTAAGAAAACAGAAATCATAATTACAAATTAAAAAAAATATTGCATTTTCTCTAAATATTTCAGATTATATACAAACTTGATTAAATAGGGTAAAATATGAACCAAGTGATATAATGCAAAAAAAAAAAAAAAAACGTAAATATGTAACTAGGCAAACATATGATATGTATTTATATTATACAACAATAATTTGAAAAAATTACAATTTATAGCTATAAAAATTTTGTCCCACATAATTCTCTTAGGACCCTAATTAGAATTTTATTGCTATTTTTTCTCTCCTCTTCATCTCTCTCGCCTCTCTTTAATCTCTTGTCAGTTATACAAATACATACATACATATATATATATATACACACACACACTAATTGCATATATACAATAATTTGACAAATATGCATATTTAATTCAACAAATATACATATACAATTCGTCTCTCTCCACTTTTTACCCTCTCTCACTTGCCTCTCTCCTCCCTCTCTCGATCTCCTCGCCTCTCTCATCCCTCTCCCAATCTCGTTTGCCAGATATACAAATATATATGCATATCAGTTACACATATACAATTATTTAACAGATATACACATACAATTTAACAAATATATATATACAATTCGCCTCTCTCGATCTCGCTCGTCTCTCTCCTATAATATATAAGGAAATTTTAAGCAAATATACAAGTTTGAGCATTGAAATTACATTTCCCAAATTATTTACTTCAATACCGATTATTTTACATATTTACCAAGTCATATAATTTGACTTTTCCATTAATAAAGCAATTTATTTTTTTTAAAAAAAAAATCTGACGCGACTGGGGTAGCATTAAATGCAAGGGCGGCTATTTAAGGTACTATCAATTAATGCAACTGAATTTTTTATTTTTTTTATTAATAAAGCAACCGGCATTTATTTTAATTAATGAGAATGAAATATTCTCTCACACGCATTTATTATTACACAGTGTAATGAATGCGTGCAATTAATTACTCTGACAGACGCGACTTTATGGAATGACGCGCCGGTCTATCAGCGGCGCGTCTATTCATGTGATTAAAAGTGATTTTTGGTCTTCTTCTTGGTAATATTGTTTCATTTTGACAAAAATTTCATCTTCTTCTTCTTCATATTGTGCTTTTTGTTCTTCTTCTTGGTAACATTTTTTGTTTTCGTGAAAGATTTCATCATCTTCTTCTTCATTACCATTCAACTCGCGGATTTTCAGGATGTGATTGTGGTTTATTTTTTTATTTTCCTTTTGAATCCGGTTATTCAAGTAATGGTTTATTGTGTAAAGTTTATCTCAACATTTTTTATTTGAGTTTTCTTGCCTCCCATGTCGTTTTTCTTCCTCCGAAGTCCCCTTTTTATGTATTTTCGTTTTTATTGAATATATTTTTTTATTTTTTGTTTTGGTGTTATGTATGTCATCCTTCACTGTTGTAATCCTTCACTGTTAGATGGCTTTTTATTTTTTTGTTTGCAAGTGCTAATTAGGGGGTCTTTGACTTTAGCATGTGATGTATATCCTCTTGTTTGTATGTAATTTTTTTTTTTTGGGCAGCAAATATTTATTTGTATTGCAAATGTTGGTGTATTTTTTTTTGGTATTAGGCATGGCTGTGAGTTGGTATTTTTTATGGTGTCCAACTTTGGATGCCGGTTTGGGGATAATGGTATTGCTGATGGTAAGTTTGTGGGCTAATCTGGTAATTGGGTGTTTTTTTTCATGTATGCTGTTTGGTATGCATGATGGTAGTTTTGTGTGGTTTTGTGGCATGGCTGTGAGTTGGTATTTTTGGTATGCATGATGGTAATTTTTTGGTATGAAAGATGTAATTTTTTTGGTATGAAAGATGTAATTTTTTTGGTGTAGTTTATGGTATTATTCATTATTGTCAGAATTGGTATTGCTGATGGTAAGGTTGTATGCTAATTTGGTAATGGGATGGGTTTTGATGTTTGCTATTTTTGGTATGCATAATGGTAGTTTGTATGGTTTCGTACCTTTTTTGATGATCTGGGTATGAAAGATGTTTTTTTTTGGTGCATTTTATGGTATTCTTCATTCTTGTCACACTTGGTATGTTATGTGGTATTGATGATGGTAAGTTTTGGTATGCTAATCTGGTAATTGGATGTATTTTGTTATGTATGCTGTTTTGGTATGCATGATGGTAGTTTTTATGGTTTTGTTCATGTTTACTGTTTTTTGGTATGAAAGATGTAATTTTTTTGGTGTAGTTTATGGTATTATTCATTATTGTCAGAATTGGTATTTTTATATGGTATTGCTCATGGTAAGGTTGTATGCTAATTTGGTATTGCATGTTATGGATGAGATAGGACTGACCCCCGCACAAAAAGGAGACCGGGGCGGCCATCAAGCAAAGACAGGAAGAAGGGATTCTCTGGAAGGAAGACAAAGAGGAGTAAAGGTAACAGCAGTATAAGTGGGCTGGAAGGTCGCGAGAAGAAGCATTGCAACACCAAAAAGCATAAATTTTTGTAGGGCTACAAGAATATTGTGCATTAAGCCCTTTATTTTTTCTGGACTTATAGAAAGGTGTTTTTTTGATTTAGTATTAAGAAGCAGTGGTTTGGTGTTTTGTTTGGTATGTATTATGAAGATTTTGGGTGGAGCAGTAAGGTTGATAATATGATTGGACATTCAGCCATAAAGTATTTTGCAATAGCAGTTGTTTGGTTTATTTTTAGGTATAAGGTAAGGGGTCCCTATTGGTGGCAGTTGACATATACAACGAAGAATGGCAAAAATAAGGAAAATGACAATTTATTAGTATTAAGTTAATTTAGAAACACAGTTTGGTGCATTCCTTTGCAAGTATTAATAATATAACAATGATAAATACTTCCCATTAATGAAGAGACCAATTCCAGTTGTTTAGTGTTTTTTTGTGGTATACAACATGAGTTCCGTATTGGTTTTTGTGAAGGATTTGTAAAAATTGGTAAGGAGGTTAATTATTCATCCCATTTTTTTTCTTAATTCTGAAAAACCACATAATATACCATATATTCTTCCAACGAAAATACCCATATTCGTCCACACTTTTCATGTTCAGTGAGAATACATAATTTTATACCCAAAATTCCAGCACGCAACAACCCTTTTAAAATCCAAGATTTCAACTTTGAGTTTTTCACCAACATATGAAGGCGAGTGACCAACGATATATATAATATATACATAACAATATACCTGTTATATCCCATCTTCCATCATATTTCAACAAAATAGATACCACTTTTTCGCTATCCATGTCCCTTGTTCAAAGAAAAATCTTTCTTTTTGAAGACTTATTTGTCCATCATATTTCTTTTTGAAGACTTATTTGTCCAAAATATAATTCTTTGGTCAAACACTTATTAAATACACCAAAAATATTCCCTCCAATTTCTCTTTTGTTAATTTTTGAGCATGGGGAAAAATGAAAGACACATGGGGCGGCTGACATGTTGATGTGGTATACTTTTTAGGGGCGGGTAGGCTTTTCACACTAGGCTGACCAAACCACATCCAATCAATTAATTGGATGTGATATGTCCTCTTCAATTTTTATTTTATTATTTATTTAAAAAACAAGATTTGTACATTACCTTTTTTTGAGTATAGAACAAGCCAAATTTATATGAACACGTTAATAAAAAATTAATTCCACGAATTGGGTTACGATTACCATTTTATAATCTTAAGAAAAAAAAATCGAATGTTCAACAAAAATTTCGCATTGTTTATCATTTATACGCAACATTAATTTTTTCTCTATAGTACAATCATTTTGCATACCATTTTTGAAAGGTTTTATTCAAGAAATTTACTACTTTTACGATTTTACATTACGTTTTCAAATTAACATTTATTTTCTCAAACTTTGAAGAACATACTTTTAAATATCAACAAATTATTTCTCCTTTACAACACCTATCACATCATAATTTAATCAAATTTATTATAAAATTTTATACTCTCTCTCTTACTTTGTAATAAAAGTTGGTACCCTTTTGGTAATTTCAATCATTTTGGTAGGGGCTAGTAATTTACTATCCAAATAATGGTATTTTTGAAATCTTTCCAATATATAACTATAAATCGTAAATTTAGCTAACTATAACTATTCTTTACCTTTCGCTATTTTTGAAAATTCTTCAAAAAGAAAAAAGATAAAATGGATGCAAGACTAATACATTAACCTTCCTAAATCCTAATTCATAAACCAAGATAATTCATGTATTATAAGGACAATTAAAAAGAGATCTTTTCTTCCAACACAAGATTCACATTCCAACATATAATATGACCTACCAGTTTTAATGACTTCCAAATACGAATTTAAGAGTGGGGTCTTCCACATATATATATCACTTCAAAATTGTAGTTGTCCACAGTCAATTTCATGTAATTTACTATCACATGAAAGTGATCATATTAATTTTTCCTAATTTGCACGGCAATTTCTTCTTCTTTGAAAGAGGGGCCCACGGAATTAAAAATGTCGGGGCATCACTATCTTTAATATAGAAAATAACAACATATTCAGTGAAATTCTACGAGTACCACTATTTTTAATATAAATATATTCATTTATTTTTTTTTCAAATAATAAACTCTCTGAAAACTAAAGAAAGAAGTAACAAAGGGAGTTTTATTACATTTTCTCCGTATTACATTTAATATTAAATAACTACGAAAGTAGAAATAGTCATATTTATAGTTCTAAAGCTCGTCAATAAAATTGATTTAGTAAAATACGCCTCTCATAAATTTCTTCTTAATAATTGTGTGAACGTTAACATCAATGAAATAGAGAGAATAGATTCTTAAACTTGACATTCATAGCTAAGACAGTTTAACTTAGAAAGTGACCAGATAAACACTTGTGTCCATGAATTTGCAGAAGTGAAAAACTTGGAAAATTAGGTTTGTTTAAAAATTGGAAGAGGAGGAAGGTGAAAATTTGCGACAATCTTGATATTATCTTCATGAGTTTCTTTTGAAACCTCGATTTCAATGTCACCATCATTGTCCAAAAATTTATTGGACGACGTGGATGGTTATATCATTCTTTGAGCATGACCATGACCATGACCGTGACCATGACAAATCATGAGACAATAAAAACACTCAAACTTGACTTCAACCGTCAATTAAGCATTTTCAATTTTGAGAATACACATTTAGACATCTCAACTTGTCTTCACTGTGTTGGTTGAACACTCCAATGATCAGCTAGACAATAGACATCTTCAAAATTTATGTGTCTTGTCAGCGTCGGGTAACCATGAGACATGGTAGAGACAAATCAAAGTGTTTCTTCGCCAATTCAGACCAAGTTAATATATCTAATCTACACTCAAAATTCGAGTCCTTACTTGCCAGGCAACGAAGGTTAAATATCTGTTTATGTATTATGCCTAAAAATTAATGTGAACGTTAAGGATTTTGAGGTTCTTGACTTTCAATTGATATGGGATGAAATGGTAGTTATGCTTGAAAATGGTGAGAAGATCGAGTTGAAATGTTGGGAAAAGAAGTCAAAATTTTAGGAGTAAAAGAAAAAGGAAAAGAATAAACTAATTTAGGCTTTTCATGCACTAAAATCTAAGGGTAAAACACTAAACACATAATTTTCCATGCTTGCATAAAATGTTCATGTGACACTTTTATCAAGTACAAGTGTTTATCTGATCACTATCTAAACTAAAATGTTTACTTTAAACAAACACTCGAAGAAAGGATTTTGTCACATCTAGAAAGATTTAAGATTCCAAAGAGAACTAAAAGGTATTGTCACGAGAAATAAACACGTGTGAAACACAATAACAAATATGAAATATCAAAAATTATGGTGGGATGAATAAAATTTCTTTTTCCTTAACTAGAGGTCTCAAATTCGAGCAATAAGTATGAAAACAAATCCTGATAAGAACTCTTTTTACTATTGATAAAACTTATATGATATGAACCCGATTAATCGAAACCGAATGCTGTACCAGGAGGGAGTACCAAATAATGATGATCATTGAGGTGCAACTCCATTCATAGGTAAAAACTACAAAATGAAAAATGAACTTAACTATAATCTTCAATCATCATATGCCATAATGACTAGAAAAACTAGCGCAGTGCCGACTGTGCCGTGTCTCAGAGGCATGTGAAGTAATTAACACAATTTAATTCGAGACTGTGAAATGTGAAACAACACCTTAATAATTCTAAAATCTAAGTATCGTGGGCAATATATAGGCCACACAAAAAACTTAGGCATCAAGGTATAATTTATGGGAACTATTTCCTTACTAATAATCTTCCTACTGTCATTCTACTCTTGTATACCCAAGATTATTTCCACTACAACAAATGTAATCACAACAAATCACTCAATTACAGATGGTGAAACTATCGTTTCATCTGGCGGAACCTTTGAGCTGGGATTTTTCAGCCCCAAAGATTCCACAAAGCATTACATTGGGATATGGTACAAGCAAATTCTTCCTCATGAGCAAACAGTTATATGGGTTGCAAACAGAGAGAAACCACTCACCAATACATATTCAGTCGTTTTAAAGGTCACCAAGCCGGGAATACTTGTTCTTCTCAATGACAAAAATGAAACTATATGGTCCACTAACACCTCAAGGTCAGTCCAAAATCCAGTTGCAGTGCTTTTAGATTCTGGTAATCTTGTTGTCAAAGATGCAAATGATGACAACCCAGAAAATTTCCTATGGCAGAGCTTCCATTTTCCAACTGATACGCACTTGCCTGAAATGAAGCTTGGCAAGAATTTTAAAACTGGCCATGAGGTTTACCTTTCAGCATGGAAGAATGATGATGATCCAGCTCCAGGCGAATTCACACATCACATCGATCCTACTGGATATCCACAAGCCCTCACCAGATGTGGCACAAGTCTAATGGCTCGTATAGGACCATGGAACGGTTTACAATGGAGTGGGTCACCCATACCACTACTTGAATGCTGCTTTTTTAAATTTATTTTCAATGAGGAGGTGGTGTACTATAGTTTTTCAGTCATTAACAGCTCGGATTTAACAAGACTGGTCCTGACTAGCAATGGTTATGTACAACAGTTGAGGTGGGTGGATTGGAGAAAGAGATGGCATATTTACTACAATTTACCAGCGGATTATTGTGATACATATAGCTTATGTGGTGCCTATGGGAGCTGTGACATAGATGGTACACCTGTTTGTGGATGTTTGGAAAAATTTGTAGCTAAATATCCACAACAATGGGAGAAGGGAGATTGGTCTGAAGGGTGCGTTCGGAGGACACCCTTAAACTGCAAAAAGGAACATGTGTTTATAAAATATTCTGGAATCAAGTTGCCGAATACTAAGTACTCTCAGTATGATAAAGCCGTGACACTTGAAGGGTGTAGGCAAGTATGCTCGAGGAACTGCTCCTGCACAGCTTATTCAAGTCCAAGTATAAGTGATGGAGACAAAGGCTGCTTATTATGGTTTGGGGAATTGATTGACATCAGAAAGCTATCTGAAAGAGGGCAAGACATTTACATCAAGATGGATTCTTCAGAGCGAGGTAAGATTTGTTTAAGAAATTTCCCATGATGTGTTTCCTACATGCCTATTTCAATTTGCCATGGCTGATTTAAGAAATTGATTTTAGAATCTGAGACAGGTAAAAGAAGAAAGAAGACAATAGTACTCACACTCATGAGTTTCTCATTGTTGATGGCAATGATTTTGCTAAGCTTGGTTATTTCGTTGTACCAACAAAAGAAGAGGAAGAAACTGCAACTCAAAGAAGATTTTGAGCTGCAAATGTTCCAATTGTCGACATTAACAAGAGCCACAAATAACTTTTCGCTCAAAAACAAGATTGGAGAAGGTGGATTTGGACCTGTTTACAAGGTATATAGCGCAAATTTGTTTGTAAAGTAACTTGTTTATGCTCAAGATTAGGGTGTTAGATGATTTAATCCTGCAATATTCTGTCCTTTTTAAATCTATGTTCTGCTATTATACATTTTGTGAAGAAATGGAACTCGGGCATTACTCAACCCCAAAAGCTAGTTCATGAGGTGAGGATTGTCCAAGATTATATAAAGAGTCAAAATTCTCCTCATTCCATGAGGGATTCAACACTCTGTCTCACGCCTAGGGCTAGACATTTGGAGCGTGAGCAATCTAATATGGGGACCCAACATGGTAAACCATAACTTGGGATGGGCCTAGCTCTAATACTATGTAAAGATATAGACCTTGGGCATAACTCAACTCAAAAGCTAGCTTATGAGGGGAGGATTGTCCAAGATCATATAAGGAGTCAAAATCTCCTCATTCCACCAATGTGAGACTCAACACATTTGCCATTTCTAGGGAGTGCTGGAAGCGGGACAAGAAATTGCCGTGAAGAGACTGTCAAGGACTTCCATGCAAGGACTTGATGAATACAAAAATGAAGTTATCTATATAGCCAAGCTTCAGCATCGAAATCTTGTGAGACTTCTGGGCAGCTGCATCCAAGGGGAAGAAAAGATGTTGATCTACGAATACATGCCTAACAGAAGCCTGGATTCATACATATTTGGTTTGAATTTCTAACCTATTACACAAGGAGTAATGCTTTGATCTATTAGTCACAACATAAAAGAAACTGCTAACAAGCAAGCTTATTTTGTAGATGAAACAAAGAACAAATTACTAGATTGGCCAAAGCGTTTCAATATCATCAATGGAATTGCTCGTGGCTTATTGTATCTCCATCAAGATTCTCGAGTACGGATTATTCATAGAGACCTTAAAGCAAGCAATGTTTTGCTGGATATAGAAATGAATCCAAAGATATCAGACTTTGGCATGGCCAAAAGTGTTACCGGAAATGAGATGGGAGCAAAAACGCACAACGTGGTTGGAACATAGTAAGAATCGTTAATATCATACAGTGTACTCTCATATGACATCTTGCTTCTTTAATTCTTATGATGTTGTTTTGTTGGCACAGTGGTTACATGTCCCCTGAATATGCAGTAGATGGGATCTACTCTGTAAAATCAGATGTGTTTAGCTTTGGCGTATTGGTGTTGGAGATTGTGAGTGGCAAGAGAAATAGAGGATTTGTCCATCAAGATCATGACCTTAACCTTCTCGGTCATGTAAGCGCTGTTTAACCTGTATCACTCACACAACTCTTTTTCTTTACAAGAGTATAATTCCTCATGATCTAAACTCAAACAGGCATGGAAGCTTTACAAAGAGGATAGGTCCTTGGAACTAGCTGATGAGCAGCTAGCTGATTCTTGCAATATTTCTCAAGTATTAAGGTCAATCCAAGTGGGTTTATTATGCGTTCAAAAACATCCAGATGATAGACCAAGCATGTTTTCTGTGGTTCAGATGTTGGCTAATGAGAGTCTACTTCCAAAAGCAAAAGAACCAGGATTTTTCATAGAACGAAACATATTTGATGAAGAAAAATCAGGATCGCAGACGGGAAGTTCAAAAAATGATGTCACAATCACATTGTTAGATCCTCGATAGAGTGTGACAAAGTTACTCTTTTTAGTGGCGGAGATAGGATTTTTACCAGCGGGTTCAAAATTCAAAAAAAAAATATGCAAAAACTAATCGGAGGGGTAGCTCGCGTTGTCAAGCGTTGCTCCATTGAGCCATTCTTAAAATTTCTTATGATTTTTTTTCACTTTGTAGTGTTCTATTTCATTTTAAATTTTTTCATCAAAATTTGTGCGTCTTTTGAAAATAGTTAGGGTCCTAAGGAAAAGGTGTAAGAATGAATTATTAATATTATATTATGATACATATTTGATACTGAAATAAAAAGTTCAAAAATAAAATAAAAAGTATCACCATGTTAATTTTTTTCTTTTTTTTTTAAATAAAGGGTAACTAGAATAGGAAAGTTATATTATCAATATTTTTTTTCTGATTTGCACTTGGTGTCCGAGTCTCTTTTAGCCTCGACTAATTCCGGGGGTGCACAGCCCCTCGACGAGGAGTTTCGCACAAGTGCACCATGATTAATTCAGGTTTTACCTGATCCGATGATCCTTAAAAATTGTTTGCATCCAGTGGGTTTCGAACTTGAGACAAAAGCTCAAGTCAATTGCCACCCCACCAACCCCGAGGATTAAGTTATATTATAACTTTGATTATTGAGAAATATTGTAGTGGTTAAATAAAACATCAAGTTCAGTTTTTTTTACTTGAAGATATATATAATCTGCTTATGGATGATATATTCTTTTCATTTTTGGGGGGGTTGGGGTGGGGGTGGGGGGTGGGGGGGTGTTTTAACTGATTGTTCTTTGAGTATATACTTTAGATACGTTACTATACACAACAAATATTCAGAAGTTGTAAATTTGCTGTCCAAAACTATTAGCTATAAAAGATTTTGAGATGTAATCAGAAATCACAAAGTCAATAGTAGTAATGGAAATTTCACACGTTGTACCTCCAGTTTAGTGAAAGTATATCCAGAATATTGCACAAAGCTATTATTGGAATTTGGGCAGCACTTCACCTTGATTTGTTTTTTCATTTGTGAGACATACAATTGAATTTAGTACCTTAGTTAGAAAATGTAAATTCCACTAAAATGCTAGAGGTTTTCAATTTGTAGTTTTTCCTTTACAGAGAATGACATCCTATTTGCATCAAGAACTTTAATAGTTTAATATTTTGAAGAAATGGAAAATTTTGCAATTAAGACGGTCACAATTGACTAAAATTTTAGGGCAATTTTCATGTTTTGTCCTATACTAATTAGCATTGTTAATTTCTTTTTTCTCAATCACATGCTTATGTTAAATATATTGAGTTAAAGAGGATGATAACATAATTCTTTTTTATAATTGAGAAATCCTCGAGGGTCATTGAAGCACTGTTCAAAACTAGGAGGCAATAATCCGCCCCTCTCATATTCTTATTAAATATTATACTAGAATTTGAGCTCATAATATGCGTTTATCCACCCATTAACAATTGTTCTTTTATCACTTGACCAAAGTCTTGGAAACAGTAATGATATCATATTCATATCTTCAATTTAGTGTCAAAGCAAGGCCAGGTTTGATATTTCAAAGAAGGGATTTCCCATTGCATTGTTACTTATACTAATTTAACATAAATAGCTTTTATGGTAAGTAATGGAGAAATATATAGGGAAGGAATAGAGTTTTTTTTTTTTTAATTAAATATGATTTTATTCATAAGATGAAGTTAAACACATCACTTATTTGGGCCTACAGCCCAAATCCAAAAGACAAACAGAAGACATAAAAAGAAGGCCCATTCCAGAGAGTTCTGGAAAGATGAAATAAGTACATCTCGCTGACAAGTATTAATTAATTGGTAGTAAAATTTATGAAATTGCACAATCTTTTTTATTCAAATATTAAATATTCCTAACTTTTTATAAAAATTACTAAAATCCCAACTTTTCTAAAAATTCCATTTATTTTTTATACCTCATTATTATATTTTTTATTAAAAAATATAATTAGTACAATTTTATAAATTTAGAAGTCTATTTATTGTCAATCACTTGTTACATTTTAATTTTTCCTTTTTTAAATCCATTTTTTTAAAATTTTTGTTTTTTGATATTTATCTATATTACAGTTATCATTTAAACATTTTAAATATTCCTTTTTCAGTTTTTTCCAACTTATCTCTCCTGAACCGTTTCTCCATTCTTACTCCCCAAACTGCAACTCCATCTCCATCAACTTCTCCATATCCATCTCCATCTCCATCTCCATAACAAATTAAGTAAAATTGCTACTTAAGTAATTGATACCTATTCTGTAAGGGGTCTGAAAGCTGATGCGGATACCTAACAACTTAAGTATGATTCTTACTTAAGTACTTGAGGCCTATTCTACAAGGGGTCTGAAAGTTGATGTGGATACCTAATAAATTAAGTAGAATTGCTACTTAAGTAATTGATACCTATTATGTAAGGGGGTCTGAAAGTTGATGTGGATACCTAACAAATTAAGTATGATTGTTACTTAAGTATTTGAGGCTTATTCTACAAGGGGTCTGAAAGTTGATGTGGATACGTTACAAATAAAGTAAGCTTGATACTTAAGAAAAAATTCCATATGATTCTAACTGTGCATCTATCTGGTGATACCTATTGTTTTTAGAGATGATGCAAAGTTTGATTCTGATTCATGCTTACAATTATTTGTGTTATTTTGTTATAGATTCATGCTTACTGATATTTGTGTTTCAAGTTATGTAATAAAAAGCATCCCTTTTTTTTCCATGCCACCTCTCTTTTTTTTTTCCTTCACAGATCAGATTGATCTGATCTAGTCGTTTTTTTTTTAAATTCAAATTACAACTCCCAAAATGTTTTTTAGGGATTAATTGCATAATTTGTAATTTACAGCCTTAATTCAAGGATACTGCTAGTTGGCAGTAATTTCTTTTCCATATTTAACGTTACAGTATTAATTTTCAGTTACAATTATGTAAGTATCAAGCGGCTTCAGAAGGTATCAAATAAATGTAAAAAGTTGGAATTTTTTGTAATTAGAGAAAGATTCGAGATTTTTAGAGATTTTTTAAAAACAGTATGGGATCCCTAAAAATTAGCTGGTAAATTAGTGATTAACTTCTTATCAATGTTAACTTGTATTCATAATGTAAAAATAAAATAATTAGAAAGTCAAGGTATATTATTAAAATCTTTCCTCAAATGAACATATTACCAATTCTCTAAGCCTCCAAACAAACAAGCCTATATTTCTTATTACATTTTGATTATATTTCTAAGGTTGTACCCGGTGTCAGACCAGGATTTCAAGGTAATAAGTGGAATAGTGACCAGAATATGAAATTTAATTTACCGGGGATCTAACTGTGTAATAGTGATTTCGTTTATTGAATACATGCTTGTAGAATATTCAGAACTGGGGAATTTGCTTTCTGAGTAAAAACCAGGTTCTTTAGCTTCAGGCAAAGTGGCATCATTAGCCAACATCACAACCACTTCAGACATGTCTGGTCTGTCTTCTGGACTAGTTTGTACGCATAATAGAGCCACATGAATTAACCTTAGCAATTCAGTAATATAGCATGAATCTTTTAGATGTCCATCAATCAGCTCCAATGGTCTACCTTCTTTATAAAATTTCCATACCTGTTAATAACACAATGAGGAACATGTATCAGCAAGTGAAGTGTCTTTAATGGGTTTTTAAGTTATATATATTGACAGTTGATAAGAATTTTTACACTACCACTTTTAATTACTCATAACATACAAGACTTACATGTCCGAGAAGGTTGACGCTGTGACTTTCATGGAAAAATCCACTGTTTCTCCAACCAGTTAGTATCTCTAGAACTAACACACCAAAGCTAAAGACATCTGATTTTATTGAGAAAACACCATGTATTAGATATTCTGGAGACATGTAGCCACTGTATCACGCATTAAACAGAAAATAGTGTCAGACAAATGATAGTATCGGAGGAATACATAAGATGATGTGAGAAAATTACTTACTGTGTCCCAACCACATGGTGTGTATTAGCACCTGTCTCATTCCCTATCACACTTCTAGCTATGCCAAAATCTGAGATCTTGGGGTTCATATTAGCGTCTAGCAAAATGTTGCTAGCTTTGAGGTCTCTATGGATGATTCTCAGCCGAGAATCTTGATGGAGATACAAAAGTCCTCGAGCAATTCCATTTATGATGTTGAAGCGCTTAGGCCAGTCGAGTATCGAGCTCTTATTTTCATCTGTTAACAGGTCCAATTAGTATAGTTACTGATGCTGTAAGTGCTTTTAGTTTTCTAAACAGAAACTATTTCTGTTTAAAAATTAACAAACATTCAACATCATGGTGAAAGCGGAAAGTTCAGTGCTATACTATGTGCAGTACTCGAGGTATTATGTGTTAGCAAGAGTAAGCATACCAAATATGAAGAAATCAAGACTTCTATTGGGCATGTACTCGTAGACCAGCATTTTCTCTTCTCCTTCAATGCAGCAACCTATAAGCTTCACAAGGTTTCGATGCTGAAGTTTGGCAATGCAATTAACTTCATTCTTGAACTCATTGACTCCTTGCGAAGAAGATCTTGAGAGCCTCTTTATAGCTATTTCTTGTCCTCCCTCCAGGATTCCCTATGATATCATAACATACAGCTGACTCAAATTGAAGCTAAAGATGTGTTTGACAGTGATAATTCAGAGTGTTACAACCTACAATGATATGCTACCTTGTAAACAGATCCAAATCCACCTTCTCCGAGCATGTTCTTGTCTGAGAAATTCAAGGTTGCTTTAGTTATTGTTGATAAGGAAAACAGTGGAAATTCTAGACCATCTTTCAGATTCATCTTGCTCTTCCTCTTCTTCTTCTTCGTCTTTATCAAAATATACAGCCCTATGGTCAGGCCTATGACAGACACTACGATCAACAGTGACAGACTCAGCGCAAGTACTTTTGTTTTCTTCTTCGAGCCTGAAAAGATTTAAAAAATGGGGCGTAAAGTAAACAAAATGTATACCATGTGAACTTTTTAACAAATAGCTAAGCAAAACACAACTAAAGCTAAGATTTGTGAAGTTTACTTCATTCAGCCAATCCTTCATATTGATCAAAAAGGTATGAATTTGTTGTAGAAATTTTACCTAACTCTGAGTTAGCTATCCTTATGTAAATATCCTGTCCTCCAGGTAATTCTCGAATGTCAATCAAGTCGCCATACCAAAGCAAGCAGCCACTGCCACCATTGCGTATATCAAGATTTGAGTAAGCCATACAAGAGCAATTCTTTAAGCAAACTTTCTCACACTCTCGGAGTGACATACTCGCATCAAACCATGAATACTGTGTATCTGGAAGCTTTATACCAGAGTACTTGAGAAATCCATCTCCATTGTCGCAATTAAGAGGTGTCCGTCTAACACACCCACCAGACCACATTGTCACTGCCCAATTTTTTGGATCTTTAGGAACAAACCTGTCTAAGCAATGACAAACAGGAGAAAGTATGATGTTGCAACTACCATATGCACCACATGTTCCATAATACTCACAGGCATCTGCTGGTGAAGCCAGATAGATATGCCATTCCTGTCTCTTCTCATCCCATGTCCAACGCTTAAGCATACCATGACTGTTCAAGGTTAATTTCGATACAACAGAATTATCCACAAGCGTGTAGCTGTAGATTGCTTTCTTTTCATCAAAATCCAGCTTAACTGTATAAATTGTATTTTCTGTCAGTCCTGGTACACCACTCCAGTGGAGTCCATTCCATGGTCCGCTATCTATCACCTTAACCTTACCTTTCCTCACAACAACCTGAGGATACCCAGTATGATCACAATGATACGTATATTTCCCTGGAGCTGGATCATATTCGTTCTTCCACGAGGTTAGGTAAAATTCTTGTCCAGTCTCAAAGTTCTTACCAAGCTTCATGCCTGGTAAGAGCGTATCAGTCGGATAATCAAAACTCTGCCAGAGGAAGTTCTCAGTCTTAGTGTCATTTGCATCTCTTATAATAAGATTCCCTGAATTCAACAACTGCGCAATTGGATTCTTCACAGCCAAAGGCCTCGATGAATTAGTAGACCATATGCTTATATTAGCAGAAGTAACAAGTGCAAGTTGTCCTGGATCAATGATCTTCAGCTTAACACCTAATGTATTGTTGAGTGGAGTTTCTCTATTGGCAACCCATACAACAGACCTGTCAGGTACATCATCGTGCTTGTACCATATTCCAACATACCAATTATTTGCAAAACTACCTGGGGAAAAAAATCCCATCTCAAAACTTCCATCAGATGAAATAATGGTCTTACCCTCTATTAGAAAGTCGGACACAGTGATAATATCGTTTGCACTAGAAGTTGAGCATACAAAACCACATAACAATAACTGCAACATAAACAGAAAAATTTCCATTTGCTTTCTGCTAGAAGATACTCTTCAATAGTGAAAAGACCATTTTTTGTCAACATAATAACAAGTTGCCAAAATCAAGAATCCGTGCAAGACATTAAAGAGTTGCTTTATCACATGATACAATATCCAATAGTTAACAAAAGTATTGGTGTCATGAATAAATACACAAAAAGACTGCTGGGGAAAACGACTCTTGTTTCTCTCAACATAAAAAGTGTTTCAAGCTTCTTTAGTTTGTTGGCTGACAATTTTCATAGTCTTGTGAAGCTATAGATATCACAAAGTTTGCAATTTGTTAATTTGTTTTTTAAACCAAATTAACCGCTAGACATGGTGTCTAGTAACTTTTTATTAAAAAAAGAAAGAAAAGATATAAACAAGAATAAGTACAAGTAAGCGGGCTAGGCCTTATATTACGAATCCTAATAAGGTAACTAACTTTTACTAACATACATGAAGAAAAAAAGAGCTAGAGAGTACTAGGTATTTTGTGATCATCACAGAATTTGTAATACACTTTATAATGATATTAAGAATGAGGATACTTAAATATTGCAAAAATATAACAACCAAGAAGAAAGTTGAGTTATCGACCTCAAACTTTCTTTCACAATTGCATGAACTAAAAGAATTTGACCGCCCAGTTACAGTAACTTGAAGTATTTTCTTCTTGTCTTCTTCTTCAAATCTATCCAACAAGCACTTGATAATTCATTATTTCTTTATTGGATCTTGTTGAACCTTTTGGTATAGTCATATGATTTTATCTAGCCAATTGCATTGATAAATGCCTTGGAACAAACTCCTCGGACATTCTACCATCCCAACTATGTTGATTTTCATATCTTCTTTTTGCTTTTCTTGGTTCCAATTCTTTGCTACCTCGGGATATATCCCCTTCCATAGCCATTTTATCAAAACATATGTCGAGTATATTGTTTTCCTCAGCTTCATCCAAAAAAATCCTCTCCTGAATCAATCGTCTATGCATTAGTTGGACTAAATCTTGACACTAAGTTTGCAATTTGGTTTAGATTATTGAGAACATTACGAATGTTGGTAATGACATTTTTTTCTAGTAAATTTCTTAAATAATCATTTGACTAATAATTATTATTCCCTCTATCACATAAAGAAAAACGTTCAAAGATAAAATTTACACCATACTTTCCACTATTGCCCTTTATAAAATCATAAATATGTGGTGTAATTTATCTTCTAAGAAATATAAAAGTTCAATAAATGAAAGGGAAATATGAAAAAAGTTTCAAATATTCATTTTGAACTTTGAACAATTCAACTATTTTGAACATTGAAAAAAGCCTCAAAAATTCAATTAATTTGGAATGGAGAGAGTATCTCATAAAGTCATTTTCTTTGTTGAAGAAAAATGAAATCACGAACAAATTGATTTTCTGAGATAATAATTATTAGTCGATTTCTGCAAAGTGCACACAAAATTGTGGATGTTGGTCTAACTAATCCAGTGTTTGTTTATTTCATCACTTGCACCATTCTAATTTCTAAACAAAATATCTGAATTCACATCAAAATTAATTGTCGCAAATGCTAAACAATGTGATCCATGGTGATGACTGTTAATAGATTGTGTTGGTGAATTTCTACTTATCATATTATGGTGATCTCAAGTATTTGACTAGAAATTCTGAGAAATAATACATAACTTGCTGTATTTTTTCACTCAATTTTTTCAATTGGTTAAAATTTAAGGGAGAATTTCAAAAATGTCCTTTTTAGGGGAGGAAATTACAAGGCATTACCAACTTGGTAAAAATTACCAAAGTTATACCAACTTTTATTAAAAAGTAGGAAAGAGAGTATTATTTTTTATAATAAAGTTGATTAAAGTGTGATGTGATAGGTGGTGAAAAGGAAGAATAAATTGATGATATTTAAAAGATTTAGAAGTTGGTGTAGGAAATGGGTTTCTTGTTTATTATTTTTTTTTTTTATAATAATTGACAAAGAAGTAGTATGTTCTTCCCAATTGGAGAATAAAATTTTCAATTTATAAACGTAATGTAAAGCGTAAAATTATTGTACTATGAACAAAAAAATTTGGTGTTCACGAAAAAATTAGTCTTACGTATAATTGATATTGTCATAATAGAAAAAAATTTACAATATAAAAAAATAATTGATAATATTATTTTTTTTAAAAAAAAAATAAGAAGGTAATTGTAGCGAATTTCGTGGAATTAAATATTTATTAAGATGTTCATACATATTTGTCTTGTTCTACACAATTAAAAAATGTAATGTATAAATTATGGTATTTTAAAAAATATTTATGGAAAATGTGTTGAATATATTTATTAGAAGAAGACCCATCAAATCAATTTAATTGATTTGATGGGATTATGGCAGCCTACAATCCCCTATAAAGGGAGGCCACATCAATGCGGTACGGTTGGCCTCATTTGTCCTCCATTTTTTTCATGCAAAATTTTTACCCAAAAGATAAAATGGAGGGAATGTTTTTTGTGTATTTAATAAGTTGTTGACCAAGGGATTTTTTATTGGACACAAAAGGCTTGAAAAAGAAAAACTTTTCTTTGAGCAAGAACCATGAATACCGAAAGAGTGGTATCAATTTTATTGAAATATGATGGGAGATGGGACATAACAGGTATATTATTATATTATATATACTATATTAATCATATTTTATGAATGAAATCATACAGCAATCGATAAATGGCACTGGCAATATTGAAGTTGTTGTCACACATAGTCAGTTGGTGGTTTTCTTTGTTCAGTGACGTTGGTATGTAGATGAAAAAAAATGAACAGGTTGGTGTTTAACAAAGCTGTTGCATTGTTTTTTTTTTTTTTTGGTATAGACAATGGTGTGTGTAGTTGGTGAAATGGTATTTTCCTTGTAAGACTGTATGGTATATTAATTGGAACAGGTTGGTGTTTAACAAAGCTGTTGCATTGAGTTTTTTTTTGGTATAGACCATGGTGTTTGTAGTTGGTGAAATGGTATTTTCGTTGTAAGACTGTATGGTATATTAATTGGAACAGGTTGGTGTTTAACAAAGCTGTTGCATTGAGTTTTTTTTTTGTGTTGTTTGTGGTATACAGCACGGGGTCTTTAATGGTTTTTGTGTAAAGATTTGTAAAAATGAATGAGGAGGTTAATTATTCATCGCATTTGACATATACGTGTGGGTTAATTATGCATAGTGCCTGCATAAACGTCACCCACTATGTGAACCATTAAATTCTTTTTTTTTTGGGTCAAGATAGTAATAGCAGTTGTTTAGTGTATATTTGTGATATTCCGCCTAGTGTTCAACTTGGTGTCATGGGGATGTTGTGAAAGAAAGAAAAAGGAAATTCATGTCAGTAGACATAACTTTTACCACTATGTGATCCATTAACCTGTGACAGTAAAATATGCAAATTTACTCCGAAAAAATCAAGTCACAAAATACAAAAAGAATGATAATGAAAATTTAATATTACACAAAAATGAAAAAAATACATCATTGTTCACACAGTCTTGGGGGGGGGGGGTTAGATTATGTCCAACAATACAAATAAAACTATGATTTCCTCCTCGGAACATACTTGGATGCCGGTACTCTTTCACTTTGTCCAACATATCCAACATGCTCAACCTGTCACCAATTCCTCTACTACAAAAACAACACTAGACATGAAAAAAACGACAACCAAATAAAATACATACAATAATATCCAAAAAAAGGGGGAAAAACAGCACATACTCAAGTCACATGCCCCCAATTACCATTTGCATACCAAGAAAAATACCAGAAACAGCAAACATGAAAAAGCCCATCCAATTAACAAAATAGCATATCAACATACAAAGGACAATACCATAATGCATACCACCCATGGGGAAGAATCATTGAATTCCAAACTAGCATCAGCAATACCAATTATCCCCCATCCGACATCCAAACTTAGATACCATATAAAATACCAATTCTGGAATTGGTAAGGGGGAAAAAATGTGAAAACCAAGATAATGCCATTGAAGTATAAAAAAAACTAACACATCAACCATCAGCATGCTTAACACACAACCATGGAGAATACCAAAAAATATACCAAAAAAAAGGGGGACACAAAGCACATACTAAAGTCACATGCCCCAATTATCATTTGCATACAAAAAAAAATACCACAATTTCTACCTCGAAAAATATACATGCTGCATACCAAAAACAGCCAATATGAAAAAAACCATCCAATTACCAAAATAGCATACCAACATACATAGGACAATACCATAGTTCATGCCACCCATGGGGAAGAATCATTGAATTCCAAAACACCATCATCAATACCAATTATCCCCAATCCGGCATCCAAACTTAGATACCATATAAAATACCAAGTCTGGAATTGGCAAGGGGGAAAAATGTGAAAATCAAGTTAATGCCATTGAAGTATAAAAAAATTAACACATCAAACATCAGCATGCTTAACACACAACCATGAAGAATACCAAAAATATACCAAAAATTAAGGGGGCAAACAGCACATACTAAAGTTTAGTGTCCCCAATTACCATTTGCATACCAATAAAAATACCACAATTTCAACCTCGAAAATTTTAGATGTTGCATACCAAAACAGCCAAGATAATGCCATTGCAGTATAAAAAAACTAACACATCAACCATCGGCATGTTTAACACACACCCCATGGAGAATGCCAAAAAATATAAAAAAAAATTCCATACAAACACTATTGATGTCACCAATTACTCTTCTACAAAAACAAACAGTTGCATACCAAAAAGAACCAAATTAAATACAAACAAGGGGAGTTACAGCACATGCTAAAGTCAAAAGAATGCAAAAAATTCGAAAATAACGAAAAAAGGGAGTTGGGAGGAAGAACAATGACATGGGATGCAAAAAAATTCAAAAAAAAAAGGGTTGAGATAAACTTTACACAAAATGGGAGATGACCATTACTTGAATGACCCAACTCAAAACGAAAAGCAAAAAAAAAAAATTCAAGAATTACATACATGGAATCCGCGAGATGAAGGATAATTGTGAAGAAGAAGATGAAATTTTTTTGATAAAGAAATAATAATACAAAGAAGAAGATGAAAACCACATCCTCCGGAGGGGGTAAAAACACCAATAACCCTCTGAAAGAACAACAAAAAATCCAAAAAAATGCAAAAAATTCGAAAATAACGAAAAAGGGAGTTGGGAGGAAGAACAACGACATGGGATGCAAAAAAATTCAAAAAAAAGGGTTGAGATAAGTTTTACACAAAATGGGAGATGACCATTACTTCAATGACCCGACTCAAAACAAAAACCAAAAAAGAAAATTCAAGAATTACATACCTGGAATCCGCGAGATGAAGGATAGTTGTGAAGAAGAAGAAGAAAATTTTTTGATAAACAAATAATAATACAAAGAAGAAGATGAAAAGGGATAGGAATATTAATAAACAAATAATAATACAAAGAAGAAGAAGAAAATGTATTTTGTCAGAATATCAATTTTTAAATAAGGGATATGAAGGTTTGTTTATTAAAAAAAAAATTACATTCAAATGTTGCATTAATGGCTCATTTAATGAGCCGCCTGATCGCATTTAATGCGGGTCAGATCAGCCGCCTGACCGCATTTAATGCGGGTCAGATCAGGCCATCAAAAGGGGAAAAAAAAAAGGAAAAATCATTATTTTAATGGAAAAGTCAAATTTTTGGATTTGGTAAAAATGTAAATTAATTGGTAGAGAAGTAAATAAATTGGTAAACGTAATTTAAGGGGGCAAAGTTGTATATTTCCTTAAAAGTTTTCAAAATTTAAATAGTGGCATCGAAAGATTCAATTTGTGCAAATAACCCGTAAAAAAGTGTTAGGATCGAGATTCGGAAAAAGCGAAACTTAGCCAAATGATGACAATAACAAAAATTATAGTGAGTTGATAATGATGAAAGTAAAGCAATTAAAGAAAATGGAAATTTAATGTGGTTCGATCAATGTGACCTATATCCACAAGCGCAGAGGAGAATTTTACTATATTAACAAGAGTACAAAAGAGAGTACAAAAGTAGAGATTAAACTTTAATTAATCCCGAAGACCCCAAGAGAATAACCTCGCAAGATTACTCCAAAGAAAAGGGTTTACTCCCAACACTAACTCGCTTATAAAATACTCTAAATAGAAAGACGAAAAAAGAAAGCAATGAAAAAGAATTTTCTTATGCTTCAAGGTTGTCTTTCAACTAATGACTGATCCATATTCATAGGGAAAAAAATTAGCTTGTTAACGTCATGGATGATGCCATTGGAAGATAGAGAATTCAACATTTGTAATGTGAACATATCAAATATTATGACTACCAAATCTTTGACATTTATGACTACTAAATATTTGACAAAAAAAAGAGATCTTAAACCAAAAATGAAGGCCACGTAATAAAAAGGGATAATTATATCCAGTGGCCAATGAAAAAATTATTTACACAGACCTTTTTTTTTTTTTTTACTTAAAGTGGCCATTTGACCGATGTTGCTACAATAGATAACCGTTCAGCTATTACCAAATTGGTCATTTGCATTTTGCCGGCGGGAAGCCTCAATATTACTTTGGCCATTTTCTTTTTCAATAATTAAAGAATAATAATTGTTGTGCTATTTAAAGAAAATAATCACCATTTTTAATTTATTTTTTTGCTGCTTTTAAATTTTTTCTTTAATAATTGTTTCACTTTTTTTATGGGAAAAATGAATATTTATGTCGTTTAATTATTTTTCGTTTATTCTTTTATTTATTTTGGTGAGAATGCATGATAGTCAAATAAATATCGATATTGATACATTACATAATTATTTATACAATATCGATATTATGCACAATTTATATAATGTATATCAATTACACATATACAATTATTTGACTAATATAAGCATATAATTTGACAGATATACAAATACAATTTGCGGATATCCACTCTTTGCCCTCTCTCGCTCGCCTCTCTCCTGCCTCTTCCAATCTCGTTTACTAGATATAAAATACATATGTATATCAGTTACACATATACAATTATTTGATAGATATGCACATACAATTTGACAAATATACCTATACAATTCGCCTATCTCCACTCTCTGCCCTCTCTTGATCTCGCTCGCCTCTCCCCTATAATATAGCTGCGAATTGTAATTTTAGCAAATTATATGTTTCAAGTGTTTGCTCTTTTGAAAAATCCTCTAAAAAGAAAAGAATGGACTACTTCTCATGTAATTTATATATATATATATATATATATATATATATATATATATATATATATATATATATATATATATATATATATATATATATATATCCATGCCCCTAGTTTCATAAATTTTTGCAAGTTTAACTGAATTTGTATAAGTCTGCCTCTAATGAAGGTCACAAACGTTTAAAAGATTTTTTAGCAAATGAAGATCACAAACACGTAAAAGATTGATTTGTACAGGAGAATGCAGTCAAGAAAATGAAGTTTTTGCTTTTTACATATTTAAGTAGTATAGCTTATGAACAATCTTAGAACTTCTTAATATTTTTCATTGTATAAAAAAATAACAGAAAACAAAAAAGGAATTAGGCACTGCTCTTATGAGTAAGATTTTTTGTTTGTTTGTTTGTTTTTCATGTCTCAATGTAGAGGGACTTTGGAAGGATCATTGTTAAAACCCGTAAAAGGAGAAAAAATTTGTAGAGAGACTTCAAATTAAAGATAAAATGAGATCCTTTGAGCTATGAAAAAATTAATCCATATTTTGCTAAATTTATTTTAAAAAAGTAAGACGTTTGACTAAGCTTTTGAAGAAAATAAGTGCTTTCACGAAGTAAGAAAAGCTATTTTGAAAAGATTAAAAAAAATATTTTTTTCAAAAGTACTTTTTTGAAGAAATACAATCAGAATAATTTTTTTTAAAAGCATGATCAAACAACAATTGCTGTTCAAAAGTACTTTAAAAATTTATTGGTCAAACACAAATTACTTCTTACAAAATCTTTCTTATTAAAAAAACTTGTAAATATTTATCAAAATAAGATGATTTTATAAGTTTTAACCAAACAAAGTTATATGATTAGATTTAGAGTGACAAACTATATATAGTATATATCAAGTTTGATTAATAATCTAAATTTTTATGAATTAAAGGTCGATCTCTTTCTCAAATCTGCGTATAGCGAAAGTTTTAGTGCACCAGACTTGCCCCTTTACCCGATCCTTTTGTAGTGTAATGTCATATCACATTATATATCCTTGTGTCATTTTTTTTCTAAAATGGTCCCCCAAAAAATCAGTGGTTATGACAAACTTTTACTTTTCAAATGTTGAAAGCTACGCTTCACGATGAGGCAATCTACAGCCTTCAAATCCTCACATGTGATGATGACTACTAGAAACAAGTAAGAAGGGCAATCAGGCGGTAAAAGCGGGTTGAGTTCAATCCGTAAATATTTTAAATTATTTTGCTTTGTTATATTTTTTTTATTTTCAATCTATCTCACCAAATTTGCTCCGCGTAAACTCACACCTCACCTCTTTCCATATAGATTTGCTCCGCATAAACCCACTCTGCCCCAATCCATATAAACCTACTCCGCATAAATCTACCCGCATACATTTTTAAATTTTCTATTTTCATTGAGTTTAATATGAACAATAAATTTCAATACTTTTTTTATTTTTCGCAAATTAACATCTCAATAATTAATTAAACATTTTTAGTTAACATTTTCACAATTATTTCTTAATCGCTAATTAACAGTTCCTAGTTTACTGAATACATCTAGTTTAAATTTTAGAAAAGAAGTTAAACTTAGGTCAGTTTAACATAAAGAATTTATATCTTTGATTTTTATTAATTACAAAAATTTACCCCCTTCTGCAGTAATTTTAAAAATAATTGCTTCAACCCGCCCTATTTCCGTTCCATTGCTATCCCCAGAAACAAGACTAGTTTAGTGCGGTGTCATAAAAGTCTAGTGTGAAGTAACACAAATTCAAGACTCAGAATGGAACAACGAGAAGTTAACGTCAAGGCATCATTGATGGTCGATGGAAACTAGTTTCTTCCAACTTCCCTACTCTCTTTCCACTTTTCTATACACAAGATTAATTATCGATTGAGTTGATTTTTCAAAAGGTCGCTGGTGATTAATTGGAAAACAAGCGCCAATAGAATGAAACAAATAGTAAAGTCTCCATTGACAAAGTAAAAAAGATGAGATATCTAAGGTTATGGTCAGCATTAGGATGTTCTTTTGGATAAAAATCGATCCAAATCGAAAAATTGGTTTGATTTTACTTTTTAAAAAAATCGATAGTATTTGGTTTGGGTTTGGATTTGTTCGAAAAAACTGAAGAAATAACCGAACCGAACCAACATATTATATTCATATATTTTATAATTGTACATCTATGACACATTATTTATAAAAATAATTTTTATTTTTTAATCTACTTAAGAAAGCATAAATGATCAAAACGAGAATGCTTATCTTATTAATTTTATGTATATGAATGTCTATGATAATTCTTGGTGGGACTAGAAATATTACTAGCTCTTCTTCTAGGCCAAAATGGTAAATTTTGAAACTTTTTTCATAGTAAATTTAGTGATTGAAAGTTCCATAATATTAGCCGTTCTAACTATTTTTTGTTTTGAATGGATTGTTGTCACTTTTTCTTCATTTCAAATGTTTCACTGCTTTTATTTTTGTGTATGGTTAATAACTGAATAACCGAACCAAACTAAACCAAACCAAAATCGATAAAAACCAAAACCGATAAATATATATTATCATTAGGTTGGTTTGGTTTTGAGAATTAAAAACCGAATTAAGTTAGTTTGGTTTTGTTTTTGACCAATAACCGACCCAAATCGACCCGTGAACATCCCTCGTCAGCATTATTTAAGGGATAATTACACCACAAGCCACTGAGAAAAATTTACATAAAAAATAGCCCACTTTGTTTTAATTACAAAAAGTAGCCATTCGGCTGACCTTTGGCTATTTGTTACAATTTTGGGCATCAACCCTCATTGTATAGGCATGTATAGTTAGTGTATATTTGTGTATCATAATGTATATTTAGTGTATAGCTCATGCATAGTAATATATATGTATAGTAGTGTATACTTTCTATAACTTTGACAAACTCTATGTATAGTCAAGTATAGTTTCCCTGATTTTGGGTTATTTTTTATGTAAATAAAACATGAGCTACTTTTTTTTGTAACTTTTTACTTTTTTGTACATACATGTAATTTCCCCATTATTTAATACATAAATATGCATTTTAACTTGGCCTTAGTTGGCATCTATGCCTTTTTTAACTTTGAATATGCACAAATAGACACTTAAACTTGTATAAAGTTGAACAAGTAAACACACGCATCCCACTTGGCGAAATACACGTAGGATGCCAAGTAGGACGTTGCAGAGGACGCAAATTGCCACCTAGAATAACAAGTAGGATGTGTGTGCCTACTTGTTCAACTTTTTAGAAACAGCCTCTGGCAGAAATATGAGGTAAGGCTGCGTATAATAGACTCTTGTGGTCGGGCTCTTTCTCAGAGCGGAAGCTTTAGTGCACCGGACTTGCCCCTTTACATTCTAGTTAACTAGCATCCAAATAGTTTGATGTGATTTTAAGGCCTTCAGAACTACCTGGAGTTTTACTGAAAAAGGTCAGTTTGTATCCAGATATCTAAATCTGCATAGGTAGGTCCAACCTTTTGGTGCAAAGAAACTCAATTCAATAAATCCTAGTATAACTCTTTGATTAGGTAGTATGTGATACAGCAGTTCTTAATGGAAAGGTATCTGCTTATGTTGCAGATATTGTTATGTGGTTTTCTATGCACAATTTCTAGTGCAAAAGATATCATCACTGCAACTGACTTTCTAACAGATGGTAAGACCATTACTTCATCTGATGGAAGCTTTGAGATGGGATTTTTTTCCTATGTAGGAATATGGCATAAGCACGATGTGCCTGATAAGTCTGTGGTATGGGTTGCAAATAGAGCAAATCCATTCAACAACACATCAGTTATTAGGTTGAAAGTCATCGATACAGGACGACTTGCTCTTCTCCCTGCTGCTAATACAATCGTATGGTCTACTAATTCATCAAGGCATTTGCATGTGAAGAGTACAGTTGCACAATTGTTGAACTTGGGGAATCTTGTCATAAGAGATGTAAATGATACTAAACCTGAGAACTTCCTATGGCAGAGTTTTGACTATCCTACTGATACGCTCTTACCAGGCATGAAGATGGGTAAGAACTTTGTGACTGGACAAGAATTTTACCTGTCCTCATGGAAGAACGAATATGATCCAGCATCAGGGGAATATACATATCATTGTGATCCGACTGGATATCCTCAGGATGTCGTGAGGAAAGGTAAAGTTAAGGTGTACCATACCGGACCATGGAATGGACTTAGCTGGAGTGGTGTACCAGGACTGACAAAAAATACTATATATACATTTAAGCTGGATCTTGATGAAAAGAAAGCATTTTACAGCTTCGCACTTCTGGGTTCTGTGATGACCAAATTAACCATGAACAGTAACGGTGCACTTCAGCGTTCAATATGGGCTGAGAATAGACAGGAATGGCAAGTTTACATTTCTTCACCGCAAGATACTTGCGACATCTATGAAACATGTGGCGCATATGGTAGTTGCAACAACATACTCACTCCTGTGTGTAACTGCTTAGACAAGTTTGTGCCTAAAGATCCAAGAAATTGGGCAATGACAATTGGTCTGGTGGGTGTGTTAGAAGGAAACCCCTTAATTGCCAGAATGGAGATGGGTTTCTCAAGTACTCTGGTATAAAGCTACCAGATACACAGTATTCATGGTTTGATGTGAGTATGACACTCCACGAGTGCAAGTAAGCTTGCTTGAGGAATTGCTCATGTATGGCTAACTCAAATCTTGATATAGCAATGGTGGGACTGGCTGTTTGCTTTGGTATGGCAACTTAACTGACATTCGAGAATCACCTGGTGGACAGGACATTCACATAAGGATTGCTTCCTCAGAGTTAGGTAACATATGTGGATTTGATCAAAGCTTGAGTATTAGCTGAATGACTTAAACTCCCTAATTCTCAGATTTACTTGTGTTTCACTTGGATATTTGTTAAAAGTTCACGCGATATATGTTCAGTCTTCCCTGTCTATTTTGTTTATTTCACCCTCCGTGTTTTTTTTTCAGGCTTGAAGGAAAAAAAACTAGTTGTGTTGAGTCTGTTACTTTGATTGTAGTGACTGTGATTGGCCTGACCATAGGGTTGTACATTCAGAAAAAAAAAGAAGAAGAAGACGAATTTGAGAGATGACCTAGACCTAACTCTAAATAAAGCATCCTCTAATTTCTCAGTCGAGAACAAGATTGGAGAAGGTGGATTTGGATCTGTTTACAAGGTAAAATTGTAAGTTTATGAATCATTCTTTCAGGAAATAATGTGTACATTTGAATCACTAGCCAGCTTTATTGATATCATAGGGAATCTTGGAGGAAGGACAAGAAATAGCTATAAAGAGGCTCTCCAAGTCTTCCTCACAAGGAGTTAATGAGTTCAAGAATGAAGTTATATGCATTTCCAAACTTCAGCATTGAAATCTTGTGAAGCTTCTAGGTTGCTGCATTGCAGGAGGAGAAAAAATGCTGATTTAAGAATACGTGTGCAACAGAAGTCTAGATCTCTTCATATTTGGTCTGGTTATTCTAGCTTAACACAAAGAACCTCTATTTGTACAGAAAGTGAAGTTTTTAATCACATAATCAGTGTTCTAACAGAGGACCTGTTAACAGATGAAAAGAAGAGCTTGTTACTCAACTGGCCTAAGCGCTTCAACATTATCAATGAAATTGTTAGAGGACTTCTGTATCTCCATCAAGATTCTCGCCTAAGAATTATCCACAGAGAACTCAAAGCTAGTAACATCTTTCTAGATGCTGATATAAACCCCAAAATCTCGGATTTTGGCATAACAAAAAGTGTTATAGGGAATGAGACTGGTGCTAATACACACCATGTGGTTGGAACACAGTAAGAAATTTCATACTACTCACTTTTTAGCATTTATAATAGGTATAGCATCTTTTATTTGACAATATTTTCTGTTTAATGTCTGATGCAGTGGCTACATGTCCCCAGAGTATGTAGTCCATGGTGTTTTCTCAGTAAAATCAGAGGTAGTTAACTGCATTGAGCTTAAATCCATTAGGAACATCAATCCCTAGATGTTTCTTGATTATATGCTGATTGTGTTATTCACAGGTATGGAACTTTATAAAGAAGGTGGACCATTGGAGCTAATTGATGCGCATCTTATGGATTCATGCTATATTTCTGAATTGCTACCGTTAATCCATGTCGCTCTGTGATGTGTACAACAATGTCCAGAAGACAGGCCAGACATGCCTACAGTGGTCTTGATGTTGGCTAATGATGCTTTTTTACCTCAGGCTAAGGAACCTGGTTTTTTCACAGAAAGCAAAGTCACATCTGAATATTCTACAAGCATGTGTTCAACAAATGAAATTACTGTCACACTGTTAGAACCTCGGTAAATTACATTAAATGTTCATTAAGATCGTTCAACGTCTACAACCTTGAATTACATAAGGGTTTCCAGACTTATCTTACGATTAAGATTTTACAGTTTATGAGTTGTGTCATGTAAGGAAAGATGTTACCAGCATCATCAAGCTTGATAGTTTGAACTCTAGGATGAGTATTGGTTACAACTTACAAATTTAGGTGAGTAAGACCTTCTTTCTCTTTCTTTCTTGTGAATCTTTGCTATGACTTCTACGGTGTTTAATGATATTTGAAAATATGTATTTTATTGACTTGATGCAGAAACCAACTTTGCATTAAGTATAGTAACTAGAAAATTCTATTCTCAAATTGAAGCTACGGATTATGATAAGGAAAACCTTGATTGACTCCATAGAGTTCAAGGATCTTATTTGATGAATAGAGGCTAAACTTAGGGAAAGTAATCTCCTACTTAGTTCCTTACCCACCCTCCTAACATTTCCTTATTGTATTAAACATTTAATTTAACAGAAAGTAATATTTGTGAAATAAATTTTGTTGAAAGGTGTAAAGAGCAACAGCCTTTCGTACTGTAAAGCCATAGTTGCCCGTGTTATATGGGATCTGTTATTAGTAAGTCTTTAATATGGATGTGTATCAGTATTTAGTGTTAGTAATATTTGTGAAATAAATTTTGTTGAAAGGTGTAAAGAGCAACAGCATTTTGTGCTGTAAAGATATGGTTGCATGTGTTATATGGGATCTGTTCTTAGTAAGTCTTTAATATGGATGTGTATCAGTATTTAGTGTGGATACCTGTAGTTCTTAGTAATTCTAGTGTATTTTAAAGAGTTCATACAAAATACCTATTCAACATGAGCACACCAAAATAAATGAAAGATCCCATATAAAATAAATCAACACAATAAGAGTTCACAAGCACAGCAGAAACCATTGTTGATGGCTTTTAGAAGCCCCTAGCCACAGTACTCCATTTAAGTACAGAGTATCAGTTGTGTTGTTCCCACTCTCCCAGTTTAGGATAATAATTAGCTGTGGGGACCCAGTACACGATCGAACATCAGGAATCACTACACTAACAATTAGAATGATAGCAGAATGCCTTAATTAACGTCATGAAATTGCCAAGGCTAGGGTGATTGGAAGGATTGCAATTCTAATTTCTTATTTTCCTGCAAGGAAATGTACAACTATAGACAAAAAGATAGAATAAATAAAATCCTCTGATAGAAGAATCTGTAAATATTCACCTATACATGTAAGAACATCATACTCTAACAGAAGGTTTCATTATTCATGGAACTATCATCTGTACAAAAACTCAATAATGTTCATCTTCCCATCTCTATGTGAGACAGAGATAATCTAAAAACTTCCAAAATCTTGCAGCTCCAGGAGCTTTTATAAGAACTATCTCCTTTGTATACTAAAAGTCTCTATTCAAGATATTGTCTGCCTTTCCTCCAAAAATAAATAGTCAGAAGAATCACGACTAGTCATATTCCCTCGTGTAAATGCCCAGAAATATATATACTTGATTATGATTCTCCAATTTTCAATGTATGGTGAACCCATTAAGAAGAGAGATGATAGACAGGGCTTTTTCCTATAACCAACAAAGTGTCAACATTATTTTAATAGACATGCAAATAAATAAAAATTGTTGTATAATAGTCATTTAGAAATTTGAACCTGAATTGATCTCTAGGTCGTCAAGTCTGCAGTCATTATGATTTGGGGGCATAGGATCACCCAGAGTGCGGGAATTGGATTTGAACTGAGTATAAGCTGTTGTGAGTTTTTGATAGATCTCTTTCTGTTTCCCATTTTGCTCATCCTGTTGGTCCATTTCAATAAGGATCTGCGGAAATGAACACATGGCATAAGAGGCATATAATGGAAAATGTTTTAACTGAATGGAGTAGTAAGATGTACCTGAGCAGGGATTTGCTGGAATAATGGTTGAAACCTTTGCCTGCAATACTCATTGAAAAGGAGTGTCATGATTATCAGCGGAATCACAAAGCTTGACGCCACGGTAGACTTTTTTAGTCCAAAGACTGCCATGGCTATAATTTGCATCAGCACCATTGAGAAAATTGTTGCGTTGTGCACAATAGGCCAATAAGTTCCCCCAGTTTGATATTTTGTTACATATACATTGAGGATCTGAAAGTTTTAGTGAATTGGGTGTTAACACAGGCTACAAGTGTGGATTTAGACATCGATATTCAGGTTATCATATTAAACATAGCGGTACAAATAAGATTTATCAAAAACATTTCTTGAAATGTCCTCCTACTTGGATGACTTCCTGTTCTTTTTTGAACCATTTAAAGATAACATTCACCTTCTTTAGCCGAAGAGTCCTATTACACATATTTTTTCATAAATCCGTTATTCCTAATTGTCAGATCAACAGATCCTTGATTATGACTATCACATACCTTGGTAAGTTTGATATTTTTGACACCTTAAAAACTACAACTGTGAACTTCCTGACAGTACATGCATCATCTTGCTGCTTTTAAAACTAAAAGCCTTAACTTAAATGCCGTTAGGGACTTCCAAGAACATTAGGGATCTCACAGAAATAGTTCTAATAATATAAGATAATCAATGATCTTCTTGTTGCTATGTAATCTGTTCATGTAATCTTTTCGCCTGTTTAAATTCAAGTAGATATAAGATAAGGTTGCATAACAGCTTTGAAATACTGAAAGGCCAAAAGCACAAGTACTGGGTAACTAAGTTCTCAGAGGGGATACTACTTTAGCATCAAATTCGACTGCATGGATATTTATAAGGTCTCATGATTTTGTTTTATTTTGAGTTTTGATCCTGCTGCACATAACTGTGGTGCAACACCATAAAAACTTAAATTTATTCAATTCAGCTACAAAAGCACAAGTCAAACGCAATTAACATATCCATTGATATCATTTTTCATCAATTCACACAAATGAAAACTGAGAAATGCAAGCAATTTAGAGGCAAGAAGCTCCTTGACTTTCAAAATATAAAGGCAAGAATAGGTATCTTCAATAATTTGCCCTTACAAAATCCAGATGTGGCTTGATTTTCTAATTTTTCTTATTGTTGGCTCAAGAAGTTACTGGCTGTTTTTTACTATCCTTAACCTATACATTTCACATGTTAAATAAAACAAAATTGGACACACAAAAGAAGATTAAGAACAGATGGAATGATTCAGAAGGGGATGTTTACCTGATTACGGTATACAAGGTAAGCAAGAGAAAAATAAACCAGCAAGAATGGCAGTATCAAAGGAGACAATGTGGAATATACAAAGCCAAAAAGCCCAAATAGAAGGATCCTTGGAACTTCTGTGTGATATGGAAAAGTCAATGTGCCATATGTAGTGACATCCTTGTTTCTGAGAATAAACATATAGAATAAGTTGCAGAGTAAACCAAACGGTTGCATGAGTTCGCATGATAGACTAGCCCAGCCTGATGCCAAAACATAAGTCATAAAAAAGGTGGCCTGCGAAAAAAATGTTAATTAATCATCACAGACATGGTGCATTCTTCAAGTCGCAAACGAAGGTGAAAGAATCAAAACAGGGCAGCTCATTGTGCAGGAAAAGAACTTAATAAGGAAATTTAAACAGAAGGGATAACGAGAACATAGGTGTAGTTTCCCAAAGACACCCATTTCCTTATTGGACAGCTTAGAGACAATGATGACACATTTACTAGCTGCAGTTTTTGTTTTACTTCCTCTAAGATTCTTGTCACAAGTTGGACTAGTGGAAGTTTCTGCCCTTTAGCATATCTAATTATGTGGGAAAGGGGACATGTACTTTCTACGAAGGACTAGAACCTTCCCGTCTTTTTCCTTCTCGCCCTATTAATCTTGAGTAAAATGCGGTGCAACTGAGAAATGAGTTTTTCCTACTACATAAATAAATAATAACTACGCTAAAGAAGACCAACTCTCTAGCATCTAACAACCCAATATAAAAGCTAAAAGAAAACCTATTATTAGCGTTGTCATTTTCTAGAAGGAAGCCCTAACAGAAACACGATGAATTCCTAAAATCAAATATTTGTCGGTTTAATATTTGAGAATTGAGAATAATAGTTAGGTCAAAGGGAAAGCAGGTAAACAAACACATATATATACACATGGAGAAGGAAGGTTACCGTTGATGGTACTGCAGTTGCAAGTAGGTAATTTACATCCTTAAAAATCTTACTGAACCTCTCAATCACAGACCCCGAGAGAATGTTACCAAAGAAAACATTCCAGATGAAGAAGCACAAAACTTTTATGCTTGCACTCCTCTTCCTGCCACTACGAGAGGTAGAGCCTTCCAATGTAGAAAATAGCAACATTATTGGAGGAACCATGTACATAAATACTATTAACACGACACTTGGTAGATATCCTGTAGCCAGCTGACTCATTGCTTTGCTGCAAGAAAGAAAGGGATAAAATCTCTGGGTTGACGAGTAAAGGATAATACAGAGAATGAAAGAGAAGCATTGAAGTTAGAAGCAGAATGAAAACAGTGCAAGGAGGAACTGTTAAATCATTGTGGGAAAAAAAAAAAAAGCACCCTTGAACCAAGAAACGTAACTTAATTTGCCCGTGCTCTGTGTGTGAGAAACAATGATCAATGACTGTACTCCATTCAAAAATAGATTTCCAAGGTAAATTTAAAACTTAAGAAATTAGAGCTACAATTTACCAAAATAGGCAGTGACGGGACTACCTCTTTAAAACTCCTCTAAGAAATGGAAATGTTTTTTGAAGCTTGTCGAGGTGAACCAGACCTTGTGTTAATGAAACAGGCACAACGAAAAATGCCACCAAAGCAAAAGAGGCCACATGAATAGCTACTTTCCGGATCCAAAGGAATCTATATGGGACACAAATGTTTGACCAAAACATATCCTCTGGCTCTGGAGAAAGATTTGTGACCCATGACATTGGATTTCGAGATTGAAGGCTCTGAGAAGCAACTAAAGCAGCATAGCGATTCTTGAAAAAAACTAAAGCAGCTGCAGACTCCTGCAAGAAAAAATTGTGCAAATGAAGCTAATTCAAAATTTTCAAGACAAAAGAGTTGAACACACCAAAAGAAATATGTAGTATATGGCACTGTAATCTATTTAGTTAAATCAGAAATAAGTGCAACTTTGTTCCTTCTGTTGAAGCTTAAGCAACATAGAACTGTGCATTGAAGTAACCTTTACCAAGCAGCATGAGAACTGAGAAGTTATTATTGCAGCACATGTCAAGCCATGAACGCTGACATAGTTCCAAGAAGGTAATGTTCTACCTATGGTGTATTGACTTGGAAGAAGATGCTACGGCTTAATTCTAACAATCAGTGGCAGTCATGACAATCATATGAAATCTGTCTAGCTTCAGGAATAGATGAAAATAATGAGAACCACCCAGATACCTTTTTCCTCAAATCTGAACCGCCAAAATCACTTCTCCCTTTGTCACCTTCTGCATCCGTGGGAAGCATGCTGAATGATGCTTTTGTTCCACAGAGGCCACATCTCACGGGATGTGATCCAATATGTAGTTCCCTAGGTGCCAGTTTTAGCATCTTGCACATCTTCCCTGCATCAGTCTGCAGTCATTCAACATGTGGCACATTAACAACCAGAAGAAAGAAAAAGGAGCACAAGGGAGAATAATGTCAAACCTCTAGTACAAGCCAAAGATAATTACTGTTGTTTAGCTGACATAAATATGATTTATGAGGAAACACTAGCAGAAGATAGTGGGACTCTGGGATATGCTGTTACTCAACAACAACAACAACAACATACCCAGTGGATGGGCTATGCTGTTACTCAATCATAGTTTTTTAACTAGGGCCATGGAAACTCACAGGAGTTGGCATTACAATTGAAATAAGATTCTTGATCCTAACAATAACGGCAGAGAGCGTATTACTCAAGAGGAAAATTTAGATAATGTTCCTGAAGCATCAGAAGAGGATAATAGATGTGTTATAGAAGAGAAACTTCTAAGCCACATCAAGCTTTGAGATCAAGGATAAAAAATTTCCATAATGAGACAAGGAAAATATTTCCATAATGAGACTACCAAAAACGAGTGAATACGCACCACCAGTTTCTGAACAGAGCCAGATCGATAAATGATTTGATGAGATAAAAAACTTGATGCATAGAAGTTTGTGAAGAATCTTGTCACTGTTCCACTGTACGATTCTTCTCGCGACCATGGGATGGCACGAACTAGAACTGTGAAATAACTTGGGTTGGAAACAGATGAAGTAAAGTAAGCCAGCCTCATCCTTGAAATGCTTTTGTACTCCTAAAAGCAAGTGAAGACCACTAATTAAAAAGAACAAACATAACATACATACTATCGCATACTAAGGATCAAGTATGAAACACATACATTTTCAAGGAAAAAGAAGGCAAATGGAAATTAGTTGTGATTTCTTACAAGGTAAAGAAGAAAACAAGAACAGCAGGATATGAGATACAGTGCAAGGCAGTGAGCCCAAAGCCTGAAGAAGATGAAAAGAATACGTAAGTAAAACTGAATCGGATTAAAAGGAGCAACAGGTAAGAAAACTACCTTTTTCTATAAGATGGCCAATTAAAGAATTAGGAAACTACCTTCTTTCCTTGGTCAACTTACAACACAGTCTCTTTAGTAATACTTTCTCTATTCTCAGTAAAATTAACTACAGAATTTACTTTTTCTTAAGATGGAAATTCAGGACTTAAACAAATCTCAAAAATGAAAACAAGACAGAAGAAGGCATTGGCAGACTTGCAGATACTTTCAGAAAACAACAAAATGGCAGCTTTTGGTTCCTCATTCTATTTCCAAAATGTGAGTAAAAGATCCTCTTGAGATATGTATCTAAGTATGTCCATGGAGAAGAGAAAAGACTAATCAACTGTATACAAAAATCATTATCAGCAATTTTGTACATATTTCATACCATCTTGACCCTTCCTCAACATTCGCAATGGTGAATACCTCCAATGTCTCAGCAGGAATTTGGTGACGCTCCATCTCTTTTCCAAAATAATTAAGTGGGAGCACAAGGAAATTGCATATAATAGCTGCAATGGAGAATATTCGGAAACTGTCCACAATAAGCAGCAGGAGAGTAAGTTTATTGCAATGGAGTAATGGTTCATAGACATAACAAAGTGCAAAAGAAAGGTAGTTCTTCAAACTGCACTTCATAACTGTCTGTTGGCATTAATCTAAAAGTCTGAAGGTTAAAAGAATTATCAAGAAAATGACATTTTACAACTGAACTACTGGGCAGAGATAGAAATGCTTAACCATACTTCCCAAGTAACATTTATAACGACTTCCACAGGCAATGAGACAAAAAGTGTAACAATATCATAGGTAGTGTTTGATATTCACAAAAAGTATAACTAAGCTTCTTTGGTCACAATATTCTCACAAGAGCACACTTTGCATGACTCATTTTACACAAGCTACACAGATCCATTATCACCAGGAAAGACACCAAATCACTTAAACAGTACATTCATATTTTATTCGGCCACCATTGCAGTTACCATCATGAGTTACCAAAGAACAGATTCCCTTTTGTTTTTGTTAAATCTTCTTTTACTATTCTCCCCAAAACCCCAATATTGGCCAAATTTATTGTACTATCTGCTCGTCTGACAGCTTCTGTACATCTTTACAAGACAAACCATACCGCACATGCTAAGTATTCATCAAAAAGTTTAACCAATCTAATTCAATCTAACATCCTTTTAAGAATATAATAATGACAGGGCAATAACAGTAGCCAATAAGCCATGACTACTACTTTGGCAAAAGGTAAACAACCTCACACTAAACAATACAAAACAATGGATTTATGCAATATATACTAATCGACCATGCAAAAATATGTGAGCTCCTTTACTGTAAATTCCATGCTTGCTGAATTTTTCTCTGCAAATGATGAAAACACTTGAAACAGAAACAAATTGACAGAAGCTAATTTATACTAACTCGGTTAAATTAGATCAGTAGTTCATCGAATTTTTCTTTTAACAACTAATAAAGTGTTGAACATTCCAATTTCACCTGAAAACAATCATCCGCACGAATACCACTGCATCCAAGCCACCAGTAGCGCAAATTTCTTCATCGGATGTCTCCCATGCCTTTAAGATCCAACTTGGAGAAGGAACAAAGCGATCAAAGCGAAAAGCATCCTGTTGTCTTGATCGTACCTGAACAATCTTCGCGCCAAAGTAAACATTTACAAAGCTTGGCTGTTTCCTTAAAACCGAATACAAGGAGAATAGCACTGCAGCCACTGCACTATTGATACCAGCAGAAGTCAACAGAGCAGCTAGCTTCATCTCCGTCCCAAAATATTTCAGAAACTTCAATAATTAAGACATATCACCATTTCTGCCTTTGTTTAAAGATTGAAAAGATCTCAATGCAGCAGCATGAGAAGATCTAGATGCATCAGCACGCTTGGTGCATTAAGGTTATAAGAAACTGCAACGTAAAAGCACAGTGAAGGATTTATGTTTGCACATTATATATAACGATTCATCTAGTGATAACCATCTGAAAAGTTCTACAATACACACGAAAAAGAACATTAAAATAAAGAAAAGAGATTTTATAATATTGATCTACTAAGAACAAGCAAAATAAGAGGTCACATAAAATACTTTAGCCTTACAAGCAATGCTCATTTCAAATATCCCCTGACCACACTACGCATTAACGTTCTACCTAGCATACTAAAGTGAAATGTAGCCAATATAGTCCAGAACTGACAATTCGTCTATACAAGCATAGATAACATGCAAAACCAAAATCAAGTAAAAACAAAAAATGAACAATTTATCACTATTCAGTTTCTGAAAATAGAATTTTTGCATGACTTTACATTTGTTTCCTCGGAGATCAATTCAGAGGCAATAACGCATCTCGAAACAGCAAAAATTATCATACACATTGCGTCCGTTACTTTATCAAAAACAATGGCATGAATAAAAAAAGAAGTAGATCAAAACGTTGCCGGAGAATATTCTACACCAAAATCCGACGTACAATAAGGAAAAAAAATAGTAGAATGAGAAGAATCACCTGAAATTGAAAATGCTTCCTATATCAGCATGACGAAATACCGAATCCGAACGCAAATTTTAAAAATGAAAAAATCGATCAATGCTTAAAGCAATTAAAAAAAGTGATTGCTTCAAACACAAAAGAAACACAAAAGAAACCCTAGAAGATCCTTCTTCCGTTCTTTTGGTTTTGCATTTGGATTTGGGAGAGGAGAGAATGTGCTCTGATTTTTTGGTAAGAAGGGAAACAGTGCGAGAGAGAAGAAAGGCGCGTCGATTGCGAAGTGTATGCGTGCGTGAATAATAACAAAGTGAGATTTTGTGGACCCAAAACTGCTCTTATAACTGTCAATATCCCGGTTTTTTAACTATCAGTTTTCATGCAAATTGACCCGCTGCAATACCGTGTTGTACCTAATGCATGAAATAAAGGAAAAATAATATAATTAGGCAAATATATAATATGTATTTACATTATACAATTATAGTTTGAAAAAATTACCATTTATAACTATAATTATGATTTTATTACTATAGTTAGAATTTTATTACTATTTTCTCTTTTCTCTCTCCTCTCTCCTCTCTTTCCAATTTCTTACGGATATACAATTTCAAATGTATATCAGCTGCATATATACAATTATTTTGACAGATATACATAGTCAATTCAACAGATATATATATATAATTCGCCTCTCCACTCTCGCTCGTCTCTCTCCTCCCTCTCTCGATCTCGCTCACGTTTCTCCTCCTTCTCCTAATCTCGCTTGTCAGATATGCAAATATATATGTATATAAATTATACATATACAATTATTTGACAAATATACATATACAATTTGATAAATATAAATATACAATTCATGTCTCTCCTCCCTCTCTCGATCTCGCTCGCATCTCTCCTCCCCTCCAAGTCACATAACCGACGTTATATTTTATAACTATATAAAATATAGTTATTTGACCATATTAAGTTTCAAGACTAGACTGTTTATGAAAATTTTCCTAAAATAAATAATTTTTTTAATATAAACTTGTAATTGAGCGACCTTCCAAAAATTAACTCATGAAAATTCTACCTATTTATTCTTGGTAAGCCCCTCACCCTTCCTTTTTTGGACACTCAAGATGATCATTCCTTATTATTGATACATTTCAATATTCATGATGAATTCTCCAAAATCATCATAAATAAATTTTATAAAAACATGTTGATTTAACTAACTAATTATTATGGCTTTCCAATTTAATTTTATTTTTACCAAAAGTGAGACGACAAGAACTGTATACTTCTATTTTTCTTATGATAAATATTGTCTTTTTATCTAATTACATTATAAGCTTACTCAACTGACGTGTAGATAATTACATATATAAATAAACTAATAAATGAGTAATTAATTAGTTGAATATGATCACTAATGTGACACAGATGAAGTTCATTGTTCTAGAAACTTTTACGCTCTTTCTATATATTTAATATTTTTGTTGATCTTAACATAGTTTATTTCATTTAATCTTTGTTCTATCCGCACCTCAAATTAATTTTAGAATATCATAGTTCCAAGAATTGAATAGATTCAATTTCCACCTATATTTGGCAGAGGTTAGATTTTATCTTCGCCTTTTTTTATATTTACTTTTTGGATTTTAATATATATTATAATTATAATATAAAAATGTGAATCAAAAGCTTATATAATTTGATGATTGAAAAGTGAAATACGACAAGTAAAAGTCAATGGACGAAATATGAATTAAACTAAACATGTTATTTACAATCTATACTTGCTTACTAGTGGACCAAATTCTTACTCCCTCCGGTCGTTTTTACTTGTCCCCTATTGACTTGACATAGGGATTAAGAAACAGTAAATAATAGGATCATTTATCAAATTATTCTTTGAATATAATGAATACAATGCTTTGAAAAATATAATAAAAACTATGTGTAAAATTATCTCTTGATTTTATAAAGTGGATAAGTATTGTTAGACATCTAAAATAGTATAAGAGGCAAGTAAAGATTGACGTGGGAGTATGTTAACAAATTTTTTTTCATGTATGCTGTATTTACACCAATCAAATCAGACAACTTTATGACAAAAGTCTTAAAACTAAAGCAAAACATTTTACTACTATAATTAAGAAAGAGAAATTTATTCAATTAATGTCTCAATCTCAACAACCCTCTCTGATTTGTTTAATTTCTTTGTCCCAATCTTTTCTAGTGATTGCGTTATGAAGCAACGTGTTATAATATTTGAAAATGGACATAAAACATGAAAGCTTCAAAGTAGGCTGACCATATCTGAAACATCACATAACTCTACACAATAATAATAATACCATAATATACATATATGCTCCCTAGATATACTACAACCCTCAAATTACATCATATTGATAACACAACAATAATAGAATTAATACATCTTCAATATATATATATAATCTTTTTCAACGATCTGTTCTTCCATCTCCTGATGATAATTTAACAACCCAATTCCCAATTGTCCTTCTCCTCCTTGAGCCAGCAGCCGCCACGGATTGTGACGGCTGCTGCTGAAAAGTTTGACAAATGTTTCTGTCAGAATTGACAAAATTATTAATCCTCTGCATTGCGAGGTTCAGAGTTTCTTTTGACATGTTCGCAAAACAAACTCTGAACCAACCCGGTTCGCTGCAGTGACAAGAGGATCCAGGAGATACATTTAAACCAACATCACTGATTATTTTCTTCCATAATTCCATTTCTGCTTCGAAGGTGTTTGATTTTAGCAAATCTCTCATATCTACAAAACAGAACAGTCCAGCGTTGCTCTTCAAACACTTAATCCCCGAATTGGCGAGCCCTGAAGCAAGCATTTCCCTCCTATGCATCAATTGCATCTTATTTTCCTTAACATAACGTTTTATAAATCTCCTATCTCCCAGAATTTTAGACAGGAGATACTGAGTTTGCGATGAAATTAATCCAAAACTCGACATTTTTGTAGCAGCAGCTATAAGTGTTTCGTTGTTCGAATAAATCATTCCAACTCTGAAACCTGGAAGGCCTAGATCTTTCGATAGACTCGATACAATGTGGACCTGGTTCCACATTTTGGATTTTTCGAGTTTCCTATCGATTAATGCCTCCATTATGCTTATGAATTTTGGCGAATCGAATACTGTACCAGCGTATATTTCATCGCTAACTATGTGAATATTTTTGGCCATGGCAAATGTAATTAAAATGTTTAATTCTTTGCGTGACATTGTTGTCCCAAGTGGATTTGAAGGATTTGTGATGAATACACCCTTGACTGTTAAATTACGTTTTTGGGCTTGCTCATATGCTTCTTCAACGGCTGATTCGGTAATTTTGAAATTATTTGAACTATAGCAGTGTATTGGTACAATTTCAGCCCCTGTTCTCCATTTAAGATCTCTATCAAACCTGTCATGAGAAAAAAATATAATGGTTTAGAATATGTGTGGAGTTTGTTAATGAGTTTAAGTTAACATTTTAAAAAATATAAGTATAGTTATTCAGATAATTTTTGTATAAGTAATTAAGTACTATTTGTTTTGTTTCAATTTGTTAAACTGGTTTTAACCTAACATGAAGTTTAAGAAAGTACAAAAGACTTTTGAATTTTGAGTCTTAAACTAAAGATATGTCGAATATACCAAAATGTCTTTTCAATTTTGTGATTTTAACATGTCATGTAAAAATTTAAAATTAAAGAGTTCTTAAAAAAATTAAAAAGACATTCTTTTTCTAACAAACTAAAAAAGAATTTAGACAGACATATTGAAATAAAAGGACGATCGTATTTGATTTATAATCTAGAATAATGGTAAAAAAAAATTGTTATACCATTTTAATGATGAGAAAAAAAAAATCTAATTGTCATCAGTGTACATGACTTAAATCTGTTGGTAATTTATTTCTTCTGTCTCAACTGATGTGACATGATTGACATTTCAAGATTCAAACGTCTTGATTGTGAATTCAACGTTGAAGCTTTATATTTTTTTGAATATTTGAAAACTAGGTAAAAAAAGAATACTATAAAGAATTAACAATCTAAAAAAGTTTAAGGGTATATAAAAAAAATTCGATCAAATAAAGTTTAGCTTACTCTCGAAATTTCAACAGTATCATATAAATTCTAAGAACAAGCTAAGGGAATATTACTTGATTAAGTGATAGAACAATAATAGTTTATATTACCCTGGATAATAAGGAGTTGGAATAAGGAGAGCTTCTCCAGGTTCAGCCAAGCAAAACATAAGTGTTTCATTTGCTGAAGTTGAACCCGCTGTGAGTACTAAATTCTTGGGATCAAATTTTACTTTCTTTTTTCTGATCTCAGCCATGAATGACACTAATACCTGCAAAACAAAATATAATGTAGCTTAAAACAAGATATTTTTCATCCAACAACACCAAGACACCTAATATATATGTGAACCGACTAGTGAAGTCTCAAAAGGTACACAGACCTTGTCCTACCTTTTGTGGGATTGTTATTTCTGAAAGACAGACGCTCGACTCGAAAGAAAAAAAGAAAAGGAAGAAATTAAATTACATTCTTGAAAGCTTGCAGTCCATGATAATCTTGGAAAAGAGCCAAGTCTCTGAACATGGATCCTCCATTTTCTCTAAACTGAATTACATCTTGGTTCCTTGTGAGCCATGATTCAAGAAGATCGAAAGAGAGCTGTTTCATTAATTAATTAATTAATTAGAAGAACAAGAAAATTAATATAAGATTAATTACAACTTAAAAAAAGATATAAATACATATGTATATATATATAAACAACAAAAAGTTGTGTATGCTATTCAAGATACATGAGGTTTCAATCAAACACTTTTTGGTTGGTCTTTTGTCAATGTCACATGAAGCAATAAAGCCCAACCTTTTTGAAAACAAGACATATTATTTAGCAAAAGTAGCACATATATATAATTTGTCATGATACCAAACTATACATCATTATAAACTTATCAAATCATCAATCAATTACTCAACAATTATCTTTTGTTTATTTATTTTCTCATGATATATCATTAATCATGCATTATTCATAATCACATGACTACCCCTTCAAGGAGGCATTGTTACTATCTTTTAGCTGATCTGATAGTATAATTTAACAATGTATACAATAGTAGTAGTTGAGTTTAGTGTGTTGATATATTATATGTTACATGTTACATGTAGATTTATTTGGTACCTGATTTTCAGCTAGACCCATTTGAATAATACCAGAAGGATTTTGAATAGGATCATAAGGGTTCTTCTCATATTCTTGCCATCCAATGAAATAAGAAGAATCTTGCCCATGTGATTTGCACATAGCCATTTTGGACAGCATTTTTAACATTTTATGTATGAGAAGAAGAAGAAGAAGAATGAACAGTGAGGAAGAACTTGAGAGAGAAGAAGAAGAAGTTATTTTGAGTAGGTATATTTGCAACATAATGTGGCATATATTTATAATAAGACTAAGGTTGCAAAAGAAAAAAAATATCCCAATCGACAGTAGTCTTCTATGGTGGATGGAATTCTCATTATTACTTTTGACTAACGTGATCTGCCTATATTCTATCCTTCTACGAACAATTTACTTTATATATGTGCATTTTCTTTTTAAGTCGATGATCTATAAGAAACATTTTCTTTATCCCATAAAGATACAATAAAGTCTGCGTACATATTCCTTTACCTTTCTTTAAACCGCTGATCTATTGAAAACAATCTTTCAATTTTATAAAGATAGGAATAACATGCGAAATTTATATTCATTCAGATCCTATTTATGAGATTACATTAAGCAGGTACGTAGTCGTTGTTGTACTTTGACTAACGTGAGCAATTTCTTTTCTTAGCTCCCAGAAAAAATTTACTGTTTTGATTAGTTTCCATAAATGAAAAATTTTTAGTGAACCAAAATTTTGTTTCACCTCTCAACCGACTTTTCTTGCATTAAAATAAATAAATACAACTGCCTAGGTTCTAGCTAGCTCGTATTCTATTTTAAGTTTGAATCAATTTCTCGGAGAACACAATTTTATTTACTTAATTATATTTTTATTATATTTTTTTATTTATGTGGAGTTAATTTGTTAAATGAGCAAAACAATTTTTTTTTATAACGTAATCAAGAAAAATGACTCGAATATATAGTCGGCATACCTCTCATCCCAAAGATGAAAGGGTAATATCGTAATTCTTGATAATTTGTGCTCGATGTATAGTTGTATATACTTATACTCCTATTTCACTGGCACTTTTTTTTAGTCTGTCACAAAAAAATTCATAGCACCTTACAATAACTAGAAATATATTAACTTTAAAATTTCGTTTTTACCTTTAATGAAATAATTTGTAACGACACAAATATTTAAGGATTATTTTAGATCGTAAATTTTAAAAGTCTTCGTTTTTTTCTAAAACACCATACCAAATCAAACGATGTTACATAAAATCGAATGAAGTTACGTATTTTTGAAAAGGTAGGAGTCATGATGGTCTTTCCATTTGCTCTAATATCATATTAAAAAATGACTGAGAAAATTCACTTTCTAAATATATACTAATTGTATAGTAATACGTATTAAAAATGATGTTTAATACGTATATAGTATGAGATGTCACTAGTATTAGCATCGACTTGTCTACATTAAATTACTAATCCTATCTTCTATCAATGTATTACCACTTCACTTATAAGTGTGTGATTGTCATAAATTGGAATACCAAGAGACAACAAAAAATATTAGAAAATATTTTTTATTAATTATGACGTTTCTTTTACGAAAATAATTTTTTCCTTTTGTCGGGGTCCTTTGGCGACCAAAAGCCCCACCATGTCTTCTTTCTCAAAACAAATAGTGCTCCCTGGCCCAATATATTTATAATTAATAGATATTACATAAATACCCAAATCTTGTGACGTAAGGAGCTTTTTTAGTTATAATTTACCTAATTACGTAACTTAGGTACTATAATTTTAGTAGCTATGTGTTAGACTGAAATAGTTTTGATGTATTGACAAATTTTGGGATGGGACTTGATCCCATCTTAGAGTAAATAAGCGCAATATTTTGCAATATCTAGTTGATAATGATCCGTGTCCGCAAATAATTGAATTCAGTAGTACTCGAGTATTGGTAGTGTGGCAGGTATGCTGGCCAATAAAATTGCTCCAAATGGAGTGGTCCAGCGTGTGGTCCCAAAAGGTTGTTATTCCACAATTAATGGCTTGGATATATATTGTGAATCAATAAGAGAAAAGGCTATCACTCCTAACACATTCACAACTGAAATATCATCTTCATCATTCTGGAAATACAGGGAAGAAATAGCTATGGCGTCAAAGACTCCATTGTTTCGTTCCAAGCTTTCCTCAATCTTATTTCCCTGTTCTTAATGTGAACCAAATCCTATTATATAAAGGATTTTGGGGTTTTGATTTGAAGTTCCTTTTTGGGTGTCTTGCTTGTGTTCTTAGCTTGAGGCAGCTGGGTGTTGGTTGTATTTCACTTGTTTGTAAGGAGAAAAAAGGATTTGTGGACCAATTCTTAAGAAAACTAGGCTTGTAATCATTTTGCTCCTTAAAGTTAGTAAAATTTGATTGAAATCCTGTGGATCGGGTAGTAATTTTTCCTCTCTTGAACAAGGAGGTTTACTTTTTATCATTCTCGTTATCTGTGTTAACGGACCTAGTCCCTTGTTATAGTAGACTCGTGCAGGCAAACACTATGCCTTACTCTGATTGTATATCACACTGGAATTTAATTTTTTATACTAATCCAACTTTTAACTTAATTAATGAGATAAGCAGTAAATGAAAAATAATCCAACAATTCATGGTTATTATTATCTTCACTTTTACTTGTTACTACTTTACTTTTCAGGTCACTTACTTTGACCAACATTTTAAGATGTATTTTTCTATCATATTAATATGAGAAAAATTGCAACTTATAGCATTTTTCGTATAGTTTTCAACATCTAAATTTTATATTTTAAAAATTAAATTTAACTACTTCAATTTAGCTTGGAAATTTAGTTAAGTTGACCTTGAAAAGCTAAACAATGACAAGTAAAAGTGAATTGAGGGAGTATATCTGATTAAATTTTCTTATCAAATCTATATCCATATACTATATTAAAGGTGTGAATGCTCTCAGAAATATTGTTTGAATTTTTTACCTTTCATTAAAAGCCTTCGTCTTTTCACTATTATTTTAATTTATTATGTATTTTCTCTTTTATTTATTTAATTTCAAAATTCAGTTTTACATTAGAATTTCTTTCTATTAAAATTCACTCTTGATCTAGGACTATTTTATATAAATAATTATTTAGACTGGGTTAAAAATACTACTATTATTTTTTAATATTTAAGACGTTAAAATTAATTAAAATTTAGATTATCAAATATTTTATTAATAAAAGTATGTAATATAACATATAACAAATTTAAAAAAGAAAAAGTAATTAAAATTTCGTTGGCAACGTTAAACTACTCCTTTTATATTTAGGAGTCTTTTTTAAGATTACATTAATTTCACTCAATTTATTATTCAACTCCAAATTATTACTTTTATATTCATAAACTATTAATATATATGTTATAAGTAATTGAATTGATACTTAGATGTAGAGCACTTGAAATGAAAACATTCAAAAAGAAATTCAAAACATCCAAAATACAAAAGTTTGTCTCTTGAGTTCTTAATCAAATTTGTGAGTTTCCTAGTTAATCAAGTAACTCTTAAATGAAATCAAACTAAACGTGCGTGTCTACTGTGTATTAAATTTAGAAGAATCTTGACTCTCTTTATAGTGTCCAATTCAATTTAGAATTCTTTGGATTTAGATTAAGATATAATTATTCGTATAGAGGTAGCATAATTTAAAAAAAAAAATCTCTAAATTTCTGTTTAGCTATTTTTATATTTATCCTTCTAAATTCTTTAACTTGATTATTTTTATTATGATGAATTCGAGTGAGTTTGCAAGCACCTCAATCTTTAGATTAATCTTAATAAATATTAAATATTTGCATCGATAACATTTTGAAATTAGAATAGGTATGTACTAGTTATGTAGAAGTATAATTTCTATCAAAATTAAGTATTTGTTTCGACTTGTATAAATTTGTCTTTGCTAGAAGGGTGTGATTTTCCTATTAAAAATATTTACTTCACTTGTATTATTATTAGTAGTAGAGACATGATTTGCTTGCCCGTTGAAATTACATTTTTACGTGTAATTAAAAATGATATTCATGTTTGTTTTCCTAGTAAAGTACGTGATTACTTAAAGAGAGATTTAGTTTATTAAGAAAGTTTAAAATAAAATGAAACTAATTTAAATGTGTTTGTTCTATTTATTCGATTAACAAAATTTGACTCTCCATAATGTTCAATTCAATTTAGAACTCTTCGACATTTTGATTAAGAAGATGGAGACAAATATTCTGTTGATGAGTATTTATGTGTACAATAATGTTTATCGCTTATAGTTCTTCTTTCCTAAATATTTTTCGTGATTTAAGGATTGTTAGTGACGTATTTCTTAAACGTAAGGTGATGACTTCAACTTTGAGAAAAATAATATTTGATGTCTTGATCTCCTTATAAATATTTGAGTTTAAGAAAAATAAAATAACTTTTAATATCGTGATCTTTTTGTAAATATATAAGAATTTATGGGATATTTGAGAAGATTAAAATAATTCGAATATTCTTGGATGATTTTAAATTTTAACATCTCAGATGACATATATCCACGTAAAAAATTTTAAAAAATGGAGAAGAGTCAAATCTGTGGAAACTTGTCCTAAAATCAGGTGATTTATCACACAACAAGATGAGATCAAAATTTTAAAGGCCATTATTTAGCCCTTGTATAGTACGTACCAAACACAACAGCCAGTGTGGATGAAATAACCAAATTTTCTTTTCTACATTCTCTACTTTCCATAGAACAAGAGTTTCTTTTATACGTCCAATCCAACTTTCAATCTTGTCTCAGATCACTTGTCTATTTCTTAGTCTATCCTATCCCAAATAACTTTTACATTTGCGATAATATAACACTTATATAAGTTTAAAATTATCATCAATATATGTTCAGTATTTAATTATCGTTCTTAGCAGAGATAATAGTTCCAACATGTTACTTTAGTAGTTCCCTTTTCTTTTTATTTGATAACATGGTGAGAGATTAATATAATGAAAAAAAGAAAGCAGTATGAATCGAGATTCATGGATATAGATCTCTAGCCTAAGCTCTGATACCAAATGGACACACCTTGATTCACAGTCCGACATTTTACTTGCACAGTAACATATAAAATAAACTGAAGGAAGTATATGTGATTGACAGTTGGTATTATATTAAATTTGCATCTCTAGACTATCAGGCACAAAAAAAAAGTATATTAAACCTCTTTGTAAAATGAAAGCATCTCATAGCAGTATGAAACACCTATGGCCCATATGTCAAATGATACAACTTGAAACTTCTGAAAGCAACCTCTAGTAAATGTTCTTAAAGAGAAATACATGTATAACTACTACTACAATTTAATTTAATGCTTGCTTCCTTCTACTTTCTATTTATAAAAGTGTATTCGAGTTTCATGTAAAAATTCACCATTGAACTTCAAATATGGCATAGAAAATGAATAAATAGAAATAAGTAAGGTCATTTCAATTGTCATTACTAAAAAATAATTGTGTTGTATTATACCAATATAATAACAATAATTTATCACTAGTTGTGATCGATCAGTTATATGTATTTTCTCTATTTTATTTAACCTCAAACTTTTCCACACCAAATAAAACTTTTAGATTTTTTTCCTTTTACAATTGTATCCTATATATCTTTAGTTATGTCGTCTCTATTATTTTCAAAGATTTGAGTATATTATATGAGACTATGTCACACCAATGCATAGGTGTATTTGTGGATCGACACAAGATATATAACTAAATTATTTCGTATCTTCATATAATCTTTGTTCATTTTATCCTCAATTATGCTTTAGACTTGCATTTTCCAATGAATGTGATCATTTTTAATCTTACGTACCTAATCTTGCATGATCGGTCATCCATCTAATTAACATTGACATCTTTGCAACATTTTCAACTGATTTCATCCATCAATACATCAATACATTACACCATATATATATATATATGTGTGACATTATCTTTTAACCTATAGTATTCCAAGTTTATACATAAAACGTTGTAGAGTGACACGTGTCCTGCTCCCTCTATACTCTCTAGTGGTCCATATATATTATACATAGACACTCATCAATTTGTTTGGGCAGTAGAAGGGCCTCCCTCTCTGAAGTCTGAACCAGAATACTGTCACGTTTGGTCCCATTTTCATCTCAACTTATTATATTCTATCTTTCTGTGGGATCATTCAAACACTTTACTTCACATATAACACATTAGCAAGTGCAATTTCCATATAAGGAACAACAACTATAAACTATTCAACAATGAATTGTGGCCACTTTCTAGTATATAATATAATAAGATAATAAGATATGGCCAAACTTTTCTTATTCAAAATTGCACTTATCCTAGAGCTCATGAATAAACTTTTTTTTTTCTCAAAGTCTTTGTGACAAGACGAGCAATTGAGTGTTCACGATAATTTAATATGACTCCAATAAGTCGATTGAGGCAGTGGCCGGTGCAGGATAATACCAAAATTATCCAACGTTTGACACTTGGAACTAAGGAAACAAGTCATGTTTCCACAATATTGGCAAAATTCTTGACGTTTTGTAGTTTTTAATTAAATGACAACTTGTGAACTTACAGTGAAAAATTAGTAAAGATGGACTGATAAAATGGAAAGTTGAAATATTTCATCTACAATTATAGTATATGTGGAAACGTCAAAGTGTTGTAACTTTTAAAGTTTCCACAGTTGGACAAGAGACTTTGGGTGATTTCCAGAAGGCTCATATGTTTCTACTATGATACAAAATTTAATAAATAAAGGAGATTTTTTAAACTAGTAACTTTAAATTTATTATAAAACATAGTTATCACAATAAAAGTCTTCTCAACAACAATTTTATATCAAGTGTAATTGTACAAGAGCGTTGGGGTGACACAACCTCATAAGCACATAGATGCGCGCAGAGTAATGATACTAGGTTCATCTGAATCAGTACTTTAACACGAAGGATGATACCAAAATTATCCTAAAATCTTAAATTAGGAGTATTATTGTTTACCCTACTCACATAAAAATACAAAATGATGATATGAAAGGAGAATTTCTACTTTCTATAAATATTGAAGTAAACCAATCAAGTTGTTTCAACAATATGTTTCAAGCCATTTATAAGTATATGTATGTTCTAGATGTTTATGTACTATTATTTTGTTGGTGTTATGTTTTTGTAGACGTGTTACTCTATAAGTATGTGCACATGATCCATATCAATTTGGGTTTATTCTAGCTAGCATTATTTGCTATGTAGGAAAAAGAACTGTATTTTCCTTTCCTCTTATATATATGATTTAACGACGGAGTTAATAGAGTTGCATATTATTGTGAGTGTCTTTGTTGTTTGCTTCGAACATGATAAGTTAGGCAAGATGACAATTGTCAACATATATGCCGTTTATATAATTAGTTCAAAACATGGTTAATAAATATGCCTTAGAGCTAGTTTACCACTTCTATAAGCTTTCAATATGATTGGTTGATGGAGACGTTTAATCCATATATTAAGTGAAGATTAATCCATATTGTTGTATTTGAATCGTAGTACTAGTTTAGCGGGACCAGATAACCACCACTTGAGTCATCGATAATCGGGAATCCTTTTGTCCATAACCTAGATATCCTTTAAGAGATATGCTGAATGTTTTTCTCTATTGTAAACCCTAGCCATCACACTAATATAGAAATTAAAAATGTCTTTGTAATTCCTATAAGCTAAATACCAGTTTAGCAAGAGCGGATCTGCAGTAACCACGATTTGAGTCATTGATAGTCGAGAATCCTAATGAAGAAGGTGGACTTTCTTTGTCCAAAACCTAGATATCCTTTAAGAGATATACGAAATGTTTTTCTCTATTATAAACCCTACCCGTCACACTAATATAGAAAAACGACTTTGTAATTCCTATAGGCTAGGGTTTAGGAGGAGGACAAACTAATAGATTAACATTAATTAGTACCCCTTACGGGTGGACCCGAATACATTGGTCACAAGAAAGGGATTAGATGTCTCTTGTACCCAAAGTTTTTTCATTTCTAAAATCGAAACTGAGATCTCAGGTTAATTAAAGATAAAGCGATCTTGATCTCATTCATCCCAATTATTTCACCATAATTAACTCATTCACTAGCTACCTATGAATAAATGTTGTAGGAGGAGATCATGTGGCTTGTGAATGCAAAGAGTGTGAAAGATCATGTGAGAGCATCGTTCTAGGGTTCTTCCATGCACCCTTAAAACCATCATTCTAAGATCTTTTTGGGTCCTTAAGGTCACTTCATTTGGTAACATATAACGTGCATCCCCACGTTACACCATAACTCGTTGTTCTAAGCATAATATAACTATGCCAACAGTTTGTTTCCTTTAATTTACTAAACAACTACCTCCACCCAATGAAAAGAAATTGAAATAATAGATAGTGATAATGTAAATAATTTCTACACTGTCTAATTACAGTCAAATTTCTTTATAATAGCGTCCTTTGACTATTCAAAATTCTTATTCGTTATAATATAACATAACATGACAAAATCGGTCTAAAAACAAAAAAAAAAGTTACCTTTTAGTGAAATGCTTTATATAGAGATACTTAAAATTCGTAATAATTACGTGTTTATTTATATCCAGCATGGACATGTTACAATACGAAAAATATTGGTGTGTTTGGCATGGAAGGGAAAACATTATTTGAAAAACATTTTCTCCAAAAAATAAGCTAATTAAAAAAAAGAAGATATTTTTTCTAATAGAAGCTATGGACTCTATCCAATCCATGCGACAAATCTGTTTGTGGTGGAAAGAAGTCAACAATAAAGAAAAAAGAAATAAATAAAATATAGAAAATCACTGAATTTGTTTGCTCCGATACAAGAGATTGGCCCCCAAAGGAAAATATGGTGGGTGCCCGCAACTTTCACTTGTTAGGAGTAGGGGCTAAAAAGAGCTCAAACGTGGAAGAGCCAGGGGAGCCCGGGTTATTTGACGGAAATGGAAGGCACCCTATTAGAGAAGACCCTATGGAGTAACGGGAAGTGAATGAATTCTTGAGAAAAGAGGGATTGAGCCTATATAAATCGAAAATGAAATACAGAAAATTTCATGAATAGATAGAGTCAACGGTACGACAGACAGCGATGCCTACACGCGAATCAGCTTCTGAGGTTGAGCAGTCTCAATTTCACTACAGGATTTGCGAATGAATGCTGGGCTGGGCCACCTCAAATGGCGTGAACATACGATTTTTAGGGGGATCTAGTCATTAGGAAAAACACCCTGTATCCTATCACCCTGCAAGCCCCACTCTAATTTTATAATATTTTACTAGATTACATATATATAAAAATTTATCTGATAACATTTTTTTCATCTACTTATCGAAATACTAAATATAAGTAAGAAGTTCATTTATTTACGGGGAATCAATTTCTATTGAGAGAATAGTATTACCACAAAGAAACACGATCATTTACGCACATGCATGATGCACACTTGAGAAAGAATCAATTCTATTATACTTTGTTGTATATTAATATGGGGTATGAAAAAGAAATGTTGATAATAACATGAATATACAGCTAGCATGCACACAGCTGAAATGGTGTATATTAATTCTACCATTTGACGAATAGCAAAGTTTCCTCGTGAGATTTTCAGAATATGACAGTGAAATAAAAGTCAAAAGAACTTTCTGCAAATATGTTTGAAAAAGCACCTACATTATATGCACTACTCTTATCAACTTTCCACCCAATTTATCATATGTATACTCCCCCAGTCTCTTTTTTTAGTTTTTATATTGTAATTTTAGAAAGTCAATTTGATTAATTTTTATAATTAAATTAATTTGATATAAAAAAAATATCTTGATGATTTTATGTCAGAAAAAAGCCTCTAAATATATCATAAAATATTAGTTAAAATTTATATAGTTTGACTTCAAAAATAAAAAAGTATATTACTGCCTCCATCCGTTTAAAATAATTGTCATTATTTCCTTTTTAAGAGCTAAATGCTATATGAATTCTGATCAAAATTTTAAAATATGTTATTTATTGATATAGTACGTACTTTTTTATAAAGTTTTTCAATATTTTGATTTTATTTTTAAAACATCAAATTAATCTAATTTAATAATTAGTTAAATTTACTCTCAAAAAGCAAAATTGGCAACTATTTTGAAAAGAAAAAATAAATGCAAGTGGTTGCTCAATAAAGTGTCATAACTAGCTCTAACAACTTAAATTTTGATAAAATGTATCAAAACAGGTAGAGATCATGATTTCAAATTTTGATAATCAATTTTTACTTGTTTGATAATCAGGCTTTATTTAAAAAAATATGTTTATTGTTAGTCTATCGTTAAATAGCTCGTTGTTAGCATAAATTTTATAATAATTTGTTATTAAATTATCCATCTCGTATAAATAAAAGTGTGTTTTATTTAGAATAGATACTCACCTTTCATTCCCCTATATTAAAGTGTTAATTTATTGTCCATACCTTGGAACACTAAAATGGAAATATACAAAAGAACACATGCATGAAGTTGTACGTTTGAAGAATTGCATGTTATCCATTTTTCTCTTTATAGCTAATGTTTTGGGGTGTAAAGAATGGCAACGTGTATATCTTCATGTTCAAATATTGGAAACAATTATTTGAATCTCTTTGACTAAAACATTAAAAATTATTAATATTAGCTTACTTACTTGACTATCTATGGATGAGATGTGAGAGTTGCTCAGTTGGTTGAAGCCTGAACGGATCGAATCCTACCTTTCCCTGACTTGCCCAAAAAAAAGAGAAAAAAAAACCTAACTATCGATAAATAAGATAGAATTTAACGATTAAAATCATGCATACGTGTATGCAAATATACACAGCCATGTAATCCAAATATATCGTAGTGTAACTGCTTGTCATAGGCTTCTTGTAACAAAAAAGTAAGTACAATCCATACCCAAATTATCATGTTTGATTATAAAAAGAAAGATGGAAAAGCATAAGATAAGAGAGTAGTCCCTATATATGGACCTCTATCATTTTATCTATTTCCATTTAAGGTAGAATTTATGGTACGTACACTAAAGTTATGAGATATATATGATAACTCATGGAAAATGTATTTATTAAAGTCATTTAGTTTTTATAGTATGAAATTAAGTAGTAAAACTCTATGGACAAAGATGTACATTCATATATAGTCATATCATTCAAAGCATGTTTGATCAAACTCTTAAAATAAATTTTTTTAAGTATTATTAAAAAAGAAAAACTTTATGTGGAAATAATTTATGTTTTATCATTCTCAAATGTATTATTTTCAGGGAAAAGCTACTGTTACTCCCTATAAACACTTATTTTTTCAAATATTTGGTGAAATCATTCACATTTTCATAAAATAAATATTATTTGACCTTCTTTAAAAATTGGTCAGACAGACTATAAGAGTATTATATCGATCGAATTGTCTATTTTAGTGTTCCAGTACATTTCCATATTTGTTAAGTTGCCTGTGTCCAATTGAGAAAACTCAATATTGATAGACTTTCTCTTATCATGTTACTTGAAAAATCACTGTTGATCCATTTAAAGGTAGGTCGAATTTAAGATATTGTTTCCTCAAATAAGTTATGCTATAGGCTTTCTCCTTTTATATTTTTTCCAATCTAGACATTATGTTATGCCATTTATATCTCTCTCACACTCAATTCCTTTTCATTTCACAGTTTTATTTAACAGTATACATGTGATTCCAATTTAGTGTATAAAGATTATATAAACTATTAATAATGTAGTAAGTTTTAGATAGCTCTATTCAAAGGCAGAGACACGTTGAGAGCTTACTCTTATCTTTGTAAGATAGAGAAGTTATTTCTGATAGATCTTCTGCTCAAAACAAATATAATTAAAGCATAATAAAAAATAAGGAAAAAAAAGGGTGGAGACAGAGGCGGAGAGGGCACAAAATAGCAAGCACCATGAAAGAGTGAAAATGATAGGAGAACAAGATAGGACGCATATATGCCATATGCCATATAACAAGACACTCGAGTACTAAGTACATATTACTCTTATTCACGACCTCCAAATTTTCTTATCTATGGTGATATGTCCTTAGTAAGCTGAAAATGTGTCAAGTCTTGTCTAATCGTCTTCTTCTATTTCTTATTTGGCTTAAATCTGCCTCTCCCAAAACCTTCTATAATCAACCTCTTACACCTTTTCATGAGTGCATCAGCCCACTCTCCTCCTTTTTACATGCTCGAATTGTCTCAATTTTGCTTCTCTCATCTTATCTAACACGGAGGGTCAGTCAACCTTGTGATCTCATGACCTCGTTCTGAAAATCTTATCTCCTCTATTATGCCTACCGCAACTTATCAATGTGTTCGTTCTTGACTAGTCAACACTTTGCCCTATACAATAAAATAGATCTCAGCACCACTCTGTAAATTTATGTAGTTACCTATATACGTACATAAATAATCTGTAAAAGAAAATTATATTGGTCAAAGAAAATACAAGTAAAATGATACCGTTACCAATTTGTGCATGTTGCATGGAATAATATTAATTGCAATAGTTATGCATGATTATTGCAAATATTAGTAATGGGGCCAAACGGTTTCAAATATATGAAAACACAGTTAAACTAAGAAAATCAACTAAATCAAAGTGGTGATTTGATACTAATGCTTTATTAGGACATTCATAGCAATAATTGACCATTGTTGTCCCACTATTATTTATCAACTGTTCTCCCTTTATGAGAACATATTCCCACTCTAGTGAAGTTAAAGTCACCTCTTGTCTCTGTTTCCCAGTACTAAACTTTGAAAATATTGGCTTTCACTGTGGGACTTTTCCTATTTTTATTTTCCCTTTATTCCGCATTAGGAAGGGGATCGGAGAGTTTTTATGCGCCGGCCTTGCCCCTTTATTCCCCATTATAGAAATGTCCAGGGGGGCCTTAGTGTAGCTGTAATCTTATCTTGTGTGATCATAGATCACAGATTCGAGTCGTGAAATAGGAAGACACGAAAAGGGAAGACAAGATATGTGGATTTTGTCACCAATAAATTAACATGAAATAAGTAGGAAAAAACAATAAACAGAACACAAAAAGAGAAATTCAGATGATGTGTATCATTTGGTTTAATTCTCCATTAAAACCAGAATCACAAAAATCTCCCATGCAACAGCAATGTAATTCCCCTTCTGCAGTAAATCAACTAATTGCCATAACCTCATATATCTAATAAGATTACACTAATCAAGATGGTGGTATACTTTGTAACTTTTCAAGGAGACACCTGCTATCTCAACAACTTCCAACATTGTCACAGCATATCTTGACCATTATCCACGAGCTATGGGCGATTCCTTCTGTGTATAACTTCCGTATAATTATATCAACGGTAAGATTTCAGATGGAAAATTTGGCAGCTAGGAACATAGGATTTCTTTGAAGCAGCTTGCTCAAATTTCTTGATAGCTACTTCATTTTCCTCTAAACTTGCTTGAACAAAATATCGCACCCACCACGTGGAGCTCCTCAACTTGGCCTTCGGAGAGAATAGAAAGCAAAGGTGGAAGTAGTTGGGATCAGGTTTCAAAATGAGCAGGTAATTTAAGTCAATGTACTATAGACAATAGACGGAAAAAAAGATATCACGAGCAGGGTTTGCACTAAAATATTTCACTGTAAAACTTTGGCTGCCAATTTATTGGGGCAGCACCATTACAGCATGAAGTCACAACTAATGTACTTGAAACACTTTTTTCCTTTTCTTCGGAAAATGGAAAATCCGACTTTGGACAAGCAGTGATACGCTACTGCATGAACGGCGGTGTTTTAGTGAGGTTTCAAATGAACTGCTAAAATGAATTCAAATCTTTTTCAAGGCACCATCAAGAATTTAGATCAACTAAACTAAAAGAGCAAGAACAGTAAACCATAAGACATCATATAAGGGTCGAAGGCTCCTAACTAGGATTAAAGTCTCAGGATCCAGGATCCAACACATTGGCTCCACACCCCTAAAATTTATGAGATATCAAATGTCCATATACTGTAATAAAAATTTGTAAATTTATATGATGCAGGACAGGTCACTTACCAGCCCCCCAAATCTGGACTTTTCTGCAGATTTAACTTTATGGTGACGTGGATAACCTGCAATTATCAAATATTAACATCAGATGAACACCAGTGCAATTCACTGAATTACAAGGTTTCCCATTTTAACTTGTCTCTTATATGCAGAACCCAGCCAATATATTATACAAAGCAATCGTGATGGAATAAAAGACACAGGTATGAACATGCTCTAAAGGCATTTCTAACTCCTTAGAAAGCTTATGCATGGCATTAATATGGTCAAATCTCGAAAAAGAAAACTGAAGGAGTTCACAACTCTATGAAAGCAAGGTGACCAGACTTGCCAACGCATCCGAAATACAGAATGTTACTCAATAGAGATCAACTGACCAAAAGTTATACAAGAATAAAAGTACGTTAGCAGAATTGAAAGTACGTCACGTTGCATTGATTTGGAATCAACAATGAATCATTCATGTAGTCAAGAAGGATCTGTATGCATGAGTATCATCAAATACCAGATCCTACTATCACCATATCATCCTTTAAAAATATTATCACTGTCAAACATGAAAGGAGACAAAATGAATTCTCAAGTACTCTTTTTCATAGTAACAACAAATTATTGCATGATTCAGAAATGAATTTGTTCTTTTCCAGTAAAAGGTAAGTAAAGGAAAAAGGCATGCTGTATCTGCTATATTCTTCTGCAGTTTTAGTAACACAGGTTATCTCTTCAGTCATACATAGAAACTGGTGATCCAACTTCCCCCGTTGGTCGCATCTACTCACTTTCACGCCTGTTATATTCACATTCGAGAAATCAGTTTAATGCCATTTATCCAAAAAAAGAAAAAAGAACTTCATCCACTGGATATGGATGTCCTCTTCTTTTCTTTGTGTGTTTTAGTGCGTCAAATCCAACAATTCATCCTTAATATCCCTGCTATAAGATCTTATAGATATTCAGCTATTCTTGATATTTTTTAGGTAACTAAAGAGAAATGGTGATGTACTTCTATCCTCCGCAGCAATAAGGATGGTGATAACAGGAACTTCTCCCAGTCAACTTTGTCCTACTTCAAAGGAGAAAACTAGATAGGGCATTTTGGACCTAGTAGGCTAGTATGAAGGGAGGGATAGGAGCCTATTGAAAGTATACTGTATAAGAGACATCACAATGGAAGGAAATAAATATTAAGGCAACAAATAATCAATTTCCTATACAGCTTTGTCTATCAGCGAGAGGAATGTTCTACTATAACCAAACACTCAGATAAAAAAAATAAGTTCTACGTGTTAAAATGTTCTCTCTAGGATTGAGATAAACACTCCAACTCATATGCGTGTAACCCAAAAGAGCAAACACCAAATATAGATCGATAGGAAGTGAAGGGATGGAAGCAGCTTAGCTCGAACAGTACGGTGAATGCGAAATAAACTTCCATTAGACTGGCTGTCATCTAAACATAACACCTAATACAAACTACAAACTCTTACCCGTGAAAATAACGAGTCCATCAGATGACACCCTTGCCAGTTCGGGAAGGGTCCTATTAAGATACTTCAGAGACAAGTAGTCCAACGCATCTGAGACAATCACAAGAGAGAATGATTTTGCACGATATGGAAGAGGAAATTTTATGTCAGCCACACGAACAATGCCCTTATGCACGAGTTTCTTGCAGAAATGAACTGCATCCTCTGTATCATATGGTTCTATACCCCAAGCTTCAGTATCTTCCTCTTCTAACAATTTAGCAACTACCGAGCAAGCATCTGGGCCAACATGCAGCACCTTATGCATGCTATCGCCATATGCTTTCTTCAAAAAAGGAATTGCCTTTTGGACCTCTACAGTACATAAAAAATCTCCTGCAGAAATAAAACAGGTTGTACATCCTAAGTCAACTGCAATTTAAAAAAAGCAGTAACTTCATCAAAAACGTCAAGGCAAATAAACTGATATGCACAATTACCCAATTTAAACCAAAGAATTAGAACTGAAACTTTATTCTAATAAGAAGATTGGAAGTCAGTAGCTTTGCACATAGACTATATCAAGATTCTGATAGGTATAATGCACAGTCACCAGTCACCAGTCACTCCACCCATCTAGAGTGACAAATGATAATTACTAATCTTGTTACCTCCTCTATGCCTTTATGAGTAAATGATACATATAGTATGGGGGAAAAGTTTGCAGATGCTCACTAGACTAAAGAATTTTTCAGCGAATCAATAACAGAACAGAAATCTAAGACATGAAGTTTCTGGGTTGATATTAGTTTATTGAAGCTGATATACAGACTGACTGTGTGATAACAATGCTCACGGGTTTCCTCGTGGAACACAAGAACCCTGTTGCATGTCATCTCCAAAGGCATTGTTGAAGCGTGTGACCATCTCATCTAAAAGCTATGTTGCTCGGACTCATTGAAAATGCCAATGGATGTGTATTGGACTCTTTAAAAGTAGTGCATACTGGGAGAATCTGACATGGGCACGACAACACTTTTGGAGAGTACACGCAAAATAGTCTAAAAGCTTAGTTGTTAAAAGATTTAGTGGCTTGATTTTATTATTTCTCAACACACACCCTTAATTGTTGGCCCCATTTCTTTTCATGGACCAAACACGTGGAAATACTTTTTTCTTTTTGGATGACTGCGAGATTTGAACCCAGGGCCTCTTGTCTACTCAGATCCATGTTCAAGCGTGTGACTAACTCACCAAAGGCTTAAGCTGCTAGAGAGATCAGTTAGTTAAGTTTTATTATGTCCCAATAGACATTTGTTTTAAGTAACTTTTAGATGGTTCATACGACATGAGCCTTCTCATAATAGATTTTTATAATTATCGTTAGAGTAAAGCCCCAGGCAGATCCCAGTAGTGACTGCAATTATCATTAAGGACCAAACTAAAGTTCTTGTTACATACATGAGATGTTCATGAACACATAGATAGAACCATTTTCACTAAGCAATTAAAAGAATGTCTCAGCACTTCGATTAAATCACATAATTCATGTGGCATTTGATACATAAACATGTCAAAACTCAAATCCTTTAGAATAATGCATGAGCAAGTACCTTCCACTCTACTGATAGCTCCTTTAATACTGGCAAAAGTACCTACAACCAATGTTAATCCCTCTATCAGTGTCAGACTGAAGTAAGGAACAAGAGACAGAGGCAGGAAGTGTGAAGTAAAGAACAATACTTAGAGGCAGAACAAGAATTTCAGGTTGAGAGAAGGAAACACATGTAACTAAATCACCTGCATGACCATTACTGAGAGCAGAGATTCATTTGAGATTCTTATTTAAAAAACATTCATCAAAACATGAGGTAGGCCACTCCTTTGTTAAAATCCAAGTTGCTCGGACTCTTCACTTTTGGTGCCGCACCCGTGTCGACACGACATGGGTGTGGGTGTGGGTGTGGGATCCGTGTCCAACTTTGGTCAACTGGTTTTGGGTACTTTGACCAAAATCGATGGGGAAAGTTTGGACGGTTTGAACGATTTCTGTAATTAATACAAAAGCTAAGTTTGAAATTGAAGAAAATGGATACGTTTTATATAGAAATTTCTATGACACGCCTTCTTCCTTAATCTCCTTCCAGGATTTTCTTCAAGTTCTCCACATAATATCTCATAATTTAGGTTTTATCACTCTATTTTTTGATATTTTGGTTATTTTTAGGCGAATCCCCGCACCCATATCCATACATGGATCCATATCCCTGAATCTTAAAAATTAGATCATGAAGGATCCGACTTCTAGATCCGCACTTATATCGGACACCCGCACTCGAGTCCGAGCAACTTAGGTTAAAATGTTTAAAAAAGAAGACATAGAACACTATTTGTTTAAAGATGAAACTTAAGAAATATGTCGAAAATAATTTCATGTGAGACATCTTTTACTTGCATATGTAGCTGCCATGAAACTATCTTTAGACATCCTGAAGAAGGGACGACTGGTCATGCACAAGTATTATTGGTTCTTTCCAATAAACAATTTACTCTAAATAAAAAAAAAAAATGTTGGGAGTCCTCCAAGTCAACTATAAGTGTTTTAATTATTGTTTTAGTTTAAATGTAAAGTTAGAGGCTACGAACTGTAATGCCCCTAGTTTTCATACCCAACAATTTTCACCTCTTCACAAAATTAACTTTTGATGACAAGGACTACATGCATTTCATAAGGCTCCCCCTTTTAAAATCGGACGTGAAAGTTTCCTGTCATCCGGCTCAATAGGTGTGTAATAACAGAGCTCCAGCGTTGAGCATTCAGCTAAAATATCTTGTTTTCGTTTTTCTTCATTTTGGGGGCATAATACTTGGTTTTCAAAGAGAAACATAACTCATAAAATACCAAGGATTCAGATACAAACCTGTGTCACGGTAAAAGTACCCTATGAGAAGAAATGCTCCCTACAATATCCAAAAGGAAAAATAGAGTTACAATTACAGTTAAATGACTTGAGGCTAGTAATTTTCCAAAGTTTATCCACTGGCATCCAGAATGATAACAATTAAATAACTATTAGCATCAGAATCTGGAATAAGTACCACAATAACAAGTCCAACTGTTAAATATGGGGGAGACCGTGTCTTTGATCGAATGGAGCCTTCTAACAAAGAAGCTCCATTATCTGCTACACGTCGAGAAGGGTTGATAGGCCTCCTTGACATCATTGTAGGTTCCTTTAAACCAAAAAAACTGATTTCCTGGGTAATATTAAGGGTAAATTTTAATCATTAAAAATCAATCAAGAACTTATAATGTCAAAATCAAAACTAGATACCAAAAGCTGCAACATTTCTCATATCTGTGATCTTTGATTTTTTTTTTTTTTTGCAGAAGTATCCAAATATGGCGGTGTCTCGATATGAGGAAAAGAACGAGCTTTTTAAGAAAACAATGATTAGTAACTATGGATTTGTTAAACAAACACAGCGAGTTTTTTAAGAAAACAATGATTAGTAACTATGGATTTATTAACCAAACACATGAAAAGAAGCTACAAGGGGGTCAAAGAACAACACATTCGAATATTCACTATATGACTATAATAAGCCAAAAAAGTGAGCAGAAAAGGACCCATTTTGATATGAGGAAAACAGAAAGGATTGTTGTGAAGCATGTAAGAAAATTTTATAACCACACCCATGAATAATCTAAAAGGGTGTCCAGAAAGAGGATAAAAGTCAATCTTTAACTATAATTATGGAGTAAAAAGAGCAAGAAAACAACATTAAAATCGATTTTGATACGAGGAAAAACATAAAAGGATTGTGGTGAAGCATTTTACTATATACTACTATTTGTTAACCACACCCATGAATGGAAACTAAAAATGTGTCAAAAAGAGACAAACATCAATCTTTAACTATAATTAGGAAGCAAAAAGAGCAATAAAACAATATTGAAACCCATATTGATATGAGGAAAAACACAATAAGGATTGTGGTGAACCATTTATTCATGCAATATTTGTTAACCACACCCATGAATGGAAACTAAAAGGGTGTCAACAAAGAGACTAGAAGATCAATCTTAACTATAATTATGGAGAAAACAGAGCAAGAAAACAACATTTAAACCCATTTTTGATATGAAGAAAAACACAAAAGGATTGTGGTGAAGCATATAACCATATAGTAAGTATTTGTTAACCATACCCTTGAATGGAAACTAAAAGGGTGTCAAGAAAGAGCCAAAAAAAACAATTTTTTACTATAATTAGCAAACAAAAAGAGCAAGAAAACAACAATGCACCCATGTTCATACAAAGGGAAGAAGCAGCTTTGAGGTCTTTGTTTCAAATAAATAGACAATGGAAAAACATCATTTGTTTGTACCTGAATCAGTAGTAAACAACGAATAAAGATCCGAAAAATCTACAAAGCTTTGGAAATTCCAGTACACAATGGATATATTTGATGAATAAAAAAAATAAAATTGGAAATTGTTTAGAGAAATAGGAGAAAGTGTTTGCTGTAGATTTGCAGATTTGGAAAGAAAGGCGCGTATAGGAGAAGCTTGTGAAATTGGCGCGTGGGGATTGGAACGGTTGTCATTCAAACGAATTTGCTCGAATTTCGGAGCTCCGATTCTGATTAGGAAATCCCATTCTGCTCCTCGTGGATCACCCACCCACCCAAACAATATTTTATTTTTTTAATTAAAAAATAATGCATATATTATTTATATATTAGTTAAAATATATATATATATATATATATATATATGCATGTGCGTCTATTTTCTTTTTATATAATAAGAAAAAATAGTTAAAATATATATATATATATGCATGTGCGTCTATTTTCTTTTTATATAATAAGGAAAATCCACAAGTACTAGTCATTGTTGCGCACAAGGTAAACTCCTCCAATTCAACAGCTCAAAATCACATAGGAAAGATATGTGCGTCCATATTTTTCATACAAATTTCAATTTTTTATACTAATTATTATACGCCATGACAATAGGAAAGTGAGTTAGTTATGAACTAATTAAGTGTCTAAGAAGATATATACATATGTACTTATATAAAAAATTGATATATATAAAAAAGAAAGTTTATTCAGATTACTATGATATAAAATTTGAACACCAATCATTTTGCACATAAGGGAGGAGCCGTATGAGATGACAATCTCACATTTTTTAATTTAGGCTTAACTCATAAAGACGCACCTAAACTTGTCCTCATTTTTCACTTAGACACCTAAACTAAGACAAGTTCCTAATAGACACCTTAACATGAAAAAGGAGTATGGAGAGTGTCAAGTAGGATAAAAGTGTTTAATGAAATCAAATCTTAACAGTTGAGGTATTTATTAACAACTTGTCTTAGTTTAGGTGTCTAAGTGAAAAATGCGGACAAATTTAGGTGTTTGTTTATGAGTTAAGCCTTTAATTTAAATAATGAAGTAGCTAAGTATCATAATTTTAAGAAAATAAAATTATCAAAATACGATTATTAGACAATGTTAGGAGGATTGATACAAAATATTTTAATGTATAGATATTCATAACACTTTCTTTAATTTGTTATATGAATTTATCTTTATTTGATGATACATCAAATATAATTACTTGAAAATTATTAAAAGTCGTTGAATTTTAAAAGTTAACTTAATTAGATTGATATTATGATTTTTATTTAAATTTCTTATTAGATTTTCGATGTTCACATTAAAATCATAACTATATCAATTTAAATTGCTCTCTACATGACTTATTTTTTAGAGCAACACTTTCCATTAAAAAAAGTTATTTTCTAGACTCGAATTGACTAATCCAAATTTACCCTCTTCAGGTCCTATTTTTGAAGCGACAACTTCAATATAATTCTTTTTTATTATTATTATAAGATTCAAATTCAAATTTTTAACTAGGAACGAAAAAATCTTTATCCATCGCTATTGCTCCGTCCAACAATAAATGTCTATAATAAAAATAGATGTCTCATAATACTTGTCCATTTTATGAAATCAAAATATAATTTTACATTTAATTTCTAATTTACCCTTCTCGTTAATTATAATCATCTTCCTATTATATTTTTCAAGTCATTGTATTTGTTATTTTCAATGGGTGATTTTATATAATTAACCTCTTATCATTTACTATTTCTTAATTCTTCTGCCAAATTAATAGTGGACAACTATTATTGGACGGAAGGAGTACTACTTTTATATTAAAACCAAAAAAGGGACTTGACCCGAAGAGGTCCGACAAGCGTTAGCGGGTCACTGGGAATTATCACAACCAATTAAAACTACAGAGAGACAAAAGGCGAAGTTGAAAAAAAAAACAAGAAGAAAATAGACCAAATAAAAAGTAAAATTTCATCTGAAGTCGGCGTAGAAGAAAGAAAAAAACCATCAAAGATTCTGGATTCCAGTAAGCACACACCGTAGAATGTTTCATCGGCTCTTTTTCCAGCTTGTTACAGTGATTACAATTCTCCGGTGAAATTTTTTCAAAGCTAATCAAATATGGGTAGCGGAAAAGCTGATGAAGACAACAGGGGAAAACCTTATCAAGAAAAAGATGAGATGAAACTTTGGGGTATTTTTGTTTTTGCATTAATCGGAGCTACTGCCACCACTTTTGCCGTAGGTTCTTATCCCATCTCATGCTTTTCTGGTTTCTATACTTTTTCCATCAGTTTGAATTTGGGTGTGCAATTTTACTGGTTTCTGTAAAGTTCTAAGCTTTATTGAGTAATCTTGAAATATCTGATCTATAATATGTTAGGGTATCAGATATAATGTGGTAATTGGACATTTAGGGAAAATGGGTTGTGAATATTTTGTTGTGGGGGTTGATATTTGGCGATCAAACTGGGAAAGAAAGGAACTTGGTGGATATTTAGGTTTCTATTTTTTTTATGCTCAGTTGTGAATAATTTTTTGTCCTGGTTAATTGCCATAATAGTAGTAATTCTGCCATATGAGTGTTAATTATATATATTTAGAAACCACAATGATGCTAATTTGCTTACAGGTTAATATGTTGGTATCTTTGGGGTTGACCATCATTTGTTAATGTTATTTGAGGGTTTGCATTGTGTTTTGAGGGTGATTATAACTGACAAAATCTCTAAAGCCATAAAGGAACTATAGAATGGAAACAGATGTAGCCAAAATCAAGTCTGGTGGACAAAATCAGCTTTACATGATCCATGATCCTATTTGCATGTACTTTTTGTTACCATAAAAATGAGTTGTTTTAAGCAATGGAATTCAGTTTAACAATCTGCTCAGGCAAACCCTAAAATCTTAATACTCTTTACGACTTCTATAAAAGGGAAGAGTCCCACCTCACATGGCACTGATGCATGGAATTTGGCACTAATACATTGTAATATGCATAATTGTTCATTCCCTTACTCAAGACAACCTTGGCAGAAGAGGCTTTCAGTTGGTCAATGTATCTTATTTATGCAAGAGAAATCAGGAATCAATCAGTCACTTAAAGCTAAATGTCTAGTCAACCTTTTGTTGGAGCTATCCCCAATTACTAATACTGGACATTCTTTGGAGTTTGTTAGCACTTTAGTTTTGGATGGAGTAAATGTATAGGGGCTTACAACTCTCTTTTGTACTTTTGTTTCCTTGTAATTATGTTCCTTGTTATCATGCAGCTTCTTGATGTTTTTTAAATTGAAACACCATACTGCATCCAAAAGAAATTGCTCATGTCCTTACCATAAATAACATATAGATTTCCCTGGGTTAGGAGTCAAGGAGTTTAGGCATTTTGTCCTACCCGTCAAAATCTGCGTAACTCTGCAGCTAAGGCAATGTTGTAGAAGATTTATAAGAAAAAGGATGTCATGCGATTTAGATATTCAAAGCACCAGTGAACTTATAGTGTAAATTGCGGAGGAGAAATCTTTCAAAAAAGTGGCAAAGTGTGGGACCGCCATGGAAGTAAGGTGCTGGTTAATATCTATCCAGAATGAGCTTCTATTCTCGGTTTCAGCGGGTGAAATTAAAGGCCAGAGGTGATACCTTAGGTCATGTTACGTTGATACGTTCAATCAGAAAGATTCGGTCACCAAAACTGGTTTGCAAGTTAGGTGCATGTCACGGTTCAAACCCTGTCTTTGCAGACAAAATTTTGTTATTTAAGTAGAGAAGGGTGAAGGTGCGGGTGCATTATTCACTGAGCTTCGAACGTGCATCAGTGACCTTTGGAGATTTCTCGATTATTAAGAAAAAGATAGGGAAGGTGATATCTTTTGGTGGAGAAGAAAAATTCTCTCTATGGTTAGGGGGAATGATAAAGAGATCGAAAATTTTAAATATAGCACCAATGGAGAAATATCTTGTATACATAGAGATATTATCTTGTATACATAGAGACATTATCTGGAAAAGTTTTTGTTGCCAGACAGAAACTATCAGGTTCGTGGAAGTCTGGAAGATGAAGATGTTCAAATGACTGTCCGAGTTCTCTTTTTATTGACAAGTTTATGGAAAGTTCGTCTCCAATAATGGAATGATATAGCCCCTTTTTATCTTTTGGTTATTACAAAAAGGAGATTATGAAGGAAAAGATGATTTTACAAAGTTCATTGTCAGGACAGCTACCCTTAATGTGAAACTGTCAGGAGCAACCACCATATACATTTTTGGTTGGATAGGTTGTGTCAAGACCCTGAAGTATACATATCCACAGGTGTTAGCCATTCTTCGATAGGTTGGGTAATATATTCGAATTCGTCTCCAATAATGGAATGATATAGCCCCTTTTTATCTTTTGGTTATTACAAAAAGGAGATTATGAAAGAAAAGATGATTTTACAAAGTTCATTGTCAGGACAGCTACCCTTAATGTGAAACTGTCAGGAGCAACCACCATATACATTTTTGGTTGGATAGGTTGTGTTGAGACCCTGAAGAATACATATCCACAGGTGTTAGTCATTCTTCGATAGGTTGGGTAATATATTCGAGTTTTTCACAAGAAACATGTAGAAATTTCCGGGGAAATTAGTTTCAGAAGAGCCACTTAGTATTGGGAATGAAAAGAGGAGTTCATGCAAAGGATTTATAGTTACTCAAGTATGGGAGATAAGGAGAATAGAATGGAGTGGAGGGCTTTGGGTATTTGCATATATTAACGAAAGTAGTCCTAGGTTGGGGGGGGGGGGGGGGGGGGGAAGCGGTAAACCAAGGTGGAAGAAGATATGAATATAAAGGCATATGTAAATACCTTTGTGCATGGCAACTCTTTATTGTTAACGAGGGCGTACTATTCATTGACTTTTGTATATTCTTCTTCTCTTGGAGACTTATAACAATGGATCGATGCTTTAAACTTTCATGTTCTTCTGTATTCTGTTGGAACAATGAAAAAGTTTTAAAGGAATTTTGTAGCTTTCGTTGCTTCCTCCTTTTCTCTGCCTCAGGGTTGCTGCTGATCATTAATTCACAACTTGAGAAATTTGGCAGGTCACACAATTGCGAAGTACAGTGGATTTTGTCTACTCTCAGGTAATGAGCGTCCTTGTTCATTCTCATTTGGATAAATGTAGAATTTCAGTGAACTCTGGAGTTACCCCCCTGCATGCGGTCTAAATTACGTCCTATTTACCTGTTGCCTGTGCATAGTTATGTTGAGCAACCTTTGCTTCATGTTTTGACTACCTCTTATCTGTTTCCTCGTCTTTGTCTTGAACTCTTTTATGTGGCACCAAATAAGAGAACGAAAATAAGGGGAGGGCGAGGGCGAAGGGGGCCTATAGGAGATGGGGGTAAGAAAAAGAGGATGAAGAGAACAATTTAGGGTATTAGGGTAGCAAGCTAATGGGTTAGCGAGTGTAGAATGATGTCTGGCCTAGTGATATAGTAGGTCTGTAGGATAGTCGGTTTCATCTTATGTTGTCATTATCCGTCTTATATTTGTTACTTTTTTTGTTAATTTTTTTATGGTTACTTTTTCGTATTTACACACTATCGTTTGCTTTCATTATTAGTTGTTCGTCCTTTTTCTGTTCTTTCCTTTTTTTCCATATCTAGTATTTTCTGCTTTTGGGGCTTGATTCTTGAGACGAGCATTTCCCGGAAACAGCCTCTCTATCTCTATGAGGTAGTGGTGAGGTCTGCGTACATTTCACCGTCCCAGACCCCACTTGTGGGATCACACTGGGTGTGTTGTTGTATTATAGTCTCTCGACCACAATGCACTAAGGTCCTATTTATAAATAGGGAACACTGAGCCCATCAAAACTAGAGAAGATTAATCTCTAACTAAAAGACAAGACCTTGTAATGAAAAAAATAGTATTATCTCTAACTCAAAAGAATTTTTTTTAATCTTAAAAGGAAAATAAGAATCGAGAGGATTAGCATGGCCCATGTGCACGGATGACACACACTGATCGAGATTTTTTCGATCTTAAATTAAAAGAAAAAGATAAATATCTAAGGTAGGAAATATTATTTTGATGCATTAATCATTCTTCTCTATAATTGCTCTTGTCGATGTTCCAGATCTTCAAGATGTGTGTCAGTTTTAACTCACATCTGAACATAATTCACCACCCAGAAGATGATTGAAAAATGACCTAAAATTAGTGCTCCGAGGTCTTTGGTTCGGTGGTGAGAGCTAAGCAATGTGTGGATTAGCCACACATAATGTGTTTGAAAGTCGTGGTGATCTGAAGCTTGGTATTTGAGTATGGAGATGGACTCATGATACACCGCGTTTCGAGCTATGGGCCATCTAGCCCTCGGATATTTCTTGGTCATAAGAAAAGAGATGAAACTGGAAAGTCCCTTTATCTTTTTTTTTTAATGACAAAGGGGACCCGCAGCCACTACCCTTTGGGTGCACACATGGTAAAACTCTACTCCTATGCAATAGCTCGCAAACCACACAAGAGAGGTAACCCGCACTAGGCAAGCCTGGTGCAACAAGCTCTACCCAGAAGGCAAACTCCTTGCTTTCAACTGGAAAGTCCCTTTACCCTAATAAGAATGAGCGGTTGGGGGGGGGGGGGGGGGGGGGATCATCAGATATGAATTTTGATATTGATTTTTAAATTTTGGTAAATAAACTTTTGCATATTTATCACTACAGAAAAAGTTTTACAACTCATCTTTAGAGTTAAAAAATATCCGCAAATAATTGTAAAAGAAACTCCTGATATAATCGTGTTATTCCCTTCTGATCCAAGGAGTATATGTTTACTTTGTGAAATGAGTTGTAACCACAAAATTAATTTTATGCACAGAATTGTTTTTGCTGTTTTCTTGTGATGTTCCAGGTGCGAGTTCAATACTAGTTAACTGTTGCATGCATAAGATGAGGTGCATCATATGAAGTTGCGTATGTTGTAATTGAAATTTTTGCTTAAAAGAGGGTTCTTCTCTAGTTGTTTTGATAAATACTGTGCAGGGGGAGGAAAGAAATCTTTTTCTTGAACTAATTACTATTTTGTTGAACTGAAAAGTTGAAGCAGTCAGCACGGAGAAGTCGAGCTGGGGGTTCTTTTAGGACAAGTTTTCAGGAGGAAGCGTGGAAAAGATATAATCGCAGGATGCGGGAGGAGTATGAAGAAGAAATGGAGAGAGTGGTAAGCTACATTTTCATCTTCAACAATTTCACTCTCATTTCCTTGTATTGAATTGAAAGAGTGAATTTTGTCGAAGTTTTTTTCAACTAAATGCAAGTGAAGTCATCGTGTGAAGACATTTTGACATGTGCTTTATGAAATCCAGGTCCCCATGTGCATTCGTTTAGAATGTGTGTGTGGTCTCTGAATATAATTTGGCTTGTCTCAAAATAATTCAAATACCATTTTTTCTTTTAGACATAAAGCATTACTCGCTTTCTTGGACAAGCTGTAAGTAAAAATTTATAGAAAATAGGATGGACATAAGATTTACCCTTATATCATCATCTGCATTTAAACACTCAAGTCATACAGAACTACTGGTCATTTAATAATGTTGAAAGCTCAGTCTTATCCGTCTTTCTTTCAAGTGAAATGTGATTCCTACCTTATGTTTTCTTTGCCTGATTGAACTGTTGATTGTTTCTGCTTTCTATTCCATAATTTGTGACCCTCACAAGCCAACTACAGATATTAGGTCTAATGACTAACATATCTGAGCGAAAGAAAAAATGTAACGTGATCACAGATAACTTTCACCTGTGAGTTATATTCTGAAATTTATCTTTATATTCTACCTTGACCATTGGATTACTATTGATCCAATATCCTATGCTTTTCATAGGAGCGTATTCGCCGTATGCAAAGTGTTTTCAATAGAGAGAGAAACAAATATAAGAGGAGCTATGAGAGCTGGCAAGAAAATGGACAAAGTGCGTATCATCAGCACTTCCAAAGGAATGACTGGTATTGGAAGGCTGATACATCGTTCAGAGACCAAGGAACTAATTTCAGGGAAGCTCCTAGGGCCCATGCAAGCTATCCGTTGTCGCAACATTACTCAGTTTTGGGTCTTGACAGGTAGTAATATTTTTCAGATGTTGAACTGATATATATTTATACTAGTTAATCATGTTATCACAATCAGATATGCCGTTTCAGACCTCAAATTGCCTTTAGCATCTTTAAGGATATCAGTGTAGTAGTGAAGTTGCTTCTTTCAGTTGATTTAGGTTATTTTATTTCTTAGTGCCGAGTGTTATTCTTTAGGCAGTCCAGTTTGTTTTCTTCATGGCATTAGCTAGGTAAGTGGTAAGTGTTGAATGTCAAATAAATCATTAAGAATGATTATTTTATAATTATTATTCGGTATTGCATGAATTAGGAAGTTATTATCATTTCATGTAGCTTAAGGTCCTATACCAATTTTTTTTTGCCATTTTCTTTACTATATTCTTGCTTATTGTTGGCGTAGTAAAACTATGAGAAGCTACCTTTTTCTTGTTTATTGTTAGAATAGAACACTATCAAAAGCTAACTCAATACTCCCTCCGTCCCTTTTTAGTTGTCATGTTATGCTTTTTGAAAATCAATTTGACTAATTTTCAAAGCTATATTAGATTAAATTAATTTGATATTTTAAAAATAAAAATTTAGATATTCAAGAACTATAAGAAAAGTAATAGTGTTGCACCTTTTTCATATCAATATAATGAAAAAATGCATCTTAAAATGTTAGTCAAAGTTTATATAGTTTGACTCTAAAAATGGAAACTGTGACAATTAAAAAGGGACGGAGGGAGTAAGTTCATTTTATTTCCTTTTAATTTTGTAGTGTATAGATGGCTGACTAGATTTTATAGAAGCTTTATGCACATTTTTATTGAAATACCAACTTGGTGTATATCAGTAAGTTTATTTGGCTTCTTATTTGTTTGTAGTGACTGTTTTTATTTGGCTTCTTATTTGTTTGTAGTGACTGCTTCAGTCTCATGCACTCCTTCCTTTTTCTCTCTGACTTTATCCCAAATTTCATCAGAACTCATCTCAATGAATAAATCGGTGAAAATCTTGTCACATAGATTTAGTCCAAATTTACTGAGACTGATGATGTCAGTTCATGTGGATGGACCTGTCAAGTCAGCACTTCACGTGTGTCTGATCATGCATCTACATAAGACAACTCCTGCAATTACTTTAGCCTCAGTCTTTAGCAAATCATTCCTCTCTTATAAGTTGGGAAAGATGTACCAATTATGGCCGCTTGGTTAGATACTACTATAAGACCTTGCTGAGTAGTTTATCCAGGAAGAAGATGCTTCTAGTTCTGTCGGTTGTCTGACTTATAATGTGGTACTTATTAGTAATGGTGTGAATACTATCCACAAGAGAGCAAAACCACCCCTCTTTGCATGTTGATGAAACTCTAGTTCAACACAAGCCCAAAAAAGTTAACGCCTTCTGCAAGAATTATCTACATGTATTCTTTAACATATAGCCATATGGATATAGAGGAGTCTTGTGTTTTACCTGATGGATCAGCGCATCTTATTGATGCCTTATCCTGGGGTATGCTAATGCCCCTTCCATACGGCTTTGAAAAAACTGCTAGAATGTAGAGTAGTCCAAGATGAGATCAGGAAATGAAGGTTCGAAGACTACCCATCAACTAGCAGAACTCTGTCATGCAGCTAGCAAATGCGGGAAATATACAGATATGAGAGGCAAACCGCATTTATGAATGAAATTTGATTGGAAGTTAGAGGAAGAATCCAAGTCAAAGTTGTAATGAATTTTGGGGACCCACTTTTTAACTCTTTTCGGGGCATATTCTAGTACTTTCTTTGGAAACAACAGATTTATATGATGCAGTTCCACAACTAGATACTAAAAATATAAGACAGTGGGTGCATGTAAAAAGTATGTGCTCCCTCCATTTCATTTTATATTACAATGTTTAACTGGATTTGGAGTTTAAGAAGTTAATTTGACTTATATGGCATACTTGTGATGATAAAGGAGAATATTAAAGTAATGGGTGGAAAGGGATTTAAAAAAAAAGTGATGGGTGAAAAAAGAGAAAATATCACACAAAGTTAAATGTGCATATTTAATGATTTAAATTCTTGAAAGAAATAGAATGGTGTCAAACATTTTGTTATGTCCAAAGAATTGAAAGGGTGATGTATAAATTGGAACAATGAAGTATAAATTAGACCTCCTCCTAAGGAGAGCTAGTGATCATGGAAATTTGTTGATCATCTATATAGAATGTCATGCAAAGAAGGTATTTTCATTCTCCATGATCTTCCTCAGAAGAGGAAAAAAGAGTGACTCCACTGCAAAGATGATAATCCTGAAATGAAAGTTGTTAATGACACATCACTGTTCATTTATTATGAATTTTGGCCGATTCTTTTGCTTGGCCTTTCTGCATCAAAACAGAAAGAAGGGTTTACAAGAAGAAAAATAACTAATTTGCATACTTTTGTTGGCAACTTGAGGACCAGAGCGTACACCTCAACTCTAAAAGAATATGCCTCATAGGAGTACCTGCTGCAGCTTACCAGTGATGGTTCTTCCATCTGAAATCACCATTGACTTCTAACAAGGACATGGGCTGAATTACTTTTAGTAGTGTTGTTTTCGATTTATTCACTAATTGCAATCTAATAAAGAAAAATATACTGGTACCCTCTTATGTGAATAGTGCAACCTATCAAGTGTGCCATGATCTTATTTAGATAAAGGTGAAGAGCTGTTTTACAGATTTATAAAAAAAAAAAAAAAACTGTTTTACAGACTCTGGATAGCAAGATGCTATTTTTATGATTAATTGTACTGAGTTTTATTTTCACTGGATAAATCATGGCATTGAAAATTCTGTTTTGAAAATGCTTTCACCTATAATGATGTGGTCTAGGATAGAACGCTTTGCTAATCTAAAGGATAATATTTCTTCTGTAGATTACAGATACTTATCGTTCTTCTCTAGTTGCAATTTTTCTCTTACATAATCAGCTGTGTATTAGTTTTGTGGCCAAGAGGTCTATTTCTGGAATGCCAGATGTTTAATTTGCATGTGTTCTCTAGTTCTTTGGCAATGATATTGAGATGGACATGAAACTTGACATGTTCGATCTTTCCGATTATGACAGGTCTAGGACGAAGCCTTACACGGATGATGAGATAAAGGTACCTGTCCTTCTCTGGCATGTCCTAAAATTCTCATTGTTAAACGAAAATGGTGGTGTTATGCGAATTTTACCTCCCATTGTTTTTATCTTTTTATCTTTATTACCTTCCATTGTCTTCAGATACCCTGATCCCACCTCTTCTTTATGGAGGGGAGTTGGTCTAGAGAACTAAATAAGTGAGAAAAGCTTTTTTGGGATGCTTCCACCCCTGCCACCCTGCATGAATTGAAACCTTGAAACATTTATTTCCCTTATTCTGAGTTTTCTGAATATACAAGTCTTTTTCTTTTGGGCACTACCACCCCTACTTGGATGACAGGATTAATATTTATCTCCTTTCTGCTGCCCCTGTTTTTCTGAATTATCGGAATAGAACGTATTTAGTTCTATATTTGGCACCAGGAAGGAGAAAGAGCGATCAGAACATTTTTGACTAAGATCCAAGCTCATTGCTTTGTTTTGTAGAATTATCTACTAGCCTTTGTAGAACAGAACACTTTTGAGTAGCTTCAGGTCTGAATTTACTGTCGCGCTACTACAAAGACGCTCGAGCATTTTCCAACAAATTTCAGTTAAATGAACAGTACAGTATTAACAAGAGTTTTCTGCTTGAGTGTGTTTTTTGGAATCGCATAATCGGATATCCACAAGTACTTTCATATGTTAGCTTGCTTCTCCTTTCTTTCGAATTGAATGTCCACCTTTCCTTTCCAGTGTATGTCGAAGTGATGCCCACTAATTTAGGCTAAACGTTCAAACATCTACTTAACGAAAAATGACATTGGACAAGTTTACTCTTTTCAGGAAACTTTGCTCCCTATTCTATTCATCAAGAACCAAAAAATCCACACATCACCCTACACATCTCTTAACCATATTTATAACATTTTCAACTCTATGGAAAACCCTTGTAAATCTATTGCTGCAGCGGAGTGCGAGAATGAGAATCCAGTTTTACATATTTTTAAAGGATAAACAAAACCATTCACTAGGAAATGGTGAGAGTAATTGGTAGGAAAAAGATACAAACAATTGACTTGAGTCTATTTTTTGTCTGCCGCGTCAAATTTAAGTAGTTGATGCCTAATATAATCTGGGTAGTGTTGGCGTTGCCGATTACTAGGAGATTCTATGAAACTGCTGGTTTTTGTACATGCTTGTACACATAGATCTCTGCTAGTATTATCTTAAATTGATTAATCCTCGAATTGGGGCTATTTGCAAGGGCATCTGATGTTGACGTGTCAATTGTCCTTCAGTTTTGACCTATATTTTCTGCTTCTTTCTGTATGTAACGTGCACATGTGAAAACATTTACTTATATTGAAAAGATTAATTGAAAGTGCCTTTTTTTGAACTTGCAGTCTGCCTTTAGGGAAAAGGCAAAGCAGTTTCACCCCGATCAGAATCAGCAAAACAAAGGTGGAACATATTGGGCTGGTCTATTTGATATTTTGTTCTTGTATTACCTATTTCAAATTCGGGAAAAACAAGAGGAAAGAAATGCTACTACTTGCATCAGGTGATATATATCTGATATTGTGTCATGGTTGCAGAGACTGCTGAAGCGAAGTTTAAGGAAGTGATGAAGTCATATGAGGCTATAAAGGCAGAAAGGAAGAATGGGACGAGCAGATAAATGCCTGCATATTTTCTGTAACATTTTAAGAGGTCATGTCCACTTGATGTTGTATGCTAGTCTAGCTAGTCCAAGCGGTCCTTCACGATGGATTCCTGGGAATCGCTTCCAGCATTGTGCTACGAGGTCTCATGACAATTCTTGGCTGCTTATTTGAGGTTTCAATATACACTTTGAAATAGCTTCTTATTTCTTTTATCCTTAAAAATTAACAAGTATAAGAGTACTTCGACAGCCAGGATTAGTCGGTTTTGCAATTCCTCTGCTGACTCCCAACTCTTCCTGGAAAAGTGCAAATTGTGATTTGGGGTAGCTGAACATAGAGATTGACATTGTATATCACACAGGCTTTAGTAAAGCTCAAGATGTCAAATAAAGAGAGAAAAGGCTGTATTCAGCCTGTGAATTTTGCCTTGTATTTAATTTGAGTGACCAAGCTGAATTGGTCATGTAAGTAATTGATTATGTTATATTCTTAGTTACTTGGTGAAAAACATTCAAGAAACTTGTCAATTTCGTCATCGAAATTTGTACAATTTCAAAAACTGTCCAAAATAGCTGACAAGTGAATCTTAAGAATGAACAAAGCCTGAGTTTTTAATCATAACAAGTAATGCATTGAGAAATGAATTAATACAGTAATTATATATGTTAGTTTCCATATTGAAAGCCACACCCTTTTAGTAGCTGTGATTACTTCAGTTGGTGTGGAGCTTAAGACCAAGAGGGTTACTGTTATTTGGCAAAAAGTGAACCTCAAGCCAGTTTGGGAGAGCACAAGGAGGAAAAGCAAAAAAGAAAACAAAAAGGAGGGGAAAAAAAATCAATTTTCAGTGAAGAGATAAGTATATGATTGTACAACTTATATTCACTTTCCAGTTACTAATGTAATCACTCATGGGAACAAACTAAAATGAAAAAAGATTACAAGCAAACACTAAGAACCAAAAATTATGTTAACAGTTGGCTAGCTCTTGAAACTCACAAACAGAATACTGATGGAGATGGTACAATGGCATAGCCTTATTCTGTTTATAGCAGTTACAACCTCACTTCAGGAGGGCTTCCTGTAATATGCGGGAACAGTAGCAGGGAAGAACATCTGCCTGACCCCTTCTGCCTTGATGATAGGGAAAATGATTGCAGATGCACTCTGCATTTGAATCAACATGAAATTGTCAAAACACAGGTAACACGGGAACATGTGTAAGATCACAAATATTGAGCAAAAGTAAGATTGACACCTACCGATATTAGCCGGGCTCCAATCCATACACGTTTGGGAGATGGGAAAGGAAGCAGCAAGCGGCCAACACCATAGATAGCTACAGCGAAGAAATGACAAACGAGACTTAATGGACGAGGGTTTAAGCCAGAAAGCAAAGATACTGGTCCTTCTGAGAATACTCCACCGAGGCTCAAATAATCAAAGCATGCTTCGCGCATCTCCTTTCTAGCTTGATCAGGTGAAGCACAGAACACCTTATACAAGGCACCAGCCAATGTGTTGATGGTAGAGGCCACAGGCTGCAGATAAATATGCGAGCAGAACAAGTCAATATCTATTAAGGTGGTAACGTTCTAGTTAAGTCTCAAATTGCTGCAGGAGAATTGAGTCATCCTCTTTTCTTCTCTTTGTTTATAAAGGCAAGTTATAGAAGAATTAGGTGAGTTAAAAAAATCCTAGAACATTGTAATCAACCAAGCCTTTTCTACATTGCGTTGTTGTTGGTAGATTGATAACGGTGAAATCATCAAAGGATGTCAGTTTCGTGGTTCCGGATCCTTCATTACTCACTAGTCAACATAGAGTTCTTACTTCGCTAAAGGTTCTTAAAGAAGAAAACGAGTACAAGCTTTAAGCAACCAAATACGTTGCTTATGCAACGAAGGATTTCAAATGATTTTACCTTGCGCAAGGTGTAAAAGGACTCCAGATATCTGCAAAGAGTAGATGCATCATTCAAATCATGCAGAGGTTTGAGAAGGTCACGCAGTACAACAATATCAGACAATGCTACAGTCATTCCTCCCCCAGTCAAGGGGTGGCGCATATTGAATGCATCTCCCATGAGAAGAGCACCAGGAGTAGGATGCGGAGCAGCTGGCATGCTTCGGTTTGGCATTGTCCTGATGTTTCCTTTATCAACTGCGGCAATGAATGCATCTTTAATCTCAGGAGGGACCTGGAACAACCACAGGAGCATCTCATTGAACATCAACCAATTTAAGTGTATGGTATGACATTCAGGATAAAGTTTTCAACAATTTTTACCTGGGGAGCAACTACACCTTTCAAATATTTGGCCATTTCACCATTCGAGATAGAAGGCACTTTTTGACCAGGTACATCAACCAGACAGCGGACCTCAGTACTGCTTATGGGATAGAACAAGATAGGTGATGGATCAGCCAAAATGACATGTCCATGATTTTCATGTGGAAGCTGGCAGTTCTCCAGGACCAGACCAACAAAACAAGAAGGCACTTCTACCTGTACAATGTTACATGTCATTCCGAGTGTTGAGAGAAACATTAGGAGGGGACAACCAGGGTGATATTCATAGAAAAATATTTGTTCCTTCAGACAAAACTTGGATACACTGATTCTTATCATCTCAGACAGTAAGTAAAAGCAAAAGATTTCACAAATCCTCTTTATCTTAACAAAAACCAAGAGAAATATCAGTAAGCGGCCTTACCTTTGGGTCACAAAGAGTACGTCGCAGATTCGAGAAACAACCATCACATACTATAGTTAATGGCGCATATGCTTTCAACTCTTCACCGGATTTAGTCTTGTACTGAACACCTCTGATGGTCCCCTTTTCTTCAAGCAGAGAGGTAACAGTGCCTTGCTCTAGTTTGACACTGTTAAAAAATCAAATCCGATGTGCATTTAGTCAGTAAAAGCAGAAATACTTCAAAAGGAAACTATTTCTTTCAATCAACTAAGCCTCATCCAAACTAGAAAGGATCAGCAATATGAGTCCTCTCTATAAGTTCAAACAGGAAATTATTTGACGATCAAATACTTTATAACATACTGGGAATGATTTAAGGAAGAGAGAGCACTAAAAATGAGAGAGAGAGATCTGCCAAGGACAAAAATAAAAATGGTAAGAAGGAATACTTGGGAAGAGCTGCAGCTTTCTCTCGCATTCTTTGAATGAAACGACCATTGTGGAAGCTCCTTCCGGAAACATCAGAGTGAAATTTCTCCAGGGGATAAGAAAGACGGGTACTTTTTCCATCCTTGAAAAGAGCATACCCAAACACTCGCTGAGCATCAATTTCCTCCACACAATCTGCAGTAGACCAAAATATAAATATGAGAAATGCAGAAAAAGAGACAGACGCGAAGCTAAAAATGTAAGACTCGCTTCCTTTTTTCTCTTCAAGAGGGTAGATTAACCAGAAATGACACAAATCACATCACTTAAGAACTTCACCTTCCAATCCCAACTCCTGCAATTTGAGGTATCCACCCGGTTGTAGAAGTTCTCCAACAATTCGATCAGGCTCTGACAAATCTCTCTCAATTACTCTTACACGACGCCCTTCCTGTAGTCCCAAATGTATAATCATAAGTCTCACAAAAACATCATAGCAATTTTTTTTTAAAGAGAATTGTCAACAAAGAACTAAATGAAAAATTATTTGCAGTCACCACCACCTTGCAGAACGATTCTATATTACAACTATCCCTTTTGTCAGAAAAGAACTTGTGAGGTGAATTCCCATTTTTTATTCACACCAAATGCTTTCAGTTCTCTGATTTCATTAAATCAACAATCAAGTTCATGTCTTTTATGAATAATCACATTAACTATACCCTCAGTTACGTAAATCAATCAATTAATCACTTTCTCATTCCCAAATTAGTCAAGTCATCTCGGGTTTACTATCACAGTTAGTCTTCAATCCACCACAGTACGGTTTGTGATCACATATGTACAAAAAAAAATGTTAAAGGACCAAAGTTGAATGCAATAATAAGTTTTAAAAAAGGATAAGGAAGACCAAAAAAAAAAAACCTTGCCAAGAGTGTGAGCAAGAGCGGCACCGGCAACGCCGGCACCAACAATAATGATGTCAGCGTCGTCGTTTCCATCCTTTAATCTGGACTCTCCACTATACACCGTAGTTGTGGTAGTGCTGGTGGTTGCTTGATCATTAGTTTCATCTTTGTTGCGGCTACCACTTCTCGAAATGTAAAACCAGACAACTGCAATGAACCCTAGCACCACTGCAAGAGCAGATCCGGGGAAACCCAAATCCACCATTGTCGCCGGCGACAATGCAGTAAAAGGACGGCAAACGGCGCGAGCAAACAGAACGACGTCGTTACTTCTCTAGGGCAGTGGAATCTTTCTAAGAATAGGAATAATAATAAACGTTGAGCTGTATATGGCAAATGCTTCGCTGGCGAGAAAACGAGATTTCTGGACACTTTGATGAGTTCTACAGCCAGCCACACACACTATATTTTGCAGGCTCAATTATATAGGGAAATAAAATATATAGTATCAAAATAAAATACTTGATCCAGAAAAATGTTAAATTTTCTATTTTGTAAAATAAAAAAGAAAGTTGTTTCTTATATTAAATTATCACCCATTGTATTGTTAGTTTATAATATTTATTTTAACTGTCATTTAAATTTTATAATTTCATCGTTAGGTACGATTTTAATAATTTTATTTTATTATTTATCCTATCTTTTTTATAGAATCTACCACATACCTTTCAATTTTTAAAGGTTTATCATTCAAATTATAAATATATGACATTACGTAACAACGAAAAATAATACAATCTACCTAAATATTGTAGTCGTTGAAACAATATAATCAATACAACACAATACAATACAATACATTATAAAACAATATATAACAACTATTCAAATAAAGTGTAAATTTAAATTATTAATAATTAAAAATTATTATTATAAAATTTAAAATATTGATTTCGTCTCTAAATATTCTTACGGGGCCATATGAATCCATTGGAAATGTATTATTTTTTGCTGGTATTCTTTTTGGTGACTCTATGGTGGGATTTGCCTATTTAGGTTAGGCTTGAATGCTTTAAAGAATTTTTTCCCTTTTTTTTCATGTTAATTGGACATATTTTTAAAGGAAAAATATAATAACCAGCTTTTAAGTTATAGATTTTTAAATATTTTTGAAAAATTATATTTAGATGATGTTTGAATTAAAGTTTCATGTGTTTGATCAATAATCTTTTAAAATCTATTTCACCTTTTTTTTTTTTTTTGGAAAAAACAAAGTTAATTATACTTGTGAGTTTTAAAAATTATTCATAACATTGACATAAAATTATTATTTTTATCAATTATATCAGCAAAATCATGATTTTCTAAGATAACTTATAATTAAATAGTCAAATGTGCCTCAAGAGTATATATCAATTTCAGAAGTATGTTTAATGAGGGAAAATCATAGGTGAAATTGGCTGGAGGTATAAACAAATACTTTTTACAAAAAATAAAATGATCGAAAAAGGTTTTAGAATTTTAATAAACTCAATAATTATATTTTAATTTAAAAACAAAAAGTTGTTTTTAGATTTGGGAATTTGAACAAAACAAATTTTGTGACCCAATAGATTGTGATTAAAAAAAATCTAAAAAAGTATTGTAATGTCTATAGTTAAATGAGTTTTTAGTTAGAAATGTATTTTTAATAAATTAACATTATTAATAATCTTTTGAAACTTCAAATATGATTTACTATTTTATGCAGTTATTTAATACGAAGAGAAGTATAAAATAAAAATCTTCTAATTTTCTTAAATATAAAAGTAGGTTTCAAATTAAAAAAAAAGTAAAATAAAGAAAGCATTATTTAATTAAGTGATCTCAGAAATTCTAATTAAAAAGGACATCGATAACTATTCCCTCTAATCGTTTTTATATATTGTCTTTTATCATAAATAAATGATCTTTAATATATGTTATTTTACGAAATTAATGTATAAATGACATTGTTTTTTCCATTTTTAGAAGAGCTAAAAAAATAATTAATATACATTAAATAAAAATAAAATAATAAAATCTTTTTTTTTCTTAATACAAGTATAGTCACAAAAGAGACCGGAGGCAGTATTTTTTTTTTCTGCTTTGACGTGTTAATTATTTGGGAATTGTTCTCATATTTCACTTTATTTATCTTATTTTTTTTCTAATCAACTTTTAAAAATATTTTTATTTCTAAATTTTCATAGTAAATATTTAAATTATAAGATTAAAAAATATTTAACATATATTAAATAAAAAACAGAAAAAACAAATTAAAATGGAGAAAGTATTCAACTTTTACCGAAGCCTTTCGTTAATAACATTTCTGTTCTAATTATTTGTTGTTTCGATAAATTGAATTGTGTCAAATTATTTGATGTTTTCAAAAATCAAGAAATATTTATTTGATTTTCTTAGCCAAATATTTGGTTTTGTTTGGCCATATTTTCCTTCTTCATTAGTTAAACTCGCGCCTGTGTATCGTATCTAGCGTGTTCTGCTGATGGGTTTTTATGACGAGGGTTTCCAGGAAACAGCCTCTCTACCTATGTGGTAGTGGTAAGGTCTGCGTACATCTTACCCTCCCCAGACCCCACTTGTGGGATTTCACTGGGTATGTTATTGTTGTTGTATTAGTTAAACTCGCATTATGACATTAAGTCTACAATCATAATAATTATCCTGTGCAAAAATTTGGTAAAAGATTTTTAAGTTTCCCCTTTTTTTTTACCAAAGAAAATTTAATGATTTTTTTTTTGGCATTTTAGCAATTAAACCTACCATTTTTTGCTTACTGGTGGTGGGAATCTCTTTGAAAAAAAAAAGTTGGTGGCAGCACCTTGACATATTAAAAACAAGTGGTATGCACTTTGAAATAGTATTAAAATGCCCAAAAGACCAACAAAGAATTTACCAAAAAAAAGTTAAAAAATAAATTAATAAAAATGAGTAAGAAAATAATATAAAATATAATCCTGCTAAAATCATCATTTATTTTGAAATGGAAAAAAAAGTCTCACCAATTATTCACCCTGTGAAATGCCAATGGAAAATTGGTACTATCTAATTAGGACCCACTTCAACTATCCTCACTAGAAATATTAATTTTTAGAAGTTACATTAAATAGATATGTAAAATATACTTATATTTATGATGTACTCAAATATTAATTTTATAATAATAATAATAATATATTCAGTGAAATCTTATAAGTGGAATCTGGAGAAGGTAGAATGTACGTAGACTTTATCACTACCTCATATTAATTATATGAATTATAGAAGTATCAATAAGATATGTGTTGTACATGTGTAAAAATATATTCAATTTATTCGTTAGTATACAATATAAGTGTCAAAAAAATACATTTAAATTATTTTCTTTTTTTGAGTTTGAAAAATATATCTTAGTGAATAGTTCAAATGTGTTTTGACATTTATCTGTTCGTATAATTGATGGGCGGCTAATTGAAAAATTATTAATTTTTTGGAGAAAAAAAAGTTCAAAGGAGTGACGTAGTTTTTAAAGAATTGTGGTCTCTAAGGTTGTAACGTGGATTTTCTTCATCTACCCATCTCAAAGGAAGATTTAACAAATAACATTTACTCATACGAATTAAAGTGAGTATTTTTTATTGTCACTATTTTAATTTACGTGATATAATATGATTTGATATAAAATTTTAAGATAGAAAAATAAATTTTATTATCTAAAATAAAAATTAATATTTTATTATTAATGACTATAAAATATTTTATCAAGGATTAAAAAAATATAACTAAATTATTTCTTATTACAGAAAAGTGATATTTTCTTTTAAAGCGAATTAAAAAAAATGTAATACATATTTTTTTCAAAATTGATAAATCAATCCATGCATTGTTAAGCCAAAAATCAAATCATAAATTGATAGATTAAATATTCAAATGACGATCCGATATATCTCTAATCTCTGGGATAGATTTGTAAAAGAAAAAGGGACCAAGGGTCTCTATACACAAAGTTATTTTCATTAGTATAGAGGAATTAATTCTATTACAACGAATTCTAACATATGCTATATTGTTAGCACTCCAGAAAGTTTTCATATTTTCTTTTTTGAAAAAAGATAATAATAGATGGAGATTTTTGTTTGAAAGTAAAGAATACATTGGGAGTTGGAAAAATCCAATTTTAGGCACGTGTGGCCTGAATGATTTTGTCTTGTTCTAAGTTTGATGCCAATAAAATGATTCCATTAATTCAACTCTTCTCATTTGGGATCTTGTAAATCAGTCATGTCACAAATTTGAACGGATCAATAAGGAATTAATTAAATTATTTTTAATAGAAGAAAGTATATAGATATATCTAACGTAATTATGTTGCTCGAACTCTTTAAAAGTGTTAATGAATATGTGTTAGTGTTAAATAGGCTGAAAATAGTGTATTTTTAGAAAATTTGATACAAGTGTGACATTGAAAGTGAAGAATTCCGACAACTTAGTAAGGTAAGAAATGAAAATAAAAATTGAAGTCCTGAGAATTATAGGACTGTTATAAGTTGTTTGGCTGCCCAATAAATATATTAATCTCCTGTTTGGTTATAAATTTTGAGAATAGATTGTAAAAAAAAAAACCATAAAATTTGGTCAATTTTTTGGAAAAAGAAACTCCTCAAAAGATTTTCAAGTTCCAAATGGGTTTTGGGTGACATTTTATTGTTGTTGACTAATGAGGTGGTGTTTACCTAATTGGAGTTAGGCTTGAATTAATTAGTAATTAAGATGTGATTTGGACTTGGTTCTAACTAATACTGTTGATAGTGGGAGACTCTTGACAATGGTCATGTGATCTCCTTTATAAATATATATATACATATAATTAATAAATAAATAATGTTCTCTTCTTATTTTAAAGTACTAACAATTTTTTTTGGACTAAATATTTTTGTTAAAAAATTAACAGAAAAGGGATTAGAGGAAGTAATTTGTCAAATCATTAGTTTATGATTGAGGACGGTCAAATATGAGATAGATTGAAGCTATAATCAAAATTTAATTTGATTAATTTTTTAATATTAATTATACTTAAATTTTCAATCTCTTTACTTCTATGAGTAATGGTAAGGTCTGCATTCATTTTATCCTCCCCAAACTACACTTATGGAATTCCATTGGGTATGTTATTGTTGTTGTATACTTAAATTTTAAATTTTTTTGTTATCTAACTCTCTCGTAATTCAAGGCTAATTCAAGAATATTTATATGACTAAATTAAAATTATGTACTCAAGCTTTCTTTTTTAAATGCAAGCTTTAAATTTTGGAAGCTCTGATGACTTTTTCTTGTACAATTTCACTTTTTTTTTTTTTTTGGTTCAATTTATTTTCTTTTAGGTTTAATCCAACTACAATTAAACTTTTAGGTTAAATCCAACTTCAACTACAATAAAAAGTCTTCCATCAATTTAATCATCTAATTTAAAAAATTGTAATGGTCTTTTGATACGTACGATAAGAATAATAATTTTAGAATAAAATATGAAATTAACTTTATCTCATGTTTGATTTGAGATATTAACTAATTTTAGAATTATTCTATCCCCCTATTTCGTACTAAATTAAGGAATTATCATATAAAATTATATAATTTCAAATTATATTTCAATTCATGAGATATTCTCGCTTATCTTATCTTGTAGAACAAACAATTTCGGAGTTTAAGATTTCATTTTCTTTTCAACTAACCAAAACTCATTACCTCAAATTTGGCACTTTAGCAATTGAATTTCCCCAAAAGATTGATGATAATGGTTGCTAAAATTATAGGATCCTTGATTAAAAAAATTTGAATTTGACCTTGAGAATCATAAAAAGCATACTAATAGGGAATGTTTTTCCCCTTAATGACTAAAATAAGTACTAGTAATCAATAAGATAATAGTTTTATTATATCAACCTTAATTATTGCGTGTAATTTATCTAAATGGTGGTAGTTACAGTATATTTTCAAAACTTATTAACTATCAAGGGTAAAATAGAAAGAATAATGTTATTTATGTATTAATTTTGTGAAATGACATATATTGAGAATCATCTATTTATAGTAAGAACGACATATAAAAAGGACCAATATAATTTAGGCCGTATCTAAACAAGAGGTAAATTTGAAAGAAAATTATCAATACCTTAAGTATCGATTAGATGGAGTAATCAATTTTAATCACAAGAGAAATACTCATGTGAATGAAATTAAGCATCTTAAGTCAAAGTTAGGAAATCAAGGACTTAAGAAACCAAGGATTATTTAATTTAATTTGCATGGAATGCTCCGTCAAACATGCTAAGAATTAAAAAATCACGAGATATATAAAGCTCTAATTCTCAAAAATTACAAATATAATTTCATTTGTTAAGAGCTTAAAAGATTTGTGATTATCATTATAAACAATAACAACTTACCCAATGGATCCCATAAGTGGGGTGTGAGGAGGGTAAAATGTACGCAAATCTTATTACTATCTCCAGATTGTTTTCGAAAGATCCACGATTATCGTTAAAGAAGAAAATCTCATAATTAATTAATGATGCATAATCGTGATTAGTTAAAATAAATGTGTGACGTGGAACTAATTGGTCCTCATTATATATGAAAGTGGTCGTCGCATTTGTACACACTAAAATTAAAAATAATACTAAAATATAAATTGTACTATATTCAAGCTAGCCACATATTTATATCACGAGATCCATGCTGCAACACTACTAGCCATCCCAGTTCAATAATAAATTTAAAATCTATAAACTTCAAATTTTAATCTGTTTCAATACATATGAAATTGAAAAATAAAGAATATTTTTACGATCATATGCACTTTTGCTTCGATTTTATATTAATTTTTAATTTTTACTTCTCAAGATATATAATTTCTGCAGGGCATAAATTTAGTTCTTTTGCATCACAGCATTTCATACGTTATATGGCATTGGACAACTTTATGCCCCACAGGAGTGCCTCTTTCATTCTATAATAAATTTCCGATTCTAATTTTTCACTGGATATGATTAAGATCGTAAAATATTTTTAAATTTTTTACATATCTTTAGTGTAAGATCATGTAATTCATAATTATTTTTATTTATAATATTTTATATCAAATTAAAATCAGACAAATAAATTATGATAACAGATCAATAGGTTCATTTTTCATGAATTCTTGAATTATGTTTTGTTCTTTTTGTTTTTTTTTTCAATTCATAGGGATGTCAAGATATATAATTAAAGATAATGACGATGTAAAAAATTGTTTCTATGGCATTTTGTGGTTGTCAAAATCCATGCATGTCTCTAAAAATGTATTAATTAAATCAAGTTTATTTTTGCCTTTCAATAAATTGGTCCCCGCACTTCTACTAGTGTCATCAAATCTACGCGTGTATAAAAAATAGGGAGGATAATCTAGCATTTAATTTACGGGTGTATAAAAAATTTACGCATGTATAAAATTTAATTTATATATGTACGTGTGGTGCGGGGTACATTTAGATTATGCATAAATATTATATATGTGTAAATATGCGTACATTTACAATTTAGATACTTACTATGTATCCAAATGTAATGTATTTTATTGTTATTGTGCAAACAAATAGAATGTATTTTGTTAAAAATCAAAATTTTATTACGTTCCGTAATTATGCAAATCTTGCTATTTCAAATTTGTCTTTCTACCGCTATGTGGTAGTGGTAAGGTCTGCGTACATCTTACCCTCCCCGAACTCCACTTGTAAAATTTTACTAGGTATGTTGTTATTGTTGTTGCTATTTCAAATTTCTTTTTCCATAAAAATTAATAATGCATGGGTTTTGGCCCAAATGTAAAAGACGAACTATTGATTGGGTCGTGATGTGGGCTTCAACAGTGTTTGTATTTGAGATTTTCCTTGAATATAGGATGAGAAATTGATCTGCTTTTATAGCCTTGAAATCTTTTGAATTCATAAAGGCAAACTAGAAGAAAGGGGTTAGATTGAGGAATGGAGCGGATTCAAAATTTAAAGTTTATAAACTCTTTTAGCATTTCACATTAGCATCTAACTATATCCGAGTTCACAATCATATTGATATACAAATAACTATTGAGTTCTGTGAACCCATATATTATCATTGGCGAAAAAAAAAAGATGTCAAAATGATGAACAAGTTTGGAGTAGTAAGTGGTGAGGCTAATCCGTAACATCAACTGCAGAAAAATGAGGTTCGAATGGATGAACAGGAGAAGGCCGTTATACATCTTCATCATCATTCTCCCCCGGGGATGATTAATTATGTTAAGACAAGTATGAATTCAACCCTTTTCTCATCAGGCCAGGATCGGTAGCTGTTAGACCCTCTTGGATTTCACATCATAGCATATATATACCTAGATTGAGCGTATCCAAGAAAGACACAAGTGGTTGCCTTAGGGATAAAAGACCTGAGCAACTGCTCTCATAAAAAGCTGGTATTTATTACTAATACTTTATGGAGTTTAAACATGTCACTTTAATCTCAAAAGTTATGAATCCCGACAAATAAGTGAATCTTCTATCTCGAATATATTTGGTTCAAAAGTTTGTTTTACCCCTTTCTCTTGATTTAAAGGCCATCAAAGTTATTTAGTTTTCAAATGATGCATATGGAAATTCTATGCATTATGATTGGAAGTTTTTGAAATTCATGATCTAAGCTATTATTAATTCTAAAATACACGTAAGCATTTTCTAAATAACTTGATAATAATGTTATTTTTTAGTAAATACGTTAACGGAAAGAAAGGGGTTCAAGAGAGAAAAAATAAAATTATTTTACATTTGAAACATTAATTAAAAATTCTCATCATATATACTTGTTCCTAAATTAAACAACTCAAATAAGTTTAGCAGACCTGCTTTAAGTTGTTATATCCAATCATAAATCATTGGCTTAATACATACAAATTTCCTTAAATTTATCAATATATGTTATTTAAATATTAAACTACAATTTATTTAATCGAGCATTCAAATACATAATAAAGTATTTCTAATAGATATTTTTTATTCAAACGTTATAATTAAATATTATTTAAATAGTTAAATTAATCATAATTAATATTTAATCTCCTCTAGTTATACAGATCAACCCCTATTTGTGACAAACATGAGGTTCTTGCGGCTTACTAAGCCTAATGCATGTAATTAAAAAATGACATATTTTAAATTATTAACTTAATTATTTATAGAATATGGCGCACACAAAAGTATTTTAATAAAAAAAATTAAATTAAATGAGTTTTATAAGAACACTTCATTATGTCTTCACATGCTTAATTAAAATAATCATAATCTGAATATCTAAATAAAATTTATCGACAAATTTTAAGGAATATTTTATCTAGGTAATTCAATTAAATTAGCCCGAGCTTGAAGTTATCGGAACCTAGTGGACTATCTTGTATTTTCAAGAAACTAATGGTGGCAGTACAGTACATAAATTTTCACATTTATACGAAATGGCGCGATAGTTCCTCTTTGAGCTCCAAACTGTATACGCCGGCGATGGACTTCAAATGCTCCGATTTGGAACAGTGGAAGGAGGCTCTATCTTTGTATGGAGACCGTATAGAGTTACTGAAAAAGCCTAACCTCGTCTCCTTCGACGACTTCTACCGGAATGAGCTTCCCGGCGTTCTCCGGGGACGAAACCCTAGTTACATCACAACTCCCGAACTAGCCAAGCTCATGCAATGGAAGCTTACTAGAGGAAAATGGAGGTTCTTACTTATCTCTTCATCTAGCACATGTCAAAATATATGTGTTTACTTTGGATAATTGCTATGGTATATTAATTCGATATAAATGTTATGAATTTATGATTACGTGTAAGAAATCTGGTTTCCGCAGCTCTTTTGTAGTTAGTTTACTGTATTTTAAGAATCACCTACATAATATGTGACTCGTTTCAGTTTGTTTGTCTGGTTTTCACATTATACTTTTGAATCTCCTGGTCTTAGATTATAGATATTTGGAATGTACAAATATGCCTTTTAATTTCATGTTCTTAAACATGTCACATGGAAAGTTAGGATTTAAAGCTTCCAAAAAAGGAAAAAGTCAAATCTCTTTGAAATGGACTAAAAAGTAAAGTAAGATAAATAAATTGAAATGGAGGGGGTATAATAAGACACAGTACTTAAGGTTATGAGAAAAATCCAAGTAACATGATAATTGTCATTCAGGCCTAGGCTGTTGGATTTTGTATCATCCCTGGACGATGCTGCTGTGAGATCTGCTTCAGAGAAGGCATTTCAGTCTCTACCTGATATCTCAAAAGCTATTTCGGCACTCACTGTCTTGAAAGGCGTTGGTCCAGCTACTGCATCTGCTGTTCTGGCTGCTTATGCACCGGATATTGCCCCATTCATGTCAGATGAAGTAAATTTTATCATGACCTTCTTGCTATGGAAAACTGTATTTGATTCTCTGCAATGTTTTGTAAATTGAAGTGTACTAAAATGTTTATTTTATGTGAAATGCTGTTTGATAGGCAATGGTTGCTGCAATTGGTAACTCAAAAGACTATACTTTGAAACAGTATCTTGTTTTAGTGGACAAATTGCAGGCAAAAGCCAAGGTTAGCTTAGACTTTTCGTATGTTTTTGTTATAATGATGCTTTCATCTGGGTGTTGGCTGCCTTTTTTTAGAATGAGACCATCAAATTGCTCTATTCATTTGATTCATCCGGAATGTGTAACAGAGGGATTAAATTTCGGTGCAATACAGAACATAGATTACAACAGGTTCTTTCATTACGAATATGCACATCTCTTTTTGTCATCTGCCTGATTGCAAACCACACAATATCCGTCGTATTTCGCTATTATAAAGCAGGAAACCTTTTCTAATCTTTCTGATTCTAGCTTCCACCTGAAAGTTTTGTTGAACAAAGATGCTTTCTTTCCCTAGTTTCAGAAATTTGTTCGATTAGCTGTCAATAGTGGTTATGCATGCATACCAGCTCATCAGTGTCCTGTTTTCATACTTGCATGTCATTTAGTATGTGGTTTTCTGCTTTCACAATGCACGGTATCTCATCATTCAGTTTGGGATTAATTCCTTAAACTTCACTTGAGACTACTTCTTCTGCGGTCTTCACTCAAGACCACATTTCTGAGGGAAGAAACTAATAACCTGTTCTTTTGTTAACACGCATGCCATGTTCAGATGCTGCTCATTCCTCTGCTGTTCTTTCATCATGATTCAAAGAATGATAAACCCCCTGCCCTCCCTTATGTTTTATGACTCCTATAGTCATGCCTCAGACATCCTTCCTTTTGGATGAAGAAAACTATTTTTTTAAAAGAGAAGCTCTGTCTATGCTGGTGGGGGAAAGTGGTCATTGTGATCATAGGTGTGACCTCAATAGAGATTAAAAAGAGTTGATTCTTTGATAACTTGCCAGGTAAGATACACGTCAAGGAACGGATGAGAGGTTAAGAATGCAGAAGGAGGCAATATTTTTGTGATGACCTGAAGTAAATTAATGGTGTTCTGGAGTTGAATTGATTTACGTATGCCGAGTGATTCCACAAGTTTGAATGACAATAATATTTTGAAGTAAAACATGTACGACTAAGACCTGACTACCTAAACCCTTATCTTAGGAAGGGTCTAGAGTTTATATATTTTGAGGAAGTGTCTTAAGACTAAGCACAGATTCTTTTACACAATGCTAAGTAGCTTTTCCGTGAACCAAACCAAATCCACAGTACTTTGTAGTGTTTGAAAGTCGTTTAAACTTTGATGCTGAACCATGGTATGTTGTTTATTGTTGCCTCTGAAGCAGAGGACCCCTATCTCATTCATGTTCCTTTGGCAATTGTTTAATAGGAGTTGTCAGTAAAAGGAGACTCTTTTACTCCATCTGACGTTGAAAGGGCGCTGTGGAGTTCTGCTGTTGGTGCCAAACTGGGTGGGTTATCACAAGAGCCTAAGGAGGTGAATAAGAAGCAGAATTCAAAGAGAAAGCGTGTAAAGTGACTTGGAATATGCTGGTCCAGTTCAATAGATGTTGATTAATCAGTAAGTTCTAAGCTGTCCTTGTTTGTAGGAATCCTAAACTGCTTGTATATATTGCTAATATAAACTCTTAATGGAAGCACTTGTTAGTTGTGTTTCATGTGTTCTACTATGAGCTATCTATCCTATCAACTTTGAACCATTTTGTACAAGTTTTGTGGGTAAACCATTTTAGGGGATGATAAAAACCTCTTTATCTCCAAATCCTCTGTCTTGAAGTTGCACAAAATATAGAAAGTAGAATCACATTACAATTAGGGATAGTTACCAATATATACCATTCAGCCATCTAGTTTATCAAACATGGGCGAAGTATAAACTACATACACACTCTGTTGTACACGTCGTGTATACACATGTATATTATATGTATAGGTATGTATGGATTTGCAGATTAGTATAAAGTATACTCTACCTATATACTGTGTACATATTTTGTAAACAATATGATCCAAGCTGTAATTTTCTCTTACAATCACATGATTGGAGAACAAGAAATCAAACTTGACTGGTCAAAGCAATGAAGGCAAGACAAATATGAATTTTCATGCAAATGTATTCAAACTGAAATAATTTCCTATAGGCAATGTTTTATAACAATTGAAATTGAGAATCAAATAACTTGGACAACTGGTTACTTTGGAAAAAGTGGGTACATGTTATCTGTAATTTATAAGCTGCTACTGTAGAAACATACTATACTACCAATATCAATATTACAAAAACATATCCAGTGTAATCTCACAAAGTCGAAATCTAAAGAGGGTAGTATGCACAACTTTACCCCTACTACCTTGTAAAAGTAGAGAAGTGGTTTCTGATAGACACTCGACTCAAGTAAAACATATTAAAAATCAAGTATGACCAGTATAATACTAAAATTGAAGAATAACATAGCAGGATGGTAATTGGAGTAGATAATATGACGATGCTCAACTATCTATTAATTTTATACCCTAATCATCTGTCTAACTTTTTTTGAATACAATTACTGGTGCAATGTAGTTCTGGTTCTATCCAAAAAGTGGTTATAATTAAGATACGTTTTGAATTAAAAAGGAGATATGCAATGTCTTTATTGCTAGGTTTCTCTGGCATACTTAAAAAAGAAAAGAGTAAAGTGAGTTCAGATAAGATTATCATGTGACAACTAATAATCATGGAGCACTCATGTCCTCAAAAATTGAATAAAGAAGAATAGCAACTTCTTTATTTTTAAAAAGCCTATAGCCGTTGAACCGACACAATCAAAGCTATATATGAATTGTATGAAGCTTTGTAACCCAAATAAACTGTTCTTACTTTTTGGATTTCAATTTGTAAATCATGTTTATATAACGTAGTGAAATTGATAAAACTTGTATAATTTGAACGATTCATGGTGTGTATTATTATTTTATGGTATTCAAAAATCAGTGGCTTGACTTATTTAGATTTACACAGAGTACATCGCGAAGGGGAGATAATTTCATTCCTCCAAGAATCAATATCAGCATAAATAATATAACAATATTATTAATATCAACATTACTAAACATTATAAACATTATATTCGATATTATTCTTATACACTATATCAAATGACGAGTCACTATCCGTTTCCTGTTTGATCGTTTTAGTTTGGACTCGTGGAATGATGACAAATGGGCCAAGTTTAGTTGTTGTACCGCTTACTAGATCTTGACTCAGCACCACCTTCTTCATTCCTTCAATAATTATAATTATAATAGTTATTCTTTCGTTTTAAAAAGAATGATTTAATTTATCTTTTCGTAAAATTTAAAGAAATAAAGAAAAATTTTCATGGTCCTAAATTGAAGTTCTGTTAAATGTAACAAAATGCCCTTTAATCTTGGGTCTTAAATATAAAACTAAAATGTTGCTACAAAAAAGGATAATTCTTTTAGAAACAAACTAAAAATAAAAGGAAGTATTCTTGGAGGGGTATATTTTTGTCATTCTGGTTTTGAAAATTTCGTAAGATAGTCTTGAATCAAGGATTTGATACTTACAACATGATAGACTATTTATGTTATACTAGCTTATAAAATACTTGGCATATGTTCTTTTTAGACATAAATATTTACCGTTACATGCTATTATAACTTTCAAATACAAATAAAATTGATTTAAATATAATCCTTGGTACAAACAATCGATTCATGCCAAACATAAATTTTTGTTTATGAAACTTAAAATAATGAATTTTTCTTGCACAATATAAACATATAGATCAAGTTTTATGTTATAAAATAATATTGAAATAAAATAATATTGAAATTTCTCTTTTTTGAGAATTTGAAATTCGAATTAAAATTTAATGCAGAATTTTTATAGATGAACACTAATTTAGTTAAGGCATAGTATTTATGTGGTTGTTGCCTTGTTGGCAGTTGGGCACCAAGGAGACAGACAACAAGGCAGGAGTCAGGCGGCCCACGAAAGCATCGTCGGACCCACGTGTATTACGTGGCTATGGCTCATTGGTTTGATCCGTAAATAAAGCGCTGTCCACGTTACTTCCCGCGTAAATTTCATGCAACGCCTAACGCTGAAACAAATTTCTTAAAACATCCCTTACTTTATTCCTCATTCCAAATAACCCCCGTATTTTTACAAAAATGACTTACTCCGACCGGAAACACCGGCGGAGCCATAAAACCGCCCCTCTTCTGCCGCAAAAGGAGGTAGATTTCGGCCACTCAGAAGCCGGATTCAATGGCGCTTCCTTCTCCGGCGCCGTCTTCAACCTCTCAACTACGATCGTCGGCGCCGGGATCATGGCACTTCCGGCTACACTCAAGCAGCTTGGTGCAATTCCAGGTATTATCGTTATTATCCTCGCTGCTGTACTGACGGAGAAGTCGATTGAGATGTTGCTGAGATTCACCAAAGCTTCCAAGTCCGCCTCCTACTCCGGCCTCGCCGGCGATGCGTTTGGTGGCTTTGGTCGTACATTATTGCAAGCTTGTATCGTGATTAACAATCTCGGGACCCTTGTTGTCTACATGATCATCATTGGTACTCTCTCCAGTTTCAATTTATCTTTCATCAAGTCTGCACTTGACATCTAAGAATAAATAACATTTCGGTACCGGTTATTTCCATTTTGTTAGAATTGCTAAATGTAATGAAAGTGGTCTGTTTGATTGCAGGAGATGTTTTGTCTGGGACTTGGTCAGATGGGGTGCATTATTCGGGTGTGATGGAAGAATGGTTTGGGCAACATTGGTGGAATTCGCGCTCCAACTTACTGCTTCTTACTACGCTCCTTGTTTTTGCTCCTCTTATTTCATTCAAACGCGTTGGTGAGCATTCCAACTAACCCAAATAGGACCACCATTTCAAGATAGAGGAAGTTTTGCATAGTTTTTAATAATCATATAATATAAGTGAGTTGATCCTTATTGTATAGAAACTTGAAAATGAGATAATTGCTGCTTCACATAAGCTGCTCTTCCATGAGTCTATGACTAATTCCTGAAATTGAGGAAAGTACAGTTTATAGTATAAGAGTCAGATAAGTTCAATAATAAACTTATCAACTTGAGAAACATGATACTCAGAAAAATGTCATGTCAAAGGATTATTAATATGAATTAGCAATACTTGAAGCGGTATGAAGATATGGTGATGGACACACTTTTCATTTAGATCAAAATTTGTTCTAAATTCTGACAGAACAATGGAATGTGAATATGAATAGTGTGATACTGAATAGAGGAGTTTAAATTTCTCCCGTTGGAATTATGGTTAAAAGTAACAAAAAGCATTGGGTTACATGGAATGGGAAGTAGGAATAAGTTTCTATATCATGATTTTTGACATATTAATTACAAATAGGTTCTTTTCCTTTTTGATGAAGGCTCTTTTTTTCGTCCATAGGGAAAAGATGTATTAACAGATAAATCTAATATGAGTTGAAGGATTTACTTCCAATCTGTGAGTGGATTGGTTGTGAAAAACTCAGGTTTTAGTTGATAATGGATGTGTGTGTTAGCTAAATGTGACCTCATGAGAGTCAACAATTATGTTGTGGTAAAAATGATTAAGGGATCATTTAGGTTGAGATATCAACAACATTTTTGTGAAGTTATCAATGAACAATCTCTTCAACGATGTCCAGGTTCATAAGGTTATTAACTTATTATTGCATAATAAATTCTTATAATGTAGCATTGCCTTTTCTGAAGGAGTGGTTCTCCTTGTCTATGAGATGAAACTCGGATTATAATGCATGTAGTGTCCCGTTGCTTTTGGGAAGTCTATATAAATCAGCCAGCAATATGATGTTACACCTTCATTACATTTGTTTCTATACTTTTTAGAGGTATACTCTCCTGCGAATGCTCTATCTGCACTCAGCCGCTAATATGCATTACTTCTTTTATTGTGTTGGGCAGATTCGTTGAGATACACATCAGCCTTGTCAGTCGCTTTGGCTGTTGTATTTGTGGTGATCATTGCTGGTATAGTCTTTGTTAAGTTCATTAATGGGAGCATTGGGATGCCCCGCTTACTTCCTAAAGTTGTTGATCAGGCGTCTTTCTGGAAACTTTTCACAACTGTTCCTGTACTTGTTACTGCCTATATTTGCCATCACAATAGTAAGTTCTAGCTGTGTTTCATCACTTATACAATATTTTATCAAAGAATATAGTTAGTAATAAACCTCAGTGAGGTGATATATAATGCAAATTTCCTTTTTGATGTGATCTTAACACACCGAAATCAAGCTGAGGATGCTTCCTCAAAGGCTTTTCTATGACAAGCTTTAAGTGAGAAGTTTCCTTGTATCCAAGAGAAACTAAGATATTTGAGTAGTCTCTAGGTTTTTCTTCGTCATAAATTTTCCCAAGCATCCAAGCATCCAAGCATCTATCTACATTTTAGCGAGCAGCTCTTCGAGAGTTTCAACCTGGAATTCGTGGATGTCATTTTGAGTTTGTTGAGGACATATAGGTGTTCCTCTATTTACGTCCCTTTTCAACACAATTTTCTTGTTTTTCCTAAAAGAGCTCAGTGATGTGAAATGTGTTCTTTCTGTATCAGTTTTACTTTGTTGTCTTCAACCATAAACACGGAGACACAGAAAATAAAAGAGAAGAACCTGTGTAGCTCTTCTCAGTGTCAATGGAAAGATCAAAGTGAAATTGCTACTCTAGCTTACTTGAACACGTAAACCTGGTTAACTAAGGGAAATATTTGGCATTATGAATTTGAGCGATTGTTGTCAAATATATGTGCTCTAACCTATTCTTTTGTTCAGTCTTTGGAAATTATACTTCAATTTCTTTAGTAAGGATTAGCTTTTCCTTTACAGTATGGGAGTATTATAGTTACCGTAAAGGTATTTTAGACTATCATCTAATTTTATTTCAAGTGTTCAAATGTATTACTCCTACGGAATTTACTTATTCGTCACCTTAGATCCACTCATCTGTTGTCACGGCTTTTACCTTTTGCACCTATGCATCCCAACACTTCACATAAATAGAAACAAAAAGAGGTAACAGAGCAATTTCAAGGTGAGAGGTTTCCAGTTTATATAGAAGTGTTTCAATATATGCTATGCAATGTTGGTCATCAATAAGTTGATCCCATGTCGTATGTGTTATGTATTTTATTTATCTTTGATAATTTCCTTTACAATCGTAATCTTTGTTGAGCATTGGAATTTTAAGCATTAGTCCTTGATCTAAAAGAACTGCATGTTAATATATATTTTTCCTGAAAGAGTATCTTCAAGACTTCTTGCTATCTGTCTTGCTTTTTTTCTTCTGTTTATTTCTTTAGTACAAACTCCTTGGCTTAGTAAAACAAGTACTCAGAATTCTAATAGTTTCTGCCTTGTGTAGCAACTTACAAATGGATTTGAATGTATCATTAATCATAGACCAATACCAAGGAAAGGTCCAAAAATTGAATATGATCATTTTGAATTCCCTGCATATTATTCCTTTCCTGCTAACACATGAAAACTATTGAGGGAGGGGTCTTGAATATCGAAAGATAACGGATTGTGCTTAAATAATATCCTTCCGCAAGAAAGTAATGCACGGATCTTTGTCATCCTTGAGATAACTTCCACTTTCTTTTGACATAGTAGAAGTACATAACTTACACGGTTTATGAATAAAACGCATTTATTTGACAAAAAAAAAACTGCATTTCTTCTGTGTCATACTACATCTGGCAGCTTTTTTACACGATAATTCATCATCCTTGACAAACTCATGTCAAAGGGGCATGATTTGGAAACGGATATTTTTCAAAATCCTTTAAAACGCTGAAAACTTGCAAAAATCCGTTGTCCTCATGCTGGGCACATTCTGCTACCGAAGTCCATGTAATATAGGGTATAGTCCCATTTCATGGTCCTGAAAGATCAAATACTTGCTCCTGGGCAATTTTTGTCATTCTTTGCATGTTCAGCACAACCTACTGACGGAAAACTTGATATTCAGCATGATGTGTTGGCACTATAGATCAATAGTTTACCAATTTGTCACTTTCACATATTGTTTGATGTCTTTCGCCTACTCTCTGCCATTGATTTCCTTTTGGATCTACTGCTTGGAGTGGATTCTCCGTGTAGAAGTTTGGAAGAATGGAGGTGCAAAAATTGCAAGTTGAATGAAATCTTAGTAGTGTTTCCGCGAGGAAAATACTGCTCTCGGAACTTCATTCGGATCAGAAAAGGAGCAAACTGCTAATTAATGGTGATACACTGATAATGTAGCATTAGTTAATAACCTTAAGAACCTGGACATAGTGGAAGAGATTGTTCATTTAGAATTTCACAAAATTATTGTATTTTACACCGTTAAAAGTTTGGGATGGAACACCAGATGCACTTCTACTTCATATTGTCAATTTGGTTTACATCACCAGCCCTAAACCTCACCTCCCAGACATGGTTTTGTCCTAATTGTCAGTCTTGATAAATGCTCAGTGAGTGGCCAGAAATTGCCAGTAAAAAGTACAAACTCTAATACTTGTTTCAACAAATGTTGCAGTACATCCAATAGAGAATGAGCTAAGAGATGGCAGCCAAATGAAGCTAATAGTCCGTACATCAATTGTGTTATGCACAACTGTTTATGTAGCAACCAGCTTTTTTGGATTCCTTCTCTTTGGTGATCATACCTTGGATGATGTTCTCTCCAACTTTGATGGTGAACTTGGGATTCCTTACAGCTCATTACTTAATGATGTGGTGCGAGTGAGCTATGTGATCCACTTGATGCTTGTTTTCCCAATTGTCTTCTTTTCCCTTCGCCTCAATATGGATGGCCTCTTTTTCCCCTATGCAATTCCTATTGTCTATGATAATCGCAGATTCTTTTCAGTCACAGCAGCTCTCATCTGTCTCGTATTTTTTGGAGCAAATTGTGTGCCTAGCATCTGGGATGCCTTCCAGTTTACTGGCGCCACAGCTACTGTCTCTGTTGGTTTCATTTTTCCTGCTGCTATTGTCCTGAGGTGAGTAACCAACCATGTCTACCATCTTCCCTTTTCACGCTGGTGTAATCCTCCTCACATATTCAAAGTTAATTCTTCATGTTTGCCATTGATCAGGGATACGCATGGAATTTCTACCAAGAGGGACAGGACAGTATCAATGGTCATGATATTGTTAGCTGTTTCCTCCAGTACTGTGGCAATCTGCAGTGACATTTACAGCATTTTCAATATTGGGGTTGATGCTTAGAAGAGCGCAATGAAGTCATATGTGAATATCAACTGGAAGATACATGAGAACATGATTCAGGGATTGGTCTATCTTCTGTACAGCACTAGAAAATTGTAATCTGCAAAGTAGAAGACCCAATTTTTTGGGTGAGCTAACATTATGAAATTGAGAGCGTTTGTATCAAGATCTTGTCGGTTTTTTTTGGTACAACTTTCAATTTCTCATAGTTGTAATTTCTCATTTAAAGAGATGGAAGATCTCTGCAGCTAAAGTTGTTTGTTATAGTTTAGTCTTGTTTTACATGTTCTATTTCTCTTGAGATAAATAAGGCAGTTCTTTTTTCAAGGAAAAAATGGTAGGTAAAAGGGCAGGAAAACTCAGAAAAGAGGTGATTTGCTAATGTACAGTATTTAAATATGGACCAAAATCATAGGATTATGTATTCCACACAAAATATGAGATTATCTATCTTGGTTATAATCCTAAATCAACCTAGTTTTGGACTAATTGAACCGATTACATAATAGGTATAACAACTCATTCTCAAAAAGCCATGTGGGGTGCTTAACTATATAAGTCATTTAGCAAGCAAAGATATTAGTGGAGCAATATATGAAAAGGAAAAAGGACTTACATATGATGTTCGTTAATCTAAAAATGTATGATAAAGATGTAAAGGAGGTCTTACGGAATTGTTTGGAGGCCAGAGGTGTAACTAAGGTGTATACTAAGGCGATGAAGAGCATGTATAATAAAGACAATACTTGGGTGAGGACCGGGAGAGGTGGCTTAGAGCACTTTCTAGTTTTGATCAAATTATACTATGAAATAGTCTTAAGCCTGTTTTATTTTGTTTTGGTGATAAATATATTGACGGGCAATAAATTTAAAAGGAGGTGTCATGGTATATGTTATTTAGAAATGATATAGTTTTAATAGATAAGACCCAGAATAAAGTTAATGCTAAATTGAAGGTTCGAAGATAAAACCTAAAGTCTAAAGAATTCAGATTGAACAGGACCAATATATAACACTTGATACGCAATGCATAAGTCTGACGTGAAAATGCTAAAGCTCATATTAGATTAAATTTCAAGTATCTTGAATTTTTATTATTCAAGAAATGAAGAAATTAGCGAGAGTATTACTCATCGCATCAATATAAAATTGATAAAGTGGAGACTTGCCTCTTCTGGAATACTCTAGTCTTGTGTTATAAAAAGTTGCCACCAAAACTTTAGAAAAAAACAAGTCATCCACTAAACTACAAGGAAATCCAAGTGCAGCCCATTCCTTTCTTGATTAAAATTTGTCCCTCAAGTTCATGTTCTCATTGCCAGAGGTCTTGAAAGACAGAATTGCTGGCATTATTATGAGCTATATTGTCAGTCATTGCCAAGCATTTTTGGTATCTTCTAGTCTAAGACATGAACACCTCCACACCCCACAAAAATATTAGAGAATTCCAAAGAGAAAAAAAGTACAAAGAAGAGGAAATCTAGAGTTAAGAGTGCATTGACATGTGTGCCAAATATTTACATTAACATATGGACATTTCATAAATTTGTCACAAATGTGCCAAAACCGACTGCTTTTAGACTTTGTTTTAATTATTTATAGTTATCCAATCCACCATTTGGAGTTTACCTAAAACCTTATAATTAACTTAGTGACTCTTCACTTTATTCTACCATGTGTCTATCGGAAAAAGCATTATTCTGACCTCCTCATCTTATTCCAGCATGCCAGGAAAAGCACGTCACTTCCACTGTCAAGATATCCTGGCTTGAGTGTTCACGAATGAGCAGATCGAGTCAAATATGAATTCATCAAATATGAATTAAATTGAGTTAAATATGAATTCATCAAATATAAATGAAAAAAAATAAAATTATTAGTTGCTAATCATTAACGGGAAATAATAATAATGATAATAAAAGTATGACTCAATTCTTTATATTTGTTTAAATATTAGCAAACAAAACTATTCAATATAAAGCATAATATATATTGTTTTTATTTTATTATCAAGCTTCTCGTTAAATGAAAAATCTATCGAAAGTAATCTATATATCTCATGAAATATTATACGGATAAACATACATATATTAGCTAATTAGCGAATATAGTTATAGTTTGAATTAATTACGGCTCGCGGCAAACATCTAGCTATAACTACAGTTTGAGTTTTGTATAATTCGTGCAATTTATATAAACATTGTGTGTGATTATACAAAAATTGTCCATGAATCAAATTGTATAGTGACATATACAAACACCGTGAATTGTTATAACGAATTATATAAATATTGTGCACGAGGTGTATAGCGAAATATACAAACGCTACATACAAACTGCAAATTGTATACTGAAATATACAAATGTTATACAAAAACTACAAAATTGTACTGTGAATTATACAAACGTACACAAGTGTTGTCCAAATTACACAAATGATGTTATAACTATAGTTACAAAATCTATTTACTCAAATTATAATTATGAAGCACATATATTTAAATGGCTATATACAAAAAATTCTTGTAAAATAAAATCTACGTATATCTTATCATTCGTAAAATCATAATATATTATTGTTTGTTGTTATAACATCATTTCTTAGACAATATCAAATTGCTGTCTTTTAGCTAATGTATTTTATGAGGTGACATCTCAACTATCTATTTTCTTCCGTTAACCTCAAATCCAAAAATGATTTTCATATCTACTGAATATATGTATGTTTGATGATAAAATTTAATCTTACATGTCTGTTCCATTGTTACAATAATTTCCTTTTTCTTTTATGTCAAAGGCATAAGCTACGTGCAAAGTTTCATTGCGTGTCATTTATTTTTAATAGTAATGTGTCACGGCTTTAGAATTTTTACTAAGACTTTTGTGTGTCACTAGTCAATTTGTTCACGATTCTTTTATGATCTTGCAAATACTAATAAATTTTTTCAACTATAATCGCCAAGGGAACACTAGATAAGAAGACTATGAAAGAGCTTTTGAAAAGAAACTTGTATTGCTTTGAAAAATTGATTTTCTGATTAATTTGGCAAGTGGAATGACCTCTTCTATTTATACTACTCCTAAGGGACCAAAGTACAAATAATATTTACATGACAAGTTAGTCCATGCTCTAGAATTCTCCACGTAATTCTATACACGTCTAGAGAAGACTACATACTACAAGAATAATCTACATGAATCTAGAGTCTTCCGTAAACAACCTGAAGGCTCTACATTCTTCTCCCTTGTACAAAAATAGTGACGGATCATGACAAATGACTATGCATGTAATTTTTGTGGAGCACCACTAAAATTTGCAATGAAATAAAAAATTCTTATATTCCACGTGTTCTCCTTTGCTAATGATTATCAATAAGGAACTTATAAGTACTTCTAGATAGGAAACAATTTATTTTTTGTGATTGATCGAAACAATAAATGTTGTAAAATTTTAAAGAAATCGCTCGAGATAATAAGTAAATTATTAGATAGAGATTTGAATTCATAAAAATGAAAAGAGTACTAAGCTTGTTCCATGACAACTTTATGAAAGAATTTGATCTTCTAAATCTTAAGAATTGCTTTTATGTTCTATTTCTGAGATGGAGAGAAAAAGAAAAAATGTTGTCTTTTGTTTAGGGACTGTTTATTCAAAAAGTTATAAAGTGTTTTTTCAAGTTAAAAGACATATTTTTCAATAAATCTCCATCAGACTTAAAGAAAAGATTCAAGAATTTTCAAAATAATTAAAATGAACCCATAGTAATAGATATTTATTTTTAAGGCCCAATATTTTAATACTTTATTAAATCATACAATGAACTAATTTAACAATAACATATATACGTATAATATATTAGTATGTGAGTCCACAAAGTAGAAATTACTTAACATAAAATTCATATCTGTAAAAATTATTACTAAACATTTTTTAGTTGTAATTAAAAAAAAGACTTTTTAAATAGTGTCTATTTGTAGAATATTCTTGGTTAATAAATGTAACCTATATTTAGTGCTATGCTATTGAAAGCCCAGCTGTAGATGCCTTTACAAGAAAACAGTAATAAGTTCTCCATCAATTCATCTTGAGATGTCTTTTCCCAACATCTCATGATGGTGATAACTTTAATTAGTAAATTTTATTTTTAAATATTTTTTTAATATATATATATATATATATATATATTATTTCATATTTCTGTGCAGTTTCTCTTTTTCTTTCTTGTCTGTTTATCATATCTAGTTATTTTGCTGAGGAATTTTTGTGACGAGGGTTCTCAGGAAACAGTTTCTCTATCTCTATGAGATAGTGATAAGGTCTGCATACATTTTACTTTTCCCAGACCTCACTTGTGGAATTTACTGAGTATGTTATTGTTATTAATATATATATATTATTTCATAAATTAAATTAAAATAGGACAAAGATTACTGATTAAATCTATAGCTTAATAATGTAATAATCCTCCAAAATTAGTACAGAAAATGAACTAAATTTGCCCAACTGGGGATTGAATGTCGTAGAAGTGAGGGAAAAAAGATTTTTTTTAAAAAAAGTGAACATTGATATCTCCGATGACAACAACAAAAATGCTGCAGTTCATTTTGTTTTTGTACTAATCCTGTTGTGCCCTTCACTTGGATTTCTGGCCACGTGTTTAATTTTCATCACATCATATTTAAAATAATAATAATAATATTATAAATCTATTCAAATAAATCGAGTCACTCAATTTGGATACTGAATGATTAAGAAATTAATTGACATGCATGCAACTAAGTTGAATAGAACATTTATTACTTACCGATAGAAGTTGGCGAAGAGGTGGCGATCGAGAGAGTTAGGTCAAATTTGAGCGGGTTATAATGAGTTAAGATAATAAATGGGTCAAGATTTAATCTAATTCAAATTTGTTTGGGTCAAAATGAGTTAGGTTGAAATGGGTTATAGAGCGGGTCAAGACAACTTGATCCAATTTTTGCTAAGTTTTACTTACTTTATAATTTGTTCTTTTATCAATATTTTAGTAATTGATTAAATTATATTTTTCTTTATTTTGGCTATATAAAACATATCAAATTAAAAAAATATTTTAAAAAAATATTTCGATAACATTTCTCTCGAGTCAATTTGGATTGAATATTAACCTTATTTTAAATGGATTGAAATGGATTGGGTTGAGATGAATTAAACTAATAAATGACCCACCCAAACTTTAATGAATTAAGCAGATTGGGTTTAATTTTACCACCATATGTTTCACTAATTCATGTTATTTGTAGTATCATGGACCGATACTTTTTGTTCTATTTTTGAGTGTTAAAGCTATTGTGACGAGGGTTTCCAAGAAATAGCTTCTCTACTTCTATGAGGTAGTGTTAAGATTTGCATACATTCTACCCTTTTCAAATCCCACTTGTGGTTTCACTGGGTATGTTGTTCTTGTTGAAAGCTAGTGAATAATATTTTAATTAATGTTGATTGAAACAAATGACATGCTGCAGCCTGCAAGACTAAAAATATATTTGTCAAAAAAAATAATTTAAAAAGAAGTTGACTAGCATCTATAAACCATATAAGACATTTTCCATGGTGTAAAATATTTCTTTTAGGAGAATACTTTTGAAATATTCATGATATTCTAGAAAAATATCACTCTCATTTCAAACACGTACTCAACATTTGAAGAAGTTCATTAATTGAGTCCACGATGGTTAATTATACATTATTTTTATTTGCATTATTGTTAGTAACGTGGCAGTATTTTTAGTTAAGGTGGACTAAAATTTTTGTTTGAATTTTGAATAAAAGATATATTAAAATAAATTAACAAATTCATACTATTCTGTTTGTTGAAGTCAGTCCATTGAATTTGAAAATAAATTTAGTTGCAAATATTCGAATAAGAATAGTTTCTTACGTGATGTCCACTAATTTGGAATAAACCCTTTGAATTTTGCCCTAACACAAGTCAAAAATAAAAATGTCCTCTCGTTTATTATTCTTTTTTTTGTCAACCAATAAAAAACAAATTATGTTTGGGTGGTCCAATAGGATCAAGAATTTCTAGGAATATTAGTAAAAAAGGAGTGCATAAACAAATTTACTTTTTAGTTTTTGAAGTCCGATTATTTGTAGGAACTATCTGTTTGCATCAGCATAAATTTTGATTAATTATGGTTAAAACGATTATTTTGATTTTATGTACGTTCCAATCTATTCTTTATGGTGGTAAAGGAGTGATTTCCGCGAACTAGTGGATTGATGAACGAACACTTTTGAAACTAGTTGAGAATGGATGCTTTTATCGCAATCCTGATCCAATCAAGTTCAATAACTTCAATTGGTCATGTTCCTTTCGAATATACGATAAAAAGCTCGTCGAAGAAAGTCAAGTGCCATAGATAAGCTTTATTTGGTCCGAAGAATTGAGTTCTTATACAAGATAGATTAATTCTAATTATCAATTATTTATTTTGTGCTCGAAAAGGTCCCTCGATTAATTTTTTCAGGTATATGATACTCCTTCTGTTCACTTTTACTTGTCAGTATTTAACTTTTCGAGGTCAACAAAGCTAAATTTTGAAGTAATTAAATTTAATATTTGAAATATAATATTTAGATGGTTGAAAACTATACAAAAAATGTTATAAGTTGCAATCCTTCTCATATTAATATGATGAAAAAAATTATATCTTAAAATATTAGTCAAAGTTCATATAATTTGACCTCGATAAATAAAATAATGACAAGTAAAAATCCGCAAGTTGAATATAATGAGGTTGTCATCCAAAATATTAGGAAATTGTTGACCATAATTCTTATATTAGAAAAAAAAAAATAAAGAGCACAAAAAGAGAAAAGAAAAAAACAACCAACAACCCCATTAATAATAAAAAAAAGAAAACCAACAGAAACCATACAAACGTCAAGATATTGTATTTTTGTATATTAATTACTCCTATTACACCATAAAATAATAAAAAAAGTTGGTCACACCGACAAAAAAAATTATTAATTAAACTCTATTACTTCCATTCAATAAGGTCACAATCATCCCCACGTTAAAATTAACTTACACATGTTGTTGATTTTGACAAATCATTGCAAATTTTATTTAAGAATTTCCAAATTTTGTATCGTTAAAGTCTCAATTATTTTTCATATGTCATGCATAAATAGACATGATAATTATTTTATTTCACACTAATAAACTTTTCCACTCAATTCATAAATTATAATACTCCCCTAATAAGGTTGTTGAACGGAGCTTTATCATAACGATATAGTTATTTTTTTTATGATTTACAGGTTGTGAGTTTGAATCGTGAAAATAGATATTAAATTTGATTATTTATCGAATTTACAAATATATAATGATTTGTGCATTAAATTTTTTTAATAGCGTCGTACTTAACACGACTTTTTTATTATTATTTAAAAAATAATCAAAGGCACTAAAAGTGTGAAGTGGTCATTGGCCATGGACCCAAACGGGTAAATTAAAAAAGACAACTTTAGATGTCACTAATCATTGTTTACTTGGATAAGCAAATAAAGTTTTCTATTGTTAATTTATTAAATAATTAATTAAGACCCCTAATCTGTATTATTGAGGTATCCAGTTGTACACAACCAACGGTAATGATGAATATAATTTTGAGAATTAATATGTTGGATAATTAATCTATGATTTTCAATCAAACCTAACACATTTGGTTAAAGATTAAATTGTTTTTTCATTAGTTGACCCTACATGCTTTGGATCCCCTAATTAATGAAGCATTTCATTTGCTTTCACTTTTTCTTCTACAATTTTCTATACATTGTAGGATTAAATTGATGATTATATACTCCCTTATATCTCAATTTGTTAGGTGGGTAATTATATTATTTTCTCTTTTCGAGGGAGAACTCGAATCTAGTTTAGAATACCTTATCTCCTTTCTCTCTTTTGTTTTATTATTATTATCTTTTTTTTTATGACCATGACGTTTGAAAAAGGTTATATATATGCACCTCGACTAATTCCATTGAATATCTATCACCTTCCACCAACAACATATATTAGGTAATTGTGTCCACCAAAGTTAGGATAGATGAGAGAAAATTAAATCACCTTTTTTAAAAAAATTCTGATGGAATTTGAACTTGAGAGTTGAGATCTCAGAATATTTAATCCATTTCATTGACTAATTGGCCATGCTCTTGAGTGCAATGTATATAGAAAGACTCGAAACTTGTAACAACGGGGTGGTTACACATGTTTATTGCTACTGTTATTTCGTTTGTGTTGATTATCTCACTAATTTCCTAGTCAATACTTTTATTTTCTTGGTATTTTCATCATTATATCTTTTTGTCTTGTATTTTCTATATCTTTCGAATCAAGGATCTATTTGAAACAACCTCTCTACTTCATACATTCTAAAAGTAATATTGTTGTACTCTCTACTTCAGTCAGACCCACTCAAAAAATTACATTAGTATGTTGTTGTATTTTGTAAGTACAAAAAAGATATTAAAATTGAATGACAAAATAATTTTTTAAAGACTATAATTAAGAAATAATAGCATCCATAAATAAAACTATTTTGGTTATTCAACAGAGCCGGCGGGGTTAAAAGATTAAGCAAAACCGGTTTGGCCGGCGGTGGTTGATGACCGGCTTTGTCCGACCGGTTATACAACATCCAATAGTCTCGCACGTGCGTCAGCCAAGTTGTCACACGTGCCTCAAAAAATTTCATTTTAATGAACTATCATATGTTGTGGTAGAATTTTTGAATTTTAAAACTGTACCATTTATTTTGTTTTATATTTATTTTCGTCTGAGAAATCATTCCATTTGGCATTCTCCTCTATAAATTAAAGTAATATAAAAAGAATGTGTTTTTTCTAAATAAAGTTTCTTTTTTTTTTAGAAAATATTGCACTATTTTAGGCTTGAATTGAAATATCGTTGTAATATTTCATGAATTGTGGGGTGGTGATCCAAATGGGAAAATTCTTTGGAAGGTCTAATTTTAACAACATTTTGACTAGAAATAAGATGACAAAATATTTCTTAAAAGTCTATTTAGAAAATAACCTAGATATTAGATTTATGTATAATTATATAATTTGATATTTTTTAAGTAATTATATGATCATTATGTAATTACAAGCTTAAAATAATTTTTCTATTTCTCTCTCTCTCTCTCTTTTTTTTTTTTTAATATTGTTTCTCATCAATTTCTTTTTTACTCTCATTTTCTAACTTTTCAACGTGTTGATGTAGTATGCTTACACAATCATATTGACATTTGTGTACTTAGTCATATGATCACTCAACCTAAGAAACTTCGAAAACATGGTCTTGAAAAATTGAATTTTTTAACTTATGGAGTATATTACTTGTAGAGTAAATTATATGGAAAAAATTACTCCCTTCCTATTTATATTATTAACTTTTTTTTAGTCGGTCCCAAAATAAAAATAAGCACATTTCAATTATAGAAATAAGTATCAAAAACACATCTAAGTTATTCTCTTTTTTTTGAGTTTCACACAGAAAGTCGAATAAAGGATAGAAATGTGTTTCTCAAATTAAAAAGTAATAGTTTAGGTGTATTTTTGACAGCTATCTCTTCATTATATAATAAATGTGTAATAATATTATTAATATTTTATTGATGTTGGATTCTATTTATTTAACAATGAAGTCCAAAAAGAAGTACTCTCTCTATTTCTTTTAGTTGTCATGATAAAATCTCGCATAATATATAAGAAAAAATTAATTAAAAGTGTAGTTTGACTAATGCCTCCTTTGTCAATTCTATTTATTTATGTGTCTCTTTATTATAGAATAAATAATGTTAAAGACGACAACAATAACATATTCAGTGTTTAGCTGTAAAATTAAAAAAAAAACTTTCTTAATTACTTAAATTAACAATAACTATTTCGTAAAATAAGTAACATGATAATTAAAAAGAAGATGAAAGGAGTGCTTTTTTTATTTAACTTAAAGATAAATCTTCTCATATTTTTTAAATCTCCACATCGATCAAACTAATACAAGTTAAATTTAAAAAAAATCTAAATTACTGATTTGTTTTATTAAATTAATCCTCTTTTTTCTCAATCAACGAATTTACCGGTCCCATATTTTTCTCCTCATTATACTAAACATTTGTATTTGAGCGCAAAGTGTCGGTGTTTGGTTGAGAGTTAAAAAAGTTGTTTACATCTTCACCTCATAATTTAATTAATTAATTTTGTTTTTTTATGTTCTTTTTGTATATATATTTATTTTATAATATTCCTAGATCATCCAAAGCGTGCTTCTCACGCGCCATATTATTCGAGGATGTGATAGAATATATAAAATACTTAATTTACCCCTAGAGCTTGATATACTCACTCATGTTATATTGTTGGTACCAATTTTATACTCAAATTATTGAAAGAATGAGTTTCATACCTAAATTATCAGTTATTAGTTTGAGAAACACACTTCTCTCTTTTATTTCACTCTCATCATGGTGTGTATATTACATTTTTTCTTTTATTTAAGGTCTTAAAGAATTTAATTCTTCGAGGTAAATAAAATTTCAAAAAGAGCATTCTTTCACTTTCATACTAGAAGTATCTTTGAATTTCTCAAGAATTCTTCGAGATGGCTAGAAATAAAGCTAGAGTTTTTTTTTAATGAAAATATTATTTTCCTTGATTAATTCATGATTTCACGATTTGACTTCAGTAATAAAACTTTAGTACACTGATTTAGCATAATTTTTATGATTTCTTGAATATTTATGACTTTTAAACATGAAATTAGCATGCTACGAATTTTAATCTTAAAAAAAGTTAACCGATGGTATATTTTTGAGCTTAGTTTTACATTATGATTATATGAATAAGATGACTTTCATACATAACAGCATTATATGTATGTATGCCAAATTTGTGAAGATTATTAGCATCTAAAGGACATGAATTTAGAAAATTCAGATTTCATAACTATGTGCCATCATAGATTTGAGTATACCTCTTTGTCAGACAACTCTTACTACCCTAAGAGGCAATTCAATGGATCTACATAGATATGATATGATTTTATACCCTAACAAGGTATAAAGCAGTTCTTCCAACTGCCATCATAAGTTGGGCATCACGAATTCACGTGATATATATCGGTTATTAAAAATTCTTCCGTTTCATATATTTTTTTCTGATGTGCTCTCAAGCTATCTGCTTATGGGTTGTTGAGTCGAGGGTTTCCAGGAAACAACTTCTCTACTTCTATACGAGGTAGTGGTAAGGTCTGCGTACATTCTACCCTCCCCAGACCTCACTTGTGGGATTCAACTGGATATGTTGTTGTTGTTGATAATGATATGCTCTCAAGTTATTATGGTCTTTTCTTAAATATGCTATTTATGAAAATGATTATGCAGGGCTACCGATTTTAACTCATATATGTAATGTTCAACCATTTTCTTTCAATTGCTTCATTATTATGACTGTATTTTTTGTTTGAAACTTTCTTCATTACTTGCTCATATATTATTTTATTTGAGCATGTTGGTGCCCCTTTTCTACTCATTATATTCTATGTACCGAAGCATCCCCTTTTCTACTCATTATACTCTATGTACCGAAGCATACTTTTCTTTAATTTGCATTACATGTTTTTATGATGTAGATTTCAATGCTCGTTCTTAGATATGTGGCTAGTAGAGTGCAACATTCTTCAGTTAGCAGTTGGTGAATCCTCCTCACTTGAGGACCCCATGAATTTTGTATTTAATTTTCTTTTATGTTGTCACAGACTTTGTTGGCAGCTGGGGGCCATGTCCTAGTAGGTTTGTTTTACTTATTTCTTTTCGCAAAGGCTTTATTCGGACACAGAATTAAAATCACATGGATATTCTGCATTTTTTGGTTTAGCATTATGTTTATCAGCTTTCACTTAAATTTTCATCTAAATATGCTTTGATATATATGTCAAGATTTAGCTTGGAACTCCTTGGGATTTCGGGTCTTGTATCTCAATCAGAGTAGACTCAAGTCGTGACATATATATACATATTCTCGCTATCTGACAAATGATGAATATTTACCTCTTTTGCTAACGGAATAAATTAAAAAAAATCCAGATTTAATTTTTTAATTTAAAAGATTACGTGACTTTAAAAAATTATCTCATTCATTTGTTTAGCCCAGCAAATCCGATCAAACAACAACAAAAAAAAACTCAATCCCTTTTTTATTTAGATCTAACTCAAATTCATTTTAAGACTGAATCAAAGAGAAAATATTTTTTTTTCATATAGATCAAGTATAGAGGGGTCATAAAAATGAGTGCGATAATTTTTAAAAATTACATGATATTCTTGAAACCAAAAAATCAAATTTAATTTTTTAATTAAGTAAAATATATGATTGTTAACGAAAAGTATAATATGCACTATTTATTAAACGACTAGAGTAGAAGCATTTTTATACTAAATCGCAAAATTGAGCAGCATACTTACCCTTTTCCCCCTTTTTACTAAAAGTTGGCTTTTACATGTTATAATCTTGCTAAAAAAAATTCATAGTTTTTTTTTTCTTTTATAATCCAATTATTGTGAGTTTTGTAATTTTGTTTGGGTTAAAAGAAGTGATCTCATATTTACCATATTAGTTATAACTGTAGGTAGTTCACTTGATGATTTTATGAGTAGTATGCTTCTAAAAGGTAACAATATGTTACCCCATATTTTTGAATAATTTTTACCTTTAGAAAAGGAAAGATTTTGATGCAGCCTTTTTGTGCATATCCACTTGTTCAAGGCAACTTTCGTTATTTTTGGAAGTATTGTAAAAAGACTATTTTAATTTTATTTTTTTTAAGAAAAGAAAGACGTCCACCACCAAATAATATTTTTTATACGTACAAAAATAATTAACGTCTTTCGAAAATTCGTATAATTGAAGTGGAAAGTTTTGGTTTGTGTATTGTCTTTTTGGCAAAGCATGAATGACGCTAATTATTTACTCCATCGAGTTTGTAGAGTAGAAGATTAATAGGCTAGTAGGGGGAAGGATGAAGTCTGATATTTATGATATACTAGTGAGCTGAAGTAGTTCATCATAGATGATCTTTTAAAATAGAGTAGAAAGATGAAAATGACTAGAGAAAGGAGAAGAGCTTTAAAAGTGTTGAGTATATTGAAAGGGTAAAATAGAATCTGTACAAGAAGCTCTTTATATAAAGCTTAGTTCATAAAGTTAGTTAATTAATTTTAACTAACCAATAACTAATTAGTTTAACTACCTAACTACCGGCCTCCTTAACTGATTTATTCTAACATTTCCCCTTAAGTTAGGTACCCTGAAAGACATCAAGTGTGCTTAACTTGGACATTAGATACTGATGTTGGACTTTATTTAGTCCCTTTGTAAGGATGTTTACAGGTTGGTCTTTGGTCGAAATATATTGAGTCGTTACTTTTCCTTGTTGAATCTTTTCTCTTATAAAGTGACAGTTGATTTTAATATGTTTTATCCTCTCATGAAAAACTGGGTTTGCAGCTAGTTGTATGGCTGATCTGTTGTCATTGAAAATATCAACTGGTAATGTAAGTTTGACTTATAATTCTTCCAATAGCCCAAGTAACCATGTCAATTCAGAAAATGTAGATGCTAAACTTCTATACTTAGCTTCGGTAGAACTCCTTGAGATAGTAGTTTGTTTTTTAGATTTCCAAGAAACTAATGAATCTCCTAGTTTGATGAGAAATCCAGTAATAGACTTCCTAGTATGAGTACAGAATGCCCAGTCAGCATCACAATAGACAGTTACATTCTATATGTTGTTGCTGGATATAAGGATGCCTTGTTCAAGATGATTTTTGATATATTTAATAATCCTTATTGCTGCTTCCATATGAGATTTCTTTGGCTGCTGAAGATATTCGCTTAAAGTCTGCACACTGTAGGCTATGTCTGGTCTTGTGACTGTTAGATAAAGTGGTTTACCTATCAATTTTTGGTATGAACATATATATGATATTACTGGATCTTCAGCATGAAATCTGTTGATGTGCTCATCATACTCTAGTTGTAAGCTTAACATTTATGTCCATAGGTGTAATAGTTGGTTTTGATGCTCCAAGACCAAGTTCCAAAATCAGTTCCAGTGCGTACTTCCTATAATGTATTAGTATGCCTTGATTAGACTTGGTAAACTCTATTCCAAGAAAATATTTCAACTCTCCTAAGTCCTTCATCTTGAATATTTGTTACAGTGACTTTTTTGCTTCTTCAATGAGATTTAAATTGTCTCCAGTTACATGTATATCATCTACATTACTAGTATCATAACAGTTCTTGTTTCTGTGGCTTTTATAAAAAGAGCATGATCATACTGATTTTGTTTGAATTGTAGTGTTAGCAATGCCTCTTTCAATTCAACATTCCATTACCTAGGTGCCTGCTTGAAACCATAGAGGGATTTTGTGAGTCTACATACAGAAGGTCTAACTGTCTTATTAGTTTCCCCCTGACTCAGAAATCCCTCAGGCACCTTGAAGAAAAGCATTGTACACATCCATTTGATAAATGTGCCAATGTTTGGAGGCTGCAATAGCAAGCACTATCCCGACCGTTATCATTTTGACTACAGGAGAAAAGATCTGCTGATAATCAATACCTTCTTGTTTAGTATAACCTTTTGCAACCAGCCTAGCCTTGAATCTTTCTATTTTTCCTGAAGCCTTATACTTGATCCTATAGACCTATCTGCAGCCTATTGCCTTTTTACCAATTGGTAAAGTGACAATATCTGTTGTATGATTGTTTTGATAGAAGACTAGTAGACACAATATTCATCAACTAAGAAAGTACTATGGCATTCACTCCTTCCCACTGAGGCCGATGTTCTTCTCTAAAACTCTCCTTTTTTCAGAGTTCCATCAACAAAACCAAATTTGTTCCTTCCTAATAGGGCAATATGCATAGACCTACTCCATAAAGAATAGTTATTTGTACCAGTTAACTAAAAGGAAATCAGAGTAGTATGCAAGAATAAAGGATGATTTTGATCAATTGTTGATCCTTGTACACGAACACCTTCTTGCATTGACAATCCATTACTATATTAGAACTGGAATTAGATTGGCTGTTTGGTGGCGCCATCGATGAGTAATCTGACTGTTTAACACTCAGAACTTCTGATTTTCTTGAACTGTTGCAGTGGAATCTTGCAGTATTTTAGAAATTTTCAGTAATCAATTGAATAGAATCAACAAGAAGATGAAGAAGAATGAACCTTCAATTCAAAGGTCATAGGCTCTGATACCATGAGCTGAATTAGATGATCATAGATGATCTTCTACAGAGTAGATGATGAAGACGACTAGAGAAAGGAGAAGAGCTTTAAAAGTGTTGAGTATATTGAAAGGGTAAAATAGAATTTGTACAAGAAGCTCTTTATATAGAGCTTAGTTCAGAAAATTAGTTAATTAGTTTTAACAAACCAATAACTATAATTAGTTTAACTACGTAACTTACTCCTTAACTAATTGATTTATTCTAACAAGTAGATTAGTAGGATTAATCGTATATTTATATCTGCTATTATATATTATTGCATTTATATATTATCTTTTACTTTCCACTTTATATCTAGTATCTTCTGCTTTTTGGGCCTGATACTTTTGAGATGAGAGTCTCCAGAAACAACCTTTTCATCTCTATGAGGTAGTAGTAAGGTCTGCGTACATTTTACCTTCCCCATATCCCACTTGTGAAATTTCACTCGAGTTTGTCATTATTTATCTTGAGATGAAGTTTTCGGTGCTATTATTCCACTTTCTGATTAAAATAACTTAGTTTTGATATAATTTTGAGATAAGTTAGACCGAAAGTAAGTTATTCCTATCAGAAAGTAAATAGTAGTATCAGAACTTTTTATCTTGGCATAAGATAATAATAAAAATCCCAAAGGTCACTTCAATCCCTATTTTATTAAATTAGGTGGAGAGTACTTTTTAAAATTAATAATTTTATTTAATTTATGCTATGCTATGCATATTTTTTAATATAACAGATCAAACAATTAATGAAAAATAATATCAAGATAAACAACCATAACATAATTAATTTTAATATAATTTATTTTTAATACAAATGATCCTTTCATGCATTACAGGGGACTACTAATTCAAATGGGTGATTTGGACATTAATCCTTTGATGACGGGCATGACCCGCTGTTTTCTCGGTCAAGGAATGTGGAACAAGACCGAAAACAAATAATACTACAAAAACAAAATTCCATTTTTTTTCCTTTTTTTCTTTTTCTTCCCTTTTTCTTTTATTCGTACAAAAATTATGAATTTATTACAGCTAAAAACAAAAAAATGAAAACCTTAAATGCACATCATGATTTCCCAGATCTTATGATCTCCCTAATCACCACGCCATTTCCAAATTAAAAATTTAATGATTCACTAAAGCCCTTTTTATCCATCGAAATCGTGATTTCTTACCTAGTGAAATTAACTCGGTGGAGGATTTATAACTTCATAGATCTTTTACCATATTATGATATTATTATTGTTATCATTATGAATATAATATCTGTTATTTCATTCTTCTTTCTGGGGTGTCTGTTCTTGATTTATTATTAGAGAACCCCATTAAGGGGTAGTAGGTGGAAAAGCACAATAGCCCAAAAAAATTTCATCTTTATTTTTTTAATGTCATGTGAAAGGGTGAAAAAAAGAGCAAGAAAACCACTCTGGTAATTTTTTTGATTATTAAAAAAAGAGTGGTGGTATTGAAACAAAGAACAACGTGCTGTCAAATTTCCCTTTTGAAATTTTTGATTTTCCAAAAATCAAAGACGTGTTGAGCTGTTACCATAACAACACTGCCTTTTTTTTTTCTTTAGTACAAATTTTTAGTTTTTTTTTTTGTTGCAAGCTGTAATCCAAAGGGTTGTTCTCTCTCACCTTTGTACTGCTACTTTCTTCAACTAAATCATATCATTATATTATAGCCTTTCCCCATTCTTTTATTCACTCTTTATTATATGGTCCTCTGTTTCTCTCTCTCTCTCTACATTCAATATACTGTTTTACAAATTTTCATATTCCCTTTATAAACCTCTTTCTCTGTGTGAGTGAGTGTGTGTATTTTTGTGTTTCTCTGTCTGTCTTTCTTATCTCTTTCACTTTTTCTTTTTTTGAATTTACTCTTCTCTTCTGGACTCTGCCATGAGTCCATTATAGTATTTTTGAGTTCAAACTTCAACGACCCTTTGTGTTTTTCCATCTGGGTTTGGTCGCATTGTGTTTGTTTGAGCCGAAAAACAGAGAAAGATTCAATCTTGACTACTTTTAGGGTGATTTTCCCATCTGGGTCTGTTTCAAGAACCTCAACAATGGCACCATCTTTTAGCTGGTGGGGTAAAGAAACTCATAGGGGTACTCCAGTAGTAGTAAAAATGGAGAATCCAAACAACTGGTCTATGGTTGAGCTTGAAGGACCATCAGAAGATGAGTTCTTGTTACCAAGCGATGATGTTTCTTCAATGTCTCCTTATAAACGTGAAAAAGTCCGAAACAAGAATGCTAAACAGCTTACATGGGTTCTCCTTCTCAAGGCTCATAAAGCCGCAGGATGTTTAACTTCCATAGCATCAGCATTGTTCAGCTTAGCCTCCGTCGTACGCCGCCGTGTCGCTTCCGGCAGGACGGATTCCACCGACAACAGCGCCACTGAGAACCCGACTGTCAAGAACCGGTTCTACACTTGCATAAAGATGTTCCTTTGGTTGTCGGTAATCCTGTTAGGGTTTGAAATTGCTGCCTATTTCAAAGGCTGGCACTTTAGTGCTCCAGATCTTCAATTACAGTATTTGTATTCATTGGATTTTCACACATTTGCAAGTCCATTGGCTGTGAAGAGTGTTTTTGATTGGTTTTACTCAAAATGGGTCCTGATTAGGGTGGAGTATCTTGCTCCTCCTCTTCAATTTTTAGCCAATGCTTGCATTATCCTCTTCCTCATCCAAAGTGTGGACAGATTAGTACTATGTTTAGGGTGTTTTTGGGTTAAAATGAAGAACATTAAACCAGTTGCCAAACAAGGTGCAATGGATCTGGAATCTGGTGATGGTAGTGGTTACTACCCCATGGTACTAGTTCAGATCCCCATGTGTAATGAAAAAGAGGTAAACTTTACTAAATTATTTGTCTTTCCAAGATTTTGTTTAATTGTCTATCAAAAACTCATGTTTATGTTGTCGGTGGGTTGTGTCGGTGGGAATTGTTATTATTATCAGGTTTATCAGCAATCCATTGGTGCTGTATGTTGTTTGGAGTGGCCTAAATCAAGATTGTTGATTCAAATTCTTGATGATTCTGATGACCCAATTACTCAGACATTGATCAATGAGGAGGTTCAGAAATGGCAGAAGGAAGGTGCCAATATCATATACAGGCATAGAGTGATCAGAGAGGGTTATAAAGCTGGAAATCTTAAGTCAGCTATGAATTGTAGCTATGTCAAAGACTATGAATTTGTTGCCATTTTCGATGCTGATTTCCAGCCTATGCCTGATTTTCTTAAAAGAACAGTCCCTTATTTCAAGGTATTTGATTACCTTCATATTTGATGATCCCAGTTAATTGTGTATGGTTTGTTATATGCTACCACTTTTGTGTAGAATGTGCTTATAATGTGAGTGGTTTGTTTGTTTTGATTTTGAATTGTAGGATAACGAGGACATAGGATTGGTTCAAGCAAGATGGTCTTTTGTGAACAAGGATGAAAATCTACTTACAAGATTGCAGCACATTAATTTGGCTTTTCATTTTGAAGTGGAGCAGCAGGTGAATGGTATATTTCTGAATTTCTTTGGCTTTAATGGGACTGCTGGAGTATGGAGGATTAAGGCATTGGAAGAATCTGGTGGTTGGTTGGAGAGGACGACCGTTGAAGATATGGACATTGCAGTTCGAGCTCATCTCCATGGGTGGAAATTCGTCTTTCTCAATGATGTAGAGGTAAATTCACTGCAAAAAGCCTCATTTTCGAGTATTGCTTAATTGGAAGTAGTTGTTTGTTTTGAGCCTAAAGAAGAATTTGTTGATACTTCAGTGTCAGTGTGAGCTACCGGAATCATATGAAGCTTATAGGAAGCAACAGCATAGATGGCATTCGGGGCCAATGCAGTTGTTCCGTCTCTGTTTACCTGCCATCATTAAGTCGAAGGTACAAATAATTCGAAATTGATATGATTCCATTTAAGTGATCCCCAATTCTATTTGTTAAGTTTTAGCATATTTGGATGTTGTGCCTAGCAATAATGCTTGCAATTTGGTTGCTGCAGATAAGCATTTGGAAGAAGGGCAATTTGATATTTCTTTTTTTCCTTTTGAGGAAGTTGATATTGCCATTTTATTCATTCACTCTGTTCTGCATAATCCTCCCAATGACAATGTTCATTCCTGAGGCAACGCTCCCATCATGGGTTGTCTGTTACATCCCTGCCACCATGTCATTTCTCAATATCCTTCCTGCGCCTAAATCTTTCCCCTTCATCGTGCCCTACCTTCTATTCGAGAACACCATGTCCGTGACCAAGTTTAATGCCATGGTCTCTGGCCTCTTCCAACTCGGAAGTGCATACGAATGGGTAGTCACCAAGAAATCAGGACGTTCTTCTGAGGGTGATCTTGCCTCATTGGTTGAGGAAAAACCTAAACACCAGCGAAATGCTTCGGAGGAATGGAAGACTACGAAGAAATCAGGGCGTTCCTCTGAGGGCGATCTTACCTTGTTGGCTGATGGAAAATCAAAACACCAACGAGTTGTTTCAGTGCCTGATTTGGAGGAACTAAGGGAGGAAATTAAGGAGAAGGAGAAAAAGGCATCAAGAAAGAAGAAACACAACAGAATATACACAAAAGAATTGGCTTTAGCTTTCTTGCTGTTGACAGCTTCAGTTAGGAGCTTACTATCAGCTCAAGGAATCCACTTTTACTTCTTGCTGTTTCAAGGTATATCATTCCTGCTCGTTGGCCTAGACTTGATCGGTGAGCAGGTCGATTAAATCTTTCATAGCTTAGGGATAAATATTAGTTCAACTGAAAAAGTCAAGTTGGAAACTAGATGCTAAACCTGACCTTTGGTACATTCATGTAAATGAGAAAAGCAAGCAATGAGGAAAATTGTGGAGAGTTGAGTGCAGTTATCGCCTCTCCGCGAACCGTTTACAACCCTCAAAGCTGTTTGCACTTGACAAGATGAAGCAAAGTTACATTGGAGCAGGTGGTTGAGCAAATCCAGCATCTTTGAATAGAGAAAACCATTGAGAATGGTGAATAGTGTTCATTTTAAGCAACCCCCTCCCACTCTGTCATGTAATTTCTTTATTTTCTGGATTCTTTTTTTCTTTTTGGGCTATATTCTTTTGTAAGAAGAATTTGTCTTTGAAACATTAAACACGGAATTTAGTGGAAGTTGAATAGTATAGATGCAGCTTTTTTCCACACATAATTCATCTCCCTTGGTTCTTTTCTTGTCTGGAGAATCTATCAGGAGTATGTTGTAACCAAAAAGATTGTACATTTTCTCACAACTATAAGAACATGCAATAGTTTTTTATTGGTGACTTTTTTAGTCGACCATGTGTGAGGTATAAGTTATAAGTTATAATAATTTAGGGATACAACGTAAGATTATTTTATTTCATGTTTGGTTGGAGGTACAATATAATTTTTAGATCATTTATTTCACTATTTTTATCTTAGTGGTGGGAAGTTATTACATGTATATGGTCAAATAACTTATTTCACGCAAATTTATGTAGGGATTAATTATTTTGAGATAACATATTTGCTAACCAAAAAACCCTTAGTCTTTAAATCCTGGAAACAGGGTACCAAACTACCACTATATAGTGTGTTTTGAGCTGCCACTTTGTGACATTTGTTCCTCCAAAGTCATGTTATGCTCAATTTTTATATCTGTTCTTTTGACGTACATGATTTCAGTTCCTTTACTCTGGCAAATAAGCTTTGATGCTTAATTGGTAAAGTTATCTTGACAAGGAGGTCATAGATTGCAACATTTTTTTTTACAGAAATGTTAGATAAAATTGATACAATAGATTTTTGTGATCAGATTCTAAAGTATTATCTAAAGTGCAATTTTTACACAAACTGGTAAAAAACTTGTTCGTAGAAATATAGGATAAAATTGTATATAATAAACTAGATGCTGGCGCGCGGGTCCAATATTTATTATTTTTGTGTCTCAATTTCTGTGATGTTAGATAGGGTCAATAGCTCTAAGATCACGTTGGATTCTAACCCTACTGATCGGGTTCTCTCTTTTCTAGTTCTCTCTTTTCTACCAAAATACCTTTCTAGCTTTTGATCTTGTTTAAAAGATACGAGTCTATGAGATTGTATGGCGATGATATGGTGTAATTGCGCAATGGGCAAGTTCTATTTGTAAATTAAATAAAAAAAATTTATTTTAAATGCATATGATATTATTATGGAAATGCACACCTAAAAATATTTAAGCTAAATAAGATGAAAGATTTATTTTAAAAATAAATATTCAATAATTAAAGTTAGCAAGGAAAATACATTAAAAACTAATTTTAAAAGTGAAGATATTTTTATAAACAAGCAACATATTCTTAAAATTTATTTGATAAACAAAACATTCAGTAAAAAAAAATCATAATATAATTTATTCTAATATTACTTATTCGATAATAACTTATTTCATCGTAACTTATATTCAATTCAAACGTGAAAGAGAGATTAATTTAAGAAGGAATGTGAGGCTCTAGAATCCATTTGTCTTTTTTGTTACCTTATCTTTCGTCGGATTTAAGAAAAACACCGACAAAGAGTAGATGGAATACAGTCAACTCTGCCTTATCTTTAACCTTTTTGTGTCCTTTAGTGAAATATTTTTTAAAAATTAATTTGATTTTTAAAATTAATTTAATATTTTAAAATGAAAATATAAAAAAATTATAATTATTAATCAAAATTTATATAATTTAATTTTAAAAAATGAAAATTATGAAATTAAAATAATACGAAGGAAAGTATTTTTTATTTTTTCATTTTTTTTTTGAAAAAACTCCAGGATGTTGGACCATATTTTCTAATTAGGGAAATATTTAATCACACTGGTCAATGATATAAATGCAAATTTCGGCGGAATAATTGGAAAGGAAATCATTGATTACTTTTTCATTTTAAATTATTTATCATTTAAAATTTAAAAATAAAATTAATAAATTATAAATATAAATATATTTTTTTGTAAAAATTGAATGGGTAGGCGAGTTTCCTTTGCATGAATAGTACTACGTTAAATGCCGCACGTTGTTCGAGTATTTTTATTTTATTTTTATTTTAGATATATAAAAAGCTTTTCATTATATAGTATTTTTTAAAAAAAGTGCTTCCTCCTACTTGTCAGACTTAAGCTTTCCTTTGAAAAAATATTTATTAGGAGTTTATTTACTAAAAATTAACTTTATTAGTTATGATTTCAAAATATTTAAGTTTTGGTACTTAAAATGAATAAACTAAAAAAAAGTTTACTATTAGTATATAAAGATCTTGTAAAACAAATGGAGGAAATACATGTTTTAACTATAAAAACTTCTTTTAAAACTTTCGATAAAATATTTGATATTCATATTGAAATTCAAACAAATTTTGATTTACGTAAGAAAATTTCATATTTTTAACTATAAAAACTTTAACCTAAAGCTAGAAATATGTACAAATAGAAGTAAGGTATGAGTATAAATATTACAGCTTGGCCACAAATTAATACAAGGCCGTCTTTAACCTAATTTTTCTGCCATTAATCAATGCAAGGGTCACAAGCTACAGTAGAAATTTTTTATAAATTCATAATTTAATTACTTTTCATGTTTTTTTCCTACACCTTTTAAAAAAATATTACTTAAACGTGTAATTTAATTTAATTATTTTTATTTATTCTTTGATCTTAATTAGTACTATTTTCTTCCACCACAGTTATTGAATAATTATATAAAAGTAAATATTAATGGTTATTTATATCTTTACTAGTATAATAATTATTTTAGATTTTATTTTTTAATAAGAGCAACATGTAAAATGAATCGATGAGAGTAGAATTTTGAACTTGAACAGACCTTGGTCAGAAAACAAGAAATGCCAATTGAGTTTTCTTTTCTTGAGCAAATAATTCATTTCTACTAAAGAATTTATCAATTTCAATTATTCATTTTGAATCTATTTATGTGGTGGTGTTTTAATTTCAAAAGGCAAATATGTTTCTTTATCAGAATATTTTATATGCCTTTAAATTGTTTGAATGAATAATTATTGTGACTTATTATATTCTTTAACGTAAATTTTTAATTAAAAACTTAAACAAATCTATATCTCAGAACAGTAAAAGACATAAAAAAAACTTTCGAATTGGGGTCTGTGGCAGATAATAAATTGGAACCTTAGAAGTATATGCTAACGCTAAGTAATAGATTCCAAATTTCTCAAATAAATAATAAATACAACTTTTTCTCAAATTTCTAACGTTGGGAAGAAATTGACATATGTATTAATCATTACCCCATTAATAAATATTAAGTGAATTATTATATATTTTTTATAATTTAAGATAAATGAATTAAATTTTAAAAATTGTTGTGACCCCCACCCCACCCTCCCACTCCACTCCCACATCATATTTATCATTCATTTAATAAGGTTTTAAAAGAGAATAGTTTGGAATTATTAAATGGATAATAGAAAATATTGTCTTTGATTTATGTCCTTAAGTTTTTTTGGGTTGTAATTCACTTAATCTGAACTAAAAAAAGTACTCCTCTGTCATATTTTAATTGTTAGGTATATTAAAAGTAATTATCACAAAATAGTTGTTAATTTAGATAATTAGGAGAGAATTAATTATATTTTTTCAATTTTGCTTTTAGCATTAATTATTTTAGAATTAAGAGACACATATATAAATTAAGGTTTAATAAATTTATAAAGAATATATAAGTGAGACAATACTTTTAATTAGTTTTTATTAAAAGTTATGTTAAACATAATCATGATAACTAAAATGAGATAGAGAAAATATTATTTTAAAAACATGTAACATCTAAAGTGGACAAATAAAAATAAACTGAGTGAGTAGAATCCTATGTTGGCAAAACCAGCGGCGGAGCTACCACTTTGATGGGGGGTTCATTCGAATCCCATTTAATGACAACTTATACTATTTATATATGGTTAAATAATTTTTTATATGTATATAGCAGATGTTGAATACCTTTCAACTAGTTCATATTGACTACTCTTTCAAATTAATTTTAAACCCCTTTAGTAATATTCCTAACTCCATCACTCGAATAAAACGACAACAAATTAAAGGGGAAAAGAGTTGATGTAATTAATGAGTTTGTAGCTAATAGAGAGTATATTTAAGAGTATTAATTAAAAATAAATTAGATGTTGGTCTTAATTAGTGCTCCCTTCGTTCCATATTAAGTAAATTTGTGAAGTAATGCATACATATTAAGAAAAATATTCAAAGATAATTTATATCATACTTTTTACTATTGCCCTTTGTAAAATCATAAATATATATGTAGTGTAATTTATCTCCTAAAAAATATAAAACTTCAATAAATGAAAAAGTAAATATGGAAAAAGTTTCAAACATTCTTTTTAAACTTTGAACAATTCAACTATTTTGAACATTGAAAACAGTTTCAAAAATTCAATTAATTTGAAACGGAAGGAGTAGTACGTAAGGTGGAACATGAATATCAACATGACTGCATTTAATATAAATATTAAAAAGATGGGGCACATCAAATATTTATGTGGTGTTTGGTGTCACAACCTACTGGCTTTTATGTGACTTGTTAACTACCCCATTTCTTCTTCTTCTTCTTCAAAATATAAATATTACTTTATTTTGTTTTTGTAAAAGAAATTTTGTTTTGCATTTGTCTTTATTAATAATGGTTGAACTAGGTGATTGTTTGTTTGTTTTATTAGTTAACAAAACTTCCATGATATCCGTGAATTTGACACGTAAATAGTGACGTGCCTTTATTTTATACTATTCAATAGAGAGTGTATGTATTTATTTTTGCTACATTAATTGCCAATTCATAACAACTTGCATGTTACTTGTTAGGATTATTGAGTGTGTGTGTGTAATTTTGTTAAAATATTCTGGATTCCACTGAACAATTATTCCAAATAATTTTAACTTGTGTCACCATCGATTATTTTTCTGTTTAACTTGTGACCTTCATGTTTATTCTATGAAGGGAAAATAAAGAAGAATTTTTATGGAGTGTCTTCAACTTGTCTATATATTCTTCATTGTTCTTCTAATTGGTTAACTACTGTATTGATGTTTATTGAATATCTTCAATTATTTTACCGGTTAATACACAATAACAATAGTAATTATTCATTAATCACATGTATATGTCAACCTAGTTTAAAACCAAATGGGAGAGGAGTAGGCGATAAAATATGCATAGATCTTACTCATACTTTAATGGTAAAGAAATTATATTTATTAAACAACATTATACAATAATTGAAGTATCAGAAATATCAAATAGTAATAAAAATCAAAGGACAAAAAACTGTGACAAAATAAAATTATAATAAACTTATATGATGATTAAAGTACAAAGATATATAGTAACAAAAATCGAAGGATAAAAAATTACAATTGCATTACTGCAATTATTAGTCTGGACAGATAGCTACCAAGAAAATGGACTGCTATCTACTCTTCTATCTTATTATGCGTCCTCTATATAACCTTTTATTTAAGACCATGACACATGCATTATATTCTCTTAAAGGTCATGACAATATTTATTTAAGATCATGTATTCGATAGGTTAAACTTATATCTTATCTTATCTAATAATTATTTTTCTTTAATACTCCTTCAACCCACCCCCAGACTTCACTGGGTATGTTATTGTTGTACACCTTCGACCCACCCCTACCTCTCTCGAAACCCATAGTCAATCTCTCCTGCACAACTTCGCATTGGTGCATCTCTTTATTACATGCTCGTATTATCTTAGCCTCGCATGTTGTCCTCCATCAAAGTTATTCTCATTTTTGTCCCTTAGCTTTCATCTTCAGAATACAATATTAAACAACAGTATATTACACTTCTTGATAACTTTTTCATATTTCAAACGAATCTATGATACTTTTATTGGAAACAATACTAAGCAATTCATTATTAGAAATAAAATAGATTATTACAACAATACTTATTAAAACATGAATGTAGCTTTGATTGATTATTTTACTGGTCTTTTATCTCACCTTGGAACTTATCTTTTTGAGAAAGGATAGAAATCGAATAAATGTCTAGACCAGCTTCAAGGCATGATTGTTAAAAATTAATTAATTAACACGTGTCTTGACATCCATGTTCTAACGTATTTTAATTTGTATTGTAAAAAATCTAGTAGGCAAATTAGATTTTTTCCTGCTAATGATTTTTTTTTTAAGGAAAAAAAATATAACTTTTATCAAGTTTGTTTGGTCTTGTGTGACAATTCAACGTGAAAATAAAATTATGATTTGTTTGGTCTCATGTGACATGTCCTAGGATTAGGAACAAGGAAATATGGTGCATGGCTCTATAACCTTAAATTTGCCTAATGTTTCCATCGCAATTGAGGTAATTTGCCGGTTTCTTATGGCAACATATAGGAGTCATTTGATATGCCACATAAAATAAATAAGAACATTTTGAGGTGATTTTACTTCATTCTTCATATCAGATAATAGTTTTATTATTTAATACAAATAATAGAATAAGATAATCATAAAATGAAATAACATTTTGAATAAAAATTTAAATTTTATTTTAAAATTATTATTTTTAATGAAAAGGGTCAAAAATGTCGTTAAACTATATGAAAGGAATAAAAATGTCCTTGATTTATATTTTGATCCAAAATGGCCTTATTGTTACCAAATCGGTCAGAAATGCCCTTCTTTAAAAAAAATATATTTTTTCTTTTTAGACATATTGTATTCCTAATAAATTTTTAAAGAATTCTTTTTTTGTTTTTTTCTTAATCACATTAACTAATAAAAATGTAAGAGAATAAATTTTTTGCTTAATCCTATTTTATCAATTAAAATAGATCATTGTACCCAGTAACAAATAATATATGTCATGAGTATGAGATCATAGTAAACCCAACATTAAGTTTTACTTAGATAACGATAAAAATAGTAATTATAATGAAGCAAAAATAATTAATTTTTAATTTTTTTCTCAAATTGAAGTAGAATAAATATTTAAAAATATTATTAGAAAAATAATGTATTAAAAAAATAAATTTATTTGAAAAGGGACAATTTTTTACTCATTGAATAACAATAAGATATTTTTGAACCAAAATATTAGTGATAAACGCATTTTTATACTAAAAGTATTTTTGACCTTTTTCCTTATTTTTATGTCACGTACCAAACAATCGAATAGCGTATTATTATTAGAAAATGTAGTGTGGGACATGCGACATGTGTATGTGGACTTCCTTTTTAGGTTCTTAGTTTGTATGTCTATGAGTCTATCCATGTGAGTGAGATCAATATTTCAAAAAAAGAAAAAATTACTAAAAGGAACAACTTTTACTTTTTGGAAGGGGGAATGGATAAGAATGGACATATACAAGAATGAAATGATGTCACTGTTTTACCACTAAGCTTCCACTCAATAGACAAATGAAAACGTTCATTTGAAGTTTTTCAAAGTTTAGTAGTCGTTCGGAGTAAAAATTTGGTTGGATTGGATTGATGAGCTTCGTAGGTCGAGGAGGACAACACTCAGATCCGTCTAGTGTGATTCTTCATAAATGTGAGGCGAGCCGCTAATTCTATTTTTCAAGTGATCACTTTCTTAATGGAATATCATAAAAAAAGATAAAATGACCGATCATAGGACTAAGTCGAAGAGGTTGGGGGTATATATCTTTAAAATTAAAAATATATTTTATTTTTTAAGAAAATTAAGGTGTTGACATCTTGTGTAGTATTGTTTTTTAAAGAACTCATTACCAAAAAGTCGATACAATATAAAATTAAACAATATTTTTTAAAATAATTGAAAAAGAAAAAAAAACTTTTTCTATAGACAAACGATTCCTAAATAGGTCATTTCTTGAAAATAGTAACGTGATTTAGCTAAATCAATCCTCTAATTACCCTTTATAATGGTAGCTTTACAAAAATGCATATATATATATATATAGTGATAGTTTAGTGTTTTATAGCAAATATATATATCCCTTAGGCATTATTTTGACATGTCATTATGTCCCATTCATGTTGCCCGATCAAACTAGGTTTGTCATGATTTTACTTATGACAGCATTATATCATAAAGTGTATATCTCGTGTATCTCATAAAATACATATAAGTGATTTTTATGGTGAATAAGGAACGTTTGATGATTAACGATGCCTTTTTATCTTTTAAGTTGTTTAGTCGGATTGATTGTTCAAGATCTTTGGTCTTTAACCTTACTCGAAGAAAAAAATGGGATCACTTCTTATGAACTCGTTGAAAATGATTATGATCTAGTTCATGACCTATTATAGAGGACGCTCTGGTGGAATCTTCACAAACAGAAAAAAATTGCAGTCATTTTGATAATGATCGAGTGACGTTGCTTTTTCAATCCGAACTGAGAAATCCCTTAGATATAATGCAAAAGGGCTCTTGGCCTATCCTTAGTCAGAGATTTCTCTATGAAATAGTGTATCTCATAATAAACAAGTATCGTATAATGACATACAAGTGTATGTGGTATGTATACAAGTCATGGAGAGTTTGGAACATAAAGCTACTGAGCTATTTGGTATTTATGTTGGAAAGTTATTGTATTTAGTTTCAATATGTAAAAAATCATGGCAGCAAACGGGCTTAATTAGTTTGCTAACTCTCAGATCATTGTGTGATTACGAAAAAAATATTTTCAGAAGAATACTAAATCCATCTAATTTGGTCCACCAATTTAAGTTGGGCTAACCTTTATATTTAAAAGCCCATGTTGCTCATGGTCTTTGTAAAGGACTCTGATGAAAAATTACATGGAATAACAAATATTATAGTTTCAGTTAATTATTGATCATAGCTAGAGTTTAATTTATGTTGCTAAAATTTGTATAATTTGGTTCGTAATAGAATTCTAGAAATTGTATATGCTTACCTTAGCTATTTGTATACATTTCGTTGATACATTTGATTTATAAGCTCTGAAAAATTTATAGTTGTCTAAACATAATTTTTATATACTTACCTTGTTTGCGTATTGGCAAACGAAATGTACAAAACGAAAATACTCATAGTGAATGAAAGTATATATAAAGCATAACTAGACAAATTGTAACTAAGGAGCATAATCAGAATACTTTATAATAGCTTTGTGACATTTGCTCTTTCCACAACGTTGTGAACATTAGTTTACATTGCAAGGTCCAAGATGTTTTATAGAAAAATAAAGGTTTAACTCATAAACAAACATCTAAACTTGTCATTTTTCACTTAGACACCTAAACTAAGACATGTTCCTAATAGACACCTCAATTACTAAGATTTGATCCCATTAAACACTTTTATCCTACTTGGCACTCTCCACAGTCCTTTTTCATAAACAATTAACATGAAAAAGCACTGTGGAGAGTGTCACTTAGGATAAAAGTGTTTAATGGATCAAATCTTAGCAGTTGAGGTGTCTATTAGGAACTTGTCTTAGATTAGGTGTTTAAGTGAAAAATAAGGACAAGTTTAGATGTATGTTTATGAATTAAGCCTAAAATAAATAAAAAGTTAAGATTCGAGTACGCGATTTATAAATGAATAATGTTTAGGGAAGTAGTAAGATGGGACAGTAAAGGTTTGCATCAAAGAAAGATAAAAGGGGAAATGAATTAACTTCCCTATAATCTATTATAGGTATAGAATTTAGATGAGAATACTTCAAAATGTTTGACACCAACAATTTACATGACAATTCTCTTTATAGAATATTTCAAAACATTTTTGACTTATTTGCTGACAATACTACTATTTATTGTAATTTTCACAACTATCAAGAAATCAAAATTTGAACTTTGGCGTAATAAATCAACTACTACTAATAGTATTTTTATCAGTCAAATTTAATATATCTTAAACTTTATATCAAACTAAATAACATCTTATTATATAAACAAAACTGATGGACAATCGATCGAATCCAATATTCACTAAAGTAAGGCTACAGGAGGAAATTAGAGCTGTAAAAGTAGCAGAATATGAATATTAAGAGTTCGAGCTACTAATCTTTTTACGCTATATATGGGGATACAAATAAATTTTTTTACAAGGGTTTGAACCAAAGTCACTAAGTTTGTCCAAACATATAACTTACGCACTGGCTCCACCCTTGGCTGTGAACAAGACTATTGTTAAAGTATGTCTACGATTCAAACTTCTCGTCACACAAGGAAAAGAAGAAGAAATTGATGATGAGTGAAAAGAAAAAAGAAAACACTACTATATTGATGATCATTTCTGATATCACAAGACTTTACAAGAAAATTACCAATGTTTTTTTTCTCTCAAACATCCTCATAAAGCTTAAAAACAAATTCTTACACTTGCACAAACATAATTGAAACAAGACATGTTACCCCAAATGATGTTCTTGTTTTCAATGTACAGTCATTTCTTACCAATCTAAAATAATCTCTTCTACTAAAACAAAATGAGTTAGGAGCTAATACCCTATACAACTCCAGAAAAAAGTAAGGTAAATTTTCGCTATATCTTCTGTCCAAGTATGCAAAACAGATTTTGCAGTCAATTGAATCTTCTTGACATAGTAAAACAACACAAACATCTGTTCCAAAAAGAATCTACGGATCCAACTTTGGTCGTCCTGCTTACACGAAATCAGTTTTATACTCAGGAAAAAACAAGAGATTGAAAATGTTCTTAAAATGAAAAGCGTGTGTAGCTAAGGGGCATTACCAGTTGGTCCCATATTGTTCATGGATGAAGTTGAATCAAATCCCATTTGAAGAAGGCTTTGGAGCTCATTATCCCATACATTCTGCATGAGTAGAAGTAGGTGTTGATTTGTATCATTTCTTTGAAGATGAGTAAAATGTGAAACAAGGATGCAATGGCGTAGCGACATACAGTGAACAGAGTTCAGTTGTATAAGAAGTTCACTAAATCAAATGTATAGATCAAAGTTTATTTTTCAGTACAGATATAAGTACTAATCTTGAACACCCATAACAAAATTCTCATCTTTGACACTGAAAGGATAAGAGAGAGAAAATATTCTCGCACTCAATATTTACACCAAACTAATAATATAGAAACATGCCCTTTAATTTAGCCTCAACTAGTGTCTATGAGTTCCAATTTTGAGTGTGCACACGTAGGCACTTAAATTTATATCAAGCTGAATAAGAAGACACACACATCATACATGGTATAACACAATTCGGTTCAAGTATATCTCACGTGAATTGCCATGTATAACACGTGTGGCTATTTGATCTACTTATTACAAGTTTAAGTGCTTACGTGTGCACATCCGAATTTAGAAGGCATAGATGCCAATTGAAATCAAGTTAAAGTGCATGCTTATTAAGTAAGTTACATGTAAAAGAAAAAAATTCATATCATTTAACTATGGTTTCGCGATAACAGTGTATATGCTGACTCAGGTCTTGCATTTATTTGCTTGGTGTAAACATAATAACAGATCAGTTTTTACTCCTATGAGAAAACTTTGGTTATACCTGAGGCAAGGAATGGATGGGTGGTGTCGTTGCAGGGATACCAGTAAAACTTCCATGTGAAATTCCAGGAAAAGGAAGAGAGGAGCTTAGACCTGGACCAAGACCAAGAAGTGCTGCATTGCTAGTTTGCTGATGGAGCATCTACATTTAAGGGCAAGGCAGATAAATGTTCAACTTCATAGTGAAAAATTAGATACAGATGATCATAGACACTATACTCAGACTTACCTCTTTTGATAAAATACGATCAATATCGAAGTTCAGTTCTGGATTTACAGTAGCAAGCTTCATTGACAGGAACTGCAACATCAAATCAGATCAATTTGGTATTAGTTTAATCAGTTCTTGAAAGCATGGAGCACTTATTTATAACACAGGATGATCAAAACAAATACTTTTTCCCTGTGTCAGACCGGGACAATGAACATATCCTCAAGTCAAATGAATACTCATTTTCACGGACATTTTATGACGGGATCCCCCTTACGTTAATCTTCTAGGCCAAGCTTATAATTCTAAAAGTAAAAAACCATGATCTGGCAAGATTCTTCATCAGAGGGAAAAAGCTCTCGCTAGTAAAATAAGTTAAAGGAGCACTACTGGATTATTCCTACATGATTTAGTGAATTGTGTTTCAATAGTAAATCAAGATTTGGTCTGATCAGGCACAGAAAATAAAAAATTTCGAACAAATGTTATATTCTACTAACAAAGAATATTTACCTCAACTTGCTGTTGCAGCGATTGCACGTAGTTGATAATCTCATCAAGCATCACAGCTTTTCCAGTTATCTGTTGAAAATGAAATTATTAATTTTAACCATAAGTCACAAATAACCAAAAAATTAAGCAACTAAAAAACTAGTAACTACCTTATTGCAGCCTGGAACTAGTTCTTGAAGCAATCTCATCCTCTCACTGATTCTCTCTCTCCTCACCTACCAGCCAGAAATACTTTTAAGATTCATTCAATATGTCAAGAAAAGATAAACAACTTAGATTGATTGCAACATTATCTTATGGAGCCAGTAGGAGTTACCCTTTCAGCAAGGCTGTGGCTGTTTGTGGCTTGCCCTCTTTTAGCCCTAACATGAACGTAATTTTCCTTTGGAGGTTCCCCACCATCAGAGTCATCCTTAACTTGTTTCCCAGCTTGCTTGTTCCTTAAATTAGAGCTAACATTTTGGTCTATTTTGCGTCTTTTTCCACCATCTTGTTCTTTTGAACAGTCTGAACTATCCCTTGATGGAGCCTTCTGTAGCTCTCCTTCAACATTCTACATTGAAGAAAGTACAAAAGCTAAATGGACGTTTTCTAGCAGCAATGCGGATAATCGGAGAGACTTAAACAAGGAATCAATGGATAGTAACAGAAATCGAAGGACAACATGACTGCCTTTTAACCTGAAAGACTTAAAAAGAGATGGCAATATACCTTGTTGGCATTGGATAAAGAATGATTTTCTGATATTTTCCTCTTCCCATTAGGTGAAGCTTCCACAGCACCTTCACCAGAAATTTGGCACTCTCCTTCAGTGGAAATCCCTCTGTTCTTGACATAGTTAGCATAACAATTAGCCCCTCTGAGCTGTTCTTGTAAAGGAAAAGTATTGACCAATTCTGAGTAACTGTCATTTCCAAAAGCTGGAATCTTTGGGACCATTTCAGCTAGATTTGAATCAGATGGATAGTGAGCAAAGTGAGATGATTGATAAGGCAAATTGACAAACTCATTGTGACCAACAACTGAAGATCCTTTAAATCCACCCTTCTGATTCAGTGAAAGAAGTGGATCCCATCCAGAACCACTAAAAGGGTCAACATTAGGCATTGAATCTGCTCTATTCATCCCAGTAGAAGGGCAATTGAAGGAACCAGTTTCCTTAGTACCCATTTTCAAGAAGATACAAAGGCAGAGAGGGAGAGGATCCACAAAAATTTTGTTCTGAACTCAATTCGTGCACCTTCAAAAAGGCAACAACACCAATGCAGTGTTTTTAACCAAAGCTAAGAGCTTGATTGCTATTTGACAGAAAGGAACTCTGTGCAAGAAAAATAAAAAAGAAAAGGTAAAGTGGGGTTTGACCAAAAAGAACTGGTAATATCTTGCAAGACTCAACAAGGAACAAAATAACTTGGCAGCTTTAAAGCAAAAGAAATCTCTCAATGCAGCATCCTATAGACACACAACAAAGGTAAAAAAATTAAAAATCCAAAGTAGCAGGCATAAAATCTTTACCCCTTGTTTGTTTTCAAGAACCCTAGCCATCAAGCCTAGTCTAATAAGAAGGGAAAAAGTACTTAATTCCCATAGACAAGAAAGTATGAAACTTTCAGAGCATAAAGTAGACAAATGAACAAGTGAAAAGCATTGGTGAAATAACAGCTCACCCCTTAATGAAAAGAAAGCAGATTCCTTTTGTTTACTATTAAAAACAGCAAAGAGAAAGTTACAAGCTTCACAATAACCTTCACTATTCTTTTTATCTTCCAGCAAATTCAATATGGGGATGAGAATGGGGTGTTCAAGAAAGAAAGAAAAGGTTCTTGTTAGGGAAATATACCAATTGTCTCAGCAAAGCTTAGAATCAAAAACAACTCAAAGCCCCACAAGTATCAAGAAAAAGAATAGACTCCAACAAGACTTTTCAGATATTCTGAAATATGTTAGCTAAAAATGCCAATAAAAAACACTAATTCCTAACCCCAATTATATAGCTTACAGTAGCCTAAATTGGGTCATTGATAGTACCCCTTTTACACCACTTAAATTCACCAACTGGGGTGCTTTCAAGAACTAGTAAAGAAGCAAACTTTATACATAATAGATCAAATTATATTTAGAAAAAGAGAGCAATAAGATAGTAAAAGGTCTTTTACCTGCCCAAGCAAAATGGTGACATCTATGATTTTTAAAGACATACTAACTACTGCCAACTGCTCTTACAGAAATGGTTGCTTAAATTATTACAGAACCTAATCCTTCCCCTTTTTCCCCCATACTTTACTCCTTGTAATTTCCTTTCCTTTAAAATAATGTATAACATACACTCATTCCTATACATTATGCTTTTCATTATTTCCAATTAATAAATAATTTCACATGCTCAATTAATAAAACTGATAAAGTTATTGTCATATGATCAAGAAATAACAATTATACGTATCGAGTCACACTAATAGGTTGATGTAATCATGAACTCTTTATATGACTTGGGTAATCTTCTTTTCCTTGATCTAGTTTTTGCGATTGAATTAGATTCAAAACTTACTTTTTTTAATTAATACCAAAGCAACGCCTATTCCAATTTATGATTTATCGATGTTGAATCAAATTATCAGCACATCATATGTGCACTCTTGGATATAAGGCAGGTTGTTGGATCCCATATTGATGGGACGAGGTAATTTTCGATTCTTTATATAACTTGGCCGATTCTTTGTATATATGAATTAGGCTAAAATCTATTTCTTTACACTTTTTACAGAAATATAAAATAAAATTATATATAATAAACTAGTGCACCGAGATGCCCTTTTAAATGATTTCACATACTCCTACATATTGGAGAGGTTCTTGTGCTTCTCTTGAAGGCCAAGTTTGACATAACTTTACTTTTTTTCCTAATTTTTAACTGACACATTTTGCCAACTGTTGTAACAGACCTCTCTTTGCTGTTACACACTCATATTATTTTCTGTGAGTGCCAACTAACCTAACAATTTTTCCCCTCTTTCAGAAATAATCTTGTGCTTCTGTGGTCCATCAAACTCCATAAGTTGTACTGTTCATTTCTACTGTGTACTATGCATGTAATGGCCCACCAAATCACTTCTCAATTTTGATTCATGATGGAAACTCCTCTACTACCCCTGCTTTTCTTCTTTGATGCTTGTAACACAGATATCTCATATTCCCTACAACAATAAATCTTGAATTAAGGTAGGGGCACTCATCATTTGTAACTATATAAATGTCTAAGATTTGTTTTCGATCACAAATCGTCAAGTAAAGCGGGGTCACATAAATAGAGGGTATTTTGTTTCTCAAAGTTTAAATGCTATGAATTTTTCGTTTAATATTTAAGTTGCATTTTTTCATAAAAAATAAAATGTGGAATAATTTGACTCTTTTGAAATTATAATATCACAAAAAATAAAATAAACGGAATTTTTCTTTTTGGTTTCTCATCTAATGCACGATACATCTTTTGAAATCCAATTAATATGAATTTAATGTCAAGAAGTTCCATTATAAGTAGTGAAACACATCTATTAAAATAATTTTATTCAAGGCTCAAAGTCTAGATTTATAGTTAATATATAAAAAGAATTCATATATTATACATTTCCTTTGTTTTAATTTATTTATCTTACTTTCTTTTCTAGTCTATTTTAGTATACAACTAAAAACCAACACTAATTATTGCCAAAATCAACTCTATATGAGCTACAACAACAATAACATACTAAATATCTACTAAAACATCAAATTTAATCCATCAAAAGGATCCACAAAATATACCAAAGTTAAAACTTTAAATATATTACAATATTTTAAATTGTCCCTAAATTCAACAAGATTCCTAAGAGTTATGATCTACGAACTCTCCCTGCTATTACAGTTCTCTTGTGAAATTTTTTTATCAGCTAAGGTGGGAGGATACCGATGCACACCAAGCTAGCCATTTTCAATTAAGTTACTCACTTGTGCTTTGAGTGTCTCGACGATATTACACATGTTATTTTTTAAGCAATCCATCTTGCCTCAATCAATATTTGTCAAGATATATGTAAGTTGTTCGATTTGTTGCAACATAACAACAATTTGAACATCGTAAACCGTTTTGACCTGATTTAAAGTGTCAACGCCATTCAGTCCAATCCTGACTCAATATGTAGGATTGAGTTCCTAGAGCCTAGAGCCCTTAGGACTTAACAAGTTATTCCTAAAATATTACCGTCTTATTTCATGTGACATTTTTGTGTTTAAGTAAAAAAAGAACACTTTTAAAACGTACGTGTCACATAAAATGAGATAGAAAAGTACGATTTGAATTTCTAGGAATTAAAAATTGAAAGAAAAAAAAATAGGGAATGGGGCCCCAAGTAGTATGGTAAAGATGGTATGTATAGAAGTTGCTTTGATTGATGGATAGAGAGTTAAAGTGTGAGTTATAAGATTTGTACAAATGAAAAGATAGTGCTGCTGTTCACAAGTATACTTGTATTGAATAATAATACCCCTTCTGCTTTTTATTCATTTTTTAATATTCATATGTCAGTCCCATCTTTTTCTTAAATTATATAATTTGTTTTAAGAAATAATTTCTTTCCATTGGGTCCTCATATAACATAATAAAGGAATTAGGGAATCTAATCCCTATAATTTTACCTCATTGTCCTAGTACTGTTTCCAGCTGTAGGGGCTGTCTCTTTATATATATACTCTTTGTTTCTTTACTTAAGTTTTTCTTTCATGTACTTACCTAATCTCTCAACCTTAAAACATGGTCAAACCATGTGTTAACTGGTCAATAATCTATTAAGGCTGTAATCTTGCTGGAAATAATTCAAGATTATATTATACCCCCCAAATGTCTTGATCCATAATTGGAGCTAATTCTTGATTATTGATTCATAAATAGAAAGTTATTTCATACTTTAAAAAAAATAATATATATATATATATATATATATATATATATAAGGGCAAACCCGGTGTACTGCTATGCACAGAGTCCGTAGAAGGGATCCCGCTATGCGGATGGTCCAAGAAAAGGCCCGACCACGAGGGTCTATTGTATGCGCTCTTACCTTGTATTTTTACCAAAAGCTGTTTCCAAGGCTTGAACTCGTGACCTCCTAATCATATGGCAACAACTTTACCAGTTACTCCATGTTAATTTTTTTTTTGAATAATATACCTTATATATAAACAAAGTAAAAAAAAAAAAATATTTTCGGTCCCCAAATCTTAGTTCAAGTTGATTAATGAACGAGTCACGAGTCCAAACTCTTTCAACAAAATAGGTCTGATCTTTTAAATAGATAAAAGTAGAAGGACTGATTCATTATCCCCGAGTTTCAAAAAATGTGGTCCATCCGAGGGTTGACGTCAGACTAATTTGTAAGTCATAAAATTAATTACTTTATAAATGATTTGTATTATCGGGAAGTATATGCAATTTTCCATTGCCTCTTACGAAGTTGAATTAATTTGACTTGTACTAATTGGCTCTATATCTATTTAGGGATAATTCGTTAATTTCTTGTCTTACATTCTAAGCTATTTTGTACTGTGTTACATTTTAATAGGTGATTAACGCATTAATTATCCTATTACGTACGTAGTTGGATCATAGTTAAGAATCAGCCTAATTTTTTACAAATTAGCTAATATTATTCAAGAAAGTTTTTAATTCCTTCACGGCAATAAATAATATAGTTGAATATCAACAATTTGGTGTGATATTCGTTATTATAACGTGATAGGTACCAATTATTCAAAATAAAATGCATGTGAATATTTGAATTACTGGATCAATTATATTTATAGGATTATAGGAGTTGAACTTCGATATTCAAAAGGATACCAACGTAGTTGAAGTTTGTGAATCTTAATAGCCATCGAAAATTAATATACAGTATTATAATAAATAAGTTCATAATTAAATATTTATAGTAATTGATTAATTTTTTCGGGTTTTCTAAATATTAATGTCATATATGGGTGGTAAAATTAGTTTACAACAATACGATTTGTTCAAGTTATTTAAATTTAAGTGGGTTAATAATCCAACTATTTATAAATTTAGTTTATTTTAATCTTATTTCAAAGTTAAACTTGTTTGATGTGATATTTATAGCCTTGAAAAGAAAACAAATATTAGATAATAAATAAATAAATTATAAGAAAATAAACAAAGATATTAAATTATATAAGAGTTCGACAGATTGAACATTGTGTTATTTTAGCTTAAATAATTTTTTAACAAGTCAGTACATAGCTTATTAACTCCTTTGAATTCAGTCGATTCGTCCATTTAATATCCCTATCACATAAATTTGATAAATCATGTAATTTTTTAATATCACATTATAAAATATCGTCTCCTATAAAATAAAAACTCTAAATTAAAAATCTTTGGAAATTCAAAAAGGGAAAATATTGTACTGTATGGACAAATTATTACAAGTTTCTTAATTTACAAATTTATGCAAACTTATGCTTCAAATGTTTCAAAGACAAATATGATGATGATATATTAGAAGAAAGATGATTGAAACGGCACACCAAACCTAACAGTGTGGGCACTCACACCAAATTATTCCTCTTGGGTATCCCCAGCTACCTGAGAGATCGGATTGAGGGGTAATATGGGAAATCTACTTATAATATACATACATTTTCGTTGAAATTATATTTTTTTTAAATGTAAATAACTTTTATGCAAACAAAAATTTCATAAAATGTTACTCGATTGTGGTTATAAATGAAAGTTTTAAATAATGCTATAAATAAATGATTATGGTGCAAAAGTACTATATTTAAGAATGAAGAAATCTAATAATATTGATCCATGCTCGTCGTTCCAGATCATATATATTAGTGTTATATTTTAAAAGTTTAATGGATTCAATTATTAGAACCTAAGTATCCTTTTGAAATCCTAAATATAACTTTGCATAAAAACTCATATTGTACACACTTAAAAGAAAAAAGAAGAAGAAGAAATTGCTACATTTAATACATAATCAGTCCCCTAAACTTGTCATGATATTTGACGTGAACGCTCGAACTAAGTTTGATTTCAGTCTAATATCTCAGCTGATCCTGAAAAAATATACTAATTAAACATTTTTGTTTGATACTTTTTTGCTTGTGTACTTGTTCGTTTATTAAATACTTAAGTTAACCTCAATCTTAATAATATTTAAAACCTTAGATGTTTTTTATTTGAGGTTACTGCATATAATTAGAGGGGGCAATATATTTTTGTGTGGTTAAATAGATGAATGAAAATATGCACAAAAATGTTTTTAAAAAAATTTAAATTAAAACTATCTGATTGAAACACTTTATTAAGAGTTGACGAGTTACATTAAAACCTGATTTAGTTTGAGTATCCAAATGAAAGATCGGGATGACTATGTATTAAGCCAAAGTTCTACTATTCGTCTCTTTTAATTTTTAATTTTTGAGTTTATTTTTGTTAACATTATTTTTAGTGATTAAAAACATCATAATTAAAACCATGTAACAACTCGAAAATGCAATAGACAAACCGCATGCGGTTTATAATGGGCTTTTTTTTGGGGGAGTGGGCCTTTAATTTTGAGTTCTCACAAAGATTGTGGTCCTGCCCAATTAGCAATGATGGGTTTTGATACCTCAAAGAGAAGAATCTCTAATAAAGCTAACTAATTATATGTGCTTAATCAGATTCTTTAGCTTTAAACATAATCAATTTCTAGATTAAGATATTCACTTCATGCTTTACTTTAATCCATACTCCAATCCCTTTTCTATGTTAACATAATAACATCATTAATCTCCAAAAGAAGCTTTGTCATCAATGTTGTTTATGAAAAGTTGGACCCACCCCAAAGCTTTTACCGGTTAAAAAATTACGCGGATAAACAAACATATATTAGTTAATTAGCTAATATAGTTATAGTTTAAATTAATTATAGCTTGCGGCAAACATTTAGCTGTAATTACAGTTTGAGTTTTGTATAATTTGCGGGATTTATACAAACCCTGTGCGTGATTATATAAAAGTTGTGAACGAATCAAATTGTACAGCGAAATATACAAACGTTGTGAATTATACAAGTATACAAACGCTTCACGAATTATACAAATGCTGCTATAACTATAGTTACGAAATATGATTACTCAAACTATAACTATACAGTATAATTAAGATATTTTTGAGTGGCTGTATACGAAAATTTCTATAGAAAAATATGATCTAGATTAATTGGGGGTTTGGGGGGAAGGGGGTCACAAATTACTTATTTTATCTGGATTATGACCGATTTAATCATAAAAGGCTAATTTGTAAGAAAATTTAAATGTGACTTTTAATAATTTTTGATTTTCTATTAGGGCATCCTTAATCTTTGATATATTTTGTGGCTAAAAGTAGCATTGATTCTCAAGTTTTCGATATATAATTTAAACTTTTTAAAAACTAGTCTTTTTAATTTCAAACTTTCATTAATGTCATGTTTTATCAAACCATAATATTGTTTTAACCCTTACATTTGCTAACTTCTAAGTAGCAAGATTATTTTTCAAGCAATGACAGTCAATATATTGTTATTTGTATGTGTGATTAGGGCAAGGCCTAAGGTTTTTCCTTTTGTGCTATATTGATGCTTATATTGTACTCTCCCCTCCCCCTCCCCCCCAAAAAAAAATTATGTCAAATTGACTAACATTTTACGATATTTCTTTTACCGTATTAATATAAAAATAAATGTAATTTATAGTATTTCTGATATAAATTAATATTGTATATATTGATCGAATTGAATTTTAAAAGTAATTAAATTTATTATCGAGAAGCGAAACATAACTAATGATTTAAGATACGGAGGGTGTATTATTTTCAAGCAATCTTAACCTACTTTATACATATATACAATTTTTTCCACAAAAGCAGTGTGAGGTTAAGAGGTTGTGTTTGCGTTTAGGGAAGGACATGGTGCGGTATAATATAATCGTACAAAATTTGATTTTTAATTTTTTTGAAAGATAGTATACTATAATCATATCAAATTAATTTAGTATTTGATACTTTTAAATTTGATTTCAATATTTTACAATAAGATAAATCGTTAATCATAATTTATTAATAGAAATTATGACTTCATCTTTCAAGAGACGTCTCATTTCTACCATAATAACACCAACTTACACATTTAGAAATATTTGAGTACAAGCAATCTCCAATATTAATCAATTACACAAAAATGATATTTCAACCAAGATAAATTCAACATCTAAATATTTAGTTTTCTACTACTAGTAGTTTTTAAATTTGCCAGAATTATAATAATATATAAGAATTTTATATGTATTTATATATTTCGATATGACATTTGATATTTATATTTTTTAAAAATATACTATACGGAATACCAAAGTTTTCTACAACATGCCAAATATCATAAAACCGAAATTATAATATCAAAAATTTTGATTTTAATATAATAATTGAATATTTACCTTAGTATATATATCCACTCCTACTTATTATAGCTAACTTTATTCAGACGTTGTTATGTAAAAAGAAGTAAAGCTAGTTAAAGAACCAAAATTTTAAGAGTAGTTAATTAATTAATAAGTTGGTAATTTTCAGAAACCCATGCAAATTAAACCAATATTAATGAGAGGTAGGAAGCATGCGCAGGACACGAGTATAATAATTAAACTTTTCCTTTTTAAGAATAATATAAGAAATATATATATATATATATATATATATATATATATATATATATATATATATATATATATATATATATATATATATATATATATATATATTATAGTAAAAGCTAACAGTAATAAGGCTGCAGTTTAATTAGCACTAGATTGATATAAGAATGTTGCTTTAATTTTTCTTTGCTGTAAAACAATAATTCCATCGACAACCATGAAGAAGACAATCATTTTCAAGACATTTTTTAAGTTAATTTCCCAATCAAGAAGTTTGTGCGGAGTCCCTCTTTATGGTAATGTAAGAATCCTACCCGCTAGTGATATTGTCTATTTTGGACCTAGATCTGCACGGCATTCAAATGCGTTGGGATATAGCATTTCTCTTGCGTTTTGTCGATGTGGGATTTCTCATCTCAAGATAAATTGTTACATACAACTCCTCTATGGAATCAAAGTCTTCGTGGAAATTCGCCCCATCGTATGGAATTTGCCTAAACTCAGCATTAAAGTTTTTGCCCCGCCTCACCGGATTCGCCTAAACTCAGTTAAACTCTAGCCCACATCGACAAGACAACACAGATAGATTGTAACAGGTAATACATGCCCAAGGAAGAATAGTCTTGCACTGAGACTAATTATATTGTTGTACATCTCGCGAAACTGAAATTTTAAGTTTATAAGTTTTGAATTATATTTTAGGAAATACAAATTACTAGCTACTAAGCCCTTGATAAACTATTAGTTATACAAATTAAGTGAACTTCTAAACACAACTACAAGATTTGAGCTAAAGCTACTAGGTTCTGTCGAAAATAATTATTGTAGCTTCACCCCTAACACCAAAAAGATTGTGTTGGATTAAGCTAAGTCCTTAGCATATATTGAATACCATTCTTGGAGCAAGAAAGCTGGAAACATCTGAGTTGTTGTTGTTCTTGGAGTTTGTTGTGGTAATAATATTGCTAGGACTAGCTATGAGAATTTAGCAAACAACATAATTTTGTTGTGATTATTGTGCTTTCTGCATGGCCTTGCGTGCAATTCTTGGGTGAAGATATTGAAACTTTTTGGTGATTGAGAAGCATGTATCCATTTATTCACATTCTGTACTTACAATTATACTACCAAATTTGGATATAATTAAGGAGTGTCGTGTTACAACATCTTTGTTTTCAAATAATTTGGATCTAATAATCTAAAGTTTGTTACATGATACCAAATTTTGTAAGAGAATTTATTTTCTCATTTATAACATACGTCGATCCTATTATAATCTTTAATAAATACAAAAAAAATTACTTCCTCATGGACAAATCTTTAACATCAAAATCAAAATTTGTTAACCTTTATGTTTCGTTCATGAGGCAAGTGAGATCAAAATTAGTGTTAGGATTTTATTGATATTTTCTCTCTTCTCTCTTTTCTCTCCTCTCTTCTCTCTTCCTCTCTCTCGCCTCTCTCCTCTCTCTGCAATCTCTTACCAGATATACAAATACATATGTATACCAGTTGCATATAGACAAATATTTGATAGATATACATATTCAATTCAACAAATATGCATATACAATTCGTCTCTCTCCACTCTCTACCCTTTCTCTCTCTCCTCTCTCCTCTCTCCTCTCTCCTTCCTTTCTCGATCTTGCTCACTTTTTTCCTCCCTCTCCAATCTCGCTTGCCAGATTTACAAATAAATGTGTATATCTATTACTCATATATAATTATTTGACAGATATACACATATGATTTTGACAAATATAGATATATAATTCGCCTCTCTCGATCTCGCTCTCCTCTCTCTAATAATATGTAGCTATAAATTATAATTTTAGCAAACTATAGTTTTTTTTTTTACCTTATTATATTTTTAATGTTTGCTTTTTTTGAAAAATCCTCTTAAAAATTTCAAGTGGACCACTTTGGGTTGCTGAGCAGTGTAAAAATCCCAACCCAAGAAAGAGGTTGCAAGGCAGGTCCATCAAAAAAGACCGGACCTAGAATCATGTATCTGAGTCCAGCCCATTACTAATTGGACAACCTGGGCCATTGTAAGAGTGTAAGATCTTTGTAAAAGCCACCAGGCCCAGCCCACTAGATACTCCATCAAGTGAGAAGAAGATTTAAAATGTTGTGTTTCATCGGGTTTAAGTGTTTTTTTGGCAAAGTAAATAGCAGGGTTTAACAAACAAACAGAGCCATAAACAAGAGTCTACCAAGTCATTCCGTTCGAAAAAAATTATAGGATAAAAAATGAATCCTCGTCAACGAGATGAAAATTCAGGTAGTTAATAACTGGAACGACTAAGGTTCCCCGAGCCCCATAAAATTTGTTATCAAAGAAAAGGATTTTGTGGTCAAGAGTAGAGCTGACTTTTTTGGTTATGGAACTCAATAACTCTGGTTCAAACTTTACATTTGTAGTAAAAAGTTTATATAATTTTAAAAAAATTTAAAATTTTGGGTACATAAATTTTAATTTCTGACTCCGTCTTCATCCTGAAGACAAAAGCAAGGTCTGAAAAAAGAGATTTGCAACTAGATTTGGGGATGTGGACATGTCGGATTTTTCAGATTTGTACGGCCCAACTTAACTTTCATTTGTCTCCTCCCTCGTTTAATCCTTTTCCTTCAATAATTTCTCCTTTTTTTCCCTTATAAATTAAAAAAAATAAGGGTTGAATTTATAGTACTTATATATTTATAATGAGAAACATTATTTCAAAAAATAATTGTACTTTGATGTTATTGCATGTTACTCCCTTCATTATAATTTATATGGCACAAATAAAATTTCGAAGTTAATTAATTTATTTAAAATTGAAGCATAATTGATATAAATACTCCTTCCATTTCATAATCATTTTTTTTATACGCATAATAAAAAATCATAAATAAGAAGACAATTTTACTAATTTCACTTCTTAAAAAAGATCTTGGAAAATTAACATATAAATATGAATACTTTCAAAAAGAACTAATTGCAAGAGTAATATAAAAATAATAATTAATATTTTTTTGATTTAGTGAAAGAAACAACTAATATTAGCCAATAATTTTTAGAAAAATAACTAATTAATATAATAGGAAGAGAGTAATATAAAACGAATCGAGAATAAAAATAGAGCAAAACAAAATAGTCACATGGATATTATTTCGTTACATTACAGTAACGAAATAAGGAGTGGGCTTGTTAAAATCAAAATGGTACTATACTAAAATTTAATTATTATGCAGAGGTAGTGTACCATATGTCTGCAAAAATATCGTATAAATGTTGCTTTTTTCTTTTTTGTCACAAAGGTACCAATAACCTAATGTTTGTTTTTTGCAACCCACAATTTGCATCGGGAATGCACATCTAGTCGCAAACATATTTCGATCACAACATCATTAAAATAATCGTTTAAGGTTCTAATTTTTTGGAGCTTTTATTTTTGTTTCAAAAATATGTGTGTTTATAATTGAGAAATGAAATAGTGTTTAATTAATTGTATCGTCTTTTCTTATGTGATTATCTATTTAGTTGCCTCATTTATATTCCAACAACTATTATGACCATTCTTATATTTACTTTTTTTAATTATCCTTTCACTATTTTTATCTTCTCATTATTGAATATTCTAAAGTCTCTCACACAGTTCGACCTTCTACGTTATACAAAATCTATAATTGTGTGTATATAAAAAGATCAAGTTTATTTTTTGGTATCTTTTTCAAATTTCAAACACTAAAACTAATCAACAATATTTTAATATCATTATATCAACTTATCAAATTCAGCGCAATACTATTTTTTATTATTTTGATTTTATATTGTGTATTTTCCATTGAAAATTTTACATTCTTCCTTCATTAGATTCATGTATATCTTATCTCTTCAAATCTCATTTATAGGATTACGGTGAATTTGCTATAATTATTTAATTTATATATGTCAACTGAAAGAAAATAAGACATCTCTATGAAATTTAATTTGGCTTAAGGCGTTTAAACTTGTTGAGAGGACCAGTCTAGTGGACTTTTAATTTATGAGAAAAATATTTGATCGTTAATTTGTCTTTGTATTTTTCTTCCTGAAATTATCTGTAATTTAATACTAATATTAAGGATTATGGTTTAAGAATTTTAGGTCAATTCGGTTGAGAACTTTTGGTTAGGTAGATGTTATTATTACACTGATTTTTCAGATTGGAGGCTATGTGTTCAATACGAAGGGAAAAAAATAAATTAGAAAACGTTTTTAATTTTTTTATATTGGATAGATTAAAATATTTTTTTTAAAAATAAGAACAACAAATTAACCCTTCAATACAATTTATTTTCAACCCCATTCAGTGGCGTAGCCACATTTACTTGAGGAGTGTTGGTCGAAAATTTATCTTGTCTAGATAGAAGAAAATATTTTTTCTTTGTCTCTCTGTATATTTTCTTCTCTTAACTTTTTCGTGATTTAATTTTTCTTTTAATTATGACACACTCTTTAGTTATAATTCTGATTCCGTTACAATCCCATTCCGTACCCCATCCCCACAATTTAAAATATTTCATATTTTTTTTCTATATACATTGAATATTAAAAAAAAAGTTATTTGTTTTTTTAAGAAAATATTTTCCTCTCTAGTGAACACACCCAACTGGAGAGTAGAAGCTTGTACTCATTGAGTCATTATTGTTACTTGATAACTCACCTTATTTTTCAGTTTAGTAAATAGTTTAATTTATTTTCTGGTTTTTCCTTGGACTCTCATATTTGTCTACTTAATGTTGTGAACAACCCAGCCCTTTAGGACAGGAAGCATGATTGTGGATTTAGAGAATAATATACGGATTTACAGAAATTCAATAATTTTTATAAAAATTATATTAAAAATTGATAAATTATAAATTTTTGACCTCAACTTTTAAGATAAAATTCAAGACTTCTTAAACTTGAAGGTTTGTTCTTAAGTTAAGCAGAACAAAAAGTTCAAGATCGTTTATCTTTAAATTATTTTTAAAAATCATTCATCGTTCTTTTTTCATATATATATATAGATCAACATAAATAGTATATCCTATAGATAGAAATTTGAAAGAGACCAGTATACACAATCTTATTCTCACCTTGTGAAGTAATAGATTAGTTGTTTCTAATGTATCCTAGAGTCAAGTTTTATCCAAACTTCATACATACCTAAAATTCACAATCTATAAATATTTGAGCTTAAAATTAATTACTTAAAATAAAAATGAAGTCAAATTATTATATAACTCATAAATTTTAGATTCTGAAATTGCTTTGGGAAAGAATGAAGCATATCCATTGTGTAAATAGTGGCAGAGCCACATTGGGATAAGGGGGTTCATCCGAACTCTCTTTGGCAAAAAATTATACTCTCTATGTCTCATTTTATATGGAATCATTTCCTTTTTGTTTCGTCACGAAAAGAATGTCACCTTGCTCTAATTGAAAATAATTTACCTTTAAAATTTTCTTTTTACTCTTAATGAAATGATTCTCAGTCACACAAATATCGAAGATTGATTATACACCACAAGTTTTAAAAGTCTTTTTTCTTCCCTTAAATATTGTGTCAAGTCAAAAGGTGTCATATAAAATGAAATGGAGGGAGTACGATTTATATATGATAAAAATATTTTCTTTTCTATATATAGTAGATGTCGAATCCCCTTTGTTTAATTCATGTATCTACTTCTTAAGATTTTAAAACTTCTTAACAAAAATTCTGTTTCCGCCATCATGTCAATATAACTTGCATTAAACACAAGGGGAAGGAAGAGGAAGGGTGAAAAAATTGAAGAATCTGATCTAACACTGCCATTCATAAATGGTGAATTGGAGAAATTTGGGGTTACATATTTATGGCCTTTTCTTTTGGAGACAGTACGTACCTCCCCAATTGTAGCTATGTCTTAATTTCTACATCTTTAATGTTCATTTTTCTTCTATCTTTCCCTTTGTCAAAAGTACCAACTTATTGCTTCTCACAATTAAACTCTTCACCATCATGTGCCAACATGTGTAAATCACTTTTTTTTTCGTGTTTCTGTCAGACGTTCAATATTGAATTAATTTTGATTCATGTCGAAAAATTTTATTTTTAATAACTATAATATTTTCTACTAAAAACGATTTTTATATTCAAAAATCAAACTCTAAAACTCGATCTAGTTAAATATGGATAAAGGAGTAGTTACAATTTCAGCACAAAATAATTCCGTAAGCCAGAGGCGGAGCTACCCCTTTGGTAGGGGTTTGTCTGAACCCCTTTCGACAATAAACTATATTATTTGTACATGATTAAAATAATTTTTATCTCTCTATATATATAGTAGATATCGAAATCCGTTCGACTAGTTCATGTGACTACTTTTTTCGGATTTTGAACATTCTTAGTAATAATTCTAAGCCAATTATTACTATACCTCCTATCACTATTATTTGTCTTTTAAACTATTATTTATTTTTCTCCATAATATAAAATAAAAGTATCACTAAATTAGTACTCCACTAGTTAGAACACGATGTATAGGTTTGAAAGTTGTAAACTGAAAAAATGACCTTTTGTTATGTAAAAGGACAAAAAATTTAAACTAAAACCTGCTACTCCATATATTAGCGCGATCGAACTTTTATGAATTCAATTGAATCTAATATTTTTGATATAAAATAAATATATATTTATAATTTCAAAAAGTATGTTGAGTTGATCTGTGTTTTAAAATACATTGAAGGTTGAAGTACTATATTACAATAAGTAGCGTTGCTATTAAATATATTTTATTAATGTTTTATATCATATTTATTTATCAGTATTCATAATTAATCCTGTCACAATAAAAGTATTGTTCAGATAGTTCAACTTCCTCATTAATTATATAACAACATAGTACTGTACTTCTAATTTAATTTTATTCATCGTTGCCGCAATATATTTCTGAGAAGGATTTTAATTGTTGACGAGAAAATAGACTAAAAGGCCATGTCCAACCCTCTATGTACAGTTTCTTCATTAAATCTTTAATTACTAAATCCAGAAAATATTAATTAATTTTTTATTGAGTCATTATTTTTACTACCAAATGATGTGGTGTGCCGAGAGGATACCCTTGGCGTGGCCGGCACTCAGAGACTATTGTTAGTCCTCGAGCGAACTACTTGGTCTCATCGTTACATCATACTCAACAGCGGAAGAATAATACTCAAAGAAATGACTGTAATATAATGGAATAACCAAGTCTTGATATAAAAAGTTAATTTCCAATAAACAAGAGTTGGTGAAAAAAATACTCAACATCCTCTACTCAATGTCTATGAAGTCTCTACCTCTAACATCTAGATGGTACCATGACAGGTCATGGCTACCCAACTCAAGGAAAATAAAACACCCAGTAAAAGAAAAAGGGTTTCTCCGAAGATAAGGAGGGTGTACCATCTCTGAAATTGCGGATTTGAACTTCAACGGTGTGTCTGCTGAAGTCCTCTAACACCTGCCTCTGCATCATAAAACGACGTAGTCCAAATGGATGTCAATACATAGAATATACTGGTATGTAAAATGGCTAAAGTAAACACACAGGGCTCGACTCAACTCAGTAAACTCGACTCATATAACTCATGACTCGGTTCAGAACTCGACTCATTCAACTCATGACTCGACTCAGCGAAGATACAAGTTTAAGGTTTGAAATCATGCTTTAAAATTAGACTCAAGATTTTTATGCAACTCAGTTTGAAATTACAATATGCTCAGTCATAGTTTGCTTGGAATTTTCTCTACCGACATAACTCTCCCCACCACCATGAATTTGGTGATGCACAACGAAACAAACGTCGTTGCCACGCCCGTCTAAAACTTGCCAAGGTAAAGGGCGTCAACCTCTCCCTCTCTCTTGGATCAAACGAAAATGTCCATCTATTGGGATATGAGCCACCAGAGTTAACTGCACGACTATCCTACATGGGCAATATAGTTCTAGGGTATTTCCTCTTACCCAATTCGGTGCATAATATTCCTTCCAAGACTAAAATATGCTCATAAAAATTAACTCAAACTCATCTTAATCAAGTCAATTCAATTCTCAATAGCTCAACTCAATTACTCAACAACTTAATAACTCTAGACCATCATTCATGCAATGCAATTCAAGACTCTAACTAACTCGATGCAAGACTCCAACTCATACAGTCTGTTAAATCACATAGAAATCACACTTAGAACATATGACATAGTAAATGCTTATCTCATGCATATACAAGAACATGTACTCCTCATCCTCAACTTATTCAAGCTCATCAAAACACGCATCATCTCATCAAAATATTTTCCTAAAAAATATAACTCTTTGGACTCAATAAAATACACATATAAGATTAGTTGAAATCAATTTTTCATAAATGCATAGAAAAGTCATCATCTTTATTCTCAATATGCAAAACTTTGATTTTTAAAATAATACTTGAAAACCCAACAATCTCAATATCAAACAATGTATAGAATAGTTATGATCATCAACTTCATTAGGGTTCATGGGAAAGTATCCATGAATGACGACTCCAATAATATAAGAACTAGGAATAACAATAATCTCAATCGCATAAATATTTCTAATTCAATGGAAGAGGAAATTTACCCGTTTAGAATTTAAGAAGTTGGGTAAAACACTACTCGAACACAACTATCGAGAATTAACATATGGAGTGTGCGGATGAACTCAGTTCAACATTATGAGTAGCCTTTCATACCTGGGATAAAAGATGACGCGATTCTCCACAAACATTCAACCCCGACCTCTGGAACCCTCGCTTCTTCTCTTCTTCTCTCAAAAACTCAAATCTCAAGTTGTGCGTAAGAGGCTTTAGAATGTTTTAGAAAACCTTCTTCGATTAAAACGACGTATTTGATCTTGTTTTAAGTTTAGGAGTGGTTAAGAAAGGTCTAGAATGCCCTCATGAAATAACTAAAAAAAAATTCGCCTCGAGATATGGGGTCGACGACGCAGAGCTTGTCCATTTTCGGTGTTTTTCGCTGAAAATTCTCCGAACGAGTTTTCTAGTCCCGTAGAAAATTTTTGGACCAAAACTAAGTGCATGTTCGCGGCAAGTGCGCGTCGCACACCTGTCGTGCACTCTCACTGGAATTCTTTTTCACATCTAAAAATTATCTTTTGATTTGGTTGCTCTAAAAATCAATCGAGACCACTTTCTCGCTCAATTTTTCATGTTGATCGTAAATCCGGCTTCGGGTCTGCTATCGGAGCATAGGAATACGTGTTATGCGACATATCTCATCTCGGAGTATTTTGATAATTTTACCGGATGTTATATTCTCTCTTAATTGAAATTTCGATTTTAAATTTTTGATATAAAAAAATTCTTGATAGAAAGCACTTTTTTAAAAAAAAAAATAAGCCCTATGTAGAGCGAGTCAAAATTTGTCAAATTAGTTCGAATTTTGATAATCTACTATAACTTTTCAAAGTAATTGGTAATATACCTATTTATAATAGTACAAAATATGGTTTAGCCAAGAATTAGAAAGCCCATTCACATCTTATTTTGACTATAAATCCTATTTAAACCTATTTCGTTGCTACATTTAATTTACTTAGTATGTAAATGTTGCTATTTTGAAGTCATATTTTTCTTACAATGTTGCTTTGGAAACAATTTTTTTTTATTCAAGAGTCTATTAAAAGCAATTTTTATATCTTAAAAAGATAGAGATAAAATCGACGTATATCCTACCCTTCCAAGCCACTTATGAAACTACAACTAAATTTATTATTGTTATTATACCAAACACCAAACAAATTTATTTTTTTACCTACTCCAACCATAACTATTCTTCCAACAAAAATTTGAACCAAAAAAGGGCAAGTTCGGTGCACTAAAGCTCCCGTTACGTGCAGAGTCTAGGGAAAGGCCCGACTACAAGGGTTTATTGTCCGCAGTCTTACCTTGCATTCAGCTAGAGGCTGTTTCCAAGGCTTGAAGACGTGACGTCCTGGTCAAGCCTTGAAAATTACCTCTAGCAGAAATGCGAGGTAAGCCTGTGTTTATTTTTCCAACAAAAACTTGAACCAGAGATTTGCATTTATTTTTTTTCACCTAGCATTTAACTTTTAGCCTATCCAAAAAGCAATCTACTAAACTTACCAAATGAAATCTATGCACATCCTACCCACTCAAACCACTAATGAAATTACAACTGAATTTATTATTGTTATACCAAATACCAAACAAATTTAATTTTCTACCGTGGCGGAGCCAACATTTTTGTCAAGGGCGTTCATACTTTTAGAACATGGATGGGTGATTTTTGTATCAAGGGTGTCCAACAATGAATATATATCAAAATATCTATATTTAATTTATATATTCAAAAAAAAAAAAATCTTACGAAGAATGTTCATCTGACCACCCTTAGATGAATATAGCTCCGCCCCTAATTTTCTACCCCGACTTCAAAGTTTAAACTATTCTTCCAACAAAAAAACCCACAAAACTTGATTTACATTTTTTTTTTCACCTAGTCTTTAACTTTTAACCTAGCCAAAAAGCAATCTAGTAAACTTACCAATAATATAAAAGGCTTCTTAGTTTGGCATAGAAACAATAATGTCACACATCCGATTTAAGAGTTTTTGTCCTGCCAATTTTCACGTGGAAATGGGGACTTTATATGGTACAAAAAAAAAAAAGAGGGACCATTTATTTATTCTTTTGCAACAAAATTCAAGTAATATTATTATTAAAATAATTATTTAAAAAAAAAAACAGTTTCATTGTAGGAAACAAGGTCCCTCTACAGGGAACATTTATAAATATATCATAGTCCTTTTCTGATAAATCTACTTAGTGTTATTAACTCTTTGAAAACGAATCAACATGTTTTGTGTAGTTGTAGAATTGTCCCATTCTTTCCCAGCTGCCATACTGCTATTATATTGTACGGTTTCGTTTTTTTACTTGTTTTTTCTTATGGATTTTTATTTTATTTTTGAAAGAAAATCTTCTTAAATATTTGAGCATATAATATAAGATCTACTTGAAAAGTTATTTATGTATATTGGACTTTCACTCTATTCAATTTTACATGGTCCTCAAATAAAATTAAAAATTGATGTTTGTGGTCCGCTTTGTTATATACGTTTTTGTTAATGGACAAGTGTTTTAATTTTTGTATAATTTTGGATGTAGGGTCATATTTACATATTTCTTCTACAATTTATTTACAACTCTTGTTATTTGTTTAGCTTTATTTTCAAAAGATAATTCCAAATTTTAGTAATCCCAATTAAAACTAGGATTTAACTTATAAATAGTGATTGCGTAAAGGATTTTTTACATTGTCAACGCATCCAAACATGTTGTCTCTCGCGCCCAAAGGTTTAATTTCTAGTAGAGATAAAAATAATAGATGATTTTTTGTTATAAAGTTATCTGATACTTATTACAGGTGGAAGGTGTTAGATTTCCTGAAATTAGTCGATGCATGCACGAATTGAGGGCCATAACAATTATTCTTAAAAAAAAAAAAAAAAACATGTTGTAGCTTGCCTTACTTTCTCATCTTACCAATTTTACGCTTTATGAATTTGTTATACATAAATTTTTTTAAGGTGATTTCATAGCGAAAGAATAATTTTAAATTATCAGCGTATAAGCAAAAATAACCATCTAGACTTTTGAGTACTATATTGCATCGACTTTGTTATAAATATCTCACAATTATTATATCATATATAATTTATGAAAATCTTTGAAATTGGCTTGTCGAAAATATTTTTAACAGAATTTCATTAAAATATTTATATTTTTTTTACCCTTCAACGTATACATTAGTCGAAAATTCACCTTTTTTTAGCATTATAATTAACTACATAATCTTTATATATTTGAAGTATACATTGCATGGAGGACAAAAATTTAGTTAATTAGCTGATGAAGTGCTGTCTTACATAATACATAATGGATTTGCTTTAATTAATAATACTATAGTCTATATAGCTGTCCACAACCGATTAAGTAATCATTGTTTTTGACTATAAACCAAAACTTGACAAACTTCAAATCATAATATTATTTAGTATTCTTAACTTTTAGTTATAGAATTTAGAAGTATCCAAATTTACTTTCCCATTTTTTCCACAAAAAGGTTTCAATCCTCTTGACCATTACAATGACCTTTCAATTAATCAATTATATATGTTGGAGGAGTGTTCCCTCCTTCATATATGCCTGCTTTTATTCATTGACCATTCAATTATTATGTCAAAAAAAAAAACATTTCATATTTTTCTTCTACCCATGTGCTACTTCATTTTACAACATATAAATAAAATCTGTATGTATAAATATCATCATCTATATCCAGAAAGTCGTATGCTTTGGAAGAAGCTTGTACAATTTGAAAAGGGATTTTGATTGATCAAAAGAAGAATCTATATAAATAAAATCTGTATGTATAAATATCATCATCTATATCCAGAAAGTCGTATGCTTTGGAAGAAGCTTGTACAATTTGAAAAGGGATTTTGATTGATCAAAAGAAGAATCTACTTCAACTGATATGTCTTAGGCGCGGCCATACATAACATAGAAATCACACTTTGAAAAGGGTAGACAATTAGCTAGAGCAGCGGGTGTTATAGCGAAACTGATTGCAAAAGAAGGGAAATCGACCATATTAAAATTATCTTTTGGAGAGGTCCAGCTTAGCAATAATCGGACAAGTGGAGTCACCCACTTCTATATTTTTTTTCATTATAAATTTTGGATAGATTTTATATGTTATACAAGTATGAATAAACTTTCTGTCTTGAAAGATTTTGCTCTTTTTTTTCCCCTTCCCCTATAGCATATAAATGCAACTATCACTATTCTTACCAAAGCATTATAGTTATTAGATGGAAGTAGCTTGGTGTAACCTATTTTTCCATAGATTCAAGCAGTAGGTTAGTTACATATTAATATTTATCATTATAGAAATTTACATATAATCATGAGACAAATAGTTAAAAAAGATAGTATAATGCACAAAGTATTTCACATCATACTGATTTCAAAGAAAGGTTGTTATACCTTCCTTGAAAGGATGTAATGTAGGAGTCTGCTCTTGACAAAATCGGCACTAATTTCATGACTCGAATTCATAACTTATAGATCATACGCAGATGATTTTATTATTGCTCTAAGATTCCATTCGAATGACCTTTATAAACACACGTATTCTTCCTTTGCTTCAATTTATTTTTTTCTTTTTTTTTAGCCTGTTTAAAATAAATATTTCTTTTCTTTTTGATAATTTTTTAATTCTAACTGTTTGCAAGATATATTTAAAACTATAAAATTCAAAAGTCTCTATTGACTTTTTATATTTTTATGTTAAATTAAAATTAGATAAACAAATTGAAACAAATATATATTAGGTTTAGTGTATTAACCACAAAGTCCTCATTTATAAATTAGTTATTGTGGCCACTTGATTAATACCCTACTTTTGAAAGTTTATGCGCAATTATGGCCAGCTAATGAAGCTATTGATAAGGATAGAACAATAACATCATGATTATGAAGATCAGTACAATATGAGGGCACTACCCACCTTGTCATTTCATTTTGGGTCCACTCTTTAACTTTTGGACCATTTTTCTACTGTCCATGCAGTATCTAACTTTGTCCTAATTTGAAACATATTATTAGTGAAACATGCACTTACTATGAACCAACAAGCCATTAATTTCCTCATTTACTCATAATTAGTGACTTCTTCTTACTCTCTGGTCCCAAAATAAGTGTCGTTTTAATAGGAATAAAAAATCAAAATAATTGCTGCTATGTAAATTCAAGACAATAAATAATACTCTACTCCAGTTGTTATAGGTATACCTTGTATTAAAGAATTATTTCATAATAGTATTGGGGGAGGTGATCATATATATAAGATATGACGAAACTTCATCTCATCGAAGACATGACCTTATATAGAAAGGAGCGAAGGTCTCGTGTCTTTATATCTTGTGTTGTCATTATTCGTCTTATATTTGTTATTTTTATCATATTTACATACTATCATTTGTTTTTCATTATTAGTCGTTTTTTTTTTCCATATCTAGTATCTTCTACTTATGCTGCTTGATTTTTTAGACGAGAGTTTTTTGAAAACAGATGTCTATTTCTATGAGATAGTAATAAGGTCCGCATACATTTTATATTTCCCAAACCCCACTTATTGTTGTTGATGTTGCTCAATTATCAAGAAATATTTAATAAATATTGGTCGCTTAGTAAGTGGAAACTTATTTTGGAACAGATGGATTAATGTATAACAAGAAAAAATTAACTTTATTTGGTACATATTCCTGGTTTCCTGGCATTATTTCCTCTGTCTCTAATAATGCAAAAATTACCATTACTCAGACCTTCTTAATGGTAAATTTAGGTCAAAAAGGCACATTCACACGTGTGAGTAGAAATAATTAACTAAGATCAATTATTAAAAAATCAATAGGTTAATTAGTGCCACATCAACTCCTCAAGACATGAATTTGCTTTTAGGTATCACACTATGAAAAGCTAAAGTGATTTTTTTAACTAAACTATGGCTCATAAAAAAGGAGACAAAGTTGTAACTAATTATGACCTATAAATTATTTTAAAAAAAAAAAACAAAACGCAATCCAAGAATCTCCCTCTTTCCAATACTTTTTGAAATATAAGAGGGAATGTTTGTTGCCTTTAGCTCAAAGAGAAGAAAAGAAAAGATAAAGGAATGATGGTTTTATCAATATGAGAATGTCATAATTTGGTCAAAGGATATACCATCTTTATTATTATTATTTTTCCTTTTGCATTATTGAGAAACATGAGTAATTAATTTTTGTACTTGATCAAGAATCCACAAAGGAAAGAAAAAGTAGAATTAATAATAAAATGGGGTCATCTTGAATTCCCTCATGTTACTTCTTTGATATTTCATCAAGGGATTAGACTCTTCGTAACAACATAAAAAATAATATGATGGGTAAGTACTACACGTTCATAAACCAGAATATGAAGTTACTTTTAATAAGAATTGAGCCTTGAAATAGATATGAGACACTAAATAATGAAAGAACATACTATTAATTACTTTCATTTCTTGCAAATTGTAAGGATGCCTACAGGAATTTTTTTTCTTTTTTGAGTTTGAAAAAGTTTCCAATGCATAGTTACAGACAGGTAACTGGCCCCCTCACCTAGTCTGTCCATTAGTACCCTAAAGTCATCCACTTAGATTCAAAATTAGGACAAAAAATATATAAAAATACTAGCTAAAATCCGACAACTTCCTTTGTTTTCTTTTCCTTTTCAACTTTTTTCAACCAACCACTACCAATTTCTTTTCCTTTTTCATGTTCATGCAAAGAAAAAAAAAGTTACAACATGTAACAAAAAAAGCATTAGTTTGCATTTTTTTTCCTCATGCATCATTCAAAGCTGCAAAGACTGGTAGGTGAGCCATGGAGACTGGAATTGGCCTCAATTGAGCTGAGGGAATACAAGCATTGACACTACTAGCAACAGAAGGGACGACGAATTTTGCAGGCTTTGCAAAGACTAATGAGGCAGTGGCACTTTTGTCAGGACTTGCTTCTCTTGAACTACCAAGACTTGTTACCAAAGATGAAGCATTTGAAAAGTGGTTACCAATCTTGTTCTGTTCATGATCAAGAATTGTGGCATGGTTATTTGAATTATTCATCGAATCGATGCCAATCAAATCTTGTAATGCCATAGAGAATGTGGGGTTTCGATAATTTGATCCTACAGAAGGATTAGATGTTTGATATAACACCATTTTCCAGTCTGGTATATTCCCATTGCTGTTGTCATTTTGAACACATTCCTCATTTTTGTGCCCACCACCACCTATGTTGTTGTTGTTGTATTCAATTGACTCTAATGGCTCTCTTTCTTTGGTTCTCCTAGCTAATTCACCAGCAGGCAAAGTATTGCTAGCCATGATTTTTTCAACGTCGTATCGAGATATGTCAAAGTTTGTGACAGCATTTACACCTCTGAATTTGATTGCAGCAACATCATAAGCCTCGGCAGCTTCTTCTTGTGTGCCTAAAATATTAAAAAATGACTGTTAGAACAAACACAAATTATGTCAATACACTGAGAAAGAACTTTTCTTTTTCTCTTTATTATGTGATCATAAGGAAGAAAACAGCTTTTGAAAAAGTTTTTCAGTCCCACCAAGTATGAGAAATACACCAGTAAAGTAACAGTATATAGTCAGCCTTTGACAAGCATTACTTGTAGTGGCAAAAAAAGATACTCAATGGTACCAAAAAGAAAAGACACTCTTATTACTAATAACCTTTAATAAAATTATCTAAATAATCATGTTTAAAAGAATAAATCAATGTTAAAGAGTTTTGCAAGGATTTACTGAAAGTGCCAAGATAAAGATCTTTGTTTCCTGCAACTCTTCCAATTCGAGCCTGCCATCTTCCATGCTGATGGTGCCTGCGATACGAGATAGGAGTAAGACTGCGTACACATGCAGATTTCACGGAATACATTGTTTAAGACTATTTTTTCATATGAAATTCTAAGTATACCTTGTCACTCCTCTGTAAATTGAAGCACCTCTTGAGAATCCACTACTTTTCCTGTATAATAATAATGATAAGAACACAAAAGAATTCAACACAAGAATATACAAGACTAAACTATGAGTAGTAACAAAACTCACCTTCTCAAGTGTGCAACATATTCTTGCCTAGTCATATTCTTCATTTCATCAAGCTCTTTTTGATAGTTTTCTAACTGTATAAAGGAGCCAAGAAAATTGTTTTCTCCTGTTAGCTTAAGTCATTAGATATAATTATTTTACTAAAGTAATTACACTTACTGGAAAGTTAATATGAGTTGAAGGACCCCAGTATTTAAGTGCAGCTTGATCATATGCTCTTGCAGCTTTTTCTTCCATATCATAGCCACCTAAGTTCCACATTAATTTTTTTTAGTTTAGAGCTGAGTAAAGAATATAAAAGCATGTTTCTTGAAATTTTGATGTTGACAATGTCCCTTACCAAGATAAACTAAAATAAGGAGTTGATTAGAATAGCATATCCCCACAGCAAGCAGATACATGACAAAATATTCATAACAATAGTCAGAGCATGAACAAAATGAGGCCAAAAATAATGGCAGTCAAAGAGCAAAATACAGCCAAACAAATTTGTGTGGATTAAATATAAGTTTCATATTGCTAACCTTGTCTCCCTTTCCTGGTCTGCCCTTCCTTCTTGCAACTATTATCCCACAAATGTGCTTCATACCTACCTGTCCACCTATGTCTGGTTGAAATCATATTCACACAATGTCATTTGAGAGTCTTATAATAAAGTAGATATGAAGATCAATAAATCAAAAAAAGGCAAATCTTTCCAACTGGAAGCAACCTATATTCACATTTGAATAAAAAGAAAAAGCCAAACTCCTAGCATACCCTTCAAAGACATGAGTATAGTAACCCCACAAACTAAAATATTAAAATAAATGTAAGAAATGGACTGACCTAGTGACACCTCTATACTGAGAAGTTCTCTGACCAAATGTGTCAATGGATTTCCTGTGGACAGGTTGTTTTTGAGAAACTTTCCCAGAAGCCCTCTTCTTTGATTCTATAGCTACACACTCCAGCCCAGTAGGAGAAATTTGTCTTGG